>CM060909.1:225347532-226639407 GCA_030737875.1 Allium sativum | reverse complement strand
ATATTATTATTATATCGTTATTCCACTTATAGTATTCGTTGATTATGAGTATTGATATCGAATATAAGTAGATACAATTTTTGTGTAACTTATGTTCAATATCGATTGATTTGGGTTTTTTCGTGAATGGTATCTTCAATGATATCATTCTTGAAACCCAATGAGATTAAGTTATGGAAATTCATATCGTAACTTGGGGATTTTCAAATCTTTGATTTGAGTAAATTGAAAGAAAGAAATTGGGAAGGAAGTATAATCTTTCAATTAAGATTAAAGAATCGAGTGTTGGGAAATCGATTTAATTAGAAACTATGGTTGAAATGTGGATTAGGGATTTTTAAAGGAAATGGGATTTTGAAAACGAGTTATCAAACGGAAAATTAATTAAGGCTTTGAGGCTAAATTATCTTTGATTTAAGGGATGTGGTTTAAAAGAGAAAGGTTAAATATGGATTCTGTTAAAGATAATTTGAGAATGGGTTTAAATAAGTTTAATTTAACAAATCCAAGACGGAAGGAGATTTGGTTGAAATCCTATGTTTTCCGTAATTGTGTTTGTAACGTTGCTTATTATTTGGAAAGACCGGGATCAGAATTATGTCCGAAAACCATTCCAAGTAATAATACGACATTATGGAGCAATTGAAGACATTGAAGACTGGGACCCTTCATCTCATAAGGACGACTTGCTGAATGTCTCGAATGGGTCGCTCCCATTTACAGATGGTTTTTATATCAGTTAAGTGTCAAGGAGCCCGAACGTATGTGAAGGAATTCCGGATTGTTGTTTCGTTCGGACCCAGAACGGACATGTATGGATTGTGGGTTTGACATTGTAATTAACCGTGTAGCACTGATTTCTGTTAAGTATATATCTGCTTGATGGCGGAGAATTTATTCTCTTCCTTAACACCCTTCTCTGAGATGCATGAGCTTAAGGTTATATATTGATAGAAATTAGTGATGCATAGTGAATTGACAATGTGGCATACTTAAGTTATGTGATAAGCTATGGATGATCAAAGCATGCTTATTTTAGCGTAGATTTGTGTATATCGTGACTTTGACGAACCTCACACCCCAGGTTGATGGTAAACTGGTGGTCAGATTTTTATGTTGGTTTCGTATGTTCGGTGCACTGGGATGTGACGATGAAAGGATACTACAAAGTCCCCAGTCCGGGACGCTATTTGTTGGGCACTCTGATTCATGTTTGGCGGGTTAGTATAACGAAGTCCGAGTCTGGATGTTTTCCGCGAGTACTGGGATGATTTGTGCAATAAAGTTTGTGAGCCTACGAATGATCTTTCATTCTAGGAACCATCATGTTGGAAACCCAATCCCCACTACGAGCCCGTACTGTTTTGATTGTATAGCCTGCTGGTTACTAGCAGGATTACGTCAGTATAATGGTATGGAGCATTATGCTGGCTAGGATTAATACATTTATTTGGGAAAAGGTTTTCATACTATATTATAGTTTTAAAAGTGGATTTTCACATATGAAGGCATTTTTGGTTATCATAAGGCAAAACTCGCCCATCTGGTGTGCGCTTGCATTGTGTGATATGGGACGAGCTTATGATAGCTTCATTTTTCAAAAAGTCAATATGAATTTTGATGCAAAAGTATTCACATGGAGTACACCCGTTACGCGTTAGTGGCATGGTCCAGTGAATTACCAACTTTAAAATAAACCCTAAAAACAACTGTTTGAGTTCTCACACCAGTCCAATGACTGACCTGGAGTTTATTATTCCCACACCTAAACTGTGGGTGCCCATAATTTTTAAATGGGCATCCTAGTAGTTTGGTACGTAGATTTAGCCTTAGAGTTGGTTAGAGCTAGCAAGATTCTGGTTTTAGCTGGAGCTATTATGTCTTGGAGCATCCGCATTCTTCCGTTGAGTTTAGTATCTCTTCCGTTGTGTAATCGATGTACTCCGATGTATCTCTTGTAACTCTGATGTAATATTATTGTAATGATAATGGAAAAGTTCTTTTCATTTTGTGCAAATGTGTAAGTACCCCTAATAATCCGTCTTTATGAACGGTTTAAGTTGGTTTAATTACCGGCAAAAACCGAGCAAAAGGGCGGGTCATTACAATAATAGTGTGTACATGTATACGTAAAAGCGTTCATCACTAAGGGAATGCATTAAGTTTCGTGAAGCGTTATAGGTAAACAGACACAGAATAACTACAAGGCAGATATAAATAAGATAGCAGCAGAAATTTTAAATTTTTATTTCAAACATAAATCATAATGTCGTGGTCCATAATACCATAAGTCACAAAAACCATTACAATAAAACAACTTTTGTCTTGCATCATCAGAGTACATAAGAATATGAAAAACATAATTCCCTAATTGAAAGAGTTAACCATAGTAGAGACAAGAACTTGAGCCATACTTCAGAAGTAGCTCATAGAAAGATGATATCTGAGTCCTGACTAAGCCTGAGTGTTTCCTCCCTGAGAACCTTGAGGGGGGGTCAGACATAAAGTCTGGCGAGTCTAGTTACTTTTAGCCAGTAAATAAATAAAAGTAACAAGATAGGCATATAAAGTGGATAAGAGAGATCACTACATAAATGGCAGGTGTGACAAGGTAGACAGGGTAAGGTGTATACACTTCTCTAATAATTACTCTGCACTATTACTAGTATAACTAAAATGAGATGATCCCTTCCACTATAAGTTGGTAGACTTAGGGCATACGTCCGAGTGTACCCTAACCACTACCATAATCAATCGGCTCCCTACTCTGTAGATATCTTGTGCTGGCCCTACAGTAGGAGGTATCACTTCCTAAAGTGGCAACCCTTAAGATGTGCACAACCATATCTACTGGTGTCATAGTCATCTTATACCCCTCTACCCGTCTCATGCACACACATGGCCCGGTCGGTTTGCGCAGCCCACACCGTCTGACTCGTTTGGATCTCTTATAATCAATTAGTAAGCGTGCCCCTTCTCTGCCTAGCACAGAGTACTTTATTTGATACCTACTCCGGGTTACTGACTGAAATGGGTCACACACAATATGATACAAACTCTCCACTTTGTCTTGTATCCCCATTAGGTTTTTTTTACTAACTATGTATACCCTTATGTGTCTTTAATTACATAGCCCTATGTCAGTTATGCTTACCCTAAAGGGTGTCTTTAATTGCATAACCTTATTGGGTTAAGTTCGTGGGCCTATATGCAAATATTACCCACCCCTCTAGTTTACTTAACCCACCCATTACCCATCCAATAAGTTCATAATCATACAATCCTTATGGATTAAATTAGGTTAAGCAGTCCAATTCATTACCATGTCCAATTATGGTTATAATGGGCTAGACCTCCCACATTAGGCCAACAACATGTGGATGCTGGATGTGCTGGTCGGGTTTGGGCAGTCTTATTCCACAATTCTTAGCCCGATTCATATTTGCCACTTAGACCTCTCACATTAGGTTCATGTAAGGACCCGTAACTTCCCGGGTAAGGAAAGAGCGGATACTTCGAGAACAACACACAAAAGAACGCAGACGGAAGAACGTTTCATTGTTAATTACAACAATTCCATCAGAATACAAGAATATACAGAGTATGAATAATTATTACACATTCGATAAATATCAGAGATTACAATAAATTACATAGCAGCGGAAAATAATTCAAAATACAACTGAAGAAGATACACAGATACAAAGCTTTCCGGATATCGTTCCAACTGTAAACCAGGTTCTTGTGAATATAAATTTGCAAAACCCAAAACTACTAGCTGCCCGTGTCGAAAATAAGGGCACCCAGAGTTTAGGTTAAAACAATAAACTCTAGGTCCGTCATAGGACTGGTGTGAGAACTAAAACAGTTATTTATCTTTATTTTAAAGATAGGTAAATCAAGGGACCACGCCGTATAACACGGAACGGGTTTCCTCCCAAGAATACCAGTGCATAAAACAAACAACGCAATGCTAAATAAAGAAAAATGAAGCTATTATAAGACCCAGGTCCCATCACACAATGCAATGCAAGCCGGAGGATAGGGTTTTTATCTTATAATAGACAAGAATGCCTGGTACGTGAAATTTCATGTTTTATTATTACTATAAGTGTATAGTGTCAAAACAATTTCAAATCATAAGTATCAATCATAGACGGCATAAGCGCCCCATCCCACTATGTCGCCATACTAGGCTCTACAAATAAAACCGCAAAGTCGCGTATTTGGAAATTGGATTTCCATCTGTGAACTGAGGCAAGGGATCGTCCTCCACCGAATTCAAGACGCTCTAGCCCGTGTCTCAGGCAAGTACTCAGTCAAGCCTTTAGATCGTCAGGGCCGGTCCACCGATGTGGATTAAAATGCCTGAACACTGCGTTTCCCCACCCTATGGGGTGTCAATGAGCCAACGAATGACTCCATCGGTCCCGGATCGACCGATATAACCGAGGCGCCTCGCAACCGCAACAACCACATAAGTCAAACTCGTCAGGGCGTGTAAAACCACTGACGCCACTTCTAGCTAGAAGGAAACGCATGCCCTCCCTGAGGTCCTCTCCCGTTTCTGGTTCACAACTGGGGTGTGAGGCTCGCGAATTCACGTTACACAAAGCTATGCCACACAGGCCGTGCTTTGATCATCAACCACAAGACTTTGCTTTTCAACAAAAGCCTTGATCATTTGCCACTTAGGCATGCCACACAGGCAATTGACTCTATGCGATTGATATCCATCAATATATAACCCCTGAGCTCGTACTTCTCAGAGAAGGGCGTTAAGCAAGAGAATAAATTCTCCGCCGCCAAACAGATATATATTTAATAGAGATCAATCACACAGACTAAAATCCAATGTCAGACACGCAGTCCATTTACAAGTTCGTTCTGGGTCTGAACGAAACCGGAGGCACCTTGTACCTCGCATATCCATCGATCTCCAAGTACGTCTGGACGACCACTAACTGATTCCCTCCTCCTAGGTGTACGGCCCAATCAAGATCATCAGTAATCACCCAAACGACGTGAAGACCTCCGGTCTTCAACCACCGTCTTCATCTTCGAAACCACGTCGAATCAGTTATTCAGAATGGGATAAACCCGGTCTTTCTGAATAACTCGCGTATATAATAAACAAGTGTTACACAAGCACAACATACGCCTCATTCCAATTCAGAATATTCTTTTATTTAAATATTCTTACACTTTGGGAAAGGTTCCCATTAATTTTACCAAAGATAAATTCTTTAAATTTATTCTTTAATCTCCTTTGAATATACATTCAAACTAGTCGGGATTAGCGAACCACACCGAAGTAAACATTTATTTTAATTTCCCAATCCCAACCTATTCATCCCACGAAGTAAAACAGGTAATACTTCATATCTAACACCATGGTGTTATCGGTAAATTCAATTACCATTTCACGTTCAAATCTAATTAAAGATTTAACTATCGCCTAAAGCAAAACTGGTGATACTCCATTCTCGACCATTTCAATCTAATTAAAGATTCATTAAAACTCCACTTAGTTTTAATCTTTAACTGGGTTAAAGAATCAGTGTCATTTAAAACACGGTTCACGATAAACCCGAAATCACATCACATTTCAATCAGTCCCTAACCGTAAATTAGCAAGTGAGCAATTCCCTAAGTATTAACCCCGAAGGCCGAAACCAACATCAGATCAATACCCCAGAAACCATTTAACTTAACTAATCTCCAGTTAGTTTCTGATTTTCTTAACTCCTTTGGGTCTAAGAACAATATTATTGAAGATATCGTTCACGACAACCCAAAATCACATTCCATTAATTATCGGGTTAAAGAACAAGTGTTATTTAAAACAACGTTCACGATAAACCCAAAAATCAATACTAATTCAATTCCAATTAAATATTATTTAATTGGTACACTTCATTAAATCTAAATAAAAATATTTAATCTTTTTCTCAACTGGGCTTAAGAACAGTGTTAATGAAGACACCATTCACAACAAACCCAAATCACATTTGATATTAAATACAAGGCTCTGAATAGAAAATATATCGGCTTATATTCAATATCAAATTCTACGACCAACAAATATCGTATTGGAAATAACGATATATATATATCTTTCAAATTTCCACAACAATATCTGTATAATCACGAAATCCAACATCGAAATATTCCGAAGACAATTTCGATTCAAATCCATCCCAATGCAATTATTGGAAATTCTGGTTATTTTCAAAACCATTTCAAATCCAATTTATTTATTTTAAAAATAAATAAATTATTATTCTAGTTCAAAACTAGTTCATTTCGATAAAAATCTATTTTTATCTTTTCAAATATGGAGTTTTTCATCCCAATTCTTCACAAATCATCTCTTATGATTTTACACAAATTATTGGTATTTTTAATAATTTTATCAAGGCCCGTATAGTCGAATTCCATCAACGGCCATCGAACTGCACTTACAACGACCTTTTCCAAATTTGATTTGGACATAATTCCAAATCCAACCATTAGATTTCTAATTTCTAATATTCGTTAGAAAGCTCTTTTCGATACGAACCCAACGGTTCTGGTTTTAGGAGAATCCGACGGTCGGATCTCCCGCAATGTCCATTCGAAGTTAATGGTCGAAATTCACGAATTGCCGCAGCGCGGCGCGTTCTATTCAGGCCATTATATTATATATATAATATATATCATATATACTTCATCGATTTCAATTCAAAACGTGCTTTATAAATCGTTTTAAATTCATTTTCAAAACCGTTTCAACTTCATATTCAATTTCAAATCAAAATTGAATATTCCAATATAAATTCGTTTTAAATTCATTTCAAATCGATTTCAATTCGAATTCAATTTAAATTTAATTCGAATTTCAATTCTACTCAATTTAATTCGAATTTCAATTTATTTCAATATTTATTGAAAAATGAATAAAATCGATATAAATATCGTTCACGTCAAAATGGCGCAAATCTAATCAATATGGCTTCATATATTTCTATTTTCAAATATTTCTTTTTCAAATATTCCTATTCAAATATTTTTTTTTCAAATCTGGAATGAGGCCCAATCAATTACCATATAATGTTAATTTTATGGGTTTTCTACAACACATGTATATATCAACAATGACAAATAATCAACCATCATCCAAAGTGATTCTACACTGTATAAGCATCAAATATAAATATTTAACGCTTATAACAGCCTGTCAATCAATCGATCGACATACAGCTAATTATTGGGACTAGTGTATGTCATATATTATCCCAATACCCGTGTGGGGTTTTCAAACAATCAAACACAGATTTTATTTGTGCAGTTGGGCGATGTGTAAAATTTATCGTCCCAATCAATATCAGTCAAATGTGTGTATTTAAAAAAATCCTCCGATTTGTCTATATTTATTTATTTCATTTCATATACACGTTAAAAATTCTATTTTTACTATAAAATATTTTTAACTATATAAATATTTTATTTCCTTTCACATCACACAATCAACTACACATCAAAATCAAACAAACAAGCATACAAGTCGTCCATGGTCTGTGGACGACGGGTGTCGGGTGCTACTAAACACCGTCTGCATCCTAGTATATATTTTAACTAGAAAATTAAATTAAAGGTGAGAAGCTCTCACCAGTCATGCTAATCCAATTCACCGCGACTCTTCATATGTAGGTAATCTTCGCCGTGCTTTCACCGAGATCAGTTCCACGCAGTTCACGTTAAAAATCACATTTTTAATTCGCTTCACATATAAAAATCCTATTTTTATCGAAGTAAAAATCATATTTTTAGTTCCATACATAATAGAAAAATCAAATTTTTATCGCATTAAAATCATATTTTTAATTGTTCATTTCACAATAAAGATCATATTTTTATATTGTCTAGTATATAAAAATCATATTTTTATTATCTCTATTTTATAAAAATCGCTTCTTTTCTTTCTCTATCCCATAAAAATTATATTTTTATAATATCTACTATATAGAAATCATATTTTAATTATCCCTATGATAAAAATATCATATTTTTTATATTCTAAAAATATAAAAAACCCATATTTTTATTCTTTCTATAATATAAAAATCATATTTTTATTTCGCTAACTATATAAAAATCCTACCTTTCTTTTAAATAAAATAAAAATCAAAGTTTTTAAATTAAAAATCCAATTTTTCTCATGCTGTAATATATGTGAAAATCTGATTTTTCCCTATGTTATAATCTACACAAAATCTGATTTTGTTAAATAAATGATAATAAATAAAAATAAAAATAAAAACAACTTACAGGGTTTCTAAGAGGAGCAGGGGGTGGAAGGGTGGTTCTGGCGGCGTGCTCGCTAGGGGGTATGTTGCGCGGTGTGCTCGCGAGGGGGGGTGGTTCTGTTGCGCGGTGCGAGGAGGAGGAAAAAGAAGGAACGACGGCGGCAGACGTGGGGGGGGGGGCGCACGATCGATTTAGGGTTTTCTTTTTTTTCTTTCTGCAGATTGAATAAAGGAGAGAACGGGGGGTGTTTATGTAAATAATATATATTTTATTATTTTAAAACTTCAAAAAACAACTTTTTATTTCGACCTCAAAACGAGACCCACTTCCTGTCGTCTATAGCTAATTACCCCCATTCCGAACACAATGGGATAATTATCGTAAGCTGATTCGATCGTTTCGATCAGTTTTCGTCAAAACCAACATATCGCTATATATATGGAATTTGAACGCGCATTTTACTTTACCGGGGCCACACACGAGCTCGAAAAATTCCAGAAAATATTTTCTAGCTTCGTATTGACGATACGGTCCTAACAAAACTAATTTCGTCAAATTCTGAGACAGTTTGAAAAATGGCCATTTTCCAGTCGATTAAAATCAACTAAAACTGTTCAAACTCGTTTTCCTTTGCCACGCTCAAATATTGATTCGAAAAATTACGAAATTTGAAACCTAGCAATAACTTGACATCACGGATCCAACAAAAGTGGTTTCGTCGAAATCCGAGGTCGTTTGCAAAATTCCCATTTTTAGGGGCCAGAATTCCATAGCGACTATTCTGAATTTTCAACTGGACATATCTTTTGACTTCCGCTATGAAATTTCAATTTTTCGGATTTGTTGGAAAGATATTCACAAATAGATTCAAATATTTTTGGTTTCACTAAAATCCGGTTTATTTTGAATCCAGTACATTCATTTGAATTTTGAAATTGAATTATCGAACTACCGTGCCATTTTCAATTCCTTTTATATATATAAATAAATATTTATATTCTAACGACGTCGTATATAAGTATATACGTTCTAATTCTATTCAAAATAAATTTCTCGATGTTTTTATTTAAAATTTTCATTTTAAATAATCAAAATCCGCTAAAATTGCCAAAATAAAAAAATTTAAATTAGCTCAGATTTCCGGGTTGTTACAGTTCACATTAGTGGCTACTGGATATGCTTGTCGGGTCCGAGCAGACTTCCATCACTAATGCAACCTAACCTCGTGTCATAAGTGCAATTAAAATTCCTAATTATAATTACTTGACATTCCATTTTTATCTCAATATACTTATGTCATTATAGGTGATTATTTCTCTTTTTATTCCCATTTGAATTATATGTCCAATAATGTTAATATTCTAAATATGCCAATATTAACCCTTTTGCCCTATTCCCAAACTAGCGTACTTATAAACTGGTGGCATGCCTAGGCTAGACAATAGCCTAGTCACAAATGATAATAGGGAAACTAATGGGAATATAACTAAGGTGATCATCTTGGCATAAACATAAACTAGCATGATAATAAGGTGAATGGACATGTAATTAACATCATAACAAAGTGGACATAAAATTGATGAACTGTGGGCAGTCAATTGATTCTAACACAACTATGATGTCACAATAAGCATAGTAAGATCTAAATTAGCAATTTCGATGTCCAATTGGATTAGATCTAACATGATAGCACAAGGTGATAAATTAGATCACATAATTCAGATCAAAAGGTTAAAGTAGATCTAACACCATTAGAATGACATAATAGCATGTTTAGATCTAAATATGGGTTCTTATGTCCAATTTACAACTTATCTAAGTTGATCGCAATATGACAGGTGAAAGGTGATTTACATAACGAATTGGATCTAACCAATGTTGCAACTGTCCAAATTAACAGATTTACATTCACCATAATATAGTTACAAGTCAAGATCCACATACGTAACATAATAGAATAATCATAGTTGCATTAGATCTAAAAGTATTGATCTATTATGACATAGTATAAGATTTAACAACAGCATAGATCCACAGTTTACAACATATCCAATTCACAGTCTTTCACAATTTACTTTTATTTATCTAAACCTAAAAGCAACTAAAACTCACAGCGTTAGGTTTAGAGAATTGAGAAAGAACGAATCTTGAATTTCTGAATTTGATTTGCAAAGTACGTTGTTGAAGAAAACAGTTCTGTCTCAGTTCGTATCCCGACAGCATATGGACTCCATGATTTCGAATGAAGAAAATAGGAGAATAGGACACATATATATAGCTGCCAGACCCCTTAAAACCGAGTGCCACGTCAGCCCTAGGGGTGTCGACACCACTGTGGGTGGGTCGACCCATAGGTCGACACCCCTTTAGGGGGGTCGACCCCCTAAAGCGGGATTTTTGCCGCCTTGACGAATTTTTCAAATTCGAACTGTTCTAGATAAAATTCTGACTCATGCATATATATATATATATAATCTTTCTGCGCGTATACAAATTTAAAACCCCCATAACTTCTTCATACGATGTCCTTTTTAC
The DNA here is from genome assembly GCA_030737875.1 of Allium sativum. Taxonomy (NCBI): domain Eukaryota; kingdom Viridiplantae; phylum Streptophyta; class Magnoliopsida; order Asparagales; family Amaryllidaceae; genus Allium; species Allium sativum. Next base: position 226,628,583 of record CM060909.1, on the reverse strand, counting down.
GCAAACCAAATGTCTATTCTGACCAGAATTTCGAGATGAATGTAATGGTGCGGTCCATTTCCTCTAATTTTGAATATTAAATTAATTATTATTTAATTTATCCTCTTTAATGTTGTTAAAAATTCAGGGTGTTACAGCACTGAACAATTTGCATTTATCTCAGGAAGAAACATCCTTGACCGTGTTACAGCCACCCAAGAACTAATTTCCTTTTGCCATACTTCTAATATCCCCGGTGTCCTCTTTAAACTTGATTTTTCAAAAGCATTTAATTCAATTAACTGGGATTTCATTCTGTCTCTTATGTCACATAGAGGCTTCCCCTTGAAATGGTGTAACTGGATTAATGCAATACTACACACTAGCCTTTCCACAGTTTATATTAATAGAGAATATGGAGGTAAAATCAAATCTAAAAGAGGTTTAAGACAAGGGGATCCTCTCTTACCTCTCATATTTTCTCTGATAGCAGATGTTTTCAATCAAATGGTGAAACAATCCCTCTCTCATAACATTTTTTCAGGCATCTCATCTCCAAATTCTGAGTTATGCACATCCAGTTTGTAATTTGCAGACGACACAATTCTTTTAACCACTCCTATGCCCTCAAATATTCATTGCCTTAAGGTTCTCCTCTATACATTTGAAATGGTGTCAGGTCTTTCTATTAACTTCAATAAAAGCTCCATTATCATGCTGGTAACTATACTCATCTGGGTTCTATAATTGTCGAATGCCTTAACTGTAAACTTGACTCATTCCCAATCAACTATCTGGGCATCCCTCTTCGTCCTACCAAACTACATAAACCCGACTGGCTTCCCCTCATCTCCAAAATTGAAACCAGACTTTCAAGCTGGAAAGCAAACTCCTTATCCTCTGCTGGTCGTCTTATACTTGTCAAACGTGTCCTCACATCTCTTCCAACCTATTGGATGTCTTTCCACAAACTCCCTATTTTAGTAATTAATAGAATTGATTCAATTCGCAGCTCATTTCTATAGAATGGTGGCAAACTAAAAAACTTATCAATTGGCAAACTGTCTGTCTCCCCTTAAAACATGGCAGGCTTGGAATACTTAATCTCTCTACCTTTAACCTTGCGCTGCTTGCTAAATGGCTATGGCGCATTCTCTCACCAGGACAATTTATTTGGAAAGATTAGATCTTGTCACGATTGTATAACTCGAACCCTTTTCTCATCCACCACTTTTGACCAACTGTTAGACCATCGCCATTCTGGAAAGGGGTGCTATCTACCATCACTAGAGTCAAATCTCTTTTTCATGTAAAAGTTAATAATGGTGAATCTTGTCTATTTTGGATGGATATTTGGAAAGAGCAAATCCCCTTTTCCATATTATTCCCTAACCATGCATTATTAAACCAATATAACCCGTTAACCGTGGCTTTAGAACATGATCTCGGCCCAATGGGATTTTTCCCTTCAACTCTTCTTAGGCTTGAGTCTCTAAACAAGATTATTTCAATTGGGCAAATCTTTAACTCCACTCAGTTATCTAATGAACCCGATTCATTCACATGGGCCTTTGGACCAACTAACAAATTTTCAGTTGCAGCCTGCTATAAATTCTTGATCTACCCAGGCAGCTGTTTCTCTTTCTCTCACATATGGAACTGTGAAATGACCCAAACCTCCCCTTTCGGGAAAGCCCAGATTGAGTTGAGAACGCGACAAATCGGAACATAAATGACAAAACATTTCATTGCTATTACAACAATTACATCAGAGTACAAGAATATAATAGAGTATGAATAAATAATATACATCAGAAAAATATCAGAGATTAAAATAATTTACATAGCAGCGGAAAAATAATACATAACACAACTGAAAGAGATACATGGATATAAAGCTTTCCGAATATAGCTCCAGCTGCAAACCAGGATCCTATGAATATAATATCTGCAAAACCAAACTACTAGCTACTCGTGTGGAAAATATGGGCACCTAGAGTTTAGGTTAAAACAATAAACTCTAGGTCGGTCATGGGATTGGTGTGAGAACTAAAACAATTATTAAATATTTACTTTAAAAATAAAGTAAATCAAGGGACCACGCCGTATAACACGGAATGGGTTTTCTCCCAAGAATACCAGTGCATAAAACAAACAGCATAATGCTTTTTGAAAAAATGAAGCAATTATAAGACACAGGTCCCATCACACAATGCAACGCAAGCCGGAGGATAGAGTTTTACCTTATAATATCCAAACATGCTTGGTACATTTAAAACAAATCATTTTGATGCTATTATAAGTGTATAGTGTCAAAATCAGCTTCACATATAATTGTGTCAATCATAGACGGCATAGTACCCCATGCTACTATGTCTCCATACTAGTTCTGCAATTAAAACCGCAAAGTCACGTATTGGAAGTTGGATTTTCGTCATGAACCAAGGCAAGGGATCATCCTTACCAATTTCAATACTCTCTATCCCGAGCCTCAGGACAAGTACTTAGTCAACCCCTTGGATCTTCAAGGCCGGTCCTCCCTTAGTTTTAAGGATTAGTTATTCTTGAATAATACGTTTCTTCGCCCTATGGGGTGTAAGTCTAGTCAGTTTGTCGACCATATCATCCATTGGCCCCGTAGTTACCGATATATCCGAGGTACCTCGCTTTCCATCATCCACATAAGTAAAAATGTCTGGGCTCCATACCATGACACCACTCCTACTAGAAAGAAACACATGTTCTTCCTACAGTCCTCTCCCGTTTCTGGTTCATACCGGGGTGTGAGGCTCATGAATTAACACTATACACAAAGCTATGCTATTTAAAGTCGTTCTTTGATCACAACCACAAGACTCTGCTTTTCAACAGAAGCCTTGATCATTTGCATCTCAGCATGCCACATTGACAATTCACGCCATGCGGCTGATGTCTATCAATGTATAACCTCTAAGCTCGTACGTCTCAGAGAAGGGTGTTAAGCAAGAGAATAAATTATCCGCCACCAAATAGATATATATTTAATAGAAATCAATCAACAAAGAATAAAATCCAATGTCAGACACACATCCATTTACAAGTCTGTTCTGGGTCTGAATGAAATCGGAAGGACCTTATTCCTCGTCACATATGTCCAATACAAGAAAGAGGTCCTCGCATATCTGGTCGATCTCCAAGTACGTCTGGACAATCACCACTTATTACCTTGTCTTGGTTGTACAACCCAATCAAGACATCGGTAATCATCCAAACGATGTGAAGAACTCCGATCTTCAACCACCATCTTCATCATCGACTTTGAGTCATCGTATCGGTTATTCAGAATGGAATAAACCCGGTCTTTTCGAATAATCCGCCTATTTTATAATCAATAGTCAAGTGCTATAGAAACACATCACACGCCTCATTCTAGTTCAGAATATTCTTTTATTCAAATATTCACATCTTTAGGGAAAGGTTCCCATTATTTTTATCAAAGATAAATTCATTAAATTTATTCTTTAATCTTCCTTTGGATATCAATTCAAAACCAATTTAAGGTTTATCAACTAGTCGGGATTAGCGAGCCTTACCGAAGTAATCAATTATTTATTATTCCCAATCCCAGCCTATTCATGCCATGGAGAAAAACTAGTAATACTCCACATCTAACACCACGGTGTTATCGGTAAAATTAATTACCATTTTACGTTCAAATCTAATTAAAGATTTAACTATCGCCTGGAGTAAAACTGGTGGTACTCCATTCTCGATCATTTCCCAAATCTGATAATTTAAATTATCACATTCAGATTTCAATCTAATTAAAGATTCATTAACACTCCACTTAGTTTTAATCTTCCTAAAAATCATTATTAATGATTATTTAACTTTGGGAAATCAAACATACCACACTTAGCAATCTACACCGTACCATTAGTTTCTACCTATATATAACCTCTAAGCTCGTACGTGTCAAAGAAGGGTGTTAAGCAAGAGAATAAATTCTCCGCCACCAAAAAGATATATATTTAGCAGAGATCAACAATAAAGTTCGAAATACAATGTTAGACATGTAATCCTGTCTTTAACTGGGTTAAAGAACTAATGTTATTTAAAACACAGTTCACGATAAACCCAAAATCACATTCCATTAATTATGGAATCTTCATGGAAAACAGATCAACATATAATCGATATCAATTTCCGTATCCGACTAATAATATAAATGGAATAATGACAAAGCCTTTTAAATTCCATATATATTAACAGTCTTCCTCCACAGAATCTCACTTCGATTATTACCGAATCGAATTCCATTTAATTCCAATTTAATACATTAAATTGGAAAACTTTACTTTGGAAAATTTCCATTAAAGCTTAATAAAATATTTATAAATTCCAAATCATATATCACTGTTGATCGGGTTAAAGAACGAATGTCGTTAAAAACACAGTTCACGATAAACCCAATTCACATTCCATTTTATCCCAATTACTAACTATAATTGGAAACTCTAATAATCTTAATTAAATGATTTATTCTTTTCTCATGGGGTTTAAGAACAGTGTTACTGAAGACACCATTCATGACAAACCCAAAATCCAATTTAATTTTAAATATAAGGCTCTGAATAGAAATTATATTGGCTTATATTCAATATCAAATTCTGAAACCAACACATATCATATAGGCAATAACGATATATATCTATCTTTCAAGTACTCCACAATATCCGTATGGTCATGGAACCAATATCAAAATTTTCCGAAGATGATTTCTATTCAAATCCATTCCAATTCATACATTGAAAATCCAGGTTATATCAAAACCATTTCAAATCCAATTTATTTATTTAAAAACATTGGATTAATATTCTAGTTAATAACTAGTTCATTTTGATAAAAATATATTTTTATCTTTCCAAATATGGAATTTTTCATCCCAACTCTTTCCAAATCATTTATTATGGTTTTACACAAATTATTAATATTTTTAATAATTTATCAAGGCCCGTACAGTCGGTTTCCAATAACGACCAGTGAACTGCATCCATAGCGACCTTTTCCAAATTTGATTTGGACATAATTCCAAATCCAACCATTAGATTTCAAATCTCTTAAATTTGTTGGAATTCTCTTTTCGATACGAACCCAACGGTTCCGGTTTTAGGAGAATCCGACGGTCGGATCTCCTGTAATATCAATTTAAAGTCAATGGTCGAAATTCGCGAACGGTCGTGGCGCGGCGCGCTCTATTCAGGCTATTTAATATATATATATAATATTATATATATATATCATTGATTTCCATTTAAATCGTATTTTATAAATCATTTATAAATTCATTTTAAAATGATTTCTACTTCATTTTCAATTTTTAAATCAAAATTGAATATTCCATATCATTATAATTTTAAAATGATAATATTTTCAAAATATCAGATTTTGAAATGAATTCTTTTCGATATTCATTATAAAATGAATAAAATCGATCGATAAACCCGTTCGGGTTAAAATGGCGTTTAACTACTCAACTCGGCTTCATATTCGTTATAGTTATGAATATTTCAATATTATTGTGTCCATCCAAAATCGGACATCAAAATCATATTCTGCTTCTTCACTGAATATTATTTTAAATCTATACATAATATTATTTTAAAACTTTATAGAATATTATTTGAAAACTATACATTATATTATTTAAAAAATACTATATATTATTTTAAAACTATTCTATATAATATTTGAGAACTATACTATATAATATTTCAAAACTATACTATATATTATTTTAAAACTATTCTATATTATTTTAAAACTATTCTTTATTTCTGAATTGGAATCAGACTCAATCAATTACCATATAAATGTATTTATATGGATTTCCATACATCGCATATATTCAAAAATAGTGATAAACAACTATTAAATAGTCAATTCACATATAGAGTGCAATTCACTACTGTATAAGCGTTAAATAATTAAAATAACGCTTATCACAATTTGCCGATCCATCGATTGACATATAACTAAATATTGGGATTCGTGTATGTCAAATATCATCCTAACACCCGTGTGGGGTTTCCAAACAACAACAGTCTGTTCAAAATCATCACTGGTTAATAAATTTAACCAGTTCTAATTTGATTTGAATTATTTTTATGATTTACCAATTTTCAATGTTTAAATTATAAATAAATATTTAAAATTTAATTTCAATTACCAAATTAATGTTAACATTATTTTTAATATGTTAATCATCACAACAATCACAATCAAAACACAATACAGTCAATTCACACAAAACCCCATGGTTTGTACAAAAAGTAGTGTCAGGAGCTACTAAGCTTCGTCTTTAACCAAGGATATATTTAACTGTAAAATAATTTGAGTGAGAAAGAGTTCTCACATTCTGTTTCCACTCCATCATTGTTTATTGGACGATTTGGATTTAAATCTGCCCTAAATTCTAATTCGCTCCAAATTGGACCTAGTTAGTGTTGTGAAGCTCTCGTCCCCACGATCCCAACGGATCCATTTTTGCTGGATTTGGACCTCGTACGCAAAAGTTATGGAATTAAATACATTCAATAATTTAAACGAGTAATTAATTTAAATAATCAATTAATTAGTACCCTAAACCCATCGATTAACAGTCCACCATCGAACTGCTGCCTCCCCCACGCGTCGACCTCGAACACCGCGCCACCAGAGCCGCCAGACCACCATCGGAGTGTGCCCCTCGATGAGCCTCCGCATGTGCCCTCTCCACCGTGAGCCGCTGCCATTCCGGTCCTCCCCATCGCTAGAAAACTGCGCCCGAAGTCAGCGCCTTTGAGCGCCCATATCGAACAAAATACCGAACGATAGGTAATAAATCTAGTGTGGATATGAAGATCGAAGAGAGGACTACAATTTAGGTTCATTAAGTTTTGAAATCGTTTTCGTTGATTGGACAAAATTTGGTTTGAAATTCTGAGAAAATTCCGCCGTTAATCGACTTTGAACGAGACCTGACGGCAGGTTTTGGGAATTAGGTTTAGATTTTTATATTTATGATATTATTTAATTCGTACTAGTTAGACTTTTGCATTCTAACTCCAAATCAAACCCAACAACTATCGCCCCTAGCTAAATACCCCCATTTCGAACACAATTGGATATGTCCCACAAGCCGATTCGACTATTTGGATCAGTTTTCATCAGAATTAAAATATAAATTAATATAACATTCAAAATTGATTTCAACATGCATTTTAATTGACCGGGGCCACATACTGACTCCAAAAATTCTAGAAAAAGAAATCCAGTTATGTTTTGATGATATGGTCGTAACAAAACTAATTTCGTTGAATTTTAAGACCGTTTGTAAAATGGTCATTTTCCAGTCGATTAAATTCAAACTGAAAGTATCAAACACGTTTAAATTCACCACGCTCACATATCAATTCCAAAAATTATGAAAATTGGAATCTAGCAATAATTTGACATTCTAGATCCAACAAAAGTGGATTCGTCAAAAACGGAGGTTGTTTGCAAAATGGCTATTGATAAGGGCTATATATTATATTAATATATATATAAATTCCATATCGACTATTTTAAATTTTAATTTGGACATAACTTTCAATTTATATTATGAAATCTCAATTTTTCACATTCGTTAGAATGATATAATTAAACAGATTCAAATATTTTTGGTTTTACTGAAATCCGATTTATTTTGAATCCTGTACATTCATTGGAATTTAAAATCGAATTTTCAGACTACCGCGCCATTTCAGGCTCGTTTTATAATTAAAATAAATTTATACGTTCTAATTTTGATTTAAATAAATTTTTAGTTGTTATTATTTAAAATAAATCATTTTAAATATCCAAAATCCATTAAAATAGCTAAAATAAAATTTTAAATTGGTTTAGAATTTCTGGGTTGTTACAAATTATCACATACCTCCTCGAGTCATTTTCTTTCAATGGCCCCTCATTCACAATCGCATTAACACCAGAGACAAACTGCATCGCTTCAATATCAATATTGATCCTATATGCGTACTCTGCAACCACCACAATGAATCCCTTTCACATTTTTTTTCGAATATGATTTCTCTTACGAAGTGTGGGCCGCAATCAGCTCCTTCCTACTTGGCTTCATCCCTTCTATCCAATCATTCTTCGAATATTGGCAACATAATCCCCCTGACCTTAAACTGGATTCCTTAGTGGCTTTCTTCTCCTAGAGTATTTGGCTAGAACGCAATGCACACATCTTCGGCAGACCCAAGAAACTCTTGATGGGAACATGTTATCACATCCTGCATCTTTTTAAATCATAGACAGGAACAGCTAGACACGCACGCTTCAGGCTCACTCTCCTCATGCCACGGTCTCCTGGATCATAGGAAAGCTGCTCCTTCTTCCCTCTTTGATGTCAGTCGAAGCTAGTTAGTGTTATCTATGGTCTATTTTAGTTGTGTAGTTGTATGCTACGATCTCTGCTGTTTGATGTACATATTTTGCGTTATGCTTGTACTATCTTTATTGACCTGCTTGGTCTAGACTTGTTATGCCATTGGTTGGGCTTGTCAACCAGCTTATATTACTAGCTACTTATTATTACGCGTAACCAACTGTGTAGCATCACGCTACACACCAATCTTCCTCAAAAAAAACTATGTGAGCGTGCTCTTGAAGCCGCATCTCGGAAGAAATAGGAGGATGGACCTATATTGCGCATGGGCCGAATTGGGCTTAAAGTTAGAAAATAGAAAGAAAGAGAGGAAAAAATGTTTTGTTTAGATTCTAAAGCTTCTTTTAATTTTTTTAAAAACATTTTATATATAATTAAAGGAGAAGAAAAGTAAGGGATTCACCTAAATAGTTTACAGGGAATGACAAATTAATTTAAGTTATGCGTGTGAATAATTTAGCCGTATTGGGCCTATTAAGTTTATATATACATATTCAATTTTTTTATAAAATTGACTTTAAATAGAATTTAAAATATAAAAAATATAAAAAAGGAAGGATCTGGAAGTTATTGAATTATCTCGTAAATTACATAATAAACGGTGTCATGTAAGCTTAGGTTCGAGTCTCCAATATATATATATATATATACATATACATATACATATATATAGTTTTTAGAAAAAATAAAGGTTCAATTAGAATAAAACAAGTATTACTAAAAGAATTTAGATTACTATGAAATTAAGTTAGTTTTGTTTATTCAAAACCAAATGTTTCAAACCATAGTTTGTTTGAATTTGATTTTGTAAAATCATTGTTGACTGTTAATGTTGTGATGAATGAATATTGATCAAATTTTGATTATGCTATGAAGTGATCAAGCGAATATAGATTTGTTAAAATAAAATGTTGACACGTTTTATTGAAATTTAACCATCCTGTACCGATTACTATTCTGAAGTTAGAAATGAGATTTGTACAAGTAAATAATCTAAACGGATAGGTCACGAAAAATTAATATGAAAAGAAATAATTTGAATAAATGGGTTTACTTGATTATACTGCTTAAATTTGATAGTTAAAAAACCGACTATCAATATCCCTTACTATTGACGTGTTAGTTCAAGGAGACCGGGATGGGAGTTGGACCCAAAACCACTTCGAACTGACTTTGCGTTCATAAACTAAATTGTAAGGATACTTATAAACATAGTAAAATTGAAGACCATAGATCTACATGAGCGGAAGAACTACTTCTTGACTTTCTCTGGTTATCTTCCAAAGATATTTCAACATTGATTCTTTCATGATTGAAATCTTCAAATCACTCGCTACTGATCCATAGGGTGATTCCTATATTGGAAGCAGAACGTGAGGGCCTTTGGATCATCCTGTACCTGGATGACTTGTATGGACGAATGTCTTACAGAGTATTTCCTAAAAACCACGTACATTGATCTTTACAAATATACCAAGTTGGTGGCCAAGAAGACAACTTCTTTTAGCTTAACACCCTGAGTATATTTATGCGTATCAATTAGTGATTTGACGGATCTGATAATGTGGAATTCAATGTGAATGATGATGTGATGTTCTAAAAAGGTAATCGTAGCCTCAAGCCTCATCAACCGGGAAATGACAAAAATTGGGCAGGCAGCATGGCTATGTGGGTTAGTCCCATCAGCGCGTATTGTCACCTGATCTAAAAAAAAATTCACTTGCTTCTTATTTCTGTCGTTGCTGTATGCTTTCGAAAATGGTGGTTTGAATCCAATAGTTGGTGATACTACATTCGGTACGCTCAAGCGAAGTGATTAGCCAAGCATGTGTGGACGACTTGCAAGATGTTCTTGTTGAATCCAGTGTATTACCCTCTAGAGATACACAATCGGAAGGTGGTTTCATACCTAGTCATAGTTGGAAATCCATTATCCATAAGCGCCCGATTTTGTTTGTAGACTATGCAGTGAAATGTGAGATGTAAGCATTTTGCAAGATTCTAATTTACTTTATCATAATATATGATTTCGATATACAAAGTGTTTTGTTTCTCATAAGGGAAAAACTCATTCCATGTTTATGTGCGGCGTGGTCTTATGAGATACCCTTTATTTTTTCAAGCTAATCGTTTACTCACACCAGTCCCATGACTGACCCAGAGTTTTTTTCCATGTTTTCCCTGAACTCTTGGGTGACCAAATTTGTACGGGCAGTCAAGTAGTTTCAGGATTTTACAGAAGCACTTGGAGGAGCTTGGAGCGGTAGGCTTCACGTTAGATATATATAGTTTATTTCCACTGTGATGTATATATGTTGTACTTTAATGATGTATGTAAGTACAAATACAATTTTATATTTCAAGAGCTTTTATGTTATATATTTTATTCGTTCCACTGTGGGATTTTCCTTCTTCGTTTTCTTCTATTCTAACTTTCTTTCTTTCTAATTCTCACCCTCTAACTTCCTTCTATTAATGATCCGCTAATTTCTGGTGTTTAATTAGTTGACATATGATATCAGATATGTATTTTTGTCGATAATCGAGATCGGGAAGTGGTCGTGCTGTTACAGTTGGTATTAGAGCTAAGGTTAAGTGACAACCTTGGCTCTGTGGCGTAAATCGATAGGGATGGGGTCAGTTATACCCTAGATTGAGTTTGAGTGTATATATATGAGCACATATTTGGTAGTTGATATAAAAACTATTTTAAATTGTGTTGATTGGTTTGTTGAGTGGTTATGAGTTCTGATCGATATGGAAGTGCAAACTGTATTGACAAGTGTTTATAAACACTTGAACATAGTGATTCGACACAATATTGTTTTAAAAGCTGGGTAAGTGGAATAATTTTACTCAAAATTATATTTTGATATAAGAGAATAATTTCCTGGAATTGTTATAAATGGCTGTGTTGGTTGTTATTATAATCTGGTATCAGATTATAACATTAAGATGGTTATATATAACCAAATTGAATTTGTATGAGAATGAAATATACAAGTAAGATAGACCAAAAGTAAAATCAAACCCAAACTTGAATTTGAAATTCCAGGAAGTTAGAAGAATATTTTCAGGAATATGATAAAGTAACATAATATTACTTTGATAGGATTTGGATAAAAAATGTTTTAAATGGATTTTGGAAGTAGTAAAGACTGAACTCACTTCAATCGTTAGGAAATATTAACAATAATGATTGCAACATCATCAATATTCATTTTTGAGTTTCTAATTGGCAGATTGCTACCTTAGAAATATTGTTGATGGAAGATTGTTTGAAAGAAAAAAGTTGCTTTGGAAAAAAAATCAAAGGTTTTGAATATACAGTGGAATAAATATATATGATTTGAAATTGATTTTAAATAAAATCCAGGAATTTGGATTTTGGAACAACAATTTAAATGGAACAAGTCCATTGGATTGAGATAGTAAAGGCAAACTGAATTGACAAGAATTTGACTGAGGTTAACTTGAATAGAGTTGAATTGGATTTATAATGGTATCAAGTGGAATTGATATAGGAAATGAAGTTATAAATGATTCTATAACTTAGAAATGAATTTAATGAGAAGATTCGACGATATTGGACAGTCGAAATTTTCAAATTGGATTTGAAATCTGACTTGGTTTATATTAAAGTATGAGGTTGGAATTGTTGAATTAACAAGGTTAAACTTATTAAATTGAATATAATTAAAAACGAGCTTGCCGCGATGCGGTAGTTCGTAATTTGAGGATTTGAACTTCAATTGAATGTATAAGATTCAATATTAGTTGGAATTCTTTGAAACAAGAATCTTCCGGATCTATTGAATTATAGTTCTCTAATAAAAGAGAAAAATTGGGATTTCATCTCGTGGATTTTGAGCTGTGTCAAAATCAATTTTCCAGAAAAAATTGCGATATGAACCATAACGATTTTTTTAATGAAATATAAGAAATTTTAAGTGAATAAAATTTAATTTTCCAGTAGTAAAGGCCAGAACTGAATTGTTAACTGGATAAGAACTCATGTGAGTTAAATAAATTGATTTTTGCAACAAAAATCAGATTTTGAGTTCCGGAATGAAGATAACTAGTTAGAGAAATAAATTAGTTAATCGGAAATGAGCATCCAACTTAATATGGTTAAGAAGATTGGATTAGAAGTTAAAAATCTAGATATGAGATTTAAATCCAATAAAGAATTTGACTTGTTAATAAGTAAATATATATGTTTGAATAAGTTTGATTCAAACTAACGAAGTAAACGAGTTTTGGGATTATTTTCCAAATATAATCTGAGATATTTTCTTAGATAAGAAATGGAAATGTTTTCCAACTTACAGATATGTATAGCTATGAAAATTAATGTGTTTTAATTGACGGATGCATATGGATGGAAGTGTATGGGGATAAAAGTTAAATGCTCGACAAAGTTGATATTTTAGTTAGATTGGATGAGCCTATTTTGAAAGCCAATTGACTTTGTAGTTCTTTGACGATTAGAGAAGACCTAGAGAGGCAAGTTTTAGAGTTGTGCAATTGAGCCATAAGAAAGAGGCGCTATCAAATATTTTTTAAAATATAAGAATTTAATTTCTAAAGAAGTTTTGATAACTAAAAATCGATTTATCGATTTTATATTGAAAACTAGACTGGTTAAATAAGCTGATAAATTGATTTAAAATCAATCTGAATAAATATTAATTTCATGGACGGTTTAGCATGAATGAGGAGAAGTCATTTTATATTATAGGCTTGTTACTCTCAACTCATTCTAGGGCATTACTAACCCCATCTCTAATGAGTTTTCTCATTCTAGGATACTGCTGATCCTATCTCTAATGAGTATTCTTATTGGATATTACTAATCCAATCTCTGATGAGTCTTTTGTTCAGTTCTAATGAGTTGTATCCCAAATATTTGAGCTAACCAATGCTCTGATACCAACTGTAACAACACGCATTTTGCCCGACCTTAATCGATCGCAAAATCGACCAAGACCGTTCAAAATCCGCATACGTTAACTTTGGGAATAAAACACATCAGAACAAATAACAAAAGACTTTTATAAACATTATAATAATGTAACATCAGAGTACAGAATATCAGAGTACATCGATAAAATACAGCGGAAGATAAATTACAATATTTTATTACATTGCAGCGGAAATAAAACAACTAAGGCAGCGGAAGACAACTATGCTCTGGACACAGCTTTAGGCTTCACTCCAGAATCCTGCTCGAGATAAGAACCTGTTGATAAACTACTCGACTGCCCGTGTGGAAAAGAGGGCACCCGAGTTTGTAAAGGTGGAAACAAACAACGGGTCAGTCATGGGACTGGTGTGAGAATTCTTAACTAATTTCACTAATAACAATAAGACAAATCCAAGGACCACGCCGCTAACGCGGAACGGGTTTACTCCAATGGATTGCCGTGCATAAATTAAAGTAAATCATAAAACAACGCAATGCCTTTTGGAAAAATGAAACCATCATAAGACCCAAGTCCCATCACACAATGCAACGCAAACCGGAGGATAGGGTTTTACCTTATAATGGTCAAAAATGCTTGATACGATAGAAACAGATTTGATATTATTATTAGTGTATATTTGTTTCAAAAACACTTTCAATCATAACGTATCAATCCTAGGAAGCATATATACCATACTACTATGCCTCCATACTAGTAATACAATCAAAACTGCATGAGGTCGTATTGGAAATTGGGTTTCCATCATGAGTCAAGGCTAGGGAGGAGCTCCTTACCGATTCGAGACACTCTAGCTAATGCCTCAGGGTTCCCTGCAGTTAACCCTTGGAAAGCTGCAGGGCCGGTCCACCATACGAGTTGCGGATTAGTTATTCCTGAACACACGTTTCCCGGTCCTATAGGACCTATCGTCTGAGGCGCCTCATTCCATCATCCACATAAGTAAAATGTCGGGCCGTGTTAAAGCCCAAACATCACTTCTAGTTAGAAAGAAACGTGCTGCTCTCCCTGCGTTCCCTTCTCCCGTTTTAGACTCCGCCGGTGTGTGAGGCTCGCGAAGTCACGCTATACACAAAGCTATGCCTAAACAGGCTATGCTTTGATCATCCCACAAGGCCTGCTTTTCAACAAAGCCTTGATCATATGCATCTTAGCATGCCACATCGTCACTCAATATCACACTACCAATCTTTTGCCGAAATATATGAAAGGGTGTTAAGCAAGAGAATAAATTCTCCGCCACCAATCATTCATACATTCGGCAGAAAATCAATAAATACAATATATAAAGGAGTACAATGTCAGACACACATTCCATTTATAAGCCTATGCTCTGGGTCTGAGCGAAAGCCAAATCCGTACAAATCAACACTATGTCCGGATAACTACCATTTTAGCCCCGTCTTGGGAGCAAATCAATCAAGGGCCTCAACACTAGTTACCCATTCGATGTGAAGATCGTCGGTCTTCAATCGCCGTCCTCAATTCTTCGAACGTCGTATCATTATTTGGAATGAGAGTAAACTCGGACTTTCCAAATAACTCTCGCATATATAAATTTGAAAACCATTTAATATCGTTGTTAATAATTTATAACGATCTATCGCTATTTTTACTTTACATACACATCCTAAACATAACAATGTATATTTTACTCTTCCATTTTTCAATTTACACCAAATGTATATTTGGTTTCATTATTTTTCTAATGAAAATCCATTCCTTAGAAATGTAAATTTCTAATCTTATTATTTACATTGAAAAATGTAAATTTCTATTCCTATTTTATTTACATTGAGAAATGTAAACTTATACTTCAATATATTATTATATTGAAATTGTAACCTTTATTTCATATTCTATTTACATTGGGAAATTTAAATTCCTAATCATTCTTTTATTTACATTGAAAAATGTAAACTCTTTTATTTGCATATAAAAATATAATTGCTATTTCATCCTTATTTACATTGAAAAATGTAAGTTTCTATATTACACCAATTACATATAAAAATGTAACTTCCTATTTTCCTTTTATTTATATTGAAAAATGTAACTTTTCTAATATTTACATTAAGAAAAATGTAAAACTTTTATAATCCTTATCTTATTTTATTAAAAATGTAACTTTCTTTTATAACAAACTTGGAGGTGAAAATATTCATTTCATTATTAACACATAACGGTGTGGAAATAACATCAATTTCTAAGTTATCCATTTATATTTTAATATGGGCCAGACCTCTCATATTAGGCCTACAACTTGTGGATGCTGGATAGGTCGGTCAGTTCTGGGCAGACTTCTCCCACAAGTTGGGCTTAACCTCGTATCTTGGCCCAATTTGTATTTGCGCACTTGGACCTCTCGCATTAGGCCCAACATTTGTGGCTGCTGGATATGCCGGTCGGGTCCGGGCAGACTTCCACCACAAATTTGACCTAACCTCGTGTCCAAGTACAATTTTAATTAATCATTATAATTGTTCTACTAAAATATTATTTTACATAACACTTCTTAACATAATTGATGTTTTTAATTCACGTGCCATTCTTTAATAAAGGTGATGAATTCTAATGTCATATAAAGAGGATATTTTATATGTAAATATATTTTCTATGAATTCTAATGACCTTTTTTTTCCTAATGACCTTCTAGTTTTAATGACATTATGACTTAACAACATTTTAATCTAGTGATATTCTAGTTTTAATGACATCCTAATTCGATGACATTTTCCATAAATGACCTTATAATATTTTAACATGAAGGGCAAGTTTATCCTAACATAAATGCCAATTTCAAATTTCTCTAAAATTGACAAACTAAATTCCACATAAATGACAAAATTATTTCTACATAAATGACAAATTTATTTCTACATAAATGACAAATTCAACTTAAACATAGATGACAAATTTACCTTACATAACATATTTCTAATAAAAGTGGCATGTCTATCCTAATTAAACATTTTTGACTAAAATGATATTTCCTAACTAAAATGATATGTTTAACATAACATGATATATTCTTACAAAAATGCTGTTTAATTTGCACAGATATTTTTAATGTTTAATAATTCTAACAATTCATATATTAACATAAAAAGAATACGTTTATGTTAAATCAATTCTATCATTTCAACAAATATGATAATTTGGTTTCAACTCTCTTATTTCAACAAGTATGGTAATTTTAATTTAATGACCATTCCAATTTAAGGACATTTTTAATCTAACATAAATGACATTTTTTTGAGCCTTAACATAAATGTCATTTTGAATACTAACATAAATGTTCTTTCAAATTTTTATCATAAATGTTCTTGCTAATTTCACATAAATGTTCTTCAAAATTTTAACATAAATGTTCTTTCTAATCTAACATAAATAATGGTTTTAACTACTATAACCTTTTATACAAAATGAAATTTTTTAATGGTATGATTCTAATAAAACAATATATTTCATTAACATGACATGATTCTAATTAACGGACATTTTCATAATCTAACTAAAATGACAATTTATATTATCTCTAACATAAGTGACCATTTTTATTCTAATGTGGCATTTTAACCAAAATGATAATTTCTATCCTAACGTAACATTTTAACATAAAATGATAATTTCTATTCTAATGTGCCATTTTAACCAAAATGACAATTTCTAATATAATGACATTTCCATTTTAACATAACATTATTAATAAAATGTCCTTCTTACATTAAATAACCATTTTAAACAAAAGTGACATGTTTATCTAGTTTAACACTTCTAATATAAGTGACATTTTTAATCAATTTTAACACTTCTTACATAAGTGACATTCTTTTATCTCCTATAACATGTTATAAACAAAATGATATTTTTATTATGCTAACCTCTTATACATAAATGTATTAACATTGTGGGCTAACATAAGAAAATGACACATTTTAATAATAAGCATGTATTAACATTTTTAAGTAACATATCTACATAGAATGTTATATACTCTAATGACAAAAATAAAAGATAACTTTGTCTACAAAACATGTTATATAATTCTAATGACAAAATAAAAGATAATTTTTATTCGTATACCATTTCAATGTATAACAAGACATAAAATGCCTATTTTTGATTTATTTACGAATTCTCATGTATAAACATGATATAAAAATGTTTATTCTTATTTGTATACAATCCTAAACTTCAACATGATAAATAAAAAGAAATATATTTATTTGCATACCAATTTCCATGTTTAACATAACAAATAAAAAGTGAATTTTTATTTTGAAAATTATGATTAACAAAAATGTGAATTTTTGTTTCCACCCAATTTATTTTGACAACAACAACAAATTTGTTTTCAACTAATTTATTTTGATAAAAATAACAAATTTGTTATTTTGACAAAATGACAATTCTTTTATTCAGCGACAAAAATGATCTATATGTGTTTATAAATTTTATTATAACACCATATCATCAAATTAGCAGATCTATACACACATCAATCATAGAATCAAATCACGTCTCATAACAAACAGAATTTTACAGCGAACTGGTGATAACACAATCAAAAGCAATTTAACTAATATATTTATTTTAAATCAAGAGATCTCACATATACAGATTTATTATCTAAGAAAGATAATTAAGTTTAATTTAATTAAATTAAATTCAGAATATCTCACCTCGCTTTTAACTGAATTACTGTTCGCGTTCAAAATTGGCTGAAAATTCAACTGTCTCCGTTTCAGGTCTGTTCAGCGTCATCGCGAAGATCTCGGTCTCACGATCGTGGCACACCTGAAATCGTTCGATTTCGAATCCGTACGAGCAAGATATGATTAAAACAAGATCTGAAAATTTTGGATTAAATTAATTAAAAAAATAAGGGTTGAAAAAGTCAACCTCTCTCCTTCTTTCTCTTATACGTTCAAAGGCCACTCATTTTCTATTTGTGAAACCCATAAGCTTCAAATTTAGATCTCTAATTATCTCAGAATTGGTGAAGCTAGAAGTTGATCGGAAGGTGGCAAATCGAAGAGGGGAGGGAGGGCTATGTGCGCCGGGAGGTAGGGGAGGTGCGGTGGGCCCCATGGAGGTGCGGCGGGCTGAGTTGGGCGCTGGTTGGGTGGAGAAATCCGGCCAAAATACTTTGTTAAATCCAATCATATCCGTATAGAATCGAAGAGGAGGAAGAGAGCTTCGATTTGGTATATGGTTTGTTGATTTTCATTGAGCGGATTGGAAGAAATTAGAGAATGAAAATCGGATGTTCATGGCCATTGAAAAGGGGCGGCGGTTGTGCATTTCGAAATTAGGGTTTGAGGGTTCTAATTTGCCTATTATTTATATTATTATATTCACTAATTACCCATTAAAGCCCGATTTGGCCCGAACTCAGAATTAGGCATGCTTACTGTCTATCTTAATGTTTTGACATCTTCTGAACGCGATGGGCTATGCCCCGTGGCCCAATTCTGAAGTCTGTTGCGTGTTTTATTAAAATTACAATATTAAATTAATAATTTAATTTCCACCGTACATTTAAATATGCCGAGGCCACAAATTAACTTCAAAAATTCTCGAAAAATATATTTGGCTATGTTTTGACGCTGCGGACCTAGGAAAATTAATTTCGTTCAATTCTAAGCCCGTATGAATTTTTAAAGAATTTTTAAAGTCAAAAATTGTCCGTTTACACTGAAAAATCAATTATAATTATATATTAATTCTAAAAATTACCGAAAAATCATTTTTAGCTTTGTTTTGACGATACGAACCCAACAAAATTAATTTTGTTCAACTTGGAGACCGTTTGCAAAATTTCAATTTTCAAGGCGTATATATTTAATATTAAAGATAAATTTTTATACCAATAATTTCCGAAACTCGGAATATATAAGTGTTTACTGTTTTTCAATGTAGAAACATCATTCTGAACTCGATGGAAGTGGTTTCGAGTTCAAATTCGTTCGTATGCAAAAAGTAGCATTTTTGACCTTTATAAATTTCATAGCGACCTTTCTAAATTTTAAACTGGGCATAACTTTTGATTCCCGCTATGAAATTTTGATTTTTCGGATTCGTTGGAAAGATATTTTTAAATAGGTTCTAATATTTTTGGTTTCACTAAAATCCGTTAAATTTTGCATCCTGTACGGTTGGTCAAAGTTCAAGTTTGACTTTTCAAACTACCGCGTTATTTCTAATTTCTTTTATAACTAAAATTAAATTATTCATTCTAACTTCGATTTAAATCAACTTTCAATCATTATTATATCAAAAACTCATTAAAATTAGTTAAAATAAAATTTAAATTTACCCCCAAAATTCAGGGTTGTTACAGTCTCCCCCACTTAAAAACTTTTCGTCCTCGAAAAGGAACGAAACTAAAAGTGTTTAATTAGTTGATTAACTTTAAAATATATAACTTTTATATATTAAAAAATCATATTTTCTAAAATAGATTATAATTACAAATACGTATATTATAGGCTTGTTACTCTCAACTCATTCTAGGGCATTACTAACCCCATCTCTAATGAGTTTTCTCATTCTAGGATACTGCTGATCCTATCTCTAATGAGTATTCTTATTGGATATTACTAATCCAATCTCTGATGAGTCTTCTGTTCAGTTCTAATGAGTTGTATCCCAAAGATTTGAGCTAACAAATGCTCTGATACCAACTGTAACGACACGCATTTTGCCCGACCTTAATCGATCGCAAAATCGACCAAGACCGTTCAAAATCCGCATACGTTAACTTTGGGAATACAACACATCATAACAAATAACAAAAGACTTTTATAAACATTATAATAATGTAACATCAGAGTACAGAATATCAGAGTACATCGATAAAATACAGTGGAAGATAAATTACAATATTTTATTACATTGCAGCGGAAATAAAATAACTAAGGCAGCGGAAGACAACTATGCTCTGGACACAACTTTAGGCTTCACTCCAGAATCCTGCTCGAGATAAGAACCTGTAGATAAACTACTCGACTGCCCGTGTGGAAAAGAGGGCACCCGAGTTTGTAAAGGTGGAAACAAACAACGGGTCAGTCATGGGACTGGTGTGAGAATTCTTAACTAATTTCACTAATAACAATAAGACAAATCCAAGGACCACGCCGCTAACGTGGAACGTGTTTACTCCAATGGATTGTCGTGCATAAATTAAAGTAAATCATAAAACAACGCAATGCCTTTTGGAAAAATGAAACCATCATAAGACCCAAGTCCCATCACACAATGCAACGCAAACCGGAGGATAGGGCTTTACCTTATAATGGTCAAAAATGCTTGATACGATAGAAACGGATTTGATATTATTATTAGTGTATATATGTTTCAAAAACACTTTCAATCATAATGTATCAATCCTAGGAAGCATAGATACCATACTACTATGCCTCCATACTAGTAATACAATCAAAACTGCATGAGGTCGTATTGGAAATTGGGTTTCCATCATGGGTCAAGGCTAGGGAGGAGCTCCTTACCGATTCGAGACACTCTAGCTAATGCCTCAGGGTTCCCCGCAGTTAACCCTTGGAAAGCTGCAGGGCCGGTCCACCATACGAGTTGCGGATTAGTTATTCCTGAACACACGTTTCCCGGTCCTATAGGACCTATCATCCGAGGCGCCTCATTCCATCATCCACATAAGTAAAATGCCGGGCCGTGTTAAAGCCCAAACACCACTTCTAGCTAAAAAGAAACGTGCTGCTCTCCCTGCGTTCCCTTCTCCCGTTTTAGACTCCACCGGTGTGTGAGGCTCGCGAAGTCACACTATACACAAAGCTATGCCTAAACAGGCTATGCTTTGATCATCCCACAAGGCCTGCTTTTCAACAAAGCCTTGATCATATGCATCTTAGCATGCCACATCGTCACTCCATATCACACTACCAATCCTTTGCCGAAATATATGAAAGGGTGTTAAGCAAGAGAATAAATTCTCCGCCACCAATCATTCATACATTCGGCAGAAAATCAATAAATACAATATATAAAGGAGTACAATGTCAGACACACATTCAATTTATAAGCCTATGCTCTGGGTCTGAGCGAAAGCCAAATCCGTACAAATCAACACTACGTCCGGATAACTACCATTTTAGCCCCGTCTTGGGAGCAAATCAATTAAGGGCCTCAACACTAGTTACCCATTCGATGTGAAGATCGTCGGTCTTCAATCGCCGTCCTCAATTTTTCGAACGTCGTATCATTATTTGGAATGAGAGTAAACTCAGACTTTCCAAATAACTCTCGCATATATAAATTTGAAAACCATTTAATATCGTTGTTAATAATTTATAACGATCTATCGCTATTTTTACTTTACATACACATCCTAAACATAACAACGTATATTTTACTCTTCCATTTTTCAATTTACACCAAATGTATATTTGGTTTCATTATTTTTCTAATGAAAATCCATTCCTTAGAAATGTAAATTTCTAATCTTATTATTTACATTGAAAAATGTAAATTTCTATTCCTATTTTATTTACATTGAGAAACGTAAACTTATACTTCGATATATTATTATATTGAAATTGTAACCTTTATTTCATATTCTATTTACATTGGGAAATATAAATTCCTAATCATTCTTTTGTTTACATTGAAAAATGTAAACTCTTTTATTCGCATATAAAAATATAATTTCTATTTCATCCTTATTTACATTGAAA
This sequence comes from Allium sativum, assembly GCA_030737875.1. Taxonomy (NCBI): domain Eukaryota; kingdom Viridiplantae; phylum Streptophyta; class Magnoliopsida; order Asparagales; family Amaryllidaceae; genus Allium; species Allium sativum. The sequence continues at coordinate 226,606,450 of CM060909.1, read as the reverse complement.
AATGTAAGTTTCTATATTACACCAATTACATATAAAAATGTAACTTCCTATTTTCCTTTTATTTATATTGAAAAATGTAACTTTTCTAATATTTACATTAAGAAAAATGTAAAACTTTTATAATCCTTATCTTATTTTATTAAAAATGTAACTTTTGTTATAAAACGAACACAGAACAGAAGAAATAGGGGAGAGATGACATTTCTATTCATTCAGATGTATATACTTTCTATTACATTGGCTCCTTTATATATAGGCTTTTGGAGCTGATCTTAGGCTTATTCCCATGATGTGGGACTAAACGTAGAACTAATAAAAGCATATTCACAACATTCATATATATATTACAACACTCCCCCTTGAATATGCGTCTTCATAAACTTGAATGCTCTGCTAACTTGAAGTTGACCCTTTTAAAACATATATGATGATTGCTCCCCTTTATTATTATCTTGCTTGCATATATCCGTTCAATCGGTACAACTATTGTCTGTTGCCTTCAAAACTCTATCAGGAAAACCCAATGGGAAAAGCCTTGAACGAGAAAAAGAATACAACGTCTGACATTATGAATAACATATTAAAATGATATTCCTCAAAAGAGTTTGATGCTTCAGGATCAAAACAATGCCTCATTAGAAACCTTTTTATGAAAAACCCTGTGGGAAAAATCATAAACAAGGAAAAGAGTGTAAATTTATTTCCTCTTTAGATAACATGTTTTACAATGTTACCATAAGGGTTGATACTTCAGGATCTAGATAATGCCTCATTAAAAACCTTACTAACAAAAACCCAGTGGGAAAAATATTAGTGAAGGAAAAGAGTACATTATAGCATATTTTTATATGCTCCCCCTTATTTATAACTCATTATTCAATTAGTCTATTGATGTAGTCGACGCATGCCAATTTTGTACATCATCTTCTGGAATGTTGATTTGGAAATTTCCTTTGAGAATAGATCTACCCGCTTTTCTTGAACTGAATTTGTTTCTCCTCTTTCTTGTTATCCTTTCATTCATATGTGAAGGGAAATTTAGAAGAAATGTGCTCCATCCTATCACCCTTGATATAATTCCTTTGAATCTGAGCCATGCAAACTGCCTTGTCTTCTTCATAAATAATAGACTACTGCATCAAAAGATGTTTGATACTTCTAGATCAAAATGTTGCCTCGTCAAAACCTTACTAAGAAAAACCCGATGGGAAAAATCTTAGTGAAGGAAAAAGAGTACAATATCATATTTACTACGTCAAAAGCAGTATGATACTTCTGGATCAATGTAATGCCTCGTTAAAACCTTAATAAGAAAAACCCAGTGGGAAAAATCTTAAATAAGGAAAAAGAGTACATTATAACTTATTTTTGTATGATATCTTTGGGTTGATACTTCTGGATCATGACCCATGCCTCATTAAAACCTTACTAAGAAAATCCAGTGGGAAAAACTTAGTTAAGGAAAAAGAGTGCATTATATCATACTTATGGATGCTCCCCCTGATTTAATAATTTTCTCTGAATTCGTATTCTTCTTTCAATAACTCAAATTGCTTACAAATACTTCTTAATGAAGTTTTTCTTTTAAAACTTCATGTGCATTTCCATGCTTCAGGCATGCTTTCTTATTTAAAACACCTCCCTTTTGTGATTTGTATGATACTAATATTCATTTATGAATACACTTCAGGTGCTTATAATTTTCAGTTTCAATCGGGCTTGAATATTGCAATACACATTTGATGAGTGAGACAACTTTCATTACAACAACACTAAGCAGGAAGTAATCTACTCATCTTGAAGTATATCAAGATTTTCATTACAACAATACTTAGAAGAATGCTGTAATCTATCAGACATGTTCTTTGTATTCTTTATGTTCTTCAGGAACTTCTATATTATAATAATTTTTGCATATCGCAACTACCACTTCAACGGATATTAGGAGTTTCACTACAACAATTCTTGAAAGCAGGAAGTGATCTACTCATCATGAATTATTTCAAGATTTTCATCAAAACAATACTTAAAAGAATGTTGTAATCTACATTTCTTTCTTTTTATCACTACCAAAGTTATTTAAATTGTAACGATCTAAGATTTTATGAAAATCAAATTTGAATTTAATATGAAAATTTAAATAGAGTTTAAAAAGTTTAAATAATTGTTGAATCAAATTTTAAGACGACAATAGTATTTTAAATAATTTAAAATTAAATTTTATTATGAAATCAGTTGTAACAATGTTTGTTTTAGAGAAACGGTTCGTCGTAAGTTGACATATCGAAATGAGTTGTAATTGAGTTATTGCAAACAATCAGAATTTGAAATTAAATTATAATTTAATATTTGTTTCAAAATTTTGTTCAGTTTCTTTACGCACAGTATTAAATTGTTTTATAGATTTTTTTTTAAATTTGAGAAAATATACAAATATTTTTCTCACGTATTTTAGGGTAACTGGATCCTTTGGACACCTCACAGAATTAATCAACCGGTCTGTATTATTATTATTTTGTGATCAGTATACGTTGTATACCATTATATTTTTATTATGTCGTTGGTAGTTAATAATATTAATAGCAATAATAATTCTAAAATATGACTAGATGCATATTTGTGTTAGTATCTAGTGGAACATTGTCCTTGCTATTCTTCTTTGTATATCGTTCGCATTCATCCTTTTTCTTTGCAAATTGTAAAGTTGTTTCCTTTTTCTTGAAGAAATGGAAGTTTGATTGTTATCCTAGACTTTGCTGCTAGGTTATTGTGCTTATATGGTACATGAGGCTTAGGGTATTAGAGCGTAATGGTACTAATAATAGAAAATGTTATGGCATAACATAAGACTACGAGCGTATTTTACATGTGTTAGCTAGCACTTTGAATGGAACAAACTCATATAGATGAAAGCTGCATCTTTTCTCGTGTGATGGAAAATGAGGGACACTTGTCCATCTAGCTTACACGTGCTCATTTTCTGGGAAGAACTCCTCCACGTTGCCAAAAAAATTCCAATATTCTCTCTTTCCTCTCTTTCTACTTCGTCTCCTGTTTGCTCCGTCCGCCTTCCTCTAGTTTCAGCAAAGAAATTTTCGAAAAAATAAATAAATAAACGAAAGTATTAAACTGCAGTTCATTCGCCTCATTAGCTTTTGTCTTCCGCTCCTTCTCTACCCTCTCTTCCAACCTGATAATCAATCGGCCCATACTCCTCTCGGCCCCACCACTTTGTCCGTCCACTACTGCTGTGCTACCACCGTCAGGTTCCCGTTCACCCATCTTGGCCTGTAACTCACCTAGTCCCTCTCCCCTTCAGCGTGTGACCATCCCCTTAGCTGCTACACAGAACTCTCTACACCACTCAAGTTCGCCTGTCCCACCACTTAAGCCCTTCCAGCAAACCCGCATGCCTTCCCTCTCCTCCCAACAGTCGGCCCTTCCTTCCTCTCCTTCCCGCATGTAAGCACCCACTTCCTCACCACTGGTGTTAACCTCGCCACTCCTTCTTGTGACTAAAACAGAGCATGCATCGTGAACAAGAGGAAAACCATAAGCTGTCCTCAACTGTAGCTGCGCCGCCACCTCCATCATCAAGGCTCTCTCCTGATACGGACACTCTGAAGGTTGCAGCGTTGCTAAGCCATGAACAGTATGGGTGAGAGGCTTTGGTTCTTAGCTTGTTCTTGTCTTGTTATTTTCTGTTTATACAAGAATAAAATGAAAAAGAAAAAAAAGTTCTTTGTTATGAAATGAGACCATATCCTGATGCATGGGTGGTGGTTACATGGCTGAGTCTTTCGGGTTGATAAAAGATTGGTTAAATGGTGTATTTTCTCTGGCGTTTGCCTTGTAAAATAATAATAGTAGTAGTAGTAGTAATAATAATATAAATCAAAATAATTCGTTGTTTTGGTCCGTAGGTAGTTGATCCATTCGTCCGCTACATGATCGTTGTGTCTTGTACCCGCATCAATTTACCATTCAAGGTTATTCATTGTTGTCCTCTTACTACAAAAGGCGAGAACTTCTAATTTAAATATTTATTTAAATTAGTAATTATGATTAGATTGGATTAATTATAATTAGTTGATGATGATTGTGTGATGGATGTTGATGTTGAATGATTGTTCATAAATTAGATAATACACTGAACACTAGTAAGCGTTATTGTCTATAACGCTTGTGCACAGTTAAATGTTTGTTGTGATGAGTGAATTCATATCCATCTGATCGTATGGTTCATTTGGATAAATATGATTGCATTACATGATATTACACACACCGTGGTTGTGGAATATATGGGTGATTGATTTAGAATCTCCTTCCTATATACGGTTTTATTTAATTATTAAATGTTAGTTTTGAATTGAACATCAACTTTTTTAAATATTGAATAAAGATTAGAAAATAATTTGAATCATATATAGATTTTTGTATAACGACCTTTATTTCTATTTGAAACTAGTTATTTTCAATTTAAATTTGAAATGAGATTTTTAAAATTTGAATATGGTTTTATAATGATATATACACCAGAACGTTATAAGATGACAGAGAGGATGGTGTCCAGTCTTGGGTTTGGAAATTCAGTTTCCTGCTCTCCCTGGCTATCCCTAACTGATCCGACAAACGGGATGGTAAATTTGAAATCAATTTTGAAATATATTTTGAAACTGTTTCAAATGATTTGGAAATGTAAATTAAATTTGAAAGGATTTGAATAATTTATATTTAAATCATTATATGGTTTGAATAGAACGCACTGTGATGCAACAATTCGTAAATATTGATTTCAAGTTTTGAATTGATTATTTGAAATAAATTTGACTTGAAATAAGAAATGTTGAATTGCAAATGATAACAATTTGAAAAGCATTGGAATATTTAAATTTCGAACAATTTTAAATCTATTTGATTTAAACAGCTATTTTATTAGTAGTATCCTTTGTAACAATTCCAAATGTTGTTATTGGTTTTTGAAATTTGTAAGCGTGAACTATTGTTTGGTTATAAGAAGGATTTCGAAGATTATTAAAGTATTGGAATATTTATATGGAATTGAAATGGATTTCCAATTCTAAGATTTGATCTGGTTGGACATAAATCTTCGGACGTTTGATATTAAGTCGGTAAATGAAAACTCTTATTATCTGAGGAATTTAAAAGGTAATTCACCGTTATTCCGCTTATAATATGAGTTGGATACGGAAATTAATATTGAAGATAAGTTGATGGTATTTCTATCCAGATCTAATGTTGAAGAATGGAATAAATCTTTTAATTAAGATATGGGTTTCCCACCTGATTGAAATAAGTTAGATAGAAATAATCTTCGATATTTGGTATAAAAATTTCATGGGGAAAATGAATACCATCTGGGGAATTTGAAAGATATTATTATATCGTTATTTCACTTATAGTATTCGTTGATTATGAGAATTTATATCGAATATAAGTGGATATAATTTCTGTGAAATTTATGATTCAATATCGATTGATTTGGGTTTTGTCGTGAATCATATCTTCAATAATATCATTCTTGAAACCCGATGAGATTGAATGGTGGAAATTCATATCGTAATTGGGGATTTAATCAAATCTTTGATTGAAGGAATTAAAGGTAAGAAATTGAAGCGAAGGTATAATCTTTGATTTCAAAGAAGAGATAAGATGATAATAAGACGTATGAAATTTAAGGTAATTCAAATATTGAGTTATATATGAATTAATAATCATTTGGAAGGAGATTTGAATTGAAAGCCTGTGTGAACCATAACTACTGTTTAAAGTACGTTTGTTACTTGGAAAGACCGGGATCGATTATATGTTCAGAAACCATTCCAAGTAATAATACGACGTTATGAAGCAATTCAAGACTTGGCAAACGACGAATGAAGACCGGGAATATTTGAATTGTTTAGATGGATTGTTGATTAATGTCTCAGTTGGGTTGGCCACCCGATACGAGGTATGAGTTGCATGAGACCTGAACATATTCAAGTATTTTCAGGTTGTTGTTCCGTTCAGACCCAGAACGGACTTGTATGGATGGTGTGTCTGACATTGAAATTGACCGCATAGCACTGATTTCCGTTAATGTATATCGGATTTGTGGCAATATATTATCCTCGTCTCTAAGTCATATGAACTTAGAGGGTATGCACTGATTTAAATCAGTGATATGTCGTGAATTGTCAATATGGCATACCCGAGTTATGAAACGAGCTAGTGATAATCAAAGAATGGCTTATCGAGGCATATGACGTGACATCGACAAACCTCACACCCCGGATTGATGAGAAACTGGCGGTTAGGTTTATACTTATATATGAATTGATGATGAAGCTGTGCAGCAGTGGGAAACCACTTATGAACCTGGGGAAGTTGGGTATGTTCGGGGGGCCGTGTCTGGTCGAAAACCGTTGATCTGCCCTGACGATGTGTAGTCGGTGTCCGCGTATGGTCGAAAAAGCCGTTGAGGCACTTCGTTTTGTATCCCTGATTGATCTTTCGTGCCAGGAATCATCAAGTTGGAAACCCAAATTTCTTATGCGAGCCATACGATTTTGATTGTATATATATATGGCAACATATATTATGGGGTATATGCTGTCTAGGATTAATACATTTACTTGCGAAATGTTTTCCACACTATATATATATTATGGTATTGAAGAGGATTTTTCGTATGAAAGCATATTTGGTTGTCATAAGATAAAACTCGCCCATCTGGTGTGCGCTTGCATTGTGTGATGTGGGACGAGCTTATGATAGCTTCATTTTCAAAAGACAATACGCATTTATATGCACGGTTATTCACATGGAGCAAATCCGTTCCGCGTTAGCGGCGTGATCCGGTGAAGTTCCCAACTTTAAAATGAATCTAACTGTTTTGAGTTCTCACACCAGTCCCACGACTGACCTGGAGTTTATCGTTCCCTCACCTAAACTCTGGGTGCCCATGATTTTCGCACGGGCAGCCAGTAGTTTAGTTTTGCAGTTATGGATCGTTGGAGCAGGATTTAGAGCGCTTCTAGAGTTGGAGTCCACGATAGAGTTGAAGCTTCCGCTGAGAGTAAAGTTATTTTTCTTTTCTTCCGCTGTGTATATATTTGTAACTCTGATATTCTATGTAACTCTGATGTAACATTGTAATCTGCAATGAAAGGTTCTGTTATTTTTGTTCAATATATGTATGTACCCATAACAATTCGTCTTTATGAACGGTTTAAGTCGGTTTAATTACCGGTAAGAACTGGGCAAAAAGGTCGGTCGTTACAGTTGGTATCATAGCTTTGGTTATACAAAGCTATGGGGTACGTACATATTTGGACAAAAGAATAGAACTCATCAGAGTTATAATATCTCATTAGAGATAGGGTTAGAAATACACTAGAATGAGATTTTAGAATATTATGTGAGAAAACGTATTTTGAAATCTGTATAAGTTATTTTGAAACTAAGTAAATCGTTTTGAAAATGATAATTATTTTTGAAAACATAATTGAAATTAAGGGTTTTGAGTATTTTATTCGACGTCAAGATTGGACTTTCGAGTATGTAAAGATTTTGAATATACGTCTGATCAACGTATATACGAAGTCCGATATATACTAGGTAGATGTAGAATCACACCCTAGTCGCTTGGAAATAAATTCTGGGATGAGCGCGACATCCCTGTTATTCATTTTCAAGTTTCGAAAGTGTGATGACTATATAATTCCAGTTTAAACGTCGAGGAATACTTAAAATCACCAGGCTAGGTATTTTAATGAATAAACCTTAATAAAATGGTTTGGTAAATTAATATAGGAATTTAATTTGGAAAAAAAAAACTAAGATTAGCTTAAAGTACTTCAACCTTGGATATGTTAAACAATAAGTACTTAGAAAAAATGCACGTAAGGAAGGTAATTTACCCATATCCCAAATTGACAAGGATAATTGATCAAATTACAATGAACATTTGAATATTAATTTTTGGATCAAATAAATTATAATTAGAAAGATATCATACTCCTTGTTGAGTGTTAAATAATGACCTACCTAACAGGAATGGTGAACGATAAATTACAAGTTGAATTAATTTGCTTGGAAGTATAAGCTTAGCAAAGCAAACCCTTAAGAAGTTTAAAGGTAATTTTAACTTAAGTAGGAATTTGTGTAAAAAGTTGATTTTAAAATATAACTAACATCTTAAGTGGGGGAGAAAATACTCTTCCCTATTATGGCGATATAAGTATGTCAACTTGAAATTTATATAATAAACAATCGCTTAGGAAGCAAAGGAAATATTAAAGTAAAATTTACCTTAATTGAATTGTCCATAATCGTATTATTAGGTGCACTCGATTTCTCTATCTCGACTCACGCTTGTTCCTTTTTCGAACCTTTTGTTATTGAAGGCATCATTCATCTTATGAACTTGATCAAGAAATTTGATTCGAACCCTCACTCTGATATTGAACTTTTATCCATAGCTCGACTTGAGCATATGCAAATTGATTCGTTAGACGTATGTATACCTTTAGATTTGTCGAACAAAGCCAAGTTCTAAACTCAAACTAGAAATGGTGATCTATCCAAATACTATGTTAACGAAATCTCAATAAATGAACCTTGCATAGAAATTGAAAGCGATTGAAATAAAAGGTCTAACTTATGTAAGGACTTGGATTTATAAATATTAGTTGATTTTGAAAAGATTTTTCCTCAAATACTTGAATAAATGCTTGAAACAATAATAGTTGAAATATGTTGAATCAGAGTAGCGAAGCGGAAGCGTGATGTTATTTTAAATAAAAATGAGTTTCCGATTAGTCAAGTAAAGAAAATTTTCCCTAATAAGCTTCAATATGTGAGAGAGAGAGAAAAATCAAATCTTTTGGATTTCAAGTAGATTAAAAAGGAAAGGGTTTATTCGATTATGTAAATAAGACGACTAAAATATGACTTAAATAAAGAGATTTCGACGACTAGAATCCCGATATCTTGAAATGTTAGAAAACGACAAGTATTTGTAAATTATGGTTACGAAATGATTTACAACTTCGGGATATGAAATGATTTGGTTTGTTCGAGTAACCATGACTAAAACTGGGTTGTGATGAGAGATTGGGTTTCGTGCGATGGGTGATACTCAGTTGCCCTGTCATGAGGATGAACTTCTCGAACTAATAACATATAGACTTCAATTGAAATTTTGAAAGCAAAATTTTGTTTTGGAGATCCCGAAGCGAAGTATGATTTTCTGTATGAAAGAAATATATAATATTTCAATGGTTTGTGTTGAAAATGGGATTCTAAGTTGGAGAAATCATTTTGAGATTTTCAAAATCCGTTGCAAACGACGACTTGTAATCAGAATATAAACTCGAACTTCTTTAATCAACCCTTCCAAATTTATACCTTATAACGATTTGAGTTTTGTTTGATAAGCTTTCATATAAAGGTTTTTGCAAAGTTAATCATATGAAAAATTCCTTATAAGTTACGTTGACAAATTTAGACTTAATATAAGAATTAGTAAGTTTAAAAAAATTATATGTAAGATTTATTTTGCTTATGTATAAATTCATGAGCTCTCCTTTTCGAGGACGAAAAGCCTTAAGTGGGAGAGAATGTAACGATCTAAGATTGTATGAAAATCAAATTTGAATTTAATATGAAAATTTAAATAGAGTTTAAAAAGTTTAAATAATTGTTGAATCAAATTTTAAGACGACAATAGTATTTTAAATAATTTAAAATTAAATTTTATTATGAAATCAGTTGTAACAATGTTTGTTTTAGAGAAACGGTTCGTCGTAAGTTGACATATCGAAACGAGTTGTAATTGAGTTATTGCAAACAATCAGAATTTGAAATTAAATTATAATTTAATATTTGTTTCAAAATTTTGTTCAGTTTCTTTACGCACAGTATTAAATTGTTTTATAGATTTTTTTTAAAATTTTTAAATTTGAGAAAATATACAAATATTTTTCTCACATATTTTAGGGTAACTGGATCCTTTGGACACCTCACAGAATTAATCAACCGGTCTGTATTATTATTATTTTGTGATCAGTATACGTTGTATACCATTATATTTTTATTATGTCGTTGGTAGTTAATAATATTAATAGCAATAATAATTCTAAAATATGACTAGATGCATATTTGTGTTAGTATCTGGTGGAACATTGTCCTTGCTATTCTTCTTTGTATATCGTTCGCATTCATCCTTTTTCTTTGCAAATTGTAAAGTTGTTTCCTTTTTCTTGAAAAAATGGAAGTTTGATTGTTATCCTAGACTTTGTCGCTAGGTTATTGTGCTTATATGGTACATGAGGCTTAGGGTATTAGAGCGTAATGGTACTAATAATAGAAAATGTTATGGCATAACATAAGACTACGAGCGTATTTTACATGTGTTAGCTAGCACTTTGAATGGAACAAACTCATATAGATGAAAGCTGCATCTTTTCTCGTGTGATGGAAAATGAGGGACACTTGTCCATCTAGCTTACACGTGCTCATTTTCTGGGAAGAACTCCTCCACGTTGCCAAAAAATTTCCAATATTCTCTCTTTCCTCTCTTTCTACTTCGTCTCCTGTTTGCTCCGTCCGCCTTCCTCTAGTTTCAGCAAAGAAATTTTCGAAAAAATAAATAAATAAATAAAAGTATTAAACTGCAGTTCATTCGCCTCATTAGCTTTTGTCTTCCGCTCCTTCTCTACCCTCTCTTCCAACCTGATAATCAATCGGCCCATACTCCTCTCGGCCCCACCACTTTGTCCGTCCACTACTGCTGTGCTACCACCGTCAGGTTCCCGTTCACCCATCTTGGCCTGTAACTCACCTAGTCCCTCTCCCCTTCAGCGTGTGACCATCCCCTTAGCTGCTACACAGAACTCTCTACACCACTCAAGTTCGCCTGTCCCACCACTTAAGCCCTTCCAGCAAACCCGCATGCCTTCCCTCTCCTCCCAACAGTCGGCCTTTCCTTCCTCTCCTTCCCGCATGTAAGCACCCACTTCCTCACCACTGGTGTTAACCTCGCCACTCCTTCTTGTGACTAAAACAGAGCATGCATCGTGAACAAGAGGAAAACCATAAGCTGTCCTCAACTGTAGCTGCGCCGCCACCTCCATCATCAAGGCTCTCTCCTGATACGGACACTCTGAAGGCTGCAGCGTTGCTAAGCCATGAACAGTATGGGTGAGAGGCTTTGGTTCTTAGCTTGTTCTTGTCTTGTTATTTTCTGTTTATACAAGAATAAAATGAAAAAGAAAAAAAAGTTCTTTGTTATGAAATGAGACCATATCCTGATGCATGGGTGGTGGTTACATGGCTGAGTCTTTCGGGTTGATAAAAGATTGGTTAAATGGTGTATTTTCTCTGGCATTTGCCTTGTAAAATAATAATAGTAGTAGTAGTAGTAGTAATAATAATATAAATCAAAATAATTCGTTGTTTTGGTCCGTAGGTAGTTGATCCATTCGTCCGCTGCATGATCGTTGTGTCTTGTACCCGCATCAATTTACCATTCAAGGTTATTCATTGTTGTCCTCTTACTACAAAAGGCGATAACTTCTAATTTAAATATTTATTTAAATTAGTAATTATGATTAGATTGGATTAATTATAATTAGTTGATGATGATTGTGTGATGGATGTTGATGTTGAATGATTGTTCATAAATTAGATAATACACTGAACACTAGTAAGCGTTATTGTCTATAACGCTTGTGCACAGTTAAATGTTTGTTGTGATGAGTGAATTCATATCCATCTGATCGTATGGTTCATTTGGATAAATATGATTGCATTACATGATATTACACACACCGTGGTTGTGGAATATATGGGTGATCGATTTAGAATCTCCTTCCTATATACGGTTTTATTTAATTATTAAATGTTAGTTTTGAATTGAACATCAACTTTTTTAAATATTGAATAAAGATTAGAAAATAATTTGAATCATATATAGATTTTTGTATAACGATCTTTATTTCTATCTGAAACTAGTTATTTTCAATTTAAATTCGAAATGAGATTTTTAAAATTTGAATATGGTTTTATAATGATATATACACCAGAACGTTATAAGATGACAGAGAGGATGGTGTCCAGTCTTGGGTTTGGAAATTCAGTTTCCTGCTCTCCCTGGCTATCCCTAACTGATCCGACAAACGGGATGGTAAATTTGAAATCAATTTTGAAATATATTTTGAAACTGTTTCAAATTATTTGGAAATGTAAATTAAATTTGAAAGGATTTGAATAATTTATATTTAAATCATTATATAGTTTGAATAGAACGCACTGTGATGCAACAATTCGTAAATATTGATTTCAAGTTTTGAATTGATTATTTGAAATAAATTTGACTTGAAATAAGAAATGTTGAATTGCAAATGATAACAATTTGAAAAGCATTGTAATATCTAAATTTCGAACAATTTTAAATCTATTTGATTTAAACAACTATTTTATTAGTAGTATCCTTTGTAACAATTCCAAATGTTGTTATTGGTTTTTGAAATTTGTAAGCGTGAACTATTGTTTGGTTATAAGAAGGATTTCGAAGATTATTAAAGTATTGGAATATTTATATGGAATTGAAATGGGTTTCCAATTCTAAGATTTGATCTGGTTGGACATAAATCTTCGGACGTTTGATATTAAGTCGGTAAATGAAAACTCTTATTATCTGAGGAATTTAAAAGGTAATTCACCGTTATTCCGCTTATAATATGAGTTGGATACGGAAATTAATATTGAAGATAAGTTGATGGTATTTCTATCCAGATCTAATGTTGAAGAATGGAATAAATCTTTTAATTAAGATATGGGTTTCCCACCTGATTGAAATAAGTTAGATAGAAATAATCTTCGATATTTGGTATAAAAATTTCATGGGGAAAATGAATACCATCTGGGGAATTTGAAAGATATTATTATATCGTTATTTCACTTATAGTATTCGTTGATTATGAGAATTTATATCGAATATAAGTGGATATAATTTCTGTGAAATTTATGATTCAATATCGATTGATTTGGGTTTTGTCGTGAATCATATATTCAATAATATCATTCTTGAAACCCGATGAGATTGAATGGTGGAAATTCATATCATAATTGGGGATTTAATCAAATCTTTGATTGAAGGAATTAAAGGTAAGAAATTGAAGCGAAGGTATAATCTTTGATTTCAAAGAAGAGATAAGATGATAATAAGACGTATGAAATTTAAGGTAATTCAAATATTGAGTTATATATGAATTGATAATCATTTGGAAGGAGATTTGAATTGAAAGCCTGTGTGAACAATAGCTACTGTTTAAAGTACGTTTGTTACTTGGAAAGACCGGGATCGATTATATGTTCGGAAACCATTCCAAGTAATAATACGACGTTATGAAGCAATTCAAGACTTGGCAAACGACGAATGAAGACCGGGAATATTTGAATTGTTTAGATGGATTGTTGATTAATGTCTCAGTTGGGTTGGCCACCCGATACGAGGTATGAGTTGCATGAGACCTGAACATATTCAAGTATTTTCGGGTTGTTGTTCCGTTCAGACCCAGAACGGACTTGTATGGATGGTGTGTCTGACATTGAAATTGACCGCATAGCACTGATTTCCGTTAATGTATATCGGATTTGTGGCAATATATTATCCTCGTCTCTAAGTCATATGAACTTAGAGGGTATGCATTGATTTAAATCAGTGATATGTCGTGAATTGTCAATGTGGCATACCCGAGTTATGAAACGAGCTAGTGATAATCAAAGAATGGCTTATCGAGGCATATGACGTGACATCGACAAACCTCACACCCCGGATTGATGAGAAACTGGCGGTTAGGTTTATACTTATATATGAATTGATGATGAAGCTGTGCAGCAGTGGGAAACCACTTATGAACCTGGTGAAGTTGGGTATGTTCGGGGGGCCGTGTCTGGTCGAAAACCGTTGATCTGCCCTGACGATGTGTAGTCGGTGTCCGCGTATGGTCGAAAAAGCCGTTGAGGCACTTCGTTTTGTATCCCTGATTGATCTTTCGTGCCAGGAATCATCAAGTTGGAAACCCAAATTTCTTATGCGAGCCATATGATTTTGATTGTATATATATATGGCAACATATATTATGGGGTATATGCTGTCTAGGATTAATACATTTACTTGCGAAATGTTTTCCACACTATATATATATTATGGTATTGAAGAGGATTTTTCGTATGAAAGCATATTTGGTTGTCATAAGATAAAACTCGCCCATCTGGTGTGCGCTTGCATTGTGTGATGTGGGACGAGCTTATGATAGCTTCATTTTCAAAAGACATTACGCATTTATATGCACTGTTATTCACATGGAGCAAATCCGTTCCGCGTTAGCGGCGTGATCCGATGAAGTTCCCAACTTTAAAATGAATCTAACTGTTTTGAGTTCTCACACCAGTCCCACGACTGACCTGGAGTTTATCGTTCCCTCACCTAAACTCTGGGTGCCCATGATTTTCGCACGGGCAGCCAGTAGTTTAGTTTTGCAGTTATGGATCGTTGGAGCAGGATTTAGAGCGCTTCTAGAGTTGGAGTCCACGATAGAGTTGAAGCTTCCGCTGTGCTTTGATCTTCCGCTGAGAGTAAAGTTAATTTTCTTTTCTTCCACTGTGTATATATTTGTAACTCTGATATTCTATGTAACTCTGATGTAACATTGTAATCTGCAATGAAAGGTTCTGTTATTTTTGTTCAATATATGTATGTACCCATAACAATTCGTCTTTATGAACGGTTTAAGTCGGTTTAATTACCGGTAAGAACTGGGCAAAAAGGTCGGTCGTTACATAAATTCTTCTGGAATTTGTATATTTTCATCGTTTATACCTTCAGGGTATTATAAGTGTTTTAAACACTTTAACCACTTTAATCAATTCAATTATCTCTGAAAATACAATGCTCATGGCACTTAACATGTTGTTGACACTCTATGGTGCTTCAGTCCTTATATATATTTCTATTTTTATCTTATGAACTACAGGTTCATATCTTATGGACTACAGGTCCATATATCTTATTTAGGAGAATTTCATGATGGCCAATCATGTTTCTCTCTAATATTATATTTTAATCCATTAATAAATGTAAGCGCTTTATTATTTATTAATTTATCATCGATGATTATTTTCTGTTAGTTCTATACATGATTTATTGAGATCTCAAAAAAATTATCATACTTTAGGTACCTAAACCACTTATGGGGTTATTTTGACAATCATGTCATGGGTTTCTTTTAAAGCACCTTTAAGTGTTTCTTCAGGAACACTCACCTCCTTTATTTTGCATCTTTATGACTTACTCAAAGATGTTTTGAACTGACTTTTATACTACATTTTCAGTTGTGATTTACACCTTTTGATCCTTCGGAGATTCAAATGTATATTGGAGAAAGTCTACTAGGGACATAATTGATAATTTATGCAAGTTACTTAATGCTTTGCATAATTCTATATGTTAGCAAATATTTAACATCGATGATTCTTTTATCCTCCCCCTCAATGTTGACAAACATTGTCATTTTAAACAATAAACCTACTTTGGATTCAATTTTTGATCCATTATAGCATCATACCTTGCAAATACATTAGATGTATTTCAATTGTAGGAGGACAATGCTCTTATTAATTGATAAGATGCATTCATATTACATTACTTATTCCCTTTCATTGATCCGATGACTTGGAGGAATTTTCTATCATTTGAATATGCACATGACTTCAGGTCATTCAATATTGATGTCAATTGTGACGACCCAAACTTCCGAGGAACGGAAATAAGGATAATCGTAGGAGTATAACATAACTAAAACAATAACAGATCACAGAACATAAAAACCATCACAGCGGAAATGTAAATGTCATCACAGCATAACATCTCAGAAATCAGAATACGCAGTACAGGATACAACTTAGCAAAACAGATGTCTAAGACAGGGAAAGAAATAAAGTCTCAATCTCCCAAAGTACATCAATACTAAAATGTCTCAAATACTTAAGAAGCAAAATAAAAGATAGAATGATAAGGTTCTTCATCATCTTCATCAGCAAGCTCTAGTCCAGAAGATACCCTTACCTAAAGACCTGTCAATTGGCTGCCCGTGTGGAAAGAGAGCACCCGAGTTTGCAAAGGTGAAACAAACTACGAGTCAGTCATGGGACTGGTATGAGAATTCTAACTAGAATACTAATAGTAAAAAGGCAAATTCAAAGACCACGCCGCTAACGCGGAACGGGTTTAACCAATGAATTGCCGTGCATAATAGGTAACTAAACAGATATATGAGTGAAACGTAAAATAACGAAATGCTTTATTTGAAAAGTGAAACTGTTATAAGACCCAAGTCCCATCACACAATGCAACGCAAACCGGCGGATAAGGTTTTCCCTTATAACAGTCAAAAGATGATAAATACGTAAAAAGCGGTGCTATTAATAGTGTGTATATGTTTTGATAAACAATTCAAAGTAGATGTATTAATCCTAGACGGCATGGGTACCATGATATCATGTCGCCATACTAGTAATACAATCAAAGACGCGTGGGACGTATTGGAAAGTTGGGTTCCATCACGAGTCAAGGCTAGGAACAATCTCCTGACCGATTCGAGACACTCTAGCAAATGCCTCAGGATTCGGACGTTGGCGAACCCTTGGATCCTGCAGGGCCGGTCCACAAATACTTTAGTGGATTAGTTATGCCTGAACACACGCCTCCGGGTTCTATTGAACCTATAATACGGTCGTTGGTGACCGCAAAAATAAACCGAGGCCTCGAAAATTCCATCATCCACAAAAGTAAAATGTCAGCGCTGGTAGGTCCCTGACACCACTATAAGCTAGAAAGAGAACGTGTGCACTCCCTGCGTTCCTATGCTCCGTTTTAGACTCAACCGGGGTGTGAGGCTCGCGAAGTAACGTTATACACAAAGCTATGCCAAATTAGGCTGTGCTTTGATCATTCCACAAGGCTCTGCTTTACAACAAAAGCCTTGATCGATAGCATCTTGGTGTGCCACACTGACAACTCACGCCATGCGATTGATAAATGTTAATATATACTAGGGTGTTAAGTGAAAAATAAATTCTCCACCACCAACAAGTATACATTAATAAATATCAACTTAAATACACAACATGAAGTTCAATGTCGGACACACATCCATTTACAAGTTCGTTCTGGGACTGAACGAAACCGGAGTCACTGAGGTGCTCGCATATCCGGACAATCAACAAGTGCGTCCGGACAACTACCACTATTAACCCTTTATTGATAGCTAGTCAATGTCGGGCATCAGTAGCCATCCTTTCGACGTGAGGATCACCGGTCTTCAAACGCCGTCTTCGATATTTGAATTGAACGCCGTAAAATTATTTGAAATGAGTTGAACTCGGGCTTTTCAAATAATTTATCGTATTGTTATTATTTAAATCATATAATATTATCAATATTTATTTATACCGATTTATCGCTATTTTTATTGTTGCATATAAATTCTGATATATGTGATGTTATAAATTGTGATTCCAATACTGCACATAAATTCTAATATATGCAGTGTTTTAGCCATGTGTATTCTTTATAAATTGTGTTTTACTCGCATTATGAAGGCGGACAAAGAAGTAAATTTTATTTCTAACATTTGATTCGCATTGTACATACGAATAAAAAGTGAATTTTTAACTCTAAAGTCTTGTTCGCATTGGTGGATGCGAACCAAAAAGCCAATTTCTTATTACAATGATTTGTTCGCATTTGTGGATGCGAACAAAAGGACAATCTCTTATTTTAAATCCTTTGTTTGCATTGTGGATGCGAACAAAAGGAAAATTTTATATTTTTAATCTTTTGTTTGCATGGAGGATGCGAACAAAAGGATGAACTTTTATTTTTAATCTTTTGTTTGCATTGAGGATGCGAACAAAAGGATGAACTTTTGTTTTAAATCTTTTGTTTGCATTGAGGATGCGAACAAAAGGATGAACTTTTGTTTTAAATCTTTTGTTTGCATTGAGGATGCGAACAAAAGAATAAACTTTTGTTTTAAATCTTTTGTTTGCATTGAGGATGCGAACAAAAGAATAAACTTTTGTTTTAAATCTTTTGTTTGCATTGAGGATGCGAACAAAAGAATAATTTTATTTTTAATCTTTTGTTTGCATGGAGGATGCGAACAAAAAGGAAAATTTTATATCTTTAATCTTTTGTTTGCATTGAAAATGCGAACAAAAGGATGAACTTTTGTTTTAAATCTTTTGTTTGCATTGAGAATGCGAACAAAAGGATGAACTTTTATTTTAAATCTTTTGTTTGCATTGAGGATGCGAACAAAAGGATGAACTTTTAATTTTAAATCTTTTGTTTGCATTGAGAATGCGAACAAAAGGATAACTTTTATTTTTAATCTTTTGTTTGCATGGAGAATGCGAATGGAACAAAAGTAAATTTTTATTCTAAGTGTCACTTACATTGTAGAAATGTAAATAAGATAAAATGAGAGTTTAGTTCCAAATATCATTTACAGGGTAGAAATGTGAATGGAATAAAAAGTAAATTTTGTTCCAAAGGTTATTTACATTGTGGAAATGTAAATAAAATAAAAAGTAAATTTTTCCTTAAGCGTTATTTACATTATGGGGATGTAAATAAAAATAAAAAGTAAACTTTTCTTCAAGTGTTATCTACACTATGCAAATGTACATAAAATAAAAGTAAACTTTATCTTCAAGTGTTGACAAAAAAAAAAAAAAACAAACTTTATTACCATTGTTATTTACATTATGTAGGTGTAAATAAAATAAAAGAAGATTTTGTTGCAATTCATACTTCAAATCCTATTTTCAATGTACATAGTGAAAATAAAAAGTGAGCTTTTATTTTCATGTCTTATCCACAATGTACAAAGTGTTATGCACCTTTTTTTTTAATGCGAATGTAATTAAAATAAAAGTAAACTTTGTAATTAAAATAAAAGTAAACTTTGTTTCAAGTGTTATGTACATTTTAAGAATGTACATAAATAAAAAGAATTTCTTTTCCAAATGTTATTCACATTTTTAGAATGTAAATAAATACAAAAGTAAATTTTTGTCTTAAGCTTCACTTACCTTTTTATAATGTAAAATAAAAGAAACTAAATTTTGTCTCAAGTTTGATTTACATTTTAAGAACGTAAATCAATACAAAAGTGGATTTTTTTGATAATCTCTATTTTGGTAATTTGTTTGCATTTGTGAATGCACACAAATATAATCCTTTCTTTTATTTAAAGCAAACTTTTCCTTTTTTTTTCTTCTTTATTTATTTAATATTTTGTTCGCATTGAAAAATGTAAACAAAATATAATCTTTGATGACTTTCTATTTTTGACTGTTTTTGTTTGCATCGAGGGATGCAACAAAATAAAATCCTTTGTTCTTTTTACTTTGAATTGAAAAGTAAACCAATCCAAATCCAAACGAGGTTTTAACATACAAATGGTGTCAATGTATTTGAATAGAAAAAATAAATCAATTCAACGCTACACAATAGTGATAACAGCATAGGTGGTGACAATATAATTGAATTGAAAAGAAAATCAATCCAACTCTACTCAATGGTGATAACAATCATATTGGAATTGGAAAGTGAATCAATTCAACTCTAAACTATGATGATAACATATGGATGGTGATAACACATTTACCTTATTTTAAATAAAAGATCTGTCAATTTAATTATGACAAAGTGTATAGCATAGGGATGTCGTCAATTACATAAATCTATACTATTCATTTCATACATAAAATCAAACATCACAAATACGTTCACACAAACACATCTGAGCCATAACTATATATATATATATTATATCGCAGCTAAATAATTTAATTTATTATTAAATTAAAATATAGAATTTCACAGTCGTTGCGAATAAGCTGAAAATTCCAACAGCTAAGAAATCCTCCGTTTCAGTTCTGATGCGTAGATCCCTTTAGTATGATCACAACACTTCTGAAATTTTCAGATTTCGAATCCGAACGAAGAAGTAATGACAAAAACAAATTGATAATTAATTAATTAATTAAATTAATAAAAGATATTAAGGATTTAATCCCTCTTCTACCTTCAGGAAGTTTGGCCGTGATAAACACAATTGTGTTCAAAACTTTGACCGTCGATTGCCGGAGGTAGGATCAACGGTTTGGAGAGCCGTCAGTTGGAGAAGGACGGCCTTGGAGTGGCCGACGTGCGCCTAGCACGGTGGGAGGCTCGGTGGTGGCCTGTGGGGTCGGCGGCGTGCGCAAGGGCACGACTTCGGGGGCAGAATTCGCGAGCTATGGAGCACGAGGCGAGGTGCTATTGGTCGGAGAAGAAAGAGGAGGTGAAGAGCTTCGAAATGATTTGTAGTTTGTGTGGTAATTCGAAGTGTGGATGGAGAATTTGAGGAGAGAAGGTATGGAGGTAGTGGCGGCTACGGGTTTGAAGAAGACGATGAATAGTGGACCGTATTTATACGGTATAAATTAGGGTATTTTAATTATTAAATATTTAATTAAGCCCAATTAAAGTCTGTTTGGCAAAACTTCATATTTTCCAGCCCAACGACTGTCTAGCCTACCCAATTACCCCCATTCCGGATCCATCTGAATATGTCCCGCAGGCCCAGGAGTTCGTCTCGGTCCCCGTTTCTCAGATTTAAAATATAATTCATTTATTTTTAAATTGAACGTATACAGAAATTTACCGGGGCCACATCTGAACTCAGAAAAATCCAGAAAAATTATTTCTGGCTTTCTTTTGACGATACGGTCCTAACAAAATTAATTTCGTCTCATTCTGAGACTGTTTGAAAAATGGCTATTTCTAAGCTGATTAATTTTGACCGAAACTGTCAAAACACAGTTTCCTTTACCACGCTCACATACTAGCTCGGAAAATTCTAAAAATTGAAACCTAGTAATAATTCGACATTCCGGTTCCAACAAAAGTGGTTTCGTCGAAAACAGAGATCGTTTGAAAATTGGCTATTTTCACTGGCTTTTAAATTATTTAAAAATAGAATTTTCAAATTCTGCCACAATTTTCCGCCAAAATAATTAAAATAAATTTTTTTAAATTAGTTCGGATTTTCCAGGTTGTTACATCAATCGACTTTCTGAAATATAATATATGCATGATTTATAATATGAGCTCATGACAACTTCAGGTTGTTAATAAATTTTTCGCATATATGTGTATATACGTGCGTCCACGTATTACATATGTAATTGATTTGCATATTCTTTCTCATTCGACTTACTTACTTTAGAATAAATTGTTCATAAGTTTCCAATCATTAATTTTTGCTTATCAAGCAATATCAATGTGAATCTTAAATATCGTATCATAATATCCAAAATATCTGATTTGGAACTGTATTGAACTTCTGGTTCAAATGAAATATATGAACAACTTCAAGTTGTTTATCTATATTGAACTTCTGGTTCAAATAATATATAAACAATTTCAAGTTTGTTAAACTGTATTGAACTTCTGGTTCAACTGTATTGAACTTTTGATTCCACTGTATTGAACTTTTGGTTCCACTGTATTGAACTTCTGGTTCTACTGTGTTGAACTTCTGGTTCAAATAAAATATATAACAACTTCGAGTTGTTAAAATTTATTCTTCAATATAATATGTAAATATAAATATATAAGAAAGATACAACTCATTTTGAAAATTGTGAAATCTTTGGATATCAATTTTATTAATGTTATTATTTCACATAGTTTCAATAAAGCTTCAGGCTTTTAAATTATGAAGTATTTCAAGTTCATTGGTTACGGAACTTCAAGTTCCTATGCATATATATACACATACATATGTATATCAAGTTTATTAATTTATGATGAACTTCTGGTTCTCAATTTTGTAACATACTTTTAATTTAGAAGCTTTTACATTTTTGCTAATTGACAAGATTTCAAACTTGTATACTTTACCAAAAATGTTTATATATATACATATATATATATATATATATAATTCAAGACTTCAGGTCCAAGACTTTGAGTTATACAACTTCCAGTATAAATATTTACTTTGCACAACTTCAGGTTGTGGTTCTATCCTTTCTTCCATAACATTAGTTATTACTAGCTAAACACATCGAATAATAATACATATGTTTATTCTTATTTCAAATACAAACATACATCATTTAACTTACAATAGACAATGCTTTTAATACATTTATAATAATATGGTAATACAATATATATTATCATAACGATACATATAATGCATTTATTATAAAAATAACGGAAATAACCATTATATGGTCTAAATATATGAATCAAATAAATAAATTTTACTTAAAACAACATAACAAAATTTGGATCTAGCTACAGTATTGATCAAAACCGAAATAAACAACTTATAGTTGTACTGCATTCCCAATAAGCATATTTTCTAAAATACCATATACATGCATAATATCTCATCCAGAATTGAGTAGAAATGCATAATTATAGAACCGAGATTTTACATTCTTTAATATGAATGATTCGAAAAACTTGCAGATCTATACATAAAATTCACAACATAAAAAAAATTACATGTTTCAAATTATACTATCCATATATAGATCTTTCTTTTTATATTAAAATTACTTCTTACCATCATAGAATCTGCAGGTTCTAAGTTTTCCATTTTTATAACAAAAATTACTTTTGTATTCACTTCCGGTGTGCAAAATTAAGATCAATATTTAGATCTTAACTTAATATGATCTTCGAGATGCATATTTTCTTTAGTCATTAAATTTGCATCATCATTTTTTATATTTGAAAATATTTCATTGCAAATTCTTTTGTAGATATATCAGAATATAATATCGCTTCTGGGATATTCCATAAACATCATTTATGGTGTTTTAATACATTTTTTTTACAAATATTTATCATCTTTAATTGTAGAAATCTCTTCTGGAGATATTTTATTATTTTCAAATAAACAGATCTCTTTTGGAGATATTTTACCATTTTCAAATATACAAATATCCTTTAAAGATATTTTGTTATCACCACTTGTGGGATGAACTTATCTCTTCCAGAGATAAATATATACAAACTATTGAAATGTCATATCAATATACAAAAATACATTCAAACCTTAAATGCATTAACAAAATTAGTTGCGTTAAATAAAAATAAGATTCAGGAGAGAAAAGAAACCACTACTTCTGGAGTGTATGATATTCCTTCAGGGAACATATATTTTACTTATGTAATTGCAATGCAACAAAAAAAAAATCCTAACATCTCTTCTAGGATGTTGGATTTGCTATATAAAATTAAATCTATAAAACATCTCTTCAAGAGATTAATATGTATACTGTATCTTCAGGATATTCAGTTAATATAAACTGTAGATGAAAGATGTCTGTTAAATGAACATGTTTAGAGATTATCTAATTAATCTAATGTTTTTGTCACATATTATAATGTGCGTGTCTCTTTTAACTTCTTCTGAAAGTATAATCTTTTTATGTCACAACCTTTAAGAAAGCTTCGGGCTTTTGTTTCATCTTTCTCATTTGCGTATGAACTTCAGGTTCTTCATTTGCATATGAACTTCAGGTTCCTCATTTGCATGTGAACTTCAGGTTCCTTACTTGCATATGAACTTCAGGTTCCATATTTTAAAAAAAATGTATATGAACTTCAGGTCATTTACATATGAACTTCAGGTTCCTAATTGGTTTACATCATGAGTTTTCAATCTCACTTCCAGTGATAAATATTGCTATTGAATTTAAAACCTACATCACTATATTTTATACCCATAATTCTGTTGGGTATACAAAAAAAAATCATTTTTTTTCAAGAGATACTCTCTTTGTTGGATGTACATAAAAAAAATCATTTTTTTTAAAAAGAGATTTTCTGTCTTTATTGGGTATACATAAAAAAACATTTTTTTTCAAGAGATATTCTACTTTTAGTCTTCCAAAAGAATTACATACGAAAAGTAATAGTAGATCGAAAAGGATAAAACTAAATCTACCTGTACATCATCAATAATATAAACATTACATATATAATCAAATCTCCATTTGGATTTGGAAAACTAAAAGTTAGATCCGGAAAGAATTGAAAGAATGTATCTACACATATTTAGGATCAATAAAAATAATTGGATCTAAAAAGTTAGATCCACTAGAACACAATCTAGATCTACAAAAAATGAAAAAGAAAACAGATCTAGAAGTATGAATCACATCTAAAAGAGCAGAAAATACAACAAATTCATGGATCCATTAATCAAAGATTATCGAATAGAAAATAACTGTAGAACAAATCTAGAAATCTAAGAAATAACAATCCTCAAATAAAAATTACATACATGGCAAATTTATAGACGTAAATATAGAAGATAACACAATAGATTTAGATCTACAATGAGATGAGATCTAACAAAAATGGAGATTTGAAAAATCAGATCAGGAAAATAACCTACCGTTTTGAGATCTATAATTAGATCGATTAGAACATTGTGCTGATAACGTGTTATAAAATGAACACGGAACAGAAGAAATAACGGAGAGATGACATTTCTATTCATTCAGATGTATATACTTTCTATTACATTGGCTCCTTTATATATAGGCTTTTGGAGCTGATCTTTAGCTTATTCCCATGATGTGGGACTAAACGTAGAACTAATAAAAGCATATTCACAACATTCATATATATATATATTACAACATTATAACAAACTTGGAGGTGAAAATATTCATTTCATTATTAACACATAACGGTGTGGAAATAACATCAATTTCTAAGTTATCCATTTATATTTTAATATGGGCCAGACCTCTCACATTAGGCCTACAACTTGTGGATGCTGGATAGGCCGGTCGGTTCCGGGCAGACTTCTCCCACAAGTTGGGCTTAACCTCGTTTCCTGGCCCAATTTGTATTTGCGCACTTGGACCTCTCACATTAGGCCCAACATTTGTGGCTGCTGGATATGCCGGCCGGGTCCGGGCAGACTTCCACCACAAATGTGACCTAACCTCGTGTCCAAGTACAATTTTAATTAATCATTATAATTGTTCTACTAAAATATTATTTTACATAACACTTCTTAACATAATTGATGTTTTTAATTCACGTGCCATTCTTTAATAAAGGTGATGAATTCTAATGTCATATAAAGAGGATATTTTATATGTAAATATATTTTCTATGAATTCTAATGACCTTTTTTTTCTAATGACCTTCTAGTTTTAATGACATTATGACTTAACAACATTTAATCTAGTGATATTCTAGTTTTAATGACATCCTAATTTGATGACATTTTCCATAAATGACCTTATAATATTTTAACATGAAGGGCAAGTTTATCCTAACATAAATGCCAATTTCAAATTTCCCTAAAATTGACAAACTAAATTCCACATAAATGACAAATTTATTTCTACATAAATGACAAATTTATTTCTACATAAATGACAAATTCAACTTAAACATAGATGACAAATTTACCTTACATAACATATTTCTAATAAAAGTGGCATGTCTATCCTAATTAAACATTTTTGACTAAAATGATATTTCCTAACTAAAATGATATGTTTAACATAACATGATATATTCTTACAAAAATGCTGTTTAATTAGCACAGATATTTTTAATGTTTAATAATTCTAACAATTCATATATTAACATAAAAAGAATACTTTTATGTTAAATCAATTACATCATTTCAACAAATATGATAATTTGGTTTCAACTCTCTTATTTCAACAAGTATGGTAATTTTAATTTAATGACCATTCCAATTTAAGGACATTTTTAATCTAACATAAATGACATTTTTTTTAGCCTTAACATAAATGTCATTTTGAGTACTAACATAAATGTTCTTTCAAATTTTTATCATAAATGTTCTTGCTAATTTCACATAAATGTTCTTCAAATTTTTAACATAAATGTTCTTTCTAATCTAACATAAATAATGATTTTAACTACTATAACCTTTTATACAAAATGAATTTTTTTAATGGTATGATTCTAATAAAACAATATATTTCATTAACATGACATGATTCTAATTAACGGGCATTTTCATAATCTAACTAAAATGACAATTTATATTATCTCTAACATAAGTGACCATTTTTATTCTAATGTGGCATTTTAACCAAAATGATAATTTCTATCCTAACGTAACATTTTAACATAAAATGATAATTTCTATTCTAATGTGCCATTTTAACCAAAATGACAATTTCTAATATAATGACATTTCCATTTTAACATAACATTATTAATAAAATGTCCTTCTTATACTAAATAACCATTTTAAACAAAAGTGACATGTTTATCTAGTTTAACACTTCTAATATAAGTGACATTTTTAATCAATTTTAACACTTCTTACATAAGTGACATTCTTTTATCTCCTATAACATGTTATAAACAAAATGATATTTTTATTATGCTAACCTCTTATACATAAATGTATTAACATTGTGGGCTAACATAAGAAAATGACACATTTTAATAATAAGCATGTATTAACATTTTTAAGTAACATATCTACATAGCATGTTATATACTCTAATGACAAAAATAAAAGATAATTTTGTCTACAAAACATGTTATATAATTCTAATGACAAAATAAAAGATAATTTTTATTCGTATACCATTTCAATGTATAACATGACATAAAATGCCTATTTTTGATTTGTTTACGAATTCTTATGTATAAACATGATATAAAAATGTTTATTCTTATTTGTATACAATCCTAAACTTCAACATGATAAATAAAAAAAAAAAAATTTGCATACCAATTTCCATGTTTAACATAACAAATAAAAAGTGAATTTTTATTTTGACAATTATGATTAACAAAAATGTGAATTTTTGTTTCCAACCAATTTATTTTGACAACAACAACAAATTTGTTTTCAACTAATTTATTTTGATAAAAATAACAAATTTGTTATTTTGACAAAATGACAATTCTTTTATTCAACGACAAAAATGATCTATATGTGTTTATAAATTTTATTATAACACCATATCATCAAATTATCAGATCTATACACACATCAATCATAGAATCAAATCACGTCTCATAACAAACAGAATTTTACAGCGAACTGGTGATAACACAATCAAAAGCAATTTAACTAATATATTTATTTTAAATCAAGAGATCTCACATATACAGATTTATTATCTAAGAAAGATAATTAAGTTTAATTTAATTAAATTAAATTCAGAATATCTCTCCTCGCTTTTAACTGAATTACTGTTCGCGTTCAAAATTGGCTGAAAATTCAGCTGTCTCCGTTTCAGGTCTGGTCAGCGTCATCGCGAAGATCTCGGTCTCACGATCGTGGCGCACCTGAAATCGTTCGATTTCGAATCCGTACGAGCAAGATATGATTAAAACAAGATCTGAAAATTTTGGATTAAATTAATTAAAAAAATAAGGGATGAAAAAGTCAACCTCTCTCCTTCTTTCTTTTCTACGTTCAAAGGCCGCTCATTTTCTATTTGTGAAACCCATAAGGTTCAAATTTAGGTCTCTAATTATCTCAGAATTGGTGAAGCTAGAAGTTGATCGGAAGGTGGCAAATCGAAGAGGGAAGGGAGGGCTATGTGCGCCGGGAGGTAGGGGAGGTGCGGTGGGCCCCATGGAGGTGCGGTGGGCCCCATGGAGGTGCGGCGGGCTGAGTTGGGCGCTGGTTGGGTGGAGAAATCCGGCCAAAATACTTTGTTAAATCCAATCATATCCGTATAGAATCGAAGAGGAGGAAGAGAGCTTCGATTTGGTATATGGTTTGTTGATTTTCATTGAGCGGATTGGAAGAAATTAGAGAATGAAAATCGGATGTTCATGGCCATTGAAAAGGGGTTGCGGCTGTGCATTTCGATATTAGGGTTTGAGGGTCATAATTTGCCTATTATTTATATTATTATATTCACTAATTACCCATTAAAGCCCGATTTGGCCCGAACTCAGAATTAGGCATGCTTACTGTCTAGCTTAATGTTTTGACATCTTCTGAACGCGATGGGCTATGCCCCGTGGCCCAATTCTGAAGTCTGTTGCGTGTTTTATTAAAATTACAATATTAAATTAATAATTTAATTTCCATCGTACATTTAAATATATCGGGGCCACAAATTAACTTCAAAAATTCTCGAAAAATATATTTAGCTATGTTTTGACGCTGCGGACCTAGGAAAATTAATTTCGTTCAATTCTAAGCCCGTATGAATTTTTAAAGTCAAAAATTGTCTGTTTACACTGAAAAATCAATTATAATTATATATTAATTCTAAAAATTACCGAAAAATCATTTTTAGCTTAGTTTTGACGATACGAACCCAAAAAAATTAATTTTGTTCAACTTGGAGACCGTTTGCAAAATTTCAATTTTCAAGGCGTATATATTTAATATTAAAGATAAATTTTTATACCAATAATTTCCGAAACTCGGAATATATAAGTGTTTACTGTTTTTCAATGTAGAAACATCATTCTGAACTCGAGGGAAGTGGTTTCGAGTTCAAATTCCTTCTTATGCAAAAAGTAGCATTTTTTACCTTTATAAATTTCATAGCGACCTTTCTAAATTTTAAACTGGGCATAACTTTTGATTCCCGCTATGAAATTTCGATTTTTCGGATTCGTTGGAAAGATATTTTTAAATAGGTTCTAATATTTTTGGTTTCACTAAAATCCGTTAAATTTTGCATCCTGTACGGTCGGTCAAAGTTCAAGTTTGACTTTTCAAACTACCGCGTTATTTCTAATTTCTTTTATAACTAAAATTAAATTATTCATTCTAAATTCGATTTAAATCAACTTTCAATCATTATTATATCAAAAACTCATTAAAATTAGTTAAAATAAATTTTAAATTTACCCCCAAAATTCAGGGTTGTTACATCATTGGACTGCGCGATGTCCCGACTAGTATAATAGTCACCAAAAGAGCTATGCAGACAAGAGATGACGAGACTTGGAATTTCCGTTAGAGATCTTGTGCTCGAGGGGCAATTAGATTTGGGAAGCTGGGAAGTTAGCTCCATGGTAAATATGGAATTTTCCGTATATTTTTGAGATTTGGATCACTTGCTTATAAGAGATGATTTTCCAAGAAAGAATGGCCGGAGTTTGCAATGTTTTCCATGTATCTCATCTGAAGATTTAGTTCATAATTTTGGAATCATAAATCATGTGAGACTTAGATGGTAAACCAGGCTTGACTGTGGTCAGATATATAGTCTATCTTGTCAATTGAGGTGAGAAGTGGCTTCGAATTATGGTATTGAATCTACACATTGTAAAATGGAGTAAGGAATGTACATGGAAGACTGAAGGATGGGTATGAGGAGTCTATCCGGAGACTGTGCTTGGTTGTTAGTGCTAATGTGTGTGTTGTATGTTTTATTTGTTGTGGATATTTGGTAGATAACTTGTGTGTATTATATGCTATGTTTGCTATGATTGTTTTGGTATACAGCCTTTGAATGGGTGTTTTGATATAAGTCTATGACTTTAGTTATAACTGGAAACTCCTAGTTACTCTTTAATTTCGGGGAGGAAATTCATTTATGGAGGTAGATAGTAACACCCAAGTTTTTGGACTAATTCTATAATCTATAATGTATAGATTATACTAGTAATTAAATTAAATTAAATTAAATGGGATTTATGTATTTGGAATAAATTCCAAATATATATATATATATTGATGTTTTAAAATTCTTTAACCAATGTATATATGTATATAAAACAAGCAATTATTGATTTTATCATTTTGTTGTATTTTTAAATTTGTTGTAACTCATGTGAATATAAAACCACTTAAGTAGAATTTAAGATTATTTCACATGGAAGATGAATAAGATAAACTGGATTTTTACCTGAAGTAAAAATAAGAATTTACACTGGTAAAATTGGATTACTTTATATGGAAGGAAACACAAGTGTATGATTCTTAAATGCAAGATATTCATTCAATTTGATAAGGTTGATAAGGCCCAACTCATTAAATTGGAATAATTATTATCTTAATATTATATGTGTATATATTAACTTGTTATATTTCTATATATAGACATGTGCTTGATGTTTTAACATGTCTGTTTACATTTAAAATTTTCTTTTAAGTCATGTAGAAATGGAGATTACCTAAAGTAAAATTTACTTAAAGTAAAATTCAATTAATTCATATGTAAGTATAAGGACATGCATTTATATAATAGGAAGGGATAGATCAAATCCATTTAATAGGTTTTTTTTTGTTTGGGGACTAAGGATGAATTTTTATATGTGAAGTACATGCACATGTCTATGTGGTGTACAGTAAGAACCTGTCATGTTTGTTTCTTAGGAGTGAAGTTTGAAAGCATCTATAAAATGGTGCAGCAAACATCACACCATATTTAAATGGCTACAACCTATAACCTACAAAATTTTAAATGCCAGCCGAAATCTTGTCTTATTGAGCATCTATAAATACATATGCTAGCATAAGAAAATTGTTTATAAAGCTAGAACTAAAAATGGTAGAAGCAAAGCCTGGAAATTGAAAAAAAGCAGTGAAAAACTGAGAAAAAAACCAGTGAACAAAATAACAAGGTAGTGAACTAAATTTGGTGAGAAAACTTCTCTTACTTCCTTTTCTATCCTAATTCATGAATGTTTCTATTATGATTCAAACATACATATGTTCGTAAATACATTTGATTTGTGATTTCATCTTGTGTATCATGATAAATTACCTGGAAGTGATATCTGATGATATTTAACACCTGTATGATTAAACCATGCACAACATACCCCATCCTGTTAATTCAAAAATCATTAACTTGAATTACAATTGGTTATAGGGATTGAGTCTGACATAAAAGTTGTTTGTTTATGACTTGTGTATATTATAAAATTGGTTTCAACTCAAACAGTAGCACATATCACCAGAATTTATTGATTTACAGTGAAGAGGTGTTAAATCTTAAAATTTCAAAACTCATCATTCTATGATTCAGGTATACGATTAGGTTTGTATTGGAAATTCATGAATTTTGATAACTAAGTCACGATTTTTAGTGGCCTAGGCAATGTAAATTTGCGAGTTGATCAAAAAATAGAGTTCGATCAAATGACGGTGATGGTGGTGGTCGTGGACGACGGCGCCAGAGCCAAAGGGGCTGGGAAGATCTAAGATCATAAGCAAAATATAATCGAAAATTTTAAACAAGTAATTTGAGAGATTTTGATTGAAATAGGGATTTATTGGTGTTTTGGGTAGCCTCGGGTTAGTGATGGATTGCATCGTCGACGGTGAACTACAAGAGTGCACACGAGAGGTGTTCGAAGGGAAAGGATGTTAGCAAGCTTAAGGCAGAGTCTGGTCGTGGCTGGAGGTGTGTTGTGGCAATGCGAGGCATTTTTATGGAGGTGTGTGGCTTTAAAGCTTCTACCGAAGCTTTGAATTTTGATACAATGGGCGTTGAGGGTTCTAATGACATGGTTGGATTCAGGAAAGTCGATGGCATATGTGGGGGTGGTCGGAGCGGCATGACGGCTAGTGAAAGGGTTGTCCACTTAGTGCACAGGTGATGGTAGTGAAGAACAGAAGAAAAGAAAGAAGAAGTGAAGAGAGTGCAAAGCAGGAGAAAAGGAAAGGATCGGGCGAGTCAATTACTTGTTTTGCTATGTGATTCATGATGCCAACCCACTTTTTTCCCTTTGAGCTTCGTTCAGCTGGCAGTGAAGAAACAAGCAAAGAAAAGAAAGAACGGACAGAAAAAGGAACGGATCATAAGAAGAAAAGGGGGTGATCGGATCTAGCCAAACAATGTTTTTATGTCGCCAACCCCACTTTGCGAAGACATTTTTATGCATATCTTATGAAGTCACACCTGGGAAGAAACCGGAGGATGGGCCGAACTGGGCTTAAAGTTAGAAAATAAAAAGAAAGAGAGAGAAAATGTTTTATTTAGATTCTAAAGCTTCTTTTAAAAAAATTAAAACATTTTATTTATAATTAAAGAAGAAGAAAAGTAAGAGATTCACCTAAATAGTTTATAGGGATTGACAAATTAAATTAAGGTATGTGCGTTAATAATTGGGCCGTATTGGACCTATTGAGTTTGTTGATACTTAATCAAATTTTTATAAATTTTAAATGGAAGTTAAAAATATATAAAAAATAAATAAAAAGGAAGGATCGAGAAACTATTGAATTACCTTGTAAATTGCAAAATAGGCGTCGTCGTGCAAGCTTAGGTTCAAATCTCTAATATATATACATATATATATATATATATATATATATATATATATATATATATATATAGTCTATTGGAAACATAATAAAGGTTTAATTAGAATAAAGCAAGTATTACCGAAGGAATTTAGATCACTATGAGATTAAGTTAGTTTTGTTCATGCAAAACCAAATGTTTCAAAACATAGTTTGTTCGAATTCGAATTTGTAAAATCGTCTTTGATTTTTAATTTGTGACAAATGAATATTGATTGAATTTTTGATTATGCTATGAAGTGATCAAACGAATCTAAATTTGTTAAAATAAAACTTTCGACACATTTTATTGAAATTTGATCATCTTGCACCGATTACTGTTATAAAATCAGAAATGAAATTTTTACAATTAAATTAATTTGAATGGATAGGTCATGAAAAATTAATATGAAATGAGATAATTTGATTAAATCGTTTTACTTGATTACACTGGTTAAATTTGATATTAAAGAACCGACTATCAAATAAATATCTCTTTTTACTATTAATGCATTATTATGAGGAGACCGAGATGAGAACTAGACCTAAAACCACTTCGAACCGACTTTGCATTCATAAACTAACTTGCAGGGATACTTATAAAAATATTAAAATTAAAGACCGTAGATCTTCATGAGTGGAAGAACTACTTGTTGAATTTCTCTGGTTAGCTCGCAGAGATATTTCGGTAGTGATTCAATCGTGACTGAAATCTTCGGATTGCAAGGACTACTCGCTACTAAACCATGGGGTGATTCCTGTTACTACCAATTTCCAACACATGAGAAAAGGCAAGGCAAAGGGGTATTACGTGAAAGCATATCCTAAAGGTGGAAGCATATCCCGAAGGAGGGTCAAAGCCATAGTCCAGAAATGAGCTAAGCGTTATCGGCCACCAGAAGGGTTGATACTATTGTAACGATGAAGTCAAACATCTGAAAGTGGATTCGTTATCTAGAAGAACATCACTAGTAACCGAAAGCAAATAAGAAAGAAAAGTCAAATATTCATAATCTAAAAATAAAGCGCGAAGAAAAGTGCTAAACCAGGTTAAGAGAGAAAAAAGGGCTATCGGCATTAATTTACTTAATGCCGATACAAGAGAAAAGGAAATACACCGAGAGCATACTGTTGGAAGACCATAACCTACTCCAAAGAATCACCGAGAACAAGCCGAAGTTCCTAAGAAGAAGAGCCATCCACACTAACTTACTTAGTGTCGATACCGGAAGGGGTAACGGCTTCGGGAAAATCATAGATTGGAGAACGAAAGCAAACATCATGAAGACCAAAAGACAGACCATAAGCTTATGACCGAAAGCCGAAAGCTCTTCTCAAAAGCTTATCTCCGAAAGCCGGAGGCTATACTGGATGCTATCAATACCAACAGGCTTGGTATTGATACGGAAGGTAGAAACATCTTTAAAGAGAAGCTCCAAAGACTAGAACCATCTTTCTGAAAGCTAAGGCCGACACACTAAAGGCTATGTCATATCTCTCAAAAACAGCCGAGACCTAGGCAACCGGAACCGAAAGGTGAAAAGCGGCTAACACACAGCTGCTGCACTCGAAAGAGGCCTTTGCTGACCCAATGTCAAAAGGGGTCCCAATTTGTCTATAAATAAGACCCTAAGGGTCACAATTTCGGTGCGAATTCTCATTCTTCAATCTTATGCTCTTTTCTTCAAGAGTAAACCCTAATTTCTCAATCGAATTGGGGATTTCTACAATCTTTGTAATATATCCGAAATAGATAAATGGAGAAGTCCAGGACTTAAATATTTCTCGATTCTATAATCATATTGTGTTTGTCATAATTAAACAGGGAGATTACCCTAACCTTTCTCATGGAAAGGTTAATCACATACAAATCGGAAGAGGAGAGACTTTGGATAACCAAGGAATCTCCTATTTCGATCCCTTAATATGTACTTAACCCTTTCATAGTGAGTCTAATGAAACATAACCCCAAAAGGAAGCTTGTTGTAAGCTTGCGACTTGATAACTAATACAACCAGGGTCTTTTCTGGGCTAGTTCGATGTGGTAGTATCACCTAATTCGTCGAGTGTTATGACATGTTGACAACCCGGTTGTTGTGAAGCATTAGCATGTTTTCTTCTCAACATAGTGTATATTATTTTATCCAAGGTCTAAGGGTAATCTTTGCATAAAGGCATCAACCTCCTATAACCTGAGACACCTTTTTTCCAAGGCGATTATCGAGCCTGCGGTCTCGTAAGCCTGATACTCACTTCTTGAGGGAAGAGTAACTAATCTTCGGACTTAAGGTCTTAATGCCTAGGAAATTGTAAAGCCCGTTTAGTGTGCTAAAATCAAGTTACTCTTTAACATCCCTTAGACCCATCAACCATTTAGTTTCAACATGCATGAATTATCAAATCTTGTTCAAGTGTTAACGAGAAATATCGTTAACATTTTGGCGCTATAAGGAGGGATTGAATCTCCGTCCTTGTGGTTACCTTATTAGGAACTAATTTGATGAACTTATTGCGTCATGGCAGGAAAAGATAAAGTCAAAAAGGTTGGAAGAACGGAATAAGGAACCAGCTCCTAATGCTACCATTGAGGAGAACGTGGGTCCAACATTCAACCTAAACAACAACGAAGAAGGAACAACTTCTAATCTAGTGCAACTACCAAATACGAATGCCATTGAGAAAAACACTGCTAAGCTCATAGATTTAGAGAAACAGATCCAGGAAATGAAATCTCAAATGGATGTTAATAAAGTACAAAAGTCTTTAAGGCTCGCCAAGTCCAGCCAAAGGGAGGAGGATTAATCTCCAAAGAGAAAGGCTCCACCCAACACTCTGATGGAAGGGAGAAACTCAAATTGGCTTCCTCTAAGAAGAAAATATCCCTTTTGAAAGAGGTTGATAATTTAGGAAATCAATGTAGCCAGGATCAATCTGGGAGTCTATTTCTAAAGGTTATAATCCTAAGAGGGCGGATTATGATAACACAGAGGCTTATCTCAAAGACGTTACCAGGCAAACTGTCAAAGACTTGTTGGGAAGCAAGGGAAAGAGAACTCAAGATGATAGGGTTAATGGAAATGAAATTGTGACCCCTTTTACAGATGAGATCATGAACACTATGATACCATCTAGGGTAAAGGTTCCAACCATAATCTTGGAACTAACAACCCTGATGACCAGCTAATGGATTTCGACAGCCAAATGGATCTCTATAATGCTTCGGGGGACATTAGATGTCGTCTTTTTCCAGTGACTCTTCAAGGAGCAGCAACCAAGTGGTATCCTCAATATAGGGAGAATACTATATATTCATGGAAATAGTTTGCTTATGAGTTTTCTGCGCAATTTTGCATCTGTAAAGACCCGATAGTTGATTACATGGTT
The DNA here is from genome assembly GCA_030737875.1 of Allium sativum. Taxonomy (NCBI): domain Eukaryota; kingdom Viridiplantae; phylum Streptophyta; class Magnoliopsida; order Asparagales; family Amaryllidaceae; genus Allium; species Allium sativum. The sequence goes on along the minus strand of CM060909.1, from coordinate 226,570,694 downwards.
ATTGCCAATATCAAGCAGAGGCAGTGAGAATCCCTCGGAGATTACTTAAAAAGATATAATATAGAATCCTTAAAGGAAAAAGATATGAATGATCGTGACAAGTTAATTGCTATCCACTCGGGGTTAATCGAGTACACGCCCTTTTGAAAGAATTATATATTCACGGGTGTAAAGATCTACAAGACTTCCACTTCCAAGCTGACAAAGTTCATCTGTATGGATGAATTATATTTTACAAAGAAGAAGTTCAGGCCTCGTGGGGAAGGAGGAAAGTCTGGCTTCGGTCAAAAGCCTTAAGGTGGAAGGTTTGGTCTAGATGGGAATCAGAAAAACCAAGATGGGAGGACTCAAATTCTAATTCAGTAGCACTAAGCAAACCCATCTCCTTTGTCTATGTTGTTGCCAAAGAAAGGGTCAATAACTTCCTTGTCTCATATAAAGCCAAGACTTCCCCGTAGCCCCATGGTGGTGGAAAATATTGTGAATATCACAAAACAAATAGGCACAAAACTGACGAATGCAATGTTTTGGAAGGAATCATTCAAAAGCTTATCCGTGAAGGACATATAAAGGAGTTTGTTCTAAATGAGCCATTTGTTGATTCACAAGATTTTTGATTCAAGACAACGACGAAATGAAGATCATATTGAAGAGCTAAGGTCATATATATATATATATGTGTGTGTGTGTGTGTGTGTGTATTTAGTCGTGTTAGATATTTGTTAAATTCTATCCATACAGTATAACACGAATGCACAAATCATTATATATATATATATATACGTAAATGGCTAGAAATAGCCATGACTGGATAGAATTCATTTGAACCAGTTGACCGGTTCAAAACAGACCAGTCGAATGGTTAGTGAATTTTTGTAGAGTAACGGCTAGTTTCTACATATTCTAAAATATAAATGATTTTCAGTATTTTCAACCAGTTGACTGGTGATTTACAGACCAGTTGACTGATTCGATTTTATGAAAAGTTGTTATTCTTCATGAAGGGGTTTTGTAATACCCCGTATTTTTAAGAAAATAAAATAAGTATAACTTAATTAAATATTCAGAATTAAGTAAACGGACTGCGCCATTGCGTCCGTCTCAAAATTCTGGTCAAGATAGACACCTGGTTTGTGCAAAACGGACACAGTATGAAGAAGTTATGAGAATTAGAAGTTTGTATGCATATAAGGAACTTATATGTATATATATTAAATAAATATATCCAAAAAATTTGAAAATCAGTTCAAAAATCAAAAATGGCGGGCGGGAAAGTTCGTAGGGAAAATGGACCATTGGGGGTCGACCTAGGGGTCGACCCACCAATAAAGGGGTCGACGTAGGGGTCGACCCTCCAACATGGGTGTTGACCCAGGGGTCGACCCACCTGAGGATCCAGAAAGTTATGAGGAAGTTATGAGAAGTTAGAAGTTTGTATGCATATAAGGAACTTATATGTATATATATTAAATAAATATATCCAAAAAATTTGAAAATCAGTTCAAAAATCAAAAATGGCGGGCGGGAAAGTTCATAGGGAAAATGGACCATTGGGGGTCGACCTAGGGGTCGACCCACCAATAAAGGGGTCGACGTAGGGGTCGACCCTCCAACATGGGTGTTGACCCAGGGGTCGACCCACCCGAGGATCCAGAAAGTTCTTCTGACGTGTTCGGTTCTGATGTCTTAAATTTTGATCTGAGGGTCCTAGTTCCTCCGCAAGTCCAATAAATAAGACCCTAGACCTAACCCTAAACATCATAATACGGCGGCTACGTTGGAGCTCTGCCATGGCTCTCTCTCTCTTCTCAAATCATTTCTGAAATTAAAATGTTAGCCTAGGAGAATTATGGATTCAGATCTGGGAGAGGGAATCAATGTTAATAAAATGTTTATTGAATCATGAAAGCAAGGTAAACTTCTTGATCCAATCTATTCAACCCTTCCTATTTCTTTCCCTACTCTTTTAATGAAAATAGTCGATCTACGTTATTAGGTTTCAAATCAAATAAAAGGGAAAAAGGGAAACCATGGATGATAGAATGGATCGGATCCGAAATTTTAGGAAAGCATGAAAGGTGAGTGGGTTTAAACTATAGTCTTCAGATAATGTTATGACTATCGTTTAGCTATCCCCTTTTAGTAAATTGTGAAATTGCTAGTTTAATTATAAATTGCTATTATAACAAGTTGAGACGTTAATATGAATAGATCAGGAAATTCATATGTTGAATCTATTTAATTGGGGGAATGATTAGCATGACGTAACATCAAATTGTTAATATGAATAATTCATGTATTGAATCAGTTGAAATGTTGGAATGTTTACATGTTATAATATTAATGTGAACATATGGGAAAAAATCATATATTGGATTTGTTGGAGTGCTAAAAAGTTTACATTTGTCCCAATTATATACAGGGAATAACTGGAGTAAGTATATGACTATATGGATTCATGTTAACATAGAATCGAATAAATATGGGTTTGGGGTATCGACCAAATTATGTTTAAAGATCTTAAATTGGATCATAAGTATAGAAAAATGATTTGGGTGCAAAGGGGATCATATGTAAAATATGAATTGACATAATTCGAATAATATGAATTTAGACATATAACCCAGCAAGAATATAATTAGGTAAATGGGCATTAGCACCTATAAAGGCATAAGTTTAAATAATTGGCTAATAATGAATACCTAGGATTACAATTAGAAATTGTAATTGCACTTATGACACGAGTTTAGGCTGCATTAGTGGTGGAAGTCTGCCCGGACCCGACTGGCATATCTAGCAACCACTAATGTTGAACCTAATGTGAGAGGTCTAAGTGCGCAAATACGAGACGGGCTATAACGCAAGGTTAGACCCAAATGTGGAATAAGACTGCCCGGACCCGACTAGCATATCCAACATCCACAAGTTATTGGCGTAATGTGGGAGGTCTAGCCCATTATAAACCATAAATGGACATGGTAATAAATTGGACTACTTAACCAAATATAATCCATAGGGATTGTATGATTATGAGCTAAAGTTAGGGTTAAGTAAAATCGGCTGGACAGTGGGTGGGCTAAGAAAATCTAAGGGGGTGGGTAATATTTACATATAGGCCCGCAAACTTAATCAGATAAGGTTATGTAATTAAAGACACCTAGTGGTACACATAACCGGAATAAATAATAAAGTTATGTAATTAAAGACACCTTTTAGGTTAAGCATAACTTATAGGAATGATAATCACCTATTATAAATAAATAACATTAATGAAAATGTTGTATAATAAGAAGACTTGTCCTAGGGACAAGTGAATATTATGACTTAGGTTTTAATAAACCAGTAAGGGAATGGGATAACTAGTGAAATGAGTTAAGGGACACTTAATTGTAAAATAAGTAAGTGGTAAATGGGGAAAACCGGAAACCAGTTGAGAAAAGGGGGAAAATATATGAAATATAAGAAATTGTACTTAATTATAAGTTAAGTAATCTGTAAGCTTGGAAGTCTGAAACCCGTTGAATGTTTAGATTTGTCTTAGGGGCAAGAGGAAATTATAACATAGGTTATAATAAACGGGTAGAGAAACTTATTAATGGGCCTTAATTAATAGAACTAAGTTAATAAGTAAACAGTAATAAGTTGTATTGACAATGTAAAATGGAATTATGATTAAATGAGAAAGGATGAGGAAAACTTATGAAATGAAATAAGTTACATTTAATCATAAATGGTAAGTGACATGTTAATTAGAAAACATGTGAGTTGGATATACTTAATTACATATTAAGTAAAACAAGTTATTGTAATGATGAAATCTACAAGAATATAAAAAAGGATTGTGGATTATAGACCTTGGGCCACAATCTAGAAAATAACATGTGGTGGGCTTATTAATAAACTTAAATGGGTTAAGTTATATAACTGAAGTTAACAAGCAAGAGAAACTTGGTAATTTGAATAAGAATTCAATATGAATGGGAATAACCAAGTAACTGGAAACCTTATGAGATGAGACAAGCGTGTAAAAGAATATTTAGACATAGGGTCTAACAACATGCTAAAGTAAGGCGCTTGGACCAGTCCGTACGGTTGAGATTAAATAACCCAACGGGGTAGATCATCGAGGTGTCATAAGGCACGAGGGGAGCGCATATTCATATGATTGTTTTGACGGCTCCAAAGGACTGGAAGGGGAAGCATGTGGCTTCCTAAGGTACGTAAGGTTCTCCTAGTAGTCCTCTGTGCAGCGACAGATGTCTTAGGCTGGCTCGTAGAGGTTGGGTTTGCGCGTAACTACTAGGTGGGTGGGCCTTGACTGCAGAATAACTATGCAGTCAGAATGCTATGATGTGGTGACACTAGGGTGATTCGGTGGTTGCCTCAACGGGGAGGTAGGAGGTCAGGACCAATAAAGATATTGGATCGTCGGACACTAGTCATCGGCAACTAGAGGGATGCGAGAAGACAAGAGCTAAACCCAAGATACCATTCACCTTTTGCTATCGGGGTAAGGGGTTGAGGGGAGATGCCAAATGGATGTTTAGATTGTTTGTTGTTAAGGGCGTCGCTTAGCTCTTGTAGTCTTTACTAGCTGAGGGAGGGGCCGAGGTAGGGCCATAGCCACCGTGAAAACAGACCTTAGGGATATCTGTATTTGGTTGCTCTTAAAGGCGGGCCTATACAGGTATGAAAATGCTCCCGACCGAGTTCTGTGTTTCTTGTATCGCCCTACCATGGAACTAGGTGCACATTTGAAGACTTACGATTGAGGCATCAAGCTACAATTGAAGATACGTATGGTGTACAGTCTAGATACATGCATGTCGGCTCTGGGTGTTGTATCGTAGACTTGAGGGCATTACTCCAGTATGAATTCTGATTCGAACAAAGGTGGCAGTCCATACGTTTGCGTAGCATAGTGATGACAGATATTTGTGAAACGTAATATTGTTACCCGTACGTCACTATGGTGTAGGATGAGGGACTGCGTATATTTCGATGGTGTTACGGTGGAGACCATGTGAGTGAGGTACCATGGGGTGTACCTCGATATTGGGGGTAGCTACATATATACTGTATTAGGTTAATCCACTGGGAAGTATGTAACACTCTGTATTTTCAGTAAACATTAAAGTTACGAATTAAAGAATAATTAATTTCAAATTTAAGAATTAAGGGAAACAGGCTACGCCATTGCTTCGTCTCAGAATTCTGCTTGAGATAGAGTCTGGGTTTGCATAAATCGGATTCCGTATGAAGGAGTTATGACCTTCAGAAGATTCAAGAATTTAAATAAACAGTTCAGAATATAGTTCAGAAATTCAAAATTCAAAATCTGAAGTAGAAGCGGGCTGGGCGGGAAATTTCCTGCCCAAGGCCAGGTCGACCAGGGGGTCGACCTCCCCCCATACAGGTCAACCTGGGGGTCGACCTCCCCCTCGGGTCAGATCTAAAATCTAACGTGTTTTCTCCTATGATGAATTTTTGTGTCATTAGGGCTTACGTGGCATGTTCTGGTTGGTTCTCTTAGGTTTGAATGGCTTTGATTTGCTCTAGGTTAATCTGACGGCTCCTATTAAATTAAACTTCTATATAAGCAACCTAAATCTAAACCCTAAAGCCACACAAAAATATTCCTAAGACCATCATGCTGGCAACACTCTACCTAAAGTAGTCGCCATTCTCATTCTACTAGAAAGCAAGTAGGAATTGCAAATCAAATCTAATTCAACTAAGAGAATTCAACGTCTACAACAAAGGAGAGTTATTCAAATTCAGAATACAGATCCCAGAACTCGAGGCTAGCCTCTTTTTTGTAAGTCCAGTTATCATTTAGACCTAAACGATGTTAGAATTGTGACTAAATAACTGGATATAGAACATCGCCTAATGTAGATCTATGCCTATCCTTTTTGTTAAACTGAATTGATTGAGACTACGATTCTTTCTATGCTAAGTTGTGAATCTTGTTGTATGTAATTTGATGATCAAAGTTAAATGCTTTGGACCCATGTGTTGTATAATTTGCCAATGACATATATGTTGTGTAGTTTAGCGATGACATATTATTCTTTGGCAATGACATATCACGTTGAATAAATTGGAGATGACATATTATGTTGTATACTTGGTGATGACATAAATTGGCGATGACATATTATAATTTGGCGAACGCATATCATATTGTGTAGTTTGGCAATGACAAACCATATTGTATAATCTGGCGATGGATATCACATTATGTAAATTTTGGCAATGACATTTCATGTCGCATGATTTGATAATAACACCTATATGTTATATGACAATTTGGTAATTTTGTTATGGTTGTGCAAGTTCAACCATGTTCACATATATGACCAAAACTACATGCTAATATGATTAGGTTCATGTTAGATTAGATCCAACTAATTTGCGAAGTTCACAATTACATGCCTAATGTTAAGTTTATGTAATTCTATGTAAAACCCCTATTTCATGATCCATGTTAAGTAGATCTAAATTTGCAAGTTCATAATTGAATGTATATTGTTCTATGCCAAGTTCATATGATACATGTGTAGTTAGATCCATATTTTTATGATGTTGGAATTATTACATGTTCCTCTTTTTCCTCTTTTTTGTATAAGTTAGGCTATGTATCGAGCCTAACATTTTATGTGATTCATGCAAACGTTTAACGGGGGTAACGTTGGGGGAAATATGAAATTATATATAGTTGGAATATTTGGCTCATGAACATAAAAATGTTTTATGGCATAAAGTGGTATAATTTTTTTATACCTAAAAATTATGAACTTGATTTAAAAAGGAAAGTGGGGCTTGACTTGATTGACAATAATTTACATATAAATATAAAGAAGTAAATATGTAAATTTAGAAAAGACGAATATGACTAACCCGAGGTTAGATTGAGTTACGGTGTCAGACTGCCCGTAGCCGCCCGGCACATCCAGCAACCGTAACAATATATATCTAATGTGGTAGGTTAGTGCATCAAGCCCAAAGGAACCCGAGGTTAGACTGAGTTGCGGTGTAAAACTGCCTGGACCCGACCGGCACATCCAGTAACCGCAACAATACCTGTCTAATGTGAGTGGTCGGTGCTTTAATAAATGAATTAAAGCTAAGTCAGGGATGGTAGGGTTAAGTTAATTAAGGCAACACCTAACCAATGCAACATGTTAACTAAACTGATGGGTGGGGTTAGGTTAACTTGGACACTTAACCAATTTAACACGTTGACTAGGAAACCCTAGTAACGGGGAACCATTTCAGCAGTAACCCACATAGATGTATCATGGTACCCTGAACTAGGCAGGGTGGGGCACGATTACTGGGCTGATTATAGGCGGTCAAAACGGCGGCGGTTGGTGCGTCAGTGTAGGTTCTGACAGAGTATGGGCATGCACGTACTCCGAAGTGGAAAAAGCAGGCACTGGGCATCAGTAGTTATACACTGTGCATCTTGAATCGTGTCGGGTTGCCACCATAGGATTTGATACACCCCATGGAGGGACCAGCACATGTATCTACAATCGATCGGGGCCATATGCCACAAGTGGTAAACGCGTGCGAGTAGGAGCCGATCAATGAAAAAGGGATCACTGGGTTTTGAACTCACGATAATGGTTAAAATATCTAGTAGGTGCAGAGAATATGGACATGAGTGCGATAGTATGATTAGTTTATCTTGCCTTGTTTATCTTGCCCTGTTTTGCTTACCTTATCCTATTTTACCTTATTTCCTTATTGTTGCCCTGTGTCCAGCTTATTCAAGTCATGGTTCTCTTATAAGTTTACATGCTGAATAATCACTGGACTTACCAGACTTATGTCTGACCCATTTTCTTTCGCTCTCTTTTCTTCCGTTTCCCCCTAAGGTACCCAGGGAGGGAATAGCTCAGCCTAATTTGGATCATTCGTCTTCATGCTTGAAGACTCTGTGATGTATAGCTTGGAACTTCTTATCTTTGGCTATGGGTTTGGACACACTACTACTTGGGGATTTATGCAGTTTTATTGTGTTTTATGCTTCTTTATGTAATAATCAAGACACAGAATTTGATGTAGTGATTTGGAAGTTGGTTTGAAACAGTTTGTTGTAATGTTTTGTTATGAACCACGTTCGAAATAAAGTTTGTTTTTCCGCTGCTTATATACATATTTGTCTTGTAAATTATCTGTGTCTTTTACCTATAATGCTCCACCAAAGTTAAGGCATTCCCTTTGTGAGTGACCTTAACAGAGGTGGGGTGTTTCACTTGGTATCAGAGCAAAGGTTTACCAGTTCAGATAAAAAAAATTAAAATTGTTTTTCAAAAAGAAGTTTAAAGAAGCAATTTTCAAGAAAAAAATGTTTTATTTAAAAAAGGAATAATCCCCCAAAGCCATATGCACTATCTTTTTATCCTTTGTTTTGAATCTCTCCTTTTTCGTTTCAGCATGTCTGGGGATCTTAACCTTCCAGAGGGCGTGCCGGTACCTAGCTGGTTCAAAAGGTACCTAGAGGCTACGGCTAATGCCGCAAGCCCAGCAGACGTTCCTCCTCCCCCAACTGCTGCGGTTCCTCCTTCTCCTCGTGCAAATGCTTTCTCAAAAATATGTAGGGACTTTCGAGCCATGGGTGGAAAGAACTTCAATGGAAATGAATCCTTCTTGGAATCAAGAAATTGGCTCAAAGAAACTGAGGAGTTGTTCGATATCTTCGAAGTGGATGATAGGCAGAAGATACAGTTGGCGGTATGGTTGCTCAAAGACAAAGCCTCCTATTTGTAGGAAGTCACTAACGCTGAAAGACCAATTGAAACTTGGATGGATTTTTGGATGAGGTTTGAAATGAAATTCCTCTGACAAGCTGAACGAAGCCTACAGATGGAGAAGTTCTTAGCTCTCAAACAGGGAAGTATGTTGGTCAAGGAATACGTTAACCAATTCAATCAGCTGGCTAGGTTCGGATTGGAGTTAGTGAACACTCCACATAAGAAGGCTCTCCGCTTTGTTAAAGGGTTGAATGAGCCACTGCACAGCATAGCTATGTCCCATATACCTATGAGTGCGACTTATGAGAGACTGGTGGACGTGGCACTGTTACAAGAAGAAGATAAGGTTGGAAAGAAGGAGACAAAGGTGGAAGCATCTCAGGATAAGAAAGGGGAAGGATCACAGAGTAAGAAGACAGATTCCAAGAAGGGAGGGAAGAACAACAAAACCCGTGACAAGAGGAAGTGTAATTTTTGTGGCATTCCTGGATATCTGGTTAAGGACTGCAGGAAGAAGAAAAGGAAGATGGGTGGCTGTTTCAATTGCGGCGAGGAAGGACACATGGCTAGGGACTGCCCAAGAAAGCAAGGGTAAGGGCAAAGAGCTAGATCTACTTCGGGAGGGCAGGTTCACGCTCTCATGGCACCTCCGCAAGAACGAGGTAGAAATGTTTCTGTTGAGAGTTTAGTTTATCTTTTTATCATCTTGTTCGTACACTCTTTGATTCTGGCACATCGCACTCTTTTATATCTACTGCTTTAGTTGAATCTCTGCACCTAGATACTAGTTTAGTAGAGGATCCCTTGGTTGTTTCAAATCCAATTGGGGGCTCAACTTTTTTGTCGATGATTTGTTTTGGATTTGGAAATTTCTATACTAAGTGTGGGGTTTAGATGCAATGCCTATGCTTTGGGCTTCACGGGCTATGGGTTGATTCTAGGCATGGATTGGCTATCCAGTAATGGGAAAAAGATGTTTACCGTATACACAGATGCATGTGGTACGGGACTAGGTGCTGTCTTGATGCAAGAGGGGAAGGTAGTAGCTTATGGAGGCAGGCAGTTGAAAGTACATGAGAAAAACTACCCAACCCACGATCTAGAGTTGGCTGCCATCGTCTTTGCGCTTAAGTCTTGGCGCTATTATCTCCTTGGTGAGAAATTTGAATTGTATACTGACCATATATCGTTATAGTACCTTTTATCGCAGAATCTTAACTTGAGGCAACAAAAGTGGATGGAATTCTTAGCATCCTACGATTTCGAGATTTCCTATACCCCTGGCAAGGGCAATGTAGTAGCAGACGCCTTGAGTAGAAAGAAGCTGACCTTAAGCCTCTCTTTGTTGAAAGGCAGAGCTTGGAGTACATAGCCAATTTTCACTTTAGACCCTCCAGCGATCATGTGACTGGGTTGTTAGCATCGCTAGAGGTGCGGCCTACTCTTTTGGATTCAATAAGAACCGCGCAACGTGAAGACCCTCAGCTAGTTGATGTGATGGACAAGCTAATTAGGGGTGAGACTTCTAGTCACCTTGTAACACCCCACCTCCGTTAAGGTCACTCACAGAGGGAATGCCTTAACTTCGGTGGAGCATTATAGGTAAAAGATGCAGATAAATTACAAGACAGACAAATAAAGTAGCGGAAAATAAAGTCATTTTATAAACAACTTAATGCGGTCAAGCTTTTACAACAATTTCCTCAATCATACTTAAATGTAATACATAGAACTTCTGTCTTGATTTAAAAACTTCCAAGAATAAAAGAAGCATAAAAACAATGATATTCCCCGATAAAGCATGAACCAGCCATAGTAGTGGAAGAGAGAGAGTCCAAAGCGATACACCAACTAATCTTCAAGCTTGGAAAGAGAAGAGGTCCAAGTTAGGCTGAGCTATTCCCTCCCCGACTACCGGGGGGAACGAAAGAAAAGAGGCGAAAAACAAACTAGGTCAGACATAAGTCTGGTAAGTCCAGTGATCTTTCAGCATGCAAACAAGATAAAGGATCATGATATGAACAGACTGAAAATAGGACAATACCATAAAAACAAGATAACTAAAGACAAGATAGGTGCAAGGTGAACTGAATGCGCTTCTACTTTTTCTCTGCTTCGCTACTACTCTGTTGATATGATTTCTATATTTATCTCCGCACCACCTAACTAGTGTCCCAACTAGTAATCTGTATAAAATGATAATCGTGATCCCAACCCCCCATAATTGTGGTAGTCTTCAGGTGTACATCTATCGTGAGGATTCCACCTCAATCGGCCTAATTGCCATGAACATGTTAGATGTACCCTTACTACCCTATCGATCGGCTCCCAACTTGTATTCATGTTCCATGTGTCTGTGTTAATCGGCCCTCTCTTGTGTGTAGATACCATGTGCTGGTCCCACCATAAGGTGTATCAATCCTTATGATAGCAACCTGACACGATTCAAGATGCACAGTGTATAACTACTGGTACCCAGTGCCTGCTTTTTCCCACTCCGGAGTACGTGCACTCCCGTAAACCGTCGGAACCTACACTGACGTACCCCTTGCCGCTGCTTTGACCGCTTATAATCAGCCCAGTAATCGTGCCCCACCCTGCCTAGTTCAGGGTACCGTGATACATCCATGTGGGTTACTGCTGAAATGGGTCCCCGTTACTAGGGTTTCCTATTGGTTAAGTTTGTGGGCCTATATTTACTAATATTACCCACCAACCCGATATGTACTTAACCCTCCCATCGATTCAAGCATTTTTAATAAACGGTTAAGTTTTGTGGGCCTATATGTACTAATATTACCCACCTACACGAGATGTACTTAACCCTCCCATTGATTCAAGCATGTTTATTTAATAGTTAAGTTTTGTGGGCCTATATTTATAATATTACCCACCAACCCGATATGTACTTAACCCTTCCACACATTACGCCATATTAGTTAAGTGTTGTCCGCTTATGTTAACTTAACCCACTCATTCATCATGTCATGTTGGTTAATCATTTCTTATTAACTTGACCCTCCTTACTTATCATGTTGGATCGGTTAAGTGTTTCCTATTAACTTAACCCCGTTCGTTCATCAAGTTATATTGGTCAAGTGTTTCTTGTTAACTTAACCCCACGTATTCATCTTGTTGTGTTGGTTAAGTGTCATCAATCAATTCGAGTTAACTTAACCCACCTACGTGTCATGTTACTTTGGTTAAGTGTTGCCTTCTTGTGTTAACTTAACCCTACTAAAAATCAAGTTATATTGGTTAAGTGTTGCCCTCTTATTTTAACTTAACCTTTCCATAAATCAAGTTATATTGGTTAGGTGTTTCTAAATTTACTTAACCTCACCCACTTGTCTAATTAACATGTTATAAAGGTTAAGTGTTCTAAATTTACTTAACCTCACCCACTTGTCTAATTAACATGTTATAACGGTTAAGTGTTCTAAATTTACTTAACCTCACCCATCAGTTTAGTTAACATGTTGAATTGGTTAAGTGTTTCCTTAATTGACTTAACCCTACCAATCTTGACTTAGCTTTATTAAAGCACCAATCACTCACATTAGACAGGTATTGTTGTGGTCACTGGATGTGCCGCTCGGTTTCGGGCAGTTTTACACCACAACTCAGTCTAACCTCGGGTCCTTTTTGGGCTCAATGCACTAACCACCCACATTAGACAGGTATTGTTGTGGTCACTGGATGTGCCGGTCAGTTCCGGGCAGTTTTACACCACAACTCAGTCTAACCTCGGGTTAGGCATATTCGTCTTTTGCTAAATTTACATGTTTGTCATTTATGTCAAGTATACATGTAAATTTTCTTCAAATGTTTTCATGTCACATTATTTTAATTATGTTCATAACCAATGGTATATAAATTATACCATTTCATGGCCTTAACCATTTACATGGCTATGGGCCCACCTACATCATTAACATGTTATAATTTAATGTCCATCCCAACATTACCCCCGTTTATACGTTCGCATCAATCACATAAAGTAATTAGGCCCGCAAATTAGCCTAATTTATAAGCAAGAGGTAAAAGAAGGTAACGTGCCTAATATAAATCCAACCAAACATATGTCATGTAATGTTGACATAGAACATCATTCATTTCAACTAACATGTCTCATGAACTTGCATATGAATTGGAAAAAAAAATCACGAGCCTAAACATGTTAATATGTAGATCTAGGCATATGTAAACATAACTTGGTTTATAAACTAGCATATGTCATAATCATGACATGTACATTACCAAAGCATGTATAAGTTTAACTTTAACATGTAGATGTGAACTAGATCTAACAATAATGATCATATGAACTTGCATGAATCCACTTTATAAACATGCATATATATATATATATATATATATATATATAGATCTAGTTTTGGATCTAACACAAAACATGTAACTTGCATATGAACACACACACACACACACACACACATATATATATATATATATCTTGACTTGGATCTAACATAAAACATGTAACTTGCATTAAATCATATGAACATATGTATAGATCTTGACTTGGATTTAATTAGCATGGATCTAAACACATAAAGTTGTAGATCTAAACATGTAGGCATATGGACCTAACATTATTTAGCCTAAAAACTTGCATGTAACATATCATGAAAAGATTATCAAATTTATATGCGGTATGATAGTTTCATTCCCCAAATCATAATAGGTTCATCATCAATTCCTATACGATAAGTCCAATAAACCACAATCATTCCAAGACACACATGACAAAATCATCACAGGAAATGGACATGAATCAGCATCATCATTATCAAACAGCTTGGTACAATTCTATTTTTCATTTTATTTCAAATTATGTCCTAAATTTGTTCTCATCTAAAAGATAACTAAGCTTACTAACAAAAGATGATCTTGATTTCTGGAATCTGTATTCTGAAGTTGAAATGCTCGCCTTTGATGTAGACTAATCATTGTTTTAATTTACATTTGATTTAAGTCGTCACTTTTAATTAGCTTATATCTTGCCTTTGAGTTGAAAGAGATGACGGCTAGGTTTAGATGAGTGAATAATAGAATTAGGTTTTAGGTTTAGGGTCCTTGTATAGTTGTAGAGAGTGTTTTAGGACCATTAGATTAATCCTGAACCATCAGAACCAATCAGATGCCACATCTGCCTTAGAGCGAATCGGCCCACGGGTTGACAGCCAAACACCCTGAATCAACCCCTAGTCAACCCAGCGGGGCTCGGGTCAACCTCAAAAATGGGCCGGTTCGGTTATTCCCCCTCCTGATTCGCTGTTTTGAGCTTTTTTGCATGTTTGTTTATTTAATTTATATATATATATATTTCTCATATGCATACAAACTTCACGGCTTAATAACTTCTTCATAAGGTATCCGTTTTATGCAAACCAAATGTCTATCTTGACCAAAATTTTGAGATGAACGTAATAGTGCAACCTGTTTCACTTAATTCTTCTTCTAAAAATTAAGTGTTCTTGAATTTGTTAATTTTAATATTCTCAGAAAATTCGGGGTGTTACATTCTCCCCTCCTTAAAGGATTTCGTCCCCGAAATCTTCAAGTTAAGAAGAATGCATCTTAACATCCAATCATCCATCTACTCATCCATCATCCACAAGCATCCATTGTCCTTAAAAGACTGCTAATGCCATATGAACATATGCAGAGTGTGTGTATATGTCTCTTATCTAGTGCGAAATCAGGCGGTCTACTGATCCAGTTGACCTCCTTAATGCGAATCATGAGAGTGTCATGCGTCCAATATGTATGCAAATATCCCTAATCATGTAAATACTATATGTGTGCATATTCACTCATCCATATGCAACATCCATATGATAACACATCAAGTTTCAATCCATATACAAATATATTCATATGCATATGCAATATGAAAATGACTGAGCCGATCTAGTGCCTAATGTGTATATATGCATCAGCGAGCAACCACTAGCAAACACTTGCAACCACTTGCAACCATCAATTATAACATGTCTCAAACACATGTTTTCATCCATTGGCTTCTACCTAAGGATATAGGATAGGACCGAGAGGATACACTTAAAAGATAAAGACTAGCATGCGAATAAATATTACAGAAAAAGGAGGAATCAAGGATATACTCTCAAAAAGGGTATGATGCGCGTATCTAGTTTTCAGTCTTCTAAGTCGCATCTTCTTTGAGCTTCACTCCACTGTACCTTAACTAATTTAACTTCACGATTGTGAAGCTTCTTGACCTACATTTCCAAAACCCACTAGTAAAGATAGGACCTCGATCATTTACTATGCTAGAGGGTATCCAATGTTGTCGAACTATCTTTCCAAGATAAACAGAAGTTAACCATGATACCAAGTGTATATACTTAAGATGATTAGAAGTCTATCCTCTACTTAGCTTATCCATCATGTTACAAATCTGAGGGTCTAAAGCTAAAGGTTGCTATGTACTTTTTACCTCTCTTAAGGTTAGTTTTTTTTCTACTTAGGGCGCCTGCCACCACTATTTATCTCTCACGCAAACCATCCTAGTCGAACTCGACATCCCTCAAGTACAAGCCCCAAAGGCCTAAACCAATACCAGATAAGCACCCAAGGAATACCTCCTCCGAATTTGAACGATCTATGTGAGGTGATACTAGCAAAACAACCAAACAATTGAGCACTTAACCGACTCTGGCTATCCTCCCCAATCTTGCTCCAAAACTATCGTTGATCGCATAACTGGCTTTGTATTGTCAACTGGATATATGCGGAAATCTATCTCGAGTTTTTAGGGCGAAAACTCCTAACCTTAATAAAAAAACATTTGTGTACTCATGGACTACTCTAACGGATCGAAAATCATCGATAAATACATAAAGTGATTCTAGGTAGCTAAGACAAACTGATCCCTTAGGATCGCACGAAATTTCGAGGGTATTCCCGAGGCAAGTCAAAAGTCTAACTACCATCCTTTCACAATTACTAGCTAACTAATTCATGCCTAGAATCAACCCATAGCCCATGAAACTAAAAACATAAGTGTCTCAAATCCTTACAAACCAAAGATAAATGAGCCGTACCACAAATTGGACATGAGACAATAATGGGATCCTCTACTATACAAGCTCTAGGGTGCAGAGACTCAACTATGGAAGCAGATATAAACGAATGCGAAGCGCAAAAATCAAAAAGAGTACTAGGAGGATGATCAAGAAGAAAAACTAAACTTTTCAAAAGAAACCTTACTACCTCTCTCTCAGGTATACTGGTGGTGAGAGCATGCACTTGCCTTCCGGAAAATCCTATCTTTTGTTCTTGCCCTTGCCCTTAATTATACGACCCGTTATACCAAAATAAAGATACTTCCTCTTGTTTTAGGTTTTACTATTCTTTCCTCCCCCCTTTGTGAACCAAGTCCATATCCATGAGTTCTTCATCCTTGTGTTGTGCTCCTTAGCCAAACTCCCTCATTCTCATCTTTGCCATCCATGTGTAACTTGGTTGACAGGTCTTTTGAAAGCTGCCTCCATCGCACGGAAAATCCTACAAAGCTCGAAAGAAAAATTAGCCGTAGGTGAAACTACTGCGGCTATAGATGGAAGTTGGGCGCATATTTTCCCTTTAACAAGTGTCGTGGTCTCATCAAGCCTACGGAACCATGCCGCAATGAGGTTACCTCCCAAAAAGCCAGGATCCCCGGAGACTCAGGAAAGAAGGAAACAAGGATTCAAACAGAGAATCAAAAAGATAGCGCATATGGCTTTGGGGAATATGTCTTTAAAACAAAACTTTTCTTTTGAAAATGCTTCTTTTAAAGTCGTTTCGAAAATAATTTTTCAAATCTTTTATCTGATCCAGTAACCTTCAGCTCTGATACCAAGTGCAACACCCCACCTCCGTTAAGGTCACTCACAGAGGGAATGCCTTAACTTCGGTGGAGCATTATAGGTAAAAGATGCAGATAAATTATAAGACAAACAAATAAATCAGCGGAAAATAAAGTCATTTTATAAACAACTTAATTTAGTCAAGCTTTTACAACAATTTCCTCAATCATACTTAAATGTAATACATAGAACTTCTGTCTTGATTTAAAAACTTCCAAGAATAAAAGAAGCATAAAAACAATGATATTCCCCGATAAAGCATGAACCAGCCATAGCAGTGGAAGAGAGAGAGAGTCCAAAGCGATACACCAACTAATCTTCAAGCTTGGAAAGAGAAGAGGTCCAAGTTAGGCCGAGCTATTCACTCCCTGACTACCTGGGGGGAAACGGAAGAAAAGAGGCGAAAAACAAACTAGGTTAGACATAATTCTGGTAAGTCTAGTGATCTTTCAGCATGCAAACAAGATAAAGGATCATGATATGAATAAACTGAAAATAGGACAATACCATAAAAACAAGATAACTAAAGACAAGATAGGTGCAAGGTGAACTGAATGCGCTTCTACTTTTTCTCTGCTTTGCTACTATTTTGTTAATCTGATTTCTATATTTATCTCCGCACCACCTAACTAGTGTCCCAACTAGTAATCTGTATAAAATGATAATCGTGATCCTAACCCCCTGTAATTGTGGTAGCCTTCAGGTGTACATCTATCGTGAGGATTCCACCCCAATCAGCCTAATTGCCATGAACATGTTAGATGTACCCTTACTACCCTATCGATCGGCTCCCTACTTGTATTCATGTTCCATGTGTCTGTGTCAATCGACCCTCTCTTGCGTGTAGATACCCTGTGCTGGTCCCACCATAAGGTGTATCAATCCTTATGATAGCAACCTAACACGATTCAAGATGCACAGTGTATAACTACTGGTACCCAGTGCCTGCTTTTTCCCACTTCGGAGTACGTGCATGCCCGTAAACCGTCAGATCCTACACTGACGTACCTCCTACCGCTGCTTTGACTGCTTATAATCAGCCCAGTAATCGTGCCCCACCCTGCCTAGTTCAGGGTACCGTGATACATCCATGTGGGTTACTGCTGAAATGGGTCCCCGTTACTAGGGTTTCCTATTGGTTAAGTTTGTGGGCCTATATTTACTAATATTACCCACCAACCCGATATGTACTTAACCCTCCCATCGATTCAAGCATTTTTAATAAACGGTTAAGTTTTGTGGGCCTATATGTACTAATATTACCCACCTACACGAGATGTACTTAACCCTCCCATTGATTCAAGCATGTTTATTTAATAGTTAAGTTTTGTGGGCCTATATTTACTAATATTACCCACCAACCCGATATGTACTTAACCCTTCCACACATTACGCCATATTAGTTAAGTGTTGTCCGCTCAAGTTAACTTAACCCACTCATTCATCATGTCATGTTGGTTAAGCATTTCTTATTAACTTGACCCTCCTTACTTATCATGTTGGATCGGTTAAGTGTTTCCTATTAACTTAACCCCGTTCGTTCATCAAGTTATATTGGTCAAGTATTTCTTGTTAACTTAACCCCACGTATTCATCTTGTTGTATTAGTTAAGTGTCATCAATCAATTCAAGTTAACTTAACCCACCTACGTGTCATGTTACTTTGGTTAAGTGTTGCCTTCTTGTGTTAACTTAACCCTACTACAAATCAAGTTATATGGGTTAAGTGTTGCCCTCTTATTTTAACTTAACCTTTCCATAAATCAAGTTATATTGGTTAAGTGTTTCTAAATTTACTTAACCTCACCCACTTGTCTAATTAACATGTTATAAAGGTTAAGTGTTCTAAATTTACTTAACCTCACCCACTTGTCTAATTAACATGTTATAACGGTTAAGTGTTCTAAATTTACTTATTCTCACTCATCAGTTTAGTTAACATGTTGAATTGGTTAAGTGTTTTCTTAATTGACTTAACCCTACCAATCTTGACTTAGCTTTATTAAAGCACCAACCACTCACATTAGACAGGTATTGTTGTGGTCACTGGATGTGCCGGTCGGTTCCGGGCAGTTTTACGCCACAACTCAGTCTAACCTCGGGTCCTTTTTGGGCTCAATGCACTAACCACCCACATTAGACAGGTACTGTTGTGGTCACTGGATGTGCCGGTCGGTTCCGAGCAGTTTTACACCACAACTCAGTCTAACCTCGGGTTAGGCATATTCGTCTTTTGCTAAATTTACATGTTTGTCATTTATGTCAAGTATACATGTAAATTTTCTTCAAATGTTTTCATGTCACATTATTTTGATTATGTTCATAACTTAAGTTATGTTCATAACCAATGGTATATAAATTATACCATTTCATGGCCTTAACCATTTACATGGTTATGGGCCCACCTACATCATTAACATGTTATAATTTAATGTCCATCCCAACATTACCCCCGTTTATACATTCGCATCAATCACATAAAGTAATTAGGCCCGCAAATTAGCCTAATTTATAAACAAGAGGTAAAAGAAGGTAACGTGTCTAATATATATCCAACCAAACATATGTCATGTGATGTTGACATAGAACATCATTCATTTCAACTAACATGTCTCATGAACATTCATATGAATTGGACTAAATAATCACAAGCCTAAACATGTTAATATGTAGATCTAGGCATATGTAAACATAACTTGGTTTATAAACTAGCGTATGTCATAATCATGACATGTACATTACCAAAGCATATATAAGTTTAACTTTAACATGTAGATGTGAACTAGATCTAACAATAATGATCATATGAACTTGCATGAATCCACTTTATAAACATGCATATATATATATATATATATATATATATATCTAGTTTTGGATCAAACACAAAACATGTAACTTGCAAATGAACATATATATATATATATATATATCTTGACTTGGATCTAACATAAAACATGTAACTTGCATTAAATCATATGAACATATGTATAGATCTTGACTTGGATCTAATTAGCATGGATCTAAACACATAAAGTTGTAGATCTAAACATGTAGGCATATGGATCTAACATTATTTAGCCTAAAAACTTGCATGTAACATATCATGAAAAGATTATCAAATTTATATGCGGCCTGATAGTTTCATTCCCCAAATCATAATAGGTTCATCATCAATTCCTATACGATAAGTCCAATAAACCACAATCATTCCAAGACATAAATGACAAAATTATCACAGGAAATGGACATGAATCAACATCATCATTATCATACAGCTTGGTATAATTCTATTTTTCATTTTATTACAAATTATGTCTTAAATTTGTTTTCATCTAAAAGATAACTAAGCTTACTAACAAAAGACGATCTTGATTTCTGGAATCTGTATTCTGAAGTTGAAATGCTCGCCTTTGATGTAGACTAATCATTGTTTTAATTTAGATTTGATTTAAGTCGTCACTTTTAATTAGCTTCTATCTTGCCTTTGAGTTGAAAGAGATGACGGCTTGGTTTAAATGAGAGTGAATAATAGAATTAGGTTTTAGGTTTAGGGTCCTTATATAGTTGTAGAGAGTGTTTTAGGACCATTAGATTAACCTTGAACCATTAGAACCAATCAGATGCCACATCTGCCTTAGAGCGAATCGGCCCACGGGTTGACAGCCAAACACCCTGAATCAACCCCTAGTCGACCCAGCGGGGCTCGGGTCAACCTCAAAAAATGGTCCGGTTCGGTTATTCCCCCTCCCGATTCGCTGTTTTAAACTTTTTTGCATATTTGTTTATTTAATTTTTATATATATCTATATATACATTTTTCTCATATGCATACAAACTTCAAGGCTTAATAACTTCTTCATAAGGTATCCGTTTTATGCAAACCAAATGTCTATCTTGACCAAAATTTTGAGATGAATGTAATAGCGCAACCTGTTTCACTTAATTCTTCTTCTAAAAATTAAGTGTTCATGAATTTTTTAATTTTAATATTCTCAGAAAATTCGGGGTGTTACATTCTCCCCTCCTTAAAGGATTTCGTCACTGAAATCTTCAAGTTAAGAAGAATGCATCTTAACATCCAATCATCCATCTACTCATCCATCATCCACAAGCATCCATTGTCCTTAAAAGACTTCTAATTCCATATGAACATATGCAGAGTGTGTGTATATGTCTCTTATCTAGTGCGAAATCAGGCGGTCTACTGATCCAGTTGACCTCCTTAATGCGAATCATGAGAGTGTCATGCGTCCAATATGTAAGCAAATATCCCTAATCATGTAAATACTATATGTGTTCATATTCACTCATCCATATGCAACATCCATATGATAACACATCAAGTTTCAATCCATATACAAATACATTCATATGCATATGCAATATGAAAGTGACTGAGCCGATCTAGTGCCTAATGTGTGTATATGCATCCACGAGCAACCACTAGCAAACACTTGCAACCACTTGCAACCATCAATCATAACATGTCTCAAACACATGTTTTCATCCATTGGCTTCTACCTAAGGATCTAGGATAGGACCGAGAGGATACACTTAAAAGATAAAGACTAGCATGCAAATAAATATTACAGAAAAAGGAGGAATCAAGGATATACCCTCAAAAAGGGTATGATGCTCGTATCTAGTTTTCAGTCTTCTAAGTCTCTTCTTCTTTGAGCTTCACTCCACTGTACCTTAACAAATTTAACTTCACGATTGTGAAGCTTCTTGACCTACATTTCAAAAACCCACTAGTAAAGATAGGACCTCGATCATTTACTATGCTAGAGGGTATCCAATGTTGTCGAACTATCTTTCCAAGATAAACAGAAGTTAACCATGATACCAAGTGTATATACTTAAGATGATTAGAAGTTTATCCTCTACTTAGCTTATCCATCATGTTACAAATCCGAGGGTCTAAAGCTAAAGGTTGCTATGTACTTTTTACCTCTCTTAAGGTTAGTTTTTTTTTCTACTTAGGGCGCCTTCCACAACTATTTATCTCTCACGCAAACCATCCTAGTCGAACTCGACATCCCTCAAGTACAAGCCCCAAAGGCCTAAACCAATACCAGACAAGCACCCAAGGAATACCTCCTTCGAATTTGGACGATCTATGTGAGGTGATACTAGCAAAACAACCAAACAATTGAGCACTTAACCGACTCTGGCTATCCTCGCCAATCTTACTCCAAAACTATCGTTGATCGCGTAACTGGCTTTGTATTGTCAACTGGATATATGCGGAAATCTATCTCGAGTTTTTAGGGGGAAAACTCCTAACCTTAATCAAAAAACATCTGCGTACTCATGGACTACTCTAACGGATCGAAAATCATCGTTAAATACATAAAGTGATTCTAGGTAGCTAAGACAAACTGATCCCTTAGGATCGCACGAAATTTCGAGGGTATGCCCGAGGCAAGTCGAAAGTCTAACTACCCTCCTTTCACAATTACTAGCTAACTAATCCATGCCTATAATCAACCCATAGCCCATGAAACCAAAAACATAAGTGTCTCAAATCCTTACAAGCCAAAGATAAATGAGCTGAACCACAAATTGGACTTGAGACAATAATGGGATCCTCTACTATACAAGCTCTAGGGTGTAGAGACTCAACTATGGAAGCATATATAAACGAATGCGAAGCGCAAAAATCAAAAAGAGTACTAGCAGGATGATCAAGAAGAAAAACTAAACTTTTTAACAGAAACCTTACCACCTCTCTCTCAGGTATGCTGGTGGTGAGAGCATGCACTTGCCTTCCGGAAAATACTGTCTTTTGTTCTTGCCCTGTGACGACCCCATTTCCCGTACAGACGGAGACAAGGGTAATCTTTGGAATATAACACAGAAACAAATAATAGCAGAACAGAATTAAATAAATACACCAGATAATGTACAATAGAATACACTGGATAAACGTAATCATCAGAGTTACACAGTATACAGGATCATACTTAGTACAAATACAGTTCAGCTATACATAAATGTCTACAGCGAAAACAAACAAAATATGTACAATAGGAGCTGAACAGCATAAAAAGAGATAAATAATAGAATCCATCTTCAGCTCCAGCTATCCAAAAAGAGCCAGCTATACCTGAATACAAGGCTGCCCGTGTAGAAAAAGGGGCACCCAAGTTTGAAAGTGAAACAAACTACGAGTCAGTCAAAGGGACTGGTATGAGAAATCTACTCAACACATTTATAATATGGCTAATCACAGGACCACGCCACTTTCGTGGAACGGGTTTACTCCATTGGATTGCCAGTGCTTTAAAAACAAATCTTTCTTTTAAACATCACAATGCTTTTTATAAAAATGAAGCCATTATAAGACTCAGTTCCCATCACACAATGCAACGCAAACCGGAGGATAGAGTTTTTACCTTATAATGGCCAAAAGATGCTTGATACGAATAAAACAAAAGCATTTGATATTACTACTAGTGTTTATATGTTTCAAAAACAATTTCAAATCATAAATATCAATCATAGACGGCATTAATGCCCCATACCACTATGTCGCCATATATAGGTATACAATCAAAACCGCACAGTCACGTATTTGGAAATTGGATTTCCGTCATGAATCAAGGCAAAAGATAGTCCTTACCGACTTCGCGACTCTCTAGCCCGAGCCACAGGATCAGAGCTTGAGTGACCCTAGGAGCGACAGGGCCGGTCCACCGATCTGGATTAAAATTCCTGAACACTGCGTTTCCCCGCCCTTTGGGGGCGTAAACGAGCCAACGAATGACACCATCGGTCCCGGATCGACCGATATATCCGAGGCGCCTCGCAACAGCAACAACCACATAGGTGAAAATAATAGAAATGTCAGCCAGTTTAAGCACCGACACCACCTCTAACTAGAAAGAAACGCATGTCCTCCATGAGGTCCTCCTCTTGTTTCTGGTTCATACCGGGGTGTGAGGCTCGCGAATTCACGTTATACATAAAGCTACGCCACACAGGCGATGCTTTGATCATCAACCACAAGACTTTGCTTTTCAACAGAAGCCCTGATCACAGCATCTTAGCATGCCACATAGGCAATTCACACCGTGCAACTGATGGCTATCAATCACACAGAATAAATTCCATATGTCAGACACACTGTCCATTTGCAAGTCCGTTCTGGGTCTGAACGAAACCGGAGGCACTATATACCTTGCAAACCCATCGATCACCACGTACGTCTGGACGATCACCACTCATTATCCATATTTCGGGATGCCTCCCAATCAGGACCTCGGTTACCATCCAAACGAGGTGAAGATCTCTGGTCTTCGACCACCGTCTTCATCTTCGACTTCTTATCGTCGATTCAGTTATTCAGAATGGGATAAACCCGGTCTTTCTGAGCAACTCGCGTATATAATAAACATGTGCTACACAAACACTACATACGCATCATTTCAATTCATTAGTCACTAACCGTCAATCAGTAAGAGAACAATTTCCCAAATATTAACCCCGAAGGCCGAAACCAACATCAGATCAAAATCCAGGAAACCATTCGACTTAGCTAACCTTCAGTTAATTTCTAAATTTCACATCCATATCGTTTATAATATTTTATAACGATTTATCGCTATTTTTATTTATTTTAAAATAGCCAATTTATTCAAAACGACGCTTCGGGCCATAACGCGGCCGTGACGCTGTTTTTCTTCAGATTTGATTTACACATATCTGAAAATCTAACCGTTGGATCTTCACAAAATTTACATCATTAGAAAGATCTTTTCAAAACGAATCCAACGGTTCCAGTTTCGGGAAATTCCGACGGTCGGATCTCCCGGTATAATCGTTTGAAGTTTCGATTTCAAAATACGAACTACAGCGTCGTTATTCGATTAAATATAATTATATTTATATATATATATATAAATATAATCGATTCTGGCGCTGTTTTTCTTCAGATTTGAATTAAACATTCCAGACAATCCAACTGTTGGATTTTTACAAAGTTGGTGCTGTTGGAAAGATTTTCGCAAAGCGAACCCAACGGTTGCGGTTTCGGGAAAATCCGATGGTCGGATCTCTCGGTATAATCGTTTGAAATCACGGTTTCAAAATATGAACTGCAGCGTCGTTATTCGATATATTTCAATTCTATTTATATATATATCGATTCTTCGATTTCAAAAACTATATTCTTTTCATACATTTAATAAAAATGATATTTTTATCTAACTGGCTTCTATTTCAACACTTCACTATTTTTACCAATTCATGTATATAATTTAAATGTGATTTTTAATGTAAAACAATTTATTTCAAAACACGACTATTTTATATAGTTAATATAGGTGATAAAAATAGGATTTTTATTATAAAACAATTTATTTCAAAACAAGATTATTTTATACATTTCATATTGATGTTAAAAATGGGATTTTTATTATAAAACAATTTCTTTCAAAATATAAATACCATTCAACACATGAATTTCAATTCAACGAATGAATATCGATTCAACACATGAAGGTTTTTTATAGTTTGTATATAGCGATAAAAAGATGATTTATATATTTAAAACACGAATACCATTCAACACATGAATTTCAATTCAACGAATGAATATCGATTCAACACATGAAGGTTTTCTTTAGTTTGTATATATCGATAAAAAGGTGATTTTTATATTTAAAACACGAATACCATTCAACACATGAATTTCAATTCAACGAATGAATATCGATTCAACACATGAAGGTTTTCTCTAGTTTGTATATATCGATGAAAAGGTGATTTTTATATTTAAAACACGAATACCATTCAACACATGAATTTCAATTCAACGAATGAATATCTATTCAACACATGAAGGTTTTCTATAGTTTATATAAATAGGGTAAAAATGTGATTTTTATTGCTAAAACCATTTATTCAAAACACGAATACCATTCAACACATGAATATGATTCAACGAATGAATTTCTATTCAACACATGAAGGTTTTCTATTCAACAGACGAATATAATTTCAACACAGGAAAATAATTCTAACACATGAATATTATTCAAAATTTCGGCAGCATAACGGCAGGGTAGTTAAAACCGGGACCGTCCCTAGTACGGCTCCTCGCTCTACCTTAAAACCTCGCGGTTTTTGACAATGGGGAATCATGCATCTAGTTCGCACGCAGGCGACATGTATATTTATTTCATTTCCACAAACTAATCCTATGTGGTTTCAACCAAATATTTCTCAACCACAAACGGGTATTTTTCAACCACAATCAATCAATATCAACACTAAACAAGTCCAATCAACCATTCGCTATCAATCAATTTTCACACCAATCACAACCAATAAATATCGTCCATGGTTTGTGGACGAGGGGCGTATATATATATATATATATATATATATATATATATATGTTAGATCAAAATTTGGACCTAACACCCAAATTGTTCTGAAGCTTATAGAGTTTCAACTGAAGAATGAGAAAAAAGGAAATAACACACAGAATTTATAGTGGTTCGGCGTTAACGAGCCTACGTCCACTTTATATATTATTGATTATACTTTGAAAGCGAATACAATCAAGGATTTCTCTCAATATTTCAGTAGTTTGACAACAATGGCGGATTCAGTACTCAATATTGCCAAAAAGATCCCAAAAAATGCCAAGCTCCGGGCTATTTATAGCTGATTTTGTCAGGCGGATCGTGGACACGTGGCACGAATCCCGAGAACATCGGATCGCATCGCCACCGTTGAAGAAATAGTCAAATTAGCCGTTGTGGACAGGTGTCGTGATCTGCTTGAAAATCGGATCGTGCAGATGGGGAGAATCGGTCCAGGTGACGGTTAGGGATACGTGTCGCCAGATCCGTGCGATTCGGATCGCTGAAGACTAGCTCGCGCTTGAACGGGTCAGAGGGTTCGCCATGCACCAGGGGATCGGATCGGTTCGCTCTGGGCAACAATATAAGTTTGGATCGGATCGCCTGGATGCGTCGTTCGCTGATGAGATGGGGGCGATCCGTCGAGACGCGATCCTCCGTGGGCGATCCGTCGAGACGCGATCCTCCGTGGGCGAGTCGATAGAGTGCGATCCGTTCCTTCATATTCTTGGAGAACGTGGTTTCATGCTTTCCTCTAACAAATGATCCTGGGTGGCTTGGTCAAAAAGCGAGCCAACATTTTGCCCCCTCGAAGTATGTTTTATCGATGATGGAACATACTTCGAAGCTATAAAATCGTCTTTTCTCAATGAGTCGCGGATCAGAGAACGGTTCTCTTTCTGGGATTTTTCAGAATCCTCATTCCTGAATTTATCGATTCGTATCGCGGGCTCGAGTCGCGATCTGTCAGCGAGACGTTCGTTCCGTTCTTGGGTGTGCACTTGGGCCTCGGAACGAAACGGGCTTCTCCTCGAGTCGTGGTGGGCTTTTGGTGGATCGAATAGGACAAAGAGGGGGAGACAAACGGTCGCCCTCTTTGCCTATATAAGCCGACCCTCCCCTCTCACTTTCCTTCTTCTTTCTTTCTGCCGTATCGTTTCGCATGCACCATCGAAGATCGAACCCAAATTTTCCGACTCTCGAAAATCCAAGCATTCCCTCGATTTTTAGAAAGGTAACTCCACAAAAAGCATTCTTATCTGTGAACGCCGCTCTTTCATGAATTTTCTTGATTGATTTGAGGGAGAAACGATGGAAATTTGCGCTTTTCTGAAGAAAACATCAAAACGCCATGGCTGACTAACGTAGAGCTCGGAGTTCGAGGATAGAAGGGAGAGGAGGAAAACGAAGGAGGAAGAAGAAGAGGGAAGGCCGGTTCGGATCGTGGGCAAGGAGAGGAGAAGATGAAGGCGAGACGAAAGATCGTGGTGGCAGCAAAGGCGCGTATCGTGGGGGTTGCAACGATTCGTGAAGGAGCGATCCCTTTGGCCTGCGATCCGATGGGGGCGATCCCTCTGCCTTGCGATCCAAAAAGGGGCGATCCCTCTGCCTTGCGATCCGACTCATAGCTGACGATGCAAAGAAATTTCAAACTTTAATCAACGCCTTGTTACCATAAAATTCTGAACAGTTAGGCTAGGGCCCTGATGTTGAACTTCCTAGACAAAATGACTGCATAATTCGGCTGCATATGACGACTAACATTTTGATGATCTCGATTGCTTTCATATTTTATTTTCAATGCACACACAAGTAAACACACCGGCACTTGCACACACGGGGGTTGGGTAGTATTAATCTCATTGGTCACGTTTTCTCGTCCTAGCAACAATGTCGAATGATCACTCTTCTTCAAGATCCGCAGCAGAAGCGGAATCCGAGATTCCTGAGCAATACAACCTGGAAATTCCTCCCACTAATCCTGGAGGTGAAGATACTGGATCTGAGTACGAGGCCACGGAATCAGATCTGTCCGAAAGTACTTCATCTAGCGAAGAGTCCGAGATAGACGAACGAGCTCCCGACGAGATTCCTGGCGCTCTCGGGATAGATAAATTCTCCGATTCTCTGGCATCTAAGCTCGACGATATAAAACTTAAGAGAATCTGCTTGAGACACGGAATTCCTTGGGATGACGTCTTGACACCCGGTAGCGAAGATAGACCCCAACTAGCTCCGGAAGGATATATGGCAATTAGTCGGACCATGTGCTTGGTAGGAGCTATTCCTCCGTTTCCTTCGATTGCTATCGAAACTTTAAAGCAACTGGGTATTGCTCCGATGCAGCTCCATCCTAATGCTTACGCATCCCTATACGCCCTATAAGTTGCGTACGCGGAGATCCTACACGCCGAACTTAAATTCAGAGATTTGACATTCTTCTTTCTTTTCAAGCACCGTTCTTCGGCAACTCCAAACTTCTCCTTCTTTGAATCGGTGGCGAATAGGAAGGTTTTATACGATGGGTATAGCAATATAGGGGACCCTAAATCTGACTGGTTTTATATAAAGAGACAGGCCGGATGCTCACGAAGATGGCTCAAATCAAGTAAACTTTAAGCTTCTAATCGAATATCTTGTTCAAGAAGTTTAGGCCTTAACATTCTCCCTTTATCTCAAACAGATCATGTCTTCCCGAAAACGGAGGGTCCACTATACAGCAATCGGTTATCCATTCTTTCACAGAGTAGATCCGACTTTCTAAGGATTAAAAAATGCATTACTGACGACAATCTTCATAAGCATCGTCTTCTAGACAGAAGATTTGGACTTGGCACCGGCGGCAAACCTTATAAGTACGTGCCCCCAACAGAGGGAGAGGGAACTTCACAAGCGGTAGAAACAACTAAATTTCGCAAGAGTCCTTCTCCGATAGTCATCCAAGACGATGAAGACTTGAACATATACATAGGGGATGAGGCCTGCGGTGACGTGTCGAAGGAAATTCCTATCTCTGCTCCAATCGAAACTGTTGTTGCCGATGACTTGACAGAAGAGCAGCTATTTGACGAGCTGAACAAAATCCCTCTACCCGATGATGTATATACGGAGAAGGACTTCAGAGAGGGGCCTTTCTTCCCTGCTTCTGAAGAGGCGATCGCTCCAACTAGAGGACGAGAAACTGGTCAGATGAGCCTGTCTTCAGGCCCGGGTCTGTTAGGGGGAATTATATGGGATGCACACATCACACACACTATCTGACCCTGCACTCTTATATCGTGGGTATTCAAAGTTTTAATATGCTCTTTTCTTTTTTGCAGGAACGATGTCCCACAGGAAATCTTACTCTTACCGTTCTCTTCGTGAGGGCACACCCAACCTTCGTCCGGATACTGAGCGCTCTCGTGGTCCTTCTCATAGGCCGACTTCCTTGCAACCTCGGTCTCCACCTAAACCGATCTCTACTAAGCCTTCAAGTCATCCGACAATTCCGACAGGGGGAAAGAAACTTCCAAAAGAGTTAACTCCTCCAAAGAGTGCGCCTTCCCACAACCGGTCGTCCAAAAGGCATCACGAATCTAAAGATAGGGACAAAGATTCATCCAAAGAGACTGAGAAGGAGAGAAGTGACATTGTCCCCACCAGCCAACCAGAATTAGCTGCCCCCGGATCACGGGATTACGTCCATGGTCCCGAGATCCAAGGAAGGCTAGAAAAGCTGCGGGAACAATTTCCAGGCATATTCTTTGACAGGATGGTGTTTGTTCCTGCCTTGGAACCGGTCCCTAAAAATTGGGATAACGAAGTTGTCGGGCATATTCGCCACGTAGCCAGGCAATATGAGATGATGAAAAAGCACGCAGTTAACCTTTCGGAAGTCATCCGAACGCTCGAAATAGAAGCACACAGATCTAAAGCGAAACTTGAAAATAACGAAAGGGCTAGGACAAAATTGGAGAAAGACCTGGAAGATGCTCAGTCCCAACTTGCTTTAGCACGGAGGGACGCTGAAAATTATAAGACTGAATTAGAGAATGCCAAGCAGCGCTTTCACTCAGAACTGGACTCCAATAGCCAAGAGAAAATGGCCTTAAAGAAGGAGGTTGAAGATCTCAAAATGGCCAACATCGAGTTGAAAACAGCACAAGGCCATTTCGAAGCTGAGAAGGCTGCTTGGGAGGCAGAAAAAGCGAGTTTAAAAGAAAGTTTGGCTCTGGCTAAGGCAGAAAAGGTGATTTTGAATGACCAGGTCTCGGATGCGGAGAGAAGGGCAGCCCTCGCCGAAAAGAACGTTGAAAGTGCCATTGAATTGGCCACTGCTTCTAACAACAAGCTCCTCTAAAGAGAGAAAGAGATCGAGGGGTTTGAAGAGATGATTTTCGATTTCCTTGGTCAGGTTCTCAAGACTCGCAACATCTCGTGGATCCCGGATTACCATGTTACTTTGGCCAATTTATGGGATGCCATTGTGGAGGGCGAAAAACATAGATTGGGGGTCGAAGAAATCGATGAGGATGAATTGATGAAGAACATCCTAAGAGACAATGAGCCTGAGGACCTGGCAGAGGGTCGTCGCCTGATTCTGGCGGAGATGGAAAAGGAGAGAGCCCTGGCTAAGGGTAAAGGCAAAGCTGATGAGGGCTCGAGTTCGGCTGTGGAGCCCAAGACCTCCAGGGTTGAGGAATACCATCCCGATGATCCATTAATTCCTTTGGGTCGAACTCCCATGGTCATTGGAGCCTCTGCAACTACTCAAGAAGGAGCATCTGCTGAAGGTATCTCTCTCTCTTCCCCACAATTCGTCAAAGCAATTGTGAATTAACGTCGTCTGGTAGAACAACCAATTGAATTAGTAATGTGTGTTCCTCGTAATACAGGTGGCGAGCCCGTCGACATGGGTGCTGAAAAAGAAAAGGAAGTAGAGAAGGAGGTTGTCTTGCCAGGTGCTGGTATTGATGTACCAAAGCAGGCTGAGGTCACAACAGCAGAAAAGAGCATCCCGGCGCCTAGCACTGATGTACCCAAAGATGCTGAGACCATCGAAGCTTTGAAAGATATGGATGGTCGCCATGTAGATGACGAAGAAGACATTATCGGCGCCAAAAAGGCCGACGATGATGACGAGGAAACCCTGGCCAGCCGAAAAGCCAGACAGGAGAAAGAGTTGGCTTCGAAGAAGGTGGGAGATGAGGCTTTGGATGTAGTCCCTCTCGCAGAATTCGATCCCAAGACTGGGATGATTGTGAAGATTCAGCCCAAATCCATCAGCCGACAGCTTCACTTTGCAAACCCCGACGACTTCCCGGCTTCCTTCTCTGGTAGAAGTAAGAGAAAAGAGGTGGAAGAGGAGTCTTCAGGGGAGTCGGATGTTCCCCTCATAGATAAAAGGAAGAGGAAGAAAGGGGATCCATCTGATGCTGACAAGGAGAGGCTGGAGAGGCAGAAGCAAGAGAAGAGGCCAAAGCGTAAATAGGATGCTTGTTGATATTTTGTCTTTAGGTTTTTCACTGGCCAGGAAATGTAATTGTGAGACTGGCCCTCACTTTCTTTTCTAGGTACTTTTTCACTTTGTTGGTTCGCAGTACATAAATGAAAGTTTATCTCTTTTTGCATCCTTACGTACCTGTATTCAAATAAACTTTCCATGTTTAGTTATAGGCCATCTAATAATAATTACAAATCAGTCAAACAACAGATAGCCAAAAGAAAATTTTTACGCTGCGTTGTTGTATTAAAGTTCAGTATATGTATATGAGTATATGTGCCCCCAATCAGTTGTTATCTTAGCGCCTGACGGGGGTTTACTAAGAATCGGATAGCCTTGTAGGCAGGTTGCCCCCTATTTATGAATATGGGGGACTTAGAAGATTTCATGGGATAACAGTAGTTCAGTCAGCCCTTGTTCCTTTAGCAGGGAATAAGTTCTTTCTCAGCGCTCAATCGGAGACGCTTTTATACTCTCTCTCTCTGGAGAGTTAGAGTTTGCGCTCGGCGATTCATTCGCTCCCCGATCCTTCAGCGGGGAAGGAGCTATTTCTCAGCGCTCAACCGGAGACGCTTTTATACTCTCTCTCTCTCTGGAGAGTTAGAGTTCATGCTCAGCGACTCATTCGCTCCTCGATCCTTCAGCGGGGAAGGAGCTATTTCTCAGCGCTCAACCGGAGACGCTTTTATACTCTCTCTCTCTCTGGAGAGTTAGAGTTGGGGCTCAGCCGTTCCATCGCTCCCCGATCCTTCAGCGGGGTAAGAGTCCTTTCTTAGCGCCAAGTCATGGACGCTTTTATATTCCCCTGGCGGTCGCCAAGGTTAGACTTTTGCTCAAGCGGCTCCGATCATGGTACACCGCCCTACCTTGTCATCTTCGCGTCCTTTATACTCTCTCTCAGCTCTGGAGAGTTAGAGTTACGGATCAAGCGGTCTGCAATCATGCACGCTCATCAAACTCGTTCTAGGTTTACATTTTAACCCAAGCTCCGAGGATTAAAACTAGTCGGACAAGCAGTTGGAGCATTTGCCAAGGCTTTGAGTTCCTCCGAACAGTCTACGGGAGGAATGGTTGGCAACAGACTTCGGGTGCCTGCATCATTCTATTGATTTTCACAAAAATAAATAGGCAGATAAGTAAAGATGCAATAAAGGTAAACGACACACAATATTTTATAGTGGTTCGGTCGAATCATGACCTACGTCCACTTTATAATCTCTTGCTTTAAGGAATCAGACTATTCTAGGCAAGTCATGCCCTGTACATAGTTTTTTAACAAAGCAAAAGAGTAAATTTGAAACTTTCACGTTAAATATGGCCGTAAATGTTGGGCATTCCACACTCTGGGGATTTCCTTTCCATCTACGGTTGCTAGCTTGAAGGTTCCATTATCAAGCTTGCTCAGAATAGAGTACGGTCCTTCCCACTTCGCTCGCATATGAGTTGGGGGTGGAAAGACACGTTTCAGAACCAAGTCTCCGGGTTCCCAAGTTCGGGCTCGGACCTTTTTGTTGTAATATCGGGCGACCTGTTGTTTGCATCTCAAGGCACGCAGATCTGCTTCATCCCTCTTTTCTTCGATCATATCCAGGGACTCCAGGAGCAGTTCATTATTGGTCATTGGATCATAATAAGTCACCCGATGAGAAGGTACCTTTATCTCAACCGGGATGACTGCTTCTGTTCCAAAAGCAAGGGAGAACGGGGTGTGTCCTGTTGCCGATTTATATGTTGTCCTGTAGGCCCATAGTGCCAAGGGCAATTCATCAGCCCACATGGCTCTAGCCCGCTTCATTCTTCTTTTCAGAATGGACTTAATTACTTTATTTGCCGCTTCGACTTGTCCGTTCGATTGTGGGTGCGCCACAGAGGTGTATCGATTCTCGATGTGGTATTTTTGGCAGAAGTTTCTGAATTCAGCACTATCGAACTGAGTTCCGTTGTCTGTTATTACAATGTTTGGAATCCCAAATCGACAGATGATGTTTCTCATGATAAAGTTGATCACTCGTTTGGTTGTGATTGTAGTTAGTGGTTCAGCCTCGACCCACTTAGTGAAATAATCTACGGCCACAATAGCGAACTTTGCTCCGCCCCTTGCTATGGGGAGACTTCCAATGATATCAATCCCCCACATAGCGAAAGGCCATGGACTCATCATCGTTTTTAACTGATTTGGAGGTGCTCTAGGTATCTTTGAAAATCTCTGACACGCATCACACCGTCGTGCGTATCTTGCTGCATCCTTGTTTATGGTAGGCCAGAAATAACCATGCCGCAACACCTTTTTTGCCAAAGTTTGCCCTCCAGTGTGGTCGCCACATTCGCCTTCGTGGACTTCTTGCAGCACACGTTTGATGTCATCGTGGGCTACACGCCGAAGGAGGGGCATTGAAAACCCTTGTCTGTAAAGAACTCCGCCCTGCAGAACGTATTGGGCGGCTTTACGAATCACTTTAAGCCTCTCGCTTTTCTTGGTCGGAAGCGTTCCATCCATCAGGAAATTCTTTAGAGGGGTCATCCAGGACTCCCTTTCTGGTTCCGTCTCTAGTACTAGGTCGATTTCCATCTGATCTATGCTAGGGGACCGAAGTACTTCAACGGGGGCTAGCCCAGTCACTTCAGGATCGTCAGAACTAGCCATCTTTGCCAACTTGTCTGCCTGCTGATTCTCTGACCGCGGAATATGAGATATGCTGTAGTGATCAAAATCATTCAGCAGTTCTTTCACTTTCTTTAAGTATAGAATCAATCTTGCACTTTTAGCTTGGAATCTTCCAGCGACTTGATTCACAACTAACTGGGAGTCGCAGAAGATGTTCAGCTTTGTGACTTCTAGTTCCTTTGCAATCTTTAATCCGGCTATCAGAGCTTCATATTCGGAATCGTTGTTAGTGGCATGAAACTCCATTCGGATTGCATAGGTTATCAATCGTTTCTCGGGGGTTTCAAGCACTATTCCGGCGCCGGATCTTTCGTCGTTCCTAGCGCCATCAGTATACAATCTCCAGGCATTGGGATCGAAAAGTAACTTTGAAGGATCAACTTCCTCGTTTGCTATATCTTCCTCAGGGACAGTGAACTCTGCTATGAAGTCGGCTATCACTTGCCCCCGAATTGACCGTCTGGGCTGAAAGTTCAAATCAAATTGACTTAGCTCAATATTCCATTTGAGTAACCTTCCAGATGCCTCTGGTCTCTGTAGAACTTGCTTGAGTGGATGATCGGTGTATATGGTGATAGGATGTGCCTGAAAATAATGCCGAAGCTTTCTAGAGGCGATCAGTAAACTATATGCCAACTTCTCTATCCGTGGATAATAACGCTCTGCTGCTGTCAATTTTTTGCTCACATAATACACAGGTCTTTGGACCTTATCCTCTTCCCTTACCAATGCTGAGCTGATCGCATGGGATGACACTGCCAAATACACGAATAAATCCTCGTGATCTATTGGCTAAGATAAAATCGGAGGTTTCTCCAAGTGCCTGAGCAAATTCTGAAACGCTTCTACGCAGTCGGGTGTCCATTTGAAGTGGCGTTTTCCTCGCTTTATTAATTCGAAGAATGGGATGCACTTATCCGTAGCCCTGGAGATAAATCTGCTCAATGCGGCCACTTTTCCGGCAAGGCTTTGCACATCCCTAATTTGCCTAGGTTCCTGAATGTCTCTGATTGCCGCGATCTGATCTAGATTAATCTCAATACCGCGGGAACTGACAATGAATCCCAAGAATTTTCCAGAAGCAACACCGAACGAACATTTGGTTGGGTTGAGTTTCATTCCGTACTTTCGAAGAATGCCGAACATCTCTGCCAAGTCAGTAGTGTGTTGAGAAGATTGCCTGGACTTAACCAACATATCGTCGACGTATACTTCCATTGTTTTCCCGATCTGGTTATAAAACATTCTGTTGACTAAGCGTTGATATGTAGCGCCCGCATTCTTCAAGCCAAAGGGCATCACCACATAACAATATAATCCCAGATCAGTGATAAAACTAGTGTGCTCTTGATCTGGAACATGCATCAGAATTTGGTTATATCCTGAATAAGCATCCATAAATGAGAGAAGCTCATGACCTGCCGTTGAGTCTACCAACTGGTAAATTCGAGGTAACGGGAAACTATCTTTTGGACAGGCTTTGTTCAAATCCGAGAAGTCGATACACGTTCGCCACTTCCCGTTGGCCTTCTTTACCAGGACTGGATTCGAAATCCAGTCTGGGTAGGTTGAGTCTCTGATAAATCCATTACTCTTTAGCTTTCCAACTTCTTCTTTCAAGGCAGCGGACCTCTCTGGGCCCAGCATTCGCCTTTTTTGCTTTACTGGAGGATGTTTAGGGTCAATGCTCAAGGAATGGCTCATGATTGATGGGGATATCCCACACATGTCCGCGTGGGTCCAAGCAAATACATCCAAATTGTTTTTTAAGAAATCCGTCAATTCTTTAGCAAGATTCGGACTTAGCTGGGATCCAATCTTAAGGATCTTCTCCGGGTCACTGTCATCGATCGGTACATCCACAGTTGTCTCGTTGGGAGTCGCCATTCTGCCTCCGGGTTCTTGATCCTCTCTGGGATCTGTATCCTCGGGCATCTCTCTGGGCGACTCTCCAACGACTATCCTCTTTGGTTGCTATAAGGTCTCCGCCCCCGAAGGGGGAGAGGTGCCTTTAGTTTCAATATCCCCTCCATTACGAAGTAACTTTAGTTCGGCAACATAACACGCTCGCGCAGCAACCTGATCCCCTCTGACGATTCCAATGCCAGCTTCTGTGGGGAATTTCAATAACAAGCACCAGGGGGCTATACAGGCTCTGAACTTTGCGAGGGCCGGTCGGCCCAAGAAGGCATTGTAGGGCGATTCAACATCCAAAACCACAAAGGGAAGGATTCTCACTCTCTGGCGT
Source organism: Allium sativum (assembly GCA_030737875.1). NCBI lineage: Eukaryota > Viridiplantae > Streptophyta > Magnoliopsida > Asparagales > Amaryllidaceae > Allium > Allium sativum. The sequence continues at coordinate 226,534,259 of CM060909.1, read as the reverse complement.
TCTCCTTCCCCAAGTGTAACTGGTAACTCTACATAACCCATTGGAGCGGTGGATGCTCCGTTGAATCCACGGATCCATCCTTGGCAGGGCTTCAAGTCTTTTATTTCGAGATTCATCTGGTCAAAGGTCTTTTTGAAAATAATATTGACGGAACTCCCGTTGTCCACTAGAACCTTATGAACAGTGGCTGGTCCAATGGGTACTGTAATTACAAGTGGATCTTCAGTTGGAGCATGGACTCCAATGCTTTCTCGTTCTCGGAAGACGACATCGTCGGTCATCATCTTTTGCTGCTTCACCGGGATACTGTCCTCAGGGTTGCTACACTCCCCTACCTCGAGGTGTTGTTTGGCTGCATTGACGTATTGATCCAATGCTTTGGAACTGTGCCCATCGAGATAAAGTCCCCCGATCACGGTATTGATAACAATATTCTTTCCTTTTTGCTGAGCAGTCGGCCTAGCGGCAAGTTGATTTTGGTTCTGATTCGGGGCCTGCACTGCTTTCCCCCTGTCCCTGGGCGTTACTCTGTATTCATCTAACTTTCCTTCTCGAAGCAGCCTTTCGACTACATCCCTTAGGTGACAACATTCATTCGTCGAATGGCCGTGAATCTGATGAAAGAGACAAAACTTCCCTGTTTCACGCTCTTTCTCTGTCGACTCTCTGGGAGGTGGCCTCTTATTCTGGAGGACTTCGTACGCATCCATGAAGATATTTTCCAGAGTATCACTTATTGGTGTATAACTTTCAAAGGCCCTGGGACGAGTCCTTCTCTGGGAGTCGTTCCCTCGGTTCCTCTTCCGGTTGTTGCCGTTACTATTATTATTGTTGTTACCTGGCTGACGACCACCCTGATTTTGATTTCCGACGTTAACTTCGACTTTCCCCGAGCTATCTCCCGTCTGTTTGATGGCGACATTGCTCTGAATTTCCTCCTTATCAGTTGTTTTAGCCTTTCGGTTAGCATATACCTCTTCCCGGCGTAAATGTACATTGGCTTTCTCGTAGAATAATTCTCTAGTGTGGGGCGGTTTGCCTGCCAGGTACCTCTCGAATTCAGTGTCCTTATCTACTCCGTCAATCAGTGCTGCGACAACGGTCGGTTCATGGGGATCTTTAACCTCAGTAGCGGCCAAATTGAAACGATCCAGGTACACCTTTAAACTCTCGCCTGGTCGCTGCTTGACAAGGAACAAATCGATCACACTTTTTGTCTTCTGTGCGTAGATACGGAATTGTTCTACGAACTTCTCACTCAGCTCCCTGAAGCTAGAAATCGATCTCGCCGGCAAGCGAGTTAACCATAACAAAGCCACGTCCTCCAGGAATATGGGAAACGCTTTGCACTTAACGGCGTCAGAGGCTGCGGCAGCGGTCATTGACCAAGAATATCTCATCAGATGTTGGACAGGATCAGACCTCCCCGCATATCGATTCATTTGTGGCATATTGAAACGCCTTGGAAAAGTCGCATCCAAAATATCATCAGTGAAAGGGGTGTGACTACGGTCGATTCCCTAATCTTCATTCCGCTGTCCACGGCTATCTGCCAGAATCTGGTGGACCATGGCTGCAACATTCGTACTGGTCAAAGGAGGTTCAGGGTCAGTGCCTCTGGCTCGGCGGGGTTCTCTGATTTCTCTTCCAGGAGCAGTCACGAAATCCGGGGCTCGGATAGGGCTCCGTTGCCCCCTATTATCATGAGTATGTGTGCGGCGACGGGGCTGAGGTGGTCTGTTATGCACAGGACTGTTCACATCTCGAGTCCTGAGAGCTGTGGCTTGATCGTTCACATTACGATTTAAGGGCCCCGCCCCCAGCGCTTCTTCTTCCTGTGATGGGAGGGTTCCGAACCGAAGCTGTTCTATGTTTTCGGCTCTCTCATACGGTCGTCGTGGAGGTCTCGGTGATTCCTCAGACGAAGAAGAATATCCTGGAGTGAGTGGACGAGTCGGCGGTGTTCTTTGTCTCGCAAGCTCATCAAGTCTTCTGTCCATAGCAGTCAGATTTTGTTGCAGGACGGAGCTTTCTTGCCTTTGGGCAGCCAACTCATCAAACAACCTCTCCTACATTTCAGAAAAGCGAGAGAGATCCCCCTCAGTAACGGGAGCAGCAGGATCATATTGATCGTCATCACCTTCTCTTATGCGCAAAGAGCTTGAGCCGGGTCGAGCAGAGGGTCCAGGACGATAGGAGCGAGCCATAGGCTCGTTTCCAGGTCGAGTTGTGGTTTGATCATCAATTCGGATAGCTGCGGTTCGTGGATGGCGACTCGCTGCGCCCCCCTGAGGTCGACTCGTGGTCGTGGTATGCGGAGGGTGCGAGACGTTCCCTCGGGATCGAGTAACAACCCCTTCAGCAGTCCGAATCGCTTCGTTTTCGTCGACTCGGAGCGTGGTGTCTTCGTCGGATCGGTTCGCCCCCTGCGCCCCGCGATCCAGAGATTCTTTGTTGCCCAGCTCGTGCACACTTTCTTCGATTGTTTCGTTGGTCTGCGAAGCTTTAGATCTTTTTCCAGCCATGATACCCGAATCGCTGGAATCTTCAAAGAAGTGAATAGTGAAACTTTAGGATCGTTTTCTCAGTGAAAGCACCAAAATGTTAGATCAAAATTTGGACCTAACACCCAAATTGTTCTGAAGCTTATAGAGTTTCAACTGAAGAATGAGAAAAAAGGAAATAACACACAGAATTTATAGTGGTTCGGCGTTAACGAGCCTACGTCCACTTTATATATTATTGATTATACTTTGAAAGCGAATACAATCAAGGATTTCTCTCAATATTTCAGTAGTTTGACAACAATGGCGGATTCAGTACTCAATATTGCCAAAAAGATCCCAAAAAATGCCAAGCTCCGGGCTATTTATAGCTGATTTTGTCAGGCGGATCGTGGACACGTGGCACGAATCCCGAGAACATCGGATCACATCGCCACCGTTGAAGAAACAGTCAAATTAGCCGTTGTGGACAGGTGTCGTGATCTGCTTGAAAATCGGATCGTGCAGATGGGGAGAATCGGTCCAGGTGACGGTTAGGGACACGTGTCGCCAGATTCGTGCGATTCGGATCGCTGAAGACTAGCTCGCGCTTGAACGGGTCAGAGGGTTTGCCATGCACCAGGGGATCGGATCGGTTCGCTCTGGGCAACAATATAAGTTTGGATCGGATCGCCTGGATGCGTCGTTCGCTGATGAGATGGGGGCGATCCGTCGAGACGCGATCCTCCGTGGGCGATCCGTCGAGACGCGATCCTCTGTGGGCGAGTCGATAGAGTGCGATCCGTTCCTTCATATTCTTGGAGAACGTGGTTTCATGCTTTCCTCTAACGAATGATCCTGGGTGGCTTGGTCAAAAAGCGAGCCAACAATATATATATATATATATATATATATATTTATTTATTTATATATAGCAATTCACTTCTATTTCAACGCATATATAATTTTTACAATGCATATACAACTTATACATCGAACGTAAAACTTATACAACGCTTATACAAGAGGTGTACAATGCTTATATAACTCATACATCGACTATATAATTTATACATCGTCGTTTTCCATATCGTTTATAAATTAGAAATCTCACATTGGGTTCCACTCCACCAAAAATAGCAGAAGGCTCAGAAAAATATGCGGTCTCTTCTAGAAGGTAGAAGACGTCCACACGAGTCCACTGTCTCTTGTTTCACTGAATTTCGATAACACGGCAAAAAGATATGATTTTTATTCGATAAGCAAACTTTGCGACACTTTTAAATATTGAAATCACTTCAGAAAATAAAACCCGTTACCTTTCGTTTAGTGTTCAAAACTAGGGTCTAGATTTTCACCAAATCCGTGAAGTATGAAGAGGATCGGAGGGCGCTGCGTCGAAGAGGACGGAGAGGAGTACCTGCGCCAGAAGGGGGACCCACTCCGGTGGCTCCAGTCAACCGCGGCAGAGCTCGAAAGTCGAGCACTTCCTGGGCTCGCAACTCGAGGAATACTGCACGATAATTGCCAAACTTCACATGGATTTGAAGAGGACGGTTAGAGCTTCAAAATGGATCCAAGTTTGCTTGATTTCGTTTGGAATTGAAAGAGAAATCGAGTCGGGAAGTTTTGAAGGTCTTCCGCCGTATATCGGGGGGGAGAGAAATTCCTTTTTTTTTATTAAATTCTGATTGGCCGGGAGGTTTTATAAGGGGTTTTCTGACACGACCTCCAATCCAAACCCAACGACTATCATCCCCAGTGTTTTACCCCCATTCCGAACACAACGGGATATGTTTCGTAGGCCCATTCGACTGTTTCAGTCAGTTTCCATTCAATTTAAAATATATAACATTCAATATTCGATTTGAACGTACATTTCAATTTGCCAGGGCCACAAACTGATTCAAAAAATTCCAGAAAAATAAATCTGGCTATGTTTTGAGGATACGGTCCCAACAAAACTAGTTTCGTCGAATTCTGAGACCGTTTGCAAAAAGGCCCATTTCTGGTCGATCCAATTTAACTGTAATTGACCAAAACATGTTTTCCTTTGCCACGCTCACATACTAGCTTCAAAAATAATGAAATTTGAAACCTAGCAATAACTTGACATCCCGGATCCAACAAAAGTGGTTTCGTCGAATTCCGAGGTCGTATGCAAAATGGCCATTTTCACGGGCTATATAAATTCCATAGCAACCTTTCTGAAAATTTATTTGGCCATAACTTTTGCTTTCCGCTATGAAACTTCGATTTTTCAGATTCGTTAGAAAGGTATTCACTAACAGATTTAAATATTTTTGGTTTCACTCAAATCCGTTATGTTTTGCACCCGGTACAGTCAGTTGAAGTTTGAATTCACATTTTGAAACTACCGCGCCATTTCAGGCCTTGTTTATAATTAGAATTAATTATATTCATTTTCAAACGTCGATTCAAACTCACTTTTCATTACTATTATTTAAAATATTTATTTTAAATATTTAAAATCCACTATTTTAGCCAATTCAAAAATTTTAAATTGGTTCAGATTTTCCGGGTCATTACAATCTCCCCCACTTAAAACTTTTCGTCCCCGAAAAGGAACAAAGTCGAAAGTGGTTTGATTAATCAACTCTTCGTTCAATCTGGCTTCCATTCTCCAACTTTTCAGTTTTTGAGAATTTTCAAATTCTTCAAAAATTTGGTTAACACCCGGAATTTTCGAAAAATTTCGCCATAACCTCCTTTGTACGGGGAGGGGTTTGGAAATTTATTGGGCCGTATTAGGTACCCAATAAATCCTAATAAGCATACACATATTTATAGTGATATATTCTGGTGTTTACCGGGGAGCGTGTATAGATAATAACTCCAGAGAATAAATTCTCGTCACCCTGTCAAAGCCTGAGGGAGTGTGTATTTTAAATGCTCCAGAGGATAAATCCTCGTTACCTCGTCTCGTGTGGGAAATAAATAGTCCATGTGCCGTATCTAATAACTAGAGAGACGTGGTTATTGTCAACTCCAGACCCGTATGGTTTTTTTTATTAATCTGGCAATTTTATCGTTACAATTTAAATAGTTCATATCAGTCATCAATTCAACCTGTAAAATATAGTCATCGCCATACAAGCCTCTCGCTCGTATGGTAAATCTTCCACCTCATCACACAAGCTCCAAATGCTTATATGGTATATGATGAAGTATGCCTATCTTCCGAAGTATGCCATGTAATGTAGTTCAAAATTAATTGTTACTATCCGATGGCGATATTTATTATTTCACACAGAACAACCAGCACTCCGCATCCAATGGCATTCACACGAGTTGATATAATAATATTTCGCATCCAACTCATTAAGGTTTACCTATTTGTCGGGCACGCAAATAAAATCTTTACTCAACAGCTATCCAATTACCTGTTCAAACATATATATAATGCACATGTATATATTTCTATCTATTTTCTAATCAGTTCAATGTGTGATATAATCGAATAAATCCTACCATTCATTCTATTATTGATTAAATTAACTATCGTTCAAATAATTTAATTAATCAAATCTACTATCACACAACACAAATAGCAATCAATTTGTTTTAACTTTTCAAAATCATACAAATTCATTCATACACTCTTTTTAAATTAATCAGACTATAGAATTAAAAGTGCGCATCCATGGAAAGAAAATAACAACAAAGTAGAGAACTAAACGGTAATGCAAAGTATGGTAAATGTACCTTGCACCGGAGTCAATCAGAGATGTCCACTCAACACCTAGGATAGGCTTTCTGAATGCTCTCCTCAGTTTCCCAAGTACAATCTCGCGGATCTCCACTCCATTGCACTTTGACTAAGTGAACCTTCTTGTTCCTCAGCTCTTTGGTTTCTTTGCCGATAATCTTTAGCGGCTCTCTTCTCACAACTAGCTCTGGAGTAATTTCAATATCCTGCTGAATAGCATCTTCCACGATCAAGTCTGGATCATGAACGTGCTTTCGAAGTTGAGATATGTGAAATACATCATGAACTCCAGGCAACCAATCAGGCAATTTAACCCTATAAGCGAGAGTTCCGATCCGTTCCAGAATAGGAAACGGACCAATGAATTTGGGCGCCAACTTTCCAGTTTTACCGAACCGGATAACTCCTCTCATCGGCGATACTTTCAAATATACATAGTCGCCAACAGCAAATGATATATCTCTTCTTCTCCTATCGGCATAGCTCTTTTATCGGCTTTGACCGGCGAGTGATCGCTTCTTAATAAAGTCGACTTTGTCGGCAGCTTCTCGGATCATATCTGGCCCCAACACAAGTCTATTTCCGGGTTCGACCCAACAAGCAGGAGATCGGCATGGCCTACCATATAATGCTTCGAATGGCGACATTGTCAGGCTCGCCTGGTAGCTGTTATTATATGAGAATTCAGCTAAATGCAGATGGTCTTCCCATGATCCACCAAAATCTAGAACACAAGCCCGTAATAGATCTTCTAAAATACGATTCACCCTCTCAGTCTGACCGTCTGTCTGAGGATGATAAGCGGTGCTCAAGTTCAGCTTCGTTCCTAGTTCGACTTGAAATGCCTCCCAGAATTTGCTAGTAAATATTGTATCTCTATCACTGACTATACTGAGCGGCACTCCATGTAGTCTAACTATTTCCTTGAAATATATCTGCGCTAGACTCTGAGTAGTTCTGTTTGATCTGACAGGTATGAAATGGGCTAAATTCGTGAAGCGATCTACGATCACCCAAATACTGTCATTTCCTTTCCTGGTTATGGGCAAACCATCAATGAAGTCCATGGAAATATGTTCCCACTTCCAACCAGGAACGTCTAGCGGTTGCAATAATCCAGCCAGTTTCTGTTGGTCGCTTTTGACTAGGTGGCAAGTAGGGCATCGACTAACATATATTTAAACGTCTCTTTTCATAGCCTTCCACCAGAATGTTCGCTTGAGGTCGTTGTACATTTTGGCCACACCAGGATGGATACTCAGCTTGGACTTGTGACACTCGTCTAACACTTCCCTTTTGAGCTCGGGGATGCCAGGAACACAAATCCTTCCTTTCAATCTCAGAATTCCATCGTTATCTATTTGAAAACATGAGGGTTCGCCTTTCTGAATCCTTTTAATCATATCCTTTATAAAGTTATCATCCTTCTGAAGCATGGATATTTTGTCAATCAAGGAAGTCGTAATAACAAAGCTGGCGATCATTACATTCTTTCGACTCAGCGCATCGGCCACGACATTGGCTTTCCCTGGAGTGTATATAATCTCAAAATCGTATGCTGCCAGGAACTCTAGCCAACGTTGCTGCCTCAGATTCAAGTCTTTCTGGGTGAACAGATACTTTAACGACTGATGATCTGTAAACAGTTCGAATTTCTCACCCAGGAGATAGTGTCTCCAGATTTTCAAGGCGAATATGATAGCCAACAACTCAAGAACATGAGTGACGTAGTTTTTCTCGTGCGGCTTCAGCTGACGGCTAGCATAAGCTACCACTTGGCCTCTTTGCATTAACATTGCACCAAGGCCTTCTCTAGAGGCATCCGTCCAGACCTTTAAATCATGATTGCCGTCGATAATCGTTAACACTGGAGCCGTTGTTAATCTTAACTTTAGCTCTTCAAAAGCCTCCTCACATTCTGGAGTCCACTTGAATTTTGAGTGCTTCTTTGTAAGCTTCGTTAAGTGACTAGATATCTTCGAAAAATATTTAACGAACTTCCGGTAATAACTAGCCAATCCAAGAAAACTGCGGACTTCTGTGGGAGTATTAGGTTGTTTCCAGTTTTGAATAGCTGTGATTTTACTTGGAACCACAGCAATTCCTTCTTTCGATATGACATGGCCAAGAAATTTCACTTCGTCTTGCCAGAATATACATTTAGAGAGTTTGGCTTTCAATACATTCCTTCTTAGAATTTCCAGAACTTGATCCAAATGTTTTTCATGCTCGGCCTTTGATTTAGAGAAGATTAGAATATCGTCAATAAAAACCAGAACAAACTTATTCAAAACTCCTCTGAACACTCTATTCATTAAATCGACGAAGTATGTCGGAGCGTTACATAAGCCGAACGACATTACTAACCACTCATAGAATAAGTCTGGACCTCTGAATGCTGTCATTGGAACACACTCTTCGGCAATACGAAGCTGATGGAAGCCTGTAGCTAGGTCCATCCTTGAAAATACTTGTGCTCCATTCAGACGATCCAATAAATCATCGATTCGCGGCAATGGATATTTATTCTTTATTGTTTGCTTGTTCAAATCTCGATAATCCACACATAGTCGCAGAGTACCGTTAGACTTTGGGACAAACACCACTGCTGCTCCCCAATCAGAGAAACTAGGCCTGATCAGACCCTTCCATACGAGCTGTCGTGTTTGATTGTCTAGTTCTTCTTTCTCCTTTAGGGTCATCCTCCGAATGGCGTGCACTATTGTCCTTGCATTCGGGATTAAAGCAATTTTGAAATCAATTTCCCTCTGCGGAGGTAAGCTAACAACTTCCTCGAACACATCCGCGTAATTTTTGATGACAGGAATATCTTTGATGAGGTCGGGAATATTCTCTGTGACTACAGGGATATTTTCCATTTGAGCAGGAGAAACATCTAAAGCTGACCAGAAGTCTTTTCTATTTGAGTTCGGGCCTTCACATGGTATGGTTATATAGTTCCCTGATTGGGCCTTTGCCTTAACAACTCTCTCGGCGCATTTAACCTCCGCCTCGTATTTGGTTAACCAATCCAATCCCAAAATAAGATCGAATTCAGTAAAATTCATGACTATAGCGATGGTAGGGAATTTATAACAGGAAAAAGAGACAGGTACCGCACAAACCCAACTGAGATCGAGGGAACCCCCAACCGGATTATGGACAGTCATTGGTTCCTTGAGCTTCTTCAAATTCAAATCTAGCTTCTTAACTGCATTCTTTGCAATAAAGCTTCGCGACGCTCCTGTATCAAACAGTACCTTAACTGTAATGTTTTTGACATTGAGCGTGCCTTCCAAAACATCAGCCCTTTCCTGAGCAGACGAAGATGCAGGCACTTCTGCCATTTCATTTACATGTGCTGCTTCAGGTTTCCTGAATAGCGGGCATGCCTTTGAAAGATGATCGGTCTGATGGCATTGACTGCACTTTCTATTCTCTTGAAACTTCTTACCGGATTTAGATTCATCCCCCTTTCGTTTCTTTAGAGATCTACAACTTATCGAGAGATGTCCTTGCCTATTGCAGTTACTGCATACAGCTGTCGTTACTGGTTCTTTCTCAGATCTGGCCCTCTTTCGATTGACTTTGGGCTTGTTACTAACCTCAGACTTCGTACTGGCCTCAGGACGATCAGTTTCAGACTCAACTTCATTACTAGAACTGACCTCCTCTTCGTAGCGCAGCATACCTTTCTTATCGAGATCCTCGTACTGGTAAGCCATGTATATCATTTCAGAAAAAGGAAGCTTCACATTCCTCATTACACTATTCTGATATTTTCTTTGAAGCCCGTTGATAAATCTCAGATTCTTCCTCTTCGGATTTTGAATTAGATAAGGGGCAAAATGAGAGAGTTCGTTGAACTTCTTATGATATTCGGGAATGGTCATATCACCTTGTATCAGATAAGAGAATTCATCACATAACCGCTCAGTTGCTTCGGGAGGAGTAAATCTTTCTAGAAAAATCACTTTGAATCTGTCCCAGGTGATATCACCTTCTGGATTATCCTTAACAACCGAATCCCACCAGAACAAGGCTTCGTCTTTGAGTGCCCAGGATGCTAGTAGTCTTTTCTGGTCATCCCTCAGCTTTAAACCGTCAAAGATCTTCTCAGCAGAACGAATCCAAGCTTGGGTTTTCATAATAGATTCTTCGCCCGAGAACGGTATTCCACCCATATTTCGATACTTAATTAGTAGGGCCTCCATATCTGGTTCTGCATTCCTTCTGATTCTGAAACTCATTTTTTAGTACTTCTGCAAATAACAGATCAAGTGTTAGGTCAACAGAAAAGATATTTTAAAATATAGAGACAAATACTTCAAATGTAAATGTGTCTATCGGGGTGTACTTCATTCTTCTTTACTCATACTAGGATATTACTGATCCTATCTGTAATGATTTATTCGTCCTAGAACACTACTGGTTCTATTTTTGACGAGTTCGTTAATACGTTATATTCCAGCACTAAGCTTAACCTGGCTCTGATACCACGATGTGACGACCCCATTTCCTGTACAGACGGAGACAAGGGTAATCTTTGGAATATAACACAGAAACAGATAATAGCAAAATAGAATTAAATAAATACACCAGATAATGTACAATAGAATACACTGGATAGACGTAATCATCAGAGTTACACAGTATACATGATCATACTTAGTACAAATACAGTTCAGCTATACATAAATGTCTACAGCGGAAACAAACAAAATATGTACAATAGGAGCTGAACAACATAAAAAGAGATAAATAATAGAATCCATCTTCATCTCCAGCTATCCAGAAAGAGCCAGCTAAACCTGAATACAAGGCTGCCCGTGTAGAAAAAGGGGCACCCAAGTTTGAAAGTGAAACAAACTACGAGTCAGTCAAAGGGACTGGTATGAGAAATCTACTCAACACATTTATAATATGGCTAATCACAGGACCACGCCACTTTCGTGGAACGGGTTTACTCCATTGGATTGCCAGTGCTTTAAAAACAAATCTTTCTTTTAAACATCACAATGCTTTTTATAAAAATGAAGCCATTATAAGACTCAGTTCCCATCACATAATGCAACGCAAACCGGAGGATAGAGTTTTTACCTTATAATGGCCAAAAGATGCTTGATACGAATAAAACAAAAGCATTTGATATTACTACTAGTGTTTATATGTTTCAAAAACAATTTCAAATCATAAATATCAATCATAGACGGCATTAATGCCCCATACCACTATGTCGCCATATATAGGTATACAATCAAAACCGCACAGTCACGTATTTGGAAATTGGATTTCCGTCATGAATCAAGGCAAAAGATAGTCCTTACCGACTTCGCGACTCTCTAGCCCGAGCCACAGGATCAGAGCTCGAGTGACCCTAGGAGCGACAGGGCCGGTCCACCGATGTGGATTAAAATTCCTGAACACTGCGTTTCCCCGCCCTTTGGGGTGTAAACGAGCCAACGAATGACTCCATCGGTCCCGGATCAACCGATATATCCGAGGCGCCTCGCAACAGCAACAACCCCATAGGTGAAAATAATAGAAATGTCAGCCAGTTTAAGCACAGACACCACCTCTAACTAGAAAGAAACGCATGTACTACCTGAGGTCCTCCTCCTGTTTCTGGTTCATACCGGGGTGTGAGGCTCGCGAATTCACGTTATACATAAAGCTACGCCACACAGGCGGTGCTTTGATCATCAACCACAAGACTTTGCTTTTCAACAGAAGCCCTGATCACAACATCTTAGCATGCCACACAGGTAATTCACACCGTGCAACTGATGGCTATCAATCACACAGAATAAATTCCATATGTCAGACACACTGTCCATTTGCAAGTCCGTTCTGGGTCTGAACGAAACCGGAGGCACTATATACCTCGCAAACCCATCGATCACCACGTACGTCTGGACGATCACCACTCATTATCCATATTTCGGGATGCCTCCCAATCAGGACCTCGGTTACCATCCAAATGAGGTGAAGATCTCCGTTCTTCGACCACCGTCTTCATCTTCGACTTCTTATCGTCGATTCAGTTATTCAGAATGAGATAAACCCGGTCTTTCTGAGCAAATCGCGTATATAATAAACACGTGCTACACAAACACTACATACGCATCATTTCAATTCATTAGTCACTAACCGTCAATCAGTAAGAGAACGATTTCCCAAATATTAACCCTTAAGACCGAAACCAACATCAGATCAAAATCCAGGAAACCATTCGACTTAGCTAACCTTCAGTTAATTTCTAAATTTCACATCCATATCGTTTATAATATTTTATAACGATTTATCGCAATTTTTATTTATTTTAAAATAGCCAATTTATTCAAAACGACGCTTCGGGCCATAACGCGGTCGTGGCGCTGTTTTTCTTCAGATTTGATTTACACATATCTGAAAATCTAACCGTTGGATCTTCACAAAATTTACATCATTAGAAAGATCTTTTCAAAACGAATCCAACAGTTCCAGTTTCGGGAAATTCCGACGGTCGGATCTCCCGGTATAATCGTTTGAAGTTTCGATTTCAAAATACGAACTACAGCGTCGTTATTCGATTAAATATAATTATATTTATATATATATATATATAAATATAATCGATTCTGGCGCTGTTTTTCTTCAGATTTGAATTAAACATTCCAGACAATCCAACCGTTGGATTTTTACAAAGTTGATGCCGTTGGAAAGATTTTCCCAAAGCGAACCCAACAGTTGCGATTTCGGGAAAATCCGATGGTCGGATCTCTCGGTATAATCGTTTGAAATCACGGTTTCAAAATACGAACTGCAGTGTCGTTACTCGATATATTTCAATTCTATTTTTATATATATCGATTCTTCGATTTCAAAAACTATATTCTTTTCATACATTTGATAAAAATGATATCTTTATCTAACTGGCTTCTATTTCAACACTTCACAATTTTTAACAATTCATGTATATAATTTAAATGTGATTTTTAATGTAAAACAATTTATTTCAAAACACGACTATTTTATATAGTTAATATAGGTGATAAAAATAGGATTTTTATTATAAAACAATTTATTTCAAAACAAGATTATTTTATACATTTCATATTGATGTTAAAAATGGGATTTTTATTATAAAACAATTTCTTTCAAAATATGAATACCATTCAACACATGAATTTCGATTCAACGAATGAATATCGATTCAACACATGAAGGTTTTCTATAGTTTGTATATATCGATAAAAAGGTGATTTTTATATTTAAAACACGAATATCATTCAACACATGAATTTCAATTCAACGAATGAATATCGATTCAACACATGAAGGTTTTTTATAGTTTGTATATATCGATAAAAAGGTGATTTTTATATTTAAAACACGAATACCATTCAACACATGAATTTCAATTCAATGAATGAATATCGATTCAACACATGAAGATTTTCTATAGTTTGTATATATCGATAAAAAGGTGATTTTTATATTTAAAACACGAATACCATTCAACACATGAATATCGATTGAACACATGAAGGTTTTCTATAGTTTGTATATATCGATAAAAAGGTGATTTTTATATTTAAAACACGAATACCATTCAACACATGAATTTCAATTCAACGAATGAATATCTATTCAACACATGAAGGTTTTCTATAGTTTATATAAATAGGGTAAAAATGTGATTTTTATTGCTAAAACCATTTATTCAAAACACGAATACCATTCAACACATGAATATGATTCAACGAATGAATTTCTATTCAACACATGAAGGTTTTCTATTCAACAGACGAATATAATTTAAACACAGGAAAATAATTCTAACACATGAATATTATTCAAAATTTCGGCAGCATAACGGCAGGGTAGTTAAAACCGGGACCGTCCCTAGTACGGCTCCTCGCTCTACCTTAAAACCTCGCGGTTTTTGACAATGGGGAATCATGCATCTAGTTCGCACGCAGGCGGCATGTATATTTATTTCATTTTCACAAACTAATCCTATGTGGTTTCCACCAAATATTTCTCAACCACAAACGGGTATTTTTCAACCACAAACAATTCCAATCAACCATTCGCTATCAATCAATTTTCACACCAATCACAACCAATAAATATCGTCCATGGTTTGTGGACGAGGGGCGTGTATATATATATATATATAGCAATTCACTTCTATTTCAATGCATATATAATTTTTACAATGCATATACAACTTATACATCGAACGTAAAACTTATACAATGCTTATACAAGAGGTGTACAATGCTTATATAACTCGTACATCGACTATATAATTTATACATCGTCGTTTTTAGGGATGGCAATGGGGCGGGGCGGGCGCGGGTAGTACCACCCCATCACCCGCCCCGTTGGGTGATTTTTTGCCCCGTGCCCGCCCCATACCCGCACGGGTATCCATTAAACGGGTTTTAAACGGGTTGCGGGTAATGGCGGGTATTCGTGGGTATCCATTATATTTATTCAATTTATTTTTTTGCTATTTATTGAAATTATTTAAAAGTACATTTGGTAAAAAAACAAATTAGATCAATTCTTAAATGCTAACATCAAAATACCAATACATATTTAAACCAATATCCAAAAAAGAAGAGACAACAATAGAAGTATCCATCAAAATATCAACAACCAGTTATAAACTGTTGAGTAAAAGCATGCACACAAATACCGAACAGCCAACAACAATATTTTTTGTATTGACTATTAATAATAAATCACATTCAATACGGGCACGGGTACCCGCGGACATGGATATTTTACTATCCGTACCCGCCCCATTAATTAACGGATATTAAAAATACCCGTTTATTTTACCCATGGATACCCATTTAATTATCTGTTTCATACCCATGACGGATTTTACCCGCGGATAACCGCGGGTACGGATTTTTTTGCCATCCCTAGTCGTTTTCCATATCGTTTATAAATTAGAAATCTCACATTGGGTTCCACTCCACCAAAAATAGCAGAAGGCTCAGAAAAATATGCGGTCTCTTCTAGAAGGTAGAAGACGTCCACACGAGTCCACTGTCTCTTGTTTCACTGAATTTCGATAACACAGCAAAAAGATATGATTTTTATTTGATAAGCAAACTTTGCGACACTTTTAAATATTGAAATCACTTCAGAAAATAAAACCCGTTACCTTTCGTTTAGTGTTCAAAACTAGGGTCTAGATTTTCACAAAATCCGTGAAGTATGAAGAGGATCGGAGGGCGCTGCGTCGAAGAGGACGGAGAGGAGTACCTGCGCCAGAAGGAGGACCCACTCCGGTGGCTCCAGTCAACCGCGGCGGAGCTCGAAAGTCGAGCACTTCCCGGGCTCGCAACTCGAGGAATACTGCACGATAATTGCCAAACTTCACATGGATTTGAAGAGGACGGTTAGAGCTTTAAAATGGATCCAAGTTTGCTTGATTTCGTTTGGAATTGAAAGAGAAATCGAGTCGGGAAGTTTTGAAGGTCTTCCGCCGTATATCGGGGGGGGAGAGAGAAATTCCCTTTTTTTTTATTAAATTCTGATTGGCCGGGAGGTTTTATAAGGGGTTTTCTGACACGACCTCCAATCCAAACCCAACGACTGTCGTCCCCAGCGTTTTACCCCCATTCCGAACACAACGGGATATGTTTCGTAGGCCCATTCGACTGTTTCAGTCAGCTTCCATTCAATTTAAAATATATAACATTCGATATTCGATTTGAACGTACATTTCAATTTGCCAGGGCCACAAACTGATTCGAAAAATTCCAGAAAAATAAATCTGGCTATGTTTTGATGATACGTTCCCAACAAAACTAGTTTCGTCGAATTCTGAGACCGTTTGCAAAAAGGCTCATTTCTGGTCGATCCAATTTAACTGTAATTGACCAAAACACGTTTTCCTTTGCCACGCTCACATACTAGCTTAAAAAATAATGAAATTTGAAACCTAGCAATAACTTCACATCCCGGATCCAACAAAAGTGGTTTCGTCGAATTCCGAGGTCGTATGCAAAATGGCCATTTTCACGGGCTATATAAATTCCATAGCGACCTTTCTGAAAATTTATTTGGCCATAACTTTTGCTTTCCGCTATGAAACTTCGATTTTTCAGATTCGTTAGAAAGGTATTCACTAAAAGATTTAAATATTTTTGGTTTCACTCAAATCCGTTTTGTTTTGCACCCGGTACAGTCAGTTGAAGTTTGAATTCACATTTTGAAACTACCGCGCCATTTCAGGCCTTGTTTATAATTAGAATTAATTATATTCATTTTCAAACGTCGATTCAAACTCACTTTTCATTACTATTATTTTAAATATTTAAAATCCACTATTTTAGCCAATTCAAAAAATTTAAATTGCTTCAGATTTTCCGGGTCATTACAATCTCCCCCACTTAAAACTTTTCATCCCCGAAAAGGAACAAAGTCGAAAGTGGTTTGATTAATCAACTCTACGTTCAATCTGGCTTCCATTCTCCAACTTTTTAGTTTTTGAGAATTTTCAAATTCTTCAAAAATTTGGCTAACACCCGAAATTTTCGAAAAATTTCGCCATAACCTCCTTTGTACGGGGAGGGGTTTGGACATTTATTGGGCCGTATTAGGTACCCAATAAATCCTAATAAGCATACACATATTTATAGTGATATATTCTGGTGTTTACAAGGGAGCGTGTATAGATAATAACTCCAGAGAATAAATTCTCGTCACCCTGTCAAAGCCTGAGGGAGTGTGTATTTTAAATGCTCCAGAGGATAAATCCTCGTTACCTCGTCCCGTGTGGGAAATAAATAGTCCATGTGTCGTATCTAATAACTAGAGAGACGTGGTTATTGTCAACTCCAGACCCGTGTGGTTTTTTTTATTAATCTGGCAATTTTATCGTTACAATTTAAATAGTCCATATCAGTCATCAGTTCAACCTGTAAAATATAGTCATCGCCATACAAGCCTCTCGCTCGTATGGTAAATCTTCCACCTCGTCACACAAGCTCCAAATGCTTATGTGGTATATGATGAAGTATGCCTATCTTCAGAAGTATGCCATGTAATGTAGTTCAAAATTAATTGTTACTATCCGATGGCGATATTTATTATTTCACACAGAACAACCAGCACTCCGCATCCAATAGCATTCACAGGAGTTGATATAATAATATTTCGCATCCAACTCATTAAGGTTTACCTATTTGTTGGGCACGCAAATAAAATCTTTACTCAACAGCTATCCAATTACCTGTTCAAACATATATATAATGCACATGTATATATTTCTATCTATTTTCTAATCAGTTCAATGTGTGATATAATCGAATAAATCCTACCATTCATTCTATTATTGATTAAATTAACTATCGTTCTAATAATTTAATTAATCAAATCTACTATCACACAACACAAATAGCAATCAATTTGTTTTAACTTTTCAAAATCATACAAATTCATTCATACACTCTTTTTAAATTAATCAGACTATAGAATTAAAAGTGCGCATCCATGGAAAGAAAATAACAACAAAGTAGAGAACTAAACGGTAATGCAAAGTATGGTAAATGTACCTTGCACCGGAGTCAATCAGAGATGTCCACTCAACACCTAGGATAGGCTTTCTGAATGCTCTCCTCAGTTTCCCAAGTACAATCTCGCGGATCTCCACTCCATTGCACTTTGACTAAGTAAACCTTCTTGTTCCTCAGCTCTTTGGTTTCTTTGCCGATAATCTTTAGCGGCTCTCTTCTCACAGCTAGCTCTGGAGTAATTTCAATATCCTGCTGAGCAGCTTCTTCCACGATCAAGTCTGGATCATGAACGTGCTTTCGAAGTTGAGATATGTGAAATACATCATGAACTCCAGGCAACCAATCAGGCAATTTAACCCTATAAGCGAGAGTTCCGATCCGTTCCAGAATAGGAAACGGACCAATGAATTTGGGCGCCAACTTTCCAGTTTTACCGAACCGGATAACTCCTCTCATCGGCGATACTTTCAAATATACATAGTCGCCAACAGCAAATGATATATCTCTTCTTCTCCTATCGGCATAGCTCTTTTGTCGGCTTTGACCGGCGAGTAATCGCTTCTTAATAAAGCCGACTTTGTCGGCAGCTTCTCGGATCATATCTGGCCCCAACACAAGTCTATTTCCGGGTTCGACCCAAGAAGCAGGAGATCGGCACGGCCTACCATATAATGCTTCGAATGGCGACATTGTCAGGCTTGCCTGGTAGCTGTTATTATATGAGAATTCAGCTAAATGCAGATGGTCTTCCCATGATCCACCAAAATCTAGAACACAAGCCCGTAATAAATCTTCTAAAATACGATTCACCCTCTCAGTCTGACCGTCTGTCTGAGGATGATAAGCGGTGCTCAAGTTCAGCTTCGTTCCTAGTTCGACTTGAAATGCCTCCCAGAATTTTCTAGTAAATATTGTATCTCTATCACTGACTATACTGAGCGGCACTCCATGTAGTCTAACTATTTCCTTGAAATATATCTGCGCTAGACTCTGAGCAGTTCTGTTTGATCTGACAGGTATGAAATGGGCGGTCTTCGTGAAGCGATCTACGATCACCCAAATACTGTCATTTCCTTTCCTGGTTCTGGGCAAACCATCAATGAAGTCCATGGAAATATGTTCCCACTTCCAACCAGGAACGTCTAGCGGTTGCAATAATCCAGCCAGTTTCTGTTGGTCGCTTTTGACTAGCTGGCAAGTAGGGCATTGACTAACATATATTTAAACGTCTCTTTTCATAGCCTTCCACCAGAATGTTCGCTTGAGGTCGTTGTACATTTTGGCCACACCAGGATGGATACTCAGCTTGTACTTGTGACACTCGTCTAACACTTCCCTTTTTAGCTCGGGGATGCCAGGAACACAAATCCTTCCTTTCAATCTCAGGATTCCATCGTTATCTATTTGAAAACACGAGGGTTCTCCTTTTTGAATCCTTTTAATCATATCCTTTATAAAGTTATCATCCTTCTGAAGCATGGATATTTTGTCAATCAAGGAAGTCGTAATAACAAAGCTGGCGATCATTACATTCTTTCGACTCAGCGCATCGGCCACGACATTGGCTTTCCCTGGAGTGTATATAATCTCAAAATCGTATGCTGCCAGGAACTCTAGCCAACGTTACTGCCTCAGATTCAAGTCTTTCTGGGTGAACAGATACTTTAACGACTGATGATCTGTAAACAGTTCGAATTTCTCACCCAGGAGATAGTGTCGCCAGATTTTCAAGGAGAATATGATAGCCAACAACTCAAGATCGTGAGTGACGTAGTTTTTCTCGTGCGGCTTCGGTTGATGGCTAGCATAAGCTACCACTTGGCCTCTTTGCATTAACACTGCACTAAGGCCTTCTCTAGAGGCATCCGTCCAGACCTTTAAATCCTGATTGCCGTCGATAATCGTTAACACTGGAGCCGTTGTTAATCTTAACTTTAGCTCTTCAAAAGCCTCCTCACATTCTGGAGTCCACTTGAATTTTGAGTGCTTCTTTGTAAGCTTCGTTAAGTGACTAGATATCTTCGAAAAATCTTTAACGAACTTCCGGTAATAACTAGCCAACCCAAGAAAACTACGGACTTCTGTGGGAGTACTAGGTTGTTTCCAGTTTTGAATAGCTGTGATTTTACTTGGATCCACAACAATTCCTTCTTTCGATATGACGTGGCCGAGAAATTTCACTTCGTCTTGCTAGAATATACATTTAGAGAGTTTTGCTTTCAATACATTCCTTCTTAGAATTTCCAGAACTTGATCCAAATGTTTTTCATGCTCGGCCTTTGATTTAGAGAAGATTAGAATATCGTCAATAAAAACCAGAACAAACTTATTCAAAACTCCTCTGAACACTCTATTCATTAAATCGACGAAGTATGCCGGAGCGTTACATAAGCCGAACGGCATTACTAACCACTCATAGAATAAGTCTGGACCTCTGAATGTTGTCATTGGAACACACTCTTCGGCAATACGAAGCTGATGGAAGCCTGTAGCTAGGTCCATCCTTGAAAATACTTGTGCTCCATTCAGACGATCCAATAAATCATCGATTCGCGGCAATGGATATTTATTTTTATTGTTTGCTTGTTCAAATCTCGATAATCCACACATAGTCGCAGAGTACCGTTAGACTTTGGGACAAACACCACTGCTGCTCCCCAATCAGAGAAACTAGGCCTGATCAGACCCTTCCATACGAGCTGTCGTGTTTGACTGTCTAGTTCTTCTTTCTCCTTTAGGGTCATCCTCCGAATGGCGTGCACTATTGGCCTTGCATTCGGGATTAAAGCAATTTTGAAATCAATTTCCCTCTGCGGAGGTAAGCTAACAACTTCCTCGAACACATCTGCGTAATTTTTGACGACAGGAATATCTTTGATGAGGTCGGGAATATTCTCTGTGACTACAGGGATATTTTCCATTTGAGCAGGAGAAACATCTAAAGCTGACCAGAAGTCTTTTCTATTTGAGTTCGGGCCTTCACATGGTATGGTTATATAGTTCCCTGATTGGGCCATTGCCTTAACAACTCTCTCGGCGCATTTAACCTCCGCCTCGTATTTGGTTAACCAATCCAATCCCAAAATAAGATCGAATTCAGTAAAATTCATGACTATAGCGATGGTAGGGAATTTATAACAGGAAAAAGAGACAGGTACCGCACAAACCCAACTGAGATCGAGGGAACCCCCAACCGGATTATGGACAGTCATTGGTTCCTTGAGCTTCTTCAAATTCAAATCTAGCTTCTTAACTGCATTCTTTGTAATAAAGCTTCGCGACGCTCCTGTATCAAACAGTACCTTAACTGGAATGTTTTTGACATTGAGCGTGCCTTCCAAAACATCAGCCCTTTCCTGAGCAGACGAAGATACAGGCACTTCTTCCATTTTATTTACATGTGCTGCTTCAGGTTTCCAGAATAGCGGGCAGGCCTTTGAAAGATGATCGGCCTGATGGCATTGACTGCACTTTCTATTCTCTTGAAACTTCTTACCGGATTTAGATTCATCCCTCTTTCATTTCTTTAGAGATCTACAACTTATCGAGAGATGTCCTTGCCTATTGCAGTTACTGCATATAGCTGTCGTTACTGGTTCTTTCTCAGATCTGGCCCTCTTTCGATTGACTTTGGGCTTGTTACTAACCTCAGACTTCGTACTGGCCTCAGGACGATCAGTTTCAGACTCAACTTCATTACTAGAACTGACCTCCTCTTCGTAGCGCAACATACCTTTCTTATCGAGATCCTCGTACTGGTAAGCCATGTATATCATTTCAGAAAAAGGAAGCTTCACATTCCTCATTACACAATTCTGATATTTTCTTTGAAGACCGTTGATAAATCTCAGATTCTTCCTCTTCGGATTTTGAATTAGATGAGGGGCAAAATGAGAGAGTTCGTTGAACTTCTTATGATATTCGGGAATGGTCATATCACCTTGTATCATATAAGAGAATTCATCACATAACCGCTCAGTTGCTTCGGGAGGAGTAAATCTTTCCAGAAAAATCACTTTGAATCTATCCCAGGTGATATCACCTTCTGGATTATCCTTAACAACCGAATCCCACCAGAACAAGGCTTCGTCTTTGAGTGCCCAGGATGCTAGTAGTCTTTTCTGGTCATCCCTCAGCTTTAAACCGTCAAAGATCTTCTCAGCAGAACGAATCCAAGCTTGGGTTTTCATAATAGATTCTTCGCCCGAGAACGGTATTCCACCCATATTTCGATACTTAATTAGTAGGGCCTCAATATCTGGTTCTGCATTCCTTCTGATTCTGACACTCATTTTCTAGTACTTCTGCAAATAGCAGATCAAGTGTCAGGTCAACAGAAAAGATATTTTAAAATATAGAGACAAATATTTCAAATGTAAATGTGTCTATCGGGGTGTATTTCGTTCTGCTTTACTCATACTAGGATATTACTGATCCTATCTGTAATGATTTATTCGTCCTAGAACACTACTGGTTCTATTTCTGACGAGTTCGTTAATATGTTATATTCCAGCACTAAGCTTAACCTGGCTCTGATACCACGATGTGACGACCCCATTTCCCGTACAGACGGAGACAAGGGTAATCTTTGGAATATAACACAGAAACAGATAATAGCAGAACAGAATTAAATAAATACACCAGATAATGTACAATAGAATACACTGGATAAACGTAATCATCAGAGTTACACAGTATACATGATCATACTTAGTACAAATACAGTTCAGCTATACATAAATGTCTACAGCGGAAACAAACAAAATATGTACAATAGAAGCTGAACAGCATAAAAAGAGATAAATAATAGAATCCATCTTCAGCTCCAGCTATCCAGAAAGAGCCAGCTAAACCTGAATACAAGGCTGCCCGTGTAGAAAAAGGGGCACCCAAGTTTGAAAGTGAAACAAACTACGAGTCAGTCAAAGGGACTGGTATGAGAAATCTACTCAACACATTTATAATATGGCTAATCACAGGACCACGCCACTTTCGTGGAACGTGTTTACTCCATTGGATTGCCAGTGCTTTAAAAACAAATCTTTCTTTTAAACATCACAATGCTTTTTATAAAAATGAAGCCATTATAAGACTCAGTTCCCATCACACAATGCAACGCAAACCAGAGGATAGAGTTTTTACCTTATAATGGCCAAAAGATGCTTGATACAAATAAAACAAAAGCATTTGATATTACTACTAGTGTTTATATGTTTCAAAAACAATTTCAAATCATAAATATCAATCATAGACGGCATTAATGCCCCATACCACTATGTCGCCATATATAGGTATACAATCAAAACCGCACAGTCACGTATTTGGAAATTGGATTTCCGTCATGAATCAAAGCAAAAGATAGTCCTTACCGACTTCGCGACTCTCTAGCCCGAGCCACAGGATCAGAGCTCGAGTGACCCTAGGAGCGACAGGGCCGGTCCACCGATGTGGATTAAAATTCCTGAACACTGCGTTTCCCTGCCCTTTGGGGCGTAAACGAGCCAACGAATGACTCCATCGGTCCCGGATCGACCGATATAACCGAGGCGCCTCGCAACAGCAACAACCACATAGGTGAAAATAATAGAAATGTCAGCCAGTTTAAGCACCGACACCACCTCTAACTAGAAAGAAACGCATGTCCTACCTGAGGTCCTCCTCCTGTTTCTGGTTCATACCGGGGTGTGAGGCTCGCGAATTCACGTTATACATAAAGCTACGCCACACAGGCGGTGCTTTGATCATCAACCACAAGACTTTGCTTTTCAACAGAAGCCCTGATCACAGCATCTTAGCATGCCACACAGGCAATTCACACCGTGCAACTGATGGCTATCAATCACACAGAATAAATTCCATATGTCAGACACACTGTCCATTTGCAAGTCCGTTCTGGGTCTGAACGAAACCGGAGGCACTATATACCTCGCAACCCCATCGATCACCACGTACGTCTGGACGATCACCACTCATTATCCATATTTCGGGATGCCTCCCAATCAGGACCTCGGTTACCATCCAAATGAGGTGAAGATCTCCGGTCTTCGACCACTGTCTTCATCTTCGACTTCTTATCGTCGATTCAGTTATTCAGAATGGGATAAACCCGGTATTTCTGAGCAACTCGCGTATATAATAAACATGTGCTACACAAACACTACATACGCATCATTTCAATTCATTAGTCACTAACCGTCAATCAGTAAGAGAACGATTTCCTAAATATTAACCCTTAAGGCCGAAACCAACATCAGATCAAAATCCAGGAAAACATTCGACTTAGCTAACCTTCCGTTAATTTCTAAATTTCACATCCATATCGTTTATAATATTTTATAATGATTTATCGCTATTTTTATTTATTTTAAAACAGCCAATTTATCCAAAACGACGCTTCGGGCCATAACGCGACCGTGACGCTGTTTTTCTTCAGATTTGATTTACACATATCTGAAAATCTAACCGTTGGATCTTCACAAAATTTACATCATTAGAAAGATCTTTTCAAAACGAATCCAACGGTTCCAGTTTTGGGAAATTCCGACGGTCGGATATCCCGGTATAATCGTTTGAAGTTTCGATTTCAAAATACGAACTGAAGCGTCGTTATTCGATTAAATATAATTATATTTATATATATAAAAAAATATAATCGATTCTGGCGCTGTTTTTCTTCAGATTTGAATTAAACATTCCAGACAATCCAACCGTTGGATTTTTACAAAGTTGGTGCCGTTGGAAAGATTTTCCCAAAGCGAACCCAACGGTTGCGATTTCGGGAAAATCCGATGGTCGGATCTCTCGGTATAATCATTTGAAATCACGGTTTCAAAATACGAACTACATCGTCGTTACTCGATATATTTCAATTCTATTTATATATGTATCGATTCTTCGATTTCAAAAACTATATTCTTTTCATACATTTGATAAAAATGATATCTTTATCTAACTGGCTTCTATTTCAACACTTCACTATTTTTACCAATTCATGTATATAATTTAAATTTTATTTTTAATGTAAAACAATTTATTTCAAAACACGACTATTTTATATAGTTAATATAGGTGATAAAAATAGGATTTTTATTATAAAACAATTTATTTCAAAACAAGATTATTTTATACATTTCATATTGATGTTAAAAATGGGATTTTTATAATAAAACAATTTCTTTCAAAATATGAATACCATTCAACACATGAATTTTAGTTCAACGAATGAATATCGATTCAACACATGAAGGTTTTCTATAGTTTGTATATATCGATAAAAAGGTGATTTTTATATTTAAAACACGAATACCATTCAACACATGAATTTCAATTCAACAAATGAATATCGATTTAACACATGAAGGTTTTCTATAGTTTGTATATATCAATAAAAAGGTGATTTTTATATTTAAAACACGAATACCATTCAACACATGAATTTCAATTCAACGAATGAATATCGATTCAACACATGAAGGTTTTCTATAGTTTGTATATATCGATAAAAAGGTGATTTTTATATTTAAAACACGAATACCATTCAGCACATGAATTTCAATTCAATGAATGAATATCTATTCAACACATGAAGGTTTTCTATAGTTTATATAAATTGGGTAAAAATGTGATTTTTATTGCTAAAACCATTTTTTCAAAACACGAATACCATTCAACACATGAATATGATTCAACGAATGAATTTCTATTCAACACATGAAGGTTTTCTATTCAACAGACGAATATAATTTCAACACAGGAAAATAATTCTAACACATGAATATTATTCAAAATTTCGGCAGCATAACGGCAGGGTAGTTAAAACCGGGACCGTCCCTAGTACGGCTCCTCGCTCTACCTTAAAACCTCGCGTTTTTTGACAATGGGGAATCATGCATCTAGTTCGCACGCAAGCGGCATGTATATTTATTTCATTTCCACAAACTAATCCTATGTGGTTTCAACCAAATATTTATCAACCACAAACGGGTATTTTTCAACCACAATCAATCAATATCAACCACAAACAATTCCAATCAACCATTCGCTATCAATCAATTTTCACACCAATCACAACCAATAAATATCGTCCATGGTTTGTGGACGAGGGGCGTATATATATATATATAGCAATTCACTTCTATTTCAACGCATATATAATTTTTACAACGCATATACAACTTATACATCGAACGTACAACTTATACAACGCTTGTACAAGAGGTGTACAATGCTTATATAACTCATACATCGACTATATAATTTATACATCGTCGTTTTCCATATCGTTTATAAATTAGAAATCTCACATTGGGTTCCACTCCACCAAAAATAGCGGAAGGCTCAGAAAAATATGCGGTCTCTTCTAGAAGGTAGAAGACGTCCACACGAGTCCACTGTCTCTTGTTTCACTGAATTTCGATAACACAGCAAAAAGATATGATTTTTATTCGATAAGAAAACTTTGCGACACTTTTAAATATTGAAATCACTTCAGAAAATAAAACCCGTTACCTTTCGTTTAGTGTTCAAAACTAGGGTCTAGATTTTCACCAAATCCGTGAAGTATGAAGAGGATCGGAGGGCGCTGCATCGAAGAGGACGGAGAGGAGTACCTGCGCTGGAAGGGGGACCCACTCCGGTGGCTCCAATCAACCGCGGCCGAGCTCGAAAGTCGAGCACTTCCCGGGCTCGCAACTCGAGGAATACTGCACGATAATTGCCAAACTTCACATGGGTTTGAAGAGGACGGTTAGAGCTTCAAAATGGATCCAAGTTTGCTTGATTTCGTTTGGAATTGAAAGAGAAATCGAGTCGGGAAGTTTTGAAGGTCTTCCGACGTATATCGGGGGGGGGGGAGAGAAATTCCCTTTTTTTATTAAATTCTAATTGGCTGGGAGGTTTTATAAGGGGTTTTCTGACACGACCTCCAATCCAAACCCAACGACTATCGTCCCTAGCGTTTTACCCCCATTCCGAACACAATGGGATATGTTTCGTAGGCCCATTCGACTGTTTCAGTCAGTTTCCATTCAATTTAAAATATATGACATTCAATATTCGATTTGAACGTACATTTCAATTTGCCAGGGCCACAAACTGATTCGAAAAATTCCAGAAAAATAAATCTGACTATGTTTTGACAATATGGTCCCAACAAAACTAGTTTCGTCAAATTCTGAGACCGTTTGCAAAAAGGCCCATTTCTGGTCGATCCAATTTAACTATAATTGACCAAAACACGTTTTCCTTTGCCACGCACACATACTAGCTTAAAAAATAATGAAATTTGAAACCTAGCAATAACTTCACATCCCGGATCCAACAAAAGTGGTTTCGTCGAATTCCGAGGTCGTATGCAAAATGGCCATTTTCATGGGCTATATAAATTCCATAGCGACCTTTCTGAAAATTTATTTGGCCATAACTTTTGCTTTCCGCTATGAAACTTCGATTTTTCAGATTCGTTAGAAAGGTATTCACTAACAGATTTAAATATTTTTGGTTTCACTCAAATCCGTTTTGTTTTGCACCCGGTACAGTCAGTTGAAGTTTGAATTCACATTTTGAAACTACCGCGCCATTTCAGGCCTTGTTTATAATTAGAATTAATTATATTCGTTTTCAAACGTCGATTCAAACTCACTTTTCATTACTATTATTTAAAATATTTATTTTAAATATTTAAAATCCATTATTTTAGCCAATTCAAAATTTTTAAATAGGTTCAGATTTTCCGGGTCGTTACATGCCCTTGCCCTTAATTATACGACCCGTTATACCAAAATAAAGATACTTCCTCTTGTTTTAGGTTTTACTATTCTTTCCTCCCCCCTTTATGAACCAAGTCCATATCCATGAGTTCTTCATCCTTTTGTTGTGCTCCTTAGCAAAACTCCCTCATTCTCATCTTTGCCATCCTTGTGTAACTTGTTGACAGGTCTTTTGAAAGCTGCCTCCATCGCACGGAAAATCCTACAAAGCTCGAAAGAAAAATTAGACGTAGGTTAAACTACTGCGGCTATAAATGGAAGTTGGGCGCTTATTTGCCCTTTAACAAGTGTCGTGGTCTCGTCAAGCCTACGGAACCATGCCGCGATGAGGTTACCTCCCAGAAAGCCAGGAGCCCCGGAGACTCAGGAAAGAAGGAAACAAGGATTCAAACAGAGGATCAAAAAGATAGTGCATATGGCTTTGGGGAATATGCCTTTAAAACAAAACTTTTCTTTTGAAAATGCTTCTTTTAAAATCGTTTCGAAAATAAATTTTCAAATCTTTTATCTGATCCGGTAGACTTCAGCTCTGATACCAAGTGTAACACCCCACCTCCGTTAAGGTCACTCACAAAGGGAATGCCATAACTTCGGTGGAGCATTATAGGTAAAAGATGCAAATAAATTACAAGACAAACAAATGAAGCAGAAGAAAATAAAGTCATTTTATAAACAACTTAATTCAGTCAAGCTTTTACAATAATTTCCTCAATCATACTTAAATGTAATACATAGAACTTCTATCTTGATTTAAAAATTTCCGTGAATAAAAGAAGCATAAAAACAATGATATTCCCCGATAAAGCATGAACCAGCCATAGCAGTGGAAGAGAGAGAGTCCAAAGCGATACACCAACTAATCTTCAAGCTTGGAAAGAGAAGAGGTCCAAGTTAGGCCGAGCTATTCCCTCCCTGACTACCTGGGGGGACGGAAGAAAAGAGGCGAAAAACAAACTAGGTTAGACATAAGTCTAGTAAGTCCAGTGATCTTTCAGCATGCAAACAAGATAAAGGATCACGATATGAATAAACTGAAAATAGGACAATACCATAAAAACAAGATAACTAAAGACAAGATAGGTGCAAGGTGAACTGAATGCGCTTCTACTTTTTCTCTGCTTCACTACAACTCTATTAATCTGATTTCTATATTTATCTCTGCACCACCTAACTAGTGTCCCAACTAGTAATCTGTATAAAATGATAATCGTGATCCCAACCCCCCGTAATTGTGGTAGCCTTCAGGTGTACATCTATCGTGAGGATTCCACCTCAATCAGCCTAATTGCCACGAACATGTTAGATGTACCCTTACTACCCTATCGATCGGTTCCCTACTTGTATTCATGTTCCATGTGTCTGTGTCAATCGGCCCTCTCTTGCGCGTAGATACCCTGTGCTGGTCCCACCATAAGGTGTATCAATCCTTATGATAGCAATCCGACACGATTCAAGATGCACAGTGTATAACTACTGGTACCCAGAGCCTTCTTTTTCCCACTCCGGAGTACGTGCATGCCCGTAAACCGTCGGAACCTACACTGACGTATCCCCTGCCGTTGCTTTGACCGCTTATAATCAGCCCAGTAATTGTGCCCCACCCTTCCTAGTTCATGGTACTGTGATACATCCATGTGGCTTACTGCTGAAATGGGTCCCCGTTACTAGGGTTTCCTATTGGTTAAGTTTGTGGGCCTATATTTACTAATATTACCCACCAACCCGATATGTACTTAACCCTCCCATCGATTCAAGCATTTTTAATAAACGGTTAAATTTTGTGGGCCTATATGTTCTAATATTACCCACCTACACGAGATGTACTTAACCCTCCCATCGATTCAAGCATGTTAATTTAATAGTTAAGTTTTGTGGGCCTATATTTACTAATATTACCCACCAACCCGATATGTACTTAACCTTCCACACATTACGCCATATTAGTTAAGTGTTGTCCGCTCGTGTTAACTTAACCCACTCATTCATCATGTCATGTTGGTTAAGCATTTCTTATTAACTTGACCCTCCTTACTTATCATGTTGGATCGGTTAAGTGTTTCCTATTAACTTAACCCCATTCGTTCATCAAGTTATATTGGTCAAGTGTTTCTTGTTAACTTAACCCCACGTATTCATCTTGTTGTATTGGTTAAGTGTCATCAATCAATTCAAGTTAACTTAACCTACCTACGTGTCATGTTACTTTGGTTAAGTGTTGCCTTCTTGTGTTAACTTAACCCTACTAAAAATCAAATTATATTGGTTAAGTGTTGCCCTCTTATTTTAACTTAACCTTTCCATAAATCAAGTTATATTGGTTAAGTGTTTCTAAATTTACTTAACATCACCCACTTGTCTAATGAACATGTTATAAAGGTTAAGTGTTCTAAATTTACTTAACCTCACCCACTTGTCTAATTAACATGTTATAAAGGTTAAGTATTCTAAATTTACTTAACCTCACCCATCAGTTTAGTTAACATGTTGAATTGGTCAAGTGTTTCCTTAATTGACTTAACCCTACCAATCTTGACTTAGCTTTATTAAAGCACCAACCACTCACATTAGACAGGTGTTGTTGTGGTCACTGGATGTGCCGGTCGGTTCCGGGCAGTTTTACACCACAGCTCAGTCTAACGTCGGGTCCTTTTTGGGCTCAATGCACTAACCACCCACATTAGACAGGTATTGTTGTGATCACTGGATGTGCCGGTCGGTTCCGGGCAGTTTTACACCACAACTCAGTCTAACCTCGGGTTAGGCATATTCGTCTTTTGCTAAATTTACATGTTTGTCATTTATGTCAAGTATAAATGTAAATTTTCTTCAAATGTTTTCATGTCACATTATTTTAATTGTGTTCATAACTTAGGTTATGTTCATAACCAATGGTATATAAATTATACCATTTCATGGTCTTAACCATTTACATGGTTATGGGCCCACCTACATCATTAACATGTTATAATTTAATGTCCATCCCAACATTACCCCCGTTTATACGTTCGCATCAATCACATAAAGTAATTAGGTCTGCAAATTAGCCTAATTTATAAAGAAGAGGTAAAAGAAGGTAACGTGCCTAATATAAATCCAACCAAACATATGTCATGTAATGTTGACATAGAACATCATTATTTCAACTAACATGTCTCATGAACTTGCATATGAATTGGACTAAATAATCACAAGCCTAAACATGTTAATATGTAGATCTAGGCATATGTAAACATAACCTGGTTTATAAACTAGCATATGTCATAATCATGACATATGCATTACCAAAGCATGTATGAGTTTAACTTTAACATGTAGATGTGAACTAGATCTAACAATAATGATCATATGAACTTGCATGAATCCACTTTATAAACATGCATATATATATATATTTATATATATATATATATATATATATAAATATAGTTTTGGACCTAGCACAAAACATGTAACTTGCATATGAACATATATATACAGATCTTGACTTGGATCTAACATAAAATATGTAACTTGCATTAAATCATATGAACATGTGTATAGATCTTGACTTGGATCTAATTAGCATGGATCTAAACACATAAAGTTGTAGATCTAAACATGTAGGCATATGGATCTAACATTATTTAGCCTAAAAACTTGCATGTAACATATCGTGAAAAGATTATCAAACTTATATGCGGTATGATAGTTTCATTCCCTAAATCATAATAGGTTCATCATCAATTCCTATACGAAAGTCCAATAAACCACAATCATTCCAAGACATACATGACAAAATTATCACAGGCAATGGACATGAATCAGCATCATCATTATCATACAGCATGGTACAATTCTATTTTTCATTTTATTACAAATCATGTCTTAAATTTGTTCTCATCTAAAAGATAACTAAACTTACTAACAAAAGACGATATTGATTTCTGGAATCTGTATCCTGAAGTTGAAATGCTCGCCTTTGATGTAGACTAATCGTTGTTTTAATTTAGATTTGATTTGATTCATCACTTTTAATTTTCTTCTATCTTGCCTTTGAGTTAAGAGAGACGATGGCTAGGTTTAGATGAGAGTGAATAATATAATTAGGTTTTAGGTTTAGGGTCCTTATATAGTTGTAGAGAGTGTTTTAGGGCCATTAGATTAACCCTGAACCATCAGAATCAATCAGATGCCACATCTGCCTTAGAGCGAATCGGCCCACGGGTTGACAGCCAAACAACCTGAATCAACCCCTAATCGACCCAGCGAGGCTCGGGTCAACCTCAAAAATGGGCTGGTTCGGTTATTCCCCCTCCCGATTCGCTGTTTTGAACTTTTTTGCATATTTGTTTATTTAATTTTTATATATATCTATATATATGTTTTTCTCATATGCATACAAACTTCAAGGCTTAATAACTTCTTCATAAGGTATCCGTTTTATGCAAACCAAATGTCTGTCTTGACCAAAATTTTGAGACGAACGTAATAGCGCAACCCATTTCACTTAATTCTTCTTCTAAAAATTAAGTGTTCTTGAATTTGTTAATTTTAATATTCTCAAAAAATTGGGGTGTTACACACCTCAATAGATACTCCATCAATGATAAGGGATGGTTAAGGCGGGATGGAAGGCTATGCGTCCCACAGGCAAGGGATTTGGTGAAGAAGGTTCTCGAAGAGGCTCACCATTCCAAGTTGATCATACACCTCGGTGGAGATAAGATGTATAGAGACATAAAAAGGATTTTCTTTTGGGATGGCATGAAGAGGGATGTAGCTGAATTCGTCTAGAAGTGCTTAGTATGCTAGGAAGTCATGGCGGAGCAAAAGAAGCCTGGTGGTTTGCTTCATCCTCTAGAGGTCCAATAGTGTAAATGGGATAGCATTTCAATGGACTTTATTGATGGGCTTCCTAGATCAAGAAGGGGCAATACCAGTATTTGGGTAATTGTGGACAGGCTCACAAAAAGCGCTCACTTTATACCCGTTAAAAGTATGAAGACTACCTCATCTTTAGCATTCGTTTACCTTAAAGAGATAGTTCAACTCCATGGGATACCCTTCAGCATTGTTAGCGACCGAGATCCTATCTTTACGAGCGAGTTTAGGAAGAGCTTGCAAGAGGCTGTAGGCACACAGCTATGATTAAGCACGACCTATGACCCCCAAACTGATGGTCAGACGGAAAGGGTGAACAGAGTATTAGAAGATCTCTTGAGATTATGCATTCTTGACTTCGAAGGAACATGGGAGGATCATCTTCCTTTGGTGGAGTTTGCCTACAACAATAGCTACCAAGCCACCATAGGCATGGCACACTTCGACGCTTTATATGGAAGACCGTGCCGATCACCAACTTGTTGGTGGGAGTCTGCAAATAAGCTCATACTTGGACCAGATGTGATTAGAGAAACTTTAGAGAAAGTGGACTTGATACGAAAAAGAATGAAGACTGCCAAAGATAGACAGAAGTCCTACGCAGATAAGAGAAGGACCGATCTTGAGTTTGAGGTTGGGGACAGGGTTTTCCTTAAAGTATCTCCTTTGAGGAACGTCGTTCGCTTCGGATCCGCAGGAAAGTTGGCACCAAGATTTGTAGGGTTGTTTCCTATCATTGAAAGGATTAGGAAGATGGCTTAAAGAGTAGAGCTGCCCGAAAGATTGGCTGGAGTTCATAATGTCTTTCACGTTGCTCACATACGAAAGTGCTTACAAGAGCCTGCGGAAGTGGTGGAACCAAGCATATTAGAGGAAGTAGAAGTAGAACGAGAGGCGACTGTGAGAAAAGCTCCAACTCATATCTTGGGTACAGAAGTCTAAAAGCTACGCAACCACAAAGTCAAACTTGTAAAAGCTCAATGGAGTGACGCTGAGGAAGACGCGACTTGGGAGACTGAGGCCAAGATACGCGCAGCCTACCCTTTTCTTTTTAAGGGTACATCTTTGATATCTTTTTCCTTAAATTTGTTCATGCTCGTATCTATCTTTTTAGTATTTTTCATCAGTGCTGTTCTCGATCCTTAGGTAGACACTAATGGATGTAAAAATGTATTTGAAACATGTTATGGTTGATGGTTGCAAGTGATTGCTCGTGGATGCATATACACACACATTAGGTATTAGATCGGCTCAGTCACTTTCATATTGCATGTGCATATATGTACTTGTATATGATTGAAGCTTGATGTGTTATCATGTGGATGTTGCATTTGTATAAATGATTGTGCACTCATGTAGAAAGTGTGATTAGGAAAGATTGCATATATTATGGACGCATGACACCGACATGACTTGCATTAAGGAGGTCAACTGAATCAGTGGACCGCCTGATTTTGCATTAGATAAGGACATGTACACACACTATGCATATGATCATGAAGCATTAGAAGTCTTTTAAGGACAATGGACGCCTATGCTTGATGGTTGAGTAGATGGACGATTGGATGGTAGGATATACGTTCTTCTTGACTTGAAGATTTCGGGGACGAAATCCTTTAAGGAGGGGATAATGTAACACCCCGTATTTTCAGTAAACATTAAAATTATGAATTAAAGAATAATTAATTTCAAATGTATGAATTAAGGGAAATGGGTTACGCCATTGCGTTTGTCTCGGAATTCTGCTTGAGATAGAGTCCGGGTTTGCGTAAATCGGATTTCGTATGAAGGAGTTATGACCTTCAGAAGATTTAAGAATTTAAATAAACAGTTCAGAATATAGTTCAAAAATTCAAAATTCAAAATCTGAAGTAGAAGCGGGTTGGGCGGGAAATTTCCCGCCCAAGGCCAGGTCGACCAAGAGGTCGACCAGGGGGCCAACCTTCCCCCATACAGGTCGACCTGGGGGTCGACCTCCCCCTCGGGTCAGATCTAAAATCTGACGTGTTTTCTCCTATGGCGAATTTCTGTGTCATTAGGGCTTGCATGGAACGTTCTGGTTGGTTCTCTTAGGTTTAAATGGCTTTTATTTGCTCTAGGTTAATCTGACGGCTCCTATTAAATCAAACTTCTATATAAGAAACATAAATCTAAACCCTAAAGCCACACAAAAATATTCCTAAGACCGTCATGCTTGCAACACTCAACCTAGAGTAGCCGCCATTCTCATTCAACTAGAAAGCAAGTAGTAATTGCAAATCAAATCTAATTCAACTAAGAGAATTCAACGTCTATAACAAAGGAGAGCTATTCAAATTCTAAATACAGATCCCAGAACTCAAGTCTAGCCTCATTTTTGTAAGTCCAGTTATGATTTAGACCTAAACGATGTTAGAATTGTGACTAAATAACTGGATATAGAACATCGCCTAATGTAAATTTATGCCTATCCTTTTTGTTAAACTGAATTGATTGAGACTATGATTCTTTCTATGCTAAGTTGTGAATCTTGTTGTATGTAATTTAATGGTCAAAGTTAAATGCTTTGGACCCATATGTTGTATAATTTGCCAATGACATATATGTTGTGTAGACATATTATACTTTGGCAATGACATATCACGCTGAATAAATTGGAGATGACATATTATGTTGTATACTTGGTGACGACATAAATTGGCGATGACATATTATAATTTGGCAATGGCATATCATATTGTGTAGTTTGGCAATGACAAACCATATTGTATAATTTGGCGATGGATATCACATTGTGTAAATTTTGGCAATGACATTTCATGTCGCATGATTTGATAATAACACCTATATGTTATATGACAATTTGGTAATTTTGTTATGGTTATGCAAGTTCAACCATGTTCACATATATGACCAAAACTACATGCTAATATGATTAGGTTCATGTTAGATTAGATCCAACTAATTTGCGAAGTTCACAATTACATGCCTAATGTTAAGTTTATGTAATTCTATGTAAAACCCCTATTTCATGATCCATGTTAAGTCGATCTAAATTTGCAAGTTCATAATTGAATGTATATTGTTCTATGCCAAGTTCATATGATACATGTGTAGTTAGATCCATATTTTTATGATGTTGGAATTATTACATGTTCCTCTTTTTCCCCTTTTTTGTATAAGTTAGGCTATGTATCGAGCCTAACATTTTATGTGATTCATGCGAACATTTAACGGGGGTAATGTTGGGGGAAAAATATGAAATTATATATAGTTGGCATATTTGGCTCATGAACATGAAAATGTTTTATGGCATAAAGTGGTATAAATTTTTTATACCTAAAAATTATGAACTTGATTCAAAAAGGAAAGTGGAGCTTGACTTGAATGACAATAATTTACATATAAATATAAAGAAGTAAATATGTAAATTTAGAAAAGACGAATATGCCTAACCCGAGATTGGATTAAGTTACGGTGTAAGACTGCCCGGAACCGCCCGGCGCATCCAGCAACCATAACAATATATATCTAATGTGGGAGGTTAGTGCATCAAGCCCAAAGGAACCCGAGGTTAGATTGAGTTGCGGTGTAAAACTGCCCGGACCCGACCTGCACATCCAGTAACCGCAACAATACCTGTCTAATGTGAGTGGTTGGTGCTTTAATAAATGAATTAAAGCTAAGTCAGGAATGGTAGGGTTAAGTTAATTAAGGAAACACTTAACCAATGCAACATGTTAACTAAACTGATGGGTGGGGTTAGGTTAACTTGGACACTTAACCAATTCAACATGTTGACTAGGAAACCCTAGTAACAGGGACCTATTTCAGCAGTAACCCACATAGATGTGTCATGGTACCCTGAACTAGGCAGGGTGGGGGCACGATTACTGGGTTGATTATAAGCGGTCAAAACGACGGCGGTTGGTGCGTCAGTGTAGGTTCCGACGGAGTACGGGCATGCACGTACTCCGGAGTAGAAAAAGCAGGCACTAGGCATCAGTAGTTATACACTGTGCATCTTGAATCGTGTCGGGTTGCCACCATAGGATTTGATACACCCTATGGTGGGACCAGCAGAGGTATCTACAATCGAGCGGGGTCGTATGACACAAGTGGTAAACGCTTGCGAGTAAGAGCTGATCAATGTAAAAGGGATCACTGGGTTTTGAACTCACGATAATGGTTAAATTATCTAGTAGGTGCAGAGAATATGGACATGAGTGCAATAGTATGATTAGTTTATCTTGCCTTTTTATCTTGCCCTGTTTAGCTTACCTTATCCTATGTTACCTTATTTCCTTATTATTGTCCTGTGTCCAGCTTATTCAAGTCATTGTTCTCTTATCAGTTTACATGCTGAATAATCACTGGACTTACCAGACTTATGTCTGACCCATTTTCTTTCGCTCTCTTTCCTTCCGTTTCCCCCCAGGTACCCAGGGAGGGAATAGCTCAGCCTAATTTGGACCGTTCGTCTTTCCAAGCTTGAAGACTCTGTGATGTATAGCTTGGAACTTCTTATCTTTGGCTATGGCTTTGGGCACACTACTACTTGGGGATTTATGCAGTTTTATTGTGTTTTATGCTTCTTTATGTAATAATCAAGACAGAGATTTTGATGTAGTGATTTGGAAGTTGGTTTGAAACATTTTGCTGTAATGTTTTATTATGAACCACGTTCGAAATAAAGTTTGTTTTTCCGCTGCTTATATACATATCTGTCTTGTAAATTATCTATATCTTTTACCTATAATGCTCCACCAAATTTAAGGCATTCCCTTTGTGAGTGACCTTAACGGAGGTGGGGTGTTTCAAAGTAAATTGGTACGACGTGTGTGTAAGCCTTGAGTGTTGTCAAGCCAAGTAACCTAATAAATAAGCAAATATGATTGAACGATATATGTAGGGTTATCCAAAGTGTATAGTTTGAATCCAGTCACTAGAACTTGTGTTCTGATCCCCTCCTCATAACATACTCGCAGGTTAGATTTGTGGCAGAGACATGAGAGATTATAGCTTTGGATACTGGTTGGGCAGTATTATTAATACGGTAAGGCTATACTTTGATTTATATTAAATTTTATCTATTCCTCTGTGAGATACTTTCTGAGCTTTGACATATCTTATGTCTCTGCCTTTTCTGCAGGATACCAGAGGAAGCCAATCCAAGTTTCGATATATTGTAATTTTGAAAAAAAAATCGGTCTGTCGAAATTAGGGTTGTCACATCTGGTATTAGAGCTTAGGTTTGGAATTCCTATATAAATAGTGAGTGAACGTATTTGTATTTAAAATAAATAAATAAATATATTATATATATATACCTAGATCCATAGAGGAACCCACTAAATAGAAAGAGTATAATATGGTATGAATTGGGATGTTTGTATTGTACACTAAAGGAATGAATAAGGAAATCTGAGACCCTTAGCTATTTTGGGTGGAGAGTGTACAATGTACTTTATATGGAAGGAAAGTGAATCCCATATGATTAGTATTTTGGGTTGGTGGGCTTGAAAACCTTATAAATTAGAAAAGGTTAAAAAGAGAAAAAAAATGGACTAGGAATATATATGTGTATACATATATATATATATATATAGTTGAGAGAATTGACCTTGGGGAGTGTCTAGGAAAGCCTAAAGAAAATTTGAAACCCGCTTTAAGTCTAACCCCATTGTTAACTTTTAAGAACTTGAAATTATAAAAGTTTTGGGAAAATGATTTATGGTGTTTCCAAGTTTTCATCTTAAAAGTTATAGTTTTAAAATATATAAAGAAGTACATATTGGGTTTTGAAGTAAAATGGGGTATTTTTGCAAATAGTGATTTCTGGCAAAAATTTTGTCTAAAGAAAAATTCTCTCAGTAAAAGGTGCATGTTATAGAGTATGTATAACTCTCTAGTTTTCTTGTTATATTTTAAACAATAATTTTTAATAAAGAAAGAGTTTAAGTATCTATTCTTATGATAACCCTTTTTGATGAATTATTTTAAGATAATTTTTGTGGTGGACAAAATAAGTTGTAGAGAATAAGAATAGAGTGGATGTTGGCACCTTGTAGTAAGAGACTAAACCAACCGTATAGGTAAGAACAAGTCATAAACCCGATTGAGAAAATGGTTGTCTGTATCTACTCCAGTTTTTGTGATTTGAAAAAAATGATGATTTACATTTTCTTTTAAGATGACATGTTTTATGGTTTGGCAAAATAAAGTTTTCATTAGGAAGATAAAGTTCTTTTAATTTTTGGAAGAAAAGAAGGGACAAACCATGTTTTAAAAAGTATGGAGTAGGTAAGGATTAGTGCCTAGGAAAGACGGGAAAAGTTTTGAGGCTATAAAGTAAATACCGAGAATTATCTTGGAATAATAGTGAGATCCCGTAGAATGCATAAGCGTTGGAAAGCCTACGGTGTTGCTTGAAATAATTGTTGGAATACAACTAGGACTAGTAGTGACTACTAGATAGAAAAGGGCAAGTAAGTGTTTAGATCCCGTTGCTAATTTTCATATTAGGGGTAAATCCCGTTATCGCATTTCTGTTGGGATTGTTCCGTTATTTTGTTGGGTAATTAGGGTAACACCTAAACCTTTCGTAGATCCCATAGTTTGGACTTTTCTGTCTGAGGAGAGGACATAGTCCCAAGATTCTTTGGCCTTAGTAGTAGCTGTGTAGGGTGTATGTTCTTCTGTTTTAGTTGGAAGACTAGAGGCTTATTTAAATTTAAACTAAGATCGGATAATTAAATGAGCTAAGAAAAGAGAAAAGGTACAACTGAAAAGGAAACAGAAAATTCAGTAAAGCAACAAAAATGGAAAATTATGAGAAAAAATGGATAAGAATAAAAATTTCCAAGACAAGATAATCAATAATAAAGAAAATTTTCTTATATGGACTGTGCTTGGATAGGAAAATAGGGAATCTTTATAAATAGTTACATAAAAATCCAAGTACGGTTAGAAAAAGGTTGGAAAAAGAAAAGCGGAAGATGCGGAGTTTTCCGTTTTCCACCTTTTTGTAACATAAGAAATCGAATGAAGAAAATAAGATTTTTCTGAAATTAAAAAAAATAAAGTTGGTTTGTAGGATTATGGATGCAACAATTGGATGAACTATGCTCTTACTCAGTAAGAGTGTGGGAAAATTTGGATGAAAAAGCATTTTGATTTTCATAATATTGCATTCATGTAGAACTGCCAGTATATTTAGGATGTGAGCATCATAATTTTAAAGGATTTTTGAAAAGCTTGCATACACATAGAAGGTACCGCTTAGGCATACATGCATTATTATGTTGTACTTCAATTTGCACAAGTGCACAATGTTTGCAAAAATTGGATGCACACAGGATGGATGTATATTATGCGAGGGGTTAATTGATTTTACCCTTATCAAATTTCGGGGACGAAATTTACTAAGGGTGGGAGAATGTAACGCCCCATATTTTTAAGATAATAAAATAAGGATTACTTAATTAAATATTCAGAATTAAGTAAAACGGACTGCGCCATTGCGTTCATCTCAAAATTCTGGTCAAGGTAGACACCTGGTTTGCGCAAAACGGACACCGTATGAAGAAGTTATGAGCATTAGAAGTTTGTATACATATAAGGAACTTATATGTACATATATTAAATAAATATGTCAAAAAATTCGAAAATCAGTTAAAAAATCAAAATGGCGGGCGGGAAAGTTCGTAGGGAAAATGGACCATTGGGGGTCGACCTAGGGGTCGACCCACCAACAGGGGTGTCGACCTAGGGGTCGACCTACTCGAGGATCCAGAAAGTTCTTCTGACATGTTCGGTTCTGATATCTTAAATTTTGATCTGAGGGACCTGGTTCCTCTACTACTCCTATAAATAACACCCTAGACCTAACCCTAAACATCATAATTCGGCGGCTACGCTGGAGCTCTGCCATGGCTCTCTCTCTCTTCTCAAATCTATTCTAAAATTAAAATGTTAGCCTAGAAGAATTATGGATTCAAATCTGGAAGAGGGAATCAACGTTAATAAAAAGATTATTAAATCATGAAACTAAGGTAAACTTCTTGATCCAATCTATTCAATTCTTCCTATTTCTTTCCCTTCTCTTTTAATGAAAATAGTCGATCCACGTTATTAGGTTTCAAATCAAATAAAAGGGAAAAAGGGAAACCATGGATGATAGAACGGATCAGATCCAAAATTTGGGGAAAGCATAAAAGATGAGTGGGTTTAAACTATAGTCTTTAGATAATGTTATGGCTATCGTTTAGCATTCCCCTTTTTAATAAATTATGAAATTGCCAGTTTAATTATAAATTGCTATTATAACAAGTTGAGACGTTAATATGAATAGATCAGGAAATTCATATGTTGAATATATTAAATTGGGGGAATGATTAGCATGATATAACATCAAATTGTTAATATGAATAATTCATATATTGAATCAGTTGAAATGTTGGAATGTTTACATGTTATAATATTAATTTGAACATGTGGGAAAAGTTCATACATTGGATTTGTTGGAGTGCTAAAAAGTTTACATTTGTCCCAGTTATATACAGGGAATAATTGGAGTAAGTATGTGACGGCCCGCCCCGCACCCACCGTCGTTTACTCCAAAGGTGCGCTGTACACATGTCCAGTTAGCACGGAACGGGTCGTCAGAATGAAAGGGGAAGAAGGAAATGAACATACGAGAACCTGTAGAATGTCTCACAGCGCATAGAATAAAATATAATAACAACATACTTGACATAAAACAGGTGAGACAGTGCATAAGCTGACAATCAGAACTAAACATCATAGCAGCGGAAATCCAAAATACAGCTTATTACAACTTTTCAAACTGTCTCAAAGCAAAAGTAAGATAAATGAGGTACACTACTAATGCCCAAGTAGCGACCACCAACGACACAGGGAGAATGTGTATATATATATCATACGTGGAAGCCTCCTGCCCGCCTCCGAATCAGCTACTCGCGCATCACCAACTAACCTGTCTCTAGTCTGCTCGTGTGAGCACCCAGAGTAATAAGAGGAGACATAAAACTCTGGGTCAGACATAAAGCCTGGTATGAGCGATAAGCATCTAAAGTGAACAATAACATGTAGACTAAAACATACCTGAACCTGGACCTGCAACCAAAGAGTTAGCACTACATATTGTACAACACTCTAAGGTACCATATCAAACAGTGTAAAGATACGGAGGTAGGGGAGGTGTGCATGTCATAGTGATGGGAAACAATCAAACATAGCATCCATCCTCACATCTCTCACTCAGTGCGTAAAGCATACGATATTCACCACTTCGATCACCCAACATACCTTGCTACGATCACTATGCCCCATGAAGTCATAAATGGCTTCACTGCACTGATAACGTAGCCACTAATCCTTTGCTATGTCCACTTTGCCCCATGGAGTCACAAGAACCCCACTGCACTGGCTCATAGCCTTACTAATCCTTACTATGTCCACTCTGCCCCATGGAGTCACAAGAACCCCACTGCACTGGCTCATAGTCTTACTACGCATCACCTTTCCCCTCAGGTCATAATGACCCTACTGCACTGATAACGTAGTCTTGCTACCATCACCTTGCCCCTCAGGTCATAATGACCCTACTGCACTGATAAGTAGCCCATCATCCAATTCTTAGTGGTGAATCAAAGTTATGAACGTCGACAACTCCTTAGCACACGTCCCGCAGCAAAGTCCAACTCATGAAGTCCACTCATTGGTTCCTATCTGGATCCTGAGTCAATACCCTTCATTTGGACTACCTTTGCATCTCGGGTTCAGTCTTCATCGGTTCGGTTCGGATCAGAATGCTCCTTCTTCACTGGATCGGGTCGGGTCTCCAGCTTGCCACGGTTCGGATCGTCATCGCGGTCCTCTTTCTCTTTGCTTCGGATCGTGCTCCTCTCCTCGGTTCGGATCGGAATACCCCACACGGGTCGGATCGCGCTCCTCCAGCTCGTGGCTCCCCCTGGTTCGGATCGGCATCTCGTAGTGCATCGGTTCGTGGATGCTGCTTTCCTCTAGTCGGATCGTGATGCGAAGCACAAGTGGATCGGATCGGGTAGCAGTTCGCGGTTGGTGCTCGTGGGCCTTGCGCAGATGGTTCGGTTCGGAGGAGATGACTCGACTCGTGGTGATGTCCCACGATCCCATAGGGCGATCCGATCGACCCTCAATCCCCTAT
The DNA here is from genome assembly GCA_030737875.1 of Allium sativum. Lineage (NCBI taxonomy): Eukaryota > Viridiplantae > Streptophyta > Magnoliopsida > Asparagales > Amaryllidaceae > Allium > Allium sativum. The sequence goes on along the minus strand of CM060909.1, from coordinate 226,491,705 downwards.
CTGATCCGAATCCCTGCACCTTGTCCAGCGAGTTGTTTACGCCCCTCGACGGCGTTTTCGACCATTCCAACAATTCTAACTAATCACAAAGCATTTCATACAGTCATAGCAACATGCATAATCAACCACAAACATCAAAATATCAATATGATAGGTAGAAATGGATCAAACATACCCAAAATCCCATATTTCCCCTTAAGCATATTTAGGTGAAACAAATGATAGGATTAGCAAAACTTAACCAAATTAACCCAAATTCATATCAGAGGTCTAAAACATCATTTAAGAATTTATGAACATTTTTCCCGAATTTTATCATGCTTAAATTCGCTAATTAACACTAATTACCCTTAACTAGCCAAAATTAGTGTAAAACTATGCAAATCACTCACCTTAGCCACAAAATAAACTAAGATTTGAAATAAATCTCTGATTTGATGTGAATCTCAATGCTAAACAACAGCTCCAATGTTGTTTTGGTGTAGATCTTCCTTGATTAGAGGTTGCTAAGCCAAATCCTTGACCAAAAGGTGATTTGGAGGTGATTTAGAGGTTGGAGGCCATTTTTAGGGTTCCTTGGTGATAAGTGGAGGCTAGAAAACTGGAATGGAATGATCCTCTATCTCATTTCAGCCTCCCCATAACCCTAATCCCGAAATGGGTTATGGGCCTATCCACTAATCACCCGATTTGGCCCGGTTAAGCAGTTTTTCACCCTTCAAACCTTATTTCAGCCATATCTCCCAAACGGTAAGTCCGTTTGGCTATTATGACCACTCTACGGAAAGGTAAACCATCAAACGAATCCAATGGAAGTGGTTTCAGATCAAAATTCCTTTCCAATCAAAAGTTATGGCCAAAACAGTACCAACTAGGGGCAAAATGGTCATTTAAAAATCAACAAAAATCATGAACATGGGAAATGACTCTAATGGATGTTTCCCAAAGTTACATGACCATACGACTTCATACGGGAAAGAAATAAATATTCTACGATCCTCCGATGCGTAGAATGCGGGTCATTACAAAGTATATGACTATATGGATTCATGTTAACATAGAATCAAATAAATATGGGTTTGGGGCATCGACCAAATTATGTTTAAATATCTTAAATTGGATCATAAGTATAGAAAAATGATTTGGGCGCAAAGGGGATCATATGTAAAATATGAATTGACATAACTCGAATAATATGAATTTAGACATATAACCCATCAAGAATATAATTGGGTAAATGGGCATTAACACCTATAAAGACATAGGTTTAAATAATTGACTAATAATGAATACCTAGGATTACAATTAGAAACTGTAATTGCACTTATGACACGAGGTTAGGTTGCATTAGAGGTGGAAGTCTGCCCGGACCCGACCGACATATCCAGCAACCACTAATGTTAAACCTAATGTGAGAGGTCTAAGTGCGCAAATACGAGACGGGCTATGACACAAGGTTAGACCTAACTATGGAATAAGACTGCCCGGACCCAACCAGCCTATCCAACATCCACAAGTTGTAGGCCTAATGTGGGAGGTCTAACCCATTGTAAACCATAAATGGACATAGTAATAAATTGGACTACTTAACCAAATCTAATCCATAAGGATTGTATGATTATGAACTAATGTTAGGGTTAAGTAAAATTGGTTGGACAGTGGGTGGGCTAAGAAAATCTAAGGGGGTGGGTAATATTTACATATAGGCACGCAAATTTAATCCTATAAGGTTATGTAATTAAAGACACCTAATGGTACACATAACCGGTAGAAATAATAAAGTTATGTAATTAAAGATACCTTTTAGGTTAAGCATAACTTGTAGGAATGATAATCACTTATTATAAGTAAATAACATTAAAGAAAATGTTGTATAATAAGAAAACTTGTCCTAGACAAGTGAATATTATAACTTAGGTTATAATAAACTAGTAAGGGAGTGGGATAACTGGTGAAATGAGTTAAGGGACATTTAATTGTAAATTAAGTAAGTGGTAAATGGGGAGAACTGAAAACCAGTTGAGAAAAGGGGGAAAATATATGAAATATAAGAAATTGTACTTAATTATAAATTAAGTAATCTGTAAGCTTGGAAGTCTAAAACCCGTTGAATGTTTAGATTTGTCCTAAGGGACAAGAGGAAATTATAACATAGGTTATAATAAACGGGTAGAGAAACTTATTAATGGGCCTTAGTTAATAGAACTAAGTTAATAAGTACATAGCGATAAGTTGTATTAATAATGTAAAATGGAATTATGATTAAATGAGAAAGGATAAGGAAAACTTATGAAATGAAATAAGTTATATTTAATCATAAATGGTAAGTGACATGTTAATTAGAAAACATGTGAATTGGGTATTGTAACACCCCGAATTTGTATCGACACTAAAAGAGGATAAATTAAATAATAATTAATTTAATATACAGAATTAGAGGAAACAGATTGTACCAATGCGTCTGTCTCGAAATTCTGGTCAAGATAGACATTTGGTTTGCGTACAACGGACACTGTATGAGGAAGTTATGAGGGTTTTAAATTTGTATACGTGCAGAAAAATTATATACATACGCATGCATCAGAATTTTATCCAGAACAGTACGATTTGAATTCGTCAAAGTGGCAAAATTCCCTCTCTAGGGGGTCGACCCCCCCAAAGGGGTGTCGACCTAGGGGTCGACCCCCCTTAAGGGATTTCGACTTATGGTTCGACCCACACACAGAGGTGTCGACACCCCTAGGGCTAAGGTGGCAGTCAGTTTCAGAGTGTTCTGCAGCTATAAATATGTGCTCAAATCCCTATTTCTTCATTGGAAATTATGGGAGCCATATGCTGCCGGGATACGACTGAGATAGGACCATTTTCTGCAACTACGTTCTTTGCAAATCAAATTCAGAAATTCAAGATCCGATCTTTCTCAATTCTCTAAACCTAACGCTGTGATTTTCTAGATTGCTTTTAGGTTTAGATAAATAAAAGTAAATTGTGAAAACTGTAAATTGGATATGTTGTAAAGTATGATTCTGTGCAAGTGTTATATCCTATACTGTGTCATGATAGATTTGTTTCCCAATATTTAATACAATTGTGGTTATTCTATTATGTTGCCTATGAGGATCTTGACTTGCAACTATATTATGGTGATGTACATCTATTAAAGTGCACAGTTGTAACATTGGCTAGATCCAGTTCTTTATGTAAATCCCCCTTTTCACCTGTCATATTGTGATCAATCTCGATATGTTGTAAACTTGACATGTGAAGTCTTCTTTAGATTTAAACATGTTACTATGTCACCCTAATTATGCTAGATCTAAATAGTTGGACACCTAAAATGGTTAATTTAGATTTCATTATGCTTTCTTTGACATCATAGTTTCCACAAGTTCATCAGTTTTATGTCCACCTTGTTATGATGTTAATTACATGTCAACTCACCTTGTTATCATGCTAGTTTATGCCAAGAATATATGTTGAAACTATCACCTTTGTCATATTCCATATTCATTGTTATGGCTAGGCTGCTTTATAGCCTAGATACCGCCAAAATACGTGTGAATACGTTAGTTAGGAAACGGGGAAAGGGATTTATAATCGGCATAATTTATGTAATATTTATACAAATTGGACATTTAATTCAAATGGGGAAACATAGAAATAATCACCTATAATGACATAGGTAGATTTGGATAAAAATGGAATATTTAGTAATTACAATTAGGAATTGTAATTGCACTTATGACACGAGGTTAGGTTGCATTAGTGGCGGAAGTATGCCCGGACCCGACCGGCATATCTAGCAGCCACTAAAGCTGAACCTAATGTAAGAGGTCTAAGTGCGCAAATATGAATCGACTAAGACACGAGGTTAGGCCCGATTGTAGAATAAGACTGCCTGGACCCGATCGGCATAACCAGCATCCACACGTTGTAGGCCTAATGTGGGAGGTCTAGCCCATTATAACCATAATTGGACATGGTATTGAATTGGACTACTTAATCTAATTTAATCCATTAGGATTGTATGATTATGAACTTAAGTTAGGGTTGAGTAAAATTGGATGGGTAGTGGGTAGGTTAAGTAAATTAGAGGGGGTGGGTAATATCTACATATAGGCCCACGAACTTAACCCAATAAGGTTATGTAATTAAAGACACCTAGTGGTATACATAATCAGTGGAAAAAATATAATAAAGTCATGTAATTAAAGACACCCATTTAGGGCAAGCATAACTGACATATCGCTATGTAATTAAAGACACCTAAGGTTATACATAGTCCGTGAAAAACCTAGTGGGGATACAAGACAAAGGGGAGAGCTTATATCATATAGTGTGGGACCCATTTCAGTCAGTAACCCGGAGTTGGTATCAAATAAAAAACTCCGTACTAGGCGGAGAAGGGGCACGCTTACTGATTGATTATAAGAGATCCAAACAAGATGGACAGTGTGGGCAGTGCAAATCGACCAGGCCATGTGCGTGCATGAGCCGGGCGGAGGGGGATAAAACGACCGTGACACCAGTAGATATGGTTTTGCACACCTTAAGGGTTGCCACTTTAGGAAGTGATACCTCCTACTGTGGGGCCAACAAAGGATATCTACGGAGTAGGGAGCCGATCGATAAGGGTAGTGGTTAGGGTGCACTCGGACATATGCCCTAAGTCTACCAACTTATAGTGGAAGGGATCATCTCATTTTTATTTATACTAGTAATAGTGCAGGGTAATCATTAGTGAAGCACATACACCTTACCCTGTTTATCTTTTCGCACCTTCCATTTACATAGTGATCTCTCTTATCCATTTTATATGCCTATCATGTTACTTTTATTTATTTACTAGCTAAAAGTAACTAGACTCTCGCCAGACTTTAGGTCTGACCCTTTTGTTTCTCCTTCTTTCTTCCGTTCCCCCCTAGGTTCTTAGGGAGTAAACACTCAGGCTTAGTTAGGACTCAGATATCATCTTGCTAGGAGCTACTTCTGAAGTATGGCTCAAGTTCTTGTCTCTACTATGGGTTAACTCTTTTAATTGGGGAATTATGTTTTTCATATTCTTATGTACTCTGATGATGCAAGACAGAAGTTGTTTTATTGTAATGGTTTCTGTGACTTATGGTATTATGGACCACGATATTATGATTTATGTTTGAAATAAAAATTTAAAATTTGCACTGCTATCTTATTTATATTTGTCTTGTAATTATTCTGTGTCTGTTTACCTATAACGCTTCACGAAACTTAATGCATTCCCTTAGTGATTGACATTAAAGGATGTGGGGTGTCACACTTGGTATCAGAACTGAAGGTTACCGGATTAGATAAAAGTTTTTGGAAATTATTTTCAAAAAGGTTTTAAAAGAAAGTATTTTCAAAAGAAAAGTCTTCTTTGAAAAACATTCCCCAAAAAAGCCATACGTAGTATCCTTCGGTCCTTTATCTAAATTTCTGCCTTTTCCCTTTTTTCAGCATGTCTGGGGAACAAAACATCCCTAATATCCCAGAGGGCATCACAATACTTGGATGGTTCCGTAGGTATTTGGAGGCCACGACGCCGACCGAAGGCCAAAGAGACGTTCCTCCCCCAGCTGCACCAGTCATTCCTCCTCCTCCCCCCCCCTCCAAGAGCTGACAACTTTGCCAAGATCTGTAAAGACTTCCGGGCTATGGGAGAAAGACCATTCCATGGGAACGAGACATTTGTAGAAGCTCGGAATTGGATTAAGGAGACCTAGGACTTATTCGTAATCCTTGAAGTTGTAACAACCCGCCATTTTGACCGTGCCGAATTGACAAAATATGCCAACTCGAAACGTCCAAAACAACAGATTGTTATTAGCTTCTGAGGTAAATAGAACAAATCACAGATCACAGACACAGATACAAAGCAATATAATACCTCACAGCGGAAAAATTAAAATACAATAGTAGTTCATGAAGCTTTACATCAGAGTTTACATAAATAATTCAGCGGAAGTCTAATACAATAAATAACTGATAACAATCTGAAACAGAATGACAAAGATAACTGAACAGGTAGATATAAATGAGAAAACCCAATAATCTTCAAACTCCAAGAGTGGATCTCGAAAGCTGTGATAATCGATCTGACCCGAGCAATAATGCAAAACAAAACAACTCGGATCAGGACTAACATTCTCGTGGAAGTAAATCAATTCAAATGAAATGTTCGATGAAATGCAAACAGTAACTTAGAGGATGTTTGGGATCACCATCCTCTAAGGATCCGTCAAACTAATACTATATAGTATAATACGCTATATACAATAGTGTCTATCAGTAAAGTAAAATATCAAAATAGCATAAGCGGGATTACCATGATTACCCATACACCGTTTATATATTCCCATAGTATATACAGTACCGTAATTCCTCCGTAAACTGGAGGTTGATCAGAGGGCACTCCATATAAAACAGTACAAAACAAAATCGTAGTGGGCTCGTATAAGGCATGTGACAAGGCACGCAAGGAATGCCAGGGTGGATTCACCATTTGCAGAGCCGGACTGGTGGTAACACATAGTAGCTACTACCGCCCACCTCGATACACACTCCCATAATCAAAAGGGCCCAAATCGAATCTCAACAGTAATAGAATAATATCGAAGAAGTGTGCTCGATAAGAGGTATGACCTCACTTGGTCCGTGCGTAGCTCCTGTTTTAGCCACATCAAGCTGACTCAAGGTAGTCAGGGTCTCGTAATTAATATGAAATAAAAATGGAGTCGTTCGCCAAATCATCCCCTTCATTCTGGAACTCCGCCACGTACACAGTTGTCAAAGTGGTTTTCGGTATTGGCAGAGAGTATGACAATAGCCGATCTCGGTCTCTTTAACAACCAATCGTTTACATTTTTCACACCGTGGTCATTATTTTATAAATCACTTTATAAAATAGTTTATACGAATTCTCATATTCGAATTTGAAATCAAATTTAAAAATCTAACTTCAATTATATTCAATTTTGAAAACATCTCACGAGAATCGCTCAAATTAAATCGATTTAAAAAAAAAACATCTCGAAAAATTTCAAAATGTAGTATAAGCAAATACTATACTTTTTAACTTAGATTTTATATAAGTTTCCGACAAAAATCGCATAACAACTTTCAAATCCCAAATCGACTTATATTTAAGTTATACCTTAAATATCTCAATTTCCGTTTAAATCAATATCAAAACCTTTAACTTCAATTATAATTTTGGTTTGGCTTATATTCGCAAAAATTCAAGTTTGAAACCATTCAAGTGATTCGAAATTTTCCTTCACAAGGAATCGTTTCAATTCGATTCATTTAAATCCGACATTTGGTTCGAATTCGAATATACGATTCAAGTCAAAATTACATTTCAATTTAAACAAATTTTATCATACTTTATCATTCAAGTCATATAGTTCAAAATTGTTACTTCTACATTTTTGAATCAAAATCTTATATTTCAATTCAAACGAATTACTATTTAAAACCATTCTTATGCATCATTTTAACAAAATTCTTAATTCAAACCAAACAATATAAAAACCAATTCCGCATATAACATCTATATATATATTCCAATTCATGTTTAATCAATTAAAAACTTGAATTCAATTCATATCGATTATAAATTAAAATAAATCAATTTACCCAATTCACATTCATTTCTTATCAAGGTTCGTAATTTAAACCAAATCAAATTCAATTTCTTAATTTTATCAATTCAAGTTCATCTCTACTAAAATTCGTATCGGTTCCAATTCATAACATAATATGAGTTCATTCATTATTCAAACATCGTTATATAAATTTACATCTTTAAACTTCGAATTTAAATCGCGAAATCTAACCTATCCATCTTGACTTCATTCAAGTTTATGAAATATATATATATAAGAAAAATAAATTTTGAAAATAGATATATGTATATATATATAAGTTTAAAAAAAATTCTAAAGTAAATTAGAAATAGATTATAAACATATAAGTTTAAAATAATATAAAAATAGATTTAAACAAATATTTACAATAATATAAAAAGGTTAAAATACTTATAGGAATAAATTATATGGTTTAAAATAAATAAATTTATAAGTAAAATCTTAAATAAACATTTCAATCCCTATTTACAAATAAATCATTTTAAACCACATAATTTAAAATATACAAAATAATTTATATTTAAATAAAATATAAATATAAATATATAAAGTCTTAAGTAAATATTTTAAAATAAAACTCATTTTACCTCGAAAACATGAACGACGGTGTCCGTATATAGTTTTCTACCCTATGGTCAAGTGATACGGATATTTATCATTTCAACCCGCAATTGATAAAATTTCTACGGGTCTATCATTTCAACCCGCGATCCCAAATTCAATAAAAATCGTTCAAATCTATCATTTTAACCCATAACGATTTTTCCCTATTCTAATGTTCGTTCGGGTATGTATCATTTCAACCCTTAGTGATTTTCCTAAAACTAGGGTATCATATAGTATCAATCACAACATATATATCATCAGTGCAACTACGTGTCATATGAATATATCGTGTCGCATATGAAATGTGCATACATATCAAATCAAACAATTTCTACTAGCAAGCTATACATTTCATATAACAGTTCATTATTGATCTAACATCCATGAAATAAATGTGAGTCAGGTGTGAGATAAACTCACCTTTCGTGGCACGGGTTTGAAAACAGCAGACGGATCGACATAGAATAGAACGACGACTTCCAGGCACGATTCAGAATGATTTCAATCTGATATCACTCAACATTTTCTTTTATTGATAAGAAGAGGCTATGGAGTTTCTCATCGGATCGGTATTGTTATTGGGTTTTGGGATGGTACGGCCATTGGGTTTGGAATTGTTTTCGAACTCAACACCACAATCGACTCCATAATAAACACAATAAATTCTCACAAAAATAAACACAACGCTCCTTTTACACAAAATATTATAAAAATATTTTTATATGAGAATATAAACTGTAAAATTATAATATATTTATATATATTCAAAATTCGACGCACACCAATTTTTTTATTTATTTATTTACATAAGCACACTAAAACAAGACCGTATATGAACCTTTAAACAAAAAATATATGTATGTATATATATATATATTAAAACAAATAAAATTTTAAAAATGACTCACCCGCATGTAAATAAATATATATATATGCATAAAACATTGACATAACACAAATATACAATATAATATGCATACAAACACACTCATATACTCACGCAAACCCCACACGCACGCACACAACTCTCTCAACAACTCACACACAATGGAAAAACAGGCCAACAGGGAACGATCAACGCAAATGCACAGCAAGTGAACTAGGCTATATGGTTCGACAGCTGATCAAACAGATGGTGACGATTTTTGCTTGGTTTTTTTTTTGTACGGGGTTCAGGTGGCGCCATAAGAGGAGGGTTGGCGAGCTGGCCGAGGTAAAGTGGGGAGGTTCGGAGTAGGGAGGGAGCGGAGGGTGAAAGCTGGGCGGACCTTGGTCGGAGGCTGATGGGAAAGTTTCGGTGCGGAAGAGAGAGCGACTTCAGCTGGAACAGCGAGGCTTCGACTGAGAGGGAAGAAAGGCCAGTGGGACGTGGTTCGGCAGATGAGTGGAGATGGGTTGGTAAGGATTGAGTGTAGCGCTGGGGAATGGGATGAATATGGTGCAATTTATAAGTAGGGTTTGCTTCCAGATTTGCAAATGAAGAGGAATGCCGGATTTTAAAACAGTATATGTAGGAGTGGTTGCTGTATTGTATGAAGAAGAGGTGGGAGCAAAAGCAGGAGAGAGAAAAGGTCTCTGGAGAATGGGAAATGTGGGTAGCAATGGGAAAATAAGGAGATGGAACCGGTCAATATTTGAAATTGTCCTACAAGAAATAAACGGATCTTTTTTTTTAAATAGTATATACGAAGGCTGTTGTAACAATGCTTTTTTTCTTTCTTTCTTTCTTTTTTTTTGTTTTTTTTTGAGACCATACCTTATTGGGACCATGAAAACAAAACAACCTTTGGAAACTTAAGGCGAATCAAAAAGTGAACGGGCAAGTTTGGCAACATGAACAATTGCTTTGGAAACATGAAATGGAAAAATAACATATGAACGTGCATGTCTTTTGTAAGTGGACAAATGAACGTTAAGTGGACAAATGAACTTACATGTCCTTTGTAATATATAAACATAAGTGATCATTTGCAAATGAAGGGAGAGGGTGCATGGCATTGAAAAACATAACCTATGTATTGAAATTATAGTGGACGCATGCATGAATTAAAGGTGGCGTACACATGTAAATGTGCCCACTTTGGAAACATAAAAATATTTGGGTGGCTCAGTAAAATAAAAGAACCGGTTTTGCAGACCCAAAATAGTTAGAAAAACATGTAAGATCGGAAAAGGGACACATCGAACTCAAATGGCTCTGTTTCAAAAATGAACCGTGCAAGCATTTTCACAATTTCAGCGCGAACCGAACACCGAAACTGACAAATGAATATATTGCGGAAATCAGCGCGACGAGACGGACACAACGGTATAAAATTTGCAGTGGCAGGATGTTCCGTTCAAAAACGCGTTACGGACCCCTTAAACGTAAAAATGCGGATGGAAAACAGATGTCAAAACGTCCGATTTTCGCGAAACGAATTTCGCCGTCGAATTCGTGACAACGAATAGAATATTTTTCGTGTTTGTCCGAACTGGTTTTGGAGAAATTTTTAAATCGCTAAAATTTGGTCTGTTATGCGCAGCTTTGCACTGAAAATTGCACGATCGAGAAACATTCAAATTTTCCGATGTGATTTTCACTACTGCTGCATCTCACTGTACGTATTTCAAATTTTAAATTCCCGTTACAAAAAAAAATTGCAAAAAGTTTTCAAAATAAAATTTTGATTTAAATCGGATTTTAAATCGTTAAAAATTACCGGTTGTTACAGAAGTGGAGGACCGAAGAAAGATTCAGTTAGTTGCTTGGCTGTTAAAGGACGAAGCCTCATTTTGGTGGGAAGTCACCCAAGCTGGACGTCCGGTGGAAACTTGGGACGATTTTAGAAAGAGATTCAAAATGAAATTTCTTTTCCAAGTTGAGAGAAGCATACAGATGGAGAGGTTCTTAGCACTCAAATAAGGAAATTTGACAGTAAAGGAGTATGTGAACAAGTTCAACCAGCTGGCAAGGTTCGGGTTAGAGTTGGTAGATACACCGCACAAAAGGGCTTTGCGGTTTGCTAAAGGGCTGAATGAGTCTCTGCATGGTTTGTCCATGTCCCATATTCCAATGGGGGCCACTTTTGAAAAGCTTGTTGATATGGCCCTAATGCATGAGGAGGACAAGGGAGAGATGAAGGAAGAAAAGACTGAGGGAACATCGCAGAATAGGAAGGTGAGCAGAAGAAAGGAGGGAAAGATGACAAAGGAAAGGATAAGAGAAAATGTCACAATTGTGGAAAGGAGGGTCGTTTGATCGAAGATTGTAAGAGAAGGAAGGCCAGTTGCTTTAATTGCGGAGAGGTCGGACACTTCTCCAAAGAATGCCCGAAGAAACAGGGATCACAGGGACAAGGTCAAATAGCAGGGACTTCTAGGGGCCAGGTGCATGCTCTCGCCATTAGTGGTCCTGAAAGAGGTAGAAAAATTTCCGTAGAAAGTTTAGTTTCTCTTTCAAACCATCCAGTTAGAACACTTTTTGATTCTGGTGCTTCACACTCGTTTATATCTAGTTCTGTGGTTGAATCTTTGTACATAATTACTAGTATGGTAGTAGATCTTGTAGTTTTTTCAAACCTCATTGGTGGTTCGGCTCATTTATCGATGATTTGTCGGGGTTTGAAAATATATGTGTTAGGCATCGAGTTTGAATGCGACGCGTATGTGCTCGGGTTTATGGGCTACGGGTTGATTCTAGGAATGGATTGGCTTACCACGTATGGGGCCATTTTGGATTGTGAGAGGAGGGTTGTTACGCACCTGACTTGTAATGGGAAGACCCTCGAAGTTTCTTGTGACCCCCAAGGGTCTGTTATGCTTAGCTTCCTAGAGTCTCTAGAAGCATCCATAGATGATTTGCAATTTGTTCCAGTGGTTCAAGATTATTCCGATGTTTTTGATGAGGTACGGGGTTTACCTCCAAGGCACGATATTGACTTCCGCATATATCTGGTGGACAATGCAAAGCCAGTTGCATTACCAGTGTGCCACATGGCTCTAAGGGAAAGGAGGGAGCTGAGTAAGCAAGTAGGGGAGCTACTTGAGAAAGGGTTTATCAGACGAAGCATATCTGAATGGGGTGCTCCAGTAGTGTTCGCAACTCAAGCGGATGGTTCACTTCGTTTGTGTGTTGACTATAGAGAATTGAATAAGCTCACCAAGAAGGATAGGCATGCACTTCTGAGGATTGCTGATTTATTTGATCAGCTTGTTGGTGCCTCGGTATTTTCTCAATTGGACCAGGCTACGGGGTTCCATCAGTTGAGGGTGGCTGAGGACAACGTAGACAAGACTGCTTTCAGAACTTCGAACGGTTTCTTTGAATGGCTAGTTATGCCTTTTGGGTTGACAAATACACCCGCCTATTTTGTTGATTTGATGAGTAGGGTGTTTCGAGAGTTCCTAAACAAATTTTTCGTAGTCTTTGTTGATGATATTTTGATCTTCTCTAAGAGTGAAGAAGAGCATGCCCAACATTTGAGAGAAGATTGGAAAACTCTCTGTGACCATCAGCTTAAGGTAAAGTTCTCCAAATGCCATTTTTGGAGAAAAGAGGTGAGATTCTTAGGGCATGTAGTCTCCAAAGAAGGGATAGCTGTAGATCCCTCCAAGGTGGTTGCAGTGCAAGATTGGCAGATTCCTAAAAATGCAACCGAGGTGAGAAGCTTTCTTGGGTTGGCAGGTTATTATAGGAAGTTCATTAAGGACTTCGCGAAGATATCGGCCCCTCTCACCAGGCTGACAAAGAATAATTTGGCATTTTCATGGGACATAGACTGTGGCGTTGCTTTCCAACGACTGAAGAGGGCTCTGACAACAGCCCCAGTCTTGACCTTGCCCGATGGAAGTAAAGTGTTTACCGTATACACTAATGCGTGCGGTACAGGGCTTGGTGCGGTTCCGATGCAAGATGGGAAAGTAATATGATATGGGGGTAGACAATTGAGAGCTCATGAGAAGAACTACCCCACCCATGATCTAGACCTAGCTGCCATAGTATTCGCGTTAAAGACGCGGCGTCATTATTTACTTGGAGAAAAGTTTGAGTTATACACTAATCATAAATCTCTCAAGTATCTATTCTTACATAAGGATCTCAACTTAAGGCAACAACGGTGGATGGAGTTCTTAGCTTCATATGATTTTGAGAATGCTTATACACCTAGCAAGGGTAATGTGGTGGCAGACGCACTAAGTAGGCAGAGGGTGGCCCTGAGTCCTCTGTTTGTGGAAAGAAAGAACTTGTAGTTCATATCAGCTTTTGATTTCAGACCCTCCATCGAGGTTCTGCCTGATTTGCTTGCATCCTGGGAGATACGACCAACTCTTATGGATCAAATAGGAGCTTAGCAACAAGGTGACCCATAGATTCTAGACATCATGGATAAGCTCAGAAGAGGGGAGACTTCTAGTCACCTCAGTAGATATGACATAGATGAAATGGGGTGGTTGCGATGGGATGGAAGGCTTTGTGTTCCTCAAACTGGAAGCTTGATAAAGGCTATCCTAGAAGAAGCCCACCATTCTAAGATGACCATTCATCCAGGCAGTGATAAGATGTACAAGGACATGAAGAGGGTTTTCTTTTGGGCTGGGATGAAGAAAGATGTGGCCGAATTTGTTTCTCAATGTTTAGTTTGCCAGCAAGTCAAAGCTGAGCAAAAGAGGCCCGGTGGATTACTTCATCCGTTGGAGGTTCCGCAGTGGAAATAGAAGAGCGTCTCTATGGATTTCATAGATGGTTTTCCTAGATCGAAGAAAGGTAACACCAATATTTGGGTGGTAGTGGACAGACTCACTAAGAGCTCTCACTTTATTCCAGTTAAGAGTAAGAGGACGACATCATGGTTGGCAGCAATTTATGTTCGTGAGATAGTTCGTCTTCATGGAGTACCTTCCAGCATCGTGAGCGATCATGACCCCATCTTTACCAGCGAATTTTGGAGGAGCTTGCAAGAAGCATTAGGTACATAGTTGTGTTTGAGCACCGCTTATCATCCTCAGACCGACGGAATGACGGAGAGGGTGAATAGGATTCTTGAAGATCTTTTAAGACTGTGTATCCTAGACTTCGGAGGGACTTAGGAAGAACATCTTCCTTTAGTAGAGTTTTCCTATAATAACAGTTATCAAGCTAGCATCAGCATGGCACCCTTCGAAACATTGTATGAACGACCCTGTAGATCACCAACTTGTTAGTGGGAATCTATAGAAAGATTATTACTTGGACCAGATATGTTTAGGGAAATGACCGAAAAGATTGACCTTATTCGACAGCGGATGAAGACAGCTCAAGATAGGCAGTAGTCATATGCATACAAGAGAAGGATTGACATCGAATTCGAAGTGGGAGACTTGATTTCTACCAAAGTATCGCCTTTAAGGAATGTGGTTCGCTTCGGATCAGTAGGGAAGTTGGCACCTAGGTTTGTGGGACCATTTCCCATAAACGAGAGGATTGGCCAAATGGCCTACCGAGTAAAGCTCCCAGAAAATCTATCCGGTGTTCATGACGTTTTCCACGTCTCTCATCTGCGGAAGTGCCTGCATGACACCGCAGAAGTTGTTGAGCCGAGTATGTTGGAAGAAGTCGAAGTGGAACGAGAGGTGACAGTCAGACGAGTCCCTACCCATATTCTTGAGTCAGAAGTTAAGAAGCTGCAAAAAAGGAGATCAAGTTGCTAAAGGTTCAATGGGGAGATAACCCAGAATATGCGACTTGGGAGACCGAAGACAAGATTCGTGCTTCGTACCCTTTTCTTTTCGAGGGTATGTTCTTAACTCATTTTCCTAAGTTTTATCAGTGCTTTTTTATGTTAATAGAATATATCTTATCCATAGTATTTTTGACCTTTAGATAGGAATCCTATGGATGTAAACATGTGTTTGAAACATGTTATGTTTGATGGATGCAAGTGGATACAAGTGTTTGCTAGTGGTTGCCTGTGGACGCATATACACACACATTAGGCACAAATAACGGCTCAATCACTCTTATACTGCATATGGATGTGTGTGCATTTTCTTTTCTTTTATGGATGGAAATGGACGAGTTAGCATATGGATGTTGCATTTGGATGAATGAATGTGCACACATATAGAACTCACATGATATAATAGGATTAATAGCATAATATTGGATTCATGGCACTAACATACATTGCATTAAGGAGGTCAACTGAATCAGTAGACCGCCTGATCTTCGCATTATTGTTGGGACATATACACACACCTTCGCATATATTCATATAGGAATTAGAATCTTTAAGTACAATGGATGCCAAAGGTTGTTGGATGAGTAGATGGATGGTAGGATATGCATTCTTCTCAACTTAGAGATTTTGAGACGAAATCCTTTGAGTAGGAGAGAATGTAACACCCCGAATTTGTACCAACACTAAAAGAGGATAAATTAAATAATAATTAATTTAATATACACAATTAGAGGAAACAGACTACACCATTGCGTCCGTCTCAAAATTCTGGTCAAGATAGACATTTGGTTTGCGTAAAACAGACACCGTATGAGGAAGTTATGAGGGTTTTAAGTTTGTATACGCGCAGCAAAATTATATACATACGCATGAGTCAGAGATGAGTCTGAATTTTATCCAGAACAGTTCAAATTTGAAAAATTCGTCAGAGCGGCAAAATTCCCGCTCTAGGGGGTCGACCCCCTAGAGGGGTGTTGACCTAGGGGTTGACCCCCTTTAAAGGGTGTCGACCTATGGTTCGACCCACACACAGGGGTGTCGACACCCCTGGGGCTGAGGTGGCAGTCGGTTTCATAGGTTCTGTGGCTATAAATATGTGCTTAAATCTCCTATTTCTTCATCGGAAACTATGGGAGCCATATGCCGCCGGGATACGAACTGAGACATGACCGTTTTCTACAACTACGTACTTTGCAAATCAAATTCAGAAATTCAAGATCCGTTCTTTCTCAATTATCTAAACCTAACGATGTGAGTTTCTAGATTACTTTTAGGTTTAGATAAATAAAAGTAAATTGTGAAAGATTGTAAATTGGATATGTTGTAAAGTATGATTCTGTGCAAGTGTTATATCCTATACTATGTCTTGATAGATCTGTTTCCCTAGATCTAATACAGTTGTGGTTATTCTATTATGTTGCCTATGAGGATCTTGACTTGTAACTATATTATGGTGGATGTACATCTATTAAAGTGGACAGTTGTAACATTGGCTAGATCTAGTTCTTTATGTAAATCCCTTTTTTCACCTATCATATTGTGATCAATCTAGATATGTTGTAAACTTGACATGTGAAGTCATCTTTAGATCTAAATATGTTACTATGTCACCCTAATTATGCTAGATCTAAATAATTAGACACCAAAAATTGTTAATTTAGATCTCATTATGCTTGCTTTGACATCGTAGTTGCCACAAGTTCATCAGTTTTATGCCCACCTTGTTATGATGTTAGTTACATGTCCAATCACCTTGTTATCATGCTAGTTTATGCCAAGATATGTTGAAACTATCATATTCCCTTTTCATTGTTATGGCTAGGCTGCTTTATAGCATAGATACCGCCAAAATACATGTGAATACGTTAGTTAGGAAATGGGGAAAAGGGATTTATAATCGGTATAATTTATGTAATATTTATACAAAATGGACATTTAATTCAAATGGGGAAACATAGAAATAATCACCTATAATGACATAGGTAGATTTGGATAAAAATGGAATATTTAGTAATTACAATTAGGAATTGTAATTGCACTTATGACACGAGGTTAGGTTGCATTAGTGGCAGAAGTCTACCCGGACCCGACCGGCATATCCAGCAGCCACTAAAGTTGAACCTAATGTGAGAGGTCTAAGTGCGCAAATACGAATCGACTAAGATACGAGGTTAGGCCCAATTGTGGAATAAGACTACCCGGACCCGACTGACATATCCAGCATCCACACGTTGTAGGTCTAAAGTGGGAGGTCTAGCCCATTATAACCATAATTAGACACGGTATTGAATTGGACTACTTAACCTAATTTAATCCATAAGGATTGTATGATTATGAACTTAAGTTAGGGTTATGTAAAATTGGTTGGGTAGTGGGTGGGTTAAGTAAATTAGAGGGGGTGGGTAATATTTAATATAGGTCCACGAACTTAACCCAATAAAGTTATGTAATTAAAACACCTAGTGGTATACATAACCGGTGGAAAAAATATAATAAAGTTATTTAATTAAAGACACCCTTTTAGGGTAAGCATAACTGACATAGGGCTATGTAATTAAAGACAACTAAGGGTATGCATAATCAGCGAAAAACCTAGTGGGGATAAAAGACAAAGAGGAGAGCTTCTATCATAATGTGTGGGACCCATTTCAGTCAGTAACCCGGAGTTGGTATCAGATAAAGAACTCCGTACTAGGAGGAGATGGGGCATGCTTACTGATTGATTAAAAGAGATCCAAACGAGACGGACGGTGTGGGCGGCGCAAACCGACCGGGCCATGTGCGTGTATGAGTCAGGCAGAGGGGGATAAGACGACCGTGACACCAGTAGATATGGTTGTGCACACCTTAAGGGTTTCCAGTTTAGGAAGTGATACCTCATACTGTGGGGCCAGCACAGGATATCTACGGAGTAGGGAGCCGATCGATTAGGGTAGTGGTTAGGGTACACTCGGACGTATGCCCTAAGTCTACCAACTTATAGTGGAAGGGATCATCTCATTTTTAGTTATACTAGTAATAGTGCAGAATAATCATTAGTGAAGCACATACACCTTACCCTATCTACCTTATCACACCTGCCATTTACATAGTGATCTCTCTTATCCACTTTATATGCCAATCATGGTACTTTTATTTATTTACTGGCTAAAAGTAACTAGACTCGTCAAACTTTATGTCTGACCCTTTTGTTTCTCCATCTTTCTTTCGTTCCCCCCTCCTAGGTTCTCAGGGAGGAAACACTCAGGCTTAGTCAGGACTCAGATATCATCTTACTAGGAGCTACTTTTGAAGTATGGCTCAAGTTCTTGTCTCTACTAATGCTTAACTCATTTAATTGGGGAATTATGTTTTTCATATTCTTATGTACTCTAGTGATGCAAGACATAAGTTGTTTTATTATAATGGTTTTGTGTCTTATGGTATTATGGACCATGACATTATGATTTATGTTTGAAATAAAAATTTAAAATTTCCGCTGCTATCTTATTTATATATGTCTTGTAATTATTCTGTGTCTCTTTACCTATAACGCTTCACGAAACTTAATGCATTCCCTTAGTGAGTGACATTAATGGATGTGGGATGTCGCAGATATACTTAATTACATATTAAGTAAAAACATGTTATTGTAATGATGAAATCAACAAGAATATAAAAAAGTATTGTGGATTACAGACCTTGGGCTACAATCTAGAAAATAACATGTGGTGGGTTTATTAATAAGCTTAAATGGGTTAAGTTATATGACTGAAATTAATAGGCAAAAGTAACTAGGTAATTTGAATAAGAATTCAATATGAATGGGAATAACCAAGTAACTGGAAACCTGATGAGGTGAGACAAGCGCCTAAAATAATATTTAGACATAGGGTCTAACAACATGCTAAAGTAAGGCACTTGGACAAGTCCCGTTGGGGGTAGATCATCGAGGTGTTATAAGGCACGAGGGGAGCATACATTCATCTGATTGTTCTGGCAACTCCAAAGGACTGGAAGGGGAAGCATGCGGCTTCCTGAGGTACGTAAGGTGCTCAAAGTAGTCCTCTGTGCGGTGACAAATGTCTTAGGCTGGCTCGCAGAGGTTGGGTCTGAAACACCCCACCTTCGTTAGGGTCACTCTCAAAGGGAATGCCCTAATTTTGGTGGAGGTTTATAAGTACAAGTCACAGATATACAAGACAGATATAAGAACACATATTTGTAAACAGCGGAAGAACAACAAACTTTATTTCACAAAGTCAAATACGTGTTACAACAACATCCTTTCCAAAAACATAACATAATACTTTCATAATCTGTCTTGAGTACATTATTTAAAGAAGCATAAATAAAACGTAGATAAACTGCAAAAGCCCCATAGTGGATTGTCCAAAGCCATAGTTTAAAACAGGAAAGTCCAAGCAATACATTTCTCTTCTTCAAGCTGGATGCTAAGGTTGGTCAAGCTGCTGTGTTCCCTCCCTGAAGACCTGGGGGGGGGGAACGGAAGAAAGAAGACGAAAGAAAAGTAGAGTCAGACATAAAGCCTGAGTAAGTCTAGTACTATTTTGTCTATGAATAAAGAACTGGGTATGATAAGTATAAACAAGAAGTGGGCATGAACTATAAACTTGGTTAAGTTGTCTAGGGTCGAATATACTGTCGTACCCCATGTTATTCTCTGAACCCATATAAACTAGTTTCCAACTGGCACCCATAATCAGGGTGATGTGATCCATTCTATGATGATCGGCTCCTACTCGCATAGTTACATGTGTCTTACGGCCCCCGATGTCTGTAGTTACCTATGCTGGTCCCACCATGGGGTGTATCAAGTCCCATAGTGGCAACCCGACACAACCTTAGAGTGCACAGGTATGCTACTGGTGTCCAGTGCCTTATTTTTCTGCACCGGAGTGTGTGCACGCCCGCACTCCGTTAGAACCTACACTGCTACACCACCGCCGTCGATTTGACCTCTTACAATCAGCCCAGTAATCGTACCCCACCCTGCCTAGTTTCAGGGTATCCTGATACACCTTTTAGGGTTACTGCTGAAAAGGGTCCCTCGTTACTAGGTTTTCTATCTCTAGCCAACATGCTAAGTTGGTTAAGTGTTTCCTAACCTAACCCCACCAGTCCGTTTAGTTTAGCATGTTCCATTTTGATTAAGTCTTTAGTTCGCTTAATCCTAACAATCCTGACTCAACCTTAATTGTCTTATTAAGGCCCTGACCTCTCACATTAGACAGGTATTGTTGTGGCTGCCTGTTGCCGGTTGGTTCCGGGCAGTCTTACGCCACAACTCAGTCTAACCTCGGGTCCTTATTGGGCTCCATGTTTAACCTCCCACATTGGATAGGTATTGTTGTGACTACTGGACAGCCGGGCGGTTCCGGGCAGGTTTACATCACAACTCAATCCAACCTCGGGTTAAACACATCGTATGTTCTACGTTTACATATTTTGTCATTCTTCTTTATTTCTTATATGTAAATATTTGCGGCCCATTATTAAGTTAATGGTGTAAAGGTTACACCAATCACGGGCCCAACCTATACTTGAATTTGGGCCCTTCTATTTTATATTTTCATTCATTAATTAATTTTAACCCAACGTTATTCTCCCCCGTTTTACACGTCCGTTTATATATATTGGGCTTAGCCTTTTAAAGCCCAATTTAGCCATGCGAAAAGGGGAGGCTTAAAGCGTGATTACATACACAAAGAGGGGAAGGTGAGCGCATGAACTTGCATATGACGTTGGAAATACATAATAGAAACTGGTGTACTTGCATATATATACTTTGGTCATAAAGCATAGGTGACATAAACCAAACCATGTAAACTTAAGATAAGAATCTAAGTTAGGTGTCACATAGTCTTAACTACAACATAGACCTATGTTCTCATTTAGGCATAAACATAAACAAGTCATGTTCATAAGGTTTCTACATGTTTACAAAGGGGATACTTTGTTACTAACACAAAAGCATAGTTCAACATAATCATGATTTAAGTCTAATCACATAACGATGGTATAAATATACTTATGCATAAATATTCCAAATCATGGTGTTGGCTTTAAACTTGCAAAAAGGGATTTTTGAGTCTAACCTAGCCATGTCTCACATATGTCATCATATAATTCTTTTAAACAAGATAGACTTAATCATGGATTTCAATTATGCCAAATATCATTCATAGCCTAGCCATATTCATAAGTTTTTGCAAAAGCATGACTTAATACATGGATTATGGTGTCAAAATTCCAACATAGTTTCATATGAACTATAACAACCAAACTTGTTTCAATTACTTGCAAAATGATTTATGCACAAAAAATATACATCATGATGGCATAATAACAAAGCCCCAAACTTGCATGAATTTCAATCAACTACATACATGTAGCTTCAACATAGATTACATAATTTGCGCAATATTCCAAACGTATACTTGCATAGAACTACCGCATGTAGTTCTTTATAATGAATAACATAATTTTGCACAAATATGAATTACTTTATTATCCCAATTCAAGCATACAAATCAATACAGTTGTTTATTCATACCAAAGTAATACTCTACTTACAATGGTTGCGGCGAATTCTCTAATTAAGAGATATGATTCCTTTGTTGAATTGATTGGCTTTAGGTTGCTTGAATTGCTTTAGGCTTTAGAACTTTCTTCCTAATTCTCTCTTTAGTTGGCGGCTACTCTTAGTCGTTCCTCAGCAACATGGCGGCTATGTTCTTAATTTTGAATGAATAGATTAGGGTTTAGCCTAGGGTTGTTTATATAGAGGTTAGGAATTGATTAGGACCATTGATGTTGCTTGGATTGATCATAGCCATTCATTAGATAGAGAGACCAATTAGAACCCGCCACCTAGCCCTAATGACAAAGCAGACCACAGAGAATCGGCCAAACACAGACCTGGCCAGCCAGGTTGACTGGGCTCGACCAGGTCGACACCCCTGTCGACAGGGCTGTCGACAGCCCTGTCGACATGGGTAGCCCAGGTCGACAGCCCAGTCGACCTGGGTGGCCTAGGCGGGTGTTTATCCGCCCTGGCCCACTGGGCCCGATTTTTAATTATTTTATTCTGTTTGAATTTTAAATTTAATTCAAAACTTCCGAAGGCCATATCTTCTTCATACGGACTCCGTTTTTCGAAAACTCGGACTCTATTTCGCGTATTTTTCCGAGACGAACGCAATGGCGTATCCCGTTTCCCTTAGTTCTTTGATTTCAGATTAATTATGCTTTAATTTGTTAATTTCACAGTTATAGAATTTTCGGGGTGTTACATTCTCCCCCACTTAAAAGGATTTCGTCCCCGAAATCTTCAAGTTAGGAGGAATGTAAATCCTAACATCCAATCATCCATCTATTCATCCATCGAACACGAGTATCCATTGTCCTTAAAAGACTTCTAATGCTTCATGATCATATGCGAAGTGTGTGTGTTCATGAACTTATCTAATGCAAAATCAGGCGGTCTACTGATTCAGTTGACCTCCTTAATGCGAATCATGTAAGTGAAATGAATCCATTATGTATGCAAATTTTCCTATTCATGATTCTACATGAGTGCACAATCATTCAATACAAATGCAACATCCATATGCCAACACATTACAATTCAACCATATACGAATGCAAACATATATGCATATGCAATATGAAGTGATTGAGCCGATCTAAAACCTAGATTGTGTGTGTATATGCAACCACGAGCAACCACTAGCAATCACTTGCAACCACTTGCAACCATCATACATAACATGTTTCAATTACATGTTTTCATCCAAAAGGGTTTCTACCTAAAAGATAAGGTCGAGGAAATATACCCTAAAAAGATAGATAAAAGCGCAACTTAAGGAAAAAGAAAGATCAAGGATGTACCCTCGAACAGAAAAGGGTAGGCAGTACGTATTCTAGCTTCAGTTTCCCAAGTCGCGTCTCCCTCGGCGTCGCTCCACTGAACCTTGACGAGCTTGACTTCACGGTTGCGTAGCTTCTTCACTTCCGTTCCTAAGATGCGGGTTGGAACTTTTCTTATGGTTGCTTCGCGTTCCACTTCGGCCTCTTCGAGGATATTTGGCTCTACCACTTCAGCAGACTCATGTAGACATTTTCGTAGATGTGAAACGTGAAAAACGTTGTGGACTCCAGCCAACTTCTCGGGTAGCTCTAATCTATAGGCCATTTTCCCAATCTTCTCGATGATAGGGAATGGTCCTACGAACCTTGGTGCTAGCTTTCCTGTGGTTCCGAAACGAACAACGTTTCTTAGCGGTGATACCTTGAGAAAAACTCTGTCTCCAACTTCAAATTCAAGGTCGGTTCTCCTCTTGTCGGCATAGGACTTTTGTCTGTCTTGGGCCGTCTTCATCCTTCTTCGTATTAAGTCTACTTTCTCTGAAGTCTCTCGGATCATGTCTGGTCCTAGTATGAGCTTATCAGTAGACTCCCACCAACAAGTGGGCGATCGGCACGGTCTTCCATATAAAGCTTCGAAGGGCGCCATTCCGATGGTTGCTTGATAGCTGTTGTTGTAGGCAAATTCCACCAAAGGAAGGTGGTCTTCCCATGTCCCTCCGAAGTCAAGGACGCATAACCTTAAAAGGTCTTCCAAAACTCTGTTTACTCTCTCTGTTTGGCCGTCGGTTTGGGGATGATAGGCCGTGCTCAAGCATAACTGCGTTCCTACTGCTTCTTGCAGACTCCGCCAAAACTCACTGGTGAAGATGGGGTCTCGGTCACTAACAATGCTAGATGGTATTCCATGGAGTCGAACGATTTCCTTAAGGTAAAGTGATGCTAGGGATGAGGCAGTTCTTTTACTTTTGACAGGTAAAAAGTGGGTGCTTTTAGTAAGCCTATCCACTATTACCCAAATGCTAGTGTTGCCTCTCCTAGACCTAGGCAGCCCATCGATGAAGTCCATTGAGATGCTATCCCACTTCCACTGCGGGACCTCCAAAGGATGTAGCAGTCCGCCAGGCTTTTTCTGTTCCGCCTTAACCTGTTGGCACACCATACACTTAGAAACGAACTCTGCCACGTCCTTTTTCATGCCGTTCCAGAAGAAAGTCCTTTTTATGTCTTTGTACATTTTATCTCCGCCTGGGTGTATCGTCATCTTGGAGTGATGTGCTTCCTCGAGAACCTTCTTTACTAAATCTCTTGTCTGTGGGACGCATAGTCTTCCGTCTCGCCTTAGGAAACCCTTATCGTTAATGGAGTATCTGTTGAGGTGACTTGAAGTCTCACCCCTAATTAGCCTATCAATCATTTCCACAAGCTGAGGGTCTTCGCGTTGTGCTGCCCCTACTGAATCCACTAAAGTTGGGCGCACTTCGAGAGATGCTAGCAAGCCCAGTACGAAATCGGAGGAAGGCTTAAAGTCGAAGCTGGCTATAAACTCTAGGCTTTGTCTTTCAACAAACAACGGGCTTAGGGTCAATTTCTTTCGGCTCAACGCGTCTGCCACTGCGTTGCCTTTGCCCGGAGTGTAGGAGATTTCGAAATCGTACGAGGCAAGAAACTCCATCCACCTTTGTTGCCTCAAGTTAAGATCCTTCTGCGAGAAAAGATATTTCAACGATTTATGGTCAGTGTAAAGTTCGAACTTCTCACCTAGGAGATAGTGTCGCCAAGACTTGAGTGCAAAGACGACGGCGGCTAACTCAAGGTCGTGGGTTGGGTAGTTCTTTTCGTGCACCTTCAATTGCCTCCCGCCATAAGCTACTACCCTTCCTTCTTGCATTAAGACGGCGCCTAGCCCTGTCCCACATGCATCCGTATAAACAGTGAACATCTTGCTCCCATCTGGCAGCGTCAAAACTGGGGCTGTTGTAAGAGCCCTTTTCAGTCGTTGGAAAGCAAACTCGCAATCCAAATCCCAATTGAACACTAGATTCTTCTTAGTCAATTTCGTGAGCGGAGCTGAGATTTTCGCAAAATCCCTTATAAACTTTCGATAGAAACCTGCTAGTCCTAGGAAGCTTCGGACCTCAGTTGCATTCCTTGGTGTCTTCCAATCTTGTACCGCCACTACCTTAGCAGGGTCCACCGCTAGCCCTTGTTTGGATACTATGTTCCCAAGGAACCTCACCTCTTCTCTCCAAAAGTGGCATTTGGAGAATTTGGCTTTTAGTTGATGGACTCGCAAAGTTTCCATGATCGCCCTTAAGTGTTGAGCATGTTCCTCTTCACTCTTTGAGAAGATAAGGATATCATCTACGAAGACCACTACGAATTTGTTGAGGAAATCTCTAAATACCCTACTCATCAGGTCCACGAAGTAAGCAGGTGCATTTGTCAAGCCGAAAGGCATGACAAGCCATTCAAAGAAGCCGTCTGGGGTTCTGAAAGCCGTTTTATCGATGCTATCTTCAGCCACCCTTAGCTGATGAAAACCGGTTGCTAAATCGAGTTGGGAGAAAACAGACGCTCCTACAAGCTGGTCAAATAAATCGTCAATTCTAGGGAGAGGGTGCCTATTCTTTTTCGTTAGCTTGTTGAGCTCCCTATAGTCAACACATAGACGGAGTGAACCATCCGCCTTTGTAGCGAACACCACTGGAGCGCCCCATTCTGAAATGCTCCTCCTAATGAACCCCTTCTCTAGAAGCTCTTTAATCTGTTTACTGAGCTCTTTCCTTTCTCGTGGAGCCATGTGTCTAACGGGCAACGCCACGGGCTTTGCATTATCTACAAGATATATGCGGAAGTCTATTTCCCACTTCGGAGGCAAGCCCTTCACATCTTCGAAGACATCCGGATATTCCCGGACCACCCTAACTGATTGCAAATTTTCAACAGAGGCATCTAGCGATTCAAGATAACTAAGCATAACCGCATACGAGGGATTACAAGAAATTTCCAAAGTATTACCGAGCTGGGTTAGGAGCCTAACAACCCTTTTCTCACAATCAAGGATGGCCCCATTACTTGATAGCCAATCCATACCCAAAATCAAACCATACCCCGAAAAGCCCAAAACAAAGGCACTACATTGAAATTCTACGCTTAGAATAGAAATTTTCAATCCCACACAGATCATAGACAAATGAGCTGGGCCCCCAATTGGGTTTGAAACAATTAAGGGGTCCTCTACCATACTAGTTTTTAGGTGCAGAGATTCTACTAAAGAAGACGAGATAAAGGAGTGTGATGCGCCAGAATCAAATAAAGTGCGAACGGGGTGATTATAAAGATAAACTACACTTTCTACAGAAGTATTTGTACCTCGCTGTTGCAGAGGTGGCGCTTCTAGCACATGAACCTGTGCCCCTGGGGTGGATCCAGTCCTCTGCCCCTGTCCTCGTTTCTTTGGGCAGTCCTTAGCCCTATGGCCCGTCTCACCGCAAGAAAAGCACCCACCATTCTCCTTGGCCTTCTTTTTCCGGCAGTCCTTTACTAAGTGCCCCACTTTGCCACAGAAATTACACTTCCTCTTTTCTTTGTTGCCTTTCCCGCCTTTCTTAAAGTCTGTCTTCTTAGGCTGCAAACCCTCTTTCTTCCCTTGAGAGCTTTCTGCCTTTGTCTCCTTCTTGCCCTTATCCTCTTCATTCAGCAATGCCATTTGCACCAATCTTTCATACGTGGCTCCCATGGGTATATGGGTCATGGCCAAACTGTGTAATGGCTCATTCAACCCTTTGACGAAACGGAGAGCCTTCTTGTGCGGGGTGTTGACTAGGTCAAGTCCAAACCTAGCCAGCTCATCGAACTGATTCACATACTCTCTGACTGTCTTGTCCCCTTGCTTAAGAAATAAGAATTTTTCCAACTGCAGACTTCTTTCCGCATCTGAGAGAAATTTAGTCTCAAACCTTGCCCTAAAGTCCTCCCATGTCTCCACTGGTCTTTCAGCATTAGTGACTTCCCACCAGTAGGAAGCCTCGCCCTTCAATAGCCACACCGCCAATTGTACTTTTTGCCTATCCTCTACCTCAAAGATGATGAATAGGTCCTCCGTTTCTTTCAGCCAATTTCTAGCTGCCACGAAGGACTCAGTTCCATGGAAATCCCTTCCTCCCATAGCTTTAAAATCTTTACATATCTTAGCAAACGTGTTTCCCCGAGGAGGAGGTGGAGGAAAAGGTGCCGCTGCGGCTGGATGATTTCCTTCTGCTGGGGGAGGAGGAATGGTAGGACCTGGCTGAGTGGCCCTTGCTTCTAAGAACCGTCTAAACCAACCAGGTATTGGCACCCCTTCCGGCAAGTTAAGGTCTTCAGACATGCTGAAACAAAAAGGATAGATTCAAAACGAAGGATAAGAGATAGTACCTATGGCTTTGGGGAGTGGACTTTGCCTTTTTAAAATAAAATAATATTTTTCTTTTAAAAATGCTTCTTTAAATTCCCTTTTTGAAAATAATTTTTCAAAACTATTTATCTTATCTGGTAAACCTGCGCTCTGATACCAAGTGAAACACCCCACCTCCGTTAGGGTCACTCTCAAAGGGAATGCCCTAATTTTGGTGGAGGTTTATAAGTACAAGTCACAGATATACAAGACAGATATAAGAACACATATTTGTAAACAGCGGAAGAACAACAAACTTTATTTCACAAAGTCAAATACGTGTTACAACAACATCCTTTCCAAAAACATAACATAATACTTTCATAATCTGTCTTGAGTACATTATTTAAAGAAGCATAAATAAAACGTAGATAAACTGCAAAAGCCCCATAGTGGATTGTCCAAAGCCATAGTTTAAAACAGGAAAGTCCAAGCAGTACATTTCTCTTCTTCAAGCTGGATGCTAAGGTTGGTCAAGCTGCTGTGTTCCCTCCCTGAAGACCTGGGGGGGGGAACGGAAGAAAGAAGACGAAAGAAAAGTAGAGTCAGACATAAAGCCTGAGTAAGTCTAGTACTATTTTGTCTATGAATAAAGAACTGGGTATGATAAGTATAAACAAGAAGTGGGCATGAACTATAAACTTGGTTAAGTTGTCTAGGGTCGAATATACTGTCGTACCCCATGTTATTCTCTGAACCCATATAAACTAGTTTCCAACTGGCACCCATAATCAGGGTGATGTGATCCATTCTATGATGATCGGCTCCTACTCGCATAGTTACATGTGTCTTACGGCCCCCGATGTCTGTAGTTACCTATGCTGGTCCCACCATGGGGTGTATCAAGTCCCATAGTGGCAACCCGACACAACCTTAGAGTGCACAGGTATGCTACTGGTGTCCAGTGCCTTATTTTTCTGCACCGGAGTGTGTGCACGCCCGCACTCCGTTAGAACCTACACTGCTACACCACCGCCGTCGATTTGACCTCTTACAATCAGCCCAGTAATCGTACCCCACCCTGCCTAGTTTCAGGGTATCCTGATACACCTTTTAGGGTTACTGCTGAAAAGGGTCCCTCGTTACTAGGTTTTCTATCTCTAGCCAACATGCTAAGTTGGTTAAGTGTTTCCTAACCTAACCCCACCAGTCCGTTTAGTTTAGCATGTTCCATTTTGATTAAGTCTTTAGTTCGCTTAATCCTAACAATCCTGACTCAGCCTTAATTGTCTTATTAAGGCCCTGACCTCTCACATTAGACAGGTATTGTTGTGGCTGCCTGTTGCCGGTTGGTTCCGGGCAGTCTTACGCCACAACTCAGTCTAACCTCGGGTCCTTATTGGGCTCCATGTTTAACCTCCCACATTGGATAGGTATTGTTGTGACTACTGGACAGCCGGGCGGTTCCGGGCAGGTTTACATCACAACTCAATCCAACCTCGGGTTAAACACATCGTATGTTCTACGTTTACATATTTTGTCATTCTTCTTTATTTCTTATATGTAAATATTTGCGGCCCATTATTAAGTTAATGGTGTAAAGGTTACACCAATCACGGGCCCAACCTATACTTGAATTTGGGCCCTTCTATTTTATATTTTCATTCATTAATTAATTTTAACCCAACGTTATTCTCCCCCGTTTTACACGTCCGTTTATATATATTGGGCTTAGCCTTTTAAAGCCCAATTTAGCCATGCGAAAAGGGGAGGCTTAAAGCGTGATTACATACACAAAGAGGGGAAGGTGAGCGCATGAACTTGCATATGACGTTGGAAATACATAATAGAAACTGGTGTACTTGCATATATATACTTTGGTCATAAAGCATAGGTGACATAAACCAAACCATGTAAACTTAAGATAAGAATCTAAGTTAGGTGTCACATAGTCTTAACTACAACATAGACCTATGTTCTCATTTAGGCATAAACATAAACAAGTCATGTTCATAAGGTTTCTACATGTTTACAAAGGGGATACTTTGTTACTAACACAAAAGCATAGTTCAACATAATCATGATTTAAGTCTAATCACATAACGATGGTATAAATATACTTATGCATAAATATTCCAAATCATGGTGTTGGCTTTAAACTTGCAAAAAGGGATTTTTGAGTCTAACCTAGCCATGTCTCACATATGTCATCATATAATTCTTTTAAACAAGATAGACTTAATCATGGATTTCAATTATGCCAAATATCATTCATAGCCTAGCCATATTCATAAGTTTTTGCAAAAGCATGACTTAATACATGGATTATGGTGTCAAAATTCCAACATAGTTTCATATGAACTATAACAACCAAACTTGTTTCAATTACTTGCAAAATGATTTATGCACAAAAAATATACATCATGATGGCATAATAACAAAGCCCCAAACTTGCATGAATTTCAATCAACTACATACATGTAGCTTCAACATAGATTACATAATTTGCGCAATATTCCAAACGTATACTTGCATAGAACTACCGCATGTAGTTCTTTATAATGAATAACATAATTTTGCACAAATATGAATTACTTTATTATCCCAATTCAAGCATACAAATCAATACAGTTGTTTATTCATACCAAAGTAATACTCTACTTACAATGGTTGCGGCGAATTCTCTAATTAAGAGATATGATTCCTTTGTTGAATTGATTGGCTTTAGGTTGCTTGAATTGCTTTAGGCTTTAGAACTTTCTTCCTAATTCTCTCTTTAGTTGGCGGCTACTCTTAGTCGTTCCTCAGCAACATGGCGGCTATGTTCTTAATTTTGAATGAATAGATTAGGGTTTAGCCTAGGGTTGTTTATATAGAGGTTAGGAATTGATTAGGACCATTGATGTTGCTTGGATTGATCATAGCCATTCATTAGATAGAGAGACCAATTAGAACCCGCTACCTAGCCCTAATGACAAAGCAGACCACAGAGAATCGGCCAAACACAGACCTGGCCAGCCAGGTTGACTGGGCTCGACCAGGTCGACACCCCTGTCGACAGGGCTGTCGACAGCCCTGTCGACATGGGTAGCCCAGGTCGACAGCCCAGTCGACCTGGGTGGCCTAGGCGGGTGTTTATCCGCCCTGGCCCACTGGGCCCGATTTTTAATTATTTTATTCTGTTTGAATTTTAAATTTAATTCAAAACTTCCGAAGGCCATATCTTCTTCATACGGACTCCGTTTTTCGAAAACTCGGACTCTATTTCGCGTATTTTTCCGAGACGAACGCAATGGCGTATCCCGTTTCCCTTAGTTCTTTGATTTCAGATTAATTATGCTTTAATTTGTTAATTTCACAGTTATAGAATTTTCGGGGTGTTACAGGGTCTGTGCGTAACTACTAGGTGGGTGGGCCTTGACTGCAGAAGTGGCTATGCAATCAAAATGCTATGATGCGGTGACACCAAGGTGATTCGGCGGTTGCCTCGATTGGGGGGGGGGGGGGGGGGTAGGGGGTTAGTAACAATAAAGATAGTGGATCGTCGGATACTCATCATCAGCATCCAGAGGGATGCGAAAAGACTAGAGCTAAACCCAAGATACCGTTCACCTTTTGCTATCGGGGTAAGGGGTTGAGGGGAGACGCCAAATAGATGTTTAGATTGTTTGTTGTTAGGGGTGTCGCTTAGCTCTTGTAGTCTTTACTAGTTGAGGGAGGGGCCGAGGTGGGGCCATAGCCACCGTGAAAACAGACCCTAGGGATATCTGTATTTGGAGGCTCTTAAAGGAGGGTCTGTACAGGTATGAAAAAGCTCCCGACTGAGTTCCATGTTTCTTGTATCGTCCTGCCATGGAACTCAGTGCACATTAGAGGACGTGTGATTAAGGCATCAAGCTACAATTGAAGATACGTATGGTGGACAGTCTAGATACATGCATGTCGGCTCTGGGTGTTGTATCGTAGACTTGAGGGCATTACTTCGGTATGAATTCTGATTCGAACAAAGGTGGCAGTCCGTACGTTTGCGTAGCATAGTGATGACAGATATATGCGAAACGTAATATTTTTACCCATATGTCACTACGATGTAGGATGAGGGACTGCGTATATTTCAATGGTGTTACGGTGGAGATCGTGCGAGTGGGGTACCATGGGGTGTACCTCGATATTGGGGGTAGCTACATATATACTGTATTAGGTTAATCCACTGGGAAGTAAATGGGTACGACGTGTGTGTAAGCCTTGAGTGCTGTTAACCCAAGTAACCTAATAAATAAGAAAATATGATTGACGGTATATGTAGGATTATCCAAAGTGTATGGTTTAAATCCAGTCACCAGAACTTGTGTTCTGACCCCCTCCTCATGACATACTCACAGGTTAGATTTGTGGCAGAGACATGAGACATTATAGCTTTGGATACTGGTTGGGCAGTATTATTAATACGGTAAGGCTATACTCACTACAACAAAAATAACCTATTACAACGTCCATTTTACAACGGGCGTTGGCTGCCCGTTGTAATAAAATGCTATTACAACGATCATTTCCATGACCGTTGTAATAGATGTCTGTACAACACCCTTTTTACAACGGGCATAGACTGCCCGTTGTAATAAATGCTATTACAACGGCAATTTTCTGGCCCGTTGTAATAGATGACTATTTTACAATGGTTGGAATATGTCTGTTGTAATTGACGTTTATTTTACAGCGGTCACAAAATGCCCGTTGTAATAGATGCCAATTTTCGACGGTCAATAATTAATACTTACAATACTTCTATAAAATTAATTTTGATAATTTTTTATTATTTAATAATTAATCATTAACCATGTATCATTAATAATATTATACTATTTAATAAATAATCATTAATAATATTATATTAATCATTTTTAACTTATAATAAGGAATGATTATTAATAAATAGTCTCTAATTACTAATTATTATATATAATCAGTATTCCAACAAACTTAATTTTACTTTCCAGTTATTAGTAAGTAATATATATATATCCAGTAATTAATATCAATAATTTATAATTAATAATTTATGATTAATAATATTACTACACTATCTGAAAAATACCATTTTACAATATTGAATCTGCATTAAATCACCGAAGTGTTGTAAAAAATCTTGGTCTTTCACGATATTTTCAAAAAAATGTTGTAATAGGATTTCCATGACAAAGTTTTTATTTAAATGTTGTTAAAGTAAAAATATCTACAATGTGTACCCAAAGCTTTAAAAAAGTTTTAAATAATTTTTTCTCTTTATATAATTGTATACATATTAGATTTCATTCAATGATGTTATATAACTTATATTATTGTCTTTTACTAAGTTTGTTTACTACTTTACACAATAATGAAAGCAGTTATATTAATAATTACTATCAAATAGTTAAAAATTAATATAATAATTGTTAAGCATTGTATTTGAAAAAAAAAAATTATATTTAAAAAAGAATATTAATACCCATTTTTGTTTGTATAATTTGATAGTATGTATACATGGTATTTTACTTGAATAATTTCATTTTGTGTTTGCCACTTGTTTGTGTGATAAAATTGGTGTGAACACTTGTCCTTTATTTTAGCTGTAAACGTCACGCCTATCCAGGTTTTGTTTTAAACGCGTCCCTCCCTTTTCCTTTTATCTTTTCCCTTCCTTGTTTTTTTTTAATCTGCTGAGACAACGTTTCTTCCCTCAAAATAAAAAAAATCCCAAATCAATATAAAATGGCCATCCGTGAAAACCCTTCTTCCGTTAATGGCCGCCGCGCCATCAGCCCGTCGTTCCTCCTTGCTACGCTCGACATCATCTCCGTCCAGTCACGCAAGCCCCTAATCCATTTCAGATATCGCTCACCTGAACCATCGCTCCGCCCTTTCCCCAACCGTTGCCACCAACGGTGAAACCCGCAAGCCGCCGCCTTCCACAACGCCGACCTCCGCCTTCGCCTTCCATCGTTCGCCGTCACTCTCATTACCACCTTCTCACGCGTCACCATTCCAAAGCCGATAACTTTCCTCTGCCCATCCGCGTTGAACGGTGGTTGTCGCCTGAAGCAGACCGCGCCCTTGACGCCGCCATTATCACCTCCAGTCGAACCCGAGCCTTCATAGCCTCAATTGGGAACCTAGCACGCCGCATCAGAAGCTCTGCGCCTGAATCCCGTCACCGCGTCTTGCCAATGACCGCATCGCTTTCTGTCCTTTCGTCGCTGTTTATGGTGAGTACCGTCTCACGATTTCTTTATTTCAAGTATCTTTACTTTGCATACACAAAATAGAACTAGTAGTGGATAGTTTTGCTGTTGTGTTTGGTTATTTGTCGCTGTTGTGCTACAGTTTATTTTGATCAAATACTGTTCATTTGCTTGTGGTTCGTCTTTGCCTTGTTGGTCCTTAACATACCCATGCAAAAGTTTTAGACAGCTTGAACTT
Organism: Allium sativum; assembly: GCA_030737875.1. Lineage (NCBI taxonomy): Eukaryota > Viridiplantae > Streptophyta > Magnoliopsida > Asparagales > Amaryllidaceae > Allium > Allium sativum. Next base: position 226,458,028 of record CM060909.1, on the reverse strand, counting down.
TGAGGCACTTGAAGCCTGGAAAGAAATGATATACACATGAATTTTGACCCTTATAAATGATGTAATTGTTGGAATTGGTTCAGGTATAGTGGTTTGAATTGTAGTGTTAGCATATGTGTGTGGTTGGGCTCAATGATTTGGTTGTCTTGATTAAAGGTGGTTCGGAATTATTTTGGGTTAAACAGTATGGAAGTATTTTGAGGGAAGGTGCATTGCTTCTTTTGCACGTACACATAAATGATAAGGGCATCATAATGACCTGTTGCATGGTATACTGATTTTACACGTCAGTTGTGGCCTTGAATTAATTATGCCATCATTTTTTTCTCCATATTTTCAATTACATTAGTTCTGCTTGCACACTTAGCACTTGTATTTTCTGGCATGTCTACAAGTTGCTGCATGTCCTAAGTGCAATACATATATTCATTTCATTTGTTACACTTCCAGCATGCTTATGCACTTCACTTTCTGATCTTATATTTCTATCTTGACTACTTAAGTCATTGGATATAAACACATTGTTACCACCTTCAGTTGCATTGTCAACCCTTTGCTTTTAATTTTTAGTTATGTCTGCACCATATTTTACTTGTTTGGCCTTAAATGCTTTCAAGTATCCACGCACGCATTGGTTTCAATTTTGATATCTCACGGCATTCTAGATTCTCATGTTGAGTGTACTTGCTGTAGTTTGATTTTTGGGACACACTAGAGTTGCTTTGTTTAAGTAATATTGGCATTGTACACACTGTACCTACACCTGCTACTCTTGTTCGAACTAGTTCGAACGACCATGAGAGGTATTACACTATCAATTATATATTTACACTACTCATTATTCTTAATCTATTCATTGCTACTCGTAGGTTAATCTATTTTTAATCTATTTGAATCGCTACTTATCAATTTACGAGTTTGATTATCAATTCACGTTTGGATACTTATCAATACTTTATGTTCTCTTATGACTGTCATGTTTTGAATTTAATCTGTCATTTTATATATAAAGAGGAGGATTATGAAGATACTTGCCATGGAATATATTCAGGTAAGGAATCCAAAATAATTAACTTTATTTAGCCGTGAAGTTGTTTTTCTTAATAATTCTACGATTGTAACTAAATTGTCATTCAAAAATGCATTGTTTTATTCAGATGAGCATGAAATATGATCCTAAAATGTAATTTAACAATCGATATTTTGCGAATTTATATATACTATGATGGCACATAATTTATTTGTAGAATTGTTTAGCAAACTGTTAGTGCATCAGTCTACAAGCAATAACCATATTTCATTTTTATACAGGCGAGCAGTAAATGTAATAATCAACTAAAGGGTGAGCAATGCATTTTCAGACACTTAATAATGAATTCGCGTCTTTGAACTAGTAAAAAGAAACAAAAGTGCCGATTTTTGTGCTGTGCATTACTAGATAAGATGTGTTATCATCTCGTATACTTATTTGAATATTAGTTTCACCTAAAACCAAGAATAACATTAGATGAACTTTTCCCGATGTTGCATTGGACATGAACAAAAGTATGTTGTGTGCTTGCCAAGAAACTTTAGAGCCTTAACAAAGCAGTAATTTTTGAAGCTGGATATTCAAGATCTTTGTTTGAGTTTATAAAAATAACAATGTTCACAATCAATGGCTTAACGAGCTAAATTCAAAAATGTGATATCATGCTTGTTGTTTACAAGCCACTGCGCCATCTATGCTTTCTCTCGCCATTTTTCTGTTTGTTATAGCTAACGAGTGACCCATGTAATGCACATGAGCAGTTGTCAAGTTTATAATGTTTTGGATATAGTATCGTGCAAGGTTATTGATAAATTAATTATGTTCCTTGTTCTCATTTGTATAAAGTATGGTTATATTTATTAATTTTGCAATATGACTTCGTAATTATTTTGTAAATATGATCATGAGTTCCGCTGAATAAAAGATTTTTAATTATGTTTTTTAATTTGGATTTTGTAAAGAAGGTAGTAACTAGACAAAATTGTGAAATCTATGCAAAACTCTTTGTGACATTCATTTTTCAATAATTTCCTTTCATTTTCACATAAATTTATGTAATGATACAACTATATAAGTATATGCATGAACAAAGAATATTTTATAGAACATACATTGGATGGTAAATGAAAATAGTAAACGATTCTAATTGTTATTATAAAAAAACGTGAATATCATGCTTGTTGCCTCAGTCCAGTTGAAAAACAGTATAATAATAAGAACTAAATTATAAATAAATGAGGAATTTCCATATCAGCAGGAAATATTCACTTTTGATACAAACTAATAACAATGGAAGGGATTCTCAACTTTGCATAGCTGTACATGCTATTTATTAATAGGAATGTGCTTCTGTATCATTTTGCCTAAAAAAATTTCTTAGATAAACCTATATCTAATTCAAGTTTTTGATAGTTTTCAATCAAAATGGTAAAGTAATCAAAGCATGATCCTATACTACTGATATGTTACCTTATATATCTTTTTTCTATTTCCTCCGCCTTCCCTAATATTCCGTGCTTACCTTTTTTCAATCAAAATGGTAAAATAATCATCTATTCCATTTTTTCTACCTTTTTGTCCACATATTACCAATATTTTTATCTTCTTTTTCACTTATTTGCAAAGTGGTTCCATTTTTATTTCATTTTTTTTTGGATTATTTTTTCTAAAATTTATGTTTTCAATCGTTTATTTTATTTCCAAGATACACAAGCAAATAATCACACAAATAGATTTTTTTTCTTTTCATATTTTGCCATTTATACTGTCAGACCTTAGTGTGGCAGTTAACATATATTCCTAAACATATAATTACATTCTGCAATAAGCAAACCAACTTAGTGACCCACATGCATCCTTCCTTTTATTGTAGTCTAATGCATTATTGTCAGTTTAGCTTATATTAAGAAATTCATAAATGATGTATCGTCTTGTTATCGATAAATTCAATTATTTTCGACATAGGAAGCTTTATGCATTATTAGGTAAATCCTTCCTCCCGTTTTTTAAATAATTTCCTAAACTACCATGTAAATTATGTTCTTATTTTTCTCTTTAGTTGGTTGAACTATAAATCTCAATGGAGTTGAAAATTTCTTATAAATTTCATTTATGAGCAAGTATTATTGTTCATTTTGAGAATATAAATGGTCTGCCTACTAGATTTGTAGTTTTGCTCACATCTCGTCCATTTGCACATCTAATTTTCGCTGTCCAGTAATTTTACTTTATGGGTAGGCACTAACAGATCAACTAATATTACTTCTTTGGCATGTGGAAGAACTTGGACAAACAGACAATCAACTGCATGATCTAAAGAAGGAAAATGCACTGCATTGGTGAACTTGAGTCAAAAGTTCAGACACGACAAAGTGAAGCAACAACATTTTCAGCGCAGCTTAAAATGTTACAGGTGCGCACCTCTTATTTTATATATGTTAATTAATTACCTCTCATATATAACTTCGTTGGACATTGCTGTTATTCATTGCAGTTCTAATGTTTACAACAAAACAAATCATTTTGTTCACGATGATCTAGCAAATATTTTCCATATACGATTATAATATTTCTTCTTCTTACTCTTTCTATCAGATTAATCTGTAAATTAAAGTAAAATAATTAGTAACTAACTAATGAGATTATATGCTTTGTTAATTTTCTCACTGATTGCTTAATTGATCTAATTTCGCTCATATTGGAATGATTAAGATTAGTTACACAATGAAATTTAATAAAAGAGTAGGTAGAATTAACCTATTTGTCATTAACTGAACATTTTCACATTTTTAAGTTCATGCTTCTGAATGGTGGCGGAGCTTTGTAACATATTAATATTTCATACATAGACGATTAAGTAGTTTAGCTAAGCACTCTTTCTCGATATTGTCTGATAGACGTCGTTGTAGATGATCAAATTTAGCCACGTTTGGTTGTAATTACTAATTTTGATCATCGTACATGTCGTTTTACCAAGGGGCCACCATTAGTCGACCTCATATCTAGACTAGGTAGGCACCTGTATAAGTTTGGCTAGGTAGGCAGTCGGTTTTACGCTGAAACAAGCAGTAAATATTAAGGGGGGTTTTCATATTATTATAGCTGTTATGGGAGATGGATTCATGTGCATTGGGGTGGGGTTCAAAAAAACAGCAGGACCTGAAGGGCATCAAGCAGTTGCACTTTATGTCCATGCTGACTGGACAGTTTTACCATGGCTGTCATTATTGGCACTATGACAAAGCTACCTCGCGGTGACTTGATTTCATCTAATTTTCATATTTTATCAATAAATAAGAAATCTATGTAATAACACTTTCAGGAAAGATAATGTTAACTATCACTTGAGGATTTTTATTTCCTTTATCATTGCTCGAGTCCTTTTAAAGAGTGTAGATTCTTAGAATTAAATTTTAGTATGTTTACAGTTATATGTAGCATGTTTCACTATGCACATCCAAATTTTAAATTAGGCAGGTTTCAGTACGTTTACAGCTTATGATACTTACGCTGCCTTAGGTTAATTTCCTGACATGTTTCACTGTCTCCCGTTTATTTCAAATCCAACATACGATATATACAGCTATTACGTATGTACATGCTAAATTTTATTTTCTGAACACCTAACAGTATATAAGAATATACTGAGGTCATGGCTATTATTTTCCATTGTATTTATTTTTAAGTAAATAATAGGTACCCAATTAGTCTGTGCTTTTATTATCTTTCCATTGTCATTTGCAATTTTGTAAAAGAAAAAAGTTTGGCTAAGGCTTCCAGTAAAGTATAAAGAATCTCTCTAGACTTTTACCCATTGCGATTTACCATTTTGCAAAAACAAAAATTAGGATAAAAGGGGCCAAAAATGTGCAAGCAAATCATGTAACCATATTTTATGCTTTGGAGCCTTGAATACCTAAAGTATTGCATTACTGTTTAATATTTATTATAGGTAATGATAAATTAGTTTCAAAAAGAGCTTTCCAACTATTTCAAAATTTTATTTTAAACTACTTTCGGCAGACCGGGTGCGAAGCACGGGTTCACACTAGTAAGTTCTGAATGGTGTATAATAATATATTCTTTCTGCATTTGGTTAACTTTTTTTTTTTTTTTTGCAGTCATACCGTGCTAGTAACGGTATGCAGGCTCAAGATCGACGGGATCGGGTTACTCTGGAAGCTTTTTAGTTTAGGCCAAATTCGGAGATGTCCACTATCAGACAGGCCGTTGGATCTACCGTCGCGTGGCACAAAGATTACGTTTCCTTGGTCTAGTGTCGGTACTTATGAAACTAGTTATGTAATTTATGTTAGAGCTTTGTTGATGCAACTTATCTTAATCTTTTGGAATGTAAACTTATCCAAATCTTTGGATGTAAACTTATCTAACTTTTTGAAATGTGTTGGAATTTTAAGACTTTTGCTTTAGTCTTTTATTATGTGTTATTATGTGATTTTGATTGTTGCATCACAATATTTATTGCATGTTAAAATATATATATTATTATTATGAATCTATATGGCAGCAATTATATATAAAAATCTTCATTTATTTCACAACGGGCAAAACCTGTTGTAGTATAATGTATTACAACGGGCAGAAGCCGCTTGTAATTAATAAGTTATTACAACGGGTTTATAGCCATTGTCATAGAGCCCATGCACGTGACAGAGCACGTTATTACAACGGTCTTTTACAACAGTCATTGACCGTTGTAAATTACAATGGACCTATTACGACGGTGCATATTAGGACGGGCTTTTGCCCGTTGTGAAAAACATATAACAACGGTTTTTGCCCGTTGTAAAAGGACTATTTTGTTGTAGTGACTTTGATTTATATTATATTTTATCCATTCCGCTGTGAGATACTATCTGAGCTCTAACATAGTTTATGTCTCTGTCTTTTCTGCAGGATACCAGAGCAAACCAATCCGAGTCTCGATAGATTGGAATTTAAAAAAAAAACGGTTAGTCGAAATTAGGTTTGTCACAGGTTTCTCTTCATTTTTGAAAAGAAAGGTTACATCTCTTTGATTAAATTCTTCATGAAGGATCACTACTTTTTAACTATTATATATACACTTCAATCATAGTTTTCTAATCACCAATTCTATCCAAATCTATTCTATTTTCTGATCTACATTTCTATACCCCTGCATTGTAAAAAGCTTTCATATATTCAAGTTACTTGTTGAATCATTGGAATTATTTCTATCTCTTGATTCAATAAGTGACATACTTCCTTCAGTCATCACATACACAATATATTATCGAGGATAAGATTATAGGAAGGGTGTTGTAACAAACCGGAAAATTCGATGCTTGAATTTTCGACACATTAACATCCTGTGTCCAAACTCGAGTCCCAAAAATCCATAACGTTAAAAGAAAGAGGTTAGAGGGTGAGAAAAGAAAGAAAGAAATATCATAATAGGAGAAGAAGAAGAACTAACACACATAGAGTCTCAATTCACAGCGGAGCAAAATATAATATAGAAATAAATCTTTACTGAGAGCTTTGAAAATATTTACAATCATCATAGTATATCAACACATTTGGACAGTTATAACAATCGGTTCTCATATACGATCACATAGCGGAATAAATACTAGATATCATACGTCTATACACCTCCATCTCATCTTTGGATTTCGCAGCATCTGATAACCTGAACCTGCACAGTCCGGTCTAACCCGAGCATTTCAAAACACCGGATCAGTCTGATGAACCAAAGTAACAAAAACACACGAAGTTTAAAGGTATCACGCAACTTGATTTTTAAGTCAAATCTTTTCAAAAGAAAAGGGTAATCGTAAGACCAATCCACACATAAATATGGACAGTTTTTTACCTTACGATAGCCCAAAATGTTTTTGAAATCAATATCTTTTCTGATATTATAATAGTGTCTAAATACAAATAATGTAATGACCCGCATTGTCAGAGGTCTTATAATTAATTTATTTAATTATAAAAATAGTGATATATTGAATTAAATAGAGGTTTAATTAAATAATATGGAATAATTAAATTAATTAAATAATTAAATAATATATTTAATTCATAAATAACCAGAATTAGTGAATTGACAATATAATGTGAACTGGGTCATCCCTAATATTTAATTCATCTTAGAGTTGAAGTATATTGACGAATATATTCAATTGACGTCAGTTTGAACGTAGAATTATAATATAATTAAAATAGAGCTCGAAATGGCGTGGCAGTTCGCTATTTGGTGATTCGAACTTCAACTGAATGAACATGGTTCGTTTTAAATCGGATTTCTGTGAAACAAGAAACGTGTGGAGCTGGTGGAGTATATCTTTCTAGGGGAAGAGAAAAATCAGGATTTCGTCGTGTAGATTTTGAGATATGTCCAAATCAAATTTTAAAATAGTCGCTATAGAATCGTTTATCGACCGTAACGGTTTATTCGATATAACTAGAGATCGGGTTTGAATTTAGACAAGGTTCTTTTGGGACATAACGATAATTTAATTTTTAGAATTTTACTGTAAGTTTTAATTAATTAAATAAGCACTTTTTATTTCGAAGTATTTTGCACCCTGTAATCAACATTTTGGGGTTTCACAATATGAGTTAATCTACCGGTATTATTATATTTTTAGGATCATGGTACGTTGGTCGTCACAACGGTATGTTCAATTCTGTCTAGAGCAATCCACAAACGAATGAGGTTTTATGTATTGGTTACGATAAACACGACTTAATGATAATGCTGAATATTCAGTGACACCTCTATAGTGTATACGTTTGTCCTGTTCATGAGCCTTAGCACCTAAGAAAGTCTGGCGTAAATAAATGTATATTTCTCCTTAGCCTTCAACACTCAGAAGTGGTAGCTTGAGTTTTAAGCTAGGTTGTACCCTATAAAAATATCTAGAACCAAAGATCCTATAAATACCCTCGTTAGCATCCTTAAGACCTAATTCTATCCTTCTATTACTCAAATGAAAACAAGCCGCCACAAATTCTTTCATTCCTCATAAGAAGTGAGCTTTAAAAATCGAAATAAAATCAAACAAGATTTTATTAATCAAAACATGTAAATAGTTGGTTTCAGAAAGGATTTCTCTTCAGTTCAATAACAATTTTGAAGAGTGCGATGCATCTCTAATCCATTGGGATGTTTGGTGCATGAGCTAAGGTTGGATCCTAGGGAAAATCGAAGCATCAACTGGAGCTTTTGTCATCGTTTCTGGGTTTTCCATGGAGTATAGCACCTCTACGCAACTATTGGAAAGATTTAGTGATAAAGGTCTTCGCTGTCTTTCAACAGAGGATCGTCGCAAGCTGGAAGTTGAACCCGTGACTTAGGGTTAGCAGTTTTGGGTAGTTGCGATGGAGAAAGGGTTCGGTAGGGTGACTGTACCAGGCGTTGTTCAACTGGGTACCGCGATTTCTTCTTTGGAATCGAGTCCTAAATGAAGGTGTCGGGGACGGTGAGATTGTGATGAAAATTTGTTTGGTGAATTCGAATTTTTGAAGTTTGGAAGTATGAAGGAGTTTGAAATCTTATCAGGAGCCGGTTATTGTTGTACTGGGAGCTGGCGAGATTTGAGTAAGGATTTGGAAGAAGTATACTGTGCTGGTGGTGAGGGTATAACGTGGGATTAAAGTGTTGAAATGGTGTGGTCAGTTTGAAGTAAAAGGGGAGATTGAGGTTTGCAAAGTTTGGCCATTAAAGGTTTGCGGGTTGCGTCAGTTACCAGGAGAGGAAGAAGGGATTAGAAGGGGGTCGGTTAGGTTAATGACAAGATTTTAGTATTTGTTGGGTTTGCTTTTTTATGACCGGTTGGAAGTCACGGTTGCTACGATGTATTCCAGTGTGCTGCTGTGGTGTCGGAAAGGAGTGGGATGAGGGAGAAGATGTTCATACGAGACTGAGTTCTAAGGATAAGAGGTGGGCTGGGTTGTTAAGCAAAACAAGATCCAACTGGATCGTATGGACGGACACTACACACTGGAACTGACTGGGAGCGAAGCGAGGCTCGTTACAATTTATAGCGAAATAAATTGTCCGTTCAGAATCAAGCGATGGTTATCGTTATTAACGATGATCGTCCAATGTGAGTAAAACTCACCAACTCTGAACAGTTATATTTTTATAACGTACTTTTAGAACTGTTAGATATTGATTGACTGTTGTGTGTAGATTGGTTGATTGAACTGCTAGTCAGTTAGTTGAAATTATATATATATATATATATATATATATATACCATTAAATATTGATGTTGTTTATCAGAACATTTCATATTGAAATGAAATTGATGTATATTATACTGTGTAACATCTGTGGATACAGGGATACAGGTTGGAGGGATCCAACTGGATTCCTCAACATTTATTTTATTGTTTTCATATATTGTGATATATGATGTGATGTATATCTATTATGGGTTATGTGTGTTAGAATGATATGGATCATTTGTTATTCGATATTTTAAATATCATAAGAAACCCTGGGATGTAAAAGGAATATTTCAATGTATATTGAAATAAAGGAATTTTATAAAATCAACCGATTTTATAAAAGGAAATAAATTTGAAAATAAAGCATTTATAAAATCATAGGATATTATAAAGGAGGATATTTGTTTAGAAAACGAATAGGATATTATAAAAAGGAAACCGTTATAAAAGGGGAATCTGTATAAATGAAGAAACGTTGTTAAAAGGATATTTTTTTTAAAGTGAAGAACCGTTACTAAAAGTAAATCTTTATAAATGAATAAACGTTGTTAAAAGGACATTTTTTTAAAGTGAAGAACAGTTACTAAAAGTAAATCTTTATAAATGAATAAACGTTGTTAAAAGGGAAAATCTTTGTAAATCAATAAAGTAATCGAATATTAGTAATCGAAAGGAGTTAATCAAAAAGGAGTTGAATCAAATAAGTTATTCGGTTAGAGTTAATCAGTTAGAGTTAACCAGTTAGAGTTAATCAATTAGAGTTAACCAGTAGAGTTAATCAGTTAGAGTAAATCGATTAGAGTCAAATTGAACTAGAGTTATTCAAATATAGTTAATCGAATATTAGTTATTCGAATAGAGTTAAAGAAATGGAGTTAAACAAAATTAGAAACTGACTAGAGATTAGTAAGTTGAATGGTTTTCTGAGTGTGGATCTGATGTTGGTTTCGGCCTTCGGGGTTTATACTTAGAGAATTGTTCTCTTACTAGTTTACAGTTAGGGACTGATGGTTGTGAAAGAATAGTGATACGTGAATAAGCTATGGAAATGTTTTCCAGTGTTAATAACATATATTTTCTAAACATAGAAATAAGGAAATAGGAATATATATATGTATATACATGTATATATGGTTGATGATTGGATCGATAATTCCATTTGGAATTAAGATCGTTGTGTGAACACCGACATGTTTTCATTTGATAGTTAAATCACAGACTATCAAGTTTTGACCATATTTACGTTGTTAATATGGAGAGACCGGTTGGATTCTTATCCAAAGAACCACTCTGTATTGGCATAAGCGTTGCGAATATGCCGAAGAAAATTGAAGACGGAGTAAAGTGCAAGGGCTGTTGTATAAGTCCTAGGTAGAGATTGCCTAGAATGGATGTACTGAATAGTGCCTTCGGTTTCGTTCAATCCCAGAACGAACGTAAATGGACGAATGTCTGACAAAGTATTTCCAATGATCGAATGGGTTGGTCTGTATAAATATATATGGTTGCAACGGATTTATTCCCTTAGCATAACATCCAGAATATTTGTGTAAACCAATTAATGATTAACAGATTTGATAATGTGGCATTCAAAGTGATTGTGTTATCAATGAATGGAAATTAGTCGTAGCCTCTGGCCTCAACAACCGGTAAATGAAAGAAATCGGGCAGGCAGCATGGCTAAGTCGGTCGCACCGAAGTAGGGTGTATAATCACCTATCTAGAGAATATTCATTTGCTTCTTTAATCTATCAATGTTGTCCCATATATATATATACGGGAAACGGTTGCTGATCCCAACCGTTGGTGATGTACATTCGATACACTCAAGCGAAATGAGTGGTCGGTCATGTGTGGCTGAGTTGCAAGATGTTCTTGTTGAACTCCAGTGTATCGTTCCTAGAGTACACTGATCGGAAGGTGGTTCCATACCTTGTCATAGTTGGAAATCCATTACCCAATACGTGCTTGCGGTTTTGATTGTATACTATATATGTAGAACGTGAGATGAAAGCGTTTCTGCTAGATGGTTATTATACTGTGGTTGATAGACATTATTATAATATCAAAGGTTTTGATATAAAGATGTTTTGGAATCTCATAAGGGAAAAAACCCGTTCCGTTATACGGCGTGGTCTTATGAGATATCGTTACTTGTTCAAACTGTTTTAAACTGTTTTACTCATACCAGTCCCATGACTGACCCGGAGTTTATTTGTTTGTTTTCCCTAAACTCTTGGGTGCCTAAATTTGTACGGGCAGTCAAGTAGTCAGGAATTTACAGATACATGAAGAGCTGGAGCAGGAGGCTTCAGGAGCTTATAGCTATTATTTATTCCGCTGTTGTTGTAAGTGTTGTACTCTGCAATGTTATTGTATACATATACTGTTTGTATTTCAAAAGTTATGTTATATTTTATTCGTTCCGCTGTGAGATTCGCGGTTACTCTGATGATGATGTTCTTCTTCTTCTATTCTAATAGTTCTATCTTATCTATCCTCACCCTCTATCTTCTTTCTATTAGTTTCTTGAATTTCCAGTGCAATTTGGGGTTGGACTTGTGTTATTTGGTCAGCTCTATTTGGACCGGATTTTCGGGCCATTACAGTTGGTATCAGATCTTAAGTTTAGTGAATTACCTTGGCTCTGTGGCGTTACTCAGTAGAGATGGGGTTAGTAATACCCTAGATTGAGTTTGAGTGTATATATACGAGTGAACGTATTTGTTATTTGATATAAAAATTTGTTTTATATTGTGGATCTTTATTGGTTGAGTGGCTTATGAATTATGTTCGATGGTGGGGCACCACAATATCGATAAGGGTTTCTAAACACTCGAATACAATGGGTCGACACGGTATGTTTTGAAAGCGGGTGAATGAAGTAATTTTACCCGAATTATATTTTTATATAAAAAAATGGTTAAGGTTTGAATCATTTTAGTATATTGGATGTGTTGATTGTTATTTAATCGAATGAGATTATAATTGAAATGGTTATATAAATGACCAAGTAGAATTCATATAAGTATAATATATGAGAATTTTAAAATCCTGGGAGATTTTAAATGTGTTTACAAACATTGGAAGGATATTTTGAAATAGTTTCAAAATGGGAAATGTTTAAGAATGGTTTTGAAAATGATATAGTATTGAACTCACTTCGATAAACTGGGAAATAACCCTGATGAGTGTGGCCACATCATCAGTGTTCATTTTCGAGTTCTAAGTGACGGATTACTACCAAATGTTTTGTTTTTGAATTATTTGTGGAAAACAAGTTGTTTTGAATCCTGAAAGGGTATATCTGGTTTTTGGAAAAGGCTAAGCTGTTTAAAAACTCCCAGAAACAGATTATTTGAATTAAAACAATTTAAATTAGAATTTGTAAAAGCAAAGAGAAATAGAAATTGAATTAGATTATAATGATATCGAGTAAGTTGGATTGATGTCGTAAGAATTGGAATCAAGAATGGAACTTGAATTTGAAATTGAATTTGGCTTGGATAAGCGAATGGTTGTGTTGGAGATAAAAGCGATTTGAGTTGATTGGGATGACCTTTATATATGCAGAATTGGTAACAGGTAGATGGAATATAATGATATACCCGGCAAAAAAGGTACAAGTTTATATTTCATATGAGTTGGAATTTATGAGCCGATTTGGCAAGCCGCTTGGCTGTTTGATTTTCTTTTGGGTTGGAGATAGCCTAGAGAGGCGAGTTGTGGTTTTACCGATAGGGCTGTACAAAGGAGGTTATGGCGAAATTTTTCCGAAAATTTAAAGTGTTAGAAAATTTTCAGAATTCTTGAAAATTTTAGTTAGTCGGAATGAATAAATATTTTAGTCGATATTAATTGGTTCAGTTGAAAACAAAAATAAGGGGTAAACCAATCTTAGGAATTCCAATAGATAGGGTCGTCCTCTAACTTAGCAATTTCGAGGACGAAATTATTTTAAGAGGGGAAGAATGTAATGACCCGCATTGTCAGAGGTATTATAATTAATTTATTTAATTATAAAAATAGTGATATATTGAATTAAATAGAGGTTTAATTAAATAATATGGAATAATTAATTTAATTAAATAATTAAATAATATATTTAATTCATAAATAACCAGAATTAGTGAATTGACATTATAATGTGAACTGGGTCATCCCAAATATTTAATTCAGCTTAGAATTGAAGTATATTGACGAATATATTCAATTGACGTCAGTTTGAACGTAGAATTATAATATAATTAAAATAGAGCTCGAAATGGCGTGGCAGTTCGCTATTTGGCGATTCGAACTTCAACTGAATGAACATGGTTTGTTTTAAATCGGATTTCTGTGAAACAAGAAACGTGTGGAGCTGGTGGAGTATATCTTTCTAGGGGAAGAGAAAATTCAGGATTTCGTCGTGTAGATTTTGAGATATGTCCAAATCAAATTTTAAAATAGTCGCTACAGAATCGTTTATCGACCGTAACGGTTTATTCGATATAACTAGAGATCGGGTTTGAATTTAGACAAGGTTCTTTTGGGACATAACGATAATTTAATTTTTAGAATTTTACTGTAAGTTTTAATTAATTAAATAAGCACTTTTTATTTCGAAGTATTTTGCACCCTGTAATCAACATTTTGGGGTTTCACAATATGAGTTAATCTACCGGTATTATTATATTTTTGGGATCATGGTACGTTGGTCGTCACAACGGTATGTTCAATTATGTCTAGAGCAATCCATAAACGAATGAGGTTTTATGTATTGGTTACGATAAACACAACTTAATGATAATGCTGAATATTTAGTGACACCTCTATAGTGTATACGTTTGTCCTGTTCATGAGCCTTAGCAACTAAGAAAGTCTAGCGTAAATAAATGTATATTTCTCCTTAGCCTTCAACACTCAGAAGTGGTAGCTTGAGTTTTAAGCTAGGTTGTACCCTATAAAAATATCTAGAACCAAAGATCCTATAAATACCCTCGTTAGCATCCTTAAGACCTAATTCTATCCTTCTGTTACTCAAATGAAAACAAGCCGCCACAAATTCTTTCATTCCTCATAAGAAGTGAGCTTTAAAAATCGAAATAAAATCAAACAAGATTTTATTAATCAAAACATGTAAATAGTTGGTTTCAGAAAGGATTTCTCTTCAGTTCAATAACAATTTTGAAGAGTGCGATGCATCTCTAATCCATTGGGATGTTTGGTGTGTGAGCTAAGGTTGGATCCTAGGGGAAATCGAAGCATCAACTGGAGCTTTTGTCATCGTTTCTGGGTTTTCCATGGAGTATAGCACCTCTACGCAACTATTGGAAGGATTTAGTGATGAAGGTCTTCGCTGTCTTTCAACAGAGGATCGCTGCAAGCTGGAAGTTGAACCCGTGACTTAGGGTTAGCAGTTTTGGGTAGTTGCGGTGGAGAAAGGGTTTGGTAGGGTGACTGTACCAGGCGTTGTTCAACTGGGTACCGCGATTTCTTCTTTGGAATCGAGTCCTAAATGAAGGTGTCGGGGACGGTGAGATTGTGATGAAAATTTGTTTGGTGAATTCGAATTTTTGAAGTCTGGAAGTATGAAGGAGTTTGAAATCTTATCAGGAGCCGGTTATTGTTTTACTGGGAGCTGGCGAGATTTGAGTAAGGATTTGGAAGAAGTATAATGTGCTGGTGGTGAGGGTATAACGTGGGATTAAAGTGTTGAAATGGTGTGGTCAGTTTGAAGTAAAAGGGGAGATTGAGGTTTGCAAAGTTTGGCCATTAAAGGTTTGCGGGTTGCGTCAGTTACCAGGAGAGGAAGAAGGGATTAGAAGGGGGTCGGTTAGGTTAATGACAAGATTTTAGTATTTGTTGGGTTTGCTTTTTTATGACCGGTTGGAAGTCACGGTTGCTACGATGTATTCCAGTGTGCTGATGTGGTGTCGGAAAGGAGTGGGATGAGGGAGAAGATGTTCATACGAGACTGAGTACTAAGGATAAGAGGTGGGCCGGGTTGTTAAGCAAAACAAGATCCGACTGGATCGTATGGACGGACACTACACACTGGAACTGACTGGGAGCGAAGCGAGGCTCGTTACAATTTATAGCGAAATAAATTGTCCGTTCAGAATCAAGCGATGGTTATCGTTATTAACGATGATCGTCCAATGTGAGTAAAACTCACCAACTCTGAACAGTTATATTTTTATAACGTACTTTTAGAACTGTTAGATATTGATTGACTGTTGTGTGTAGATTGGTTGATTGAACTGCTAGTCAGTTAGTTGAAATTATATATATATATATTAATATATATATACCATTAAATATTGATGTTGTTTATCAGAACATTTCATATTGAAATGAAATTGATGTATATTATACTGTGTAACATCTGTGGATACAGGGATACAGGTTGGAGGGATCCGACTGGATTCCTCAACATTTATTTTACTGTTTTCATATATTGTGATATATGATGTGATGTATATCTGTTATGGGTTATGTGTGTTAGAATGATATGGATCATTTGTTATTCGATATTTTAAATATCATAAGAAACCCTGGGATGTAAAAGGAATATTTCAATGTATATTGAAATAAAGGAATTTTATAAAATCAACCGATTTTATAAAAGGAAAAAATTTGAAAATAAAGCATTTATAAAATCATAGGATATTATAAAGGAGGATATTTGTTTAGAAAACGAATAGGATATTATAACAAGGAAATCGTTATAAAAGGGGAATCTGTATAAATGAAGAAACGTTGTTAAAAGGACATTTTTTTTAAAGTGAAGAACCGTTACTAAAAGTAAATCTTTATAAATGAATAAACGTTGTTAAAAGGACATTTTTTTTTAAAGTGAAGAACCGTTACTAAAAGTAAATCTTTATAAATGAATAAACGTTGTTAAAAGGGAAAATCTTTGTAAATCAATAAAGTAATCGAATATTAGTAATCGAAAGGAGTTAATCAAAAAGGAGTTGAATCAAATAAGTTATTCAGTTAGAGTTAATCAGTTAGAGTTAACCAGTTAGAGTTAATCAATTAGAGTTAACCAGTAGAGTTAATCAGTTAGAGTAAATCGATTAGAGTCAAATCGAACTAGAGTTATTCAAATATAGTTAATCGAATATTAGTTATTCGAATAGAGTTAAAGAAATGGAGTTAAACAAAATTAGAAACTGACTAGAGATTAGTAAGTTGAATGGTTTTCTGAGTGTGGATCTGATGTTGGTTTCGGCCTTCGGGGTTTATACTTAGAGAATTGTTCTCTTACTAGTTTACAGTTAGGGACTGATGGTTGTGAAAGAATAGTGATACGTGAATAAGCTATGGAAATGTTTTCCAGTGTTAATAACATATATTTTCTAAACATAGAAATAAGGAAATAGGAATATATATATGTATATACATGTATATATGGTTGATGATTGGATCGATAATTCCATTTGGAATTAAGATCGTTGTGTGAACACCGACATGTTTTCATTTGATAGTTAAATCACAGACTATCAAGTTTTGACCATATTTACGTTGTTAATATGGAGAGACCGGTTGGATTCTTATCCAAAGAACCACTCTGTATTGGCATAAGCGTTGCGAATATGCCGAAGAAAATTGAAGACGGAGTAAAGTGCAAGGGCTGTTGTATAAGTCCTAGGTAGAGATTGCCTAGAATGGATGTACTGAATAGTGCCTTCGGTTTCGTTCAATCCCAGAACGAACGTAAATGGACGAATGTCTGACAAAGTATTTCCAATGATCGAATGGGTTGGTCTGTATAAATATATATGGTTGCAACAGATTTATTCCCTTAGCATAACATCCAGAATATTTGTGTAAACCAATTAATGATTAACAGATTTGATAATGTGGCATTCAAAGTGATTGTGTTATCAATGAATGGAAAGTAGTCGTAGCCTCTAGCCTCAACAACCGGTAAACGACAGAAATCGGGCAGGCAGCATGGCTAAGTCGGTCGCACCGAAGTAGGGTGTATAATCACCTATCTAGAGAATATTCATTTGCTTCTTTAATCTATCAATGCTGTCCCATATATATATATACGGGAAACGGTTGCTGATCCCAACCGTTGGTGATGTACATTCGATACACTCAAGCGAAATGAGTGGTCGGTCATGTGTGGCTGAGTTGCAAGATGTTCTTGTTGTACTCCAGTGTATCGTTTCTAGAGTACACTGATCGGAAGGTGGTTCCATACCTTGTCATAGTTGGAAATCCATTACCCAATACGTGCTTGCGGTTTTGATTGTATACTATATATGTAGAACGTGAGATGAAAGCGTTTCTGCTAGATGGTTATTATACTGTGGTTGATAGACATTATTATAATATCAAAGGTTTTGATATAAAGATGTTTTGGAATCTCATAAGGGAAAAACCCGTTCCGTTATACGGCGTGGTCTTATGAGATATCGTTACTTGTTCAAACTGTTTTAAACTGTTTTACTCATACCAGTCCCATGACTGACCCGGAGTTTATTTGTTTGTTTTCCCTAAACTCTTGGGTGCCTAAATTTGTACGGGCAGTCAAGTAGTCAGGAATTTACAGATACATGAAGAGCTGGAGCAGGAGGCTTCAGGAGCTTATAGCTATTATTTATTCCGCTGTTGTTGTAAGTGTTGTACTCTGCAATGTTATTGTAAACATATACTGTTTGTATTTCAAAAGTTATGTTATATTTTATTCGTTCCGCTGTGAGATTCGTGGTTACTCTGATGATGATGTTCTTCTTCTTCTTCTATTCTAATAGTTCTATCTTATCTATCCTCACCCTCTATCTTCTTTCTATTAGTTTCTTGAATTTCCAGTGCAATTTGGGGTTGGACTTGTGTTATTTGGTCAGCTCTATTTGGACCGGATTTTCGGGTCATTACAAATAAATATCAATCTAGCAGAACGTTTGCATCTCACGCTCTACATACATAGTATACAATCAAAATCGCGGGCGCTTATTGGAGAATGGATTTCCATGGAAAGGTATTGGCAACCATCTTTTTGACAATGTATCTCCGGAGATGAATCATTGGGGTTCAACAAGAACATCTTGCAACCTAGGCTAAACATGACCGGCCCCTCATTTCTCTTGAGAGTATCAAATATATCATTACTACGGTTGGGAGCCAGCCAACCGAACCGATAGCATACATATAAAAATAAAAGTGTAACGGCCCGAAAATTCAATGCTCGAATTTTCAACAATAACACATAACTCCATTTTACTTGCCAAAAATCCAAGTATCAAATCCCAGAATGTTAATAGAAAGACATTAGAGGGTGAGAGAAGAAAGAAACATTAGAATAGAAGAATAAGAAGATCATAATTTCATAGCGGAACGAAAAAATATAATATATCAAAACTCTTTATACAAAATGAACAGTATATATGTATGATTGCAACATTAGAGTATACATTCCCATCACTTAACACATATAGGGGAATAAACTAGTATCAGTACGTGGAAAACATCTCGGCTCTAACTCCTCTTTTGAAAACCCCAAGCGAAACCTAACCTGGAATATATTCGGACTGACCCGAGCACATTTGAAGCAAAGCCAAATTCACCTGGATCAGTCTGGAATACTTTCAGTGATAAGTTCATAGCACAAACAACTTGTTTAACTTTAAAAATCCTTTTTGAAGAAAAAAAGATATTAGTAAGACCAGCCCACACATAAACAAAGACGGTTTTTACCTTACTATAACTCAAAATAGGTTGATATTTCAAAATCCAGTGATACTATAACCCACACATCTAGCAGAACGCTTGCATCTCACGCTCTACACATTCATTATAAAATCGAAAACCGAAGGGCGCTTATTGGAGATTGGATTCCCATTATGACAAGGTATGGAACCACCTGCCGATAGTGTATCTCTAAAGGGGAATACACTGTGCGCAACACGAACGTCTTGCAAACCGGCCCATACATGACCGACCACTCATTTAACTTGAGTGCATCAAATATATTGTCACCCTTTCGGGTTTTTGTCGCGACCACCGAAATTCTCTAGAGATATAGAAATGAAAAGAAGTAACAAATATGAATGTTCTCTATATTGGTGACAATATACCCTGCTTGGGAATGGCCCACCTAGCCATGCTGCCTGCCCGATTTCTGTCATTTCCCTGTTGTGAGGATTAAGGCTACGTTTATTTTCTTAGAACATCTGGCCACCATTCACTTTGAATGCTACATTGTTAAATCTGTCAAATCACTAATTGACATCCACAAATATACTCTGGGTGATTAAGCAAGAGAATTTCTCCGCCACCAAACTTGATATATTTGTAAAAATCAACGTACGTGACTCTTAAGGAAATACCCTGTTAGACATTCGTCCATACAAGTCATACAGGAACAGGATAAACTAAAGGCACCCTCCTGCTGCATCCTAGGAATCACCCAAAGGATCAGCAGCGAGTAGTCCTTGCAAATCCGTATATTTCAATCATGACAGAACCACAATTTATCTCTGGGAGCGACCAGAGATTATAAGTGGTTCTTCCATTTCATGAAGATCCACGGTCTTCAATTATTTCATCTTCATTTGCTGCGAGTTAGTCTCGTATGTAACGTTGATTCGAAGTGATTTAGGTCTAGTTTCCATCCCGATTTCTTTGAAACAACACGTCAAAAAGGTATAATATATTTCATTGATAGTTTGGTGTTTTAACTATCAATGTCAAAACGGTACGGTTAAGTATATTGGCAACTCTGATTTATTCATTAAAACTATATCATTGATTCTTAAAAATTGATTTATATTCTTATTTCTGTTTCCACTGTTTTTTGTTACATTGAAAACAATGATATATCTTCGACTCCACTTCACTACTTCACTTTGTAAAAATAACATCACTATATTCACCAAATCTTTTATTTCCTTTACTTCGGAAAAATCACCATATATATATATATATGTATATATATTATTCCAATATATTTTTGCTTCAAAACTTGAGTCAAACGTTGTTTATGTATACACCGTTTTACTTTAAACAATTAGTCTCATTACATTCAAAGTCTTGCAAAAATGTTGCAATATCCTCTTAAACTGCTCTTAACACATTTTCTCGTCATAAACTTATATCCTCCCTTGACAATAGTAGAGTCATTCAAGTTGGGGTATTTTAATTACCTCTCAGACCATGATTGACGACGTTCTTATCTCAGAATGGATAAAAGTTTGAAACACAAAACCTATCATCCCATTTACTATTTACTCAAAAATATGGTTCCAATAATCGTTCCTTTTATTTGTCACATTTATTCCCCATTCAATTCTTTAACCTTTTTAACTAAACGTAAAATCTCTTCACTTTGAAACCCGGTAATATAACTCATTTGGTTTTTCTTCAAAACCATTTACTAAGTCTTTTACACAAATTCTACTATGCTTCATACCCTTGCAAATCTTCTTTCAATTTGTACTCGTTTTATTTAATCCAGTTCCTTAAGTAAACCTTATTTCAAATTCATCGCCTGGATTCATACTTCTTTATAAACTTGGTATTCGCTTACCAATCACTTCTTTGATTTTTCTTAACTTGAATTCAGATCCTAAATCTTCTTATGTAATTTATTTATCATCTCCCTTTCGAAATCACATTTCACTTTATTTTACTTAATTAAAATATTAATTAAAAATAAATCTTATTCAAATCTTTGCCCTACTCGTCTCTTTAAAAACTCTCAACCATACTTTGAATTCATTATCACATCTCTTACGAAAATCTCTTTCCAATTCCCTTGCTCATGCTTAATTCAACAATTACTTAAAACGACACATTAGCTTCAAAACTTGTTTTTATAACTTTGGTATACCTTGCTCTTAACATGATTCATTTTTAAAACTTGATCACTTCCTAATTGACTTCCATTTAATAAGGTAAATTACCTTAATTATTATTAAGATAATTAATTTCATTATTAACTGAAGTAAATATAATTCACTTCATTAAAATAGATCAGTTGATCGCTTAATGACCTTATTAAATAAAAACTACACTTGTGATTTTAAAAACATTTTTAATATCATAGATAAAAAGAAAATTTATATTTTAGAAATATTATTAAACAATGGTTCGTTATACGATTTCTATTAGATTAATCTAAGATTAATCTAAGATCAATCAATCTAATTATTAATTCCAATTAAACAATTGACTCCGTCATTTTAAACATCAGCTATTTATTAACTGATTTCACTCACGCTTCTAATTACATTAATTAATAAATCTAATTACATCGCTTAATAGTTTTTCCTCACACGGTAATTTCCATATATTAATCCATAGGTTAAATTTATTAAAACATTGAAACCATTTATAAATATCGATTATTTTGAAACTTTATTTTTAATAGAAATATAATTTAAAAATTATACCTCAGTTATAAAAATAATTTTATAACTTTAATTACGTCAATTCGCCTGACGGTGAACTAATGTCTTAAAAACAACGTTTAGATCATTTGCTACCAATACATTAACCAATACCGTTTATTGGTTAAAAATATAACATCAACGTTGTATTTCAATTTAATATTCAATATATAATCAACAATCAATGTTCAATCAGAATATAACGTTATTCGGGGTAAAAAGTTCATATTTGGATAATATGTGTAACACCCCACCTCCGCCAGGGTCACTCACAAAGGAATGCACTAGCTTCGGAGGGGCATTATTGGTAAACATGCATAATGATATAGCAAGGCAGGACATGACATATATATATATATATATGTAAATAAACAGAGTAAGTAAATAAAACAGCGGAAGATTTAAAAACCATTTCAAAACACAAGTCTGGTACATCAAAATGTCAATTTCCCAAAATTACAAGTCTAGATAAATACATCATCTGATAAACTGAAATACATAAGTGCTATCCCCAAATAAGAGTGATAAACCATAGCGGCTCAAGTCCAAAGCATACTTGAGCTATCCAAGGAAGCGGCTAGAATCCAAGCTAGGCTCCAGTATTCCCTCCCTGAGAACCTGGGGGGGAAACGGAAGAAAAGAGGCGAAACAAAACGGGTCAGTCAAAAAGACTGAGTAAGCCCTGCTACGATCAGTCTATAAACTAGTAAAGTTAACATCATGATGGAAACTGAGATGATCATAGATAACAACATACTGGCATGATAAATCAACTACAAGACAGATAGAGGTGTCATCGCATAAAACAAGGTTAAGTTTTGCACCACAGTGTACTAGCAAACCAACGTAACAGGTATTTATCCCTTAGCCCAAACCTTGGCCCAATAACATGAAGTGACCTTAATATAAGGTCCAACCCAACGGTCTAGTCGATCGGCTCCCTACAAGCCTAACACGTCAAGTGTTGATGTCCATACGGCCCACCTATGGATGTAGTCTGACTGTGCTGGGTCCACCTTTGGGTGTATCAAGCCCTCGGGTGCAAACCCCGGACACTTAAGCAATAATGCACAGCCCAGATCTACTGGTACCCGTGCCTCGAGTTTGTCCAACATCGGACTACGTGCACGTCCGTAGCCCGCCGAACCCGCACCGCTGTACCACTCAGCCGTCGCTTTGGTCGCTTACATCAGTCCAGTAATCGTGCCCCGCCCTAGCCTAGCCTCTAGGGTTGTGAATGATACCAAACTGGGATTACTGCTGGAACAGACCACGTTGCTAGGGTTTCTAAGAGGGTTAAGTGTGGTTTTAACCCCTCACTAAACCTGGATTAAATTAGTTAAGTGTAACTACTTAACCCCATCTAATCCTCGAATCCCCAAATTGGTTAAGTATTAGTGGACCCTGACTTAACCCTAATCATGAGGCATTAATTAATTTAATGCACCTTAACCTCTCACATTAGACCTTGTTGTGGTTACTAGTTAGGCCGGGCGGGTCCGGGTAGCTTTACACCACAACTTGGTCTAACCTCGGGTCTTGGCACCCCATGACCAACTTCTCACATTGGATCCTATTGTTTGTAGCCACTAGTTAAGCCGGTCGGTTCCGGGTAGAATTACGCTACAAACTCAACCCAACCTCGAGTTGGCCACACTTATGTTTTCTAAGTGTCATGTCCACTTCATTTCAAAACCTAATCACAAGTCAAACAATTACTTGGGTAGACCTAACTTAATAGGTAAATTCCCAAGGGGTAGACCTAACTTAATAGGTAAATTCCCAATCTTATATTTTCATGTATTTTAAGTTTACCCAAAACCCCCAACGTCATTCTATCGCTTACATATTTGTAGTAACGCATAAAGGATAGGAGGAGGGAACTTGGCACAACATAAACTTGCACAACGGTCATGCATAACATGTTAGACTTGCACAACTTAGCGTAGTGAACTTGCATATTACCATAAAACATGCATAACATGTTAAACTTGCATAAACATGCACAACTTGCCAAAACATGCACAACTTGTCAAAACATGCACAACTTGTCATTTTAAACTTGCATAAATATGCATAACTTGCCAAAACATGCACAACTTGTCAAAACATGCACAACTTGTCATTTTAAACTTGCATAAATATGCATAACTTGCCAAAACATGCACAACTTGTCAAAACATGCACAACTTGTCATTTTAAACTTGCATAAATATGCATAACTTGCCAAAACATGCACAACTTGTCATTTTAAACTTGCATAAATATGCATAACTCAATAAGCGTACAAATCATGGCTTAGCAAACTTGCATAAACATGCATAACTTATAAATCTTGCAAATCATGGCTTAGTATACATGCATAACTTAATAGATTTGCAAATCATGGCTTAGTACCCTTACATAACATGCACAACTCAATAAACATACATAAACCCCAACTTTCATCACACACTAACTTTATAGTTTCTAAAATGAGGGTAAGAGGGCTTACAATGCTTATGCGGACTCAAATGAGTACAACAAATGCAAGAAACCCCTTATGCAACTAATTAAAGCCCCCAAATGCAAGCAAACTTGATCAAGACTCCTCCTTTATGATGCCAATTGAAAAACAAGCCTTTAATGCAAGCTAAGGAGAATCATACAAGCCTAAATACCCTTGTATGCATGGAAATCTCTTAGGGATTTGATTAGGAATTGTATGAAGAGGGTGGAGGCCATGAGAGTTTTGATTTTGGCATAGTTTAGTTACTAGGATGAATAATGAGTGATTTAGGGTAGGTTAGGGTCTTATTTATAGATTAGGTTAGTGATTTGGACCATAGGATTAACCCTAGATTGAATTAGGGCCATCAGATCCCGGAACTCTCTAGAAACAAGCCCCAAGACCCAACCCAAATCAGAAATGGTGCACCAGGCTAATCAGCCGGGCACCCCCTGTCGACAGGGCAGTCGACTCCCTGGGGACCCTGTCGACAGGCCTGTCGACATGGGGCCCCTGGCGGGAATTTTCCCGCCTTGGCCCAGCTGGCCCAATTCTTCAAATTTGAATCTGATTTTTACTTAAAAATTTTCTGCAAACTTCAATGGGCCTTAACTGGGTCATACGGACTCCGATTTTCGAAAACTCGGACTCTATTTCGCATATTTTTCCGAGACGAACGCAATGGCATAGCCCGTTTCCCTTGATTCCCATTTTATAATTTAATTCTGCCTCAATTTATGTTATTACAGGTTATTGAAAATACGGGTTGTTACATTCTCCCCTCCTTAAAGGATTTCGTCCCCGAAATCTTCAAGTTAGGAAGAACGTATCCTACCATCCAATCATCCATCTACTCAAAGCATCATCCACGAGCAATCATTGTCCTTACAAGATTCTAAATGCTGGATGAACATATGCAAAAGTGTGTGTATATGTACTTACCTAATGCAAAAATCAGGCGGTTACTGATACAGTAAACCTCCTTAATGCATATGTATGTAAATCAGGCGGTTACTGGTACAGTAAACCTCCTTAATGCATATGTATGTCAGTGAAATGAATCCATATGTATGCAAATTCCTACCATAATTCATAGTATCTATATGAGTGCACATAACATTCATCCATATGCAACATCCATGTGGTAGCACAACAAGTTTCAACCATGAATAAGCATAAACACTCATGCATATGCAACATGAAGAGTGTGCGAGCCGATCTAGTGCCTAATGTGTATAATGCATCCACGAGTAACCACTTGCAAACACTTGCAACCACTTGCAACCATCAAGCATAACATGTTTCAAACACATGTTTCAACCAAAGGGTTTCTACCAAAGGTTCCCATGACGAGATAGACATGATAAACTAGATAAACTAGACAAACTCCTTTTAGGATTACAAGAAATCCATTCAAACTTTGACATATAGTATCAACCGATGAGTCTTAACCCCCTTATGGAGTTTACAACAGAAATAAGATCGAGAATGGGACCGAGAGGATATATACAAAAGATAACTTGCAAGCAAGCTTCACAGGAAAACAAGGATCAAGGATGTACTCTTAAAAAGAGATATGATGTGTGTATCTAGTCTTCACTCTTCTTAGTCACGTTTCCTTGAACTTAACTCCACTGTGCTTTGACTATCTTCCACTTCATGATTCCTTGACTTCCTAACTCCTATTTCCCAAATTCGAGTTGGAACTCATTTCATTATTGCCTCTCGTCTTTCTTTCCCACTTATTCTTCTTTCTGTATACTTGGCTTAAACATAATATAACCTCATGATTTCATGTAAGCTCTCCAAAATCCTGGATCTCGTCTTCTTACCATAAGGTATTCCATGCAGCAGAACTTTTCTTGGAAATACCACTCCACGTTGCCAATTGTCCTTATAAACATGATTTCCTATAACTCAGGCTTAATCGACATGAACCATCCGCCTATAGGTCGTACCTAGATTCAGTTGCCTACCTATGGCTTTCTGTAGGTTATTTCAAAACTGGCCAACTTCTTGAGGGTAAACCGTTGCTAACCATGATGCAGTCCTCTCGCTCTTCACTGGACTGAAATGAGCACTCTTCGTGAGTCTTCTTATTATGACCCTCATACCCGTATTCCCTTTCTTTGATCTAGGTAGTCTATCCACATAATCTATCGAGATGTTTTCACACTTCCCTTGCGAAACTCCCAATGGAGGTAATGGCCCACTGGGCTTCTATGACTTGGCCTCAACCTGGTGGCACAACATGTATTCCGAAACCAACTCGGCCACCTCCTCGAGCGATGCGCATCTTCAAGAACCTTCTTTACCAAGTCTTTCACTCGAGAAACACATAATCTCTCATCGCGCCTTAGTCATCCCTTGTCATCTATAATATATCTAGTGAGGTGACTTAACATCTCGCCTCGAACTGATTGGTCCATGTTCTTGACCAACTGCGGGTCTTCTTTCCGCGAAACCCCCTTCTTGATCCAGAAGAGTAAGTCTAAGCTCCGGGAATGCTAGCTAACTAGCCAAACGGAGGAGGCTTCTCACTTCATTTGCCCTCCTCAGAGTTTTCCGGTCTTAAATCGCAATCACTTTAGCGGAACCCACCACTAAGCCTTTCTTAGGAACTATGTGCCCAAGAAATCCAATTTCTTTCCTCCAAAGTGACATTTGGAGAACTTGACCTTCCACTGGTGGCTCTAAGCGTATCCATCTCCTCCTTGAGATGTATAGCATGCTCTTCCTCGTTCTTTTGAGGAGATCAAAATATCGTTTATGACGACCATGACAAACTTGTTCAAGGACTCCCTAAACACCCTACCCATCCAGTTTACGTAATATGTGGGTGCGTTAGTCAAGCCAAATAGCATGACTAGCCATTCTAAAAATCCATCTAGAGTCCTAAACGCAGTCTTGTCAATTCCATCCTCAGCCATCCTAAGCTGATGGAATCCGGTAGCTAGATCAGAAGAAAACAGATGCTCCTACAAGCTGATCAAACAAATCATTGATCCTTGGTAACGGTTATCTTACGATAATCAACACACAAGCGAAACAAACTGTCCACATCAGTAATGAATACTACTGGAGCACCCTACTCGAAAATGCTTCGTCTCAGGAAGTTCTTCTCAAGCAACTCCTTGACTTGCTTTCTTAACTCTCATTTCGTGAGGTCATGTGCCTAACCGGCCACGAAACTGGCTTGGCATTTCCAACCAGATAATATGGAAATCTATCCCCAGATATCAGGATATTCTCGGATCACCCTCACAGATTGCAAACTGTCGATAGACGAGTTGAGGGATTCAAGATAACATAACATGACGGGACCCCTAGGGTTGCTAGAAATTTCTAAGGGTACGGCTGAGGCGAGTCATGAGCCTCACAACCCTATATACAAAAACCCAGAATGGCTCCAAATAGGACAACCATTCCATGCCCACAGCCACCCCATATCCCCCGAAACCGAGAATATAAACATCCCACGAGAATTCTATACTCAAGACAGAAATTTTCAAATCCACTCAGACCACAGACAGGCGGGTAGAACCCCCAATTGGATTTGAAACACATACGGGATCATCAACTACACTAGTACTTAGGTGCAAAACTTTCCACTAGATCAGATGAAATAAAACTATGCGATGTGCCAGGGTCAACAAAGTTCGAACAGGGAAAATTAGAAAATGTAAACAAGATTTTCAACAGGAACACTACCTCTATCATGAGCT
The DNA here is from genome assembly GCA_030737875.1 of Allium sativum. Taxonomy (NCBI): domain Eukaryota; kingdom Viridiplantae; phylum Streptophyta; class Magnoliopsida; order Asparagales; family Amaryllidaceae; genus Allium; species Allium sativum. The sequence goes on along the minus strand of CM060909.1, from coordinate 226,430,170 downwards.
GGAAGAACGGTGTTGAGGAGATGAACTCGCCCTCCAGATAGTCCTGCACACTGAGTCTGACCTTGCCCTTGTTTCCTCGGGCAATCCTTGCTGAAATGTCCAAACTCACCACAATCAAAGCATTCGCCCCGCTTTCTCTTCTCCTTCTTCCTACATTCCCTGGCTATATGTCCAATTTCACCACAGAAGCTACATTTTATATTCTTGCCCCGTTTCCCGGAATTTACTCTCTTGCCTTGAGACTCATTCGCCTTGACCTCTTTCTTGTCATTGCTACCTTCTTCTTGAAGTAGGGCCAAATTCACTAAACTCTCGAAGGTCGCCCCCAAGGGTATATGAGACAGGGCCAAATCACGTAATGGCTCGTTTAATCCTAGAGCAAAGTGTAGGGCCTTCTTCTGAGCTGTATTAACCAAGTCTAAATCGTCCTGAGCCAGTTGATTAAACTTATCTATGTATTCCCTAATAGTCATGTCCCCTTGCTTCAGTGATAAGAATCTCAGTCCAAACCTTCCTCTAAAGTCATCCCAAGTCTCAATTGGCCTGGTCGCGGTGGTGACCACCCACCAACGTGCAGCTTCTTCCTTTAGCAACCATACTGCCAGTAAAACCTTCCTGCGGTCACCTATATCAAAGGTGGCTAAAAGATCTTCAGTCTCTTTCAACCAATTCCTTGCCTCTACAAAAGTCTCGGCTCCAAAGAAATTCTTGCAACCCATCGCCTTAAAATCTCGGCAAATCTCGGCGAAGTCAATTTGAGGATGCTGAGGGGAAGGAGGAAGAGGAACATCAACTACGGGAGGAGGAGGAACAGCGGCCTCGGCTGGGGAGACAACATTAGGGACACCCGGGACCGGTGCCGTGACTTCCAAGTACCGACGAAACCAATCGGGTATCGTTACTCCTTCGGGCAAGATGAGATTATCAGACATGCTGGAAACGAAAAGAAAAGAGTTCAAACGAGGAGTCAAAGGATAGTGCTAATGGCTTTTGGGGAATAGCCTTTAAAAACAACTAGACTTTTCTTTGGAAAATACTTTATACTTGGTTTTGAAAATAGTTTTTCAAAGAGTTTTAAAACCTTTTTATCCCTTCTCGTAAACCTGGCTCCGATACCAAATGTAACACCCCACCTCCGCCAGGGTCACTCACAAAGGAATGCACTAGCTTCGGAGGGGCATTATTGGTAAACATGCATAATGATATAGCAAGGCAGGACATGACATATATATATATGTAAATAAACAGAGTAAGTAAATAAAACAGCGGAAGATTTAAAAACCATTTCAAAACACAAGTCTGGTACATCAAAATGTCAATTTCCCAAAATTACAAGTCTAGATAAATACATCATCTGATAAACTGAAATACATAAGTGCTATCCCCAAATAAGAGTGATAAACCATAGCGGCTCAAGTCCAAAGCATACTTGAGCTATCCAAGGAAGCGGCTAGAATCCAAGCTAGGCTCCAGTATTCCCTCCCTGAGAACCTGGGGGGGGGAAACGGAAGAAAAGAGGCGAAACAAAACGGGTCAGTCAAAAAGACTGAGTAAGCCCTGCTACGATCAGTCTATAAACTAGTAAAGTTAACATCATGATGGAAACTGAGATGATCATAGATAACAACATACTGGCATGATAAATCAACTACAAGACAGATAGAGGTGTCATCGCATAAAACAAGGTTAAGTTTTGCACCACAGTGTACTAGCAAACCAACGTAACAGGTATTTATCCCTTAGCCCAAACCTTGGCCCAATAACATGAAGTGACCTTAATATAAGGTCCAACCCAACGGTCTAGTCGATCGGCTCCCTACAAGCCTAACACGTCAAGTGTTGATGTCCATACGGCCCACCTATGGATGTAGTCTGACTGTGCTGGGTCCACCTTTGGGTGTATCAAGCCCTCGGGTGCAAACCCCGGACACTTAAGCAATAATGCACAGCCCAGATCTACTGGTACCCGTGCCTCGAGTTTGTCCAACATCGGACTACGTGCACGTCCGTAGCCCGCCGAACCCGCACCGCTGTACCACTCAGCCGTCGCTTTGGTCGCTTACATCAGTCCAGTAATCGTGCCCCGCCCTAGCCTAGCCTCTAGGGTTGTGAATGATACCAAACTGGGATTACTGCTGGAACAGACCACGTTGCTAGGGTTTCTAAGAGGGTTAAGTGTGGTTTTAACCCCTCACTAAACCTGGATTAAATTAGTTAAGTGTAACTACTTAACCCCATCTAATCCTCGAATCCCCAAATTGGTTAAGCATTAGTGGACCCTGACTTAACCCTAATCATGAGGCATTAATTAATTTAATGCACCTTAACCTCTCACATTAGACCTTGTTGTGGTTACTAGTTAGGCCGGGCGGGTCCGGGTAGCTTTACACCACAACTTGGTCTAACCTCGGGTCTTGGCACCCCATGACCAACTTCTCACATTGGATCCTATTGTTTGTAGCCACTAGTTAAGCCGGTCGGTTCCGGGTAGAATTACGCTACAAACTCAACCCAACCTCGAGTTGGCCACACTTATGTTTTCTAAGTGTCATGTCCACTTCATTTCAAAACCTAATCACAAGTCAAACAATTACTTGGGTAGACCTAACTTAATAGGTAAATTCCCAAGGGGTAGACCTAACTTAATAGGTAAATTCCCAATCTTATATTTTCATGTATTTTAAGTTTACCCAAAACCCCCAACGTCATTCTATCGCTTACATATTCGTAGTAACGCATAAAGGATAGGAGGAGGGAACTTGGCACAACATAAACTTGCACAACGGTCATGCATAACATGTTAGACTTGCACAACTTAGCGTAGTGAACTTGCATATTACCATAAAACATGCATAACATGTTAAACTTGCATAAACATGCACAACTTGCCAAAACATGCACAACTTGTCAAAACATGCACAACTTGTCATTTTAAACTTGCATAAATATGCATAACTTGCCAAAACATGCACAACTTGTCAAAACATGCACAACTTGTCATTTTAAACTTGCATAAATATGCATAACTTGCCAAAACATGCACAACTTGTCAAAACATGCACAACTTGTCATTTTAAACTTGCATAAATATGCATAACTTGCCAAAACATGCACAACTTGTCATTTTAAACTTGCATAAATATGCATAACTCAATAAGCGTACAAATCATGGCTTAGCAAACTTGCATAAACATGCATAACTTATAAATCTTGCAAATCATGGCTTAGTATACATGCATAACTTAATAGATTTGCAAATCATGGCTTAGTACCCTTACATAACATGCACAACTCAATAAACATACATAAACCCCAACTTTCATCACACACTAACTTTATAGTTTCTAAAATGAGGGTAAGAGGGCTTACAATGCTTATGCGGACTCAAATGAGTACAACAAATGCAAGAAACCCCTTATGCAACTAATTAAAGCCCCCAAATGCAAGCAAACTTGATCAAGACTCCTCCTTTATGATGCCAATTGAAAAACAAGCCTTTAATGCAAGCTAAGGAGAATCATACAAGCCTAAATACCCTTGTATGCATGGAAATCTCTTAGGGATTTGATTAGGAATTGTATGAAGAGGGTGGAGGCCATGAGAGTTTTGATTTTGGCATAGTTTAGTTACTAGGATGAATAATGAGTGATTTAGGGTAGGTTAGGGTCTTATTTATAGATTAGGTTAGTGATTTGGACCATAGGATTAACCCTAGATTGAATTAGGGCCATCAGATCCCGGAACTCTCTAGAAACAAGCCCCAAGACCCAACCCAAATCAGAAATGGTGCACCAGGCTAATCAGCCGGGCACCCCCTGTCGACAGGGCTGTCGACAGGGCAGTCGACTCCCTGGGGACCCTGTCGACAGGCCTGTCGACATGGGGCCCCTGGCGGGAATTTTCCCGCCTTGGCCCAGCTGGCCCAATTCTTCAAATTTGAATCTGATTTTTACTTAAAAATTTTCTGCAAACTTCAATGGGCCTTAACTGGGTCATACGGACTCCGATTTTCGAAAACTCGGACTCTATTTCGCATATTTTTCCGAGACGAACGCAATGGCATAGCCCGTTTCCCTTGATTCCCATTTTATAATTTAATTCTGCCTCAATTTATGTTATTACAGGTTATTGAAAATACGGGTTGTTACAATATGGAAAAGTAAAAAACATACAATATATTTGAGGAATCCGGTCGGATCCCTCCAACCTGTTCTTCCCTGCATCACAGATCATTATGTCATATAATAACTGCATATGAAATGAATAATTTAAAATAAATAATCAAATACGATACTAATATAGATGTCAACAACAATTAGTAGCAACCAAGGCATCCAAACATTCAATTTATATTATTAACTATAAATTATGGTTATATGAATTTAACAAATTCTAGCGTTCAAGAAAAGTGTGAGAATTAACTCACCATTTTTGCGTTCGATTGATGGTTTGCGTCATTTTATTTAATTTTAAACAATGTTTAAAATTAAATAAAAATTCCCAATAGCTCTAACTGATTCCAATCCAGTTCATCATCATAGTGTTTGTTCACACGATTTCAATGGACTTCGTTTCGTTTGAATCTGACAACGTGTGACAAATATATGTTAATTATCCATCTATATAAGAATTTAAATAGTTATGTTATAATTAGTTAAACTTAGAGTATTATTTCTTACCATACTCAAGCTAACCATGAATTCACCTGAGCCAATACGTATCTTCCCATCTAGTGATTTTCGAATGCAGCAAGTACTCTTCCCCTTCAATGTTTCTATGAACCCAATACTCCCCCTTATATACCAGCGTGCATTGCACCGAAACTATGAAACCCGTTTTCTCTTCATTTTTTTAATAATAAAGCCCGATAAGCCCAATAGCCCCCACACATAGACCAGCACACCAACCTCCCTTCCCAGTTCTTCCTCTCCGCTGTTTAGCCATTTAACACATGAACGAACTCCATGAAACCACCCATTTCTCTCCACTGTGCTCTAATTTTCGCTACCTCTTTTCAACATTCCATCATCTCTGCATGTCCTTCTTCTTCTATTGCACACCAATAGCCTACCTACTTTTATACTTCAGTGTTTCACACCTTCCAGCAAATTTCATGCAAGCCTTCCCTCCTCAACTTATAATACGTCCAGGCATTTCATGCCATTTCCATTATTTCCGTTCTCTTTTCAACTTTCGCAACTCTTTCTTCATTTCACTACAAATATCTCTCCAACCATCACATATGCATGCCTTCACTCCTCGTTTTTACTTAACAATCAAAATGAACTCATGTTGAAAAACTCAACACCCCAAAACTAAACCGCACCCATCGTCGACCCAGTCTCCCTTTCGGTCACGTGCTCGTAACCCAGTGAGCTCCGCCGCAATACCATCAACACTCACAGGTCCACCTCGACCCTGATCTTCTTCCCCGCATATACACAATTCCATCCATAGTCGCCCTGACCCCTACTCGACCCTCTGTCATCGCCAGACGCGCAACCACCCAACTTCCAGCAAACTGCTCCATCAACCCGAAAATAGAATCCAAGATTTCACTGTGCACAAAAACTCCCTCTTCAGAAATGTAACACACCATTTAAATCTAGTATCACTATGAAGGCTCTGCTTCTAGGATTCTAATGAATCCAATTACATGCGGTTTCATCGAGATTTGGATTTTTATATGATTTATGAAGTTTTCGAATTACACAAGTGCTGCGTCTAAATCTCGTGAAGAAATACTTTAATTGGTGAATGAAATAAAACTGCAGTATTTATACATATACTATACCAAAAATTGCTTTCCTTTCTATTTCCTTTTTGTTCCGAAAGAAAGGAGAAGTAGGCATATATTTATAGAAGACGAAGACGTGGTTGCCATGGAACGGAACAGTAGAAAAGGCTTTACATTATATTTTTTTTTGAAAATTGGTTCTCTTTATTGCTAAACCAATTAAAAACCTACTTTACAAGCCTCGTTAAAACCTTGCAATCCCCCTAGTGGGTACCTTACAAGGAAAAAGAGTACTCATAAAATAGGCAAAATACAAGACATAAACTAGCTAGAATAGTCGAAATAAAATACATCAAAATAACAAGCAAAACAAAAGAGATTAAGTCCCTCTTCTCGGCCCACATTGAGCCCAAATACACACCGCCACAACTTATTCAAACTCTTCACTTTAACCGGCATCAAGCAGTTCGATACCCCATTTGTTCAACAGTTGTACACTCCTCGAGCTCCGTGCAGTCTTCGATCCATTCCTCTGAACTAGATCCACAATTTCTTTTCCAATTCTCAGCAATAAAATTGAAGCGGTCGATCTCTTGTTCTGGAAGATCCTCAAGTTCCTTTCTCGCCAAAGAAAGTATATTGCAGTGGTAAATGCTCCAAAAGCTAAGTCCCTGGTTTGATCTTTGTTTGGAAACCTCAAGAACAGATTCCGAGCTTCCTCCTTAACATCGGCAAGCAGATCTAAAGGTATTTCTAACTTTTCTTTCAGTGATTTCCATATATAAGAAGAGTAATCACACTGAAAAAATAAGTGAGAAATAGATTCAGGATGATTTTCACATAACGGACACATAATATTCTCCATTGAACTATAACGAAGCAGTCGATCTTTTGTATTTAATCTTCCCAATACTGCTAGATAAGATATAAAAGACATTCGCCTACTATTTTTCTTATGCTATACCACTGAGAATAAAGTGTCAAATGAGTCCTTTGATCTTATATACTCCCATGTTTTATGAAAAGAAAAATCCCCTCCTTCACACCATTCATAAAGATCCTGACTTTGATTAGTATGAATAGGAATTGAACTAATTTCTTCAATTAATTCTCTCGTTGCAGGATGAATTTCAGGATTGAAAGCCTCATTTCTAATGATCATATTCACTGTTTGCTCAAGATGCCCAATGATCTGAAGTCTATCATAACCAAGAAGATCTACCATACATTTACAATTTATCCAAGGATCAAACCATAGATAAGTATTTTCCCCTTTGTATATTTTCCTGTTAAACAATTGCCTTGAGTTTGATCTTAATTTCAGAATTGATTTCCAAGTACTAGATGCATTAGGATCACTTGCCATTGACAAAAAAAAAATCATTTTTACAATATCTGTTATGAATCCATCTACTCCAAAGAGATGAATTAGATAGAAAATTCCATAATAATTTCACATAAGCAACTTTCTTAAGGTCAGAAAATTTCTTCAAACCAATCCCCCCTTCATTCTTAGGTTTACACAAGGTTGACCAAGCTACTTTATGTGCAGTACTCCCCCAAAAGAAATCTGCACATAATGATTGCAATTTATCCAAAGTGAACTCTGGTATTTGATAAATTAGAAGCCAGTATAAAATGATTGGGGTTAATACTGAATTGATTAGCTCAGCACGACCTGCAAAACTCAGTAACTTAGTCTCCCAGCCTTGTATCTTGCTCTGTACTCTTTGAATCAGTGAATTACACTCAGAATAGTGTAAATAGTTAGATGATAAGAGGACTCCTAGGTATTTAACTGGCAATGATCCTTGCTCAAAACCCAAAATATTCCTTATTTCTGAATGGTCTAAAACTGAAGTACTAAAAAATATTTTAGTTTTTGTAGCATTGACATTCAGACCTGTATACATGCTAAGCTTCTGAAAAATCATCTTTAAACAGTTTGCATTTTGACATGAAGCTTTTCCAAATACCAATAGGTCATCTGCATATAACAAATGAGAAATCACTGGCTAAATTTGACTGCTTGGCTGAAAAGAATTAGAAATTATAGCTTCATCCATTAGAAAAGTAAAATATTGCATTGCCAAAGCAAATAGATAAGGAGAAAGAGGATCTCCTTGTCTTATTCCTCTTGTAGATGTTATGAAACCCTTTGGAATTCCTTGAATCATTATAGAAAAAGTGGCTGTTGACATGCATTCATAGATCAAATTTATAAAGTGAGTAGGAAACTTCATGCAATCCATCACATAACAAATAAATTCTCTATTCACTCTGTCATAAGCTTTCTGTAGATCAACTTTGACACTCATTTTTGGCATACCTGATTTCCTGAAATCTCTTAACAATTCATGTGCAAGTAAAATATTGTCTCCAATATATCTTCCTTTTATAAATGCACTCTGATTTTCAGAAATCAGAAAAGGGAGAAAAGGTTTCAGTCTATTACATAAAAAATTTGAAATTTTTTTGTAATAGACATTGCAACATGAAACGGGCCTAAAATGAGCAATTTCTGATGGTCTGTCATTTTTTTGTATAAGTGTAATGAAAGTATGATTTAAAGCTTTGGGAATTTTACCTGACTTAAAAATATCTGAAACAGCATTAAGCAGATCAATTTTTATTGTTTCCCAATGCAATTTAAAAAATTTGACACTAATACCATCTGGACCTGGACTAGACTCATCATGTATAGAAAAAACTGCTTTTTTGACTTCATCAAGTTCAATATTCCTCACTAAATTACTTTGGCCTTGGTCATTAATATGAGAAATTGGTTGAAAACTTGGAAATCCAGATGAGCTTGAACCATTGAACATAGAAGAAAAATAATCAATGGCTTCAGTTTCAATATCATCAGGTTTATACAGCAGATTACCATTTGAATCAATCAGAGCTCGGATTTGGTTGAAATATCTTCTGTTTGTCATTCTGGAATAGAAAAATTTAGAATTTGTATCACCTTGTTGCAAGCAAGAAATTTTTGCTTGTTGTTTTAAACCTTTAAATACCATAACCTGAACATTATGCAAATCCCTTTTTGCATGTAGGTAATCATCATACAATTGAAGATCATCAGGAAGAAGATCCACATCAGATTCTAAAAGAGAAACTTTCTGTTCTGCCAAGGTAATATTAGTTTCAATTCTACTTCTCATTTTATTCCAATTTTTAAGTTCTATTTTGCAATTTTTGAGTTTCTGCTGAAATTGATAACTAAGAAAACCCCACACATTTGAGCTTAAACCTTTTTGAATTGCATCATTATAGCCATTATAACAACTCCAATCATTTCTATACCTAAAAGGGAAACCCTTAACCTCTTGAGTAGGAATAAGATCCAAGAGAATGGGATTATGATCACTTGATTTTTGTGGGAATGAGAGAGCTTTCATATTGAGAAATTGATTCATACACACATTATTCACCAAGATTTTATCAATGTTAGTAGCAATTCCTCTTCTTCTCCAAGTAAAATTAAATCCCAAAGGCTTTAAATCAGTCAAACCTGTTTGTATTAAAAACTTTTGGAATACTCTTATATGATGATATGGTATTGGAGCTCCCCTTTTTTTATCATTAGGAGATAAAGGATTATTAAAATCCCCCATTAAAATCCAAGCATTTGAATAAGAAATTGATTCTCTAACAAGAGTTTCCCATAGGACCAACCTCTCTGCAAAAGTATTACTACCATAGATAACTGTAAAAATCATCATAAATCCCCCTTGATTAACTGCCTTCACTGTCAAATGCTGAGGTGAAAAATAAATCAAATCAAGATGCCAAACCTTTGAATCCCATATTAACAAAATCCTCCCTGAACCCAAAACAGAGTTATTTGTCAGAATTTTCCAATCATTAGGTAATAAATAAGAAAATAACACCAAATTTGCTGATGATAATTTGGTTTCAACTAAACCAACCATAGTTGATTTCCAATTATTATTTGCATGTATATACATTATATATATACATGCAAATAAAAATGCAGCGTTCAGATAAGTCACAAGCAAGGTGATTTTTGTTTCATAAGACAACGATTAGTCCATGTGCTGCCAACCTTTAGATAAGAATATACGATGGCTGACAGATTTTGAGAAGGGTGGCACATGTCATGCTTCAATGTTTCCTAGAGAGATTTTTTATTTTATTATTAATTTATTTATGATGGTTTGTAAAGGAAAAAGAGGGTACCATTTGCCAGTTGAAATGTTTAACATGCGCTGAGTTCTTAGTCAAGATTGTTGAAACTTTAGGATACATTTGCACATGTATTTTCCACTGTTTAGCAGAAGTACATGGTCCCAACAGAGATATTTTTCTCGGAGCACAAGTTACTGACCAGGGCACGTATTACTAAATATATTATTAGCACTCAGATTAGCACGTGTCAACATTAAGACAGAAAAGAAAATTCACTGCAGAAATGTCAACGTCGAAATTCCTGACCCAAGTGCACGTCTATTCCTATCCGACATATTAAAGGGTTCGCAAGGACGATCTCAAAGTTGTTGTACCGATATGTGAAGATTTAGATTGGTTTTTGGAAAGATCTAAAATGGGACGTGTAAGGATTTGGCAAGCATTTGTCTCAATCGAGCTATTTTTCTTCACAGATAATGATATAGATAGATTCCGCTTTATATTATGCAGCTGGCATTTGTAAATGAATATGAATGAAAGAGGTCTGTAATCGTTGAATGGAAAGAAAATCTTGTTGGGATTTTCTAATATGTGTACTTACCATGTAAAATGTTTCAGCAACCTTAGTCCGCTATTTATAAATTCATGCTACAAGATTCTTTATCCCAGATTGTTAACGGATTCAAATAGGATTTCTTTGCAATATTATTATTGGATATATTCGAACAGAATTTCCCATACTTTCAAAATAAATTAACCCTGGTTGAAATTCCAAGCCAAATCGATATTCAAAGTATTAAAAATTCCTTTATTTATATAAATAAACTGTTATATTTTATTAATGAATTCCATAGCGACCTTTTGAAAATTTGATTTGGATATAGAAAAAATTTCAATATGAAAACTTGATTTCCCCCTTCCATTAGAAAAATATTATCTAATAGATTCGGGCATTTCTTATTTCAGGGAAATCCGACTTATATTTAATCTTTTATAACCAATTAAATTTCCAAACGTTATATTTCGAACTACCGCGGTGCTGCAGTTTGTTTTTTAAATTATAATTATAAATTAAACGTTGAAACAACACTTAATAAATGAAATTGTTAATAAAATTAAATATGAACTTAAATAAATACTCTTATATTACCAAATCATACCATATTGCCAATTTGACCAATTTCATCTGTTCCAAAGTTAAATTATTATTTTATTATTTAAACAAATAAAATATTCAAAATCATTAAATTCAAATCAACATTTATAACAAATTTTAAATATTAAATTAAACAGTTAAGAATCTGGGTCATTACATTCCTTCCCCTTTAAAAGAATTTCGTCCTCGAAATTACTAAGAAAGGAAGAATGCTACAAACTTAGAAATTCTCAAAAATCCAATTAAAAACTTCACTTCCACTTTCTAAATCAAATGATTTAGTTTTTAATCGAGAAATCAATTAGAAGGCAAATTCCAAAAAAATATCCAAAAAGATTGAAAATTTTCTAATACCATAAATTTTGGAAAAAAAATTGGTAGGGTCTCCCCTGTACGAGGGTACATCTGTAATATAGTAGGAAGGAAAAAATATATACATCGACCTATAAGGTCAGAAAATCAAAAATAAAATCTCAAACCCCAAATTAAAAACCCAAAATTCATATTTTGCGTAGGCGTTCCTTTTCTCGAGCCTTATTACGCGATAAGCTATCAGTTATACTTGAGCTTGTTTAATTATTATGCAACTCTAATCAACTGGATTAAATCATCTCCAGAGTCCCCTTTGACAGGTTTAAAACGGAGTCACTCTGCACCTGTTCTTAAACTCAGATGAAATTCATTATAATCGTAATCATTGTAACTAGATCCAAACATCTATATCACCCAAACCAATTAATTCCATCCAATTTATCTATTCAGGGCCATTAGGCTAATATTCCAAAACGTTTGGCTTTTTATTTCAGATTGGTTTCAGTCAAGTCCATTCATTTTTAAATCTATATTCATATTTGAAATTCCCTCATGGTTAAATCTTTTCAATTCCACAATCATATCTATTCAAATCAACCAACCAAGCCAATACGAGTTTTAACAACCAATCAATAATTTGAGAGGATTATTTCTCTACTATACAAAAATATGTTTGGGTAAAATTATTTCATTTACCCTATTTACAAAATAAATAAAAATAATTTTATATTCAAATCACAAATATGCGTACTCATATATATAGATACTCTGAACTCAATCTAGGGTATTTCTAACCTTATCTCTATTGAGTTACGTCACAGAGCCAAGGTTATCACTAAACCAATAGCTCTGATACCAACTGTAATGGCCCGAAAATTCAACGTACGAATTTTCAACAATAACACATAACTCCGTATTACTTGCCAAAAATCCAAGTATCAAATCCCAGAATGTTAATAGAAAGAAATTAGAGGGTGAGAAAAGAAAGAAATATCAGAATAGAAGAATAAGAAGATCAAAATCTCACAGTGAAATGAACAAAATATAATTTTTGACATGCTTTTTACTTGAAGCAGTCACACGTCAAGTATTTGATTAGCGATGCGCTCAAGCATGAAGAATATTATCAGGAAACACAAAGCGGCTCGATCTAAGTCGCATCCCAAATAAAAGAAGGCCCAAGCCTCTTATTAGACGACCACTTTTGGGCCCAGGAGCGTCTGCTTCAAGGCTTTGCAGTATAACTCTTAGTCAAACCGTGCTCCAAGCCGAAGGTGAGCCGTCAAGCGGATCCGGGCACAGCACCGGTGAGGGTCCGAGGCCACACTGTCCCGATAGCGATTGACTAGCCGGTTAGGTCGAACAAGTGGGCACCTCCCGATTCATCCGATTTTCTCCATGACGGAAGTCAGATTCCTTCACTTTGGACCAGCAAAACCGCAGATCCCCTCACTTCGCGTTAAGGAGCTTCGACACCCTAAAAACGGCAAGGTTTCAACACCAAGAAGTTCGGCTTCCTCCTCATCAATTTCATACCCCAGGAGGGGTTCGAAATTTCGTACCCCTCTAGGGGGTTCGAAATTTCGAACCTGTAGAAGAGGTTCAAATTTTCATACCCCTGGCCAGGGGCACGAATTTTCTGTTATGGGCTATTTCTAGGTGCGAAAGTTAGCTTTTATGGGCCCCGCTGCTCACCTACTCCCACCTAACCTTCCTTCTATAAATACGCCAAGCCTTGGCCTTCATTTGGATCCTACTCCCTTGGAATTTTTGGACCTTGAGAGCTCCAAATTCTCATTAATTGCTTCCAACACCTTCATGGCCATTGGACATGGCATGAATAGTTGAAAGGTGGTGCATACATGTTCTATATCTTGTTGGGCACTAGCAAGCATAGTTGCAAGGTCTCTAGACCTCACGGACGTTAAAGCTTGTTTTGCTCATAGTTGACCAAGTCAACTCATCTCAAGGAAGAAGAAGGATAATTAAAACATGACATGCATGTTTTCCTTCAACACTTGAACATTAGAAAGGGTTGTCGTGCTACTTTTGAACTTCATGGACATGAACACTAAACTTGGATATTGTTGATCAAGTCAACGCTTCTCAACGAAGAAGAAGAAGGGAAATTTGGTCAAAGTGTAGAAAAAACATATATTTTGTTATTCTATTGTAACACTTTGAACTTAGCTATTGTTCGAACTTGTACAACTTTGTAATCGACCAAAGATATGATGGATGATGATTATAAAGTGGACGTAGGTGTTAGTACCGAACCACTATAAAAGCTGTGCCTCCCCGCATTTACATTATTTACTGCTTATTTGGATAATTGTTCACACGTACACATTGGGTGTTGGCGTGCGACAATTTTGCCCGTCAACATTTTGGCGCGCCAGGAAGGGGGGCGCACGGCTTCGACCTCTACATCGAATTAATTATTCGGATTTGTCTTCAAACCTCAACTTCAACCTTACCCGCTTCACACCATGGTTGTTAAGCGCAAGAAGCTCCCAGCTATTATGGAAACCCATGAGGCAACGGGAGACGAAGGAAGTCATGAACTTTCCTCGATTGGAGTTCCATCGAGCTATGTCACTCGAGAAGACGTCGATGGAATGATCAAGAACCTTGCCACAGATTTGAATGCTCGACTTGAGCGACAAGAAGACGCTTTCAATACCTTCCTCGCTCGTATTGAAGATAGGATAAGGAACGCTTCATGGCCAACTAGCCAGGCAGATATTATTGGGACTAGTACCGATGTTCCTCCACCCGCAACTCGGGACTTGGGGGCAACCCTACATACCAACCAACAGGCCGACGCTGCTCCTCAGAACGGTGCTGGTCCCACTACACTCGGGGCATCCCTAATCCCGATGTCGCTCCATCCCATGACGTTACTTTACTTGGATAAGTTGCGGGTTCCGCAGTGGGAAATGTTGCTCAAGCTCCAACGCGCGCAGCTTTGGACGGTAGCGCTCACATGGTTCCGGGAGCCAGGATTGCGCCTAGTGTGGCCCCTCAAGTTGGAATCCAACCGGACTTCCTTTTTAACCAACCGACGTCCAACTTGGACTTGAACACTGGGGGGCACCGGTGCCGCTTTGGAAAATTTAAACCAGTTGCTCGCTTTTGGAAACGGGTCAGAGATTGCAGATGTCCTCCGTTGGTTCACTCGAGGCGGTGCTTCTTCTATGGACATGGATTGTGTGACTCGCAACCCGCCCTCTTTGGATATCAGGAACTCTCAGAATCCACCTGTTTTCAAACTACCAGTCTTGGATCCTTATGATGGTCGCAAGGACCCAACCGCACACCTCATGAGATATATTCGACACATGGAAGTTCTCTCAGCTTCGGAAAATGTCATGGCCAAGTGCATCTCGCTTTTCTTAACAGACATTGCTACAATGTGATATAGGCAGCTAGAGCCGGACTTCGTTACTTCTTGGAACGCTTTGATTACCCGATTTGTGGAATAGTTTAGAGTCAATGTAGCTCGCCCAAAAAGCGTCATGACTCCCAACAGCATTAAGAAGAAGTCCGGCGAGACTCTACGAAAGTTCTTGAAACGGTTCAATGCTGCGGTCACTTCAGTCTACCAACCTGACCCTTCCACGGTTTTAATGGCCCCAGTATCTGGCATTCTAGATAAATCTTAATTCAGGACCTTATTGCACCGGGACCCGCCAAGGGACCATGGTGAGTTCTACTTTGAAGCTGAAAGGTTCCTTCGAGAAGAAGATGCGAAGGCCAACAATAGCAAGAAGATCGTCGATGTTAATGCTGTTAAGGACGTGAAATATTCTGATCCTGGGAAAGCTAAAGATTCTGCTCAGCAACCCCCAATGGGGAATGATCGCAACAGCACTAATAGGCAACATAGGTTCTCAACCTACTCGGAGCTTACACTCTCGAGGAGATCTACCGGGAAGTTCACCCTATTGCTCCCTTCAAAAAGCCTCCCTCTCGGGATCCCCTCGACAACTAAGTGATCCCAGCCGATACTGCATATTTCATGAAACCGATAGTCACAATACAAACGAGTGTTGTCATATTAAGAATGCTATTGAAAAGCATGTTAGAAATGGAGAGCTGGCACGGTTTTTTCGGACCCCTCAAAGGAATCAGGATGGGCCCGAGACCAGCAGTCGCCGTGGCATAATCATCAATTAAATCTATCACTGGACCTGATGTCTCTGGTCCAAGCCTCCCTAGCATCAGTATCTTATGGCTTTTCGGTCTTCTAGTCTTACTATGGTTCTCTATGGCTCTCAAATAATGCGATCCTCACTTATGGCTTTCTCATTCTGGCTCTCTAGGCTCGGTTATTTGGGCTTCGGCCTGTGGCACTGATTTTAAGGACTTTAGTCCTTTGGATGTATCCTTCCTTTTGGTTATTAATGAAAAGTTTACTTTTCTCGGTTTTGAATTGTGAATGGTTATGTTTGTTTACCCATGTAATAGGAATCGTAGAGATCTTAGGCATACTCTTCATGAACAATAGACTATTCGCTTTCATCTACGAATGAACTTGAAATCAAAAAACGGCCAAGTCCGCTTACCCTTGCACATGGGCAGGCTAGCTCCCTAGGCATGCTCTTTGTGGATGACAAACCATTGGGCTTTGCTAGAAAATCCCCAATTTTTATAACTTTAATAAAATTACTTCGCAAAGTGAGGATGCTTACTTGTGAAGTATGAAATCGATAATGGGATTCCAACTCTAATAAGCGTTTGGCTATCTTGGCTTCTCGTCCTACTTCGACGAGATCACCTTGACTCGTGGCGAGTTTCGGATCTCGCACGGTCTTGCTCATTTGGATTAGTGGGTTGCCTTGTCAATGACCTTGGATTATATCGGGTAGACTTGTCAGTGAAACGACAAGAATATCCACTTGTGACTATGTTGGCCTCTGGCCTTACTTCGATAAGGTCGCCTTGACTCGACTTGCCAAGATCATCTCCCTAACGCGAGATTTCCTTGAATGTCCCCTTGCTAAGGTCATCTTACTAATGTGAGATCCCCTTGAATGCTACATGCCGAGGTCATCTCCCTAACGCGAGATTTCCTTGAATGCCCCTTGCCAAGGTCGTCTCACCAATGTGAGGTCCCCTTGAATGCTACTTGCCAAGGTCATCTCCCTACCGTGAGATTTCCTTGAATGCCACTTGCCAAGGTCATCTCACCAATGTGAGGTCCCCTTGAATGTTACTTCCAGAGGTCGTCTCCCTAACGTGAGATTTCCTTGAATGCCACTTGCCAAGGTCATCTCCCTAAATGCGAGATTTCCTTGAATGCCACTTGCCATGGTCATCTCCCTAACGCGAGATTTCCTTGAATGCCACTTGCCAAGGCCATCCCCCTAAACGTGAGATTTCCTTGAATGCCACTTGCCAAGGCCATCTCCCTAACGCGAGATCCCCTTGAATGCTACTTGCCAAGGTTATATCCCTAATGCGAGATTTCCTTGAATGCCACTTGCCAAGGTCATCTCCCTAACGCGAGATTTCCTTGAATGCCACTTGTCAAGGCCATCTCCCTGAACGCGAGATTTCCATGAATGCCACTTGCCAAGGTCATCTCCCTAATGTGAGATTTCCTTGAATGCTACTTGCCAAGGCCACCTCACCAACGCGAGATTTCCTTGAATGCTCTAACATGCCTTGGCCACCTCACCAACGTGAGATCGCCTTGAATGCAGTCTATCAAACGAATACAATGACTTATGGAAGCCTTGTTGGCAGCCTAGCAAGTCCGCTCACATATGGTTATGTGTAAACCTTGTCTATACAGGTTACTGACTACTCCAATCTCTCGGATACTCTGGCCTTTCTGGTTTTCTATTAATACGATCCCAAGCGATCGTCGTATTTCTCTCCTTAATACGATCCCAAGTGATCGTCTGATCTCTCTGCTTAATACGATCCCAAGCGACCGTGGTCCTCTACTAATATGATCCGAAGCGATCATGGATTTCTGGCTTATCAGCGTTGGTTTTCAGGATAATACGATCCGACGTGGTCGTAGCTCTTCCGTCTCATGAACACAGAAACTCGCTCTAGATTTCTCCTAGCTCTGATTTCTATATTTCTATTCTCCTCGCAAAACACACCTTCCTTGGACCAAGCAAGATATGTTTTGGGGGCAAATGTTGACACGCTTTTTGGTTGAAGCGGTCACACGTCAAGATTGGATTAGCGATGCGCTCAAGCATGAAGAACATAGTCGGGAAACATAAAGCGGCTACCTAAATAAAAGAAGGCCCAAAACTCTTATCAGACGACCACTTTTGGGCCATGGAACGTCTTCTTCAAGGCTTTGCAGTATAACTCTTAGTCAAACCGTGCTCCGAGCTGAAGGCGAGTTGTCAAACGGGTCCGGGCGCAACACTTATGGGGGTCTGGGGCCCCACAGTCCCGACAGCGATCGACAGCCAGTTAGGTCGAACCAGTGGGCACCGCCCGATTCATCAAATTTTCTCCATGCCGGAAACTCAGATTCCTTCACTTCGGACCAGCAAAACCGTAGATCCCCTCACTTCACGTTAAGGAGCTTCGACACCCTAAAAACGGCAAGGTTTCAGCACCAAGAAGTTCGGGTTCCTCCTCATCAATTTCGTACCCAAGGAGGGGTTCGAAATTTCGTACCCCTCCAGGGGGTTCTAAATTTCGAGCCGCCCTGGGGGTGCGAAATTTCGAACCTCCAGGAGAGGTTCGAAATTTCGTACCCCTGGCCAGGGGGTACGAATTTTCTGTTATGTGCTATTTCTGGGTGCGAAAATTTGCTTCTGTAGGCCCCGCTGCTTACCTACTCCCACCTAACCTTCCTCCTATAAATACCCCAAACCTTGGCCTTCATTTGGATCCTTCTCCCTTGGAATTTTTGGACCTTAAGAGTTCCAAACGCTCATTAATGACTTCCAATACCTTCTTCATGGCCATTGGACATGGCATGAATAGTTGAAAGGTGGTGCATGCATGTTCCATATCTTGTTGGGCGCTAGCAAGCATAGTCGCAAGGTCTCTAGACCTCATGGACATTAAAGCTTGTTTTGCTCATAGTTGACCAAGTCAACTCATCTCAAGGAAGAAGAAGAAGAAGGATAATTAAAACATGACAAGCATGTTTTCCTTCAACACTTGAACATTAGAAAGGGTTGTCATGCTACTTTTGAACTTCATGGACATGAACACTAAACTTGGATATTGTTGACCAAGTCAACGCTTCTCAACGAAGAAGAAGGGCAATTTGGTCAAATTGTAGAACAAACATATATTTTGTTATTCTATTGTAACACTTTGAACTTAGCTATTGTCTGAACTTGTACAACTTTGTAATCGACCAAAGATATGATGAATGATGATTAAAAGTGGACGTAGGTGTTAGTGCCGAACCACTATAAAAGCTTTGTCTCCCCGCATTTACATTATTTACAGCTTATTTGGATAATTGTTCACACATACACATTGGGTGTTGGTATGCAACAATTTTTCATGTTAACAATAATATATCAAAACTCATTACACAAAATGAACAACATATATGTATGATTACAACATCACAGTATACATTCCAATCAATCAATACACACAGCGGAATAAACTAGTATCAGTACATGAAATACGTCTTGGCTCCAACTCCTCTTCTGAAAACCCTAAGTGAAATCTAACCTAAAATATTCTCGGTCTGACCCGGGCACATTTGAAGCAAAGCAAAATTCACCCGGATCAGTCTGGAATACTTTCAATGATAAATTCATAGCACAAAACAACTTGTTTAACATTGAAAATCCATTTTGAAAGAAAACAAAGATAATAGTAAGACCATCCCACACATAAACACATACAGTTTTTTCCTTACTATAACCCAAAATAGGTTTGATATATAAAAATCCAGTGATATTATAATAGTGTCTATCAAATCACAAATAAATAACCATCTAGCAGAATGCTTGCATCTCACGGTCTACATATTCATTATAAAATCGAAAACAGTAAGGAACTTATTGGAGATTGAATTCCGATTATGACAAGGTATGGAACCACCTGCCGATAGTGTATCTCTAGAGGGGAATACACTGGGTTCAACAAGAACGTCTTGCAACCTAGCCCATATATGACCGACCACTCATTTAACTTTAGTGTATCGAATATATTGTCACTCTTTTGGCTTTTTGCCGCGACCACCGAAATTCCCAGGAGATACAGAAATAAAAAGAAGTAACAAATATGATTGTTTTCTATATTGGTGACAATATACCCTACTTGGGAATGACCTAGCTATGATGTCTGCCTGATTTCTGTCATTTCCCGTTTGTGAGGCTTGAGGCTACGTTTATTTTCTTAAAACATCTAGCCACCATTCACTTTGAATCCTATATTGTTAAATCTGACAAATCACTAATTAACGTCCATAAATATACTCTGGGTGATTAAGAAAGAGAATTTCTCTGCCACCAAACTTGAAATATTTGTAAAAAACAATGTTCATGACTCTTAAGGAAATACCCTGTCAGACATTCATTCATACAAGTCATCCAGGAACAGGATGAACCGAAGGCACCCTCCTTTTGCATCCTAGGAATCACCCGAAAGGATCAGCAGCGAGTAGTCGTTGCAAATCCGTAGATTTCAATCACGATAGAACCACAGTTTATCTCCGGGAGCGACCCAGAGATTATAAGTAGTTCTTCTGTTTCATGAAGATCCACGTTCTTCAATTGCTTCATCTTCATTTGCTGCGAGTTAGTCTCGTACGTAACATTGGTTCGAAGTGGTTTGGGTCTAGTTCCCATCCCGGTCTCTTCGAAACAACACATCAAAAAGGTATAATATATTTCATTGATAGCTTGGTGTTTTAACTATCAATGTCAAAACAGTATGGTCAATTATATTGGCAGCTCTGATTTATTCATTAAAACTATATCGTCGATTCTTAAAAATTGATTTATATTCTTATTTCTATTTCATTGTTTTTCACTACATTGAAAACAATGATATATCTTCGACTCCACTTCACTACTTCATACTAAAAAAATCACTGTATTCACCAAATCTTTTATTTCCTTTACTTCGGAAAAATCACCATATATATATTATTCCTATATATTTTTGCTTCAAAACTTGAGTCAAACGAGGTTTATGTATACACTGTTTTACTTTATAGAATTAGTCTCATTACATTCAAAATCTTGCAAAAATGTTGCAATATCCTCTTAAACAAATCTTAACACATTTTCCTATCATAAACTAATATCCTCCCTTGACAATAGCTAAGTCGTTTAAGTTAGGGTATTTTAATTACCTCTCGGACCTTGATTGATGACGTTCTTATCTCAGAATGGATAAAAGTTTGAAACATAAAACCTATCATCCCATTTACTATTTACTCAAAAATATGGTTCCAGTAATCGTTCCTTGTATTTGTCACATTTATTCCCCATTCATTTCTTTAACCTTCTTAACTAAACGTAAAATCTTTTCACTTTGAAACCTGATAACATAACTCGTTTGGTTTTTCTTCAAAACCATTTACTAAGGATTTTACACTAATTATACTATGCCTCATACCCTTGCAAATCTTCTTTGAACTTGTACTCGTTTTATTCAATCTGATTCCTTAAGTAAACCTTATTTCAAATTCATCGCCTGGATTCATACTTCTTTATAAACTTGGTATTCGCTTACCAATCTCTTCTTTGATTTTTCTTAACTTGAATTCAGATCCTAAATCTTCTTATTGAATTTATTTATCATTTCCTTTCGAAATCACATTTCACTTTATTTTACTTAATTAAAATATTGAGTAAAAACAAATCTTATTGAAATCTTTGCCCTACTCGTCTCTTTAAAAGCTCTCAATCATACTTTGAATTCATTATCACATCTCTTACAAAAATCTCTTTCCAATTCCCTTGCTTATGCTTAATTAACAATTACTTAAAACGACACATTAGCTTCAAAACTTGTTTTTATAACTTTGGTATACCTTGCTCTTAACATGATTCATTTTTAAAACTTGATCACTTCCTAATTGACTTCCATTTAATAAGGTAAATTAGCTTAATTATTATTAAGATAATTAATTTTATTATTAACTGAAGTAGAATATAATTCACTTCATCAAAATAGATCAGTTGATCACTTAACGACCTTATTAAATAATAACTACTTCACTTAAAAACATTTTTAATATCATAGATAAAATGATAATTAATATTTTAGAAATATTATTAAACAATGGTTCGTTAAACCATTTCTATTAGATTAATCTAAGATCAATCAATCTAATTATTAATTCCAATTAAACAATTGACTCCGTCAATTTAAACATCAGCTATTTATTAACTGATTTCACTTATGCTTCTTATTAGATTAATATAATAAATCTAATTACATTGCTTAATTGTTTTTCCTCACACGGTAATTTCCATATATTAATCCATTGGTTAAATTTATTAAAACATTGAAACCATTTATAAATATTAATTATTTTGAAACTTTATTTTTAATAGAAATATAATTTAACATTTACACATCAGTTATAAAAATAATTTATAACTTAATTACGTCAATTCGCCTGACGGTGAACTAACATCTTAAAAACAACGTTTAGATAATTTGCTGGCAATACATTAAGAAATACCGTTTATTGGTTAGAAATATCACATTAACGTTGAATTTCAATTTAATGTTCAATATATAATAAAAAATCGACATTCAATCAGAATATATAGTTGTTTGGGGGTAAACAGTTCATATTTGGATAATATGAAAAAGTAAACAACATATAATATATTTGAGGAATCCGGTCGGATCCCTCCAACCTGTTCTTCCCTGCATCACAGATCATCATGTCATATAATAACTGCATATGAAATGAATAATTTAAAATAAAGCATCAAATATGATACTAATATAGATGTCAACAACAATCAGAAGCAACTAAGCCATCTAAACATTCAACTTACATTATTAACTATAAATTATGGTTATATGAGTTTAACACATTATAGCAGTCCAGAGTAGTGTGAGAATTAACTCACTATTTTTGCGTTCGATTTATGGTTCGCATCATTTTATTTATTTTTAAACAATGTTTAAAATTAAATAAAAATTCCCATTAGCTCTAACTGATTCAAATCCAGTTCGTTAGCATAGTGTTTGTTCAAACGATTTCAATGGACCTCGTTTCGTTTGAATCTGATAACGTGTGACAAATATATGTTAATTATCCATTTATACAAGAATTTAAATAGTTATATTATAATTAGTTAAACTTCGGTTATTATTACTTACCATACTCAAGCTAACCACGAATTCACCCGAGCCAACACGTGTCTTCCCATCTAGTGATTTTCGAATGCAACAAGTACTCTTTCCCTTCCTGGTTTCTATGAATCCAATACTCCCCCTTATATACCAGCACACATTCCACCGAAACTATGAAACCCTTTTTCTCTTCAGTTTTTTCTTTAATAATAAAGCCCAAATGCCCAATAGCCCCCACACGCAGACCAGCCCGCCAACCTCCCTTCCCAGTTCTTCTTCTCCGCTGTTTAGCCATTTCACGCATGAATGAACTCCATGAAACCGCCCACTTCTCTCCACCGTGCTCAAACTTCAGTCACCTCTTTTCAACATTCCATCATCTTCGCATGTCCTTCTTCTTCTATTGCACACCAGTAGCCTACCCACTTTTATACTTCAGTGCTTCACACCTTCCAGCAAATTTCATGCAAGCCTTCCCTCCTCAAATTATAACACGTCCAGGCATTTCATGCCATTTCCATTATTTCCATTCTCTTTTCAACTTTCGCAACCCTTTCTTCATTTCATTGCAAATATCTCCCCTCCACCATCACATATGCATGCCCCCAATCCTCGTTTTTATTTAACAGTCAAAATGTACTCATGTTGAAAAATTCAACACCCCAAAACTAAACTGCACCCATCCTCGACCCAGTCTCCCTTCCAGTCACCTACTCCTAATCCAGTGAGCTCCGCCGCAACGCCATCAACACTCGCCCCCATGTGGGGTCCCTCTCGACTCGTATCTTCTTCTTGTAATGACCCGCATTGGCAGAGGTATTATGATTAATTTATTTTATTATATAAATGGTGGTTTAGAGAATTTAATGGTCGTGGAATTAAATATGGTGGATATTTAATTAAAAATAATAAATTAAATAATATATTTAATTCTGAAATAATCAGAATTGGTCGAAATGACGATATGGTGTGAACCGGATCATCTATGATATTTAATTCAGCTTGGAATTGGATTTGAAAAACGAATATATTCAATCGTCGACATTTGAACGTATAGTTTATAATATAATTATAAACGAGCTCGAAATGGCGCTGTAGTTCGTAAATTGGCGATTCGAACTTCAACTGAATGTACAGGATTCGTTTTAAGCTGGATTTCTGTGAAACAAGAAACGTGTGGAGCTGGTGGAGTATATCATTCTAGTGGAAGAGAAAAATCAGGATTTCGTCGTGTAGATTTTGATATATGTCCAAATCAAATTTTAAAATAGTCGTTATAGAATCGTTTATCGACCGTATCGGTTTATTCGATATAACTAGAGATCGGGTTTGAATTTAGACAAGGTTCTTTTGAGACGTAGTGATAATTTAATTTTTAGAATTTTACTGTAATTTTTAATAAATTAAACAAGCACTTTTTATTTTGGGAGTATTTTGTACCCTATATCAACATTTTGGGGTTTCACAGAATAAGTTCACGGACAGATATTATTATATTTTTGGAACCGTGTCACCTTGCTCGTCACATAGGTATATTTATTTCAGTCGGTAGCACTCGTACATGGATATAATTGTACATAGCAGGGTATATGAACTTCTATACCTTAAAACAATTAAAATACAAAGTTAAAAATCAGTCCACGTCCTCTGTGTGCTCAGCCTATCAGTTCTCTTAGTTTCTAAAACATATTCGTAGCCGGAAAGACATCCACAACAAAACCGATATTAATGTTTTCAGGAAAATTTAAATCAAAACGTGGACCATCTTTCACCCCCACGGAATGATTCTATAAATACACAAAAGGAAAGCCACGCCTTAAATTTCACCAGCCGCCACGAGAAACAAGTATCTCATCCAAAATTTCGATCAAAGAAATTCAAAGGAAATACAAATAAATTTCTATAATTCTCAAAAAAACCAATATCTTTAAATCCCTCTCAACAAGGTCTTCCTTTCTGCATGTGTTTCAAGAGGGATACGAACGGGTTTGTGTTCGACGTTCAGTTTACAGAAAGTTGGAATCCGAGGTCTTCAAACACTACGATGGTTGATCTAGAAAACGAAGCGTGGAAATGGATCTGGAGAGTCGGAGACGCGATCAATGTGAATGCACCGAATTGGAGGAAGAATAGAAGGGGATTGTGGGGTCGATCAGGTGCTGGAGCAAGAAGTAACGCTGCTCGACACGTTTGTTTCAGTAGTGCGAGAGCAGGTACGGGATTTTTGATGATATGGGGATCTTGTTGGTTGTTTCATGAACTAACGCAGGAGTTTGAAGGTTTTAAATGGGGTATTTGTGGTAAGCAGACACAGGTATTGGTGAAAGGGAGGAGGCCATCGAGCTGGGGCGATATCGTTGGAAAGGGGGAAACAGCTCGGACATGAAAATGGCAAGGGACGTGCTGGTTATGATGTAGTAGAAGATGGGATGATTTTCATCAACAGGGACTTGCGGTTGGATTTTATATTTTAAAAAGAAAAGATGCGTAAAGAATGGGACATCCAAATAGATGCGGCTATGGTAGTTGTGAAAACTCCACTGTAGTGGGAAAATGTAATACGAAGAGGAAAGGGGTACGGTATAATCAGACGCGGGTTTTGGAAATACACGATGGACATGGGAATTAATGGGTAAGCCCACTTATTTAAAAATTTCTGTAAAGGGAACAAGGCAAATGGCAATGCAAATACTGTCTTCACGTTAAAGGGGAAAGACCACTGTTTCACGGTAGATTTTGGACGGGAGCGGGGTTTATTCCTCTTGGTTAAAGAAACGCAGTTTTTGTTAAACGAACGGTGATGAAGAAATTTGTGAGGCGGACCAGAGATTTTTGGTTGAAAGTTGGGCCGAAAATATAAAAATCAGACGAAACAAGATCCGACAGGATCGTATGGAGGGTGTCTACGTCGTGGAACTGACTGGAAGTCCATCGGAGCTCGTTACAATTTATGGCGAAATAAATTGTCAGACTGAATCAAATAACGCAAACCGTTATTTAACGGCTAACGCGCAATGTGAGTAAATCTCACTAACTCTGAACAGTTTATAAATTCATGTTGTATTTTTAGAACTGTTAGATATTGGCTGATTGACTGTGTGTTGACTGTTTGATTGAACTGCTAGTCAGTTAGTTAAATTTCTATATTGATTCTGTTTAATGGAATGTATCATATAGAACTGAAAGTGATGTTATCTATATTGTTTAACATCTGTGATGCAGGGAAACAGGTTGGAGGAATCCAACTGGATTCCTCGACATTTATTTTTCTGTTTTCATATATTGTGATATATGATGTGTTATATAATCAGTTATGGATTATGTGTGTTGGAATGATGTTGATCATTGTTATTTGATATTGTAAATATCATAAAAGACCCTGGGATGTAAAAGGAATTATTTCAATGTATATTGAAATAAAAGGGAGTTTATAAAATCAACAGATTTTATAAAAGGAAATATTTCGAAAGTAAATAAAAAGGGAAAATGTTTTTAAAACGAATAGAGTTTTATAAAAGGGAAATCATTTGTAAAGTGAAGAACTATTACTAAAAGTAAATCTTTATAAATGAATAGTTTATTCGAATAGAATAAAGGAGCTAATCGATGTTAGTTTAATCGATTAGTGTTAAAGTAAAAGGAGCTAATCGATGTTAGTTTAATCGATTAGAGTTAAAGTAAAAGGAGCTAATCGATGTTAGTTTAATCGATTAGAGTTAAAGTAAAAGGAGTTAATCGATGTTAGTTAACCAATGTTAGTTAATCGATGTTAGTTAATCAATTAGAGAATAAAGAAAAATGAGTTAATCGAATATAGTTTATTCGAATAGAAAGAAAAATGAGTTAATCGAATATAGTTTATTCGAATAGAAAGAAAATGAGTTAATCGAATATAGTTTATTCGAATAGAAAGAAAAATGAGTTTTTCGAATAGAAAGAAAATGAGTTAATCGAATATAGTTTATTCGAATAGAAAGAAAATGAGTTAATCGAATATAGTTTATTCGAATAGAAAGAAAATGAGTTAATCGAATATAGTTATTCGAATAGAAAGAAAAATGAGTTAATCGAATATAGTTTATTCGAATAGAAAGAAAATGAGTTAATCGAATATAGTTTATTCGAATAGAAAGAAAATGAGTTAATCGAATATAGTTTATTCGAATAGAAAGAAAATGAGTTAATCGAATATAGTTATTCGAATAGAAAGAAAATGAGTTAATCGAATATAGTTTATTCGAATAGAAAGCAAATGAGTTAATCGAATATAGTTTATTCGAATAGAAAGTAAAATGAGTTAATCGAATATAGTTTATTCGAAGAAAGAAAAATGAGTAGAAAAAAGGAGTTAATCGAATATAGTTTATTCGAATAGAACCAAAGGAGTTAATCGAACATAGTTTATTCGAAGAAAGAAAAAGGAGTTATCGAATATAGTATTCGAAAGGAGTAAGTGAATGAGTAAATCAATAGCGTTAGTCAATTAGAGTTAATCCAATAGGGTTAGTCCAATAGAGTTAATTGATTATGGTTAATCGAATAGAGTTAAGTGAAAAGAGTAAATTGAATATAGCTATTCGAAGGAGGGTTAAGTAAGGAAGTTAGTAAAAGGAATATAAAGTGAACTTTGCCTATTTCAAAGTTAGAAATGTTGTTCAGTTAAGGTCTGAGAGGTAGTTCTACCCCAACTTGATTGGCTTCGTTTTAACTAAGGGATCGTTAAGGTTCGGCAGTAAAGGAAATGGTTTGAGTTGGCATAGCGATGTTTGTTTAAACATCTGTCTAAGTCCAATGAAGAAGCTTTGGAAATGTTTTCCAAATAAGAAACCAGCAATGTTTTCTAATAAAGAAAACAAGAAATGGAAATGTTTTCCATTGTTAATAACGTATATTTTCCCAATTTAGAAAATAAGAAATATTGAATATAGGGAAACAGGAGATAAGTAAATTTATGAACTAAGGAGATGAATGTTAAATGATGTTTGATCGATATAATTTCCATTTGGAAATAACATCGTTGTTTGCACACCTATTTTTATTCGATAGTTAAATCACAGACTATCGAAGTTTTGACCATTTTAACGTTGTTAATATGGAGAGACCGGTTGGATTATTATCCAGAGAACCACTCTGTATTGGCATAAGCATTTCGAATCATATATGCCAAAGATAATTGAAGACGGTGTTATGCAAGGGCTATCCTGTTTACAGAATAGTGCCTTCGGTTCATCCTGTTCCTGGATGACTTGTATGGACGGATGTCTGACAGAGTATTTCCAGACGATCACGTATATTGATTTCTCCAACTGTACCAAGAGTGGAAGCGGAGAAGGAAACTTCTTTTAGCTAACGCGTAATGTATGGTTGAGGACGTCAATCGGTAATTTGATGGATTTGACAATGTGGCATTCAAAGTGAATCTGGTGTGATGATAAAGCGTAGCTTCTAGCCTCACATCCGGTAAATGACAGAAATCGGGCAGGCAGCATGGCTAAGTCGGTCGCACCGAAGTAGGGTGTATAATCACCTGATCTAGAGTTTCATTTACTTCTAAAAATCTATTGTTGATGCTGTCCCATTCGGGAAACGGTTGCTGATCCCAACTGTTGGTGATATACATTCGATACGCTCAAGCGAAATGAGTGGTCGGTCATGTGTGGCTGGGTTGCAAGATGTTCTTGTTGAACCCAGTGTATTCCTCTCTAGAGGTACACGAGCGAAAGGTGGTTCCATACCTTGTCATAGTTGGAAATCCATTACCCAATACGTGCTTGCGGTATTGATTGTATACTATATATGTAGAACGTGAGATGAAAGCGTTTCTGCTAGATGATTTTATATATATATATATATATATATACTGTGGTTGATAGACATTATTATAATATCAAAAGGTTTTTGATATAAAATTATCTTGGATTCTCATAAGGGAAAAACCCGTTCCGTTATGCGGCGTGGTCTTATGAGATATCGTTTACTTGTTCGAACTGTTTTTAAACTGTTTACTCATACCAGTCCCATGACTGACCCGGAGTTTACTTTGTTGTTTTCCCTAAACTCTTGGGTGCCTAAATTTGTATGGGCAGTCAAGTAGTCAGGATTTACAGATACATTGAAGAGCTGGAGCAGGAGGCTTCAGGATCATATAGCTATTATTATTCCGCTGTGTTGTAAGTGTTGTACTTTGATAATGATATGTATATGCAAGTACAGATGTATACTTCAAGTTATGTTATATATATTATATGTTATTCGTTCCGCTGTGAAGTTCGTGTTACTCTGATGTTGTGTTCTTCTTCTTCTTCTATTCTAAGTTTCTATCTTATCTTTCCTCACCCTCTAATTTCTTTCACTAATTACCAGGATTTTTCGATGTTTTGGTTATCGACATCGTGCTTATGTCGATAACCAAAGTCGCTAAAAATCCGGGTCATTACACTTCTTCTTCCCCGCATATACACAGTTCCTTCCATAGTCACCCTGACCCCGACTCGACCCTCTGCCATCGCCCAGACGCGCAACCTCCCAGCTTCCAGCAAATTGCTCCATCAACCCGAAACAAGAATCCAAGATTTTGCTATGCACAAAAAATCCCTCTTCAGAAATGTTACACACCATTTAAATCTAGTAGGAGTGTGAAGGCTTTGCTTCTAGGATTCTAACGAATCCAATTACATGCGTTTTCATCGAGATTTGGACTTTTATATGATTTATGAAGTTTTCAAATTACAAAAGTGCTGCGTCCAAATCTCGAGAAGAAATACTTTAGTTGGTGGAGGAAATAAAACTACAGCATTTATACATATATTATACCGTAAATTGCTTTCGTTTCTATTTCCTTTTTGTTCCGGAAGAAAGGAGAAGCAGGCATATATTTATAGAGGACGAAGACGTGGTTGCCAAGGAACGGAACAGTAGAGAAGATTTTTCTATTATATATATATATATATATATGCACACACAAATAAAATTGCAGCGTTTAGATAAGTCACAAGCAAGGTGATTTTTGTTTCAGAAGACAATGATTCGTCCATGTGTTGCCAACTTTTAGATAAGAACATACGTTGGCTGATTGATTTTGAGAAGGGGGCAAATGTCATGCTTCAATTTTTCCTAGAGATATTTTTTTATTAATTTACTTATGATGGTTTGTCAAGGAAAAAGAGGGTACCATTTGCCAGTTGAAATGTTTAACATGCGCTGAGCTCTTAGTCAAGATTGTTGAAACTTTAGGATACATTTGCATATGTATTTTCCACTGTTTAGCAGAAGTACATGGTCCCGACAGAGATATTTTTCTTCGAGCACAAGTTACTGACCAGGGCACGTATTACTAAAAATAATATTAGCACTCAGATTAGTATATGCCGACATTAAGATAGAAAAGAAAATTCGTTGCAGAAATGTCAACGTCGAAATTCGTGACCCAAGTTCACGTTTAATCCTATCCGACATATTAAAGGGTTCGCAAGGATGATCTCGAAGTTGTTGTACCAATATGTCAAGATTTAGATTGGTTTTAGCAAAGATTTAAAATGGAATGTGTAAGGATTTGGCAAGCATTTGTCTCAGTCGAGCTATTTGACTTCACAGGTAAAGATATAGATAGATTCTGCTTTATATTATACAGTTGGCATTGAAAATGAATATGAACGAAAGAGGTCTGTAATCGTTGTATAGAAAGAAAATCTTGTTGGGACTTTCAAATATTTGTACATACCATGTACAAGATTCTTTATCCCAGTTTGTTAATGTATTCAAATAAGATTTCTTCGCGATATTATTATTGGATATATTCGAACAGAATTTCCCATACTTTCAAAATAAATTAACCCAGGTTTAAATTCCAAGCCAAATCAATATTCAAAGTACTTAAAATCCCTTTATTTATATAAATAAACTGTTATATTTTATTAATAAATTCCATAGCAACCTTTTGAACATTTGATATGGATATAAAACAAAATTTTCAATATGAAACCTTGAATTTCCCATTCCATTAGAAAAATATTATCGAATTGATTCGGGCATTTCTTGTTACAAGGAAATCCGACTTATATTGAATCTTTTATAACTAACTAAATTTCAAAACGTTATATTTCGAACTACCACGCTACTGTAGTTTATTTCTTAAATTATAATTATAAATTAAATGTTCAAACAGTGTTAAATAAACAAAATTATTAATAAAATTAAATATGAACATAAAAAAAATACTCTTGTTGTTGACGGCAAAAAACGTCGACAACACCAACGATTCCTATTACATGGAATTATAGTTTTGGTTGCAAGACTAAGTAAAGCGGTAAATGACTGAAAGAGTTTATAGTGGTTCGGCCTCGGCGGAGGCCTACGTCTACTTTGGAAAGGTGTTGGAATATTATTAATCACTCAAGAATTACAAAGTAGAGGCATGCTCATGAAATCTCATTACATTCACTTTCATAATTGTCATATGCTAAGTATTTGGGGAAAAGACTATTTAATCCTTCTTCTTCCTCAAATAGGAGATGCCATTAATGAAGCTCATGAAGCTATTTGGAGGTCCCAAGTATTAGAAATCCACCCCTTTGAAGTGTGAGGCTATGGGCTATTTATAGGGGAGGGGTTAGGTAGGAATAGGTAAGAAGAGGGGACTACATGCAGAAATTCGCACCCGCCACCTGCACCTGTCTAAAATTCGAACTGGCTCTAGGTGCGAAATTTCACACCTGCTGGGTATGAAATTTTGCACCTCCTGGTTGTGAAATTTCGCACCCTACTAGGCGCGAAGTCCGCCTCTCGAGGGGCACAGGGACCACAGATACGGACGTTCGGGGCTTGTGACTCCTTCAGGATTTGAGGCCTTGGTTCGAAAATGTGTTTTGGGTGCTGCGAGTTTCTGATCAGCGCGGTTCCTTCTCGATCATGTTTCCTTCGCTCCTAGGCATCCCACTCGGCCTTAGCTCCATGCGATGCATTGAGTTAAGCGTGTCTGATGCACTCCTAGGAGCCGAACCAAAAATCCGGTTAACATTTACCCCCTCCCCCCTCAAAGTATGTCTTGTCTTGACATGATGTTCTTTGCATTAGTTGAGATAATAGCTGAGTTGTAGATTCATCCTGTAAGTCAAAGGAAAACATGTGTTAGCTGTTGGGCTCGTTCGCTTTGGGGTTGCGAGTGAGCCATTGTTGGGGGGTGCGCCGTACTCAAGTTGCTAAGTATCCGCAGTGCGTTGCCTCCGTGGATGCACGGGAGTCGGTATGCATATGCAGAGAGTACGTATACGAGAGCGCGACGCGATGTCTCGAACCCGAAGGTGCGATTTATTTTTAACCTAGGTATGTGAACTTTTGAACCCCAAGAGGTACGAAATTTCAAGCCCAGAGGTTTGAAATTTCGAGACCCTGGAGGTTCGAAATATGGAACCTAGGAGGTTCGAATTTTTGAACCCTTGTAGGTTCGAAATTTCGAACCCAGGAGGTTCGAATTTCGAACCCAATAGGTTCAAAAAATTTGAATCTGCCCTGGAATACGAAGGGACATCCTTTCTTTTTATAAATAGACCTCCCCCCTCATTTTCTTCTTTCTATTATTTTCTTCCCTAGCCGCCATTGTTGTGAAAGCTTCGAAGCCGAATATTTCGAACTCGAACTAGGTAATGGCTGGGATCGAGAAAACGAGGAGGAAGGAGGTCGAAGGGCCATGGTGTCGCCGGAGGGGTCGACGCGAGAGGCAGAGTTGTCAAATATCTGGAGGGGATTCGGAAGTTCGAACCCAGCTGGGTTCGAAGTCTCGAACTTCTGTGGGTTCGAATTTTCGAACCTTAAGAGGTTCAAAATCTCGAAACTGGATGGGTTTGAATCTTCGAACCATGGGAGGTTCGAGTCCTTAAAACCAGAGGGGTCCGAAATTTCAAACCTGGAGGTTCGAATTTTCGAACCCTCGGGTTCGCAATTTCGAACCCTGAGGGGTTTGAAATTTTGAGCCTGGAGGGGTTCGAAGACTCGGACTTTGAGGCTCGGAGTTTCGAATTCTGAAATGGGTTGGAGCCTTTCTCTCCTGCTTAGGACTTTGACCTCCCGACTACTCGTCTTCAGATTTACATATCAATCGCGTAACCGTGTGCTAAGCGTTAATGTATACACCAATCGCGTAAGCAGGGTTTTGAACCTTTCATATAGCATAGAACATACATTCAGACTAGTTCTGAACTTGTTGGATTGTTTCGAACTTCCCTTTTTGTTACTCACCTTTGCATAACAATACACACCTATGTTAGTTATCACCAACATGAGTTGCAAAGGTCACTTTACTGCGAGTTCTAACACTGATGTGTTAAAGTATAGCTAGCGATGCAGACAAGATCAAAGACTGGAAAGACCCCGGAAGCCGAGGCTTCCCCGTCCTTGCTATATACATCTGACTCTACCCCTAGTGATAGCTCGTCTAGTAGCGAGCTTGAGACTACCGAAGGATCGACTCCTTCTCACATGGCCAAATCGCCTGAAGTATCCGATCATGGGGGACAAACTGAGAGGCATACGTGCATTACTATGTTGTATTTCACTTAGCACAAGTGCAAAATGGTTGCAAAAATTGGATGCACACATGATGGATGGATAATATGCGAGGGGTTAATCGATTTTACTCTTATCAAATTTCGGGGACGAAATTTCCTAAGGGTGGGAGAATGTAACACCCCACATTTTTAACTTAAGATAATAAAATAAGAATAACTTGATTAAATATTCAAAACTAAGTAAGACAGACTGCGCCATTACGTCCATCTCGAAATTCTGGTCAAAATAGACACCTGGTTTGCGTAAATTGGACACCTTATGAAGAAGTTACTAAGGTTTGAAGTTTGCATACGCGCAAGAGAATTATATATATATATATAATAGGTTCAGAAATTCAAAAATAGGTCCAGAAATTTGAAATTCGGTTCAAAATTCAAAATTTCGGAAGGTGGCAGATTTCCCGCCCAGGGGGTCTACCCCGTAAAGGGGTTGTCGACCCCTGGGTAGACCCCCCTGTGGCAGATTTAGGCAGATTCGTTTTTCTGCACCTGGATGGATTTCTGACTGGATTCGTTGATTCTAGGCTACAAACAGGACCCTAGACCCATTGTTTTATTCATCTAATTCAATGGCGATGACGAAGTGCTGCTCCAACGTAATTTGATCTAGCCTTTTTTTTCTTAAACAATCAAGGGTTAGACTGATTTAGAGATCTGCAAGCCTTCTTCTATCACAGTTAATCTATGTTAATTTTAGATCTCTTATCGAAGTAACGTAATTCCTAGATCTGGTCTATTTTTCAATTCCCTTCTCTTTTCTTCCCTTTTCCTTTTAGTAAAAATTATAAATCCAATGTTGTTAGGTTCTGAAGCCACTTAGAGGAAAAACCATGGAAAGATAGATCTGGACCAGATCCAGGATTTGGAAAGCTAACGAGGTGAGTGGATTTAAGCCATATTATTTTAGATAATGGTATATTACCATTTAACATTCCCCATTATGACAAACTGAAATATGACATGTTAGGATGCTTAAACATATGTTAATAATGATTAAAATGGTGAATATGACATGTGGAAATGATTAACATGATATGACATCAAATTGTTGGAAAGGAAAAGTCCATATGTTGAATCAGTTAAAGTGTTGAAATGTTTATGTGTTGAAAGACAAACTTGTTAGAATACGGATAATAACTACTGTTGTTATAATTCCATGACTCACTGTGGTATATTATTGGGTAAATGACATGTTAACTTATTGGGTATAAACAATTACCCAATTAAACGTTTACATGTCAAGATAAGACTAAACACATGTTAAAAAGGATATGCGATGTAATATAAGCATAATTTGACGACATGTAAATCAGATTACAGAAACCATATGGGAAGGGTAATATGCCTAAATTTTATAGCCAATAAAACTAATTATTAAAGAATAGACAATGCTAGATTCATAGTAATTAGAAAATGTAACCGAGCTTAGACACAAGATTAGATTACACTTGTGGTAGAAGTCTGCCCGGACCCGCCCGGCATATCTAGCAGCCACAAGTGGCGAATATAATGTGAGGGGTCTAAGTGCAGAAACACAAGATGTGCCAAGACACGAGGTTAAGTCCGACTTGTGGAAGAAGTCTGCCCGGACCTGCCCGGCATAACCAGCATCCACATGTTGTAGGCTTAATGTGAGGGGTCTGGTACGTGTATATATACATATATATAAATGTATGTAAATAGGAGGAATGATAAACATTATTAACTGTAAATAAGAGGGTACCATTTGCCAGTTGAAATGTTTAACATGCGCTGAGCTCTTAGTCAAGATTGTTGAAACTTTAGGATACATTTGCACATGTATTTTCCACTGTTTAGCAGAAGTACATGGTCCCGACAGAGATATTTTTCTCGGAGCACAAGTTACTGACTATGGCACGTATTACTAAAAATAATATTAGCACTCAGATTAGCACGTGCCGACATTAAGGTAAAAAAGAAAATTTGCTACAGAAATGTCAGCGTCGAAATTCCTGACCCAAGTGCACGTCTAATCCTATCCGACATATTAAAGGGTTCACAAGGACGATCTCAAAGATGTTGTACCGATATGTGAAGATTTAGATTGGTTTTTGCAAAGATCTAAAATGGGACGTGTAAGGATTTGGCAAGCATTTGTCTCAGTCGAGGTATTTTACTTCACAGATAAAGATATAGATAGATTCCGCTTTATATTATACAGCTGGCATTGAAAATGAATATGAATGAAAGAGGTCAGTAATCGTTGAATGGAAAAAAAATCTTGTTGGGATTTTCAAATATTTGTACTTACCATGTAAAAGGTTTCAGCAACCTTAGTCCGCTATTTATAAATTCATGCTACAAGATTCTTTATCCCAGATTGTTAACGGATTCAAATAGGATTTCTTCGCAATATTATTATTGGATATATTCAAATAGAATTTCCCATACTTTCAAAAAAATTAACCTAGGTTGAAATTCCAAGCCAAATCGATATTCAAAGTATTAATAATTCCTTTATTTATATAAATAAACTTTTATATTTCATTAATGAATTCCATAGCAACCTTTTGAAAATTTGATTTGGATATAAAAAAATTCAATATGAAAACTTGATTTTCCCCTACCATTAGAAAAATATTATCCAATAGATTCGGGCATTTCTTGTTTCAAGGAAATTCGACTTACATTGAATCTTTTATAACTAATTAAATTTCAAAACGTTATATTTCGAACTACCACGCTGCTGCAGTTTGTTTTTTAAATTATAAATTAAACGTTTAAACAACGCTTAATAAACGAAATTGTTAATAAAATTAAATATGAACTTAAATAAATACTCCTATATTACCAAATCATACCATATTGCCAATTCAACCTATTTCATCTATTCCGAAATTAAATAATTATTTTATTATTTAAACAAATAAAATATTCAAAATCATTAAATTCAAATCAACATTTAAAACAAATTTTAAATATTAAATTAAACGGTTAAGAATCTGGGCCATTACAAAAAGAGACAACCGAAGGCATTTGATTTCTCCAGATCAAGTAATGATGTACCCTTTTGATGGGTGCAACCCACATAGCCATGCAACCTACCCGATTTTGTACCATTTCCCGGTTGATGAGGCTTGAGTTTATACTTACTTTTTAGATCATTTGACCACTATTTACTTTGAATGCCACATCGTCAAATCACTAATTGACGGCCACAAATATACTCTGGGTGTAAAAGAGGTGCGCCCTTCTTTTCCACTAACCCGGTATGTTTATAAAAATCAACATATGTGGTTTTAAAGGAAATACCCTATCAGACATGCGTCCATACAAGTCATCCAAGAATAGGATGAACCGAAGGTACCCTCCTACCACATCCTATATAGGTATCACCCCAACGATCAGTAGTGAGAAGTCCGTGCTCTCCATAAATTTCAACCACGACAAGATCACCATTAGAATATCTCCGGGAGCGACTCCTGAGAATTCGACAAGTAGTCCTTTCGTTTATGAAGATCGACGGTCTTTGCTGCTCCATCTTTAATTAGCATCATTCACGTATTCATTGGTTTAGAGTGGTTTTCGAATATAAATTTGATCCCGGTCTTTCCGTACCAACAATCGTATGGGTCAAATTTTGATAGTCGGTTATTAAACTATCAAATAAAATTAATGAGAATAAAATGAGCCCACTGATTCAGTACTCGACATTACTTCGCCTATTTAAATGAAAATAATTAACGATGGTTAATTTAAACTTTTAAATCTTTCATATACTATGCATATAGCTTTTCACTTCTTATCTAACATAATATTATTCTCAAAACTATTTTATTTTGATATTTGGTAAAATATCCTATAATCAAATCTAATTTTCTATTTTACTATCATATCAAAAAAGTTGCTATCTCATTACTCATTATCTATAATTGGGAAATAAATTCATCTTATCGTTCGTAAAACAATGTTACGAAATCTTCCTTTTTTATATTTGAAATAATAACCAACCCTTATTCTTTTAGGGTAAATCCATTCCAAAACTTCACTTTTCAATTCCTTTTATCTCGAAAATACCATTATTGTTTCACATAATCTCCTTTTCTTTCCTTTACTTCGGGAATATCATTATATATATAATCAAATCTTCCCATTTCCATTACTTTGGAAATCTCATTATACATATTTGAAACCTTTTTATTTTCACTGCAACATTATTTTTCATATGGAAATTATTCTATACCTTCTTCCCATTACAATAATATCATCTTCAGACAATCCTGGAGTCGTTCAAGCTGGGTAATTTTAATTACCTCTCAAACCTTGATCAATAACGTTCTTATTTTAAGATAGAAATGCGTTGTAATTCAAAAATCGTTATTTCATTCTAATATCAAAACAAATCCTATTTAACCATTTTGCTTAACATGATTTTATAATCCATTTCTGATTTTTGAAAGTCTTATTTCCAAATACAACTACTATTACTTAATTTGTTGATTAAGTAAATGCTTGTTACATCTCCTTTTTACTTTAAATTCTTTTAACCAATTTGTTTTATAACACAGATTTTTATTACAAAATCCTATTCTTAAATCCTTTACCCAATTCACTTTTAACAATCTCTTTACTAATTGTAACAACCCGGAAAATCTGGGCCAGTTTAAAATTTTTATTTTGGCAATTTTGGCGAATTTTGATTATTTAAAATGAATTATTTTAAATAATATCGACGAGAAATTTA
The DNA here is from genome assembly GCA_030737875.1 of Allium sativum. Lineage (NCBI taxonomy): Eukaryota > Viridiplantae > Streptophyta > Magnoliopsida > Asparagales > Amaryllidaceae > Allium > Allium sativum. The sequence goes on along the minus strand of CM060909.1, from coordinate 226,392,266 downwards.
TTTTGAATTGAATTCGACGTATATATTTATATACGTCGTCGTTAGAATATAAATATTTATATATAATTATAAATAGAATTGAAAATGGCGCGGTAGTTCGATAATTCGATTTCAAACTTCAATTGAATGTACCGGGTGCAAAACAATCCGGATTTTAGTGAAACCAAAAATAATGGGATCTAATTGTGAATATCTTTCCAACGAATCCGAAAAATCAAGATTTCATATCGGGAATCAAAAGATATGTCCAGTTGAAAATTCTGAATAGTCGTTATGGAATTCAGGCCCTTAAAAATGGACATTTTGCAAACGACCTCGGATTTCGACGAAACCAGTTTTGTTGGGTCCGTGATGTTAAGTTATTGCTAGATTCCAAATTTCATAATTTTTCGAATCAATATGTGAGCGTGGCAAAGGAAAACGCGTTTGACCATTTTCAGTGGATTTTAATCGACTGGAAATTGGCCATTTCTCAAACGGTCTCAGAATTCGACGAAACTAGTTTTGTTAGGACCGTATCGTCAGTACGAAGCTAGAAAATATTTTTTCGAGAATTTATAGTTTTGTTATGTGACCCCGGTAATTTGAAAAGTACGTTTAAAAATTCAATATAGTGATTTAAATGTAAATTTAACGAAAACTGATTGTAACAGCCGAATCAGCTTACGATACATATCCCATTGTGTTCGGAATGGGGGTGAAACGCTATGGGCGACAGGCGGTGGACCTCGTTTTGAGGTCGTATGTGAAAGTCAGCTTTTTAATAATTAAATAATAAAAAAAAAAAAATATAAATTTTCCTACCCTTTTATTACGCTCTGGCCCCCCCCCCTTTCCTCTTTATCGAAACAGAAATTAAAATCAAAAAAAAAAAAAAAGAAGGAAAGAAGACGGAGCAGCCGCCACCACCCGCCGTCGTGGGTCCCTCCGCCTCCTCACGCCACCCGCCTCCTATCGCGCCTCCCTCCCTCGATCGAAGACCCAAAACCCTCGAAGCCGCCGACCCTGACATCGAGCAGCCCCCCCCCCCCCCCCCGAAGCAGCGACGCCCCCCCTTGGAAGCGAACGCCTGCCGCCGACGCCTTCTTTCCCCCCCCCCCTCTTCTTCGCAGAACAAGGTAAGCATTTTATTTTTATTTTTATTTTTAAGTTCTGAAAAACTGATTTTACAAGTTTTAAAAACTGATTTTAAAAGAAAAAAACTGATTTTCTTTAGAAAGATTAAAACTGATTTTTTTAAAAAAAGGATTAAAACAGTTTTTTTAAAAGGATTTAAAAACTGAACTGATTTTTATATAAAATAAAAACTGAACTGATTTTTATATAAAGGTAAAAACTGATTTTATAAGATTTTAAAAACTGATTTTTAGAAAAAGGTTTGAACTTTAAAATTGTAAAGATCGGGTTTTTAGAATAGGAAAGATCATATTTTTAAAATAGAAAAGGCAAAATTAGATTTTTATTTGGTGAAAGATACGATCTTTATATTTTTAAAGTAATAAAAATATAGTTTTTATATTTTTAAAGAATTAAAAATATAGTCCTTACTATATAGCGATTATAAAAATATGATTTATATATTTTTAAAGTGGTAAAAATATAATCTTTATTATTGTAGAAGGTGTGAAAATATGATTTTTAGAAAACTTTATTTTTAGAAAAGGCGAAATCTTTATTTTAGAAAAGGCGAAATCTTTATTTTAGAAAAGGCGAAATCTTTATTTTAGAAAAGGCGAAATCTTTATATGGAAAATAGCGTGATAAAAATATAATTTTTATCTATGAAATTCGAAGTAAAAGGTGATTTTTATATATTGAACTTCGAAGTGAAAATTCGATTTTTATATATTGAATAGCATAGTGAAAAATTCGATTTTTAAATATATGAAGTGATTATAAAAATATAATTTTTAATTGAAAATGAATAAATAAAAATGTGATTTTTATTTCAAAGACATCAAAATATAAAAATGTGATTTTTATATATGTAGTGGCTACGGGCAATAAAGATGACGAAGATGCGATAGCGATGAAGATTTCCTGCAAAAGAAGTGCCGTGGAGCTAGGATAGCTATATGTGAGAACTCCTCACTCTGAATTTCTTTTTCTAGTTATATATATATACTAGGATGCAGACGGTGCTTAGTAGCACCCGACACAATCGTCCACAGACCATGGACTTGTTTGTTTGGTTGCATAGATTAGTTGGATGATTTGATTTTAAATTGAATTGTTTGGTGAGATGAATGGATTTGATTGATGTGTGAATGGCGTGGGCCTTCACTAGACCGGGGATAAGGCTAGGCCTTGTCCCGTTTCTAGTATCGTGCCGTTATGCCGCCGAAATTTTCTAAAATATGTTAGAAAAATAAAATATCATTTTATTGAAGAAATGAACTGAATAGAAATTCATGTGTTGAAATAAAATGTTTTATCGTTAAAATATAATTTTGACGTGAATGTGAATAAATAAATATTCATTTACAAACCGGATGGTTTGTTTATGTACACCTATTTGAAGGACATTGATTGGGTCGATAAATTTTACACATCGCCCACTTGCACAAATAAAATATGTGTTTGATTGTTTGAAACCCCACACGGGTGTTGGGATGAAATTTGAAGTTCACTCATCCTGATTGATTAAATATGTCGATCGATTGATTGACAGGCTGTTATAAGCGTTGAATATCTATATTTGATGCTTATACAGTGTAGTGCACTTTGGTTGATGGTTGATTATTTTCAATGCTATTATATACATGTGTTGTATGAAAATCCATATAATTAATTTTATATGGTAATTGATTGGGCCTCATTCCAGTTTTGAAAAAGAAATATTTGAAAAAGAAATATTTGAAAAAGAAATATTTGAAATAGAATATTTGAAAATAAAGGAATATATGAAGCCGTGTTGATTAGATTGACGCCATTTTGACGTGAACGATATTTATATCGATTTTGAAAACGATTTCGAAATGAATTGAATTGAAAACGATTTCGAAATGAATTGAATTGAAAACGATTTCGAATTGAATTGAAAGTGAATTGAAATGAATTCAAATTGAATTGAAATTTGAATTGAATAGAAATGAACTTTGAAATGAATTTATAAAGAAGAATTCAATTTTGCTTTGAATTGAAATGGAAGTTAAAATAGATTTTGAAACGAATTTTAAAACTATTTATATAATTCGTTTTGAATAGAAAATCGACGAAGTATATATTATATATATTATATATATAATATAATGGCCTGAATAGAACGCGCCGTGCCGCGACAGTTCGTGAATTTCGACCATTTATTTCAAACGAACATTACGGGAGATCCGACCGTCGGATTCTCCTAAAACCGGAACCGTTGGGTTCGTATCGAAAAGAGCTTTCTAGAGAATGTTAGAAATTTGAAATCTAACGGTTGGATTTGGAATTATGTCCAAATCAAATTTGAAAAAGGTCGCTGTAAGTGCAGTTCGATGGCCATTGGTGGAAATCAACTGTACGGGCCTTGATAAAATTATTAAAAATAGTAATAATTTGTGTAAAATCATAAGAAATGATTTGTGAAGAATTGGGATGAAAAACTCCATATTTGAAAAGATAAAAATAGATTTTTATCGAAATGAACTAGTTTTGAACTAGAAATATAATTCTATTTATTTTTAAATAAATAAATTGAATTTGAAAAGGGTTTTGAAAATAACCAGAATTTCCAATGATTGCATTGGAGTGGATTTGAATCGAAATTGTCTTCGGAATATTTCGATGTTGGAATTCGTGATTATACAGATGTTGTTATGGGAATTTGAAAGATATGTATTTATATCGTTATTTCCAATACGACATTTGTTAATCGTAGAATTTGATATTGAATATAAGCCGGTATATTTTCTATTCAGAGCCTTGTATTGAATATCAAATGTGATTTGGGTTTGTCGTGAATGGTGTCTTCATTAACACTGTTCTTGAATCCAGTTGAGAAAAAGATTAAATCTTTTTATTTGGATTTAATGAAGTGTACCCATTAAATGAGATTTAATTGGAATTGAATTGATATTGATTTTTGGGTCTATCGTGAACAGTGTTTTAAATAACACTCGTTCTTTAACCCGATAATTAAGGAATGTGATTTTGGGTTTATCGTGAACTGTGTTTTTAAATGACACTGATTCTTTAACCCAGAGAAATATTAAAACTAAGTGGAGTTTTAATGAATCTTTAATTAGATTGAAAAGATCGAAAATGGAGTACCACCAGTTTTGCTCCAGGCGATAGTTAAATCTTTAATTAGATTTGAACGTGAAATGGTAATTGAATTTACCGATAACACTGTGGTGTTAGATATGAAGTATTACCAGTTGTACTTCATGGGATGAATAGGTTGGGATTGGGAAATAAAATAAATGATTACTTCGGTGTGGTTCGCTAATCCCGACTAGTGTGAATTGATATTCAAAGGAGATTAAAGAATAAATTTAAAGAATTTATCTTGGATAAAATTAATGGGAACTTTTTCCCAAAGTATAGGAATATTTGGATAAAAGAATATTCTGAATTGGAATGAGGCGTATGTTGTGTTTGTGTAACACTTTTATAATATATACGCGAGTTATCCAGAAAGACCGGGTTTATCCCATTCTGAATAACTGATTCGACGTGGTGTCGAAGATGAAGACGATGGTCGAAGACCGGAGGTCTTCACGTCGTTTGGGTGATAACTGATGATCTTGATTGGGCTGTACACCCAAGAAGATGGAAACAGTTGGTGATCGTCCAGACGTACTTGGAGATCGATGGATATGCGGGGTACTAGGTGCCTCCGGTTTCGTTCAGACCCAGAACGGACTTGTAAAGGGACTGTGTGTCTGACATTGGATTTTAGTCCGTGTGATTGATCTCTATTAAATATATATCTGTTTGGCGGCGGAGAATTTATTCTCTTGCTTAACGCCCTTCTCTGAGACGTACGAGCTCAGGGGTTATATATTGATGGATATCAAACGCATGGAGTGAATTGCCTGTGTGGCATGCCTGAGTGGCAATTGATCGAGGCTTCTGTTGAAAAGCAAAGTCTTGTGGTGATGATCAAAGCACAGCCTATGTGGCACAGCTTTGTGTAACGTGAATTCGCGAGTTTCGCACCCCGGTTGTGAACCAAAAACGGGAGAGGACCTCAGGGAGGGCATGCGTTTCCTTCTAGCTAGGGTGGTGTCAGTGACCTACCAGCCCTGACATTTATATACTTTTCACCTGTGTGGTTGTTGCTGTTGCGAGGCGCCTCGGTTTGATCGGACGATCCGGGTCCGATGGAGTCATTCGTTGGCTCATTTACGCCCCAAAGGGCGAGGAGACGTAGTGTTCAGGCATAATAATCCACATCGGTGGACCGGCCCTGTCGCTCCATGGGGCAGTTGCGGCTGTTCCTGAGACATGGGCTAGATTGTCTCGAATCGGTAGAGGACGATCCCTGGCCTCGGTTCACAGACGGAAATCCAACTTCCAAATACGTGACATTTGCGGTTTTATTTGTTGAGCCTAGTATGGCGACATAGTGGTATGGGTCATTCATGCCGCCTATGATTGATACTTATGATTTGAAGTTGTTTTATACACTATGCACTTGTAATAGTATCAAATGATTTGTTTTCAACGTATCAAGCATTCTTGGCTATTATAAGGTAAAAACCCTATCCTCCGGCTTGCGTTGCATTGTGTGATGGGAACTGGGTCTTATAATAGCTTCATTTTTCTTTATTTAGCATTGCGCTGTTTGTTTTATGCACTGGTATTCTTGGGAGGAAACCCGTTCCGTGTTATACGGCGTGGTCCCTTGATTTACCTAATGATTTAAAATAAAGATTAGTAACTGTTTTAGTTCTCACACCAGTCGCATGACTGACCTGGAGTTTATTGTTTTAACCTAAACTCTGGGTGCCCCTATTTTCGACACGGGCAGCTAGTAGTTTTGGTTTTGCAGATTTATATTCACAGGATCCTGGTTTACAGCTGGAATGATATCCGGAAAGCTTTGTATCCGTATATCTCTTTCTAGTTGTGTATTGTATTATTTTCCGCTGCTATGTATTTAAATGTAATTTAAATCTCTGATATCTCTGTGTAATATATATTCATTTATACTCTGTATATTCTTGTAATCTGATGCATTGTTGTTATATATTGTGAAATGTTCTTCTGTATGCGTTCTGTTTTGTCTTGTTCTCAAACGATAGGGCGTTTCGAACGGTCTGGGTCGGTTTAGCGACTGGTTCGGACCGAGCGAAATTCCTGTTCGTTACACTAATCCATTCAACCATTTTCCGCTTGAAAATATTATTTCAATTTCCTTCATTTTACCTAATTCCATTATCAAGTAATGTTAATTTAAAATTAACGATATAACACCTCATCACTTTTTATAAAGCTTGTTTAGATAAATTATGGTTTAATATAAAACCTTTTTCATCTCAATTTCCTTTTAACTTAATTCAAATATTAAGTCAACATAATTTAAGCTATCATATTCGCTTAAATTCCTTTTATAACTTTGTTATAAAAACTCGGGTTTTAATATAAAACCCTTTTATAAACTCTTTTCACAATTCAATTAGATTTTACTTCAACTTCAACTACTTTTTAATGAGTTCCAATTAAAAAGAGATCACATAAATTAATATTAATTAAATTAATAATTTACTTCAATCATTAACTATTGCAGAAGTAGTTAATTCCTTTATTACCTAAAATAAATAGGAAATTCCATTTTTAAAATCTTATTAAAAATCAAAACAAATATTCGTCAAACTATTTCATTAGATTAATTTAAAACAAATTAATCAAATAACCAATCTCAGTTAAAACAGTTGACTTAGTAAACTCAAACACGATTAATTCATTAATTGATTGCAATTAGTTCCCGCTTTAAATTAATTAATAATATAATTAATTTAAATAATTCCATTTAATTATTTTCTCAAAAAAAATTCTAACTCTTAACCATTAGGTTAATTTTCTACTCTCTTGCTTATAAATCTGATTAATATCAGAATTTGCTTTATAAAATCATTTAATACTCGATATATTTAAAAATCTATCTTCAGTTATAAAATAAATTTTATAACTTCATCCATATCGATTCACTTGGCGATAAATCCATATATAGAAAACGATTGACTTATAGGCTATATACTACCAATTCCTCAACCAATATTGCTCATTAGTTAAAACAAAACAACCGTTGAATTTCAGGTCAACGATCAATAATCAAATCGATCATTCAATCAGAACGGTTCATCTAATGATAATATGAAAATAAATAACATTAAATATATTTGAAGAATCCCATTGGACACCTCCAACCTATTCTTCCCCGCATTAAAATAGATTATCTCACATATAATCATTCAATTCAATTTAACTAATAATTCCTATAATAGTAAATAACGATTATTTATCATCAATCAATTATCAAAACAATTCAAACAATTAAACACGTTTATTTAATAAACGTGACCAACAAGGTAAGTTACCTTCATTGGATCCAACCGTTAAAATAACGATTTTGTTTTTCACTGAAATTACACAACGTTTAATTTCATCGGTTCAATCAATATATTAATGTATGTTTAACAAACAATTAACCATTAGCAACCATAGCACACAAAATAAAAACCCAACTTATATAAAATATAAGTGGGGAAAACTAAGTGAGTTTAACTCACCTTGATCTAATTTGCAATTAAAATAGTTCATTTCAGTTAATTTAAACAAGCATTTAATTTAACTGAAAGTCACAGTTGACTACAATTATGTCCAGTTCTATTCCTAAATGTAGATCTCATGCATATGGTGTCATTTCTTTTTCTTTGGTTCCATTCTGTCAATGTATGTATGATTTATAAATATTGTAAGTATATGTTAAATAAATCAATTCCCTAAATCTCCTAATTAAATTCTAATTACATTTTAATAAATATAATTACTTTCGATTTGGAACAACAGCCCAATTCCTCTTTACCGTTACTTGGTTTGTTTCAGACAAAACGGCGTACAACCCCTGCATAATCCCCAAAACAAAATATATTTACCAACAAACCTTTCATTAAATAATAATTAATGTTGGTTATGTAAATAAAGCCGATCACTTTACATCCCTTGGTGTAACAAACAAGGATTTTCGACCCCGAAAATCGACACTTAACACCATATCGATTATTTAGGCATCGGCAATACCGATCATTAGTAGAAAGAAGTTAGAGGGTGAGAAATAGAAATAAAGAATGTTAGAATAGAAGAAGAGGATCACAACAGAATAGAAGTGAATCTCACAGTGGAACGAATAAAATATATTATAATATAACTTTGAAATACAAAACTATATTTGTACTTACATTTATCATCATCAGAGTACATAACGTATATACCACAATGGAAATAACTCTATATATAATTAATGTTGAAGCCTCCTGCTCCAAGCTCCTCCAAGGGTATCTGTAAAACCCCGACTATTCGACTGCCCATACAAATTTGGGCATCCAAGAGTTTAGGGTAAAACAAAACAAAATAAACTATGGGTAAGTCATGGGACTGGTGTGAGTAAACTCCAACCATTTGGTTTAACTTTTCAAAATCCTTTTCAAAAGAAAAGATAATTGTAAGACCGATCCACACATAAATACGAATAGTTTTTACCGTACGAGAACCCAAAACATTTTTGAAATCAATAAAATTCTGATATTATAATAGTGTCTAAATACAAGTAAATAACAATCTAGCAGAACGCTTGCATCTCACGCTATATATATACACACACACACACACACACACAAAATCAAAACCGCGGGCACTAATTGGAGATTGGATTCCGAATATGACAAGGTATGGAACCACCTTCCGATCAGTGTACTCTAGAGGGGGATACACTGGAGTTCAACAAGAACATCTTGCAATTCGGCCCACACATGACCGGCCACTCATTTTGCTTGAATGTTCCGAATATATTGTCACCTTACGGTGAGTATACCAACATAGTTGTTCCCAAGAGATACAAAAGTAATTAGAAGTAACAGATATGAATATTCTATAGATGGTGAAAATATACCCTAATTGGGTGCGACCCACTTAGCCATGCTGCCTACCTGATTTTCGTCATTTCCCGGTTGATAAGGCTTGAGATCATAACATATCTTTTTGAACACCTGGCCACCATTCACTTTGAATGCCACATCGTCATACCCGCCAAATCACAAATTGATTTCCCCAAAAATACCACGGGTATAAAGCTAAGAGAATACGAATTCCTCCATCACCAACGTAAATATGTTTGAAGAGAACAACTTACGTGTTCTATTAGATATACTCTGTCAGACATTCGTCCATTTACGTTGTCTTGGGACTGGACAAACCGAAGGTACTATTCTGTAATCTATCTTAGGCAATTTCTACCCAAGATCGCCAGAACAGCCCTTGCATAACTCCATCTTCAATTATCTTCATCATATTTGATTCGCAACGCTAATGCCCATACGGAGTGGTTTTCAGATAATAACTCTGATCCCGGTCTCTCCGTATTGACAACGAGAAAATGGTCAAAAACTTTGATAGCTGTTGATTCAACTATCAAAGGAAAACATCCATACACACAGTAGTCTTATTTCCAAATGGAAACTTATCAATCAACCATCCATCAATACTGAGCACCACAAATTAATTTGTCAATAATTTATTCATTTCCCTAATTTCTTGTTTCCCCTATCTCCTAGTTCTATACTTTTACGATTTCCAGCGCAACATTTCCATATGTCCACAATTTCTTATTTTCTGTATTTAAAAAAATACACGTTATTATCATTGGAAAACATTTCCATATCTTATTCATGCCTCAATACCCATCAGTCCCCAACCATAAACTAGTACGAGAACAACTCCTTAAGTGTCAACCTCGAAGGCCGAAACCAACTGTAAGGGCCCAGAACTTCCCCGGTCTCCGAAGAGAAGAGAAAGAATGGATTGCCTTGAGGACAAGACGAATCAGAACACAAACAGAAGAACATTTCATTGCTTATTACAACAATTCCATCAGAATACAAGGATATACAGAGTATAAATGAATAAAATACATTTGATAAATATCAAAGATTTAATTACATTTAAACACATAGCAGCGGAAAAATAATACAAAACACAACTGAAAAAGATAAACGGATATAGAGCTTTCCGGATATCATTCCAGCTGTAAACCAGGATCCTGTGAATATAATATCTGCAAAACCCAACTACTAGCTGCCCGTGCGGAAATAAGGGCACCCAGAGTTTAGGTTAAAACAATAAACTCCAGGTTAGTCATGTGACTGGTGTGAGAACTAAAACAGTTATTATCTTGGTTTTAAAGTAAGGTAAATCAAGGGACCACGCCGTATAACACATAACGGGTTTCCTCCCAAGAATACCAGAACATAAAACAACAGCGCAATGTTAAATAAAGAACAATGAAGCTATTATAAGACTCGGGACCTATCACATAATGCAATGCAAGCCAGAGGATAGAGTTTTTACCTTATAATAGCCAAGAATGCATGGTACGTAAAATTTCATGTTTTACTATTACTATAAGTGTATAGTGTTAAAACAATTTCAATCATAAGTATCAATTATAGACGGCATAAGTGCCCCATACCACTATGTCGCCATATATAGGTTTACAATTAAAACCGTAAAATGTCGTATTGGAAGTTGGATTTCCATATGTGAACCAAGGCAAGGGATCGTCCTTACCGCTTCGAGACTCTCTAGCCCGAGCCTCAGGACCCAGACTCAGGTGGGCCCTTGGATCGTCAGGGCCGGTCCACATGGAGTGGATTAATAATACCGTAAACGATATGCTAGTCAGCCCTATGGGGCATAAAATGGGTCTGTATAAAGACCATACCATTGTCCCCAGAACGACCGATATAACCGAGGCGCCTCGCTATCCATCATCCACATAAGTAAAATGTCAGGGCTAGCAAAACGCTGACACCACTCCTAGCTAGAAACCAGCATATGTCCATTTCACTGAAGTCCTCTCCCGTTTCTGGTTCACACCGAGGTGTGAGGCTCGCGAATCAACGCTACACAAAGCTACGCTATACCAAAGCCGTGCTTTGATCATCAACCACAAGACTCTGCTTTTCAACAGAAGCCTTGATCATTTGCATCTCAGCATGCCACACAGGTAATTCACGCTATGCAACCGATGCCCATCAATTATAGAGAATGAAATCCAATGTCAAACACACATCCATTTACAAGTTCGTTCTGGGTCTGAACGAAACCGGAGGCACCTTATTCCTCCCCCATATGTCCAATACAGGGGAGAGGTCCTCGCATATCCGGTCGATCTCCAAGTACATCTGGACGATCACCACTTATTACCTTGTCTTGGGTGTACAGCCCAATCAAGGGATCAGTAATCATCCAAACGATGTGAAGACCTCCGGTCTTCAACCACCGTCTTCATCCTCGACATATCGTCGAATCAGTAATTTAGAATGCGATAAACCCGGTCTTTCTGAATAACTCGCGTATATAATAAACAAGTGCTATAAAAACACAACATACGCCTCATTCCAAACCAGAATATTCCTTTATTCAAATATTCTTACACTTTGGGAAAGGTCCCCATTAATTTTATCAAAGATAAATTCTTTAAATTTATTCTTTAATCTTCCTTTGGATATCATTTCAATCTAATTAAAGATGCATTAAAACTCCACTTGGTTTTAATCTTCCCAAAAATCAATATTAACGATTGTTTAACTTAGGAATTCATATCCTGCCTTTAACTGGGTTAAAGAACCAATGTCATTTAAAACACGGTTCATGATAAACCCAAAATCACATTCCGTTCCATCAGCCTTTAACCGTAAATTAGAAAGTGAACAATTCCCTAAGTATAAACCCCGAAGGTCGAAACCAACATCAGATCAATACCCAGGAAACCATTCAACTTAACTAATCTCCAGTAAGTTTCTCATTTTCTTAACTCCATTGGGTCTAAGAACAATATTATTAAAGATACCATTCACGACAACCCAAAATCTTATTCCTATCTTTAACTTGGTTAAAGAACCAATGTCCATTAAAACACGGTTCACGATAAACCCAAAATCACATTCCATTCCATTAGCCTTTAACCATAAATTAGCAAGTGAACAATTCCCTAAGTATTAACCGAAGCCATTCGACTTAACTAATCTCCAGTTAGTTTCTGATTTTCTTAACTCCATTGGGCCTAATAACAGTATTATGAAAGATACCATTCACGACAACCCAAAATCTTATTCCTGTCTTTAACTGGGTTAAAGAACCAATGTCCTTTAAAACACGGTTCACGATAAACCCAAAATCACATTCCATTCCATCAGCCTTTAACCGTAAATTAGCAAGTGAACAATTCCCTAAGTATTAACCTCGAAGGCCGAAACAAACATCAGATCAATACCCAGGAAACCATTCAACTTAACTAATCTCCAGTTAGCTTCTGATTTTTCTTAACTCCATTGGGTCTAAGAACAATATTATTATACCATTCACGACAACCCAAAATCTTATTCCATTATTAACTGTGTTAAAGAACAAGTGTTATTTAAAACACCGTTCACGATAAACCCAAAGACCAATTTCAATTCCATTCCAATTAAATATCAATTAGTTGGTATCCTTCATTAAATCTAAATAAAAAGATTTAATCTTTTCTTAACTGGGTTCAAGAACAGTGTTAATGAAGACACCATTCACGACAAACCCAAAATCAAATTTAATATTAAATACAAGGCTTTGAATAGAAAATATATCGGCTTATATTCAATATCAAATTCTGGAATCAACAAATACCGTATTGGAATAACGATATATATATCTTCCGAATTCCTCCACAATATCTGTATAATCACGGAATCCAATATCGAAATATTCCGAAGATAATTTCGATTCAAATCCATTCCAATTCATATATTGGAAGTTCCGGTTATTTTCAAAACCATTTCAAATCCAATTTATTTATTTAAAATTATTGGATTTCATAATTCTAGTTCATAACTAGTTCATTTCGATAAAAATATATTTTTATCTTTTTAAATATGGAATTTTTCATCCCAATTCTATCCAAATCATTTGTTATGATTTTACACAAATTATAGATATTTTTAATAATTTTATCAAGGCCCGTATAGTCGATTTCCATAAACGGTCATCGAACTGCACTTTCAGCGACCTTTTCCAAATTTGATTTGGGCATAATTACAAATCCAACCGCTAAATTTCAAATCTCTAATATTTTTTAGAAAGCACTTTTCGATACGAACCCAACGGTTCCGGTTTTAGGAGAATCCGACGGTCAGATCTCTCGTAATGTCCATTCAAAGTCAATGGTCGAAATTCGTGAACTGCCGCAGCGCGGCGCGTTCTATTCAGGCCATTATATTATATATATATATATATATATATATATATAATATATATTTCGTCGATTTCCATTTAAAACGTATTTTATAAATCGTTTTCAAAACGATTTCAACTTCATATTCAATTTCAAATCAAAATTGAATATTCCGTATCATCGATATATAAATGATAATATTTTCAAAACATTATATTTCGAAATCATTTCCTTTTCGATATTCATTATAACAATGAATAAAATCGATATAAACATCTTTTACGTCAAAATGGCGCATATCAAATCAACATGGCTTTATATATTTAAATATATTCGTTTCCATCCCAAATCGGACATCAAAATCAGATTTTGATCTTTTGCTGAATATTATTTTAAAATATTCATTATTTTAAAATAATCGTTATTTTAAAATATTCCTTCTTTCTGAATTGGAAACAGACACAGTCAATTACCATATAATTTTATTTATATGGATTTCATACAACACATGTATACAACAACAATCAAACACAGTCAACCATCATCCAGAGTGCATTCTACACTGCATAAGCATCAAATATAAATATTCAACGCTTATAACAGTCTGTCAACCAATCAATTGACATACAGCTAATTATTGGGACTAGTGTATGTCATATACCATCCCAATACCCGTGGGAGGGGGGGTTCAATCAATCAAACACGGATTTTATTTGTGCAGTTGGGCGATGTGTAAAATTTATCGTCCTAATCAATATCAGTCAATTGTGTGTGCATAAACAAATCGTCCGATTTGTTTACGAATATTTATTTTATCCATATACGCGTTAAAAATTATATTTTTAACTATAAAATATTTTATTCCATTCCACAACACACAATCAATTTTCACAACACAATCAATCAAACAAACAAGTCATCCATGGTCTGTGGACGACGGGTGTCGGGTGCTGCTAAGCACCGTCTGCATCCTAGTTTATATTTTTAACTAGAAAATAAATTTAAAGTGAGAAGTTCTCACCTTTGGGTTCCACTCCTCCATTCTTTATTTCTGAACGGTTCAGGTTTGCCTAACATTCCAATGCGATCTTTTTTTCACGCTGTTCATATTAAAAATCAAATTTTTAACATCTCTATATATAATTAAAAATCGTTTCTTTTTTGTTATACATATAAATAAAAATCAAATCTTTATATGTAAAAATCACATTTTTATACCACTACTTTATAAATAAAAATCGTATTTTTATTTCGATACATATATAAAAATTATATTTTTTTATCTCTACTTTTTATATAAAGATCGAATTTTTATTTCGCTTCATATATAATAAAAATTGAATTTTTATTTCGCTAGAACATATATAAAAATCGCATTTTTATTGTTATCCCTATACTAAAAATCGTATTTTTATTCTATGTTTCCATATATAAAAATCATATTTTTATATGCCATTCAAAGAAACATTTTACCATTTCATTTTTAAAAATCACGTCTTCTTTATTTTAAAAATCACTTCTTTTTCATTTTAAAAATCATGTTTTTCTATATGCTATTTCATGATAAAAATCGAACCTTTATCTTCATGAAAACATGGGAAAATCAAATCTTTATCTTCTATATATATAAATAAAAATCATTTCTTTATATTAAAAATCTCAACTTTCTTAAATAGAAATCGTATTTTTATTTCCAAATCTATACATATATATATTTCAGATTTTAAAACTATAATATATATTAAATTTCAGAAAATAAAATGTAATGCAATTTACCTTTCATTGTTGTTCTCACTCCAGGAAAGTTCTGCCTCGACTTCACCATGGTTGCGTGGTTCATTGGAGTTAGGGGGTTGCGCGGTGGCCTTCAGGTGGTCGGTGGGTCAGCTGGTGGTCGGAGGCACAGTTTCTGGCGGGTTTTTGTGGCGGTTAGGGTTTCCAGTGGAGCAAGGAAAGTGAAAGGGGGGGAGGAGGGAGTTCGACGCTGGTGACTGACAAGAGGGGGATGGCGATGGGGGAGCGACGGTGGTGGACGGGGTTAGGCGACGGGATCGAACGCGCTTCCGTTTTCTTTTTTTTTTCTCTGATCGATTTTCAATGGGGAAGGGAAAGAGTGATTTGGGGAAAACTTTTTATAATATATATATATAATTTAATTCTATTTTATTTCAAAAAGGTGAATTCGTATATGAACTCCAAATCGGACCCAACGACCATCGCCCCTAGCTAATTACCCCTATTCCGAACGCAATAGGATATGTTTCTTATGCTAATTCGCTTGTTACGATCAGTTTCCATTTAAATTAAAATATAAATCAATGTATATTGAATTTGAATGCACATTTCAATTTACCGGGGCAACATACTAAGTCTAAAAATTCCAAAAAATATATTTCTAACTTCGTATTGACGATACAGTCCTAACAAAACTAATTTCGTTAAATTTGAAGACCGTTTGAAAAATGGTCATTTTCTGGTCGATCCAAATTGACTAAAACTGTCAAAACAGGTTTAACTTTGCCACGCTCACATATTGATTTCAAAAATTATGAATTTTGAAACCTAGCAGTAACATGACATCCCGGATCCAACAAAAGTGGTTTCATCAAAAACGGAGGTCGTTTGCAAAATTTCCATTTTTAAGGGCTATATTTTCCATAGCGACTATTTTGAATTTTCAACTGGGCATAACTTTTTATTCCCGCTATGAAATTTTGATTTTTCGGATTCATTGGAAAGATTCCAAATAGATTCTAATATATTTGGTTTCGCTAAAATCCGGTTTATTTTGAATCATGTACATTCATTTGAAATTTGAAATCGAATTTTCAAACTACCGCGCCATTTCCAATTTATTTTATAATTAAAATAAATATTTATACTCTAACGTCGATTCAAATAAATATATACGTTCTAATTCTATTCAAATTAAATTTCTTGTTGTCATTATTTAAAATATTTCATTTTAAATATTCAAAATTCATTAAAATTGCCAAAATAAATTTTTTAAATTGGTTCGGATTCTCCGGGTTGTTACAATCTCCCCCACTTAAAATCTTTTCGTTCTCGAAAAGGAACGGAGCTGAAGGTTGTTTTACAAACCAACTCAACTTTCATTATTTTCATTATGGCTTAAGTTCTTCAACTTTTCAGTTTCTAAGAACTTTTCAAATTTTTCAAAAATTTGGCTAACACCCTAAATTTTCGAAAAATTTCGCCATAACCTCCCCTGTACGGGAGCACTGGGAAACTCCCAAACCGCCACACTGGACTCTCCAATCAAAAAGAAAAAGAAACAGCCAAGCGGCTCATAAAATCATCAAAAACCCCAAGAAATACAATAAACATGTATCTATTTGTCGAGCAAACAATTTTATTCCTCTTCTCTAGCCTCCTTGCTATGACCTGTTCAATGTATGTACATGTACATGTACGCCAATGCGATAAATTTTCAATATAGTTCAATATTTTTTTTTTGAAAATTAATACAGTTCAATATTTGATACAATTTGTTATATGTACCGTTCTCTCACATAATGCTTTTATTAGATAACAAATAATCATACAACACAATCAACAATCAATTAGTAAATTAACGTTTCAAATTCATAATTTTGATACATATACAGAAAATCATGTTTTTGATGCCAATTCACAACAAGTAACCCTATCTAGTTTTGGTTCTCACACCAGTCAATTGGAATCATATAGATATCCCACTTTCGAAACTCGAGCATAAATATTGGTAATGTGATCACAATTACCAGTATCATCCCCGGACAACTAGAGTGTGATTCTATATCTATCCAGTATATTCGAGGCTTCAAATACACATGGATCAGACGTATATTAAAATCTCTATATACTTGATTGTCCAAATTCAATACAAAATAAACATTCAAATACGAATATTGGATTTAATTTTCAAAACAAAATTTGTTTTGATTTTTATTTGAAAACAACACTCTTTACACTCGTTCTACGATACTACTGATCCTATCTCTAATGAGTCATTCTCATTGGATATTACTAATCCAATCTCTGATGAATTCTTTAATTTGGTTCTAACATGTCTTGTTCTCCGAGCTCTGTAAACCAAAGCTCTGATACCAAATGTAAGGACCCAGAACTTCCCCGGTCTCCGAAGAGAAGAGAAAGAACGGATTGCCTTAAGGACAAGACAAATCAGAATACAAACAGAAGAACATTTCATTGCTTATTACAACAATTCCATCAGAATACAAGGATATACCGAGTATAAATGAATAAAATACATTTGATAAATATCATAGATTTAAATTACATTTAAATACATAGCAGCAGAAAAATAATACAAATCACAACTGAAAAAGATAAACGGATACAGAGCTTTCCGGATATTATTCCAGCTGTAAACCAGGATCCTGTGAATATAATATCTATAAAACCCAACTACTAGCTGCCCGTGCGGAAATAAGGGCACCCATAGTTTAGGTTAAAACAATAAACTCCAGGCAACAATAAATTCCAGGTCGATCATGTGACTGGTGTGAGAACTAAAACAGTTATTATCTTGGTTTTAAAGTAAGGTAAATCAAGGGACCACGTCGTATAACACGGAAGAGTTTCCTCCCAAGAATACCAGTGCATAAAACAACAGCGCAATGCTAAATAAAGAACAATGAAGCCATTATAAGACTCAGGTCTCATCACACAATGCAACGCAAGCAGGAGGATGGAGTTTTTACCTTATAATAGCCAAGAATGCTTGGTACGTAAAATTTCATGTTTTATTATTACTATAGTGTATAGTATTAAAACAATTTCAATCATAAGTATCAATCATAGACGACATAAGTGCCCCCATACCACTATGTCGCCATATATAGGTTTACAATTAAAATCGCAAAATGTCGTATTGGAAGTTGGATTCCATCTGTGAACCAAGGCAAGGGATCGTCCTTACCGCTTCGAGACTCTCTAGCCCGAGCCTCAGGACCCAGACTCAGGTGGGCCCTTGGATCGTCAGGGCCGGTCCATACGGAGTGGATTAACAATACCGTAAACGATATGCTAGTCTGCCCTGTGGGGCATAAAATGGGTCTGTATAAAGACTATACCATCGGCCCCGCAACGACCGATATAACCGAGGCGCCTTGCTATCCATCATCCACATAAGTAAAACGTCAGGGCTTGCAAAATGCTGACACCACTCCTAGCTAGAAACCAACATATGTCCATTTCCCTGAAGTCCTCTCCCGTTTCTAGTTCACACCGGGGTGCGAGGCTCGCGAATCAACGCTACACAAAGCTACGCTATATCAAAGACGTGCTTTGATCATCAACCACAAGACTCTGCTTTTCAACAGAAGCCTTTATCATTTGCATCTCAGCATGCCACATAGGCAATTCACGCTATGCAACCGATGTCTATCAATCACAGAGAATGAAATCCGATGTCAGACACACATCCATTTACAAGTTCGTTCTGGATCTGAACGAAACCGGAGGCACCTTATTCCTCCCCCATATGACCAATACAGGGGATAGGTCCACGCATATCCGGTCGATCTCCAAGTACGTCTGGACGATCACCACTTATTACATTGTCTTGGGTGTACAGCCCAATCAAGACATCAGTAATCATCCAAACGATATGAAGACCTCTGGTCTTCAACCACCGTCTTCATCCTCGACATATCGTCGAATCAGTTATTCAGAATACGATAAACCCGGTCTTTCTGAATAACTCGCTTATATAATAAACAAGTGCTATAAAAACACAACATACGCCTCATTCCAATCCAGAATATTCCTTTATTCAAATATTCTTATACTTTAGGAAAGGTCCCCATTAATTTTATCAAAGATAAATTCTTTAAATTTATTCTTTAATCTTCCTTTGGATATCATTTCAATCTAATTAAAGATGCATTAAAACTCCACTTGGTTTTAATCTTCCCAAAAATCAATATTAACGATTGTTTAACTTGGGAAATCATATCCTGCCTTTAACTGGGTTAAAGAACCAATGTCATTTAAAACCCGATTCACGATAAACCCAAAATCACATTCCATTCCATCAGCCTTTAATCATAAATTAGCAAGTGAACAATTCCCTAAGTATAAACCCCAAAGGCCGAAACCAACATCAGATCAATACCTAGGAAACCATTCACTTAACTAATCTCCAATTAGTTTCTGATTTTCTTAACTCCATTGGGTCTAAGAACAGTATTATTAAAGATACCATTCACGACAACCCAAAATCTTATTCATGTCTTTAACTGGGTTAAATAACCAATGTCCTTTAAAACACGGTTCACGATAAACCCAAAATCACATTCCAATCCATTAGCCTTTAACCGTAAATTAGCAAGTGAACAATTCCCTAAGTATTAACCCCGAAGGCCGAAACCAACATCAGATCAATACCCAGGAAACCATTCAACTTAACTAATCTCCAGTTTGTTTCTGATTTTCTTAACTCCATTGGGTCTAAGAACAGTATTATTAAAGATACCATTCACGACAACCCAAAATCTTATTCCTGTCTTTAACTGGGTTAAAGAACCAATGTCCTTTAAAACACGGTTCACGATAAACCCAAAATCACATTCCATTCCATCAGTCTTTAACCGTAAATTAGAAATTGAACAATTCCCTAAGTATTAACCCCGAAGGCCGAAACCAACATCAAATCAATACCCAGGAAACCATTCAACTTAACTAATCTCCCTTTAGTTCCTGATTTTTCTTAACTCCATTGGGTCTAAGAACAGTATTATTAAAGATACCATTCACGACAACCCAAAATCTTATTCCATTGTTAATCGGGTTGTAGAACAAGTGTTATTTAAAACACCGTTCACGATAAACCCAAAGACCAATTTCAATTCCATTCCAATTAAATATCAATTAGTTGGTATCCTTCATTAAATCTAAATAAAAAGATTTAATCTTTTCTTAACTGGGTTCAAGAACAGTGTTAATGAAGACACCATTCATGACAAACCCAAAATCAAATTTAATATTAAATACAAGGCATTGAATAGAAAATATATCGGCTTATATTCAATATCAAATTCTGGAATCAACAAATACCGTATTGGAATAACGATATATATCTTCCGAATTCCTCCACAATATCCGTATAATCACGGAATCCAATATCGAAATATTCCGAAGATAATTTCGATTCAAATCCATTCCAATTCATATATTGGAAGTTCCGGTTATTTTTAAAACCATTTCAAATCCAATTTATTTATTTAAAAATATTGGATTTCATAATTCTAGTTCATAACTAGTTCATTTCGATAAAAATATATTTTTATCTTTTCAAATATGGAATTTTTCATCCCAATTCTTTCCATATCATTTGTTATGATTTTACACAAATTATTGATATTTTTAATAATTTTATCAAGACTCGTACAGTCGATTTCCATAAACGGTCATCGAACTGCAATTTCAGCGACCATTTTCAAATTTGATTTGGACATAATTCCAAATCCAACTGTTAGATTTCAAATCTCTAATATTCATTAGAAAGCTCTTTTCGATACGAACCCAACGGTTCTGGTTTTAGGAGAATCCGATGGTCGGATCTCCCGTAATGTCCATTCAAAGTTAATGGTCGAAATTCGCAACCTGCCGCAGCGCAGCGCGTTCTATTCAGGCCATTATATTATATATATATAATATAATATATATTTCAAATCAAAATTGAATATTCCATATCATCGATATATAAATGATAGTATTTTCAAAACATTATATTTCGAAACCATTTCCTTTTTTATATTCGTTATAACAATGAATAAAATTGATATAAACATCGTTCTTTGCTATAAACATCTTTCACGTCAAAATGGCGCATATCAAATCAACATGGCCTTATATATTTAAATATATTCGTATCCATCCCAAATCGGACATCAAAATCAGATTTTGATCTTTTGCTGAATATTATTTTAAAATATTCATTATTTTAAATTAATCGTTATTTTAAAATATTCCTTTCTGAATTGGAATCAGACACAGTCAATTACCATATAATTTTATTTATATGGATTTCATACAACACATGTATACAACAACAATCAAACACAGTCAACCATCATCCAGAGTGCATTCTACACTGCATAAGCATCAAATATAAATATTCAACCTTATAACAGTCTGTCAACCAATCGATTGACATACAGCTAATTATTGGGACTAGTGTATGTCATATATCATCCCAATACCCGTGGGCTGGTTTTAATTAATCAAACACAGATTTTATTTGTGCAGTTGAGCGATGTGTAAAATTTATCGTCTCAATCAATATCAGTCAAATGTGTGTACATAAACAAATCATCCGATTTGTTTATGAATATTTATTTTATCCATATACACGTTAAAAATTATATTTTTAACTATAAAATATTTTATTCCATTCCACAACACACAATCAATTTTCACAACTCAATCAATCAAACAAACAAGTCAACCATGGTCTGTGGACGACGGGTGTCGGGTGCTGCTAAGCACCGTCTGCATCCTAGTTTATATTTTTAACTAGAAAATAAATTTAAAGTGAGAAGTTCCCACCTTTGGGTTCCACTCCTCCATTCTTTATTTCTGAACGGTTCAGGTTTGCCTAACATTCCAATGCGATCTTTTTTTCACACTGTTTATATTAAAAATCACATTTTTAACATCGCTATATATAATTAAAAATCGCTTCTTTTTATGTTATACATATAAATAAAAATCGAATCTTTATATGTAAAAATCACATTTTTATACCACTGCTTTATAGATAAAAATCGTATTTTTATTTCGATACACATATAAAAATTATATTTTTTTATCTTTACTTTTTATATAACGATTGAATTTTTATTTCACTTCATATATAATAAAAAATGAATTTTTATTTCGCTAGAACATATATAAAAATTGCATTTTTATTGGTATCCCTATACTAAAAATCGTATTTTTATTCTATGTTTCCATATATAAAAATCATATTTTTATATGCCATTCAAAGAAATATTTTACCATTTCATTTTTAAAAATCACGTCTTCTTTATTTTAAAAATCACTTCTTTTTCGTTTTAAAAATCATGTCTTTCTATATGTTATTTCATGATAAAAATCGAACCTTTATCTTCGTGAAAACATGGGAAAAATCAAATCTTTATCTTCTATATATATATATATATAAATAAAAATCGTTTCTTTATATTAAAAATCTTAACTTTCTTAAATAAAAATCGTATTTTTATTTCCAAATCTATACATATATATATTTCAGATTTTAAAACTATAATATATATTAATTTTCCGAAAATAAAATGTAATGTAATTTACCTTTCATTGTTGTTCTCACTCCAGGAAATTTCTGCCTCGACTTCACCATGGTTGCGTGGTTCATCGGAGTTAGGGGGTTGCACGGTGGCCTTCAGGTTGTCGGTGGGTCAGCTGGAGGTCGGAGGCACAGTTTCTGGCGGGTTTTTGTGGCGGTTAGGGTTTCCAGTGGAGCAAGGAAAGAGAAGGGGGGAGGGAGGAGGGAGTTCGATGCTGGCAACTGACTAAAGGGGGATGGCGATGGTGGAGCAACGGTGGTGGACAGGGTTAGGCGACGGGAAAGAACGCGGTTCCGTTTTCTTTTTTTTGCTTTTTCTTTTTCACTCTGATCGATTTTCAACGGGGAAGGGAAAGAGTGATTTGGGGAAAACTTTTTATAATATATATATATATATAAAATTTAATTATGTTTTATTTCGAAAAGGTGAATTTGTATATGAACTCCAAATCGGACCCAACGACCGTCGCCCCTAGCTAATTACCCATATTCCAAACCCAATGAGATATGTTTCGTATGCTAATTCACTTGTTACGATCAGTTTTCTTTCAAATTAAAATATAAATCAATGTATATTGAATTTGAACGCACATTTCAATTTACCGGGGCCACATACTAAGTCTAAAAATTCCAGAAATTTATTTCTAGCTTCTATTGATGATACGGTCCTAACAAAACTAATTTCGTCAAATTTGAAGACCGTTCGAAAAATGGCCATTTTCTGGCCGATCCAAATTGATTGAAACTGTCAAAACACGTTTAACTTCGCCACGCTCACATATTGATTTCAAAATTTACGAATTTTGAAACCTAGCAATAACTTGACATCCCGAATCCAACAAAGTGGTTTCATCGAAAACGGAGGTCGTTTGCAAAATTTCCATTTTTAAGGGCTATATTTTCCATAGCGACTATTCTGAATTTTCAACTGGGCATAACTTTTTATTCCCGCTATGAAATTTTGATTTTTCGGATTCATTGGAAAGACAATTCCAAACAGATTCTAATATTTTTGGTTTTGCTAAAATCCGGTTTATTTTGAATCCTATACATTCATTTGAAATTTGAAATCGAATTTTCAAACTATCGCGCCATTTTCAATTATTTTATAATTAAAATAAATATTTATATTCTAACGTCGATTCAAATAAATATATACGTTCTAATTCTATTCGAATTAAATTTCTTGTCGTCATTATTTAAAATATTTCATTTTAGATATTCAAATTTCATTAAAATTGCCAAAATAAAATTTTTAAATTGGTTCGGATTCTCCGGATTGTTACACCAACATCAAATTGATACCCATAAACCCGTTTAACTTAACTAGTCTTCAGTCAGTTTCTAATTTCCTTAGCTCCATTCTTCACTTCAAAATCATTTCATTTTTATACTTAGAAAACATTTCTAGTTACATTGGAAAACATCCCCAAAATCCATTTTTATCGATTTAACGATCGATGTATAAAATATTGATTATAAAGGTAGTGTTATAATACCTACTTCCAAAATATCTAAATTTAAATAAAACTTCGATTCTTTATTTAGAATAAATAAATAATACTTAATTAATTAAATCAATAAATAATCTTCATTTAAAAATGGAAAGTAAATATCACTTTCCTGAATCCGATAGAATCGAATTCAACGTAAGGCTCCTTTTCGAATAATACCTATTCGATAACTCCCTCTCAAAAAATTTATATTCTCTTTACTTTCCGAACGCCAGAATAAATTCACCATTTTAGGTCAACTCAATTTCTAAATTCATTTTTTAATTTATCATTTCCAAACATTTACAATTTCCTTTTATAGCTAATTAACTCTGCAACTGTTTATTTAAAATCAGTATTCACTTTAAATCATGAACTTTATTCCTTTACAGGAATCTAGACTCATTTTATCAAATCAAATCTTGACTTGTATTTTAAAAATACTATTACAGTTTCAAATCCTGTTTATCGAGTTATTTTATAAATTTATATTCATATTTCACTTTATAAACTTCATTTATAAATCAGCTTCTTGTTAATTGTATCAAGTTTATACCTTAATCTCGACTTCATATTCGATTATAAATTTATTGGTTTCGAACCAAATATTAATCACCTTGTAAATTTCTGAATTTTATAATATATAATTTTAAAAAAATATATATTTAAATAACATTCGACATCGTTGAATTCTAATTATAAATGCTTATGGGTTTATATCAATTTTACTCTCATCCCAAACATCGGAGCAAATTCCATTAGTTCCCTTTTTAATCAATTTCTTAAATTTACAATTTTAAATTATTTAATAATATTTCAACTTCATTTATAAATATCGTTTATAAATCAACTACTTGTTTTAATATGATTAAAACAAGTTATTTTACTCTAGTCCATTATTTCATTTTGTTTTTAATTTATGTTTTGAGGCCATTGCTGTCGCGTGAACTTATGCAGCAAAAGAAGAAGAGAGAAGTTTGAGCATTTATACAGTTTCACTACTTGAGCATCACGTTTTAGGGTATATAGGGAGGGTTTGTAGATGAGTGTGCACTTTGCAGACTCTGGACGAAATTTCATTTCGTTTGGTTAGAGAATTCATGGCAGTTCAGTTTTCTTGTCTGCATTTTTGATCACTCGGGTAGCCTTCTGTAATTTTTTGTATAGGTTTGTACACTTCTTTTACTATTTGAGTACATATTTCCCTGTTTTCAATTGATGTAAGTTGCAGCTTTAGGGTACCAAGATGTGAATTTGGAAATGAGGTATAGGTATAGAGGTCGACAATAGCATGTATTATATATTTTTATTTATTTATTTATTTCTTAACTTAAGGCGAAAGGTATTCGCTGATTTGATTTCATTTATATAATATTATATGAGCGATTAAAACCAACGAGCCATTAACACCATTATTTGGATTCTAACGGTGATCAAGCAGTCCAAGTCAGGGAGGATCTACATGATAATGAGGTGCGGCAGTGGCCCTACCTGGATTCTATCATATCATGCTAAATTTTTGATAAAATGTAATCATGCCCTATCTGAATTTAGATCCATGCCTTACTTGGCATTGTTTGCATGCCATTTTGACTTAATAATATGCTTTCTTTTCAACCTTACATAGCTCATTGCATTCTTTTTCCATGAGAACTTCAATCTGGTGTTGTATATTTCTTCTTATATATAGTAATATGTAAGTTTTTTCCTACTTTGATAAATATAAAAACTACTTAGATATCCACCCTATCTCAGCAACAATGCTGGCTTCACCACTGGTCCAAGTACGTTCCTCTTATCTGCATCTCAAACATGTCGTATTCAAAGATTATAATATTAAAACAACATGATTTGGATCATACCAGCTAAAGCCTATGCCAATGCCAATGCTCATATAACGGAAAGAGACTTATATTGATTGGTATTCTTGTATAATTCAAAACATATATACCAATTTAGTATCCAAAATAAATTATAATTATAACAGCACCAACAATGTTTTGATATGAGGTTTTGAGGACTTACACGGTCTTCATCAAATGAGTGGCAAAGCTGCTTCGGTGTCCCTTACCCACTGGTTGAGAAAGTGATGAAAATTTTTCAGTAAACTTGTTGCACTCAAAGTGTCTTCCCCGTTAACTACTATACAACTAAAATCAATTAGCTCAAACTTTCTTTGCCAAGGAAGGAAAATCATATGTATCAAAATATACTTATCCATTTGGTTCATTTCTAATTGTAAATGAATTCCCACTGTTAACTTCAGACTACGACAATGGTGATAACTCATGTTGTACATTGGCTAGGTTGTGTACTACCTGTACACATTTCTTGGGCTTGAAGGATTAGTTCTTAGACTAAGAATGTGCGACAGGGAAGGCAGGTGACTGATTATAAAATTTAGGTTACACACTTTTTTTTATTTTATAAATTTTATATATACCGGAACTTATGATTAATTGTTTATCTTACGGTTAAATTCCTAGAACCTAGGAATCGTTTGAAAATGCAGTGTATACATTTGTTTGCGGACCCCTATAGACAAAATAAAAACACCGTTGTAATGGGCAATTCGTCATGATCCCAAAAATATTATAAAACAGACAAGTTAGCTTATTCTGTGAAATCCCGAAATGCTGGTATAGGGCGTAAATTACGTTAAACAAAAAAGTTGCTTATTTTCCACAATAAAAATTATAGAAACATTCTATAAATTAAATTAAAAATACATCTTAAAAATCTTTTACAAATCCAAAACCAATATTTAATTAAAATTAATAAATCGTTATTGTTTGTAAACGATTCCATAATGACTATTTGAAAATTTGATTTGGACATATCTCACAATCTATAAAACGAAATACCAAATTTTCACTTCCATTAGAAAAATACAGTTTACAGGATTCGAACATTTCTTGTTACGAAGAAATCCGACTTATAACAAATCCTGTATACTCAGTTGAAGTTCAAAACTCAATATTACGAACTACCGCGACGTTACGAGCTCGATTATAATTTATTTTGTAATTAATACGTTCAACTATCGTTTCCATAATATATTTGTTATAATAATTCAATTCTAAGCTGATTTAAATTCATTAAATTATTCAATTCAACTTATTTCCAGCTATTTCGGAAATTAAATTTATTACTCCACTATTTATATAAATTAAATATTCTAAATATTTGAATTCAAACCATTTATATTATCAAACCAATATAATAAAATAATTAAATTAATTAATTATTAAATCGCTAGAAATCCTTGACATTACATCCCTTCTCCCTTAAAATAATTTCGTCCCGAAATTGCTAAGCAGTACAGATACTAGAACTCTAACTTCATACAACCTACTAGGTTGAAATCCTCTACTCCATATTTTCATAACTCAGTCCTATATATATTACCTTTAATCCTTATATTGATACCCGACCTTTTATTTTTCATTCCAAATGATATAACCATCATTTTTGGACAATCTACTACCACATACTCATCCATATGCTTTCTCACATATCTACCGGTACTCAAATTGACTCTAAATCCGTTTATCATTTCACTTGTCGGGTTTATAATCACTTATACAATCAATAATTCGATTTTTAATTATAAAAATTTCACCAGCGTTTACTTTGCATGGCTCAATCGCTACAACTACAACTCGGCTCTCTAGGCCTTCTCCAATTCAAAAGAAAATCAAACAGCCAAGCGGCTTGCCAAACAGGCTCATAAATCTCATATCCAATTAAAACATAAACTCATACCTTTTTGTCGGGCACCCAACTCTATTTCTTCCATTTGCAATCCATTCATCATATACAAATGTATTCCCAATTGATCTTCAATTAATTCATCCTCAAATCCAAATCATTCGCTTATATCCAAGCTGGATTCTATTCTCAAACTCCAGTTCCATTTTAAATTCCAAACTCTTAACTTATCAATCCAATTCCATTCAAAAAATTATATCTCTAATCCAATCCAATTCTATTTAGCTACATAAGTTAAATTTACATTTCAGAATCTAGATTCCTGGGTTTTATTTCAAATCAGTTTGAAATCATACAATATTTACATATAATAATATTAATACAAAACATTTGAATTTTTGAACAACTTATTTCCTCAAAACAAGTCAAAAAAAAAATCTTTGGTAGTAATCCATCACTTAGAATCTCGAAAATGACGCTGATGATGAGGCCGTCATCATCAGAATTATTTTCCAGCTATAGAAATGAGTTCAATACTATATCACTTTTAAAACGCATATTCAAACATTTCTTTTTTGAAATTTCTTCAAATTATTCTTTCAACATTTGGAAAACAATTCTATATTCCCCAGGATCTTAAAATTTTCATATATTTAATCCAAACTTCATTTACGAAAAAAAATTCAATTTCCCATAATTTTAACCTCAATTCTGGTTTAATTCCAGATTTAATTCATCTGAATTTATATATACTCTTGTACAAATTCTTATTGGTTATTTATAACCAACTCAATTACATTGTAATAACAACCAACACATCCAATATACTATAATAATTCCAAAATATGTATATTTATGTCAAAATATATTTCAAATAAAATTATTTCATTTACCCTTCTTTTAAAACATACTGTGTCGGTTCATCGTATTCGAGTGTTTAGAAACCCCTATCGACGTTGTGGTGCCCCACCAATGACTAGAATTCATAAGTCACTCAACAAATAAATTTCCACAATATAAAATTGTTTTTATATAATTCTACAAATACATTCACTTGTATATATATATATATATACTCAGCTCAATCTAGGGCATTAATGACCCCATCTCTATTGAGTCACGCCACAGAGTCAAGGTAATCACTTAACCTTCTGCTCTGATACCACTGTAACGAACAGGGATTTTCGACCTCGAAAATCAACACTTACCACCATATCGATTATTCAGGCATCGGCAATACTAGATCATTAGTAGAAAGAAGTTAGAGCGTGAGAAATAGAAAGAATTAATGTTAGAATAGAAGATCACAGCAGAATAGACGCGAATCTCACAGCAGAATGAATAAAATATATTATAACGTAACTTTGAAATGCAAAACTGTATTTGTACTTACATTCATCATCATCAGAGTACATAACATATATACCACAGTGGAAATAACTCTATATATAATTAATGCTGAAGCCTCCTACTCCAAGCTCCTCCAAGAGTATTTGTAAAACCCCGACTACTAGACTGCCCGTACTAATTTGGGTACCAAGAGTTTAGGGTAAAACAAAACAAAATAAGCTCTAGGTCAGTCATGGGATTGGTGTGAGTAAACTCCAACCATTTGGTTTAACTTTTCAAAATTCTTTTCAAAAGAAAAGATAATCGTAAGACCGATCCACATATAAACACGGATGGTTTTTACCTTACGATAACCCAAAACATTTTTGAAATCAATAATAATATGATATTATGATAATGTCTAAATACAAGTAAATAGCAATCTAGTAGAACACTTGCATCTCACGCTCTTCATATATATATATATATATATACATATATATACACATACAATCAAAACCACGGCGCTTATTGGAGATTGAATTCCGACTATGACAAGGTATGGAACCACCTTCCGATTAGTGTACTCTAGTGGGGATACTCTGGAGTTTAACAAGAACATCTTGCAACTCGGCACACACATGACCGACCACTCATTTCGCTTGAATGTTCCGAATATATTGTCACCTACGGTTGGTATACCAACATAACTGTTCCCGGGAGATACAAAAGTGAATAGAAGTAACAAATATGAATATTCTCTAGATGGTGACAATATACCCTAATTGGGTGCGACCCACTTTGCCATGCTGCCCGACCGATTTTTGTCATTTCCCGGTTGATGAGTCTTGAGGTCATAACATTTCTTTTGGAACACCTAGCCACCATTCACTTTGAATGCCACATCGTCATACCCGCCAAATCACAAATTGATTTCCCCAAAAAATATCACGGGTATAAAGCTAAGAGAAACGAATTCCTCCGCCACCAAAGTAAATACGTTTGAAGATATAAACTTACGCGATATATTAGATATACTCTGTCAGACATTCGTCCATATATGTTGTCATGGGACTGGACAAACCGAAGGCACTACTCTGTAATCCATCTTAGGAATTTCCACCTAGGATCGCCAGAACAGCCCTTGCATAACTCCATCTTCAATTATCTTCATCATATTTGATTCGCAACGCTAATGCCCATACAGAGTGGTTTTCATATAATAACTCTTATCCCAGTCTCTCCGTATTGACAACGGAAAAATGGTCAAAAACTTTGATAGCTGGTGATTTAACTATCAAAGAAAAACATCCATACACACAGCAATCTTATTTCCAAATGGAAACTTATCGATCAACTATCCATCAATACTGAGCACCTCAAATTAATTTGTCAATAATTTATTCAATTCCCTAATTTCCTGTTTCCCCTATCTCTCGGTTTATACTTTTACGATTTCCAGCACAACATTTCCAAATGTCCACAATTTCTTATTTTCTGTATTTAGAAAATACACATTATTAACATTCGAAACATTTCCATATCTTATTCACGCCTCAATATCCATTAGTCCCCAACCATAAACTAGTAAGAGAACAACTCCCTAAGTGTTAACCTCGACGGCCGAAACCAACATCAGATTGATACCAAGAAACCCGTTCAACTTAACTAGTCTTTTGTCAGTTTCTAATTTCCTTAGCTCCATTCTTCACTTCAAAATCATTTCATTTTTATAGTTAGAAAACATTTCTAGTTACATTGGAAAACATTCCCAAAATCCATTTATATCGATTTAACGATCGATGTATAAAATATTGATTATAATGGTAGCGTTATAATATCTACTTCCAAAATATCTAAATTTAAATAAAACTTCGATTCTTTATTTAGAATAAATAGCAATACTTAATTAATTAAACCTATAAATAATCTTTATTTAAAAACAGAAAGTAAATATCACTTTCCTAAATCCGATATAATTGAATTCAATGTATGGCTCCCTTTCGAATAATACCTATTCGATAACTCCCACTCAAATAATTTATATTCTATTTACGTTCCGAACGTCGGAATATATTCACCATTTCAGGTCAACTATATTTCTAAATTCATTTTTGAATTTATCATTTCCAAACATTTACGAATTCCTTTTATAACTAATTAACTCTGCAACCGTTTATTTTAAATCAGTATTCACTTTAAAATGTGAATATTATCCCTTTACCGAAATCTAGACTCATTTTATCAAATCAAATCTTGATTTGTATTTTAAAAATATTACAGTTTCAAATCATGCTTATCGAGTTATTTTATAAATTTATATTCATATTTCAGTTTGTAAACTTCATTTATAAATCAGCTTCTTGTTAATTGTATATCAAGTTTAAACCTTAATCTCGACTTCATATTCGATTATAAATTTATTGGTTTCGAACCAAATATTAATCACCTTGTAAATTTCTGAATTTTATAATATATAATTTTCAAAAAAAAATTATTTAAATAACATTCGACATCGTTGAATTCTAATTATAAATGCTTATAGGTTTATATCAATTTTGCTCTCATCCCAAATATCGGAGCAAATTCCATTATTTCCCTTTTTAATCAATTTCTTAAATTTACAATTTTAAATTATTTAATAATATTTCAACTTCATTTATAAATATCGTTTATAAATCAACTACTTGTTTTAATATGATTTAAACAAGTTATTTTACTTTAGTCCATTCGAAATTCAATTCTATTTAAAAATAGAATTTTCTTTTTAAAACCCCAATTTCTTTTCCAATATATTCAAATATATTTTGTGGTATTTAAATACTAATTATTTCAGGTCAGTGTTGTTCAAAACATCCCAAACACACAATAATCAACCACAGATTATTTGTTACATCATATAATGCAAATATAAAAAACGACAATATAATTGTTGAGGAATCCAGTTGGATTCCGCTAACCTGTTTCCCTGCATCCATAGATGTTAATCAACATAAATATCATTAATTTCATATCAATATGAAATATCTATCTATACCAATGAGAATACCTCAAAATGAAGCTTTTGAAATTACTAAAACACCCTTCCAACGTTACATTCGGTTGTAACGGCTATTTCGTCCTTTATCAAAATTACCGTCCACCACGTCTCCTAATTTGTCCACGAAGCCCACTACTGAGATAATCATATCTGTTTCCTCCTCTTTCCTCATTTTCTTTATTCTCATTGTACATTCGCCTACTCCTTCCCCATTTTCTTTATTCCGCTTCCAATTTACCTCCTGCTGCTGAAATTCATCCAATTTTAGAGCAATTTCCGTTCAAACTAACCGTTCATACAAGGTATGTGAACGGCCAGTACTCTTCTCACAGTTCCTGTAAAATTTGCAATTTTTAGGTAGGACTTCATTTCTTATTCTTCCACATATTTATTATTTGTTTTCCTTTTCCCTTTCAGGGTTAGCGAGCTTCACAAGCCACAAGGGGGGAAGAGAGAAAAGGTATTTTTCTGAAATTTAAATTGATTTGTTATTTTGTATATGTGCCCAACGGTTACGATTTTGGGTATTTTGTTCACTTTTTACAGTGAATCTACAATACTACATGCTGTTTGCTGATTTTTTCACTCTGCACTAATTTGACTTGATTATTTGTGGTCCTTTTCTAAGTTGTTCTACAAGTCTTCTGCTATTTTCACGACTCAAAATTTATGAATCATATTCACAAAATACAACCTGATCTATGAAGGATCTTAGTAATGGGAAATCCAAGGTAACTATAAATTTATTATTTATCTTCTTACTTTTGATGTCAAGGTTTGGTGATCATGTAATTAGCAGTTGATGTTATTTGGGTTTGACGAGTGAAATTGTTCTGTACCCAACTCGATTGTTCCCGTATGCCTGACAAATCACAACCAGACATCAACCACACATACTATTACTAATCTAATGAACGGTTCCTACAATCCACTCAAAACCATTAAATTTTGTGCAAATCAGTGGCTAAGATTGATCAGAGCAATTCTTCCCGGGTTTGACAGAGTAAAAGAATAAGATAGAGATGATACAGTGGAAGAAATATGCATAAAAGGATAGAACCAAGTAGCTAAAGAAAGGTATATTATGTATAGAAGTCCACTACTGAGATAATCATATCGGTTTCCTCCTCTTTCCTCATTTTCTTTATTCTCATTCTACATTCGCCTTCTCCTTCCCCATTTTCTTTATTCCGCTTCCAATTTACCTCCTGCTGCTGAAATTCATCCAATTTTAGAGAAATTTCCGTTCGAACTAACCGTTCGTACAAGGTATATGAACGGCCAGTACTCTTCTTACAGTTCCGGTAAAATTTGCAATTTTTAGGTAGGACTTCATTTCTTATTCTTCAACGGCTTTATTATTTGTTTTCCTTTTCTCTTTCAGGGTTAGTGAGCTTCACAAGCCACAAGGGGAAGAGAGAAAAGGTATTTTTCTGAAATTTAAATTGATTTGTTATTTCATATATGTGCCCAACGGTTACGATTTTGGGTATTTTGTTCACTTTTTAAAGTGAATCTACAATACTGCATGTTGTTTGCTAATTTTTTCACTCTGCACTGATTTTACTTGATTATTTGTGGTCCTTTCTTTTGCGTCATCTATGTTGTTCTACAAGTCTTCTGCTATTTTCATGACTCAAAATTTATCAATCTTATTCACAAAATACAAACTGATCTATGAAGGATCTCAGTAATGGGAAATCCATGGTAACTATAAATTTATTGTTTATCTTCTTACTTTTGATGTCAAGGTTTGGTGATCATGTAATTAGCAGTTGATGTTATTTGGGTTTGACAGAGTAAAAGAATAAGATATAGATGATACAGTGGAAGAAATATGCATTGAAGGATAGAACCAAGTAGCTAGAGAAAGGTATATTATGTTTCCAATTTGTTACTTCTGTCTTTGGTTCGGTATAATTCTACTAGATAATGTGGGTAACTTTTTTTTTATTTCGGTCAGTTATGAACTTTCACATTTCGTTTTGAATTTGGAGCAACAAATTGAAATTTATATCGAACTGTTGATTTGAAAGCGGAGCAATAATGATGGTCTACCACTTTTTTTCTTCAAAATTTCATGAAATATCTTTGCCTTAAATGTATCCACTTTATATTTTACAGACCTAAGGAAACCCTTTTACTGAAATTGAATTTACATATGACTAGAAGGGTTGCATTATTTCTAATGCTACACACATGCAACTATGACAGGGTATCATATAGAAGTGACTGGAAAAGCAACTAAGGACTGGACCGTCGCTCATTAAAGACACAATTCTTTTTGCGAAGGTTTGCTTTCTTATTTTGAAGATTGGATATTGATTTATGTTTTAATTAAAAACTATTTACATAATTGATTATATGTAGATTATCAAAGATAATCTTCAATTGTGTTTAGTTAATTTGATGATGCCGTTATTTTGAAATATCAGTTGGGATTTCATACTCATGCTTACTAACAATAAAATATTTGTCCAAGATTATAAATTTAAGTTATATTCTTTCATAAAAATGCACAGATTTATAATAAGATCGAGATACAAAAAGCATATTGATGAAAAAAAAAGCGGATCAATAGTTTGTGAAATAGAGATATGAAGATGGTATACATTTAGAAGCAAGGTACTTCTTTTTGTCATGCTACCTTATATCATACAGACTTTGTCTATTCAATCCTCATAATTTTCATATCGTTTTTATCTGCGTTATGCCGATTCAGTCTTATAAAATAAAATAAGGATATGATGATGTACTTTCACGTTTTATACATAATATCCTTGATGTCGCATTTGTTGTTTTGGCTGTTAAAATTGAAAATAACATGATTAAATGAAAAAATGAACAGCTTTAAATAAGCAGTAGATACACACTGCTTGGTTTCTATTTCCCACCTGTTCTCCTCATATCATCCCAAAACAAATAAAACTGGCTTTTCGTTTCAATCTTTGAATTGGTTTTTTGGCATGAATAAGTATCATCAGTAATAAGGTTGGACATCGTTATGTCTGTCTATGCTGAGAATATTTCCTTTTCATAATAATGGGTACATTCTTTTTAGCTAATTCGACCATTATGTATCGGTATGCCTTTATTTTCAGCTATATATAAAAGACAGCCGACATTTGACATCAATTTGTATTACGGATCAATAGCGTACTACATATATTCTCAGTTTTTTTTTGCTTCCTGCAGTTAAGTGGATTTGAGTCTGTGCAGAGAAATTTGCAGTTAGAAGTTAATCTGTTACATTCGGTGACAAGGTGATATTTTGTTCTGAAATTTGGTTTATACAGCTTTATTTTGTTGATATTTTGTTATACGGCTTCTTTTGCTAAAAGTAATACTATATTTTTAGCATCAGAATGTTAAGTTGATAAAATTTGGTGTCAATAACAATCAATATTCTATCTACAATAACCTTTTTGGCTAGAGGTTGTTCAGTTGACGATTATAAAATTTACCATCCAACTGCAAACTGTATTGTAAAATTTACCCTCCAACTACAAACTGGATTGCATACAATTCATTTTCGAGAATGATTATTGTGTTATTAGCACCAGTATGTAGTATTGATAAAATTTACTATCAATAATGATCACTATTCCGTAAGCTATTTTCTTTTTCCGAATAATACTGTTCTCCATGCCAAACATTTCCATCTTCTGCTACATCTTTTCATTTTGTTTTTCAAATTCAGCATTGACTTTGTATGTGCACTGCACTTCGTTCTGAATAAAAAATACATTCAGTTTAATGTAATTGCAACAAGTCATTTAGTATTGAAAATAGGCTCCATTACTAATGTTCTGTTATAGGTACGAACCATTATTGTAATTATATCACCCAAAAGATTACCAGATATATCATTGATATTACATCAATCATGTTGTTAAGAATCATAATATTTTTAATGCAAACGTACTTTATCCTTCTTTCCTGTTACATAACCATTGGTTTATGGCCATGTTTTTTAATCCTACATCTATCTGACGCACAAACAAAATAACATGTGCATAACCACCTCACTGTTTTCACTTTGTTTGTATCGTTTATTTTTTACTAAGTTTCCAAGTCAATAGTATAATTCCCCTTCCAACTCCCCATTTTTCTCCACCTTTACTGCTGCAGCTACTAACCAAATCAGCAAAACATGGACATACTGCATTTCCTTACTACTATATGTACACCCACCCCAACATTTCTTACCATCTTGCTCCCTTCTACCTTACTACTTCAACATTATTTTAATTTGGAAAAAAAAATGACAAAGGTATGTTTCTCTTTTACACTTCACTACGAACTTTTTTTTAACCTGTTTTTTCCTTCCACTGTCTTTGTTCATGATTTCCTTCTTAACATCAAGTTACACATATATTGAGTTGTGCAGTCCAAATCTTCAGCAAAAAACAACAATATCAACTTCCGCTCACAAGATGTACCGTAAATCCAAACATTTAATGAAACAACAGCAAGTGGTGAATTGTGGAACCAGCAATGTGATAATTGATGTATCAAAGTCCACTATCCCTTAGATTCAACCAGGGAATGCTAACAATTCCGAACAAGTCGTTGATTGTTCCTCATTTCCTATTAATAATGGAAATTTTAAGAATGACGACGACTGGGATGCTTTTTTTAGCGACCCTGAAGTGGTATGCTCCCAACTGTACATAAATATTTTATTTTTCATTCGTTACATTCTCTTATGTGTATCGTATTTTTTACTTTTGTCACAGCTTGCAGAATTAGACAGGATTGAAGCAGAACTTCTTGCAAGGTGTTCGCGCTAATAGTGCTATGGATTGCACCATCTACTTGCAGTTTTGTAGTTGTTCGTTCTTTTAAATAAAGTTTGTAAATGTTGTATCTTTTTCTACTCGCACAAATAAACAAAACTTTTTGTCGTTCGCAGTATTTTTTCTTCTACAGGACTGGCAATTGCTTATTTAATTTACGTCTTGTTTTACATAATGTAAACAAACCAACACGTATTTTCATCATTTAAAAAAAAAACAGAATCAGTATTAAAACGTACTGTCAGACCATACCAAAATTCCGATTGCCTTTATACCTGGATTTAGTATTGCTTATTTGAATTAGTCTAAAATCGACCTTGAAATCACGTAGCAGTAAATATTGGCAAAAACACGGAATAAGTGCATCACATATAAGTATAGTACACAAGCTTTTAGTCAAGATTAATATGTGGTTATAAGTGAGAAAAATCTAAAAGACTAACAGCAATGTTCCAAAAGAGTACTCAAATTAAAGCAACAGGACACGATAACACACGGTCATCAACCTAATAGCAAAGATGAAAATAAAATCAAATGATCAGGCTCTCTTCTTCCATGAAGAATGTGCCTGAGACACGTTTGTAGATGCTCCACGCTTAACAGGAAATATCCCTCTAAGGGTGCGTTCACGGCGAACGATAAAGGGACATTTAAGCGGAATATTCGAGCGAGACATTTGAGCGTGACAATGTTGTGAATGAGAAATGCGTTTTTGGCACGAGCGGGGTATTTGAGCGGGTATTTAATTATTAAATTAATTCTTTTGAATTAATTTATATGTTTAATTTTAATTTATATTTGTTATGTGAATGATAACATTGTAATATTTGTCCCACATTACCAAAATATTAAACGTAACTTGGTATATATATATATATATATATATATATATATATATATATATATATAAATAAAAGTATTCAAACTATATACACAATTGAAATAAAATTAAATGGTCTTGAATAAACATAAGACTTGATATGTATACATATATATTAAAAATGTTAAAGATGGACACTTGAGGCACGAGGGCGGATCGTGAACGGGGTAAATCCCACTCGCACATCCGACGCGTGACGCGGGCGGATCGTGCTCCGTTCAATCACTACTAACAGGCCCTTAGACTTTCCAAAACAGCAAACACGAAGACAGGAGCGTACATTTGCATTGGTTTTCTGTTGCTCTTTCTGATCCTAGCAAATCAACCTTTATCCTTGCGTAAAACAATGCATACAGGTGTGTTATATTGTATTGAAGGTTACACGGGCTATAATATGTTTCTACCATGTTCAAATCATCTGCTTTAGTTATAAAGCCCAAACCATGATTTCACCCGTTGCACTGGACCTTCGGATTTAAAAAAATGAAGATACAATTATTGATCTTCAATCTATACCAGGGTGTCAACTGCTTTTAAACAAATCGAAAGCGAATATCATTATAAAGGGCTGGAAGTGGTGAAGACCAAAAGTGAGAAAAGGGTTTATATTTCGGCAGCAGAAGTATTACAGGTGGCTAACATGTGATTAACGTGGGTTAGGGACAATCAAGGTTAAGTAATATAATTAATTAATTCTAAGATTTATTGTTAACGACGTTTACAGTAACGTGGATTGTGGCATACTCATATCCTATTTTTTATTCCACTCAAGTCATATCGCTCAAACCTTCAGAGGGTTTAAATATGCTTTTAATTTTATTCGTAAACAATTCCCAGTTAAACTATCGTTCGCTTTAACGATTAATAAATCACAATGGCAGACTATTCCCCATGTCGGTATTTATCTTCCGGAGCATGTTTTCAGTCACGGTCAACTATATGTAGCTTTATCCAGAGAAGTTGCAAGAAGGCCAACTCACATTTTTGTTAAAAATGAAACAATCCCTTGAAAAACTAGCACTCACAGAAGAAACGTAGTCTACAAAGATGTTTTGTTGTCGTGTACTCAAAACCTAAACTAATTCTAGTCGACTAATTTTTTTCCACCCATCTACCTACAACCTGCAATTTCCATCAAATTCCACGTATATTCTACTGTTTTTACAATGTACAACATCTTCTTCTATTTACATACACTTTTTTTTCTGTCGACTAAGGGTGTGTTCTTTGCAAGCGGAAGCGGAGCATTTCAGCGGAGTATTTCAGCGGAGTATTATAGCGGAGAATTGGAGTTAGCGGAGAATGCGTTTGACGCGTTAAGTGGACCATTTGAGCGGAGAATGTTAACGGTGTGCTTAGTAGAATAGAAAAATTATAAATTCCTCCAATTTAGTTCAAACCAACTCCATTACGTAGAGCATTTCGACACGATCGTAAGGCAAAAAACCGCGTCTCAAACGGACCTCACTAGCCGAAGTTATTAATTTTTAAAATTGATTAAAACCTAAATTTTGTAATTAAATACACTAATTAATCAAACGTATGTCCGTTTGGAGCTAACAGCTCGATTTTGGTCCACTAGCAAAGCGGAGTATTTTACCCCGTTTTGGAATGGACGCGTTGGACGCGTCGGACGCGTCGGACGCGTCCGTTCCAAAACGGAGTAAAAAAATGCAAAGAACAGGCCCTAAATAACTTCACAACTTTGCTTTAAAATGATCGAACATTGCCTATATAATATCGAGCATGCTTATATCCAATTTTACGCATTCCCGAACCGTGACGCTGTTTTAGGCTGCTATATCAAAATTACATAGGCTTATATTGTGGAAGATGAGCATGAACAAGTTGTTTGTTTCTGTTCATTCAGCGTAACCCCAAAATAATATATTGGTTCTCAATTCCAGCTATGTTTGAGACGACTGTGCATTCAAAGGTAATATTTCCATATATTTGCGATTTAATTCATTAATTTCTTAAATGGGCGTAATATTTACTTTTCTTCGTTTAATACCTGTTCGCTACCTTCTTCTGAAAATTTGTGAAAATTTTTCTCCAAGCCGCTACAACTACACGAATTTAATGCATAAAGGGATACGACCATACTCATGTAACAAATGATCTACGGAACTATGACGATCTGCAACTACTTCATGGCCTCTCCGTCCTCTTATTACTAGCTACAGGTTAGTATTATATTTCATTTTTAATGTTTTCTTCATTCAACACGTTATTTCACTAATTTTTTCTTCGTTCAATCACATTATTTTTAACTTCACCACTGCCAGTTGCCAGTAAACTTGCGTTATACTTATGGGAACTGTGTCTTTCAATATTCATTCAATTGTCTGGCCATCATTCATCCTTCCACACGTGCTTCTCAGTCCATTCTTCCGCAGTACCCAATGCCAATGTACGTACTAGTTTCAAGCACATTTTCATGATTCATCCATTATACTATATTTGTGCAATTGTCTGCTTATATTTGTTAACTGTATAGCAATTTAGCAATATGTGATAAATTATATGCAGGTAGTTTGATTAAGTTATATGTCCATACTCTCACCAAAGCATGCATTTGGCTCTAACTAAAAAAAAATGGGTCGACTTATTATTTAATATTAATATTTGCGGTGATTTGATGCACCTTTCAACCCCTGGCAGAAACTACATAGACATCATCTGATCTACCGCATGAAGATAAATCGCGTTCTCTTCTTCCAGCAGATGTAATGATGCTAGAGAAAGATTGAATATGATGCATTGGAACACATAACCGTAAGTTGGTACATGGGAGTATGTTTAGACAGTTGTCAAGACGGCTTGAATTCTTACTGGACATAGGATGCATGCAGTTATGAGTCCATATACGGCTACAAATTTTTTCATGCGGGAAATATAAATTTTTCCAATGTACAAAATTGCAACTACAAATTTATAAGAAAAGATATTATTCATTTTCCCATTATTTCACTACTACCGACTTTAGTTTCAGTAGTCTATGCACACGTCCAACGGACGTGCCAGACATACTGGTTATAATAAATGAAATCTATATTTAACTAATCGTTTATACATATAACTGCATCTAAAAATTTAACTAATTAATAAGCAATTCATCCAAACAATCACCACACATCATTCAATCGTTATTTAACAATATTGAATAACATTTATGAAATTATAAGGCTAGACAGAGTTAGTGAGTTTACTCACCTTGGTTCATTAATTGTTGAATAACGATTAATTCCCGATAGCTCCGATTAGACGTTTTACTTTCTTAGAAATTCTCACGAACTCCAAATTGCTCCATACTGGTTCCGTTGTGCAGTATGCGTTGATATGATCCTATTGGATCAGACCGTTCGTGATTCTGATAATGTAAGGAATATATATTAATTTTACAAGTTGTAACTAAAACAAGTGTCATTAATAATCAATTAAATATTAAATATTATCCTTAATTACCATAAAATCCTTGTCAGCAGCTAACACGTCACTCATCTTCTTTCTGTTAGGAATAAACCCGCAGCCTTCAACAATGGCCACTGCGCCCACTTTAAAGCTTCCAAAGTCATTTCTCACTTCACTAATTTATAAACCATTTTCACCACCATTCTTTATTTCGAAAACTCCATCCACCCATATAAAAATCAATACACTCGCCTGCTCCCTTGTACGCCTCCTCTTTACCAATATTCTTGTGTGTATTCAACTTCTATACTCCCCTTTCACTCCATTGTTTCAAGAACCAAACATGCAATTTCCTAAGATTCTGATTTTATGTGCATTCTAACTACCTATACTGTAAGCAATAATATCACATTTCCGAGCTCACACCCATGTTAAAATTATTCCAATACTTCCCCACTTGCAAATTTG
The DNA here is from genome assembly GCA_030737875.1 of Allium sativum. Taxonomy (NCBI): domain Eukaryota; kingdom Viridiplantae; phylum Streptophyta; class Magnoliopsida; order Asparagales; family Amaryllidaceae; genus Allium; species Allium sativum. The sequence continues at coordinate 226,350,381 of CM060909.1, read as the reverse complement.
GTTGCAAGAAAAACTTCAGCATTTCACCATTTGTACGGACACCGAAATCATCCATCCATTCCTTCTCTGTAAAACACGTGCTCCAGTAAAACATACCCACACAACACTTTCAACCCATAATTCATGAAAATATAAACCCATTACCAGTAAAAGCTTCGAACCCCTTTTTCCGCACTCCACACGATCCTGTACTCCCTACCGCTTCTTCCTCCATCCGCATGCACCATGCCACGCCGCAGGTTCCATTTCTCATGTCCTCCCTGACACCGTCAAATCTATAGGCACCATGTATTCACCACACCCCTCACATTTTTGAACTGCCATGGACGAATTTCCCATTCCCCACACCAGTGTATTTCTGAACTCATGCTACACATCATCAACGGTATACGTTACCTTTTCATCCATCTGAACGTTCACTACCCCTTTAACCATAACCCGGTTGATTTGCTCAAAAAGAACAACCCTAGCTTGGCTGTGATTTTATCGGATCTGGAAACCGCATTTGAACTCGTTTAAAACGGTATGACTATGAAGAGGATCTAAGTAGTACTTTATGAATATATAGTTTGGATTTTTCAACCGAGTTTTCATTTGGTTTTTAAATTATGTTTTGAGGCCATTGCTGTCGCGTGAACTTCTGCAGCAAAAGAAGAAGAACGAAGGTTGTGCATTTATATAGTTTCAATACTTGAGCATCACGTATTAGGGTATATAGGGAGGGTTTCTAGATGAGTGCAGACTCTGGACGAAATTTCATTTCATTTGGTTAGAGAATTCATGGCAGTTCACGGTGCATTCGCAGGCATTTTTTGCCACGCTTCCATTTGTGGTCGCTTCCGACGCCAGTACGTGGCCTATCACGCTCCACTACAACAAAAATACCCTTTTACAACGTCCATTTTACAACGGCACTGGCTGCCCGTTGTAATAGAAGGCTATTATAACGGTCACATTCTGGACCGTTGTAATAGATGTCTGTACAACAATCTTTTACAACGACCAAATGGTGCCCGTCGTAATAGGACACTATTACAACAATCGTTTCTTGACCGTTGTAATAGATATCCTTTACAATGCTCTTTTCACAAGGGGTAAAAATTGCGTGTTGTAATAGAGTGCTATTACAACGGTCATTTCAGACCCGTTGTAATAGATGTCAATTTTACAACGTTCACAAGATTTACGTTGTAATAGATGTCTACTTTACAACGGTCACAAAATTATTATTAATTAGTACTTATTATGTTTTATTATTTAATAATTAATCATATATTATTAACTATAATATTATATTACTAATCATCCATAATATTATATTATTTATTAATATTTAATAATTGATAATATTATATTTAATAATTAATCATTAATAATAATTATTAACAATAATATTATATTATTTATAACATCATTGTAAAAGCAATAATATCTACAGTGTCTAGCTACCCAAATAGCTATAAAAAAAGTTTTAAATAATGTTTTCTTTATATTATTGTATACATATTAGATTTCATTCAATAATGTTATATAACTTTATATTATTGCCTTTAACTATAATACTACATTAAAAATTACTTATCATTAATAATATTATATTATTTATTAATATTTAATAATTAATTTTTAATAATATTATATTAATTATTTATAGCTTGTAATAATTAACGAGTATTATTAAACAATCACTAATTACTGGTTGTTATATATAATCAGCATTCCAGCAGGCTTAACTTTACTTTTTCAGTTATTAGTAATAAGTAAAATCGAGTAATTAATATCAATTATATAATAATTCAATATGCTTAATTTTATTTCTCAATTATTAGGAAGTAAAAATGTCAAAACCCATTAATAATAGTGCTCGATCCAACCCGTTGCTACTTCATATTGGCGGCCATTTTGATAACAAAATGAAAACCCTAGATCTGCTTCACGATTAAAAAAATTGAAGCCGCCACCTAATCCCTTTCTCCGCTCTTCAGTGTCTTCGCCTGCCGATTCCTACGCTACCCTCTGATCCCTATTTGAATCAAGGAAGACGATGCGATCGAAAAATCAAGAAAGTTAGAATTCGAATTAGAGCTCGCGAAGAAAAGATATAGAGAATGGAAGGACAGGATGAGGAGGAAGCGGAGGTGAAATCAGCGAAGGATGTGCTGTAGACCGGCGACAAAGGATGACGAAATCAACTTAGGGTCGGAACGATTGGTGCTGGTGCGGTTTCTAGCATCGGGGTTGGTGCCAAAATTAGGATTAGGGTTTGAATATGAAGAAGCTGAGGATTGAAATCGGAAGAGTGGCCAGAGCTTTCTTTTCCGATCTGAGCTTCAGATTTCTTCAGGTGAATATTATTCTGGTATGCGTTAAATTCTAAAATTCTACAAACCAATATTGGCCATGTTGGTGAATTTTATTTTTGGATAGCTCACTTCAACTCTGAAATTCTACAAACCAATATTCTATTTATTTCAAAAGTGGACATACTAACCTGGTCTACCCGTTAAATTCTAATGGTAGGTCCTAATTTCTTACTGACTCACAAAAGATAGGACATATGTTTCGTTAATTCTAACGATGAACGATACCGTAAAACAAAGCATTCTTTTTTGTGATAGAAAAAAGATACATTCAATTATGATTTTCTGGTTTGTCAAGTGGATAAGATCATGTCACTGATGATGACTGTATACCTCCTGAGGATAAATATTAATTTCAAACTTCCGTATACTGGGCATCAATGGCCATGGTAATTACATTTGAACAAGAATAAACTTGCCAACTATCCCAACCTTGCTTGCACTAACAGCAGTAGCAAGATTAAAAATTGTGAAGTGGTGCATCTTTTATGTAAAAAATAGAAAAGTATATACAAATAAGGCTTGTAAGCAGTGAAGGTATTATTCTGGTATGCATTAGTTTGGTTTAACTGTTTAATAGTAATTATACTTTGGTCATGTTAACATTGATGAATAGTTTGCAAACTTGTTAGTGCAATATATAAAGAATACTTTCCCCTTCTTGCAGTTCTCCGTTATCTGGATTTCTCTAGCTTTGTAGCTTTATATATCTATTTCTATATATGTTAATATAGTAAAATTCGAGAGGTAATGATAGTTGGCAACTACAATTAACCAACATGGCCAAATACAGCGTTACTATTTTACTAAGGATACAAACTAACTCATGTTACTATTTTTGCTGATTTTTTATATCATATGTTGTTGGACTACAGGAAGCTAAGTTCAACTTACTACAACAACAAAGGTTCTCTATGCTTGAAGCACTAAGAAGAAGTGCAAAAATTGATTATAATAAGCATTATTCAAGGCAGTGGCAGCACAAGCGATCAGGTTCGAAATAGCTTTTAAAATCTATTTATTTATTTATTATACTCCATATTGTATTTCTTTGATTTATTATCTTGAATAATAACTTTGTTTTAGTACAAATGTGGTAATGGTTGGTTAGTGCATTTGTAATCATTAAACTTACCGTATAAAAGGTTTATATAGACAGCCACTAATTCAGTTTAATTTATTTGTGTTCATTATGGGCTGTTACTAAATTATTTATATATATGGATATTGTCAAAACTTCACAACTTAATTTCATTAGAAATATCCTCAAATAACTATGAGAAGAGCTCTTTCTTTGGAGCAAAATTATGACTCTGATCTATACCAAAAAAATTGTGACTCTGATTATGAATGTGTACATTGACAGATGCCTTAAATGACGTTTAGTAACTCATACTGAACATGCACATTAACGGATGCCTTAAATGATGTTTAGTAACTCATATTGAACGTGTATGTTAACAGATGCAAGAAAATACAAGTTAGTTCATTTTGAGGACCACATGGAATTTACATTAAACCTAGTTTTGTTATGTTTGAAACAGCAAGAGATTATTTGCTTGCTGTTAACAAACATCCAGGTTTTTTTTGGTAACATTCTCAGCCTTAACGTATTTTTCCGGGCAGAACAATAATACGTTTTATAGAAGAAAAGAAGAGAGATAATTTTCAAAACCTGGAGCCAATTACATCAGGATTTTCAAAACTGATTCTTGTCGGATCCAAAGGTGAACTTCAAGTAGTAAGGGAATACTAATTCTAATATGTTCGTTGAAACAGCCATGAATCAACTTGAGTATTATTATTCACACTTTTGTTCTTTTTCTGTATATTTAAGGACAAAAGCACTTCACCAGTAAGCACTTTAAATTTCTTATCAGTAAAAATATTTTCATGTATGCTATTGAATGATCAACATTGTTATTAAAACCTACAAAAACATTTTCTATTTTTCTATTCTATGGCTTGACGATGCTCTTTGTTTACTGCCAACAATGAAAAAGAAACATTAAAATGTTATTCTTGTATCTGTGGCATTTTTGTTTTGTTTGACATTCATTAAAAAATAAAATCATACATTGTTATTCACTTTTCAAGTTTCAGTTTTCTGTATTATAGAACACATACATAATTTTGCAGACTAGAATATTCGTACAACATTTTTGACAGCATGTGTTAAGATGGGTTTTAATTTGGATTCTGGTAACATGTATGCAGTCACAGTTGTCACATATCTTCAACAACAGCGCCTTTAACAAACTCATTAATACAACATTACCATATGCATGTCTTAAAATATGCTAGATTCTTTTGTTTTGCTTAAGGCATTTAGAGCAAATCGTGAAGTATTTCTTTTATATGTTTATATAATGTAACCATTCATTTGTGTGTACAGGTTTTTTTGGTATAACAGAAGTTTATTGTATGTGCATAATTTAGTTTCAATAAATTTGAAGGCCTTTTTTTAGTTTGCATCTTTGGTTTTTATATTGGTTTTTATTGGTTGCACTTTCTAAAATAAGTGTTTGTTGATAAAAATGCAGTACACGATCATTTGCTTTTCAGGATTGTGGCTTATTAGAGACAAAATGGTATGAAGTTATGTGATATTGAGGGGTTTACATGCATGTTGAGAGGGTATGTTATGTTTCCTTTTTTGTTTTCCTTTTTTGACGTTCTGAAGTGCCATACACAATTACTTTCAGCAACTTGCTCGCCTTTATCATTAAGTTCCTTTGCAATTCTAGAACTAATGCTCTGATTCTTTTGATTGCCTAGGCTTCCTTCTTTTGGTTCCGTATTTTCAAAATCCGTATTTGTGTAATTTGCCTGATTAGGTTGTCTTAAATAAATTGATTGTTCTTTTTATGTTTTCACTACTTTGGTCACGAGCTTCCTATTATATTGCAAAAACAGATTGGGGGGCTCATAAAGACTATTGTGACAAGTCCATATCCTCTCTATATATTGCTATGTTTATCTCCTATTTGTGCATTATGGATGTCAATTGAGTGACTATAGACAAGTCAATTTGCATATGGTAGTTGACTGGGCTCTTATATTGGTGTTAGGCAAGTTTTTCACTTCTGGGTGCATTGTTCAAGATATGCCCAATGTGTATTCTCCGGTATAATTATTTATTTGATGACTAAAACTAGAGTGAGAGTGGGAGTGATGCGTACATGTATACGAGTGAATGAGTATGTAGTAAGTAGCCAATGTATACAAGTGAAATGTAGCGAGGAAGTATGTATAATTGATTGTGTAATAGTGAGAAAACAGTATGTGTACTGTTCGAAAGTGTAATAAATATTATTAAACATGTCGTTGGATCTACCGTCACGTAGCACAAAGATTACGTTTCCTTGGTCTAGTGTAGGTACTTATGAAACTAGTTATGTAATTTATGTTAGAACTATGTCGACGTAGCTTATCTAACCTTTTGTAATGTAAACTTATTTAGTCTTTTGGAGTGTAAACTTATTGAATTCTTTGAAATGTGTTGGAATTATATGACTTGCTTTCGTCTTTTAGTATGTGTTATTATGTGATTTTGATTGTTGCATTACAGTATTTATTGCATGTTAAAATATTCATTATTATTATGGATGTATATCACAGTAATTATATTTAAATCTGCATTTATTTCACAACGGGCAAAAACCGTTGTTATATACTGTATTACAACGGGCAGAAGCCGCTTGTAATTAATCAGCTATTACAACGGGTTTATAGCCATTGTCATAGAGCCCGTGCACGTGATAGAGGCACGCTATTACAACGGTCTTTTACAACAGTCAGTGACCGTTGTAAATTAGAAAGGACCTATTACGACGGTTCATATTAGGACGGGCTTTTGCCCGTTGTAAAAAGCATATAACAACGGTTTTTGCCCGTTGTAAAAGGGCTATTTTGTTGTAGTGCTCCCAGCAACGATTTGCCATCGCTGGAAATTATCCAGTTGGTGTCCTACGTGTTCGATGCAAGGTAATTAATTAGTCTGATCATACTTAGCATTGAAAGTAATCATAGCTCGTTTGGTAGGAGCATGTGCTTCCCTAGAGACGAACCCAAGTTCAAGTCCCACTTTAACCTCTTTTTTCATATTTTTTTGTTGTACTGCCTTCATCCCATTCGCAATTAATTACCTCCTATTTAAAATTTAGTGTTTAATTATAAAAATTAGTGTTTAATTAATTTAAACCAAACAAATTAACAATTAATTACCCCGTTCAAATACCACGCTCAAATACCCCATTCGTAGCTAAAAACACATTCCCCCTTCACTGCAGTACCCCGCTCAAATACCCCGCTCAAATGCTACGCTCAAATATCCCATTCCCGTTCATTAAGAATGCAACCTTAGTTTTCTTGTCTGCATTTTTGATCACTCGGGTAGCCTTCTGTAATGTTGTCTGTGTTTTTTATCACTCGGGTAGCCTTCTGTAATGTTTTGTATAGGTTTGTACACTTCTTTTACTATTTGAGTACATATTTCCCTGTTTTCAGCTGATGTAAGTTGCAGCTTTAGGGTACCAAGATGCGAATTTGGAAATGAGGTATAGGTATAGAGGTTGACAATAGCATGTTTTTTTTTATTTTTTATTTCTTAACTTAAGGAAAAAGGTATTCGCTGATTTGACTTCATTTATATAATATTATACGAGCAATTAAAACCAACGAAGCATTAACACCATTACTTTCTCACGGTGATCAAGCAGACCAGGTACATTCCTCTTATCTACATCTCAAACATGTCGTATTCAAAGATTATAATATTAAAACAACATGATTTAGCTCATACCAGCTAAAGCTTATGCCAATGCCAATGCTCATATAACGGAAAGAGACTTATATTGATTGGTATTCTTGTATAATTCAAAACACATATACCAATTTGGTATCCAAAATAAATTATAATTGTAACAGCACCAACAATGTTTTGATATCAGGTTTTAAGGACTTACACGGTCTTCTTCAAATGAGTGGCAAAGCTGCTTCGGTGTCCCTTACCCACTTGATGAGAAAGTGATGAAAAATTTTCAGTAAACTTGTTGCACTCAAAGTGTCTTCCCTGTCAACTACTATACAACTAAAATCAAGTAGCTCAAACTTTCTTTGCCAAGGAAGGAAAAGCATATGTATCAAAATATACTTATCCATTTGGTTCATTTCTAATTGTAAATGAATTCCCATTGTTAACTTCAGACTGCGACGATAGCGATAACTCATGTTGTACGTTGGCTAGTTTGTGTACCACCCGTACACATTTCATGGGCTTGAAGGATTAGTTCTTAGACTAGGAATGTGCGACAGGGAAGGCAGGTGACTGATTAGAAAATTTAGGTTACACACATTTTTTTTATTTTATAAATTTTATATATACCGGAACTTATGATTTAATTGTTTATCTTACGGTCAAATTCCTAGAACCTAGGAATTGTCTGAAAATGCAGTGTATACATTTGTTTTGCGGACCCCTATAGACAAATTAAAATACCGTTGTGACGGGAAATTCACCACGATCCCAAAAATATTATAAAACAGACAAGTTACCTTATTTTGTGAAATCCCGAAATGCTGGTATAGGGTGTAAATTGCGTTAAACAAAAAAGTTACTTATTTTCCACAATAAAAATTACAGAAAAATTCTATAAATTAAATTAAAAATACGTCTTAATAATATTTTCCAAATCTGAAACCAATATTTAATTAAAATTAATAAATCGTTATGGTTTATAAACGATTCCATGGTGACTATTTGAAAATTTGATTTAGACATATCTCACAATCTATAAGACGAAATCCCAAATTTTCACTTCCATTAGAAAAATACAGTTTACAGGATTCGAACATTTCTTGTTCCGAAGAAATCTGACTTATAACTAATCCTGTATACTCAGTTGAAGTTCAAAACTCAATATTACGAACTGCCACGACGTTACGAGCTCAATTATAATTTATATTGTAATTAATACGTTAAACTATCGTTTCCATAAAATATTTGTTATAATAATTCAATTCTAAGCTGAATTAAATTCATTAAATTATTCAATTCAACTTATTTCCGACTATTTCAAAAATTAAATTTATTACTCCGCTATTTTTATAAATTAAATATTCTAAATATTTGAATTCAAACCATTTATACTATCAAACCAATATAATAAATTAATTAAATTAATTATTAAATCGCTAAAAATCCAGGACATTACACTTGGTGCCCTACTGCATTGCACCTTCGTATTGAATTCACGTTGACCTCCTGTTCAAGAATAATCTTAGCTAGTATAACTATATAATTAGTTTTAAAGTGACCACAGTTTAAAAATAAATAGCAGGTCCATTACTTTGTATTTGTATACTGTTTTTTTCAGATACCAAATACTCCACGCAACGGATCCCTTCAGCACTGATATTGCCTTCCTTATATTTTACTTCGCATTGCACAGCTAGAACCACACACGAAGGCTCCAACTGATCACCGATGCATTACTCTGACCATCGGAGACTGATCTGCCGCCGCCGCCATGTGCACCTATCTCCCCTCTACGGTCGCCAGTGGTCTCGCCAGACCTGGCCTCCCCGTGCTCCTCTAGCAGCCCTTCGAACTCCGGTGACTTCGGTCACCAATCTGATCACCTCAGCGTGAGAAACTCCATCATGACCGATCATTGACAAGATCTCGGTAAGCAGAAGCTTATTGTTGTTGAAGGTTTTTGAAATTGACGCAAGGATTTGAAGATAGATTGAGAAAAGAACGAAAATTTCAGACCGTTCAATGAAATAAGGGTGGCGTGAACCATATTTACCACATAGATGATACTTTGACCAAATTAGGGTTATGCATTGTGTCTTTATATAGAATTTGGCCCATTATTATATTATTTTAATTTCATGAAACTTCAACGCAATGTAACGTATTAAAATTGCCATAGACAACCTCCGATTGTGGTGAAAATCCCAATCCTAGCATAAAAAAAATATCCAAACCCGATGGGACAGGTTTCGTTGAATTTCGAGATCGTTTGTAAAAAGTCCTTTATAAATCACAAGCTAAAAATCACGCCTTTAAATTTCCCATGATCACAGAATAAATTAAATCAACTTGAAACTTTGAAATTCTACTTGTCCTTTTCCTTACGGATCCAGTGAAAATTGTTTCGTTAATATCGGAGTTCGTTTGGCCAGTCATTTATTCCTTAAAAGTTACCTATGTCTAAAATGGCCAAAATAATATAAACAATTAAATAAAATCAATGGCGTTTGACGCTGCCACGATCGCATGGTTAATCGGATTGCTACCAAATTTGAAACGTAACAATAACTTAATAATACGAATCCAATAAAATTTGTTTGGTCAAAATCCGACTCCATTTGGAAAACGACGATATTTTATAATTTAAATTATTTGTTGGTTTACAATTAAATTCTGTATGCTCACATATTAACTCCGTTTGGCCCCAAAATTTGCAGCACGTTATGTTTTGACATTCTGGATCCAACAAAATTTGTTTCATCACAAACGGAGGTCATTTGAAAATTTTATATTCCTAAGGCCTTTAAAGTATCGATAAAATATTAATTAAATTCCAAAATAATCAAAATAAATTAGTTACATCATATATATACAACTTCAAATAAAAATTACACAACTCTATATTATCATTTTCGAGTTAACCATTATCCAAATTATATAAAAACCCTATTAAATTATTAAATAAACGTTATATTTTAATAACGATTTCTATAGCGACTATTTTAAATTTTGAATTGGACATAATAACAATCTATAACACAAAATCTGGATTTTTCTCTTCCATTAGAAAATTATAATCAATAAGATTCAAACATTTCTTGTTTCACGGAAAACCGACTTATAACGGACCCTGTATATTCAATTAAAACTCAAAACTCAACATTATGAACTACCGCGCCATTTCGAGCTCGATTTATATTATATATAATTTTTTTGTTTAAACTTCGTTTTAATACCGAATTTAATATTAAAATCCATTAATACCCTAAATATAATATTTAAAATAATGAATAAATAATATATCTGACTACCCAAAAATACGGGACATTGCATTCTTCCCCCTTAAAAGAATTTCGTCCCCGAAATTACTAAGGTAAGAAAAATGTCACCAACCATTGTTTTTTAGATCCAATTTATTTCAAATCAAAAACCAATTCAATATCGTAAATAAATATTTTCCAAAAATATCAAAAAAATTCTAACACTTTAAATTACCGGAAAAATTCGGTAGAATCTCCCCTGTACGGAGTGACATCTGCAATATCGCAGGATCAAATAATATATATACATCGACCCATACGATTGGAAAACAAATTTGTATTTTCACGTAGGCATACCTTTTACGAGCGCTATTGATCATACTTGCTCAATTTACGTGCAATCTACGCAACCAAAATCAACCCTCAAGCCATCTGGCACCTATACTTAGAGGTGTCAAATGGGTTGGGTCTAAATGGGTAGGGTCGAGTTTTGACCCAACTCATTTATGACCTATTCTCTTTGAACCATTTATTACCCGACCCGTTTATAACGCAACCCTCTAATAAGTAGGTTACCCATTTAACCCACTTAAGTTTCTAAATTTGATTTACCTAATAAAAGCAAATGCTAATTTTTTTTATTTATAGAATATTCCATAAAATTTTGAATTTTCAAAATTTGAAATTCAAGTGTCGAATTATTCGAAAATAAAAGTTAATAAAAGAATTATTCGAAAACAATAATTTTTAAAGTTAAAAACGCCAAAATTATGAAAATACCCTTCATTTTGAAAAAAGTGAAAAATAATAAATAAATTTCAAAAAGTTCAAAAAATTGCGAAATGAAAAGTAAAAAAAGAATTATTCAAAAATTACAATTTCTAAAACTAAACATGTAAAAATTACGAAAATACCCTTCATATTGGAAAAAGTGGAAAAAAAAAGAAAAATTCCAAAAAATTATGAAATGAAAAGTAATAAAAGATTTGTTCGAAAATAATAATTTTTAAAGTTAATAAGGCCTAAATTACGAAAATGTCCTTCATGTTGAAAAAAGTGGAAAAAACAAAATAAATTTTAAAAAATCCAAAAAAGTACGAAATGAAAATTAAAAAAGAATTATTCGAAAATTACGATTTTTAAAGCTAAATATGTTAAAATTACGAAAATGCCCTTCATGTTGAAAAAGTGAAAAAAAAAATCAAAAAATCTAGAAAGTTATGAAAAAGTAATAGTTTTTTCACTTTCTCCAATATAAAAGGCATTTTCGTAATTTTGGATTTTTGGCTTTAAAAATCATTGTTTTCAAATACTTCTTTTTTTTTTTTTTTTTTGAAGCAAAAGGTAGTGAATCAACATGATTCACGCCTAACATATATAACATTCATCAAGTAACTAGAGCGTATATTTACAATATATGTACAACCAAAACAGGCCATCACTACATACGGCCGTACAAAAAGGAGCCATACATCATAGTCAACATTACATTGCATTAAACATAACATTGAAACAGCAAAAGGCTAGTGAAACGGTAAGCATCGTCGTCAATCATGTGGACCAGTGATCCGCCCCCTCTTACGAACTCGGTCTGCAATGCTCTCAACATGTCTTTTGCGCTCCATGCCTGCCCAGTCATAGACAAAATTAAGGATAGAATAAATAATACTGTTAGGAGCTTTCAATTTGCGGTTAAATTTTCTGGAGTTTCGTTCATGCCAAAGCAACCAAGTGTAAGCAAAGTTCAGCAAAGCAAAAAGAAGACTATCATGAGAGGCATGCAAGGTCGGGTAAATTGAGTGCCAAAAAACAAATTGGTCTGCAATGAAATCACTCCAGTGTAAGTCAAGGTAAAGCGCAACCAAACATTTTGTCCAAATGTAAAAAGCAAAGTCACAAGCCAAAAATAGATGGTGGTAGTCCTCGTCGTCATGACCACAAAAAACACAGCCATCCAGAACATGCACCCCTCTCTGACGAATTCTGTTAACCGTATTCAATCTACCATGTATCACGACCCACATATGAATTTTGACTTTATCAGGGATTTTGAAACGCCACATATGCTCGAACCCCAACCTCCTAACCCCAGCAAAATTGAACAACTTATAGATGCTACGAACACTAAACAACTTCCTTTCCCCCTCCAACATCCAAATAAAATCATCCCGCTCATTATTCAAACTCACCACTTCAAGCAAATCGAACAAACTGCATAGCTGAGTCAATGCATTACCAGCCACAAGTCTTGAGAAATTCAATCTCCATTTGAAACCTGCTGAATCATTATCATACATCTCTCTAACAGTGACGTTTTTGTTGCAAGCAATACCATAAAGCTCTGGAAACTCCACACTCAAAGGGACATTAATTAGCCAGCTATCCAACCAAAATGATGTGTTGTGTCCATTCTTCACCACAATCTTAGTACCCAACTTCATCCACTGTGCATGAACCATGACGTTACGCCAAAACATAGAGCATCTTGAAAAATCGGTGTTCCAACCAAAATTACCATTGTAGTATGTATTAATGATCCACTCCTTCCATAAAGCGTGCTTGTCAGAAATCATAAACCACAACCACTTACAAAGAAGAGCCGAATTCATTGTCTTTAAGTTTATAACATCAAGGCCCCCTTGCTCTTTGGATTTGCATACTTGGTTCCACGATATCAAACAGCTTAGCTTCTTCGTCTCTTTAGAACCAGTCCAGAAAAAGTTACGACGAATTGCGTCAATCTTTTCCACCACCCAACCTGGAAAGTGATAGAATGACATCCAGTACAGTGGAATCGACGACAGGACAGAATAGACAAGCACAAGACGACCAGCTCTGGATAATGAGTTGCCTTTCCACCTCGCCAGTCTAGTGTCCACCTTTTCGATCAAGTGCTGCCAGTCTTTCTTCATTAATTTCTTGGGGCGAATGCACATACCCAGATAATTCAAAGGGAACACTTCAGCCTTGCAATTAAACATTTCAGCACAAGACCTGCGTAAATCATCACTACAACCCAACGTGTAAACACTGCTCTTATGAAAGTTAATTTTTAAGCCAGATAAACTTTCAAAAGCATATAGAATAAATTTAAGTGCAGCAAGGAATTTACAGTCAGGTTTACTAAATATGATGGTGTCATCGGCATATTGCAAAGAATTGATGCCCCCAACCACATGGTCACTGCCAAAACCGCTAATAATCCCCTCTGTACAACCCAGCTTCAGAATTTTGGTAAAAACATCTGCCGCCAAGTCAAAAAGGAGAGGGGAAAGTGGATCGCCCTGTCTCAGTCCACGCATGGAATGGATGGTAGAGCCAGCAACTCCATTAACACAAATGTTGGATCTACTTGATGAAAGAATCATGGAAATCCAATCAATCCACTTGGTGGGGAAGCCTCTTGCCTTCAGCACTTCAATCATAAATCGCCAGTCAACTGTGTCAAAAGCTTTGGCGAAGTCCAACTTAAGGATAGCACAAGGGACGTCAAATCTATCACAATGAGAAATCACTTCGGCAACCAACGCAGCACCGTCCAGAATGTTTCTTCCTTTAATAAAAGCAGTTTGGGATAAATCAATCAACGAATCCATCTTAGTTTTCAGCCTATTGGCCAAAACCTTCGTGATTAGTTTGAAACTAGTGTTGAGAAGGCTAATCGGTCTGAAATCAGCGGCGGAAACATTACCTTCTTTTTTGGGGATTAAAACTACGTTAGCATAGCTAATCAAATCCAACCTCAAAGAGCCTTTGTGGAACTCGTCAAACAAACGCAAGACATCATTTTTCAACATGCCCCAGTATTGTTGGAAGAAAAAGGTGGGAAATCCATCAGGCCCAGGTGCTTTATCACCCGGCATCTCCTTCAAAGCATTCAGAATTTCTTCTTCAGAAAAAGCACTTGCAACATCCGAGAGATCAGTTACATCAGGATACAATTTGCTCCATTCAACAGAAATACGGTTCTCAACACGAGCACCGAAGATGCTTTTATAATATTCAGTGAAAGTATCGCTCAAAAGTTGTTGCTCACAAATCTCCATGTCATCCTTCCAAATACTGTGAATCAAATTGGTACGGCGTCTACCATTGGCAACTCTATGAAAATACGCAGTATTTCTATCCCCTTCCTTCAGCCACTGAGATCTTGATCGCTGTCTCCAAAAAATCTCTTCCTGATCCAAAACTTTGTTGAGTTCTCGTTCTCGCTGCTGAAGCAAATCTCTTTCAACATCATCGAGTCCTCTTTCCTCTTCCAGTATATTAAGATCAAGAATCAGTTTTTCTAACCTCTCCTTTTTAATTCTAATATGACCAAACTACTCAGTATTCCACTTTTTAAGAAATTTCCTCAAAAGTTTAAGTTTATTACAAAGGGTTCTCGCTGCATCACCACTCTCCCCAAATTCAGACCATTTATTGTACAACAAATCGGTAAAGTTATCTTCCAAGCACCACATTTTTTCAAATCTAAAAAAAGGCTTTTTCCTAATGGCATCTCCAGAATCTAATACAACAGGGCAATGGTCGGAAATAATCGTAGATAAGCCTTTTTGGGCGGTTAAAGGATGAAGATCCTCAAAGTGAGCGTTGATGAAGAAACGATCAAGTTTCACAAGTGTCGGTGGAGTTCTGCCGTCAGACCAAGTGAACTTTCTATTAGCAAGAGGGAGGTCAATTAACTCACATTCCCTAACAAACTCACTAAAATCAGCCATGCCACCAAAATGATTAGCACCAGAGTTACTTCTTTCATAACCAAATCTAGTAACATTAACGTCTCCTCCAATAACCCAAGGGCCATACATCAAACTATGAAATTCCATCGCTTCTCTCCACAAAGTTTTCCTTTCACTTCTAGTGTTTGGACCATAAACGTTGGAGAAAAAATAAAGCTTCTTAGTCGTTACACATTCCAATGCAACATGTAGGCAATGTGTTTGACAAATCTCTTGTTTAAATGTCCACAAATTACTATCCCAACCAGTGAACAATCCTCCAGCACTTCCAGTGGCCGGTATAAATCTCCACTCATCAATAACCCCCCAACCCAGAGTTTTAAAAATAAGGAAATCAGGATTTTCAAGTTTAGTCTCTTGAAGCAACACAATGTGGGGCTTGACCGATTTGAGATAATTTTTAACTCTAAGGCGTTTATCATAATTACCCAAACCTCTAACATTCCAAGTTAAGACAATCATTGGGGTACGTCAGCCCTATCTAACTCTTTACTTCTAATATCACTAGCAACAGAATCATTTAACAAAAAAACTAGAGCTACTAGCAACAACATGCATTTGATCAGGAGATAAAGAATTAAGGATAGCAGGGATAAAAACGCTACCTTCCAGAGGATGAGGAAGGCCACGAGCGCTTCTCCTTAGGATAACCACACCGGAGTCCACTGGCATCTTGCCTTTTCTTCTGCTTGTTGCACAAGAGCGTTCATCTGAATCTGAAATGGCCAAAGCATTACTCCCTCCACCAAGATCGTAATCATTATCGTCCCCCCCAAGATCATAGTCCTCATCATTTTCTTCCCCAAACATATTCCTCAAGCCATCGAAACCACTCTCCTCCCTACCAGCGTCTTCGTTATCATCATCAACAGCATCCGCTTCAAGAGCTTCCACATTATCGTTAGCAACATTATGAACCATCACATCATCTTCTCTATCAACATGAATTGGTGCGAAAGAATTACTGGCCAACCCAACATGAGCCGTGGGGGCGCTAACGCTTCTAGCCTTTAGCACTTTCATCTTGCCATTCTCCCCTCTAACAAACACCGTTTTACGAAGTTCTTGTCTGTCCACTTCCTCAGAGGATTCACCGTCGACTTTCGTAATAGAGACATTATGGAAAAAGCCCTCAACAGGAACCACAATCGAAGGAGGAAGCTCCAAATCCTCATCAATCCACATCATCGCCTTCAGAGAGGAAAAATCGGTTACATTCCACACTCCATGCTGGAGTCTAATCACTTCACCTACCTCCGCCAGCGCCGACTTGAGGGAATCAACACTTCTACACACTAGTGGAATATTTTTAAGTGAAACCCAGACTTCAATCCTCTTTTTCGCCATACTCCCAATTTGTGGGCCCCAACGCTTCAAATTAATTACTCCCTTTGAGTCGAAGAGTGAGTAGTAAAATGTTTCAGTCAATAAAAAGGGAGGGAATTTCGCTATGAAATCATCGCCAAATCTACGCACCGTCCACACCCAGCCCGGCGCT
This sequence comes from Allium sativum, assembly GCA_030737875.1. Lineage (NCBI taxonomy): Eukaryota > Viridiplantae > Streptophyta > Magnoliopsida > Asparagales > Amaryllidaceae > Allium > Allium sativum. Next base: position 226,333,762 of record CM060909.1, on the reverse strand, counting down.
CGCTTGCCAAAATGAGTTCCCAATAAAGTCTCCATCTCATTGATCGAAAAAGCACCACGAGCGATGGAGAGAACAACCATCGATCTAGCCTTTTTAAAATCGTCAGGGTAAAACGCCGCCGAAAGAGGAGGGAGCGATTTAGGGTTTTCCATTTTTTTCGGATTTTTGAGATGAAATTTGCAGTTGAAGCCCTTATGACCAATTTTGTTACAGCGAAAACAAACCATAGGATTTCGACAGCTCCTAACCCAGTGATCTGGAGAGCCGCATCTGAAGCAACCATTATCAGATTTGATGTTTTTTAATTTTTCGAGGTAATTGATCGAAATACGAGGCGGCGGCTGAGGAGTAATGCGAGATTTAAATATATTATTTCGAGGAGCGTTACGCTTTACACCTGGCCGCAACAAGATCTCCTTGTACGATGGAAGTACACCTTTGTTTTTGTCTGATCTGTCATCTAGTGAAGAAGAAACGTGATTTGAGATAGAGGAAGTGAGATTAGTGATCACGTTTTTGGAATTCTCCATTAGGGTTTTAAAGGTCACCATTTTTTAAACTTCCCTAATTTTGTTTATCTAATACTTCTTTTTTTTTTACTTTCATTTCATAATTTTCTGGACTTTTTGAATTTTTTTCGCTTTTTCCAAAATAAAGGGTATTTTCATAATTTTTAGCACTTTTAGCTTTAAAATTCATTATTTAAAATAATTCTTTTTTTACTTTTCATTTCGTAATTTTCTAAATTTTCTGAATTTTTTTTTACTTTTTCCAATATGAAGTGCATTTTAGTAATTTTGGTCCTTTTAGCTTTAAAATCATTACCCATTTTCGTAAAGTTTAAGTTTTTTTATAAATGGGTAAAATAGGTTACCCATTTATGACTCTTTTAAGAATGGGTCAACTCAACCCATTTAATAAATTCACAAATGGGTTAACCCAACCCATTTATGGATAGGGTAAATGGGTTGGGTCATATTTTGACACCTCTGGCTGTACTTACTCAATTCAACATATAAGTAATTGATATACGAAATTTTAAATAGTATTTCATTAATCAACAAGTATAACAACACGAATTCAAAAATCAAACTAGTATCATCAATTCATTTTCGAATACAGGGTTAAATCATAAATTTCAATTCATATGCATTTTCATTCCAATTTAATAATACTGGAATTTATTCATCTTGGTTTCCAATTCATTTAGCTTATTTTAAACCATGGATGAATATATTTCAACCGATCTAACACAAAATCAATCAATCCACAACCAACGCACAACCAACTTAATTAAATCAATTGAATTTACATTCATTTTAATATTTACTTTTGGCTTAACATATTAGAACATCAATCAATTAATATCCAGTTGATTTCTATTTAATTATTATTCATTCAGTTTCCAAATCCCAAATCTATTTCATTTAATTACGATATCATTCTTAACTACACTTAACCAAGTTAAATTTCCAATTCAAATTCTTAATTCAATTAACTAATTGAATTTTCTAAACAAATTCTAATTTATTTAATTCCAAATTAAAGTTTTTATTTATTCATTTTATACGTAAAATCTTCTTCGGTTATATTAAATCATTTCAAATTTTATAACCCAATCTCAATTGATTCAGATCAACCAAATATACCAATATCTCAACAATTTAATAAAATTATTTCATTTCTATACAAAAATAAAATTTGGTTAAAAATTATTTCACTTACCCTCTTTACAAAACAATATCATGTCTAGTTTCAGTTCAAAGCTTCTCAAAACTTGAACCGATCAAATAACATAATTCAAAACATTTGTGCATAAAATCTACAAATACGCGCTCTCTTAAATATACACTCAAACTCAATCTAGGGTATTACTAACCCTATCTCTATCGAGTTATGCCACAGAGCCAAGATTATTCCTAAACCAATAGCTCTGATACCACTGTAACTAACCGGAAAATTCAATGCTCGAATTTTCGACAGAATAACATCCCGTCTCCAAACTCGAGTACCAAAAATCCAGAACGCTAAAAGAAAGAGGTTAGAGGGTGAGAAAAGAAAGAAAGAAATATTAGAACAGAAGAAGAAGAAGAATCAACACACATAGAGTCTCACATCGTGGCGGAACAAATTATAATATAGAAATAAATCTTTACTGAGAGCTTTGAAAATACTTACAATTATCAGAGTACATCAACACAACTGGACAGTTATAATAATTTGTCCTCAAATACAAACACAGCGGAATACACACCAAACATATATCATACGTCTGAACTCCTCCAGCACATCTTCTGAAATTCGCAGCATCCAAATCTAAACCTGTAAAACGCGGTCTAACCCGATCATTATAAACGCCGGATCAGTCTGGTGAGCGAGGGTGAGAAAAACACACCAAGTTCAAATGTATCACACAGCTTGATTTTAAAGTCAAAATCGTTTCGAAAGAAAAGGATAATCATAAGACCAAATCCACACATAAATACAAATGATTTTTACCTTACGATAATTCAATTTTTTTTTAAATCAATATCTTTTCTGATATTATAATAATGTCTAAATACAAATAAATATCAATCTAGCAGAACGCTTGCATCTCACGCTCTACATGCATAGTATACAATCAAAACTGCGGGCTCTTATTGTAGAATGGATTTCCATGGAAAGGTATGGGCAACCACCTTTCTGACAATGTACCTCTAGAGATGAATACATTGGGGTTCAACAAGAACATTTTGCAACCTAGGCTAAACATGACCGGCCCCTCACTTCGCTTGAGAGTACCAAATATGTCATCACCACGGTTGAGGGCCAACCAACCGAACTGAAAGCATACATAGAAAAATAAAAAGGGACAATTGAAGGTATTTGATTTCTCAAGATCGGGTAGTGATAAACCCTTTTGATGGGTGTGACCCACATATCCATGCGATCTACCCGATTTTATACCATTTCCCAGTTAATGAGGCTTGAGGTTATACTTATTTTTCAGAACAACTGGCCACCATTTATTTTGAATGCCACATCGTCAAATCCGTAAAATCACTAATTGACGTCAACAAATATACTCTGGGTGCAAAAGAGGTGCGCCTTTCTTTGCCACCAACTCGGTATGTTTGTAAAAATCAACGTGCGTGGTTTTTAGGAAATACTCTGTCAGACATTCGTCCATACAAGCCATCCAGGATCTGGATGGACCGAAGGTACCCTCCTACCACATCCTATATAGGTATTACCCCAAGGATTAGTAGCGAGTAGTCCTAGCTATCCATCAATTTCAACCACGACAGGATCACCATTATAATATCTCCGGGCGTAACTCCAGAGAATTCAACAAGTAGTCCATTCGTTTATGAAGATCCACGATCTTAGCTGCTCCATTTTTAATCAACATCATTCACGTATTCGTTGGTTCAGAATGGTTTTCGAATATAAATTTGATCCCGGTCTTTCCATACCAACAATCGTATGGGTTAGATTTTGACAGTCGATTATTTAACTATCAAATAAACAATCATGAGAATAAAATGAGCCCACTGATTCAGTACTCGGCATTACTTGGCCTATTTAAATAAAAATAATTAACAATGGTTAATTTAAACTTTTAAATCTTTCATATACTATGCATATAGCTTTGCACTTCTTATCTAACATAATATGATTCTCAAAACTATTTTATTTTAATACTTGGGAAAATATCCTATATATAATTTTCTATTTTACTATCATTTTAAAACATTTTCTATCTCATTACTCATTATCTATAATTGGGAAAAAAATTCATCTTATCGTTCGTAAAGCAATGTTATGAAATCTTCCTTGTTGTATATTTGAAATAACCAACCCTTATTCTTTTAGGATAAATCCATTCCAAAACTTCATATTTCAATTCCTTTCATCTCGAAAATACCATTATAGTTTCATATAATCTCCTTATCTTTCCTTTACTTTGGGAATATCCTTATACATATATAGTCAAATCTTCCCATTTCCCTTACTTTGGAAACCTCATTATACATATTTCAAACCTTTTTATTTTCACTGCAATATTATTTCTTATATGGAAATAATAAATTATTCTATACCTTCTTCCCACTACAACTAATATCATCTTCAGGCAATCCTGAAGTCATTCAAGTTAGGTTATTTTAATTACCTCTCAAACCTTGATCAACAACATTCTTATCTCAATATAGAAATGAGTTGTAATTCAAAAATCGTTATTTCATTCTAATATCAAAACAAATCCTATTTAACCATTTTTCTTAACATGATTTTATAATCCATTTCTAATTTTTGAATATCTTATTTCCAAATACAATATTATTACTTAATTTGCTGATTAAGTAAATGCTTATTACATCTCCTTTTTACTTTAAATTCTTTTAACCAGTTTTTTTTTAACATAGTTTTTTGTTACAACTATTCTTAAATCCTTTATCAAATTCACTTTTAATAATCTCTTTCCTAATCCTTTCAACCATTTTCCGCTTGAAAATATTATTTCAATTTCCTTCATTTTACTTTATTCCATTATTAAGTAATATTAATTTACACCTCAGCGGTTTTTATAAACCTTGTTTAAATAAATTCTGGTTTAATATAAACCCTTTTTATCGCAATTTCCTTTTAACTTAATTTAAATATTAGGTCAACATAATTTAAGCTATCGTATTCGCTTAAATTCCTTTTATAACTTTGTTATAAAAACTAGCATTTTCATATAAAACCTTTTTATAAAACCTTTTTATAATTCAATTAGATTTTACTTCAACTTCGATTACTTTTTAATGAGTTCCAATTAAAAAGAGATCTCTTAAATTATTATTAATTAAAATAATAATTTACTTCAATCATTAACAATTGCAGAAGTAGTTAACTCCTTTATTAACTAAAATAAATAGTAAATTCCCTTTTTAAAATCTTATTAAAAATTAAAACAAATATTCGTTAAACTATCTCATTAGATTAATTTAAAACAATTTAGTTAAATAACCAATCTAAGTTAAAACGGTTGACTTAATCAACTCAAACATGATTAATTCGTTAACTGATTGCAATTAGTTCCCACTTAAATTAGTTAATAATATAGTTAATTTAAACAATTCCATTTAATTGTTTTCTCAAAACAATTATCCAACTCTTAACCGTTAGGTTAATTTTCTGCTCTCTTGCTTATAAATCTGATTAATATCAGAATTTTCTTTAAAAAATCATTTAATACTCCCCTATAAATTTAAATAATAAATATTTGTTTCCCTTTTATAACTTTTATTTAAAATAATATATTTAAAAATCTATCTTCGGTTATAAAATAATTTTTTTAACTTCATCCCTATCGATTCACCTGACGGTAAATCCATATTTAGAAAACGATTGATTTATAGGCCATATACTTCCAATTTCTCAACCAATATTGCTCATTGGTTAAAATAAAACAACCGTTGAATTTCAGGTCAACGGTCAACAATCAAATCAATCATTCAATCAAAACAGTTCATCTAATGATAATATGAAAATAAATAACATTAAATATATTTGAGGAATCCGGTTGGATCCCTCCAACCTGTTCTTCCCTGCGTTAAAATAGATTATCTCACATAAATTCGTTCAATTCAGTTTAACTGATAATTTTTGTGACAGTAAATAGTGATTATTTAACATCAACCAATTACCAAAACAATTCAAACTATTAAACACATTTATTTAATAAACGTGACCAACAAGGTAAGTTACCTTCATTGGATCCAACCGTTAAAATAACAATTTGGTTTTTCATTGAAATTAAAAAAACGTTTAATTTCATCGGTTCAATCAATATATGAATATATGTTTAACAACCAATTAACCATTAGCAACCACAGCGCACAAAATAAAAACTCAACTTATATAAAATATAATTGGGAAGAACCGAGTGAGTTTAACTCACCTTGATCTGATTTGCGGTCAAAACAGTTAATTTCAGTTAAATTAAACAAGAGTTTAATTTAACTGAAAATCACAGTTGATTCCAATTCTGTCCAATTATGTTCCTAAATGTAGATCTCATGTATATGGTGTCATCGCTTCTTCTTTGGTTCTGTTCTGTCCACGTATGTATGATTTATAAATATTATAAGTACATGTTAAATAAATAAATAAGTTCCCTAAATCTTCTAGTTAAATTCTAATTACATTATTATAAATATAATTACTTTTGATTTGGAACAATAACCCAATTCCTCTTTACTGTTACTTGGTTTATTTCAGACAAAACGGCATACAACCCCTGTATAATCCACAAAACAAAATGGATTTAACTAATAATCCTTTAATGTTGATTTTGTGAATAAAGTCGATTACTTTGCATCCCTTGGTGCCCTGCTTCACTGCACCTCCGTATTGAATTCACGTTGACCTCCTGTTCAAGAATAATCTTAGCTAGTATAATTATATAATTAGTTTTAAAGTGATTACAGTTTAAAAATAAACAGCGGTCCCATTACTTTGTATTTGTATACTGCTTTGTTTCTAGATACCAAATAGTCCACATAACAGATCCCTTCAGCACTGATACTTCCTTCTATTTCACTTCGCGTTGCACAACTTGAACCACACACGAAGGCTCCAACTGATCACCACTGCACTGCTCTGACCATCGGAGACTAATCCGCCGCGGGGTGCACCTATCTCCCATCTACGGTCGCCAGTTGTCTCGCCAGACCCGACCTCCCCATTCTCCTTCAGCAGCACTTCGAACTCCGGTGACTTCGATCACTAATCCGATCACCTTGGCGTGAGCAACTCCATCATAAGTGTCACCCTCAGTGAGCGGAAGCTTATTGTTGCTGAAGGTTTTTGAAATTGACGCAAGCATTTGAAGATAGATTGATAAAAGGAACGGAAATTTCAGACCGTTCAATGAAATAAGGGCGGCGTGAACCATATTCACCACACAGATGATACTTGAGCCAAATTATGGTTATGCGTTGTGTCTTTATATAGAATTTTTCCTATTATTATATTATTTTAATTTCACGAACTTCAACGCAAAGTAATGTATTAAACTTTCCACAGACGACCTCCGATTGAGGTAAAAATCCTTATCCTAGCATTAAAAAATATTCCGGACCTGATGGGACAGGTTTCGTTGAATTCCGAGGTCATTTATAAAATGTCATTTAGAAATCACAAGCTAAAAATCACGCATTTAAATTTCCCACGATCACAAAATAAATCCATTCAACTTGAAACTTTGAAATCCTACTTGTCCTTTTCCTTACGGATCCAGCGAAATTTGTTTTGTTAAAATCAGAGTTCATTTGGCCAGTCGTTTATTCCTTAAAAGTTACCCCTGTCTAAAATGGCCAAAATAATATTAATGATTAAAATAAAAACAAGGGCGTTCGGCGCTGCCACGATCACATGGTTAATCAGATTGCTACTAAATTTGAAACATAACAATAACTTACTAATACGGATCCAATAAAACTCGTTTGGTCGAAATCCGACTCCGTTTGGAAAATGACGATATTTTATAATTTAAATTGTTTGTCAGTTTACAATTAAATTCCGTACGCTCACATACTAACTCCGTTTGGAACCAAAATTTGCAACATGCTATGTTTTGATATTCCAGATCCCACAAAATTCATTTCATTGAAAACGGAGGTCATTTGAAAATTTGCTATTTCTAAGGCCTTTAAAATATTGATAAAATATAAATTAAATTCCAAAATAGTCAAATAAAATCAAAATAAATTATTTACATCATATATATCCAATATATATATATATACAACTTCAATTAAAAATTACATAGCTCAATATTATCATTTTCGAGTTAACCGTTATCCTAATCATATAAAAACCCTATTAAATTATTAGATAAACGTTATACTTTAATAACGATTTCCATAATGACTATTTTAAAATTTGAGTTGGACATAACTAACAATCTATAATACAAAATCGGGATTTTTCTCTTCCGTTAGAAAATTATAATCAACAAGATTCAAACGTTTCTTGTTTCACGGAAATCCAACTTATAACAGACCCTATATATTCAACTGAAATTCAAAACTCAATATTACGAACTGCCACGCCATTTCGAGCTCGATTTATATTATATATAAATTTAGTCTTTAAAATTCATTTTAGTAATGAACTTAATATTAAAATCCATTTATAACCCAAATATAATAATTAAAATAATGAACAAATAATATATCTGACTACCCAAAAAAGGGACATTACAGGTGTACTTAATCGTTGGCTATTCAGTGTTTCGGGAACACAAGCACAAGTCAAACTCTTGTCATTTGTAAAAGTCCTGTGTCGGTGCTTAGGCGGGGAAATCCTTATTGGGGATCAGATTGTTGTGAACCTTTTCCTCTGTGTGAAAAGAGGGCGTTGATAGTGAATTCCAAAAGGAGTCTGGGACTGGATGTAGGACGGGAAGTCCGAACCAGTATAAAATTCCTGGTGTCACTTTACTTACTGCATTATCTTATTTGTGATATATCTATATCGTTTAGTTTTACTTGCATAACTATTGTATTATACAAGTTAGTATATCATAGTCAATTCGCTTTATCCATATGCAAAGATCCTACACAAAGTCACACGACTTTACATTTGGTATCGGAGCAGACCATCATTAAACTTAAAACCATTATTTAATACTTAGTTAACAAGGATAATAACACTAACACTACTACTAGCACAAATACTGGATTCACAGAAGGCCAATCTACTGCACGACCACCCTTTTTCAATGGCATGAACTATAGTTATTGGGCTACACGTATGAGAATATGTATGCAAGCCAATAGTTTTGATGCTTGGAATATTACACAAAAGGTATATGCACAACCCACTATAGTTTATACTGAATGGTCCGCAAATGAAAAATCAGAGGCTACTGTCAATGCTAAAGCTATGAATATGTTGCATTGTGCCTTGGATAGAAACGAGTTTAACCGGATTTGTATGTGCAATACTGCGTATGAAATTTGGCGAACACTCAAAGTAACTCACGAATGAACTAGCCAGGTCAAACAAAGCAAGATATCCATGCTTGAAAACCAATTTCAAAATTTCAGGATAAATGAAAATGAGTCTATAAATGACATGTACTCACGGTTTCAAAATATTTATCATTCTCTATTGGGTTTAGGAGAAAAATATTCTGATTTTGATATTGTTTCAAACATATTAAACTCTTTGACGGATGAATAGGAGAGAACTGTTTTATCTATCGAAGAGGCTAATGATCTTTCAGCCATGAAACCCGAAGAGTTTATTGGTAATCCGTAATCTTATGTCATATGAAGTAAATTTGCAGGCGGAAAAAACTCATGCTCAAGACAAAAAAATATATAGCTTTTCATGCTGAAAAAGATGAGCCGGATTCAAACGAAGAAGACGTTGCCTTCGTAGCTAAAAATTTCAGAAAGTTTCTGAAATATAAGAAGAGCCAAAATAAGAATGCAAAAAGGAATTCAACAAAAGAACCTGATCCAGCCTTGGTGGAATGTTTCAACCGTTGCAAAACTGGACATTTCCAAAAGAATTGTCTAGAAGTAAAGAAGAATCACAACAAAAAGGAGAAATAAAAAGGCGAGCTTTCTCAGTGGGATAATTCGAGTCATTATCTTCTGAGAGTGGCAGCGATAGTGACAATGAACAGGCAAATGTATGATTCACGGAAAAAGGCACAGAGGTTAGTGATTTTACTTTTGAAGAATTAATAGAAATTAATAAAGAAATTCTAGAATTTAGGAATAATTTTAAAAGAAAATATAAACAAGCAAATTGTAACAACCCGGAATATCAGAACCAATTTAAAATTTTATTTTAAGGAAATTTTGTTAGAAAATGCATCAGAATTTAAAAATTCCATTTTCAAATTTAAATATTGAGTAAAAAATAAAAATTTTTAAATATAGTTATGATGCTATTAATGAGATTTATTAATATATGCTGATAGGTTGATTTGAAAATAATGTGTGCATTCTAGATGAAATAAATACATACATGTATATATCTTTGGCTATCGTCTTTAATTCTTTCCCTGCTTGTTCAAAATGGAATTTTTAGGAATTCAAAACGTGGATTACATGTCCAATTAAACTTCATTATTAATTTAATTTGCAATGTTAATTATGCATTCATTTCATTCCTTTATATATTTATTTATTTCCCTTCATTTTATTAACTTTTCTTTCCTTCAATTTATTAAATTATTTCCCTTTTTTCTATTTTTCATGCATTGAATTCTAGCGTTTCACTTATAGTTTATATTGCATTCATTCATTTCAACTTAATTCATTTCATTTTCGTTATTTTTCAATACATGCATGCAAGTCTCTTACATGGTTTTCAATGCATGCATTCATTTGCTCATTTATGTCCATTTTCCTTTTGAAATGTTTCATGCTTCTTTGCCACTTTCTTTCAATTTTCCATACACGTGTTTCCTATTATCTTATTTAAAACCTAAACATTTATTTACTTAAGTAAACAAAAATATTGCTTCTTTGAATTTGAAGCAAATTTTATTCATGTGCCTGGAAACTCAAAGTTTCAAAGCTTATGAACATTTTTCTGACTTCGTATTACGTCATGGATAGTTAAGAGTCCAGCTTACGAAAAAAATCATGAAATTGCTTTAGATGTAAAAATGGAATCCATTGAGTGAACTATGTTGTTATTCATGAACAGCATATGCATGACCTATCAAAATTTAAGCAATGACATAAAAATAACATTAGACTTGAGTTAACATAGAAAACAAATGTATAACGAAAAAAAAAATTATAATCAAAATTAAATTAAGAAAATTCAAAATTTGGAATACGTCATAATGGGTAGAACGTAGGAATTACTTTCATATAGGAATATGCAATTTTGTTTTCTTTCTTGTTTTGTCACTAAGAAATGTGGAAACAATAATTCAATTATTTGAAATAAATATCTACATGTAACCATGCTTCACAAAATTAAATAAATAAATTATAACGCACGAAACCTATCATCATAAAATTTCAAAATTCAAATGTAATACGTTGAATTGGTATTATTAATATTTAGTGGCGTGACTGGTGGATCTCGTGACCGCTTCTCTTCATATACCTGAAACTAAACCCTCTACTATATATTATCTTTTCCTCTCCACAAATCCTCATTTCTCTTCTCCCTCAAAATTTAACAGCAGCCCTCTTTCCCTCTCTCTCTCTCTCAAAATTCTACAGGAAAGCCTCCACTATTTTCTCCAATAGCCATAATCGTTCAATTTTCCTTCTCTAATCTTTCACAATCCAATCCAAACTAAATTACCATTCCAAAGTGAAATTCAAAGAGATTTTCGAGATCTACGTTTTCATACGGTAGTGATCAGATGGGGTAGAAGATTGGAGCTGATGGGTTCAGTTCTATCTGAAGTAACGAAGAAGAGGGATAAGGTTTAAATTAAATAACTTATTTAATTACAAAATTAATTATAATAATTATGTCATTAACCTTTATATCATCATAACTTTTTAATTCGAGATTCGTTTTACGAACCGTCAGATGCGTTGGACTCGTACTGATCAGATCTACGTGATGGAACAGTCAAAATACAAATTTGGAGCTCGTCTCAATTTAACTTTCGGTGAGATTTCCCGTTTTAAATTTAAAATTATAAAAATATCTATATATTTAAATTGATTGTGATTGTGTTGTTAACGCTATATAAAACACATTTATGCGTCGTATAAAATTTAGATTTATTGATTCATTTTGGTTATGATGAATGGTTGGATCAAAATATATATTGTTTGTTAAAACATTGTCATTAACATTTTAGTTTAGAATAAAAAAAGATTCATTTGTTAATTATATTTTCGTTAGTGAGAATTGGTCATATGCTAAAAATATGATTTTTCTAGATTAGAACATTATCATTAATATGTCAGTGATATTAGGAAATGAATCATTAAATATTATTCATTGCTTTGAAAATATGTCATTTAGTTACGTTTACATTTTGTAAATGAAAATATGTCATTTAGTTACATTTACATTTTGTAAATGGAAATATGTCATTTAGTCACATTTAATTACATTTACATTTTGTAAATGAAAATATGTCATTTAGTTACGTTTACATTTTGTAAATGAAAATATGTCATTTAGTTACATTTACATTTTGTAAATGGAAATACGTCATTTAGTCACATTTAATTACATTTACATTTTGTAAATGAAAATATGTCATTTAGTTACATTTACATTTTGTAAATGAAAATATGTCATTTAGTTACATTCACATTTTGTAAATGAAAATATGTCATTTAGTTACATTTAATTACATTTACATTTTGTAAATGAAAATATGTCATTTAGTTACATTTAAATTTTGTAAATGAAAATATGTCATTTAGTTACATTTACATTTTGTAAATGAAAATATGTCATTTAGTTACATTTACATTTTGTAAATGAAAATATGTCATTTAGTTACATATGTCATTTAGTTAGAATAATGTAATACTAAAGTAAAAATGTCATTTTTGCTAGAAATGTTATATCAAAATAAATATGTCATGTTTGTTAAATTATAATTGACAAAATATAAATGTTATTTGTGTTAAATTAGAATTGACAAATTATAATTGTCATTTGTGTTAAATTAGAATTGACAAAATATAATTGTCATTTGTGTTAAATAAGAATTGACAAATTATAATTGTCATTTGTGTTAAATTAGAATTGACAAAATATAATATTCATTTGTGTTAAATTAGAATTGACAAAATATAATTGTCATTTGTGTTAAATTAGAATTGACGAAATAAATGTCATTTGTGTTTAATTAGAATTGTCAACAACACAAAAATATCCATTTTTATACATTTTGTTGAACTAGAGTTTTCAACAAAAATGAAATATCAATTTATATCATTTTGTGGGATTAAAATATAAATAGAAAAAGGGTCATGTTTTTAAATAAAAACATGTTTACATTAAAATTTCACATTTTTAATGTAATGATAGAAAATAGATTAATGTTCATGTTTTAAAATTAAAAAAACATGTCTACATTAAATGTTCGTTTTGTCAAATTAGAATTGTTGAACAAAATACACATTTTTATAAAAATAAACATTTTTGTTCATTAAACAAAAATATACATTTTTGTTCATTAAAAAGGATTAGACCAAAAATATACATTTTTGTTAAATAGGTTTGTGTCAAAACACAAATAGCATTTTTGGTAAATAGATTTGTGTTACAACAAAAATATTCATTTTGTTAAATTAGAATTGTTAATAATATGAAATATCATTAATATTCATTTTGTTAAATTTGAATTGTTAACTTATATTCATCTTGTTAAACTAGAATTGTTAACAAAATGAAATCATCACTTAATCATTTTGTTAAACTAAAATTGTCAACATAAAAGAAATCATCACTTATATTCATTTTGCTAAACTAGTATTGTTAACAAAATGAAATTATCGCTTTTAATCATTTGGTTGAAATAGAATTGTCAACAAAATGAATGAATAACTTTTTAATCATTTTGTTGAAATAGGATTGTCAATAAAATGAATGTATCACTTTTTATGCATTTTGTTAAAATAGAATCTGTATGCAAATTATAGAATCATTTTTATTGTCAATATGCACATTTGAATTTGTACATATATTAAAGTGACATTTTTATTGTCAATATACACACTTGAATTTGTGTATATATTAAAGTGACATTTCTATTGTCAATATACACATTTGAATTTGTGTAAATATTAAAGTGACATTTCAATTGTCAATATACACATTAGAATTTGTGTATATATTAAAGGGACATTTCTATTGCAAATATACATATTAGAATTTGTGTATATATTAAAGGAACATTTCTATTGCAAATATACACATTAGAATTTGTGTATATATTAAAGAGACATTTCTATTGCAAATATACATATTATAATATGTGTAAATATTAAAGAGACATTTCTATGGCAAATATACACATTAAAATCTGTGTATAAATTAAAAAGACATTTTTATTGTCAGAATATATATTAGAGTTTGTATGCAAATTAAAATAAACATTTTTATGGGTGTCGTGTCACACTTTGAAACTATAAACAAATAAAAATATTTCTTTTTATTTGTTAAAGTATAAAATAGAAATTTCATACAAATAATGAAAATAAAAATTATCTTTTTATTTGTCATTAGCAAAGATGTCATGTAAATAAAATACATATTTACTTGACATTATGAACATTTAAATGTGCTATGCCAATAAAACAGTCTTTTATTTGGCGTGTTAAACACGTTAGAGTAATCATCGAACAATTTATTTTTATATAATATTATATATATAAATATAAATTAAAATTAAACGAATCGCGTGCGGTAGTTCTTGTTTCAGAATCATAACTTTAAACGATTATATCGAAAGATCCGACCGTCGGATTTTCCCAAAACTGGAACCGTAGGTCTGCTTTGGGAAGATCCTTCCCATGGTATAAAATTCAATAAAATCTAACGGTTAGATTTCGAGATACGTGTAAATCAAATTTGGGTAAAAACAGCGCCAGGGTCTCCTATTGACCCGAAGCGTCGTTAAATTAAATTAGGCTATTTTTATATAAATAAAAATAGCAAGAAATCACAAGAAATCGTTATAAAATAATGTTAACGATATGAAATGATTTTAAATTATAATTATGCAAGAATTATTTGAAAAGAACAAGTTCAATCTCATTTCAAATAATTATATGACGATTTAAATTGAAGATGGTGATTGAAGACCGGCGATCTTCACATCGAATGGGCGACTACTGATGCCCGGCATTGGTTAGCTCCCAGTAAAGGGTTAGAAGTGGTAGTTTGTCCAGACGTACTTGTTGATTGTCCGGATATGCGAGCACCTCTCTTCCGTATTGGACATACGGGACTTGTAAATGGATGTGTGTCTGACATTGGATTTCATTCCATGTAAATTAAATCGATTTCTATTTAATATATATCTGTGGTGGAGGAGAATTTATTCTCTTGCTCAACACCCTTCTCTGAGACGTACGAGCTCAGAGGTTATATATTGGTAGTTATCGATCGCATGACGTGAATTGTCAATGTGGCATGCCAAGATGCAAATGATCAATCCTTTTGTTGAAAAGCAGGGCCCTGTGGTTGATGATCAAAGCATGACCACTTTAGGTGTAGCTTTGTGTATAGCGTTACTTCGCGAGCCTCACACCCGGATATGAGTCAAAAACGAGACAAGGGAACGCAGTGAGTGCACACGTTTCTTTCTAGCTAGAAGTGGTATCAGGGTTTTACAAGCCCTGATATTTTATTTATGTGGATGATGGATTACGAGGCCTCGGTTATATTGGTCGATTGTGACCATTTTATAGGTTCAATAGGACCGGGAAGCGTGTGTTCAGGAATTGCCAATCCACTAAAGTATTTATGGACCGGCCCTGCAGTATCCAAGGGTTGCCCATAGGTGTGATCCTGAGACATTGATAGAGTGTCTCAAATAGGTAAGGAGATCGTTCCTAGCCTTGACTCATGATGGAAATCCAACTTCCAATACGATACCATGTAGTTTTGATTGTGAACTAGTATGGTGACATAGTATATGGTAGCTATGCCGTCTATGATTGATACATTATGATTAAAAAATGTTTTTGAAACATATATACACTAATAATAATATCAAATTCGTTTTATCGTATCAAGCATTTTTGAACATTATAAGGTAAAACTCTATCCTCCGGTTTGCGTTTCATTGTGTGATGGGACTTGAGTCTTATAATGGTTTCATTTTTCTGAAAAGCATTGCGTTGTTTAACGAGTTACTTCATTTAAATTATGCATTGGCAATCCAATGGAGTAAACCCGTTCCGCGTTAGCGGCGTGGTCCTGTGATTAGCCTTATTACTAGTTAAGTTAAGTAAAGATTTCTTATACCAGTCCCATGACTGACCCGTAGTTTTTTTCACTTTGCAAACTCGGGTGCTCTCTTTTCCACACGGGTAGTCGAGTAGCTTATTTTGCAGATATATTGAGAAGGATTCTGAATCGAAGCTTAAAGCTGTGTCTAGAGCATTGATAGACTTCCGCTGTATTAGATTATTGGTTCCGCTGCACTGTATTAAATTCATTGTAAATTATCTTCCGCTGTTGTATTATTATATTCTATGTACTCTGATATTCTGTACTCTGATGTTGCATTATTATGATGTAATAAAAGTCTTATGTTAATTGTTCTGATGTGTTGTATTCCCAAAGTTAGCGTATTCGGGTTTTTGAATGGTCTTAGTCGATTTTGCGATCGATTAGGTCCGAAAGAAATCCGGGTCGTTACAATAATGAAGATAGAAAGAAGGCAGAATTTGAAAGAGATTTATTAAAAGATGAAAAAGAGATTTTATAGGATGAAATCAGAAAATTACAAGAATCACTTTCTTAGATTTTTTATTAAGTCGAGAAATTGAGACTCAGAAAGAAAAGAATGATTTGCTTGCTTTAGAAAATCATGACTTAAATCCAAAAGTTAAAATTATTGAGTCAGAAAATTCTAGTCTTAAATTAAGATTAGATGATATTTCTAAGAATGTGTATAAATTTAATAAAGGAAGAGAAAACCTGTCTAGAAGTTTAGAAAATTCTCAGCCTTCTCATAGTAAAAAAAGATTAGGATTTATTCAAAAAATCAGTACTAAGAAAAGTTCTAGCAAACCTACTAGTACTAAGAAGAGTACTGAATTTATCAAGTCTGCACCTTTTAGTATAAAGAAAATACATCCTATTTCAAAGAAAAAATCATCTAATTTTTTTTGAATTTGGGTACCAAAAACAAATAATTTGTTAATTAGAAACAAGTATATCAAAGATTTTTTAGATACTGTTCATAATAATATTAATTATATTTCCAAAAGGGACTCTGAACCCTCTTGGGTTTGGTTTCCTAAGACCTAACTCTTAGGACCCTAACAGAGGAAGTGGGTGCCAATAAAATTTGAATTATGTTTTGTAGGTCCCACTTAGCATAAACAGAGGAAAATGAATACTTGACGGTGGTTGCTTAAAACATATGACAGGAGACAAAGAGATGTTAACCAATATTATCTATTCAAAAGGAGGAACTGTCATATTTGGAGATAATTCCAAAGGATATATCATCGGCAAATGCGATGTGAGCAATTACGATATGACTTATTTACCTCTTATTTCTGATGTATTATTAGTTAAAAACTTGAAACATAATCTGTTAAGTATTAGTCAAATATGTGAAAAAGGTTTTAAAATATCATTTTCCAAAAATAAATGTAGCATATTAGATTCTAATCAAAATCTTATCTTTCAGGAAAACAGAGATAAAAATATTTATATCTTGAATATGATAGTTAATAATAATCCAAGCATGTGTCTATTAGGTAAAGATAATTATCCTTGGTTATGGCACAAACGATTCTGTTATGTTAATTTTAAAACTATAAACAAGATTTCTAGAAATGAACTTGTAAGAGGTTTACCTAAAATAAAATTCAAAAATGAAAATTTGTGTGATGCTTGACAACTTGGAAAACTAACTAAATCTTCTTTCAAATCTAAAAAGGTTATATCAACAGTACAACCACTTGAATTACTACATATGGATTTATTCGGACCAACTCAGGTTTAGTCCATAAACCATAGTAGTTATGTGTTTGTAATTGTTGATGATTTTTCAAGATATACTTGTACTATGTTTCTGAAAAATAAAAACGATACATTTGACCTCTTTAAAAAATTTGTCAAACAAATTCAAAATTTAAATGATTTAAAAATAAAAAATATACGAAGTGATCATGGAGGAGAATTTGAAAATGAGAAATTTGATTTATTTTGTTAAAAGAAAGGAATTTTTCATAATTTTTAATTTCCTAGAACTCTACAACAAAATGGAGTAGTAGAACGTAAAAATTGAACTTTACAAGAATGTGCCTGAACGTTATTAAATGGAAGTACTCTGCCAAAACAATTTTGGGCCGAAGTAATTGCAATAGCTTGTTATGTTTTAAATTGTGTCTCCATTCGACCTCTTACGAAAAATACTCCATATAAACTTTTTACTGGAAGAAAACCAAATATTTCATATTGTAAGGTTTTTGGTTCAAAATGCTTTATTTTAAATACAAAAGATCAGCTAGGAAAATTTGATTCAGAATCCGACGAAGGAATATTTTTAGGATATTTTGAGCGTAGCAAAGCTTATCGTATTTACAATAAAAGAACCAGTAAAATAGAAGAATCACTTCATGTTTCATTTGATGAAAATTTTATTCAAAATTCTTTTAATTCAGACATTATGAAAAACAATTCTTCTCAAGACGATGATTTTATAATTTATAAAGAAGATAAAAACATTGTTCATAATAACATAGATAACAATGTTATAGAAACTCAAGAAAATATCAATAATAATAATCAAAATATTCATATTCATGAAGTTAGTTCTCCATCAAGAATATTACAAGACCATCCGACTCAAAATATTACTGGAGAAATAACTTCAAATGTAAGAACAAGAAGCAAGCTAAATTTAGTAAGTAATGTTGCTTTCTTATCAAATATTGAACCTAAAAACCAAAAAGAAGTATGAACATATGAAAATTGGAAAATTTCCATGCAAAAAGAATTAAATCAGTTTGAACAAAATAAAGTATGGGAACTTGTTCCAAGACCAAGTGATTAAACTGTCATTGGTACAAAATGGGTTTACAAAAATAAATCTGATGAATTAGGTAATATTACTAGAAACAAAGCTAGGCTTGTTGCAAAAGGTTATAATCAAGAAGAAGGCATAGATTATGAAGAAACATTTGCTTCAGTCGCCCGACTAAAAGCAATTCAAATTGTATTAGCATATGCATGTTTTCATAATTTTAAACTATAACAAATTGATGTTAAAAGTGCTTTCTTAAATGGTTATATTAAAGAAAGTGTATATGCTGAACAACCTCCACTATTCGCTCAAAAAATTTCCTGATCATGTTTTCAAATTAAAAAGGACATTATATGAGTTAAAACAAGCATCTCGTGCTTGGTATGAAAGTCTTAAAAATTATTTAATAGATTCAGGATTCCAAATTGGAAAGCTTGATCAAACACTGTTTATAAACAGAGATGATAAAGATTTCTTAATAGTGCAAATACATGTTGATGACATTATTTTTGGTTCAACAAATAAAAAATTATGTCAAGAATTTTCAAATATAATGACCAATGAGTTCGAAATGTCGCATATGGAAGAACTAGCCTACTTTCTAGGTTTACAAATTAAGCAATTACCAAATGGCAATTTCATTAATCAAGAAAAATATTGCACTAATCTAATAAAATGTTTTGGAATGGAATATACTTCAACTAAACTTATACCAATGAGTAAAATGACACATTTAGATAAAGATGAAAATGGTAAAAGTCTCGATTAAAAGATATATCGAAGCATGATAGGTTCACTTCTATATTTAATTGCTAGTAGACCGGATATTATGATGTGTGTGTGTTTATGTGCCCGTTTTCAAGCTAATCTAAAAGAATTGCATTTGAGGGAAATAAAACATATATTACGTTATCTCAGCAGTACCAAAGATTTTGGACTTTTTCTATCCGAAAGATTGTTCCTTCTAATTAGTCTCATACAGTGACGCTGATTTTGGAGGATCACAAACGGATCGTAAAAGTACAAGTGGAACTTGTCACTTTATCGGTAAATCACTTATATCTTGGTTCAGCAAGAAACAGAATTGCGTTCTGTCAACACGTGAAGCTGAGTATATATCTACGGCACTAGCCTGTGCTTAAGTAATATATATGTAGAAAACACTAAAAGATTTTAATGTCAATCTGACTAACTCAACAATTTATTGTGACAATACAAGTGAAATAAATTTATCCTAAAATCCGGTAAACCATTCTAGAACAAAACATATTTATATACGGCATCATTTCTTGAGACACAGTACTGAAAAGTAAATTATTAATTTAGAATTTGTAAACTCGGAAAATCAATTTGTCGATGCTTTTACTAAACCCCTATTAAAGAATACTTTCATTAAACTCCGAAGAGAGCTAGGAATTGTCTCATATAAAGATCTATGAATATCTATTCTCTACTACTTTCTCACATTATTTATTCTTTTTAATTGATGACAAACGGGGAGAAATATGTGTCATTATATTCATATAATAACATTTTGTTACAGGGACGGTAAGTTTATTATACACTAAAAAATGTTGCAGATAAGCTTTTTAGTCAGGAGGAGATAAACATTTAGGGGGAGCAATTTATTATCTCAACAAATATGCAAGGTGTTGTTGTCAATCAAAAAAGGGGGAGAATGTTGATTCACAAGATTTTTGATTTAAGACAACGACGAATTGAAGATCATATTGAAGAGCTAAGGTCATATTTATATGTGTGTATTTAGTCATGTTAGATATTTGTTAAAATCTATCCTCTTAGTATAACACGAATGCACAAATGATTTATATATATATATATATATATATATATATATGTAAACGACTAGAAATAGCCATGACTGGACATAATTCATCTGAACCAGTCAACTGGTTCAAAATAGACCAGTCGACTGGTCAGTGAATTTTTGTCCAGTAACGGCTAGTTTCTACATATTTTTAAATATAAACGATTTTTAGTATTTTCAACCAGTTGACTGGTGATTTACAGAATAGTTGACTGACTTGAAATAGCAGCCATTTTTATGAAAGGTTGCCATTCTTCATAAAGGGGTTTCTCTTAATTTCTGAAAAGAAATGGGTGCATCTCTTTGATTAAACTCTTCATGAAGGATCACTACTTTTTAACTATCATATATACACTTCAATCATAGTTTTCTAATCACCAATTCTTTCCAAATCTATTCTATTTTCTGATCTACATTTCTATACTCTTGCATTCTAAAAAGCTTTCATATATTTAAGTTACTAGTTGAATCATTGGAATTATTTCATATCTCTTGATTCAATAAGTGACATATTTCCTTCAATCTTCACATACACAATATACTATGAAGGATAAGATTATAGGAAGGGTGTACTTAATCTTTGGCTAGTCAGTGTTTCGAGAACACAAGCAGAAGTCAAACTCTTGTCATTTGTAAAAGTCCTGTGTCAGTGCTCAGGCGGGGAAATCCTTGTTGGGGCTCAGATTGTTGTGAACCTATTCCTCCGGGTAAAGAGAGGGCGTTTATAGTGAATTCAAGAAGGAGTCTTGGACTGGACGTAGGACGGGAAGTCCGAACCAGTATAAAATTCCTGGTGTCACTTTACTTACTGCATTGTACTATACAAGTTAAAATATCATAGTCAATTCCGCTTTATCCATATGCAAAGATCCTACACAAAGTCACATGACTTTTCATCATTATCTGCCCATCAAACAAATGGGCAACCAAGGGCTTCAATTAATATGGTGGAAGCTCCAGTTGAAGAGTGTCACCTAAATCTTGGCCCTCCAATAAACAGAATCAATGTGATCCATGGCGAACAACATCTCACTGGAAACTACCCAGCAGCACAGAGATGATATCTAAGGAAAGCCCGTGAGGGAATATTCTCCATCCAAAAGGATCCATCATTGAATAATGCCCACTTTGACCTCAAGGTTCACAATTTGGTAATTTCTCCAGAAGAGATGAAAAAAGGGTACGTCATCCACACCTTGACCCCTTCATGATAACAACATAGATTGGGCTTTCTGTTATGGCCAAAATTCTTGTTGATGCAGGAAGCGCGGTCAACATCAGCTTTAAACATGCTTTTGATCAAATGGGGGTCTCTGGAAAAAAGCTAGAACCAAGCAATGAGCCTATTTTTGGATTCAACAATAGAGGATCTACTAAGCTTTTGTTCAAGTAGGATTGTCTCCTATCCATAGGACCTTCGAGACTCTATTTGTTGTTATCGACCAACCTTCCTACTATAACGCCTTCTTTGATTGACTCGCTCTAGAGGAAATTGATGCTTTTGTCTCTTCCAAATACTCTATGCTGAAGTTCTTGACAAAACAAGGATGGGTACCATCAGAGGAGAACAATTTAGTTCTCGCAAGTTGTATTCTGCGACAGTTGACAAATACAAAAGGGAGTATTCCGCTTACTTTGATTCCTCTACTATTTTTCAACCTTCAGATGATCAATTTTTACATCTAACATTCGAAGCTAAACTGAAAATTAATAAAACTGACAAATGCATGAATGGTAGGTACACTTATTTGAGAAGGAAAAGAAAAAGAAAAAGAGTCGATGAAATAAGTTTGGCGGAGGAAGAGGAAATTGTGACAGATTTAGACTCCCATGGGGATATCGAAAGAATCAAACCAATAGAAGACTTGGAAGAAATCGGTGTTAACCCGCCTATAAGGGCGAAACTATCAAATTAGGGAAAAGGTTAGCTGAACCTTTGAGAGTGAGCTAGTTCGTTTCCTATAGGTCAACAAGTATGTTTTTGCCTGGATTCATTCAGACATGGTTGGAATAAACCCTTTTGTTATGAGCCATGCTTTGAATATCAACCCATTCATAATCCCTGTTTGGAAAAAGAAGAGGCAATATGACAGAGACCAGACAGAGGCTTTAAAAGAGAAAGTAAAGAAGTTAGAAACAAATGGGTTCATCCGGGAAGTCTTTTATCCCAAATGGCTAGCCAACCCTGTATTGGTGAAAAAATCTAACGAAAAGTGGAGAACTTGTATTGACTATACGGATCTAAACAAAGCTTGCCCAAAGGATTGTTATCCCCTTCCGCGGATAGACCAGTTGGATGGTGCGACAAGTGGACATAGGTTGTTATCCCTTATGGATGCCTACTCAGGATACAACTAGATTCCCATGAACAAACCCGATGAAGAACATACAAGTTTCATTATCGATTGTGGAAGGTTTTGTTACGAAGTAATGCCCTTTGGGTTAAAGAACGCTGGAGTAACATACCAGAGGTTGGTTAACAAAATGTTCCAAGGTAAAATAGGGAGAAACATGGAGGTATATGTGGATGACATGCTAGTAAAATCAACCAAAGTGGAAAGCCATATGGAAGACCTAGAAGAAATGTACAACATCTTAAGAGACTATCAAATGAATTTAAACCCAGTAAAATGTTCTTTTGAGGTACAGTCCGGAAAGTTCCTGGGGTATGTGATCAACGAACATGGGAATGAGGCTAGTCCTGATCAAATCCAAGCCATAAGAGATATGGAGGAACCCAAGACAAGCAAAGAAGTCATGAGCTTAAACGGGAAGGTATCAGCCCTCGGTCGGTTCATTTACAAAGCCACTGACATGTGTGTCCATTTCTTCGATGTCATAAAGAAAAAGAAGAACGTTGACTGGAACGAAGAATGCATAAAAGCTTTTCAAGAATTGAAGGACTATATGTGGAAACCCCCTGATTTATTAGTCCCAAGAAAGGGGAATATTTATACCTTTATATAGTTGTTTTATAATATGCAGTAATCTCGGTCCTCATAAGAGAAAAGGTTGGAACTCAACACCCGATTTACTATG
The DNA here is from genome assembly GCA_030737875.1 of Allium sativum. NCBI lineage: Eukaryota > Viridiplantae > Streptophyta > Magnoliopsida > Asparagales > Amaryllidaceae > Allium > Allium sativum. Next base: position 226,310,189 of record CM060909.1, on the reverse strand, counting down.
TTAACAGAAGACTAAAGGATGTTGAGACCTGATATCCTATGGTGGAAAAACTATCCTATTGCTTAATACTAACAGCACGGAAACTCGAGGAGTTATTCCCAAGCACATCCCATTAATATTTTAACCAACTTCCCACATATGCAAGTTTTCAGTATGCCGGAGACCTCAGGAAGGTTAGTAAAACGAGGAATTGAGCTTAGCTAATATGAAATCGAATTTCTCCCTCGAACAATGATCATAGGGCAAGCTCTCGTATATTTTTTAAATGAGTGCACGAGTTTCATCATAGAGCAGTCGACAAAGGAAAACAATCTAAAGGCTAAGTGGCAGTTGTTCGTAAATGGAGCTTCGAACGAGCAAGGGGCAAGGGCAATAATCACCCCTGATGAACATCATCTAAATTATGCAATGAAGCTGGGCTTTGCGGCGACAAATAATGTAGCAGAGTACGAGTTAATGATGGCAGGCTAAACCTAGCACTACAATTAAAGATTCCCCGGATTGAGATCTTTAGTGACTCATAGTTGATGGTCAATCAAATCAAACAAACCTACCAAACAAAGGATCCTCGGTTGGACTTATATGTGAAAAGAATACTAAAGATGCTTTCCCAGTTCGAGGATATTTCCATACAGCAAATCCTAAAAGAGGAGAACTCTCAAGCCGACTCATTAGCAAAATTGGCTAGTTCCTGAGGAGAACCCGAGATTCGAATAATCCCTGTAGGATACCAGGAGAAAGCAAGCATTGAGCAAGAAACATATGAATCAGGAAAGGAATTGTTAGTCTTAACGAGATCCCAAGCCTTGGAAAGGGAAAATGATGTAGAAAAGGATATTGCTTCCAATGAGAAACCCATTTCCGTTGAAACAGAATACCATTATGAGAACACTTGAATGGCTCTAATCATATACTATAATCTAAATGGAGTTCTACCTATCAACAAGTAAGATGCAAGGAAAATAAAACACCAGGCTCCTACTGGACAAAACGCTTTATAAAAAAGGGCATTCGCTCTGCTACTTAAGGTGTATAAGCATTGAGGATGGGCTCAGAATATTGAAAGAAGCAAACGAAGATTTATGCGGAGATCATTCCAATGGAATTAAGTTGGCTAAGAAAGCCATGCAACAAGGCTTCTAATGGCCACAAATGGTTAAAGAAGCCATTGAGTATGTCAAAAAAATGCGAGAAATGCCAAAGGTACTCTAAATATCCGACTACCTCCAAGTGACTTAACCACTATCTCAAGTCCATGGCCTTTCGATGAATGCGGAATAGACTTGATTGGCCCCTTACCAATCTACAAAGGAGGAGCTAAATATGTTGTAGAATCTATCGATTACTTTACAAAATGGGTAGAGGCAGAACCCCTTCCAACCATCACATCTAAGTAGGTGTTGAGATTTGTAATAAAGGATATTGTCACACACTTTAGAATTCCTTATAAATTATATTAGATAATGAAACACAATTCGAAAGCGAGAAGTTCACACGATTTTGTGATAAGAAGGTAATCATTAAGATTTTTCCTTCAGCAACATACCCAAGGGAAAATGGGACCGTCGAAGCTTTGAACATAACCATAAAGACAATCCCCAAGAAATGACTAAACCAAGCTAAGGGAAATTGGGTAGAAACTCTAACAATTCTATGATTTTTGTTTGATGACAACAAACATATATTTATATTATAAATGTGTTTGTTATTGTACTGTTATACTACATCACAAATAGGAATATGACATTTATATTTAAATAGAATACTACTGTACAAGAATTCAAATATTCAAATAGTAGTTTATTCAATTGTAATATTCTATTTCATCATTCCAAACAGTACAAATTTATAACTCCACTATTTGTACATTTCACTGAAATACAACACATTCACATTCAATTTCATTTCTATACATTGTTGGCTCACTACGACTCTCAAACACTCATGTTACATTTCAGTTACACAATCATATACACATACACTTCACTCTCTGTTATACATTCATTGATACTGTCACTTGTCTTCTGTCTGTCATCTTCACTATCAGTCAGTCTTCTGCTTACTTATCAGAATAAGAAACACACACAGAGTAATTTGGAACATTTTTTTTTTAAATTCCAGCATATTTAATTTTTATTTAAAAAATTATTTGCCTCAGAATTTTGGTGTCTTTCTCATTATTTTTCATGACTTGATCTGATTTTTTATGGACACCCATCTGTGTTTATATAGCTTGTGATATTCACAGTGATACACTGTAAATACCACAAGGTAAGAAAATCGTCTGTAGTGCTCACATATATATAATCTGTCATGCATTGTACATGTATACACATACATTTGTATGTATATACACATATTTACGGTGCAGGGCCAAAATGGTCAGCAAGGGACAAATACATCAAGTTGCGCCGCTGTTTTCAGGTGATGCCTAACACAAATGTACAGTGCAAGGGTCAGGTGTCCATGAACAACAGTCAAATGCAAAACCAAGCCGAGCTAGTGAGCATCATACACTAGACGAACCCGATTAAAAAATCAAGCCAATGATACTATGGTGATGACTGATGTGTTAAGCCAGTTTAACACAAGAGTGGAGCATGGCAAGGAGTTCATGAAAGCACACAAACAAAACAGTTCAAGTGCATGAACAAACTCAAGTGACTCAAACCATCATGTACAACAGCAAATACAAGTGACAAGTAAAGCAAAATTTATATACTCAAGTCAAAACAGCAAAAGGAATACATGTCAGACCAAATTCACAAATGTACTGTGATGAAGGAAGCTCATGACAATTCATAGTGAACATGCACATGCAAATGTTTCAGCAAAAGTGGACCAACCAATGCAGGTTGTAACAATCCTGGTACAGTTGAGCATATTTTATAATGTGATTAATTTAGAAACGTATTTCACAAACCATTTCTGTACCTACCATATTTTTGTCATCCATATTGGTTTTATATACTGAGGATTTTTTCATTTTGGAACAAAATAAAATATAATATTCATAAGTGTTTCTCTAGCCTCATTTAAAAATCCAAGCTCTGGTTATGCATGGTTATGTGATTACTTATATTTAAGCTGCAACTGACCTCATTTAAGAATCCAAGATCTGGTTATGCGTGGTCAGTGTGCTCTTAAATAAAAAGAAAAGAAAATAATTTGCTATAAATATTTTTTTGTAATGACCCAGGATTTTCGGACAACGACTAAAATACGTCAGAACTAAATTTTTTGCAATACATTAATAATTTAGTTATTAATGTTGATATTCACTTGAATGACCCGGAAATTGTGATAAGTTTATTTATAACATCAGTGAGCGTCACTAAAACTTGACAACTTTTAGTGTGACTAAATTCTGTAGTAAAGCAGCAGTAGTAGGACCCTATAACAGCGTTAGTGAAGCGCTATAGAAAAGCGTTACTAAAGGAACTGTAACTAAAGCGTCGCAACTCTTTAACTTAAGAAATCGATCGATTGGAGAAATAATCCCAACAGCAACTAAAGGAGAAATTGATCAGATGATTATTAGACTATTATAGGACCCTATTGCAACCTGTTTTAGACATGACTTAGCAGAGAAATTTGGAGAACCAATAGGCTAAGTCAAGCACACATACGCTAGAACAAACATGTTCTACACGCAACTTGAAGGCCTTAGTTCAAGACTATCTATAACCAATCAAAGGAAAAGTTCTGCTGTAACTTTTAGACCATCATACATCCGTACTAATGCATCAATAAAATAGCATAGCTTAGCATCAATATTTGGAGAAATCGTGCGACCAAATCTATACAACGTACAAGTATAAATGGCCATATTTTTATATGCAACATTCAAGGCCAAACTCAACAAATCTTTGCGCCTAGAACTAAGTAGAACTGATGTAGCTAAAGACCCTAAACAAGTAGACTTATAAGCTATTAAATCCCCATAGCATCATACAAACTAGAAGGCCATAAACAGCCCACATTTTGCGCAAGGAAGAATACCATTCTCAGCTGAGACAAAGACATATAAACAGCCCAAACCAGCCCATATACATGCATCCATTCCCTTTTAGAACAAAACCCATTAGACCACTACTTCATGCTTAAGATATGCAAGTACAGTAGGATAGTGACATGAGAATAATAGGGTTAATACTTAAATGAAAATAGGAGCTATTACATGATATGGCGCAGGCAATATAGTTGATGAATCATGCTAGGATGAAACCATTGTTTAATTCACTTCTAGAAGCAAGTACAACATGGTGAAAGTGATGTTTGCCATAGATGGAAACAATGAATGGATCTCATTCATCCAACAAGACATAAGCAGGCAAAACAAAAGGAACGTTGCTTTCATCCAATATTTGCTGCTGTACATACACTTGCGCAAATCCATTGATAGAGGAAGATTATGAAATTGTTTAAGGTCATCTTCTAGAAGCAAGTACACTTGATGATGGTGATGTTTGCCATGGCCAAAACAAATGGATGGCTCTTCTTTCTCCACCTAGATTCATACATATAAAACAAGGTAACATGTTGCTTTCCACCATATATTATTTGCTGTACATACTTGCGCAAAGTCTTTTGATGAGAAAGAATATAAACTAAATTATACTAAGTAAAGATACATGTATAACCCACATTATTCCAGCGGGCTCCATTCATGCAAAACAAAGTTAAGATGTTGCTTTCAAAGATATGCTGCTGTCCATTTCTTCTCTGCGCAACAATCTTTGATAGAGAAAGAATTAGATTTTAGTGATTTAAACTAATACACAAACTAATAAAATACACTATAACATTTGCCTATAAAAGAGGTTATCATTTCTCCATTTTTATGGATCTTAAAACCGCAAGCATTGAAGGAGAAATGGAACCCATTTTACTACTGTCAAACCGTGAGCATGTAAGAGGAAAACTGGCGCATGCAAGGCTGTCAAACTACAAGCAAAAAGAGAAGAATGGAAACCTCTTTGCTGCCGGATCTAAGTGAGTAAACCCTCACAAATCTTCCTATGTATGCATGCGTGTATTCACTGTTTCCATGCTAGTATAGTTGATATTTATTACTACTGTTAAACCGCAAGCTGTGTGTGACTAAAACTGGTGAGATCTTCACGTATGAAATTCATATACCAAGTTAGAGAAAAATAAATGTATATATACTAGTTTACATTAGTATATATGAGTAGTATAGGACCTTGTTTGATGTGGTGTTGTGTTAGTTTGAGAAACACACCAAAACCCGCAAGCTATGCTTGACTGTGTGCACCAAAACTATCATGATTCTCCTGTATGACTGTATATGCTAGTTAGAATATGATGCCTACTCATATACTAGCCTATATTAGCATATATAAGTAGTTACAAGGTTTGTGTTTACTGTGCGAAGTATTGTTTGAGAAAACAAACTAAACCGCAAGCTATTATCAATATATGCGCACCCAAAACCATGAACAAAACTTATATGAAACCACTATTCAGGGTACGGTAGTGACGCGCACTTATATGTCAAGATTATACAACCAAACAGTAGGATATTTGGTTGAGTAGATCAAGAGAACAAGTCGTTTAGTCGAATCATGTTCATAGCTTGAACACAAAGTATATACACGGTATGGGGATCGAACGGAGTTGCGTACACTCGCGCAACTATGTTTAGAACACTATAGAATCACTGAAATGAATTCGTAGCATATTGATTAAGAGTTTGAACGTGTTTGTTTTGAATGGGGTACTCGCGGCTGTTTTCAGTTCGAAGAAGAAATGCTCCTCGCCGGAGCCATGGTGAACCACCGCACCAGGTGGGATAGAAGCGTCTGGACGTGGCCTTGACGTGGGTAGAAGCGCTGGCGTTCCAGCGGGAGAAGATGGCCGTACGGTGGTAATTCTTCGATGAAGCCACGGTGGGTAAAATGAAAGGTGACCGCCCCTTTTGTTGATCAGCTGAAACAGATGATCTGCACGTACGGATCACCAATTCTGAACTGATCCGCGAAGGTAAACCTTTTCCGAGAATAAAATTAAAGTTAAATAATTTATTTAATTATTTATTTATTTAAATAATTAAATAAACGATAAGCTGATCGGTGTAAATCGAATGTTAGATATTCGAGATAGAGATGATTAAACAGAAGTGATGAATCGAGTTTAGTTGATTAAACGTAGTTAATCAAGTTAAGTTGAACGGATGTAGTTAATCAGTTAAGTTGATTAGAAGTAGTTAATCAGATTAAGTTGAACATACGTAATTAATTAATGATGATCGAATATCAGATATTCGAGATTGAACAGAAATAGTTAATCAAGATAAAGTTGAATAGAAGTAATGAGTCGAGTTAAAGTTGATTAAGCTAATTAATTAGATTATAATTTAATTGAATATTAGTTATTCGATTAAAGATAATGGGATGTTAGACATTCGAGTTAAAAATGATTAAACATAGTTAATCAGTGAAGTTAATTAAGTGAAGATTAATTAAGTGAAGTTGATTAGTAAAGTTTAGCCCGTGCTCCGCGCACGAATATAAAATGAAGTAAATTAAAAGAAGATTTTTCACTAGAAAGGATTAAAGCCCGTGCTCCGCACACGGTATAACATGATATGAAATAAAGAGGTTAAGTTAATATTTTTCGAAATAAAAATATTAAAGGAACATGAATTCTTGAAAATAAGAATTTCAAATGAAGTTACTGAAATTAGAAACTGACTTGAATTAATAAGTTGAATGATTTTCTGAGGATTTATCTGATGTTGGTTTCGGCCTTCGGGGTTTATACTTAGGAAGTTGTTCTCTTAATGATTACAGTCAGCGACTGATTGATGTGAAGGGATAGTGATACGTAAACACAGAAATATCAATATATATATACATATATGATGATTGATCAAATAGGAATTTCAATTCGAAATAAGATTGTTGTGTGCACACGTATTTTCATTTGATAGTTAAGTCATCGACTATCAAAGTTTTGACCATTTTAACGTTGTTAATATGGAGAGACCGGTTGGATTATCATCCGAAGAACCACTCCGTATTGGCATAAGCGTTGCGAGTCAAGAATGCTGAATATATTGAAGACGGAGAAAAATGCAAGGGCTATTGTATAAATCTTAGATAACAGTGCCTAAGATGGTTGTACGGAATAGTACCTTCGGTTTGTCCAGTCCCAGGACAACTTGTATGGACGAATGTCTGACAGAGTACTCCTAACTGATCACGTACGTTGATCTTTTCAAACGTAGTTATAAGTGGTAGAGAAATTCGTTTCTCTTACTTTATACTTATAATTTATTTTTGGAGAAGTCAATTAGTGGATTAGCGGGTTTGACGATGTGACGTTCAAAGCAAACAAAAAGCATGTGTCAGGGTACGTTTAGCTTCAAGCTTCACAACCGGAAATGACAAAAATCGGGCAGGCAGCATGGCTATGTGGGTAGCTCCCATTAGGATGTATCATCATCTGATCTAGAGTTTCAATTACTTCTTAAAATCTATTGTCGATTCTGACCCGTTTCGGGAAACGGTGGGTAGCTCCCAACCGTTGGTGATATACATTCGATACACTCAAGCGAAATGAGTGGTCGGTCATGTGTGGCCGGGTTACAAGACGTTCTTGTTGAACCCGTGTATTCGTATCTAGAGATACACCTCCGGAAGGTGATCCCATACCTTGTCATAGTTGGAAACCAAATATCCATACGCACTTACGGTTTTGTTTGTATACTATAAGTAGAATGTGAGATGAAAGCATTCTACTAGATTGTAATTATTTGTGGACACATAGACATTATCATAATATCTGTTTAAATATGCAAACTGTTTTGATCTCATAAGGTAAAAACCCGTTCCGTATTCACGGCGTGGTCTTATGAATCATTGTGATTTATTAAACTTGTTTATAAATCGTTTACTCATACCAGTCCATGACTGACCCGGAGTTTATTTTCTGTGTTTTCCCTTAAACTCTTGGGTACTCATAATATTTATTATGAGTAGACAAGTGATCCAGGTTTTTAAGGTAACTTGGAGTAGCTGGATGGCAGGATCTGAAGTGTTGGCTTATCTATCATATGTTATGTAGAATTATCTGCAAGTTAGTATCACAAGTGTTAAGTATGTAATTGTGATAACATGTATCCGTATGTATGAAGTATTTCAATGTACTTGACTTATGTTATGTAATATTTTGGGTTATTATATATTGTCCCAAGTTCCGCTGTGAGATTCTGATGTCTTTTCTTAGTTCTATTCTTCTATCTATTTCTTTTCTTTCATAATTATCTGGATTTTGTCGACTCTTGGACGCTCGATATGTGAGATATATCGGATATCCAAGGTCTCTGAAATCCGGGTCATTACATTTTTTTTTGAAATTCTCCTTCGTGTGTGAAAACCAGCCTATCAATCCATTTTCTAATTGGGAAATGTGTTAAAATATTATGATTTGTTGATTGATAGCTATTGGGATTTGAGATTATTTGATTGCAACATTTAAATTGAATCTATAATTATAGTCGAAATCCATCACTGTTTTGTGCTCATCTTTTTATAAAAATTCTTTTGAAAATAATTGGAAATCATTTTAAAATCTCTCTCCATTTTTATAAATTTCATCGTAAATCTATCATTCTAAAATGTGAAATTTGCCACTAATTCTTAGAATATTATGATTTTTGTTTGATTAATTGAGATTTATGATGTTCTTTCTCTTAAGCTGATATTTTTTTGGGTCATTTTTCATCACTGTTTTAATTTTCTTTATCCTTTTGATGATAACAAAAGGGAGAGAATGGTTAAGATTTTGATTTATAAGTGAATATTTTAATATTGAAAAATTCATTCAATTTATTCTGTTCACTCATGCACATATTTAGGGGGAGTTTAGTTGTAGGGGGAGCATTCAAATAGGGGGAGTTCAATAATCCAATGTCAAACACATTTATTATAAAAATACATTCAAAATCTTATTTTATGTTTGTCATCATCAAAAGGGGGAGATTGTTGTCTCTAACAATTCTATGATTTTTGTTTGATGGTAGCAAACATATATTTATTATTATAATGTGTTTGTTATTGTACTGTTATACTACATCACAAACAGGAATATGATATTTATATTTAAATAGAATACTACTGTACAAGAATTCAAATATTCAAATAGTATTTATTTAAATATATTTTATTTCAACATTCCAAACAGTACAAATTTATAACTCCACTATTTGTACATTTCACTAAAATACAATAAATACACATTCAATTTCATTTCTATACATTGTTGCCTCACTACAACTCTCAAACACTCATGTTACATTTCAGTTACACAATTGTATACACATACACTTCACTCTCTGTTATACATTCACTGATACTGTCACTTGTCTTATGTCTGTCATCTTCACTATCAGTCAGTCTTCTGCTTACCTGTCAGAAAAAGAAACACACATAGAGTAATCTGGAACAATTTTTTTTGAATTCTAGAAGAATTAATTTTCATTTTAAAATTTTATTTACCTCAGAATTTTAGTGTGTTTCTCATCATTTTTCATGACTTGATCTTATTTTTTATGGACATCCATCTATGTCTAGACAGCTTGTGATATTCATAGTACAATGTGAATATCACAAGGTAGACAAATCGTCTGTCTCACATAGATATAATCTTCCATGCACTATACATGTATACACATACATGTGTATGTATATACACATATTTACTGTGTAGGGTTAAAATGGTCAGCAAGGGACAAATATATCAAGCCGCTGTGTTCAGGTGAAGCCCAACACACATGCACAGTGCAAGGGTCGGGTGTCCATGAACAACGGCCAAATGCAAAACCAAGCCGAGCTAGTGAGCAACGTACACTAAACCAACCCGATTAAACAATTAAGCCAACAATACCATGGTGATGGCTGATGTGTTAAGCTGGTTTAACACAAGAGTGGAGCATGGAAAGGAGTTCATGAAAGCACACAAACAAAATAGTTCAAGTGCATGAACAAACTCGAATGACTCAAACCATCATGTACAGCAACAAATGCAAGTGACAAGTAAAGCATAATTTATATATTCAAGTCAAAACAGCAAAAGGAATACATGTCGAACCAAATTCACAAATGGACAGTGATGAAGCAAGCTCATGACAATGCATAATGAACATGGACATGCAAATGTTTCAGCAAAAGTGGACAGACCAATGCAGATCAATGGAAATGGTATATGCATTTGTGAACGCATGTGCAAATTCAATTATTCATGTAGAAATTACAAACTGATCAGGCATGCAACAAGTGATACTACAACATAAATTTTAAGGACAAGAGCACAACAAAATAGAATGGAAGTGGCAAGCCACATATTCAAATACAGACGTTAAAATATGGTGCATGTTCGAGAAAGTTACAAAGATGTACAAGGCCAGAATACTCAAGCAAAGCACTCAGCTTATTCAAGTCAACGGGTGCAAAGGATCAAGCCATGCAAACACTTTTGGCAAGATTCAGGTCAACAGCAAAGCCAAAAGTTTAATGATCAAGGATTGATTTCCAGAAATACACAATGTGTTTTGGGCAAGAAAACATTTTTGACAAAAACAACACAATGAACAACATGGGACGGCATTAGTTTTTGGCAAGTTTATTTTTTCCAAAAAACATTCTTTTTTGGAAAGAAGAACAAGTTTATTTTGCTTCTCAACACTATACAAAAATGTCTCCAGCATTCACTAAGAATCATTTCAAGAAAATAATCAAGTGAATCAATTTCCAGAAAACAGAGTCAAGTCCATGTGATCTCAACCTTTTTTGACAACTCAGATTTTTTAATGCAAATATATTTCCAGTATTCAAAAATCAGCAACAGACAATGGTATTTCGGGCAAGAATTAGATAAACAAATGAAATACATATAAAGAGTATCAATCGTGTTCTTGTTTCTCAAGGCAAATATATCATTTGAATGATTTCCGGAAATCTCAGTGATACATATATGGGAAGCTGTTTAATGTTGTCTGAAATCAAGTTGACAAGAAACCACAGTTTCTCTTTTCCAGAAAATCAATTCAGTCTTGAATGTATATATGGGAATCTGTTTGCTTTCCAACAATTCACAAGAAACAGATAAATTACTTTTTAGATTTCAATAAATCAACAGAAGCCAAAACTGGAAAAACATTATCACATATCTTTTTTTTTTCAAAAGGAAGACGAGTTTGAATTTCAGAAATCCTTTTTTTTGGACAAGAATAACTTGGCATAGGAAGCAATTTGTCAAGCAATAAATCTCACAACAAAATCATGCAAGGAATCATCAATCAAAGTTGTTTTAAATTTAAACAAGGCAAGCGATACGCAATTATCTTAGGCAAGAAATCACAACATTTCCAGGAATCAAAATCACATTTTTGATTAATCAATGTACAGTTTTAGGCAAGAAGAAATTGTTCAATTGATTCCAGGAAATCGCGGCAATTTACAGGGCAACCAAAACGGGAATCACAAGCAAACAATCAGACCAAGCATTATTGTGAAATCAGAGAGAATTAAGGATTTAATAATCCTATAAATTCAACCAATTCATCACAGGCATAAGAGATCGAAAACCAAGGCAACAGTTCAAAGAAAAAAACATAGAAAATCAATTTCATAGAACTTATAATTTCGGAGATTTTTCAATTGCAATTACAAATCCCAAATCGAAGCATTAGAAAGCCATAAAGATTCGAAGCATCAGACTGTTAATTCAGAAGCATACGATTGAACTCACGATTTGGGAGATTTTGCTAAACCCTAATTTTGTTTTCCTTTGGACGACATTTTTTTAGAAGAGGAAATAGCAAAACAAAGTGGTCGGTTTACTTTACATTGGGCTAAGCCTAGAACTAGGTTTTAGTGTTTTTTTTTTACTTTTCATTTGTAAATTGTTCAAACTGTTTTCTAGTTTGTCTATAAAACTAGCAGTTTACTAGAGTTTGTAAAATCTAGGGTTTACTAGTTACGGGTCTGTAGCTAGGGGAATGTCTGATCTAGGGATATAGATCAGTCTAGGGTTTTGAGCGTAGAATTAGAATAGGAGTGGGGTTCACGAGTTTACAGGGTCTTGTAAGCGGGATCTGTTTTATTACCTAGTAGAAACCTTAGTGAATGCAGAAATAGGAAGAGTTTGCCGAAGCTGGGTAAATTTGTGTGTTATTTTCATTCTTCATTTACTTACTATGCTATTATCTATGATCTGATATTTTAATACAACGAATTAATTAAAAAAAAACTATTCACCCCCTCTAGGGTTAATCTAGATCCAACAATAATTACTCTTAGTGCTTTGGGCATATAAAACTTCCGCCAAAACGGCAATAGGACATACTCTGTATTCTCTAACGTACAGATGTGAAGTTATGCTTCCAATCGAGGTTGAGATCCCCTCGCACCAAAGGATAGCCTATGCATTATATCCTAATCAGGAATTAAAGAAGGAATCCTTAGACCTGGTACATGGGTTAAGAGACGAGGCCACGATTAGAACAGCTGAATAACAGAGGAAGATCACTAAGTACTACAACTCAAGGGTTAAAGCTAGAACCTTCTCAAAGGGAGATTTTATCTTTCGAAGGGTAATAGCCAACACAAATATTATATCGGATGGTCCGCTTGGCCCAAACTGGGAAGGACCCTTAACCATTCATCAAGAAGTCATACCTAGAACATATTGACTTTGCAAATCAAATGGTGATCTCGTACCAAGGACGTGGAACTCAGAACACTTAAGACCATATTTCTCAACGATAAATGAATAAAGAAAGGTCTTGTCTGAAAATACTCACACAAACAAGGGAATGGACCCTCTCAAACTTTGGAATAACCCGAAAAGGGTCAAATTATGAATGGACAAAAACCGTTGGACACCCCACGGAGAGGGGCGATGTATAAGCCTTTAACATCGTCTAAGTCAGAAATGACCAGGTTAAAGCATCAAAATCGTAAGCCTTCGATCTACGCTAGAAATGGTCGGGACGGAGCATCGAATTAGCACGCCCTGCCTCTGCTCACAAAAGAGTAATCCCTGCCTTTTCGATGAGCCAAGCACGTCCTACCTCTGCTCGCAAACGAGCACGTCCTATCCCTGTTTATTTTCCTCGTATCCCGTAGAAGGGAACGAACAAGCACGCTCTGCCTCTGCTTCAACTAAGTACGTCCTGCCTCTGCTCATAGAAGAGGACGCTATATCTCTACTTATGAATCCTTCCAAAGAAGGGAGAAAAGCCCAGAGAGTAGCTCATGAAGACCCCCATTCTCTGCTTCGACAATCAAATGCCTATAGAGTGGCTCACGAAGCACGTACATCCTCTGCTTCATAAATCAAACCCGAAGGGGGTAATGAAATTAATTGCCAGAAGTGGATTTCTGGCTCATATCTTAAATATCTGAATCTGGGTTAGTTTAGGACTTCTATTATTACCAGAAGTGGATTTTTGAACTCCTATATAAAATACCTGAATCTGGGTTAGTTCAAGACTTCTATTATCGCCAGGAGTGGATTTCTGGACTCCTTATCTTAAATATCTGAATCTAGGATGGTTCAGGACTTCTATTATTATGAGAAATGGATTTCTAGATTCCTTTCTTAAGTACCTGAACCTGGGTTGGTTTAGGACTTCTACTATTACCAGAAGTAAAAATCTGGTCTTTTATCTTTAAAAAACCCGAACCTGGGTCGGTTCGGTACTTCTATTCTTGCCAAAACATGGATTTCTGGCCTCTTGTTAAATATTTCTGTTTTTTTAAATAAGGCTCCTGTTCTTTCGTCAAGGACCCGGATACGGGTTGGTTCGGCACTTCCCCTATCTCCAAGAAGTGAAGTCATGGTTTTCCATTATGAACTTTCGAGTGTGAGTTTTCTAGTCTTTCATTCAGTACCCAGTAACAAATTTTCAAACCCACCGTTAGAATGGTATCATGGGCACCTCATCACGAAATTTGGTATCAAAGGGAAAATCAGTACACATTCCATAGCCAAGGAGTTTTTCTAAGCCTTATTCCTTATTTCTGCAATAGGAAGCAAAGTATTAATGAATATAAAACCATAATTGTCGGTCTAATAACATGCTAATAAGGCTCAGTTCTGAGCGACATCTAGTATAGTTTGGTCAAAATAATTGCAGAAATTACGATTAAGGCTAAAGGACTAACACAAAGTAATAGCTGTTGGATTTCATGCAGTGGAGATGTAGGAAAAAGTTTAAGCAAAAATGTCACCGATCGAAAAGGACAAGCTGACTTGAAAAGTTAGAGATACCCCTTCCTAAGCGGGGCGGGTAAAATGTTACTACCAGTTGTAATGTCCCGACTTTTTCGACCATTTTAAAATCATTTTAATAAGGAATTAAAATGAGATTTTTAATTGAATTCAAAACTCAAGAGATTCTTGAAACAAATATATATGTATAAGCATATGTATGTAATAATATTATAATATATATACTTGATTTAATCTTTGATTTGGAAAGATAAAACAAGTATAAAATATTTATACAGAAATCTCAAGAAATAATTCCTATGAAGAGTAAATACTTCATAGTGATATTTTAACAAAGCAAGAATGTTAAAATAAAAAAAGACTTATAACATAAAAGAAAAGAGCATTTGTTCACTTGGAAAATAAAGAAGGACTTTGGAATAAAAACACCACAACATGAATACTTATGCCATGAGATAAATCGGCTACAACATGAACACTAGCATATAAAAACATTGTTTTTGATCAAAATAAATATCTTGGAACAAAAGAAAAAATACAAATCCCATAGTGAGACAAAAACATTTAATGAAAGCTACCTTGAATAGTAGACTAAGATGTGCAAAACCATTCCCTAAAAGCCTCTACATTTCAGTTTTGCGTGTGCAAAGAAATATCCAGCAAAGAAGAGACAAGGAGAACCCATTTGTTAAATACATTAAAATCCAAAGAGAGATCCTAGCATTTAATGAAAGTAAGGTTCAACCTTCTAGAAGATAGCACCTAGTATCCATTCATTGGCTAAAATCGTTAATGAGACAAATTTTCCATGCATGTGCCGTAGGAGACTAAGGGGAGAGGAGAGTAAGGCTAAAGGATTTTTACTGTTAAAACATGTGCTAGAAATTCATTGTTTAAAGCATGAAAACCACTATAAATACCACTCAAGTTCCTCACTTTCTTCTCACAAACAAAAACCGATTTCATCTCTAATTTCTGAAGCATTTTTCTGGATTCTTGGATAGCATCAAGTGAGTGAAACACCTTTAAAATTCTGTGTTTAAACATTTCTGTAAACAGTTTTTGTTTACTAAGTTAAACTGCCAAGTTTTGTTTGATCACTGTCTGTTACTGTCGACAAGTAAAACATGATGTTAGATCATCCTGATTACATCCTTATAAACCGATCTCTCCTGTAGTGTGTATCATAGAATGCTTGTGTAAGTTGATTTGATGATTCCCAGTATTTATTAGAACCTGTATTATGCTCTGTAAAATACAGAACATATACATTTTGATTTTCGGAAATGAATAAACCTGTTGCTTCATATTTGATTGATGAAAACCATACAAAAACATATCACACACATTACAAATGGGATCAAAGAAGGGATATGCAAAAAGCTGGTCTGTTTAAAACAGAAAATATAGTAACTCTCTGTAATGAGAATTCAAAGTGAATTTTCAAGTGTTATAAAAACTCGTTTGAATTATATAAACGTAATCACTGATCGAAATGATGATTTTTAAGATGAAAATCATGATTTTTAGTAATGTGAAACTCGAGAATGATGGGGATGGACGGAAAACGAGTTTGGGTGAAATTCCGGCGATGAGCGTCGGTGAACTCTAAGGCGAAGGGAGGGGAGGAGCGTGGGGGTTCGGGGATCATCAGAAAAATATAAATTAATTTTTCAAATAGATAGATTGTGAGAACGAATCGAAAATAGGGTTTATTACTATGTTAATGGGTTCGATTTTCATCGCCGGACTATTCACCGAGGTGGCGACTGGAGCGGTGCGATCTGGGGGGATGGCGGCGTCGGTGACTCACGGTGGCGTGGCAAGAAGCGGACGGGTTCACATGGACGAGGTGAAGCACGGGGACGAGTTTCCTGTATAAGTTCATTTTCGATCAAGAGGAGGAGGATGGTGATTTCATTGTAGCGTCGGAGAAACCATGATCGGATGGGTGGATGTCGACCTGGGGATGAAGCGCGACTTGTTGGGATAGGTGCGGTGGCTCCTCGTCGCGTCGAGGTGGTGTGCATGTGCACCACCGTGCACTGATTTCTGAATGAGACTAAAGTCCAGTGCCTCGGCATTGCCAAGGCATGGTACTTTGGCACTTCCAAGTCCAGTGACTTTGGCAGTGCCAAAGGCTGGTACTATGGCAGTGCCAAAGCCTGGCACTTTGACAGTGCCAAGACCAGTACTCTGGCATTTGCCAAAGACGATATTTTGAAATTTTGCAATCCGGTACTTCAGTACTTCGGTTAAACGATGTTTTTAAATTTAAAAATAGTTTTAAATTTAAATGTGAAATAAAAATAAATAAATTAATTAATTAAAAAGAAGTAGATCAAACCGACGAGTTCGACTGTAGAAGTTCGCTCAGTTTGAAATATAAATAATACGTGAAGAAATAATTTAAAATTTATTATTTAAATTATTTATAAATTAAATAATCATAAAGAAAGAAATAAAAAGGAAAGGGAAAAGTTTGAAACATCGCCCGAGCAGAAATAACCAAAGAAAGGAATATACATTGTGCGAAGTACGGGCATTTCCAAATGTTGAACAAAACACTGTTAAAACCATATACACCTCAACTGATTATTTTTAAAGAATAATTTAACTATTCTGAGGTAAACCAGATAAGCAAACACTGTTTGTAAAAAAGATAATTAATCTATAACGGAGTAATACTCCTGATTTTAACCGGTAAATATTTATCGACTGTAAAAGATTTTCGTACATCGTTCGAAGAGTCCGGAATAAACAATTCCACTTCGATTCGAAGTATACGACGCATATCAGAATGCTGAAGCCAAGAAGATGCAAGCGTTAATTTAAAATAAGTTTTTGGTCTGTTCAGTCCCAGAACAAACCCGAATGGACGAGTGTCTGACAACGTATGTCAGTCAGATTTTACACATCGAATTTACGTAAGTATATTACATGGTAGAAGAGGAATTCGTTTCTCTTAGCTTTATTACCCGTTATATATTTGGGTAATCGAATGGGTATTCCTGACGGATAAGACGATGTGACATTTAAAGCATGTAAAGAAAATATTTGTCAGATGAGAAAACGTGACCTCAAAACTTCACAACCTGGAAGTAACAAAAGTTGGGTTAGGCAGCATAGCTAGTTGGGTCATACCTAAGCAGGGTATATTATCACCATCTAGAGGACTTCCTTATTTTACTTCTTAAATCTATTTCGCTGCTGTAGCATTCGGAAACGGTAAATCGAGCTCAACCGTAGGAGTGATAATATATTCGTCACACTCAAGCTAAATGAGTGGACGGTCATGTGTGGTCGGGTTACAAGACGTTCTTGTTGAACCCCAGTGTATCCTCTCTAGAGTACACTGATCGGTGGGTGCTCCCATACCCTGTCTGTTGGAATCCAAACTCCAATAAGCGCTTTGCGACTTTTAGATCTGTATACTACATACATGAACGTGAGATGCAAGCGTTTCACTAAATTTATAATTATCTGGTAAAAATTATCGTAATATCAAATGTTTTGATATAAAATACTTGGTCATTTCCCATATGCTAGTTATGGTTTGACCTAATGCTTCTAAAGTAAAAACATGGATCAACATGAGAACCTTGACACTTATTTCCCTGTTTACAATTTTAACTATGTTTCCTCACACCAGTCCCCTGACTGACCCAGAGTTTATTTCTGTGTTTCTTAAACTCTTGGGTACTCATAATATTTATTATGAGTAGACAAGTAATTTTAGGTAAGGCAAGTGGAACATGATGCAAAACAAGTTCAAGACCCTAGTAGCTTATATGTTTTAGTTACCCAGTTTGAGTATCTATGGTATTGTAATATGGTACTGTATAATTATGCTGTTGAACCATGATGATGATGTAATTTACTATGATGTATCAGACCTTGTGATGTAATATATAAGTATTTGTGAAATTCCGCTGTGAGATTCTGATAACTTCTTACTCTTCTATTCTATAAGTTCTATCTTTTCTATCTCATCTTCTAAATTCTTTCAATAATGACACGGTTTTTCAAGGCATGGAAAATCGCGCCGTTACAGTTGGTATCAGAGCTTAGGATTTCTGGACACCTAGGCTATAAGTTAGTTCTGAGAGAGCGTATTTTTATAAAAACCATATAGTATAGGACGACCCTAGCTATTAATATAGGTTATCCCTAAGATTGTTTTCTCAACGAGTATTAACTCTCAAACCATATACTCAGGAAATTGACAATGAGTTCTCAAGCAAGGCGAGGCCGAGGAGCAAGTAGGGCAACTGCGACCAACGGGCACACTGTTAATCAGACCCAAGTGGATACGGCTGAAGTAGTCCAAGCTCAAATACAGCCGAACTTCGCTATGATTTGCAAGAATTACACTACTCTGGGAGGAAGAACTTTTAAGGGAACGGAATCTCTGGTTGACGTCCAAGCATGGATTAGATCATGTGAAAAGATTTTTAAGGGACTAAAGTTGGATGATGAGTACAAACGTCTCCTAGCATCATGGAATCTGGAGGGAGCCACAGCTATCTGGTGGGATGCCCAGACTGCAAATGCTCCAGAAGAGGATTTTAGTTGGGCTATGTTCAAAGAAGCTTTTGAAGCTCAATATCTGCCAGCAACTGGAAAAACCAGGATGTACTGAGACTTCATCGACCTGAAACAAGAAAGCATGACTGTCACTGAGTACGAGAACAAGTTCAATGCACTATCAAGCTTTGGACCGGAGTTGGTAAATACCTCACTGAAGAAAAACGAAATCTTCATAGCAGGATTAAAGGATAGTCTTCAAGGCCGTACGATGGGGCATCTAAAAGATCCATTTGTTGAACTCGTGGATATAGCTCTCAGGTATGAAGCCCTGGATGCTAAAAACCCAACTGCAGCAAAGGCTCAGACTGGAGAAACGAGTGGAGGGAATACCCAGAAAAGGAAGTTTAACCCTGACTGGAAGGATAACAAGAACCAAGGAAAGACAGTTCAACATAAAACTGAGGATCGTTTCAAGAACGTTCTGTGTCACAACTGCAAGCAGAAGGGTCACATTGCAAGGTTCTGCAAACAAAAGGGTAACAAGAAACCTCAGCAACAGAAACTACAACAGCAGCAAAGGAAGCCTCAGCAACAGTCACAGCAGCAGCAACAGGTTCAGAGAAATGAGATGGTACTGAAAAACCTTTGTTTCAACTATCACCAGCCAGGTCACATGGTGAAAGACTGTCCACTAATGAAAAGGGCACCGCAGGCAAAGGTGTATGCCATCAAGAATGAACCATCTGGCTCTCAGAATGTGAAGGGGAAGGGAGTGCTGGAAGGTACTTTACAATTTAAAGGAATTTACCTTCGAGTTTTATTTGACACCGGCGCTTCACACAGTTTTATTTCTTCTGAAACTGTAGACCAATTTAACCTTAAACCAATTATTTCCCCAAACCCAATTTGTGTATCAAATCCCATTGGTGGTAAAACCGAGTTAAAAATGTGTTGTTAGGATATAGCACTGTTATATCTCTCACATTCTTTTCGATTTGATTTCTATGTCTTAGATTTCAAAAGTTTCAATTTTATTCTTGGATTGGACTGGCTGAGCGAGTTCCAAGCCAAGATAAAGTGTGATAAAGAAACCATAACCTTGATAACGAGCCTAGACCGTAAAGCTAGGATACCTTGTGGAAAACCCGGTATTCATACCTATAGTTTCCTATACGCCCTAGAAGCACCAAAAGAGAGCCTTGAAACACTGGACGTAGTTAGAGAATTCATGGATATATTCGAAGAAGTCGGAAGTTTACCTCCTCATCGGGAGATAGAATTCCGAATCGATTTATTTCCAAGAGCAAGACCAATAGTTTAACCAAAAAGACGTATGGCTCCAAAGGAAGTATCGGAACTGGAGAAACAGACTCGGGATTTACTGAATAAAGGCTTAATCCGACCAAGTTTTTCTAGTTGGGGCTCGACAGTAGTTTTTGTAGTAAAGTCTGATGGGTCGTTACGACTGTGTGTAGACTATAGAGAGTTAAACAAAGTAACCATCAAAAACAAATATCCTTTACCCCGAATCGACGATCTTTTCGATCAATTGCATGGAGCAACAGTATTCTCCCAAATGGACCTAGCAACAGGATTTCACCAATTAAGAATCGCTGAAGATAGTATTCCTTTAACAGCATTTAGGGGCTCGGATTTCTTTTATGAGTGGTTGGTTATGCCATTCGGTCTAACCAACGCACCAACATTTTTCGTGGATTTGATGAATAGAGTCTTTAGGAAAATTCTGAACAAGTTCGTTCTAATTTTCATTGACGATATTCTGATTTATTCAAAAACTGAATAAGAACATCGCTATCACCTTAGAGTAGTATTAGAAACTCTGAGGAAAAATGTGTTAAAAGCCAAATTTTCAAAATGTCATTTTTGGAAGTCTGAAGTGAGATTTTTGGGGCATATTGTAAATGGAGATGGAATATCGGTAGACCCTGTTAAAGTTGAATCAGTACAACAGTGGAGGCAACCTCGTACACCAACCGACGTTCGAAGTTTCCTAGGATTGGAGGGATATCACCGAAGGTTTATTCAAGATTATTCTAAGATATCGTCCCATCTGACGAAATTAACGAAGAAAAACCAGAAGTTTGTTTGGACCCCGAAGTGTGAAGAATCTTTTCAAGAGTTAAAAGATCGGTTAACCAAAGCACCAGTGTTAGAAGTTCCCGATGGAACAAGCAAATTTGAAGTTTACACTGACGCTTGTGGAACTGGATTAGGAGCCATGTTGATGCAGAACCGTCATGTAATTGCATATGCAAGTAGGCAATTAAAGATACACGAGAAGAATTATGCAACTCACGATTTGGAGTTATTAGCCGTTGTGTTTGCATTAAAGATATGGAGGCATTATCTTCTAGGTGGAAAATTCGAACTTTTTACAGATCATAAACCATTGAGGTACTTATTTTCTCAGAAGGATTTAAAATTGAGACAACAACGATGGTTGGAATTCCTTGCATCATATGATTTGGACATCAATTATACACCCGGTAAAGCAAATGTAGTAGCAGACGCTTTGAGTAGAAATGCAATTCTATCTCTATTGGAAGTCACGCCGACTTTCCAAGAAAGGATTACGGGAAATCAAAGGAGGGATGCCAAGTTAGAGAAGATCATCCAAGGAGTTACGGATGAAAGAGAGTCTGATTTCGAGTTGGATACTGAGGAGTGTTAAGAATTAACAACAGATTATGTGTTCCAGATGTGGATGGATTGAGGCAAGGAGTTTTGAAAGAATGTCATGCATCGAGGTTGAGCATCCATCTGGGAATTCATAAAATGAATAACGATATGAAACGAGTATTCTGGTGGCCAGCGATGAAGAAGGATATTACAACCTTCGTAAATGAATGTTTGTGTTGTCAGCAAGTAAAAGGGGATCATCAAAAGACTGCTGGACTATTACGATCATTAGAAATACCCAATTGGAAGTGGGAAATGATATCGATGGATTTTGTCGATGGATTGCCAAGGACAAGAAAAGGATTTGAAGGAATTTGGGTAATTGTCGATCGGCTGACAAAAAGCGCGCATTTTATTCCAGTAAAACCGACACGCACAGCCGCATCTCTAGCCGAAGTTTTCATGAGGGAGATTGTACGATTACATGGAGTCCCAGCAAGCATTGTAAGCGATAGAGATCCCATCTTTACAAGTAACTTTTGGGGAGCATTGCAAAGGACTTTGGGAACGAGATTTAATCTCAGTACAGCTTACCATCCTCAAACGGACGGTCAGACTGAGAGAGTAAACCGGATATTGGAGGATTTGTTAAGAGCGTGTATTCTAGATTTTGGAGGATCATGGGAGGATCATCTACACCTAGTGGAATTTTCTTATAACAATAGTTACCAGGCAAGTATACAGATGGCACCCTACGAAGCACTGTATGGAAGACCTTGTAAAGCACCAGCATGTTGGATTGAATCCGGAGACAAATTAGTACTTGGACCAGACATGATCCGAGAATCCACAGAGAAGGTGGAGTTGGTAAAGTTAAGAATGAAAGAAGCCCAGGATCGATAGAAAAGCTATGCTGATCAAAGGCAAAGAGATCTTGTATTTGAGATAGGAGATCTGGTATTTATAAAGATTTCACCGATGAAAGGAGTAGTGAGATTTGGAAAAGCCGGAAAATTAACTCCGCGATATGTTGGACCTTTCCGAGTTCTGGAGAGAATTGGTTTTCTAGCCTATAGAGTGGATGAAACACCCCACCTCCATTAAGGTCACTCACAAAGGGAATGCCTTAACTTTGGTGGAGGTTTATAAGTAAAAGTCATAGGTAACAAGACAGATATAAATATACATATTTTAAACAGCGGAAACCAAACAGACTTTTATTTCATCAATATGTGTTCCAACAAAGCATTTCCATAATTGTTTCAAAATACTTCCAACATTACAACCTCATAACTGTCTTGATTATTAAAGAAGCATAAAACATGAATAAAGTAACAAAAATCCCCATAGTGACATCCGAAGCCATAGTCCGAGCAAAAGAGATCCAAACCATACATCTACGGTCTTGAAGCTTACAAAGAGTCTGACTAAGCTGGGTTGTTTCCTCCCTGTGGACCTGGGGGGGAGGGGGAACGAAAGAAAAGGAGACAAAAAGAAAATAGGGTCAGACATAAAGCCTGAGTAAACCTAGTAACTCTTAAGTATGTGAATAGGAAAAAGGGCATGATAGATATAAACTGAAAACAATAAAGTATCACAAACTAAGGGAGTGTAGTTTAGAATCGAATGTACTATCGCACCCACACTATATCTCTGCACCTACTAGAGCTTATTCTACTGGCACCCCATGCTGAGGGTGAAGTGATCCCTTTTCTAAAGATGCACCCTATACTGAGGGTGAAGTGATTCCATTTCTAAAGATCGGCTCCTACTCGTATAAACATATGTGTCATACGCCCCCAAGAACTGTAGATACCTATGCTGGTCCCACCATGGGGTGTATCAAGACCCATGGTGGCGGCCCCGACACAAACCTTAGAATACATAGGTTATACTACTGGTGCCCCAGTGCCCTGTTTGTCTGCTCCGGAGTGTGTGCACGCCCGCACCCCGTTAGAACCTACACTGTGCACCCACCTCCGTCGTTTTGACCGCTTACAATCAGCCCAGTAATCGTGCCCCACCCTGCCTAGTTTCAGGGTACCATGATACCTAACTCGGGTTACTGCTGAAACGGGTCCCTCGTTACTAGGGTTTTTTAGTCAAACATGTTAAGTGGTTAAGTGTCTGTATTTACCTAACCCCACCCATCAATTCTTGTTAACATGTTGAATTTGGTTAAGTGTTTTAAGTTGACTTAACCCTACCATCTGTCCTTTTTAGAGCACCTGACCACTCACATTAGACAGATATTGCTACGGTTACTGGATGTGCCGGTCGGTTCCGGGCAGGTTTACACCGTAGCTCAGTCTAACCTCGGGTCCTTATTGGGCTCCATGCTTAACCACCCACATTGGATAGGTATTGTTGTGACTACTGGACAGCCGGGCGGGTCCGGGCAGATTTACGTCACAACTCAATCCAACCTCGGGTTAAGCATATCGTGTTTTCTAAATTTACATATTTGATCACTTCTCAATTATATGTAAATGTCATATCCTTTATTCTTGGGTATAACAATTTATACCGCTTAAATATCATTGTCGTTGGCATGTGCCAAACACACCAACATATATTTTTCATGTTTTACACCCCACGTTATTACCCCCATTTGTATGTTCGCA
The DNA here is from genome assembly GCA_030737875.1 of Allium sativum. NCBI lineage: Eukaryota > Viridiplantae > Streptophyta > Magnoliopsida > Asparagales > Amaryllidaceae > Allium > Allium sativum. The sequence continues at coordinate 226,286,133 of CM060909.1, read as the reverse complement.
ACATTATAACAAATGTTGGGCTCAACACAATTCAGCCCAACTTTATAAACGTGAGAAAAAGGGGAAATCAAGAACATGTAACATTTCACAATACATAAAGGTGTGTGGTGCATGAACTTGCAATTTAGCGATTCAACTAACATAAATTATGGGTCATGTGAACTTGTATTCAAATCAGAGTATAACCAAGTAGGTGACATATGAAATGGCATAGTTTAGGCTTATACAAACTTGGGTTAAACATGTTTAACTTGGCATAGTGTCAAACACAAAACTAACATGTTGAATAATCACCCAAAATGTCTAACTTTTTTACAACTAATCATATAGCCTATTTCAACATGAAACTTGCATAGTTTATGTAACCCAAACGACGATTAACATAAATCCAATTATACTTGCAAATAAACATAAGAATGTATTCATAGGTTTTGAGTCATGTTGGCATAAAGGTCTCAAGTCTAGAACATGTTTACCTAAGCCTTAATTTAGATTAGGGAATGTATACAATCCATGCCATCGTCATAAACATAAAGGGATCAAATTCTAGTTTTTGCCACAACTTGCAAGTGCCATTATTTTCATACACAATTGTTCAATAGGCTTGCATCAATCAATTTTAGGCCACAAATATCAATACACAAGTCATGACAAAATCATTACAATACATAGAATTTATATCATTATTATACAATAACACAATTCTATTTTCACTTACATCGAATTACGCCACAGTTTTATTCATATTCAGAAAGGTCACTATACTTACAACGAATGCAGAATCTTGAATTCTGGATTCTGAATTCTAAAATTGAGGTGCGCTCCTTTGGGTAGACTAACGTTGCGTTGATTAATTTGATTAAGCTTTATTCTTCTTCTTAATTTGATTCGTCTCTAAGCTTCTCTCTCTTGACGGCTATGCTCAATTCCTTCCTGACAGCATGACGACTCCCATCTTATTTTTTTGTGTGAATTTTAGTTGAGACCTAGGGTGTATATATAGATTTTTAAATTGTTCTGAGCCGTCAGATGAAGACAGGAGGAATCTAGACCATACAAAATTCAAAGAGCCAATCAAGAGGTGACATGTCAGCCCTAATGACACACCGAGCCACAGAAATTCGAGCCAGAGCCAGACCCAGCCAGCCAGGTCGACCAGGTAGGTCGACTGGCAGGTCGACACTATGGTCGACCTGGGGTGACCAGGCCGACACCATGGTCGATCTGGTTCCTGGGCGGGAATTCTCCTGCCCAGCCCAGTTTGAACCTTTTCTTCGAATTTTGTATTTTAAACCGAGCTGTTTGAATTTTAAATTTTATTCTGAAACTTCTGAAGGTCATAACTTCTTCATACGGAGTCCGATTCACGCAAACTCGGACTCTATCTCAAGCAGAATTTCGAGACGAACGCAATGGCGTAACCCATTTCACTTAATTCTTTCGTATAGAATTAATTACACTTTAATTTGTGAAGCTTAACGTTATAGAATTCACGGGGTGTTACATTCTTCCCCCTTAAAAGGATTTCGTCCTCGAAATCTTCAAGTTAGGAAGAATGTATATCCTACCATCCAATCGTCCATCTACTCAACCAACAAACATAGGCGTCCACTGTCCTTAAAAGACTTCTAATGCTTCATGATCATATGCATAGTGTATGTACATGTCCTTATCTAATGCAGAAATCAGGCGGTCTACTGATTCAGTTGACTTCCTTAATGTGAATCATGTAAGTGTCATGAATCCATTATGTATGCAAATTTTTCCTACTCATAATTCTACATGAGTGCACAACTATTCATACAAATGCGACAACCATATGACAACATATCAAGTTTCAACCATATACAAATGAGAATACATATATGCATATGCAATAAAAAGTGACTGAGCCGATCTAAAACGTAGGGTGTGTGTGTATATGCATCCACGAGCAACCACTAGCAATCACTAGCAACCATTTGCAGGCATCATCCATAACATGTTTTCAAATACATGTTTGCATCCATTTGTTTTCTACCTAAGGAGTTAGGAAAAGGACCGAGGAGATATACCTAAAAAGATAGATAAAGCATAACTTAAGGAAAAAGAGAGATCAAAGATGTACCCTCAAAAAGAAAAGGGTAGGTAGCGCGTATTCTATCCTCAGTTTTCCAAGTCGCGTCTTCCTTGGCGTCGCTCCACTGATCTTTAACGAGTTTGACTTCGCGGTTGCGTAGCTTTTTCACTTCAGTTCCTAAGATGCGGGTTGGAACTCTCCTCACAGTTGCTTCACGTTCCACTTCGGCTTCTTCTAGAATGCTAGGTTCCACCACTTCAGCAGACTCATGCAAACACTTCCGGAGGTGAGAAACATGAAAGACATTGTGAACTCCGGCCAGTCTCTCGGGTAGCTCTAATCTATAGGCCATCTTCTCAACCTTCTCGATGATAGGAAACGGCCCTACAAATCTTGGTGCTAACTTTCCTGTGGATCCAAAGCGAACGACGTTCCTTAAAGGAGATACCTTAAGGAAAACCCTGTCCCCAACCTCAAACTCAAGGTCGGTCCTTCTTTTGTCGGCGTAGGATTTTTGTCTGTCTTGGGCTGTCTTCATCCTTTTCCATATCAAGTCCACTTTCTCTGAAGTCTCTCGAATCATGTCCGGCCCAAGTCTCTCGAATCATGTCTGTCTTGGTGATTTGCATGGTCTTCCATACAAGGCTTCGAAGGGTGCCATTCCGATGGTAGCTTGGTAGTTGTTGTTGTAGGCAAATTCCACTAAAGGAAGGTGATCCTCCCATGTCCCTCCAAAGTCAAGAACGTAAAGCCTCAAAAGATCCTCTAAAACTCTATTCACCCTTTCCGTCTGGCCATCTGTTTGGGGTTGATAGGTCGTGCTCAAACATAACTGTGTGCCTACAGCTTCTTGCAGACTCCGCCAAAATTCGCTTGTGAAGATAGGGTCTCGGTCACTAACAATGCTGGAGGGTATCCCATGGAGTCGAACAATTTCCTTGAGATAAAGAGATGCTAGAGATGAGGCAATCCTTTTACTTTTAACGGGTATAAAGTGGGCGCTTTTAGTAAGCCTATCCACTATTACCCAAATGCTAGTATTGCCTCTTCTTGACCTAGGCAGTTCATCAATGAAGTCCATTGAAATGCTATTTCACTTCCATTGTGGGACCTCTAAAGGATGTAGTAGTCCTCCAGGCTTTTTCTGTTCCGCCTTGACCTATTAGCAGGTAATGCACTTAGAAACGAAATCCGCCACGTCCTGCTTCAGGTCGCTCCAAAAGAAAGTTCTTTTTATATCCTTGTACATCTTATCACCGCCAGGGTGTATAGTCATCTTGGAATGATGTGCTTCCTCGAGAACCTTCTTTGTCAACTCCCTTGTTTGTGGGACGCATAATCTCCCATCTTGCCTCCGCCAACCCTTATCATCGATGGTATATCTAGTGAGGTGATTAGAAGTCTCACCCCTAATAAGTTTATCAATCACATCAACAAGCTGAGGGTCTTCACGTTGTGCAGCCCCTATTGAGTCCAAGAGAGTAGGGCGTACTTCGAGAGATGCTAACAAACCCGGTACAAAATATGAGGAGGGCCTAAAGTTAAAACTTGCTATATACTCCAAGCTTTTCCTTTCCACAAAGAGAGGGCTTAAGGTCAGTTTCTTTCGGCTCAACGCGTCTGCTACTACGTTGCCTTTGCCGGGAGTATAGGAAATTTCAAAATCATACGAGGCAAGAAACTCCATCCACCTTTGCTGCCTCAAGTTAAGATCCTTCTATGAGAAGAGATATTTCAATGATTTATGGTCAGTGTATAATTCGAACTTCTCACCTAGGAGATAATGGCGCCAAGACTTAAGTGCAAAGACGATGGCGGCCAACTCAAGATCGTGGGTTGGGTAGTTCTTTTCATGGACTTTCAATTGTCTTCCATCATATGCTACTACCCTTCCTTCTTGCATTAGAACAGCCCCTAGTCCCATTCCACATGCATCTGTGTATACTGTGAACATTTTGCTTCCGTCAGGCAGAGTTAGAACTGGAGCTGTTGTAAGAGCTCTTTTTAGGCGTTGGAAGGCAATGTCACAGTCCAAATCCCAAGCAAATGTTAAATTCTTCTTTGTTAGCCTTGTGAGTGGAGCTGAGATTTTCGCGAAATCCCTAATGAACTTTCGGTAAAAACCTGCTAGCCCAAGAAAGCTTCGGACTTCGGTTGCATTTCTTGGTGTCTTCCAATCTTGCACTGCCACCACTTTCGCGGGGTCCACTGCCAACCCTTCTTTGGACACTATATGCCCAAGAAATCTTACTTCTTCTCTCCAAAAGTGGCACTTGGAGAATTTGGCTTTTAGCTGATGAACTCGGAGAGTTTCCATGATTTCTTTCATATGATGAGCATGCTCTTCCTCATTCTTTGAGAAGATCAAGATATCATCTACGAAGACCACCACGAATTTATTGAGGAATTCTCTGAATACCCTACTCATTAGGTCTACGAAATAAGCAGGTGCGTTTGTCAAGCCGAAAGGCATGACAAGCCACTCGAAGAAACCATCTGGGGTTCTGAACGCAGTCTTATCAATGCTGTCTTTAGCTACTCTTAGCTGATGGAACCCAGTTGCCAGATCAAGTTGGGAGAAGACCGACGCACCTACAAGCTGATCAAACAAATCGTCGATTCGGGGAAGAGGGTGCCTATTTTTCTTGGTCAATTTGTTTAACTCCCTATAGTCGACGCAAAGGCGAAGCGAACCGTCTGCTTTGGTTGCGAACACCACTGGAGCACCCTATTCCGAAATTCTCCGTCTAATGAACCCCTTTTCGAGAAGTTCTTTAACCTGCTTACTGAGCTCCTTTCTCTCCTTTGGAGCATGTGTCTGACAGGTGAAGCTACAGGCTTTGCATTATCCACAAGATATATGCGGAAGTCTATTTCCCGCCTCGGAGGTAAGCCCTTCACCTCCTCAAAGACATCCGGATATTCCCGGACTACTCTAACTGACTGCAAATTCTCATCCGAAGCATCAAGCGACTCTAGATAACTAAGCATAACAGCATTCAAGAGATTACAAGAAATTTCTAGAGTGTTACCAAGCCGAGTCAAGAGTCTAACTACTCTTTTCTCACAATCGAGGATGGCACCATTACTGGATAACCAGTCCATGCCTAAGATCAAACCATATCCCGAGAAGCCCAAAACGAAGGCATCACAACTAAAATCAACGCTGAGAATAGAGATTTTGAAACCCAAACAAACCATTGACAAGTAAGCGGAGCCCCCAATTGGATTTGAAACTACTAAGGGATCCTCTACCATACTAGTGTCTAGATGCAGAGATTCTACTAAGGCAGATGAAATAAAGGAGTGTGATGCGCCAGAGTCAAAAAGTGTGCGAACTGGATGATCATAAAGATAGACTACACTTTCTACAGAAATATTACTACCTCGTTCCTGCGGAGGTGCTGCCAGTGCATGAACTTGACCTCCAGAGGTGGATCCAGTCCTCTGCCCCTGCCCCCGCTTCTTTGGGCAGTCCTTAGCCAAGTGCCCAGTCTCTCCACAACTGAAGCAACCACCATTCATTTTTTCCTTCTTCTTCCTGCAGTCTTTTGCTATATGTCCCACAATGCCACAGAAATTGCACTTTCTCTTCTCACGGGGCTTATTGTTCTTCCCTCCTTTCTTGAAGTCTGTTTTCTTAGCTTGTAAACCCTCTTTCTTTTCTTCTACCTTAGTCTCTTTCTTGCCGTTGTCTTCCTCGTGTAGCAATGCCATGTCCACCAAGCTTTCATAAGTCGCCCCCGTGTATACATGGGTCATAGCAAGGCTGTGTAGAGGCTCATTCAAACCTTTGACGAAATGAAGTGCCTTCTTGTGTTGGGTGTTTACTAAGTCCAGCCCAAACCTGGCCAGCTGATTAAACTGATTGACGTACTCCCTGATCGTCATGCTTCCCTGTTTAAGAGTTAGGAACTTCTCCATTTGCAGGCTTCTTTCAGCTTGGGAGAGGTATTTCATCTCAAATCTTGTCCTGAAATCTTCCCATGTTTCCACTGCCCTCTGAGCATTGGTAATCTCCCACCAATAGGAAGCTTCATCTTTAAGTAACCACACTGCTAGCTGTATCTTTTTCCTGTCATCAACTCCGAAGATGACAAACAGATCCTCGGTTTCCTTTAGCCAGTTTCTTGCTCCTACAAAGGACTCTGTCCCATGAAAGTCTTTTCCCCCCATAGCCTTGAAGTCTCTACATGTTTTTGCGAAGGCATTTCCATGAGGGGGAGGAGGAGGAGGAGGAACCGCGACCACCGGAGGAGGAATGTCTGCTGGGCCCACGCCATTGGCCCTTGCTTCTAAGTAGCTCCTAAACCAGCCGGGTACCGGCACACCTTCTGGAAGGTTAAGGTCTCCAGACATGCTGAAACAGAAAGGAAAGATTCAAAACGAAGGATAGAGAGGGATAGTGCACATGGCTTTGGGGGATTATGCCCTTTTTAAAATATAACATTTTTTTTCTTGAAAAATGCTTCTTTAAACTTTCTTTGAAAATAATTTCAAAAACTTTTATATTATTTGGTAAGCCTATGCTCTGATACCAAGTGAAACACCCCACCTCCGTTAAGGTCACTCACAAAGGGAATGCCTTAACTTTGGTGGAGGTTTATAAGTAAAAGTCACAGGTAAACACAAGACAGATATAAATACACATATTTTAAACAGTGGAAACCAAACAGACTTTTATTTCATCAATACGTGTTCCAACAAAGCATTTCCATAATTGTTTCAAAATACTTCCAACATTACAACCTCATAACTGTCTTGATTATTAAAGAAGCATAAAACATGAATAAAGTAAAAAAAATCCCCATAGTGACATCCAAAGCCATAGTCCGAGCAAAAGAGATCCAAACCATACATCTACGGTTTTGAAGCTTACAAAGAGTCTGACTAAGCTGGGTTGTTTCCTCCCTGTGGACCTGGGGGGGAGGGACGAAAGAAAAGGAGACGAAAAGAAAATAGGGTCAGACATAAAGCCTGAGTAAATCTAGTAACTCTTCAGTATATGAATAGAAAAAAGGGCATGATAGATATAAACTGAAAACAGTAAAGTATCACAAACTAGGGGAGTGTAGTTTAGAATCGAATGTACTATCGCACCCACACTATATCTCTGCACCTACTAGAGCTTATTCTACTGGCACCCCATGCTGAGGGTGAAGTGATCCCTTTTCTAAAGATGCACCCTATACTGAGGGTGAAGTAATTCCGTTTCTAAAGATCGGCTCCTACTCGTATAAACATATGTGTCATACGGCCCCCAAGAACTGTAGATACCTATGTTGGTCCCACCATGGGGTGTATCAAGACCTATGGTGGCGGCCTCGACACAAACCTTAGAATACATAGGTTATACTACTGGTGCCCCAGTGCCATGTTTGTCTGCTTCGGAGTGTGTGCACGCTCGCACCCCGTTAGAACCTACACTGTGCACCCACCGCCGTCATTTTGACCGCTTACAATCAGCCCAGTAATCATGCCCCACCCTGCCTAGTTTCAGGGTACCATGATACCTAACTCGGGTTACTGCTGAAACGGGTCCCTCGTTACTAGGGTTTTCTAGTCAAACATGTTAAGTGGTTAAGTGTCTATATTTACCTAACCCCACCCATCAATTCTTGTTAACATGTTGAATTTGATTAAGTGTTTTAAGTTGATTTAACCCTACCATCTGTCCTTTTTAGAGCACCTGACCACTCACATTAGACAGATATTGCTACGGTTACTGGATGTGCCGGTCGGTTCGGGCAGGTTTACACCGTAGCTCAGTCTAACCTCGGGTCCTTATTGGGCTCCATGCTTAACCACCCACATTGGATAGCTATTGCTGTGACTACTGGAGAGCTGGGCGGGTCCGGGCAGGTTTACGTCACAACTCAATCCAACCACAGGTTAAGCATATCGTGTTTTCTAAATTTACATATTTTATCACTTCTCAATTATATGTAAATGTCATATCCTTTATTCTTGGGTATAACAATTTATACCGCTTAAATATCATTGTCGTTGGCATGTGCCAAACACACCAACATATATTTTTCATGTTTTACACCCCACGTTATTACCCCCGTTTGTATGTTCGCAACATTATAACAAATGTTGGGCTCGACACAATTCAGCCCAACTTTATAAACGTGAGAAAAAGGGGAAATCAAGAACATGTAACATTTCACAATACATAAAGGTGTGTGGCGCATGAACTTGCAATTTAGCGATTCAACTAACATAAATTATGGGTCATGTGAACTTGTATTCAAATAAAAGTATAACCAAGTAGGTGACATATGAAATGGCATAGTTTAGGCTTATACAAACTTGGGTTAAACATGTTTAACTTGGCATAGTGTCAAACACAAAACTAACATGTTGAATAATCACCCAAAATGTCTAACTTTTTTACAACTAATCATATAGCCTATTTCAACATGAAACTTGCATAGTTTATGTAACCCAAACGGCGGTTAACATAAATCCAATTATACTTGCAAATAAACATAAGAATGTATTCATAGGTTTTGAGTCATGTTGGCATAAAGGTCTCAAGTCTAGAACATGTTTACCTAAGCCTTAATTTAGACTTAGGGAATGTATACAATCTATGCTATCGTCATAAACATAAAGGGATCAAATTCTAGTTTTTGCCACAACTTGCAAGTGCCATTATTTTCATACACAATTGTTCAATAGGCTTGCATCAATCAATTTTAGGCCACAAATATCAATACACAAGTCATGACAAAATCATTACAATACATAGAATTTATATCATTATTATACAATAACACAATTCTATTTTCATTTACATCGAATTACGCCACAGTTTTATTCATATTCAGAAAGGTCACTATACTTACAACGAATGCAGAATCTTGAATTCTGGATTCTGAATTCTGAAATTGAGGTGCGCTCCTTTGGGTAGACTAATGTTGCGTTGATTAATTTGATTAAGCTTTATTCTTCTTCTTAATTTGATTCGTCTCTAAGCTTCTCTCTCTTGACGGCTATGCTCAATTCCTTCCTGACAGCATGACGACTCCTATCTTATTTTTTTGTGTGAATTTTAGTCAAGACCTAGGGTGTATATATAGATTTTTAAATTGTTCTGAGCCGTCAGATGAAGACAGGAGGAATCTAGACCATACAAAATTCAAAGAGCCAATCAAGAGGTGACATGTCAGCCCTAATGACACACCGAGCCACAGAAATTCGAGCTAGAGCCAGACCCATCCAGCCAGATCGACCAGGTAGGTCGACTAGCAGGTCGACACCCAGGTCGACACTATGGTCTACCTGGGGTGACCAGGTCGACACCATGGTCGACCCTATGGTCGACCTGGTCCCTGGGCGGGAATTTTCCCGCCCAGCCCAGTTTGAACCTTTTCTTCGAATTTCGAATTTTAAACCGAGCTGTTTGAATTTTAAATTTTATTCTGAAACTTCCGAAGGTCATAACTTCTTCATACGGAGTCCGATTCACGCAAACTCGGACTCTATCTCAAGAAGAATTTCGAGACGAACGCAATGGAGTAACCCATTTCCCTTAATTCTTTCATTTAGAATTAATTACACTTTAATTTGTGAAGCTTAACGTTATAGAATTCACGGGGTGTTACAGTGGAATTGCCAGAACATGCGGCAGGGATTCACAACGTATTCCATGTATCTCATTTGAGGAAATGTTTGCACGATCCGTCTTTAATTCTGGAACTATCTGTTCAGCTTGAAATAGAAATTGAACCAGATTTGACAGTGATTCGACGACCATTTCATATTATCGATAAAGAAGAAAAGCAATTTCGTAACAAAGCAGTAAGTCTGTTAAAGATTCAGTGGAGCGATAATCCGAAAGATTGCACGTGGGAGACAGAGAAACATATCAGGAAATTATACCCGGATTTTCTATAGATTAGGTATGTTTACTATTTGGTTGTTTAGATGAAACGAAACCTTGGATTTCTTCATTTCTATGAGCCTTGGTATGTACATTTGTGGATTCAGTTTATTAGGAATTATGAACTCCCTTGCTATGATTCTATCATTGATGAGTTCTATTTTCCTTGTTTACTTTCCAGATGACACCGCTCATGAAGACCACAGTTAGGAAAAGACTCACCCCACACCAGACCGAGAGATTGCTAGCCAAGAGAGCAAGGGTAGGAGATTCTGAAGACATTAGAGAGAGGACACCGAGTGAAGATGAGCGTATCCATAGGACATCGGAGGAGTCAAATGTCGGTAGAGAAGAACCCATGGAGCAAGAAGCAGACAGCCAGGTTCCCTCAGAGGAAGATGACATACTGATGATCGAGACAGGTTTTGGAGATAGGGATGGTGATGATGAAGAAGAATACAAAGAGGAGGAGGAGGTTGTTCCGGAGACACCGGACGCTGCCACGGGAGGACAGCCAGAGGAGATTGTCGACCCAGTTTTAGCGATATGGATGAGATTGGAGCAGGAACTTTGTGAGTATCATGCAGTGGGAGAATGGGTAGAGATCTTTGGAGATTATGGTTACCCCATGATTCGGGTGTACATGATTCCACCAGTGGAAGTTATAGAGATTTCTGACGATGAGGAAGAGGAACCAGCTAATCAGGGGATCATGGAGGTTGCAGAGCCATCAGATGATGAGGATGAAGTGGTGGAAGTTGTAAACATCACAGATGACGAGTGGATTGTGATTGATAGTGATTCAGAGGAGTAGAGAGCAGTGATGTGTTTAGACTATCAATATATTATGTAGCCTACAACTTGAAGTAGTCAAGTATAGCCTAGTTCTGGGGTATGTTATGTATGCCTGGTACGCATATGAAACTGATGTATAATTATAGTGTACTGAGCAGTAGTGATATGAAGTATCATCTTTCGGGAAAAATTCTTTCTATCTTTCTTAGTTAAATTTCGGGGACGAAATTCTTATAAGGGGGGTGGACTGTAATGTCCCAACTTTTTCGACCATTTTAAATTCATTTTAATAAGGAATTAAAATGAGATTTTTAATTGAATTCAAAACTCAAGAGATTCTTGAAACAAATATATATGTATAAGCATATGTATGTAATAATATTATAATATATATACTTGATTTAATCTTTGATTTGGAAAGATAAAACAAGTATAAAATATTTATATAGAAATCTTAAGAAATAATTCCTATGAAGAGTAAATACTTCATAGTGATATTTTAACAAAGCAAGAATGTTAAAATAAAAAAAGACTTATAACATAAAAGAAAAGAGCATTTGTCCACTTGGAAAATAAAGAAGGACTTTGGAATAAAAACACCACAACATGAATACTTATGCCATGAGATAAATCGGCTACAACATGAACACTAGCATATAAAAACATTGTTTTTGATCAAAATAAATATCTTGGAACAAAAGACAAAATACAAATCCCATAGTGAGACAAAAACATATAATGATAGCTACCTTGAATAGTAGACTAAGATGTGCAAAACCATTCCCTAAAAGCCTCTACATTTCAGTTTTGCGTGTGCAAAGAAATATCCAGCAAAGAAGAGACAAGGAGAACCCATTTGTTAAATACATTAAAATCCAAAGAGAGATCCTAGCATTTAATGAAAGTAAGGTTCAACCTTCTAGAAGATAGCACCTAGTATCCATTCATTGGCTAAAATCCTTAATGAGACAAATTTTCCATGCATGTGCCGTAGGAGACTAAGGGGAGAGGAGAGTAAGGCTAAAGGATTTTTACTGTTAAAACATGTGCTATAAATTCATTGTTTAAAGCATGAAAACTACTATAAATACCACTCAAGTTCCTCACTTTATTCTCACAAACAAAAACTTATTTCATCTCTAATTTCTGAAGCATTTTTCTGGATTTTTGGAAAGCATCAAGTGAGTGAAACACCTTTAAAATTCTGTGTTTAAACATTTCTGTAAACAGTTTTTGTTTACTAAGTTAAACTGCCAAGTTTTGTTTGATCACTGTCTGTTACTGTCGACAAGTAAAACATGATGTTAGATCACCCTGATTACATCCTTATAAACCGATCTCTCCTGTAGTGTGTATCATAGAATGCTTGTGTAAGTTGATTTGATGATTCCCAGTATTTAGTAGAACCTGTATCATGCTCTGTAAAATACAGAACACATACATTTTGATTTCCGGAAATGAATAAACCTGTTGCTTTATATTTGATTGATGAAAACCATACAAAAAATATCACACACATTACAAATGGGATCAAAGAAGGGATATGCAAAAAGCTGGTTTGTTTAAAACAGAAAATATAGTAACCTCTGTAATGAGAATTCAAAGTGAATTTTCAAGTGTTATAAAAACTCGTTTGAATTATATAAACGTAATCACTGATCGAAATGATGATTTTTAAGATGAAAATCATGATTTTTAGTAATGTGAAACTCGAGAATGATGGGGATGGACGGAAAACGAGTTTGGGTGAAATTCCGGCGATGGGCGTCGGTGAACTCTAAGGCGAAGGGAGGGGAGGAGCGTGGGGGTTCGGGGATCATCAGAAAAATATAAATTAATTTTTCAAATGGATAGATTGTGAGAACGAATCGAAAATAGGGCTTATTACTGTGTTAATGGGTTCAATTTTCATCGCCGGACTGTTCACCGAGGCGGCGACTGGAGCGGTGCGGTCGTGGGGGGATGGCGGCGTCGGTGACCCACGGTGGCGTGGCAGGAAGCGGACGGGTTCACATGGACGAGGTGAAGCACGGGGATGAGTTTCCTGTATATGTTCATTTTCGATCAAGAGGAGGTGGATGGTGATTTCACTGTAGCTTCGGAGAAACCACGATCGGATGGGTGGATGTCGACCTGGGGATGAAGCGCGACTTGTTGGGATAGGTGCGGTGGCTCCTCATCGCGTCGAGGTGGTGTGCATGTGCACCACCGTGCACTGATTTCTAAACGAGACTAAAGTACCAAGTCTGGTACTTGGCATTTGCCAAGTCCAGTGCCTCGGCATTGCCAAGGCATGGTACTTTGGCACTTCCAAGTCCAGTGACTTTGGCAGTGCCAAAGCCTGGTACTATGGCAGTGCCAAAGCCTGGCACTTTGACAGTGCCAAGACCAGTACTCTGGCATTTGCCAAAGACGATATTTTGAAATTTTGCAATCCGGTACTTCAGTACTTCGGTTAAACGATGTTTTCAAATTTAAAAATAGTTTTAAATTTAAATGTGAAATAAAAATAAATAAATTAATTAATTAAAAAGAAGAGTTTTATTTAATTAAGCAGAAGGCTAGTGGAAAGTAACAGAAGTAGATCAAACCGACGAGTTCGACTGTAGAAGTTCGCTCAGTTTGAAATATAAATAATACGTGAATAAATAATTTAAAATTTATTATTTAAATTATTTATAAATTAAATAACCATAAAGAAAGAAATAAAAAGGAAAGGGAAAAGTTTGAAACATCGCCCGAGCAGAAATAACCAAAGAAAGGAATATACAGTGTGCGAAGTACGGGCATTTCCAAATGATGAACAAAACACTGTTAAAACCATATACACCTCAACTGATTATTTTTAAAGAATAATTTAACTATTCCGAGGTAAACCAGATAAGCAAACACTATTTGTAAAAAAGATAATTAATCTATAACGGAGTAATACTCCTGATTTAAACCGGTAAATATTTATCGACTGTAAAAGATTTTCGTACATCGTTCGAAGAGTCCAGAATAAACAATTCCACTTCGATTCGAAGTATACGACGCATATCAGAATGCTGAAGCCAACAAGATGCAAGCGTTGATTTAAAATAAGTTTTTGGTCTGTTCAGTCCCAGAACAAACCCGAATGGACGAGTGTCTGACAACGTATGTCAGTCAGATTTTACACATCGAATTTACGTAAGTATATTACGTTGGTAGCGGAGGAATTCGTTTCTCTTAGCTTTATTACCCGTAATATGTTTGGGTAATCGAATGGGTATTCCTGACAGATAGGACGATGTGACATTTAAAGCATGTAAAGAAAATATTTGTCAGATGAGAGAACATGACCTCAAAACTTCACAACCCGGAAGTAACAAAAGTTGGGCTAGGCAGCATGGCTAGTTGGGTCATACCCAAGCAGGGTATATTATCACCATCTAGAGGACTTCCTTATTTTACTTCTTAAATCTATTTCGCTGCTGTAGCATTCAGAAACGGTAAATCGAGAGCTAAATGAGTGGACGGTCATGTGTGGCTGGGTTACAAGATGTTCTTGTTGAACCCCAGTGTATCCTCTCTAGAGTACACTGATCAGTGGGTGCTCCCTTACCTTGTCTGTTGGAATCCAAACTCCAATGCACGCTTTGCGACTTTTAGATCTGTATACTACATACGTGAACGTGAGATGCAAGCGTTTCACTAAATTTATAGTTATCTGGTAAAAATTATCGTAATATCAAATGCTTTGATATAAAATACTTGGTCATTTCCCATATGCTAGTTATGGTTTGACCTAATGCTTCTAAAGTAAAAACATGGATCAACATGAGAACCTTGACATTTATTTCCCTGTTTACAATTTTAACTATGTTTCCTCACACCAGTCCCCTGACTGACCCAGAGTTTATTTCTGTGTTTCTTAAACTCTTGGGTACTCATAATATTTATTGTGAGTAGTCAAGTAATTTCAGGTAAGGCAAGTGGAACATGATGCAATACAAGTTCAAGACCCTAGTAGCTTATATGTTTTAGTTACCCAGTTTGAGTATCTATGGTATTGTAATATGGTACTGTATAATTATGCTGTTGAACCATGATGATGATGTATTGTACTCTGATGTATCAGAATTTGTGATGTAATATATAAGTATTTGTGAAATTCCGCTATGAGGTTCTGATAACTTCTTACTCTTCTATTCTATAAGTTCTATCTTTTATATCCCATCTTCTAAATTCTTTCAATAATGACATAGTTTTTCAAGGCATGGAAAATCGCGCCGTTACACCAATTTTCAGCACAGGAGAAAAGGCAAGGCGAAGGGGTATTGCGTGAAAGCATATCCGAAAGGTGGAACCATATCCAAGAGGAGGGTTGAAGCCATAGCCCAGAAATGAGCTAAGCATTATCAGCTACCGGAAGGGTTGATACTATTGAAAAGATGAAGTTGAACATCTGAAAGCTGATTCATTATCCGAAATAGCATCACTAATAACCAAAAGAAAATAAGAAAGAAAAGTCAAAGGTTCATAATCCAAAACTAAAGGCGCGAGGGAAAGTGTATCAACCCGGGAAATACAAGCCAATTTAAAATTTTTAAATTGGTTATTTCAATGCAATTTGAACAATTGAAATAGAATATTTCAATAAAATAGTGAATTAGAAATAAGGTGGCAGTTTGAAAATTTGAATTCAAACTTTGACTGACTGTGCCGGGTGGAAAATAAAACGGATTTTAGTGAAACCAAAAATATTTAAATCTGTTTATGAATATCTTTCTAACGAATCTGAAAAATCAAAGTTTCATAGCGGGAATCAAAAGTTATGGCCGAATGAATTTTCAGAAAGGTCGCTATATAGAATATATAGCCCTTGAAAATTGATATTTTGCAAACGACCTCGGAATTCGACGAAACCACTTTTGTTGGGTACGGGATGTCAAACTATTGCTAGGTTTCAAATTTCATAATTTTTGAAGCTAGTATGTGAGCGTGGCAAAGGAAAATGTGTTTGGTCAATTTCTGTTAAATTAGATCGACCAGAAAATGGCCATTTTTCAAACGATCTCAAAATTTGATGAAACTAGTTTTGTTGGGACCGTAGCATCAAAACATAGCTAGATTTATTTTTCTGGAATTTTTCGAATCAGTTTGTGGCCCTGGCAAATTGAAATGTACGTTCAAATTGAATATTAAATGTTTTATACTTTAATTTGAAAAATAACTGACTGTAACAGTCGAATTGGCCAACGAAACATATCCCATTGTGTCCGGGATGGGGGTATTTAGCTAAGGGCGACAGTCGTTGGGTTTGAATTGGTGTCCGTGTGGAGAAACAGTATTTTAAAATATAATAAAACCACGGGCCAATGGAAAAATTCCTTTCATTATTTTAGAAAAAATAAAAAAAAACGCGAAAACCCTTTTTTCTTCCCCGATCGACGGCGGAAATCGTTCAACCCTTTCCCCCCAAATCGCCGCCGCCTCAGCCCCCTGCCGACGCCACCACCACCAGTCGACGCCGTCGCCTCACCTCTTCCAATCCGACCTACCCTCGTCACCTCCCTCCTCCCCATCGACGAGAACAAGGCCCAGGAAGTCCGACACTTCCCAGCGCCGCCACGTGCGCCACCGACCACCGAACCACCCCAAACCACCCTGTGCCGACTCCCCTCTCCTTCCTCTTCCACGTCAGCACCTCCGATCGTCCCCTCGTGCCTCGATTTTCGTGAAAACCGCAACCCTAGTTTCGAACCACTTAGAAAGGTGAGTTCTTTTTTATGTTTGCACTTTGAAAAATCATATCTTTATGGTGTGTTGACGAAATTCGATGAAACAGGAAACATCGGGACCGCAAGGAAGCTCTCTACCACATAGAAGAGACCGCGGATTTTTCTGAGTCATCTACGATTTTTAGCGCTCCAAAAACCAATGTGAGATATCTAAATTTAAATGAAATTGAATAGAAAAAGTCGTATATAAATTATATAATCGAAATATAATTTATATGCGTGTTGTATACCACATATACATGCGTAGTATAAGTTGTATGAGTGAAGTATGAATTATACATGCATTGTTTAAATGATATGTGTGTTTGAATGGAAAATAAATATATAAATATATATATATATACATACTCCCCTCGTCCACAAACCATGGACGATATTTATTATTGTGAATTGGTGTGAAATATTGGGTGAAATATTAAAATGGTTGAATAATTGTTTGTGGTTGATATTGTTTGGTTGAGGTTGAAAAATACCCATTGGTGATTGAAATGAATTGGAAATAATTGTGGAAATAAAAATAAAACATGCCGCCTGCGTGCGAATTAGATGCATGAATCCCCATTGTCAAAAACCGCGAGGTTTTAAGATAGAGCGAGGAGCCGTACTAGGGACGGTGCCGGTTTTAACTACCCTGCCGTTATGCTGCCGAAATTTTGAATAATATTTATGTGTTAGAATTATTTTCATATGTTGAAATTACCTTCATGTGTTGAAATTAAAATCATGTGTTGAAACTATATCCATGTGTGGAAATGCTCATGTGTTGAGAAGTGAAGTGTGAAAATTAAATTCATGTGTGAATGAATAAAGTGTTTAAACATTAAAATCACATTTTTATAATATATATGAAGTATGTAAAATATTCGCCTTATATATAAATAGTTTCAACAATAAAAATCCCATTTTTCTTATATGAACAAACTATATAAACTATCCATGTGTGTAAATGCTCATGTGTTGAGAAGTGATGTGTGAAATTGAAATTCATGTGTTGAATAAATATTTAGATGATGAAAATACCATTTTTATCATATATGTGATTTGCTAAAGATACACTAGTGTTGAAATAAATATTTGTGAAGTGAATATTATTTTTAACATGTAAAGGAACTAAATAAAATAGTCATGTGTTGAAATATATTTTAGTTCGCCAAAAATATCATTTTTATTGAAATGTGAAGTGTTAAAAATAACCACTTGT
Source organism: Allium sativum (assembly GCA_030737875.1). Lineage (NCBI taxonomy): Eukaryota > Viridiplantae > Streptophyta > Magnoliopsida > Asparagales > Amaryllidaceae > Allium > Allium sativum. The sequence goes on along the minus strand of CM060909.1, from coordinate 226,268,422 downwards.
TCAAATAAATATGCATGAGTTGAAATATTCATTAATTAGCTAATGATGTGATTTTTTTTGCTTATGTATGCAACATTAAGATGAATGGTGACTTTAAACCAAAGTGAACCGAAAATGAAATTGAATAGAAAATGATAAGTGATGAAAATTGCATATATGTGCATGCATATTTATTGAACAGGTTATAGCAAAGAGGCTAGAGAAGAGGAATAAAATTATGTGCCCGACAAATAGGTACACGTTTACTGTTTTGTTTGGGTGATGATTTTATGAGCCTGTTGGCTAGCCGCTTGGCTTTTTCTTTTTCTTTTTGACATGAGACGCCCGTGTGGCTATTTGGGAATTTTCCCAGCCCCTCCCGTACAAAGGAGGTTATGGCGAAATTTTCCAAAATTTAAAGGCGTTAGTGAAATATTTGAAGTGAAAACGATATTGAAATCGTCGAATGAACTATATTTATAAATATATAAATATAATCAAATTAAAATGAATTGTGGCCGTGCAGTTCGTATTTTGAAACCGTGATTTCAAACGAATAGTGCGGAAAATCCGACCGTTGGATTTTCCCGAAACCGCAACCGTTGGGTTCGCCTTGGAAATATCTTTCCAACGGCACCAACTTTGTGAAGATCCAACGGTTGGATTGTCTGGAATGTTTAATTCAAATCTGAAGAAAAACAACGCCAGAATCGATTATATTTATATATAAATATAAATATAATTAAATTAAAACGAATAACGACGCTGCAGTTCGTATTTTGAAATCGTGATTTCAAACGACTAGTGTGGGAGATCCGACCGTCGGATTTTCCCAAAACTGGACACGTTGGATTTGTTTTGAAATGATCTTTCTAATGGTATAAAATTTGTGAAGATCCAACGGTTAGATTTTCAGATATGTGTAAAACAAATTTAGTGAAAAACAGCGCCAGTGCTTCGGCACGACCTGAAATGTCATTTAATAGAATATGGCCGTTTTTAAATAAATAAAAATGGCGATATATCGTTGAAAAATATTATTGACGATATAGAATGGAAATAAACCGATTTTGCTTGGTTTGCTTGAGATGTGATGGTTGAATGTATCTAACATAAAAACTATACTAATGAACTGAAATGTGAATGTTGAGTGATTTAACCATGTGATGAATTGATTTGAAAATCTAAATATACGTGGATTATTTGAAAAGGCCGAGTTTAAACTCATTTCAAATAATCGATCGATGATGTAAGGTCGAAGAGTTGAAGACGGTTGAAGACCGACGATCTTCACATTTGATGGATGGGCGATACTGATGCTCGTGATTGGAGTAGCTACCTTGAAGGAGCTGAGGTAGTAGCCGTCCGGGCATATTGTTGATTGTGCGGATATGCGAGGAATTGGTGCCTCCGGCTTCGTTCAAATCCAGAACGAACTTGTAAATGGACTGTGTGTCTGACATTGGATTTTGTTCTGTGCTGATTGATCTCTATTGAATATATATCTGTTTGGCGGCGGAGAATTTATTCTCTTGCTTAACGCCCTTCTCTGAGACGTACGAGCTCAGAGGTTATATATAGATAGAAATCAGTCGCATGGAGTGGATTGCATGTGTGGAACGCCTAAGTGGCATGTGATCAAGGCTTCTGTTGCAAAGCAAAGTCTTGTGGTTGATGATCAAAGCATGGTCTGTGTGACGTAGCTTTGTATATAACGTGAATTCGCGAGCCTCACACCTCGGTATGAGTCAAAAACGGGAGAAGGACCCAAGGAGTGCACGACGTTTCTTTCTAGCTAAGGTGGTGTCAGTGGCCTACCAGCCCTGACATTATATATACTTTTCACCTGTGTGGTTGTTGGAATGCGAGGCGCCTTGATTATAGGTCTGTAAGGACCGGGAAACGTGTGTTCAGGAATTGCCAATCCTCAAAAGTAAGAGAGGACCGGCCTTGGAGGATCCATGTGATTGCTGTGTGCGGTCCTGGGACATTTGCTAGAGTGTCTCGAACGGAGAGGAGCTTGCCCCTTGCCTCGACTCATGATGGAATCCAATTTCCAATACGAAATTTCGGATGTGATTGTATTACTAGTGTGGCGACATAGTGTTATGGGTCATTTATGCCGCCTATGATTGATATTTATGATTGAAATCGCTTTTGAAACATATATGCACTAGTGATAATATCAAACACTTTTGTTCTATTCGTATGAAGCATTTTTGGCCATTATAAGGTAAAAACTCTATCCTCTGGCTTGCGTTGCATTGTGTGATGGGACCTGAGTCTTATAATGGCTTCATTTTATAAAAAGCATTGCGATGATTTAATCATTTACTTTATTTCATGCACTAGCACTCATTGGAAGAAACCCGTTCCGCGAAAGTGACGTGGTCCTTTGATTTGCCTTATTATTGTTGTTAATAAGTTAAGTAGATTTCTCATACCAGTCTCATGACTGACTCGTAGTTTGTTTCACCTTTCAAACTCGGGTGTCCTCATTTTCACACGGGCAGCCTAGTTACAGGTATCTGGTACGCTTTTGGCTATGGCGAGGCTTGACTGCATTGAGAAGACTTTAACTCTTTCCGCCATTATTGTATCTATATTATGATTCCGCCATTGGCGATGTAGACTGATATTTATTTTGTGTACTCTTTATGTATGATTCCGCCTCTGGCGATGGTGACTGATTATGTATTATTATGCACTAAGTAGTATCCTGTACTGTGCTCTCTGATGTGTTGATATCTATATGATTCCGCTGTCATATTGTGTAAATCATTCTATTTTATGTTTATGCTATTATCTGTGATCTGCTAATGATGATTAATGTGTTATATTCCAATGATTATCCTTAACACCGTGGTACGGGGTTTTGGGATCGTCACAGAAAGTGCCAAGCCAGATTAAGAGAGACGAAAGGGCTATCGGCATTATTTTACATAATTACGATACAAAAGAAAAGGAAGTACACCGAGAGCATACCGTCGGAAGACCAGAACCTACTCCAAAGATTCACCGGAACAAGCAAAAGTTCCAAAGAAGAAGAGCCATCCACATTAACTTGTTAGTGTTGATACCAGGAGGGGTAATGACTTCCAGAACATGAGATATTGGAGCACAAAAGAAAACATCATGAAGACCAAAAGACAAGACTGGAAGCTTATGACCAAAAGCCAAAAAATATTCTCAAAAGATTATCTCCAAAAGATGAAGGCTATACCCGATGTTATCAATACCAGCAGGCCTGGTATTGATACGGAAGGTAAAAACAACTTCAAAGAGAAGCTCCAGAGACCGGAACCATCTTTCCGAAAGCTAAGGCCGACACACTAAAGGCTATGTCATATCTCTCAACAATAGCCAAGACCTAGGAAATCGGAATCGAAAGGTGAAACGCGACCGACACATAGTTGCTGCACCCGAAAGAGGCCTTTGCTGACTCAATGTCAAAAGGGGTCCCGATTTGTCTGTAAATAAGACCCTAGGGGTCACAATTTCGGGGCGAATTCTCATTCTTCAACCTTGTACTCTTTTCTTCAAGAGTAAATCTTAATTTCTCAATCAAATTGGGAATTTCTATAATCTTTGTAATATATTTGAAATAAATAAAATTAAGAAGTCCATGACTTAAATATTTCTCGATTCTATAATCATATTGTGTTTGTCATGATTAAAAAGGGAGTTCACGTTAACCTTTCTCATGGAAAAGTTAATCACATACGAATCGGAAGAGGAGAGACTTTGGATGTAACCAAGGAATCTCCAATTTCAAACCCTCAATATGCGACTTAACCCTTCCATGGTGAGTCTAATGAAACATAACCCCGGAATGAAGCTTGTTGTAAGCTTGTGACTTGATAACTAACACAACCAAGGTCTTTCCTAGGCTGGTTCGATGTGGAAGTATTACCTAAATCGTCGGGTCTTATGACATGTTTACAACCTGGTTGCTGTGAAGCATTAGCCTGTTTTCTTCTTAATACAGTGTATATTATTTTATCTAGGGTCTAAGGGTAATCTTTGCATAAAGGCATCAACCTCCTATAACCTGAGACACCTTTCTCCCAAGGCTATTATCGACCCTACGGTCTCGTAAGTGTGAAACTCACACTTTGAGGGAAGAGTAACTAATCACCGAACTTAAGGTCTTAATGCCTAGGAAATGGTGCAGCCTATTTAGTATGCTAAAATCAAGTTACTCTTTAACATCCCTTGGATCCATCAACCATTTAGTTTCAACACGCATGCATTATCGAACCTAGTTCTGGTGTTAACGAAAAATATCCTAAACAATTTCTATATTGGATGCAGTAGGAGAATGCCTTCGGTTCATCCTATTCTTAGATGACTTGTATGGACGAACGTCTGACAAGGTATTTCCTAAAAATCACGTATGTTGATTTTTACAAATATACCAAGTTAGTGGCGAAGAAGGCAACTTCTTTTAGCTTAACACCTAGAGTATATTTGTGAACGTCAATCAGTAATTTGACGGATCTGACAATGTGGCATTCAAAGCAAATGACGATGTGATGTTCTAAGAAGGCAATCGTAGCCTCAAGCCTCATCAATCTAGAATTGACAAAAATCGGACAGGCAGCATGACTATGTGGATCGCCCCATTAGGGTGTATTATCACAATATCTAGAGAAAATTCACTTTCTTCTTTATTTTATTATTGTTGTATGATTTCGGAAATGGTGGTTTGAAACCAACCGTTGGTGATAATACATTCGATACACTCAAGCGAAATGAGTGGACGAATATGTGCATCTGGATTGCCAGATGTTCTTGTTGAATCCAGTGTATTACCTTCTAGAAATACACTTTCGGAAGGTTGTTCCATACCATGTTAAAGTTGGAAATCCATTATCCATAAGTGACGTGAGGTTTTGTTTGTAGACTATGTAGTGAAATGTGAGATGCAAGAATTTGGCTAGATTGTAATTTACTTTGAAACCCTAGACACTATCATAATACCTGATTTCGATATACAAAGTGTTTTGGTTCTCATAAGGGAAAAACTCATTTCGTGTTTATGTGCAGCATGGTCTTATGAGATGTCCTTTATTTTCCAAGCTATTTTAAATCGTTTACTCACGCCAGTCCTATGACTGGCCCAGAGTTTATTTTTCCATGTTTTCCCTAAACTCTTGGGTTCCCAAATTTGTACGGGCAGTCAAGTAGTTTCATGATTTTACAGATACACTTGGAGGAGCTTGGAACAGGAGGCTTCAACGTTAGATATATATAGTTTATTTCTGTTGTTATGTATATGTGTTTTACTCTGATGATGTACGTAAGTAAAAATACAGTTTTTTATTCCAAGAGCTGTTATATAACATATTTTATTAACTCCGCTATGAAATTTGTGTTCTTCGTTTTCTTCTATTCTAACTTTTCTTTCTAATGCTTATCCTCTAACTTCTTTCTATTAATGATCCGCTAATTTCTGGTGCTTGATTAATCGACATATGATACCAGATACGTATTTGTGTCGATAATCGAGATTGCGAATTGGTTGAGTCATTACATAGATTTCAACTAGTGAAAATTAGGCTCATATCCTTAAAACTAAACTTAATTAGGATCACATCCTCCCATTTTGAAATATGTAAATTTCGTCCCTATTTTTAAATAGCCGATCCTTTTTTTCTAGAAATGCCCATTTTCACAATTTATGCATTAATTAACGTGGTCGCTAATATGTATTAAGGATTAATTTTTTCATAAACATATATTTCTGTGTTAATGGCGGCGGCGTCCTCGTTCTCAATTTTCCGATTCAGTCGATCTAAAATTCAGTTTACTTGGCAGTTTTTTCATAGATTTAATTTGATCAATCCTTCATTTATAATATGGATACTTCTTCTTCAACGTAATTTATACTTTTTAATATATATTTTTTATATACGGATTTCATTTTTAAATCGATTTTTGTTGATTGATTAACCTAAATTTCTTTGATTGTCTACTTTTATTGATGAATAATGTAATTTACATACAAAGTTTTATGGTTATTTTATGGATAATGTAATTTTTGTATGAAGTTTTATGTTTATTATTTATTGTACAGCCGTATAATTTAATTTTTCAATATATTTTTTCTTATATTCTGAATAGGTTTATAAAAATATGCATATATTGTGAATATGAGCATACAAATATGCATCTATTATCAAAACACATATGTTTGCATGTACTCAGAACCGTTTCGTATAAGTATGCATATATTCTTTATATATGCATACCAATATACAACTCTTATTAATGCTATGTGTTTGCGTTCCTGATGATTAGTTGCATATAAATATGCATATATTCTTAATATATGCATATTATAAGCATTCTTATAAACGATTTTGTATAGAAATATGTGCAAATATACTGAAATTTAGCATATAAGTATGCATACGTTACTGTTAAAATGCGTACATGTATGCATCTATTTATAATTATATAAACATGTTTATATTGTTGATTAGGCTTTTTAATGTTGACTCTTTTTCTTTGTGTAACAGTGTTCCTGCAAACATTGATGTATTGGTTTTGTTGAAGTTTGAGAATGATAGTTGTTCTATTCGTCTTTATTTTGATAGTTCTGTTGCTATCGTGAGAGATGCTATTTGTCGTAAATAGACTGACTTAACTACATTGTCATTTGAATTATATCACTCCATGGATGGTTTGAGAAGGAATACAGAAAGTAATTCTGATCTTCAATCTATTCTCTTGTTGCCTGCACATAATCGTGAGGATTATTTGGTTATTTTTGTTGACGTTAATCGTAGTAGCTCTTTAGTTGCTTATTGTAGCGATTCTTCTTTTGGTAGTGATTCCTCTTTTGCTAGTACCGGTGATTCGAACAATCAATTTAGGCAAATGCAGAGAAGTGATTTGAATCATCATGTTTTCTCTGGTGTTGGTCAATAATTTAAAGGAGGTGTTAATGAGTTTAGACTTTATTCAATGATGTATAGTATGAAAACTGGATACAAGCTTAATTTGGTTAAGAATGATAAGGAAAGAGTTACGGCTGCTTGTTCTAAAAAATTGTAGTTTCAGGATTCATACTTCACTTAAGTTTAATCTTCCTGGATATTTTGTTGTAAAGAGATTTCAACCTGAACATAATTGTGGTGCCGAAATTCATGACATAAACAATCCTGTTGTATCTAGTAAATTGATTAAGTTGTTGGTTTGTGATCATATTCAGGCCAATCCGTTAATGAAGACAAAGGACATTATGAACTTGTTTCGAACGGAGTATAATGTTATTCTGAAGTATTATTATCCTTACAGTGACAAGAGGTTGGTAGTAGAAGATTTATATGGAAGCGATGTAATGTCCTATCATCATTTGCAGTCATTTTGTGATGCTGTTGTTAGTACTAATCCTGGGAGTAAAGTTGTTTTGGAGTGTAATGCTGATACACATCAATTTGAGAGAGTTTTTATTTGATTTGAAGCCTGTGCATATGGATTTCAATATTGTCGACCTTTAATTTTTGTTGATGCAACTTTGTTGAACGAAAGAGCTCAAGATTGTTTAATGGCTGCTACTGGTAAAAATGGAAATGAAGGTATGTTCTTTTATAGTTTTTTTTTCATTCCTAACAGCAATTATTATTAAATTTTGCTTACTTTAACCAAGTTTTCTGAATATTTGCATATATTCATGCAATTATTCTGAACCAATGCTTACATGTATAATGTTCTTTTGAATATTTGCGTTCAATTATGCTATTAATGGTTAGTACTTGCATGCAGGAATGCAAAAAATTATAAACGAATGCATACTTGTATTCAGAATATTCGTATACAAGTATGCTTATATTCGAAATATTTGCATAGTGATATGCATCTATTTCTGGATATATGCATAATTGAATGCAATTGTTACAGACTGTACATAGTGTATGTTAGTGTTCTGGTTATGAGCATTCAAGTGTATACATATTTTTATAATGTGCATGCATGTGTGCAAATTTGCTTAACTATGGAAAAATATCTCAGAATTGTCTAACTATTGTGTGTAACTACTACTGAATTATATATTATTTTTGCATGTTATATTGCTTTTTTTTTCTAATTGTTGCTGTTATTTATTCATATTTTTTGTTAATTTTATTCTTTTTTACATAGGTTTTTCCCCTATAGTAATTGCTATTGTGTCTGGAGAAGATGAAGAAAATTGGGTTTGGTATTGTGAACAACTTAAACAGTTTTTTAAGGATGATAGTAGAAGCTTTGTTTTCATTTCTGATCATCATCTTGGTATTCTTATTGCTATTCCAAAGGTATTTCCAACTTTTGTTCATGGATCTTGTCTTTATCATTTGACCAACTTAAAGGTTGCTTTAAAATCTCAATATTCCAAGTCAATTAAGAGTAAGTTGTTGGATACATTTGCAATAATTGCTTATACATACAATTTGGATGATTTTAATGCTACATTGAAGAACTATAGAGATGTTGGTGGATCGACTACGGAAAAGTTTTTGAGTGGACTTCCTTTTGAGAAGTTTACTAATGTCTTTTTTCCTGGTTGTCGTTACGGTGAAATGTCAGCAAATTGTTCGAAAAGTTTTAACAAGTGGATTTTGAAGGAAAGACATTTACCAATTACTACTTGTTTGAATAAAATTAGATTGAAGTTAATGAAACTTATGTCAGATCATCGTGAAGTTGGTTCTACTTGGAATAGCGCTTTATGCCCTGCGAATGAAACTCGGTTAATGATCTTCATTTGGAAGGAGCTTCGTGGTTCGTTATCAAATCAAGTGAATACGCTTTTGAAGTTCATTCTCCCATCCATCAATTTGTTGATTTATATACTCGAGTTTGTTCTTGTAACGTGTGACAAGTTACTGGTTTTCTTTATGCTCATGTCGTCCGTAGATTTTTAGTTGTGAAAATTTGAATGTGTATGACTACATTGAAGATTATTTCAAAGTTGGTTATTTTCGATTAGCCTATTCTCATCCAATCAATCCTATCATAAACTTTATGGGTGAAGACATTTCTGTTGAAGATGCAACTATAGATCCTCCGAAAGGTAGATGAATGCCCAGTCGTCCATCTTCTTCTAAAGGATTGAAATCTGCAGACGAATTTACAAAGACTACTAGACGTGGTTTTTGGAAGAAGCTGGGTCATAACAAAAGAACTTGTTCTTCAAAACATCGTTAGATCACTACAAGAAAATGCTGATTTTGCAGCAGCAAAATCCGCCGGTAATCCGTCGCTATTTCGGGTTTTGCGATGGATTTTCGATAAATATTGGTAGTCGGCAAATTTCAAGTCGGTAATCGAGCGTCAATTTTGCGACGGAAATTATCCTGAGTTCTCCGACCTTTTTCCGTCATTTAACTAAATATAAAATTTAAATTCCAAATTAATTTACCGACATTTTACCGACGGATAAGTATTTTCCAAGAATTTACCATTTATGCAAAAACATCGGTAAACCCTTGCTAATTAGCAAGGGATTAGCGACGGATAATATTTTAGGTTTTTATTCAGTCCAACTATATCTGCGGCCAATCCGTCGCTAAACCGTTACAAATTAACAAGGGATCAGCGACGGATAATATTTTAAATGTAAAAAAAATTCTAAACAAATTTTGCAAATGCACCAAGATGCATATAAGCAACAAGAACAGATTAATATAAATTCAAAGGCATTATAATTAGTTCATAGAGGAGAAATCATAGCTGAAACAAGAACTCATTCTTTTACTAACTAATAGAAAATAGTACATAGCTGAAACGAACATAAAGCAAACATGCGAAATAAAACAAATACATAAAAACTGAACAAATACGAAGTACATGCAATATAGTAAAGTTGGACCCTGCATAGTGCCTCAACTCCGATCTTCAAAGTGCGAACCCCTCTTGCACTCCATTGTACAACCACCCATGCTTAGTGGACGTTTAACCACCTATCCAACTACATGCACAGAAACACGTTTATTTCCCCTTCCTAAACTTCCAAAATACACTCCACAATTTTAGCACCAGTATCTTACATCGAATACATTCTGCCATTTGCACATTCTTTATTGGATTAACATCAGAAAACTTCAAATGCATATTCAACCCATGTCCATAATGTGCTATAACCATAGATTAAGTGGTGATACCTGTTTTTACATGAACTTTACTAGGTTCTAATGGCAAGCCAAAGAAACCGTTACGAGAATCCACTTGAATTGTTGTATATTGTTTGATGAATCATCAGCTTAGAATACCCAATCATCTTCTAAAATGAATTCTTTGGAGAAGTAAATAGTCTACAGAATGAATCAACCATCTGAATAAACCCTGCTTCTCAATATCAATAATTGAGAAGAACATCAGAATAACAAGAAGAAAAATGTCGGCAACAACAACGATGTTGGGCGCTCTGCTAGGGCTAGGTACCCAGACGTACTCCAACGCTCTCCGCAAGCTGCCTTACATGCGCCATCCATGAGAGCATGTTCTTGGAATGAGGATTGGTGTCGTATTTGTGAATCAGCTGGTGAAGTGGGATGATAAATTGAAAGAGGATCTTGATAAGATGCTTGCCAAATCCAAGGCTGCCAATGAGAACAGATACTTTGATAGTGATGAAGATTAGCACTGCTGCCAGTAATTTCTCCTTTTTTCCCCAAATCCACTGTACTGCACAATGTGTACGGAGTATTTAATAAGCATTAATACAAATAATCATCTGGAGTTTTGCTATTATGTACTTCTTGTGAACTTGTTCTGCCGATAGGCTTGTCATTTATGACAGCACAATACTCTATATTATGGATTCTTGATTTGCATTAATTTTCTGGTTTGTGGTTGCAAAAGAGAGAGAGAGAGAATAGATGTAGAAATGTCAAGACAGTAAATTAGAGTCTGCGAAATCCACAAGCTGCCGTAATTTACATCTTTCCAGTTAGTTCATCAACAAACTCGTATGCATCTAAACCATCATGTTTCTTTTACATCCAACTGTAGTTTCAAATGTAAATTGGTTAACCAAAAGTCATTTTTCATTTATTGGCAAGGACATTTACAGTAAAGAATAAAATCTCCATCCAAATGTATTATACCAAGCCAATCCGAAAATCAAACTTGAAAACTAGATGGCTATCCAAAACTAGTATTCACCTAAATCTTATCAAACAAAACCAATTTTATGCTTCTTACCTTTTGCAGCAGCCCTTCTTCGCATAATTGACATCTCCGATCCATCGGAATAATTTGTTATGAGAAAAACGGATTTCTTCTTTGTAACGCCCCAGAATTTCCATCCAGTCAAAATTACCGAAAATCCAGTGCGTTACAAAAACAAACAATGACAGCTACCATTTTATTTTACATCTCTAAATGCCCTAGGTGAAATTTTATATATATATAAAGGTAATATAAATTTCATTTGTCCGAGTATGAATTTAAACACAATTACCGTAAATCTATCACTGTGCAACTCTGACGATATGGACATCGATATTCTTTCCTGCACCCTAGATACCCCGGATTTTCATGTCAGTCAAAACTTAAAATTTCCAATTTATACCACTCTTACATAATTTATAATAATTTTACAATATTTTTCCATATTTTTAAAACATTAAAAATAGCTATTTATAGTTACGATCGATAACTGCACTTACAACGTTCTTTTCCGAAATAGTTTGAAACATAACTTGAAAATTGTACTCCGAAATTAAAATATGCTTTCACTCATTTGAAAGCTTTTGTCAATATAAATCAAACATTCTTCGTTTGGTGGAAATCTGATTTAGATTCCAAAAGTTATAAGAGTTTAAAGTTTATAACTCAAATACTCGAATTTCCATTGTATGATAGCTCTATCTTGACCGAAATAATAATTATTCTCCGATATGTTCAAAATACCTTAGATAATCCTTATATATTTATATACACCCTCTAAATTATTTCGGGTTTAAAATTCAACTTTATTTCTTTTCTTGATAAAACGTCAATATAACTTAAATGATAAAACATGAAAGTTGCACCAACATAAAACAAAAATATTTTTATTAATAAAGTAGCTGCGTCACTACCCCTTGTGACTGCCTACGTACCTTTATCTAATTGGGTAAGCAATTAGATACAGGATCAAGCCAATGTAGTTCTTCTTTTACTTTCAAAAATCCTCTTTATACCATGTAGAGATTCCCAAAAGTAATCTTAAATTACTTTTCTTAAAAAAATCTAAATTGTTTCTAAACTCAAATAATTTCAAGTTAAATTTTGAAATTAACCATCCCGTCCATCGGATCAGTTAGGGATAGTCAGGGAGAGCAGAAAACTATATTTTCCAAACTCAAGCCTAGACACTATCCTCTTTGTCACCCTAGAACGTTCCGGTCTTTTATTTTGAAAAACATCTGTATATCTCGTATATAACTTCCTTTCAAAAGATAAGCAACTTTTATTTTAAATGCTGATCATCTTCATTATGAAAAAACTTCTTCAACATCAATTCTCAAACTGCCTTTATATCTTTCTAATAAGTTCTTACTCAATTATAAATATCCTTAAATGTCACATCAAATCTTTATTATTACTATATGTCACATCAAACATCAAATCAAATGTCACAACAAACATTTATTATTATGTCAAATCAAATATCACATCAAACATTTACTATTATTATATGTTGTTAGATCCAAAAATGGTTCTAACACCCAAATCAGAAATAATACTATGGAAATGAAATCAAAAACAAAGAAGAAACACACGATTTATAGTGGTTCGGCGTTAAATAGCCTACGTCCACTTTCTGCTCTTTGAATTGATGATTTGAAAACAAATACAACAATGATTTTCACTCAATTTCACTCATACAATGTATGAATTCACTCAATCTCCTCTGAAATATGCTTTTAAATGATGATTGCAATCTGAAAATGATGATGAAATTCGGATAGCTAGGGAGTTTGATTTCTGAAAATGCCAAAAGATCCTTTGAAATGAGCTTTGGAGGTGTATTTATAGGTGGAAAATGCCTCTGATGTGGCTCCGGGTTGGGTTTACGTGGCCCTCACCCCATAAAAGTCGGGTTCGGATAGGAAAAGAAGTGACAACACATCACGTTAGTGGTGAACGTGGGTAAAACATGGGAGAGTTGTTATTTAACCATTCCGCATCTTCAGTAGAACGTGGGGTGCAACCGTTGCTACTCCTCATTCTTCAGGCCGGATCGGGTTTCGTAGGAAGGGTTTGGATCGGTACATCCGATCCGAGTATGCTTCCAATATGCCCTTCGTTGATTCATTCTTTGCAAGGCCAAGGGGAGCGGGCCGAGTTCCTCCAAACCGAACCGAGTTTCTAGCAGGGATTCCTTCTTCAAACCTTTTTGTTGACTGATCACTTAACTTTGTGTAGCCCGATCACAAAGTGGGCTAACATATGTCAAATCAAATGTCACATCAAACATTTATTATTGTTATATGTCACATCAAATGTCAAATCAGATATCAAATCAGATGTCACATCAAATGTCACATCAAATTTGAGAGGATTTGGAGCAGTTTATCATGGTTTATACTCAAAACATCTATTACAGCATTCCGGTTATGTTATGATAAATTCTAGGTAGTTTGAAATAGTTTTTAAACTCAAAACAGCTATTACAACATTTTTGTTACGTTATGAAAAGTTCTACTTGTCTTAAAGTACTTCACATTCAATTTAGCAAAAAACAGCGCTTTCAGAGATGTTACGACAAGTTCTGGGTGATTTATAATGTTGTTAGACTAAAAACAGCTTACTATAGCGTTTCTGGAGGCTATAAAAGATTCTGTTTTGGTTACATGCTTTCATAAATAGAAGGGATAGCCTTTCGGAGTGCTATAAAAAGTTCCGAAAATCAGATTTTTGCCTGTTTTTGGGAAAAATGTTTGGTGTTGTTTCTCTATGATGTAAGAACCTCTTTTAGTCTACTTAATTATCATCAAAAGAAACCTTTAAAATCATTTATCAATTTAATATATAAATTCAAACATCATGAGGCATTTTTAACATGTACATTTCAGGCTGATTTTTACCTGACCTTGCGTCCAATTTTTAGGCTTGAAACGGCCGAATTAGAAAATAGAGGCCAAGGACAAAGTTGTAGCCCTTTGAATTAGCTTTCCAAATTGACAGAGAAGTCGAAGTTTCATTAAGAATTGCAAAAGTTGTGCTCAAAATACCGAATGTCATTTTTAGGGGTTCACATCCAAACATCCATTCTTAAATTTCACGACTTTGGTTCAAAATATGAAATGAATACAAGAACTTAAATAATTTTACTCACCTTAGACTTGAAAATTGAACTTGTATTCCTTCTCTTGTCTTCTCCTAAACCACTCTTCTTTTTCTTATCTTAATTTTCATTTGTGAGTCCATGAAAAAGAATGAACCTTTCCACCCTTTATATAGTAGTTTTCAAGGCTAGTTTAGTAATTTGGTTTTGGGTCACTTGTCCTTCTTATCTTCATGTATGCTTTAGGATGAAGACACATGCCTACTTAGGTGTCTTTAGATGTTTCTACACATGGACACCTAATGTGTGTATGTGTATTAACCTTATCTACTTACAAGACATGTGTCCCTTTCATTTGATGACACGTGTCCCTATCATTTTAAGCCATTTATAATATTCTAGAACATGCACACATATACCATTTGTATGTTACTTCTATGATATGTACAAACACATATATGTGTTCTTCTAACATTACTACATGCACATGATATTCCAATAACTTTTAATAAGCAAAACCTCGTTTATCGATAAAACTGTTTTCGGTCGCATTATCGATTTTTCTTTGAACTACTTATCTTTGTAAACAAAAACTCAACAATATGTTTTCTTCTCTTTAATTATTATTTATAAAGGGATACAATCAAGGTTATAAAACCATTTTTATAATATTAAATCCAACATTTAAATATTTAAATAACCTCAATATTTAAATATTTACTGCCCGAAATTTCAGGTTGTTACATTCTACCCCCCTTTAAAGGAATTTTGTCCCCAAAATTTTATGCAATACTTAACCAAATATTCCACAAAAGAAACTCTATATATCGAGGAAATTTTCTTGCAATTATACTTTCAAGATAATTTCATAAATTGAAATCGTACCTTGATATTTTATGATTCGATCCTTTTAACATTCTGCCACCCCTGCAAGCTGTTACTAGATCAGGCACGCCATAGCTTCTTTTGTGCCCAAATTCGGGATCATATTCTTTGCAATCCATATCGATTCCTAGTCTCCTTTTCTTTTTTCGTGGTACCCATTGAAATGTACCCAAGATTCATCATGCTTCGGCTCATCCGACTCGTCATCATCAAGTAAGGATGTATTCTCCATATCGCAGTACTCATCAAAATGTACTAGAGAGTAATCTAGACATCACATGTAATATCTTGAAAACATGATTATATTCATCAAAGTCAATACATCAATTATGTTGTACTTTCCTTGTTGCAGTACACATCAAAATGTACCAGAGAGTTGTATTTTCAAAATAGACTCTAGTCAATTTTTTTTTTAATAATATGATTATATTCATCAAAGTGGATCCAATCTACTCAATTTAGGATATTTTATCCTATTGCGGTCAGCATCCCATCATCAAATAGGATGTACTCTACTTGGCTCAATACCAACATAGAGTAATAGTTGCACTATCCAAGATCTATTGTCTTATGCCGGCATCCCGTCATCAAATAGGATGTACTCTACCCGGCTCAATACCAACATAGAGTAATAGTGCACTACCCAATATCTTTTGTCTTATACCGCACATCGTCATCGTCATCCGAAAGTATCCATCATTGATGAAATAATACATAAAAATCTTTAATAAGTTTTAACAAAGTATTCTCCCAAAGTACTTTTATACTTTAAAATCATTATCTCCATATGGATAACCATTTCATTTTGGAAAATCCACTCTCTCAACTTCAAAAATCATCTTAAGTATAAACCTTTTTTTTCACATCAATCTTTTCATATTACTCGATGTATCTCAAAATTTTTATATAGGGCACTAGTTACGACATTTGCACTGAATGACATCAACCTCGTTTTACAAATAGTCAGTTTGCAAATGTTTTTTTTTTGTTGAGATGGAAAACTTTCAAAAAAAAATGTGCATGATGTAAATATTCTAGATAATTAATCTAGCTTCCCAATGAGATTAACTTCGACTAAACCCAAATCAAGGAATCAAAAGTTATGACAGGATTGTTGAGAGATGTTTTAGCAGCTTTAAGCTAACATCATCAGTGCTAAACAACTCTGATATCATATTTCGTAATGATATAATTGTTTAAATAAATTTTCTTACCTTGGTTTGCATGAATGCAGTATTCAATTTAATCCTTTTGATCTTCGTCAACGTTGTTTTCCCAAGCTCGTTGAATTCCTTCCTTGGCACACTGTTATCCCATATTCCTTTTAAGTCACTCCATTGCATCAACTTCATGCTACCGCATACTTTCCATTATAACCCACATCATTCCTTCGCTACTTTATAACTAATCATGTGCACTTACAAATTTGTTATACCTCTTTATGTGGTGTTTGAAAATGAATCAACATATTATTAGTATAAACAATAAAAAAAAGTTAAACACATAAAATAAATATTACTCATAACCCTGGTCAAAGGAATGGTGCCTTACCCTATCCAGTTATATTTATCAAATTAAGGTAACTTCATTTCAAAAAAAATTCTAATCTTATGTGAAATTTTATTTAGGCACCTAACCAAAGCTCTGATACCAACTTGTAACGCCCCAGAATTTCCGGCCAGTCAAAATTACCGAAAATCCATTGCATTACAAAAACAAACAATGACAGCTACCATTTTATTTTACATCTCTAAATGCCCTGGGTGAATTTTTTATATATATATTAAAGGTAATATAAATTTCATTTGTCCGAGTATGAATTTAAACACAATTACCGTAAATCTATCACTGTGCAACTCTGACGAGATGGACATCGATATTCTTTCCTGCACCCTCGATACCCCGTATTTTCATGCCAGTCAAAACTTAAAATTTCCAATTTAAACCACTCTTACATAATTTATAATAAATTTACAATATTTTTCCATATTTTTAAAACATTAAAAATAGCTATTTATAGTTACGATCGATTTACAACGTTCTTTTCCGAAATAGTTTGAAACATAACTTGAAAATTATACTCCGAAATCAAAATATGCGTTCACTCATTTGAAAGCTTTTGTCAATATAAATCAAACATTCTTCGTTTGGTGGAAATTTGATTTAGATTCCACAAAAGTTATAAGCGTTTAAAGTTTATAACTCAAGTACGCGAATTTCCATTGTATGATGGCTCTATCTTGACAGAAATAATAATTATTCTCCGATACGTTCAAAATACCTTAGATAACCCTTATATATATTTATATACACCATCTAAATTATTTCGGGTTTAAAATTCAACTTTATTTCTTTTATTGATAAAATGTCAATATAACTTAAATGATAAAACATGAAAGATGAACCAACACAAAACAAAAATATTTTTATTAATAAAGCAGTTGCGTCATTACCCCTTGTGACTACCTACGTACCTTTATCTAATTGGGTAAGTAATTAGATACAGGATCAAGCCAACGTAGTTCTTCTTTTACTTTCAGATACTCTTTATATCATGTAGAGATTCTCAAAAGTAATCTTAAATTACTTTTCCTAAATAAAATTCTAAATTATTTCTAAACTCAAATAATTTCAAATTAAATTTTGAAATTAACCATTCTGTCCGTCGGATCAGTTAGGGATAGCCAGGGAGAGCGGGAAACTATATTTTCTAAACTCAAGCCTAAACACTGTACTCTCTGTCACCCTAGAATGTCCCAGCATTTTATTTTGAAAAACATCTATATATCTCATATAGAACTTCATTTCAAAAGATAAACACTTTTATTTTAAGTGCTGATCACCTTCATTATGAAAAAACTCCTTCATCATCAATTCTCAAATAGCCTTTATATCTTTCTAATAAGTTCTTACTCAATCATAAATATCCTCAAATGTCACATCAAACATTTATTATTATGTCAAATCAAATGTCACATCAAACATTTATTATTATTATATATCACATCAAATGTCACATCAAACATTTATTATTATTATATGTCAAATCAAATGTCATATCAAATGTCACATCAACCATTTATTATTGTTATATGTCACATCAAATGTCAAATCAGATGTCACATCAGATTTGAGAGGATTTGGAGCAGTTTACCATGGTTTATACTCAAAACATCTATTACAGCATTTCGGTTACGCGATGATAAATTCTGGGTAGTTTAGAATAGTTTTTAAACTCAAAAGAGCTATTATAGCATTTTTGTTATGCTATGAAAAGTTCTACTCGTCTAAAAGTACTTCACATTTAATTTAGCAAAAAACAACGTTTTCAGAGATGCTACGACAAGCTCTGGGTGATTTATAATGTTGTTAGACTAAAAATAGGTTACTATAGAGTTCAGGGTGCTATAAAAGGTTCTGGCTTGGTTACATGCTTTCATAAATAGAAGAGATAACGTTTCAGAGTGCTATAAAAAGTTCTGAAAATCAGATTTTTGCCTGTTTTTGGGCAAAATGTTTGGTGTTGTTTCTCTATGATAAAAATAGATTTTGACCCTAAATTTTCTATAGTAAGAAGCTCTTTTAATCTACTTAATTATCATCAAAATAAACCCTTAAAATCATTTATCAGTTTAATATATAAATTCAAATATTATGAGGCATTTTTAACATGTACATTTTGGGCTGATTTTTACCTGACCTTGCATCCAGTTTTCAGGCATGCAAACGGATAAATTAGCAAACAGTGGCCAAGGACAAAGTTGTAGTCCTTTGAATTAGCTTTTCAAATTGATAGATAAGTCGAAATTTCTTTAAGAATTGCAAAAGTTCTGCTCAAAATACCGAACGTCATTTTTAGGGGTTCACATCCAAACATTCATTCTTAAATTTCACGACTTTGGTTCAAAATATAAAATGATTACAAGAACTTAAATAATTTTACTCACCTTAGACTTGAAAATTGAACTTGTATTCCTTCTCTTGTCTTCTCCTAAACCTCTCTTCTTTTTCTTATCTTAATTTTCATTTTTGAATCCATGAAAAAGAATGAACCTTCCACCCTTTATATAGTAGTTTTCAAGGCTAGTTTGGTAATTTGGTTTTGGGACACTTGTCCTCCTAATCTTCATGCATGCTTTAGGATGAAGACACATTTCTACTTAGGAGTCTTTAGATGTTTCTACACATGGAAACCTAATGTGTGCATGTGTTTTTACCTTATTTGCTTACAAGACATGTGTTCCTTTCATTTGATGACACATGTCCCTATCATTTTAAGCCATTTATAATATTCTAGAACATGTACACATATACCATTTGTATGTTACTTCTATGATATGTACATACACATATATGTGTTCTTCTAAAGTTACTACATACACATGATATTCCAACAACTTTTAATAAGCAAAACCTCGTTTATTGATAAAACTGTTTTCGGTCACACTATCGATTTTTGAACTACTTATCTTGGTAAACAAAAACTCAACAATATGTTTTATTCTCTATAATTATTATTTATAAAGGAATTTAATCAAGGTTATAAAACCATTTTTATAATATTAAATCCAACATTTAAATAACCTCAATATTTAAATATTTACTTCCCGAAATTTCAGGTTGTTACATTCTTTTTGATATGATCGTTGTGTACAGATAACGCTGAAACCACAAATCTCGAATGGCTTGATCCCTCCTAGTTCAAAGAGAACTTGTAGATCTGATCGGTTGTTGCCTTGCGAGGAGGTTGCGAGCAAGAAGAAATCTGATTTTTGATTTTCAACAATAAGTTTGGGATTTGTGATGGGAGGCTTATCAACGAAACAGTGAATTCATTGAAATTTTGGACGGTGAATTTTGTTTTATTTTCTGGCTTGAAACCGGAATGGTTTTAATTGGAACTGACTAATACTTAAATATGTGGAGCTGTCCAAAGTTCTGGTAATTTGGAGAGCTATACTTGAACACAAACTTGCAAATTCATGTGGGAAGAAATACGGAAGCTCGCCCAAAGATTGAACATACTATCCTAACAGCGAGCCTCAAACACTATTAAATTAATCAAGTCCAAATCAAAATTAAAAACTCATGGGCGAAAAAAAAAGAACCTTGGCTTCGATTTACATCAAGCCAGATGTAAATTAGATTTCAAATGTTTGGCTCGTTTTAATCTTGTTGAGAAATGCGGCTCCCTAGGCTATCAGATCCTCCACCATTGATAATAACCTCTTGTACGTCCCATCACCTTGCCTTTTCCTACAAGTAGAACAACTCTTTAGGTTGTGTGAAAAATAAATTAAAAAATGGAGAGGTTGTGCGAAAAATAAATTGAAAAATGGAGAAGAATCAGGTTTGAAGCTGAAAAGGGTAAAGCAAATTACGGAAGAACGCACACGATAGGTGATCCGAAATACAAGCATTGGAGGTATCCTGTTCGTTGGATCTATCCACATTGAACGGTGATGAATGGTATTGTTTCCCATACACGGATCTATGCTTTCCCCTATTCAAATTTGGTTTTCTCTTCCACTTTGAACGCATGATATTTGGTTTCTTTAATGGAATTTATCAACTTATTTTGTGTTACCGGTAGTTATTAATCACATATTGCACAATTAGAAACAAATAGTTAATGAATACAAATCAATTAAATTATAACATTAAGTTTTTCAAGTATTAAATAGAATTACTGAGTAAAATTACAAAATATTATATGCCAAATGTTACTTCTCAAATATTATTCCTTCTTATTAAATAAGAATTATTAAACATTTTTCTTAATTATTGATTTTTATTATTTTCTAATGGTCATTGTAAATTAAAAATTATTGAAAATTTATTATTAAATACTAAATATCACTTTATAACTATTAATTAATTATTTACTGTTAATTATTAATAATTCATTATTGATAATTAGTTTTTAACTTTATGATTTATTTCAAATTTATTCAAGATGATTTCAAATTTTTAAATTTTTCGAAATATAAAATATAATTATCAAATATAATTATAAAATATAAGTATCAATTATAATTATCAACTGTAACTATTAAATACAATTATTTAAAATTTATTATTGAATACTAGATATCATTTCATAAGTATTAACTTTTATTATTAATCATTAAATAATTATTATAATAAATTGATATTTTCATTATTTAAGGGAATAATTATAAAAGAACGATGTGAAATTTTGGAATTTAGTGTAAAATATACTGGCATACTGACTGAAATTTGTGATAAAAGGACTTAATTATGAATTTAGTAATTACGTTGGTTATGAGAAAATACTATTTTGCTAATTATAAATAAGCTATGATTATAAGTTATTTATTATAGAATGTAAATTACTATTTATTATTACTTATAAATCATTAATTAGAACAAATTAATTATTGAACATGTCAATAATTATTAAAATATAATGCTAAAGTATATGTTAGAAAAATAATATAAATATCTCTTGCAAATCTGTTGGAATTCTGCTGCAAAATAGCTTTAATAAATATTCATCAGTATTCTGCCTGGATTTGCAATGGAAAATAGCGGTGGAATTTTTCCGTCGGTAATTTGACGCAATTTGCAATGACTTAGCGAGGAATGACAGAAGATGATGGTAATAAATAAAAGAAAAAAATTGAAGAAAAAAAAATCTCTTGCAGATCACATGGAAATTCATCGCAAATTAGCAATGGAAATTTCCGCTTCTAAATATATGACGCTGAATCAGTGTTTTCTTGTAGTGGATATGCTTTGTTATTTTATTTTATTTTTAAGACACTTGATTTTGGTGTTTATTTTTAGCGTTTGTTGTGAATATTTCTGTGATGCTATAAAATCAGTTCAGTATTTAATTTTAAATTTGTGTTTGATTTACGATTTTTTTTCCAGCTTATATGTATGTAAATATTCGTAATAGTTGAATAAATGTATGCAGTAATGCTGAACATTCGTATACCTCACGTGTACAACTTTTTTTTTTTAGGTGTATGTAGTACGAAACAATAAACTATAAATCTGCATATTAGCATACAACTATTGATTGTTATTGCATATAAGTGTGCAATAATTACTATTATTTGCATGCAAATATTCAAAAGTTCTGCAAATACGTATACTCTCTTTTAACCTTGAATAAAATTTTCCATTGTATATGTTGAATTCTTTTATTTAATCTTACTATTCATCAGTTGTAATTCTGCAGTGTACTATGTAAATCTTTTGCACTTCCGATCGTGTAGTTATTACTACAAAAATTAATGGAAACAATTTCTTCTTAATTACTTCTTCAAATATGTTGTAATGTAGGCAATTATCCCTAATAAATGCATAAATGTATGCAAGTATGGAAATTATATGCACATAATAACTATTTTAACAAATTTAATAATTGTATGCATCTAATAGTAATAGTTTTATAATAGTGAACTAGTATTTTAATTAGTTCATCAATTGAGATTTGCAAATTTTCATAATATTAGCATATAACCGTGCTATTATTTCTTATATCTGCACACCAGTAAGCAAAATGTCAAGATATCATGTAAAATCAAAATATCTTCATTCAGTACATGATATTCCCCCGTAAATCAGTTTCCAAAATAATAATCAAGCGACCATAGTTTGAAAACAAAATACTAGTACATATATATATATAGAAAAAGCACTAAGCATCAAATCTTCCTATTTTATTCCATGTTGCTTGCATTAGATAGCAACCAGTTCTGTGTCAGCAGTGGCGTACGCAGACATATTGTTGAATGGGGGCGGAATGGAAAAAAAAAATCATATTTTCTTAATGAAAATCAACACATTTGAACCATATTAATAATATTCAAGTTTATGAAAAAGGAGAGCATCATCCTTTTTTTTCTTTGAAAAATATCTTTACAACTATTGAAAAACATGATTCAGTTAGTCATTGTATGAACACAAACAATAAAATGTAGTTATAGATGATTTGATTAATTTGTAGAACAAACGAGTATTCAGCATATCGTCTTCTGGGTGGAAGACCCATGTGTTAAATCTAATAAAGAGGACTAAAGCATTCATTTATTCACCAACACCATTACAGTACAAAGCAGATGACGGCTATAAGATGAGAAAAAGTGTTAACCCTAAAGCAACACAAGTGGCCTTTATATATAGGCTAAACATAACACAAAAGACAATATTGCCCTTAAGAGACTATTAATTACGCTAACATCCCCCCTCAAACTCATGATGCGACAGCAATGAGCATCGAGAGTTTGTCAGTCAGAAACCGGAAACGTGAAGATGACAAAGATTTAGTGAACAAATCTGCAAGTTGCAAGGAGGAAGAGACAAATGGCAATGTCAAAGTGCCATTCTGAAGGTGATGGCGAGTAATATGGCAGTCAATCTCAATATGCTTGGTCCTTTCGTGAAAGACGGAGTTATGAGCAATTTGAATAGCACTTTTATTATCACAGTACAAAGGAGTTGGTCGTTGTAAGAAAACACCCATATCAGCAAGCAACCATCGTAGCCAAACAATTTCACAAGTAGTAGAAGCCATTGCACGATATTCTGCCTCTGTCGAAGACCGAGATATAACGTCCTGCTTCTTACTTTTCCAAGAAATTAGAGAATCTCCTAGAAAAATACAAAAGCCAGTAGTGGATTTGCGATCAATAGGATCACCAGCCCAATCTGCATCAGAGTAAGCACATAACTCCAAAGATGAAGTAGAAGAAAGCAAAAGAGTCTGAAACTGAGTGCCACGGAGATATCTCAAAATGCAAATAACAGCAGCCCAATGAACTGTAGTAGGAGAAGTAACAAACTGACTGACTATGTGAACAGCATACGCAATGTCAGGACGAGTGATAGTGAGATAAACCAAACTTCCAACAATCGTTCGATAAAGATTAGGATCTGGCAATGGAGATCCATCAGAAATAGAGTATCGAGCATTGAGCTCAATTGGAGTATCAACAGTCTTATTATCTGAGAGACGAGCGCGCTCGAAGATATCAGAAATATACTTGGATTGAGAAAGAAGATAACCTTTTGGAGAAGAAGCAACTTCAATACCCAAGAAGTAACGAAGGGGACCCAAGTCTTTCATAGCAAAACTTCGAGTCAATTCAGACTTCAACAAGTTAATCCCAACAACATCATCGCCTGTAATAATCATATCATCAACATAAAGAGAAAGCAAAATTCGACCAGACGAGGTACACTTGACAAACAAAGCGGAATCATGGTTACTTGAGTAAAAACCAAGAGAAGTAATCACAGTAGAGAATTTCTCAAACCAAGCACGGGGAGCCTGTTTGAGACCATAAAGAGCTTTCTTAAGTTTGCAGACTTCACCGGGTTGTGATCAACACCAGGAGGAGGAGTCATATAAACTTCTTCATGAAGATCTCCATTCAAAAAGGCATTTTTAACATCCATTTGAGTAATATTCCAGTGACGAACAGAAGCAACTGCAATGAGAGTTCGAACTGTAGTCATTTTTGCAACAGGAGAAAAAGTCTCCTCATAATCCAGACCATATTCTTGAGAATAACCTTTAGCAACTAAACGAGCTTTATACCTTTCAATAGATCCATCAGCTTTAGTTTTAATCTTATAGATCCAACGAGAACCAATAGCACGTTTTCCTGCAGGAAGAGGTACTAAATCCCAAGTATGAGTCTGATGAAGAGCAGTCAGCTCCTCAGCCATAGCACGTTGCCAATGAGGATCACGAACAGCATCTTTGAAAGATGAAGGCTCATAGAGACAATGTATAGAAGTAAGAAATGAAGAAAATGAACTGGAAAGACAAGAGTATTCAAAATCAGGTCTTCTAGTAGAATGACGGTTTCTGATAGGATATCGACGTTCACTAACATCTACTGTCTCAGAAGGTGATTGAGTGGTTGTTGAGTCAATGGAAGTGTCTGGAATTTCAGCAGGAGGTGGCTCATCATCATCAGCAGTAAAAGGATCAATATGAACAAGGTCAGACATAGATATATTGTGAGTACGATCAGGAATTGTAAAATAAGGAATATGTTCAAGAAAAACAACATGGCGAGAAACATATAGCTTGTGACTGACTGGATCAAAACAACGATATCCTTTTTGTCCTGCACCATAACCAAGAAAAACACATATAGCAGATCGTGAAGTTAGTTTACTTCGTTGGACATGAGGAAGAAGAACAAAACATGTGGAACCAAAAACACGAAGAGAGGAATAATCTGGTGGACAACCATACAACTTCTCATAGGGAGACAAGCCAGAATTATGAGAAGTAGGAATTCTATTAATCAAATAAACAGAGGTAAGAGCTGCCTCTCCCCAAAATTCACTTGGAACACTAGCAGACAATAAAAGAGATCTAGCAGTTTCAAGAATATGTCTATGTTTTCTTTCAGCAACCCCATTTTGTTCAGGAGTATCAGTGCAAGAAGTTTGATAAATTGTACCATCTAAAGCAAGAATTTCCTTAAAAGCATGAGAAGTATATTCTCCCCCCAAGTCACATCTAAAACATTTGATAACAGCTCCATGCTGAGTTTTAATAAGAGATCGAAACTCATTATAGATTCCAAAAAATTCTGAGCGACTTTTCATAAGATAAATCCAACAATAACGAGTGCAGTCATCAATAAACGAGACATAATAACGAGAGCCTCCCTTTGTAGAAACAGGAGAGGGTCCCCAAACATCAGAATGAATAAGATCAAAAGGTGCAATAGAAAAATTATTACTTTGGGGAAAAGGCAAAGCAGAAAATTTTGCAAGTTTACAACCACTACAATCAGAAATGTCATGAGTTTTCAATTCTCCCAAAACTCCAGTAGACGCTAAGAATTGTAATCGAGACTTAGAAACATGACCCAAACGAGAATGCCACAAATAAAACATAGACGATGACGGACTCAAACGAAAGGACGAAACATCCACACCAGGAACAGAAGCTGCAATCTCTGAATTTTTTAACTGATCCAATACATAAAGTCCTCCTTCTCTATGGCCGGTCCCAATCACTTTCTGTGACTTTGGATCCTGAACATAACATGCAGAAGAAGAAAAAGAAACCAAGTAGCCATTATCACAAATTTGACCAACAGAAGCAAGATTTAATGCAAGTTTAGGAATGTAATAGACATTAGATAAAGACAGAGACGGTGTAAAGACTGAACCAACACCTTGCACAGGCATAGATGTACCACTAGCACTCATGACAGGCATAGAAAATTTATGAGCCAAGGAAGTGAAAGAAGATAAATTAGGTGACATATGATTTGAAGCGCCTGAATCTAAAATCCAGGCAGAAGAGGAAGATATACTTGATGAATTATATGACAAACCTTGTTGAGATGTAGTTGACATAGCATGTGGTTGAGATGCAAGGAATTTCTGAAATTGTTCAATCATTGAAGAATCTAAAGTAGGAGCTGTAAGAGCATTGTGGGGGCGAGGAAGAAGAGGAGGTCCATTATGAGGAATTGGTGGTCGAAAATTTTTCAATTGCTGAGGTTGCTGATAGAGCTGCTGCTGCTTTCTTTTCAGTGGACATTGAGATTTCCAGTGACCTTTTTGTCTACACAAACTGCATTCATCACGAGCAACTGGAACATAAGGTTTGACTTGCGAGTTTGAACTTGGTCGTGGAGGCACAGCAAAGACTGATGGAGTAGAGACTTCCTTTGCAACAGAAGACTGAAGACGAATTTCTTCTGCCAAAAGTTCACTAACAACAGAATCAACAGAAGGTAGCGGATGACGATGTAGAATAGACCCACGAAGTCCTTCAAACTCGTCACGAAGAGCCATCAAAAACTGTACCAATCTTTGTTCTTCTCTTCGTGCAATATATGGTCCAAAGGCGCGTAATTCAGCAGATTCTGTGAGCGCCAACTGATCCCACAAATCTGTCATAGCATCATAAAACTCCTGAATACTCATGCTTTTCTGCTGCAGAGCACGAATATCAGACTCCAATTGGTACTGTTTTGCAAAATTAGACTGTGTATACAATCTAGCAAGATGATCCCAAACCTCTTTAGCTGTCTCATATTTTGCTAATTGAGTACCTATCGAGTGCTTGACTGAATTATTAATCCAAGTAATGATTTTAGAATTTGCAATCTCCCATTTGTCAAACAAAGACACATAATTAGCAGCTGTTCTATCCACAGGCTTAGTAATGGCACCCGAAACATAACCCCATTTGCAATCTCCGATACCATGTTAACAACAACCCTCTCTCTATCTCTCTGTATAACCAAGCTCTGATACCATGTTAAATCTAATAAAGAGGACTAAAGCATTCATTTATTCACCAACACCATTACAGTACAAAGCAGATGACGGCTATAAGATGAGAAAAAGTGTTAACCCTAAAGCAACACAAGTGGCCTTTATATATAGGCTAAACATAACACAAAAGACAATATTGCCCTTAAGAGACTATTAATTACGCTAACACCATGAATATCTGGCTAAAAGAAAGCTTATCATCTGTCTCATATCAAACCATAGCTGCAAGCGTGGACCCTGCCTGAACCTGAAATTGTGATTTTACAAGCTATCTCTTCAAGAAACCTATTGCTTGATATACATTATTATATTAAAAGTGGCATTGGCTATTTCGGACCCTTTGGCTGCTCCATCTGACAGTATAGTATCTAGGATCAGTCGTGACGTCCTTGTAGCAAGTCTGAAATGTTACTGACCTTAACTTGGCAGATATACCTGAACCGCTGCTACAACATTTGCTCCTACCACACTAAATAATGACAACAACCCTGTTTTACTAAACAAAAAAAAATATTAAAAAAAAATCCAGTGGGGGCGACGGCCCCCACTCGTCCTAACGTAGATACGCCCCTGTGTGTCAGGTCTTGAGTTGGAGTCCAGCTATGTGGTTTACAGTTAAGAATTTGGTATGCAAGCACTGCTCTTTGTTCATCAAGCGCCGAAGCATTGTAAACTTCATCTTTCTTGTCGATTTCTTTGCCCTCACTTTTTTGTTTCATCGTGTTCACTACAAACATTGCACATTCCACACTGATTTTTTTTAATAAAAAATCAATATTTGTGAGTTGCAAAATTGGTTTTGTTAATAAACCTTTTAAACAACCTACATAAAGGCATGGAACAAATTTTAAGAAATGCATAGCAATATTCACATATTTTGAAGTTATTTTCTTATGTATTTCTCTGTTGAGGGCACTTAGAAAATTCAATTGGTTTGTGATTTTGATAGTTTTTCTTTTTCAACCTTCTCATCAAATCATGGATGTGCGCTCTCTGATCAAAAATACAAAAAATAAAAAGACATACAGTTATACATATTTGTAAATATAAAACTGCTACTTACATTTATGATACCAATTTACATACCATTTTTCTAGCTGCAGTTATGTGCTTTCCTTCGCGGCGTGGTATTCTAGAGTCGTAATGAATCCATCTTCGTTCTTCTTTTGTAAACTCTAATAAAGAAAAATTATCTTCTTGGTGGATAGGAATGAAAATCTTAGTGCAAGAATCATATGCTTGCTGCACTCTTTCATCCATCAATTTTTTAACCTGAATCATTATTTTATTGACCAGAAGTACCTGTAATTGTACATTTTAGTGACCAAAATTTATAATGTTATACGCGTATTCAAGTTCAAATTAAATAAAAACTTACAGATGCACAAGTTTTGATATACATAATTTCAGGATGTTCTTTTTGCAACTCGTACGCGAGCCAATCAATTATCTAGAAAAAATAGTAGATTGCATTTGTTAGAGATAGATTAATCTTTGTAGAAGTTTTAAAAAAAAATTGCAAACTTTATAACTAATTTCGATTCAACTGTGCTGATACCTATGCATCTATGAATCTTTCCTGCTATTAAATCAGCCCATGCAGTTCCAAGTACGCATATGTCATCATCCCCATTCAAGTACGCACTTTTGTTGAAAATGTACGAAATAATCAATTAAAATAACTTGAATAATTGAACATATTCATGCAATTTTTAAGAATATTTGTCCATATGTGTGCAACTGGAATTGTAAATTGCATACTGGACTAATTTAACAATATATTTGTATACAAGTATGCAACTATTATAAATATTTGCATAGTTTTATGCAAATATTCTAAATATATTTGTTCATTGTTGCTACTTTAATTATTCTTTGCATACTAGTATGCAACTATTATGAATATCTACATACATTTATACAAAGTTTCAGAGTACGTGCAAAAACAACAATGATTCTGTTCTTATTAAGTGCATACATTTATGAAGATATTTACAAATTATTGCTTTATATCAAGCAATATTAGAATTCAACAGAAAATTAAACAAAATTTTATAAAAAAAGTCAAGTAATTTTACTGTAACGACCCAATTTTTACTGCCTTTATAATACAATTTATTTTGGGATTTATTTTGGTAATTTATTTAAATAATAAATTGTGAATAATAAATATCAAGGAAAAATTCCAATTATGTATATATTTTAATAATTTAAAATTTATGGTCAGTGTATATATGAAATATAAAAGCAATAGATAATGTCATATGATTTTGTTTGAATTTTTAATGTGTTTCAAACTCTAGAAAAAAAGAAAGAAGAAATTTAGATAATATTAATTGCAAATATTATAAAGTTCGAATAACAATTATTTGATAATTTTATGTTTGTTTTTAATTACTATTTTTTTTTACATATGCAAGTAAATGATGTTTTATATTATGATTTCACTTTAACTTGTTCTTAATATATGTAAATAGATTAAAAAAAATTAAATAATTAACCAATTTCTTCATCTTTAAGTATATATGAGTACATGATATGAAATTGACAAGATCAGTATAAATTCTAAACCAGGAATTTCTTAAATTCTAAGTAGGATCTTTTAAGATATTACATAAATGCGCAACACTACTTAGGGTGCTAAATCACTTCCTAGAACTAGCCTAAAAGCATGTATTGTCATTTTCATAGCGGTAGGAAGCACTGCAAGACACCATCAATATTCCAATCAATCTGTAGAGAAGCCTAGGTATAGTACATTGCTTAGGAACTAAGCAATTGCATGTTTAATTTCCTTTCGGGCTATGCTTGCATTTGTGTACTACATCCCCTCGGCTATACATGTTTATTTATAGGACTAGCTTCATATATCCTAGACAACACCCTGTACACACATGTCACAGCTATGGATATGGCTACACAACCTTTTCAATCACCTAGTTGTTGCCTATCTACCTCCAAACCTGTTCCTATATATCCCCGGCAAACAAAGCTACACATTATTTTATTTTACATGTTTCCATATATAAATAACACATACACTCATGTTTTTCTCACACAAAACATTCGGACCAATTTTAGCAAAACTGAAGCAAAGCACTAAATAAAATATGGCAATAAAAATGGCAAAAGACTGGAAAAGATATGTATAGATACTGAAGCATGCTTAGAAACAGAGAAGCTTTGCTAGGTGAGTAAACTCCTCCATTTAGTGTTGATTTTTCACATTATGATACCTGCATGCCTGTATTTGACAGCTCGTATCTGTGTCAAAATTTAACATGAAAACCATGAGCAAGTTATAACTAGTATGCACAGAAAACAGTATTCATAGTGAGTAAATTTCCAATTTTTTGTTTACTGTTTATATAAAACAAATATAGATATGCATGTATTAGTTTTGAGACAAGAACTAAAACCTGGAAATATGAGAAAATGAACCAAAGTTTATATATATATATATATATATATATATATATATATATGGGGAACCCCCTGAATTTCAGCCTCCCATTTGCACCTTAATTTCAGCCACTCGTTTAAATTAAAAAAAAAATTAGTGGAAAGTCAGTGGGAGGTGAGAGAATGAGTGGAAGGAGAGAAAGAGGAAATGTGTGGTGGAAAAGTGGTAGGCTAAAGGGCTGCTAAGTTATTGGGGTGTCATTGAACCTGCATATATATATATATATATATATATATATATATATATATATATATATATATATATATATGCATCCTGATTGTGTGTAGTCAATCCTAAGTTTCATATCAAAACTGAATAAGGTCTGGAACCAAAACAGTGAACTTATAATGTGAATAAACTGTTCTCTATTCGCTGATTTGGTTATGATAAAATTCATTATGTATATATATGAACATATAATATGCTGTATAAGTGTTGGGTAATTCAAAGCTCATGATAAAAATTAGAAATTTCAAGAAGCAAAAGTATAAAAACCTTTAAAAAAAAATAGACTCTGTTTTGTTGCAACAAACCATTTCCTGGAATCAAAAGAAAAATCCATAACACCATTTCTGGTGTGTTTAAGGTGCTAAAGTTAACATGAGATTTGTTCAAAATCTAATGTAGTTTATTTTAAAAATAGGATTACTTTGAATAATTTTATACATATACCGATATACATTATACAGTAAGAGAGAGATTGCAACTCAAAAATTTGTTCATCGTAGGATTTAAAATGAGGAATACGGTTGGATTGGAATTGCAGAACTATGATTTTTAAAACTAGAATCAGAATTTTTAGTGACTTATATCACGTGAAAGGATTAGAAAGCAGTTTTAGGTAAATTAATTAAATTCATGGGATTTAGTTAATGAAAAATAAAACTGTTCATGGGGCAGCTGCGTTGGGTGTTGGAGAAGGTGTAGACGAAGTTGCACGACTTACGGTGGTGGAGGTTGACCGCGAAGCTCGATTTTAGGTTTTGGGTTCTTACTTGGAGGAGGCTTTTTGATTTGATCGTATGGCTCATAGCACAGATCGTGAAGAAGTAAGGATCAATGGGGAGGTACTCTGGAGAACGGCGAGTTGATTAGTCGTGGCGCAGGTGGCCCAAGTGGACGATGGTGTTTGGGAGAAGTCGATTTTGGGGTTGACCTCAAACTGGGTTTGAGAGTTTAAGGGTGGCTGAAGGGGTATTTTCGAAAAGAAGAGGGTTGAAGCTGGAGGGATTGATCGATGGTCATACTGGCTGATGATGTGATGTGCAACGTGGGTGGTGATGGGTTTCTGAGGGGGGGATCGTCGGTGCAAGCGCACAGGTGCACATGTGCATTGTGGTTCGGTGTTTAAGCAGAAGGATTAGAAGAGGAAAGAGAGAACGGGTTCATGAAGTAATGGGCTTGGCAAATTCTAGGGACCTAGGTGTTAAACACGGGTGCAGCGTTTTAACGCGTGAGTCTTTGGGCTTGTGGGCCTGGGCCTGATGATGAAAAAAAGTTAGATTAAATATAGATTCAAAAATATGAATATATTAGTAAACATATATGTATAATAAGCAGAGAGCATGCGCGTGAGAGTAAATGGGCTTGGCCCATGTAATTAAGGATAAAAAGAAATTAAAAATGGTTTAGCTTAAAATTTAAATAAGATATAGACATATATTGTGTATACAAGTTAGATCGAGAATATATAAGATCGAAAGTGGCTCGTGCTGAGTAGTTGAGTCGGTCGATAGTGTGTGTAATAACTCAACATAGTATCGAGCTTAAACAATTCAATCTAAATAATTAAATTATTAAAAATGATGATTTACACTTAATATCGTTTAGAGTTTATAAAAAACGTAAATTTAGTCATAAAATAAATTAACGTGTAAACTGTTAATAATTGATCTGTAACGATCCATGAATTCAGCAAATTCTGAATTGGACAATTAATTAATTAATTAAGTTGTGTTAAATTACATTAATCATAATTATATATCGATATCTGTTAGTGGAAATAAACACAGTTCCACTACATATTTGATTGATTGAATTGTGTGAACACCCTGTTAGCAGAAATAAACACCGTTCTGCTATTATATCAGTTTGACTTATTTTATCAGTTAATATATGATATTGAGAGTATCGGTTGATAATATTGAATTGTATTTATAGGATTGTGCAAATTGGATTAAAAACTTGAATGTCGTCTGTTATAAGAGCTTCTATATACCATTGGAACTGCTAAGTTGTATTTTCTGTAAAGTAACTCCGAAATAAACATACGTTTTGATAATTGGATATAAATTGTTTTTAAGATTAAAATTAAATGGATTATTTTAAATTAATTATATTATTAATTAATTCAAAAAGAGAAGATTTATTATAATCAGTTACTCAATTTGACTGATGTAAACCAACTGTTTTATAAGGGGAGATAATTACTAATTAATTTGTTCGACTAAATTAATAGAAATAGTTCTCACAAATGATTACTAAACTTAATAATATTTATAAAAGTTAAGATATGTCTTAAATTAACAGATTTAAGTTGATAATGTAGTTAATAGAGAATTGGATATGTTATCCAAGATAATGGTTTTGGCTTAATTAATTTTTTAATTAAGTAAGTTTTAAAGATGATTTGATCATCGAAGAATAAGGATATCAAGTCGATTATTTGGATCAATTTTCCCTAATTTGATATTTGAGTTAAGTTAACTTAATCAATTATTCAAAACAACAATGTTGTTTTAGGAATGGTTTAAGATTTAAAAATCAATTGGATTTACAAATGTTTCTTTGTCGAATATTTTGGATATTGAACCTCTACGAATCTTGATGATAAGAAAGATTTCGACTCAAGATCTGAGAGGTAATTAAGATACCCCAACTTGAACGATTTAACTATTATCCGATAGTTCGTATTAGTTTGTGTTTGAAATGAATGTCAGAGTTGAACATCGTTTATAGTTATAAACCGTATAGTCGAAAGTAAGAATTTAATGTAAGATTGATAATAGAACTTTCCAAGTTAATTAACACTTAGGGTTTCAAATAAATGTATATTCAAAGTTAATATTTAAATTTTAATAATCAAAGATGGTTTAAATAAGGCTTAGCAAATTCAATGGAATAAATCTGTTTATTTTATTTTATATTTGATAATTAAATAACCGGCTATCAAATTTGGACCTTTTCGTTATCATTTCGAACACACCGGAATCTAAATTCCACTTCGATTTGATATACGCTAGATTTTATTGAAGACCATTGAAGGCAGTGTATTGTATGGGCTGTTTCGTCAATCCTAGGTAGAAATTGCCTAAGAGGATTTACAGAATAGTGCCTTCGGTTTGTCCAGTCCCAAGACGACTTATATGGACGAATGTCTGACAGAGTATGCCTAACCAATCACGTCCATTGATCTCTTCAAACGTATTTATGCTGGTGGCAGAGGAATTCATTTCTCTTGCTTTATACCCGTAATATATTTTTGGGGAAGTCAATTAGTGGCTGGCGGTTTTGACGATGTGGCATTCAAAGTAAATAAAGAAATGATTTGTCGAAGGTAAGTTCAGCCTCAAGCCTCATGTAGTGACCCTCCTTCTCGGTCAATCCAAATCAATCATTAAACCGACTTAAATCGAACCAAAAAGGCGGATACGCTAACTTTGTGCGCACAACACATCAAAACAAACAACCGAAGACTTTTATAAACATCATAATAATGTAACATCAGAGTACAGAATATCAGATTATCAAAAATAATATACAGTGGAAAATAAATTTACAATAAATGTAATACAATGCAGCGGAAACAAATAAACTAATACAGCGGAAGACTATCAATGCACTGGACATAGCTTTATGCTTCGATCCAGAATCCTGCTAAATGAAATAATCTGCAAAACCAAAACCACTAGCTGCCCGTGTGGAAAATATGGGCACCCAGAGTTTAGGTAGAAACAAAAGCTTCGAGTCAGTCATTGGACTGGTGTAAGAACTAAAAACAGTTATTAAAACTTTTCTTAAAATATGGTAAATCATAGGACCACGCCGTGTAACATGGAACGGGTTTACTCCACATGAATACTAGTTTAAAACAAAAAACAACGCAATGCTTTTTGAAAAATGAAGTTATTATAAGACTCATGTCCCAACACACAATGCAACGAAAGCCGGAGGATAGAGTTTTCCCTTATAATAGCCAAACATGCTTGATATGCAAAAATTCTCTTTTATTATTACTAGTGCATGAAGAAATGAATGTTGATTTGGGTAGCGAGGAAACCGGTAGTGAAGAAGAAGAAGAAGAGGAGGAGGAGCAGGTTAAAAAAAAAAGAGAACCAAATGGAGCAGGATAAGCGAAAGAAAAACAAGAAGGAGAAGGAAAAATATGTTTTAAGTCTGAAGTTAGATCAGTGGGGCAAAAATGATAGTGAATAAAGTGATGAAGATCAGAAATATAAAGAAGAGGAAAAGAAAAAACAGGAGCAGGAGAAGGAGCAGAAACAGAATAGCGACGAGGAGCAGCAGACGGGACAGTTGGATAAGGAGAAGGTGCTAGAGAATAAAAAAAGGTGAGAAGAAGAAAGGTAAAAATAATAATATTTACTGATGGTTACCGTACACACAATTTTTAGTTTATGATAATACCATATAACTAAAAACTTGCATACCTACACGCAAGTTTACAGAATTATATCATCCTTCTATGAACAAATTCGTTAATGTTTTATGCTTGTATTTATCTATTAAAAATTACTACATTATTGTCTGCATATATTAGTACTTATTTCATGATTATGTGCATAAAATAGGAGTAATTGATTAACGTTATAATATGTAAACATATAATGAAGAGAAAAAAAAAGATATTGAAGAGAAGAATGAACTCTATTAACTAATAACGTTGTTAAAGATACTATAGAGCAAGTCGAAGTTCAAGAAATGGATATTGAAGAAGAAGGGAACAAGATTCATGAGAAGGAACATATTAATGATGATTAGAATGAAGTTAGTGCAGAAAATACAACAGTTGTTGAAAACAAAGATGAAAATAAAAAGGATGATGAGGACAAGGAAATTGACAACAAGTAATAGGTGACAGAGATGGTCTTGTAAAAGACACATGATCAGGAAATGGAGGGTGATGAGGATCAAGAAAAGGAGGAGGAATACAAAGCTGTGGAAAAGAAAAGAGGAAAAAAAAAATATTTATTATTTTGTGATGGTATTAAAAGATTGCAAAATTTATCATAAATTAGAAGTTATGTATCAATATATTAGACTGTATTGCAGGCAGGAAAAAAATGGAACAAGCAGAAACATTGGATCTAGAGGAGTATGAAGATGAACCAAGATGTGAAGAAACTCGCATTGGAACATATTGAGAATTAGAACGTATAGAAATGTGAGGAACCCGGAAGAGCATCATATCCTTCAAATGGAAAACTTTATTACAAAAACTGGACTAAGGTAAGTGTAACGATCCACAAATCCGTACCATTTGTGTAACACCCCACATCCATTAATGTCACTCTCAAAGGGAATGCATTAACTTCCATGGAGTTTTATTGGTGCATAGAATAGAATATAACAAGACAGATACATATATTGGTACTTGGAAAATTTAAAACAATTTTTATTGCAGTGGAGAAACAGTTTGATTACAACAGCTTCATAAACCAACAATAAAACCAAGTACACTTAAATTCCATCTTGACAAATTGTTTTCTGAGTACATAAAGTAAACAGCATAACCCCAACATAAGTAGCCATAAAAGAGATGAGCTGAACTTTACTTTCAGCAATCCAAGCACTTGCAAAAGAGAGAAAAAAGATCCAAATCAAGCTCCACTAGCACTAGTCCCACCCTGAGAACTTGGTGGGGGGGGGGAGGAAGAAAAGAGGCGAAAACAAAGGGGGTCATACATAAAGTTTGGCGAGTCCAATAACTTTAAAAATATAATTATTAAAGTAATTAGGATAAGGCATAAACTGGTAAAACAAGGAATGACTGTGAAACAAGTGGGCAAGACAAAATAAACAAGAGGAATAAGATATAGTTAATTTGCGCCTCCAGCACTATAGCATAATTACTATACTGCACCATTACTAGTCATCCTAAAAGTTGATCCCGCCTACTGAATATAATAATCATAATGGTAGTTTCGTATACCCCTAGCTGTCTTCATAGGTGTCGCCTGCCTCTATCTCCACTAGTGTACCCACTATCCCCATGCGATCGGCTCTCTAACTTGTAGATACATGTGCTGGTCCCACAGTGGGGTGTATCACTCCCCAAAGTGGCAACCCGATACCACTAAAGATGCACGACTTATATCTACACGATACAACAACGTCTTACCTACCAGCCCGGGCCCACGCACGCACATGACCTCGTTGGACTTGCATTGCCACCGTTAACCCGTTTTGACCTCTTACAATTAAACTCAGTAAGCGTGTCCCGTCCTCGATCTAACTCGAGCTCACAAAGATACTTAATGGGTTACTGGTTTGAAAAGGGTCCCCCCATGCTTGACACAAGCTTTCCACCTATGCTTAGTCCCCACTTAGGATTTCCCACTTAACTCCTCTTATTCATGTCTTCTTACATGTTTCAATTTGGTTAAGTGTTTCTAATCGTATTTCACATGTTACCCATGTCACCCACTTAACCCCCATGTCCCACCACATGTTTGTCTTGATTAAGTGTTACTTAATTCATTATAACTGTAACCTTGTAAGACCTCCTACATTAGACTACCGTTTGCGGTTGCTGGATTTGTCGGGCGGGTCCGGGTAGTCTTATACTGCAAACGAGTCTAACCTCGTGTCTTTACAATTGTTATGTATTTAATTTATGCCTTCGACCTCTCACATTAGACTACCGTTTGTGGTTGCTGGATTTGTCGGGCGGGTCCGGGCAGTCTTATACCACAAACGAGTCTAACCTCGTGTCTTAGACGTTTATTATTACACATAATTATTTCACTCCAATATGAATTAATTATCCCTATTCAAATTGTCAATAATTTCCAAATTAAACTATGTCCATAATTGTCACCTAAATTATGTCCATACTTTTTAGGTATATAAATTATACCAATTAATGTCTCAAATTAATTATATGCCTTTAAAGCCATTTTATGCCAATTCACAATTTGCATAATTAATATTTTCTCATTGTCCTCACGCTATTCGTACGTTTTAATATGATATATGTTAGACTCGCAAATAGTCTAACTCATAAAAAAGAAAAGAAAACATCACAACTTGCATAACACATAAAATAGATCTAACTTGCAAATAAGAATTATAACATAAGTTTGCATAAACAATAACTTGCATAGGCAATGGACATACAGAACATAAATTTGCATAAACCACCATGGATCTAAATATAGATCTAAACATGAAATTGTGAACTTGCATATATGAATATGGGTTTCACCTAAACTTGCATATATGGGATAGTTTTCACCCAAACTTGCATATGGATTCCTACAAACTTGCATATGAATTTAAACATGTAAACTAATATCACATGTTTTGCATATAAACTAGCATATGTATATACTTGATTCACATATAAACTTGTGTATAATTCGCATACAGATTTGCATAAAATTCACATACAAACTAGCATATGATTTAACATCCCAAACTTGCATAAGATTCACATACGAACTAGCATAACATATGTAAAAACAGACTTACATAAGATTCACATACAAACTAGCATATAAACCGATGTCGTAAAATGAATCAAGTTAAACATATGTGATTGGACATATGAAATAGACCTACCAACATAAGATAACAAAACTGTCATATATTCACCAACAGACGATAACAAAGTTAAATAACATCACATGATTCAACAGACATGTTCTCATAATCCCAATTATAACTCATCATAATTAATTTATTAATTATTTTGTGAAAGAAATTGTACTCACAAAGACAGGTTAAAGAAGAGAGTAATTCGTTCGTCGTTTTGTATTAGAATTTTGATTTGCCAATCCCTAAGCTTTAGGAAGAAGAACTATTCTAGCAGCAGCATGGTGGCCAAGAGACTAATTTAGTTTAGGTTTAGGGTTTGAGTCTATGCGTGCTTATATAGAAGTTTAAATCAACCTAATCCGTTAGATTATCATAGGAGCAATCCCAACCGTCCAGACTAGATAGAGTTATCTAGAATTGTCACCTCTGCCCTAGTGACTCAGCAACATGTCAGGTAAGACTCAGCAACAAGCCAGGATCGTCAAATTTCAGATCTACCCCGAGGGGTAGGTTGACCCCCAGGTCTACCTGTATAGGGGAGGTTGACCCCCTAGTCGACCTGGCCTTGGGCGGGAGAAATCCCACCCAGCCCGCTTTCTCATTTGAATTTTGAATTTTGAATTTTGAATTTTGAATTTTAATTCTAAACTGTTATTAATTTATTGAAACTTACGAGGGCCATAACTTCCTCATACGAAGTCTGATTTACGAAAACTTGGACTTTATTCCAAGCAGAATTTCGAGACGAACGCAATGTCGTAACCCATTTCCCTTAATTCTCACTTTAACAATTAAGTATTCATAAATTCGTTTTTAATAGTCACAGAAAATTCAGGGTGTTACATTCTCCCCTCCTTAAAGGATTTCGTCCCTGAAATCTTCAAGTCAAGAAGAATGTATATCCTACCATCCAATCATCCATCTACTCAACCATCAAACACAGACATCCATTGTCCTTACAAGATTTCTAATGCTGTATGAACATATGCAAAAAGTGTGTGTATATGTTCCTTATCCAATGAAAAATCAGGCGGTCTACTTATTCAGTTGACCTCCTTAATGCAAATCATGATAGTGCAATGCGTCCATTATGTATGCGAAAGAATCCTAACGATACATATTATTTCTACATGTGTGCATGACCATTCATCAAAATGCAGCATCCATATGATAACACAACCATTATACATCCATTAATTTAAATATGCACACATATTTATATGCAATGTGAAAGTGACTGAGCCGATCTAGTGCCTAATGTGTGTGTACATGCATCCACGAGCAACCACTAGCAACCACTCGCAACCATCAATCATAACATGTTTCAAAAACATGTTTACATCCATTGGTTTCTACCTAAGGATAGAGAATAGGACCGAGGAGATATACTTAAAAGATAGATATAAGCATAAATAAACTTTTAGAAAAAGAGATCAAGGAGATACCCTCAAAAAGAAAAGGGTAGGTTGCGCGTATTTTCCACTTAGTTTCCCAAGTCGCGTCCATTGAACTTTAACAAGCTTGACTTCACGGTTGCGTAGCTTTTTGACTTCCGTTCCCAAGATACGAGTTGGAACTCTTCTCACAGTCGCTTCTCGTTCCACTTCTACTTCCTCTAGTATACTTGGCTCCACCACTTCCGCAGACTCATGTAAGCACTTTCGTAGTTGAGAAACATGAAAAACATTATGAACTCCAGCCAGTCTTTCGGGTAGCTCTACTCTGTAAGCCATCGTCCCAATCCTTTCAGTAATAGGAAATGGTCCTACAAATCTTGGTGCTAGCTTTCCTACGGACCCAAAGCGAATGACATTCCTCAAAGGAGATACTTTAAGGAACACCTTATCTCCAACCTCAAACTCAAGGTCGGCCCTTCTTTTGTCTGCGTAGGACTTCTATCTATCTTGTGCAGCTTTCATCCGTCTTCTTATCAAGTATACCTTTTCTGAGGTTTCTCTAATCATGTCTGGCCCAAGTACGAGCTTGTCTGTAGACTCCCACTAGTACAAAAATTGTTTTTGCGTCTCTACATTTGCATCTGTTGTATAAGAAACAAATGTAAATAGTATAATTTGCATCTATTTCTTACCTGCAATGGACGCAAATAAATATTACCTTCATTTTTACTTCAGTTGTTGTCTATGAACAGAAGCGGCAGAGGGAAGGAAAATTAAGATATAGCCTTTTGCGTCCGCTCGTTTTACAATTAGACGCAAATGGGTAGTATAATTATATAGTTTGCGTCTGCTTTATTATGAACAGACGCACGAATAATTTCTTCGTTCGGTGAATAATGAAAAGAACTAAGGCGGGCATCGTGGAGGGAAAAGGTCAACAATTCGCGCGAGTTAATGAAATTTGGTAAACAGAAAAAAAAATTCGTTCAAAATTCAATCTCCCCTAACAGCCGACCTATTTCTGCCCTAAATTCAATCCAATTTCCATTATATACCAATTTCGATTACGTATCCAAATCGTTGCTCACCTTCGCGCTTCCTCGTCTTCCTCGTCCTCTCTCGCTTTCTAAGGTGATATTTTATGTTCGACTATTTTATTTAAACATTTTAACTGTTTAATTTGAGTGTTTTTGATTGATCTTTTGCCATATTTGTTTGTAAGTTTTAATTTGGGTATTTCAACTGTTTAAGTATTTTAACTATTTAATTTGCACGATTTGGATTTGACTGTA
Source organism: Allium sativum (assembly GCA_030737875.1). Taxonomy (NCBI): domain Eukaryota; kingdom Viridiplantae; phylum Streptophyta; class Magnoliopsida; order Asparagales; family Amaryllidaceae; genus Allium; species Allium sativum. Next base: position 226,227,070 of record CM060909.1, on the reverse strand, counting down.
GTATTAGTTCGTAAAATTGGGTTTTTTTTCCTCTCATAACATTGGGTAAGACACGGTGATTCCACCTATACATTCGTTGATTTATGAGATTTCGTAGGATTAGGTACTCCACTGCTATCTTTTGCTTAACTAATTAATGAGAAATTTTGGAGCCTTATTTAAAATCATTGGAGCTGAAAGCTCAGGTTGATTTTTTATGCCTTAAGATGATATAAATACAATCTTCAGAATTTGGATTGTGAAACCCTTCTGATTTACTTACCGGTTTACCATCGATGCTAATGAAAATAAAGTTCTGAAAATTAGCATTCATATTACTGGGTTTTTGCATTTATTTTTTGTTTATATACTTTTTGTATTAAGTTAGTTTATGAAAATGTGTCAGTTACTTACATGGTCAATCAGCTTAACAGGGATGTTAGAAAGGTTAGTATAATCCATTTGTGTTTTTTATCATGCATTTTTTTAGTTAGGTAGAGGAATTTAATTAATTTGATGGTCATCACATATAAAATTATCATGATTATCTACGGCACAAATGTAATTGCTATTATGCTGACAATAAGATAAGAATGGAAATTTTGATGACAATTTGTATTGGTAAACATAAAAAATTGTGAACATTCTCATCATGTTACTATAAACCTCAAGATATTTCAATTATTTGTTGCTATATGTAAAATGAATAATTTACAATATTTTAACATCACCACATTATACTGATATATGGCAGTGGTGCACATTGTGGGTAATTAATCATTATGCTTCTTTGACTTGTCCTTAAGGTTCCAGACAAAAGATTTTTTAGCAATAATATAGTTTCACTTAGTACGTTTTAAAAGCATATTTGAAACCAATATTTGTCAAAATGTTCACAATTGTCAAAATGGTCCTGGTTTACTAAGTTTTCTAACTTTTTCGATTAATGTAATCATATAGTTTAACCTCTATGAAGGTGCCAATTTCCTATGTTTTTTGTTAATTACTCGTTGAAAACATTTTATTTATTCTAATGAGAGTAGCATATTTATCACATTCAATTTTCTTTGTAGATTAGCAAAATGTAGAGGCATGCTTACCTAATTGTATCTTCACTTGATATTTTTCCTTGTATATTTAACAACTAATTTCCTCGATCAATTTTGTAATTCAAAAAGAACTAAAATTGCTTATAAAACTTCTTAAGAAGAGAAACTTAATGCTTACATGATTGACATCAGGTCATAATGATTGATTGCCAAATAGAAGTCTATAATGAAATCATTTTTCTACATTATATCTAATGTCACATAACAGATTACTTGGTTTTTATTGTGCATGTTAATTACCTAGGTGTTGGATGTGACTTCATCTTATGTCAAACCATCAAGCTCGAACTAAGATAAAATAATCAAACTATTGTCTCAAATAACTAACTTTGGTGCTTTCATGCTGGTAATTTATATTTCTTTTCTATGCAGTTTTTACATTTTTGCAGGAATAATCTCAATTGATGTTGTAATGAACCTATTTTTAGTAAACTTTATTGGACTATTTGATAGGTTTTACATCGTGTGTGTGTATATATATATATATATATATATATATATATATATATATATATATATATATATATATACTTGCATTTGCATATAAATTATAAGAAGCTAAATGTTTGTACCTGACGTAAGATACACTGTTTGCATTTACAACCATGTATGGAAATCACTATGATCAGGTTCACATATAAATTATAAGAAGCTAAATGTTTGTACCTGACGTAAGATACACTGTTAATTAATCTTTTTTGTGCAATGGCCAAGTAAACATATAAATTTAGCGAGAGATCAAGGTAGGTGATATTAATGATCACATATGTTTTCAATGTTTTAGTTACCTATTCCGATTAGTTTTCCTCCTAATAACATGTTTAACGTTATACGACAATTTTTCCTTTATACTATGGGTTTGTTTTCATCATAATTGTTTTGGATATTAGGCAAAATGGGCTTTATGCAAGAGTCTTATAATATATTTGATTTGGTCAATTTACTCTTCGCAAAGTTTAGCCATTTTATTTAGAGTTGATAATATATATATTTTTATATCTAGGAGAACACATAATTAATTTATAGTGTGCAAAATTCTCATGATGCTTCTCCAATGTATTTACAACTATTGTATTGTGTTGAAAATGATCATGATGCTTCTTCAACATTTTCCCCTCTCTGTGCTCGAATTAATTAATCAATATTGTACATTTTATATCTTGATACATTGTCAGTTTATAAATAAAAAAATTAGGATGGTCAACTAGATTTGAGAGTGGCTTAACTGGACATTATGCACAACATCCTTGAATCCCAGCCCCTGATTCAAGTGGAACACATTGCGTGACTTGCATGAGAAATGGCATATTGACCAATTTTGGTATAGTTTATAGAACCTAATTTCATACATGTTTACTGAAGTGTTTCATTAAAATTTAGTTACAAGTAGCTTGATATGTATAGTCACATCTAATCAATACAACTCTAATGATCATTTTCTGGCAGTTATCACCAGTTGGAGGATGGATCTTGCTGATCTAGGTGATGCTATCCTTGATTTTGGGCAGCGATTTAATTACATCCATTGAAGCCGTAATGTCAAAGCTACCACAAGATTTTAGGTTTGCAATATTTTGCAGAATGGTATTTTCATTTTAATTTCACTTTTTTTATTCATTTGCAGTCTCTTCATTTTTCCCGTATGACTATTATTTGAGATGATAATTTCACACTTCCCTAATTTTAAAGACAACGATTTATTTAAAGATATTCCCCACATATTGATTTTTTATTTTAACATAAATGTTGTAACTGAAAGATTCAACGTTACCCTATAACAACAAATTATTTTTCTAATTTACCATATGAAACTCGAAGGTAAGGATAAGTTTCATGTGTATGATACATAACTAAGATTTATGCGAGTACATAATGTGTTATATGGCAATCAGTACGTAGTAAAAAAGTGGCTTCCTTATAAAGTGGAATCAATGTGGGTTCGATACCTCTAGAAGTTTTCAATTATATAATTGCAATAATATTTAAATTATTATTTTTAATTCTTTAGTTTATGAATATATTATAATGTCTAGCTGAGTATTCATATATGTTTATAGAAAATAAGTAATATATATGCTTTAGTATTTATGCATATGATATGGATGACTGTTAAAATAGAGGCTTGTTGATCCAAATCGACCAAAACCAACGAGATTAGAAACTGATCAATACCCAATCTGTTGTAGATTGAGTATATTTTTCCAAAAAAATCGTAAAGCCCTGAAAAGGTTTATTGTCTGTATTAGATACACAAGGGTCTATAAAATTTTATTACCTTAGTAACTCTCTTGAAATAAACGGTTAAAAATTTATGCATATGTTTAGAACTGATGAAATGTTGATAATTAAGATCTTATCGATTATAGCAAATAGCATGACAAAAAATGGAACATAATTTCCAGAGAAAATAAAAGAGAATTCTATCAAAAAAAAAAAACGACGTTGGAGGGAAGTTGCTAAACTTTTCTATCAGTATAATCAAATAGTGGAAAACTAGAAAATTTCTAAAAAAGTTAAAGCCAATGCAAATTTGTTATTAGTATAACCAAATAAAAGTCCATACAAAAACATATATGAGCCAGTATAAAAGGACAGATATTTCTAAATTGGTTACTTTTGCCGCCACAAGTGCATTTACTTTCGTCGGCGAGGATGCAGGAGCTTTTGCTCTCCTATTTGGCCCTTAACAGGAGGAATGCTCATCAGTACATCATTTGCGCTTTTGCTGATGTCTTCAGAGGTTTGGATCCAAATTAATCAATTTCCATCAACGTGTTTTAATCCATGTTTCTACTAAACTTTTGTGCTTTTATACTTCATAGATTTAGTGTATACAATGTAAGAATTGTTCTATTAGCTTGAATATATGAAGGAATTCTGCACTGACCGTCCGGTTTTTCTTTAGAGTGGTGTATTCTAAAATTCTCTCTAAATTAATTGGAAAAACAAATCAATCAATTTTATAAATGATTGGAAAAATGTCGTAATATGTCTTAGTTGTACCGAAAATGCATCACAAATGGAACCACAGGGTAAAACGAGATAAGGTAGTTACATGTAGGAAGAATAGACAGGCAAAAGACGGCATTACGTAATGTAAATATGTTAATGCAGCTGAAGTTTCTGTTCAGAATTATTGGTACTGGAAAGAGGTAAATTCATGTAAGAAATGATATAGACAAGGTCCACAGGAACATGAATGATTTGTTTTGTAGTTATCGATACTTCTTCTGCGTACACTGTGTGATACCAGATACAGTACTGCATGAAACTAATCTTTAATTTTTCCTTTCAAAATTGGGTAACTAAAATCTCTATGATTCAAACCAGAAATCAACATGTAGCAAGGACCACGCAAATAATAACAACCAATAAACAAATTGAATAAACCAACTTTTGAATAAACCAACCCATATTTATGCATCATTCCTTCAAATTATTAAAAGAAACTCGACTTTACAAATCCAAACCAGCGTTCCTTCTTAATACATGCGAGACAACCCTGCGAGCATCATATATTGCTATGATACAATTGTTGAGAAAAGAGTGATATTTGTTATAACTTCTAATTTTTTTCCGATATGATGTTAGATTGAGGATCATCTAGTTTAAGTATATATCATTTGACATTAACATAATAGCTTTTAGAGCAACATAAAAATAAGCACAAATAGTGCAATCGGATTGTCTAGTTGAAAGCACTGCTACTGCTGTTGGATAGGAAGTGTAGGAGAGGGTTTAAGAAGACAAAGAAGTGAACTACTACAAATAAGTGAAAGGTTTTGAGTAATACAAAGGAGAGAAAATTGAACCATTTAAGCATCACACATCAGGCGGCTGAATGCTTCAGATGCATCAGGCTTTAACTGTTTCAATTTTCTTGCAATTTTAAATAAGGAAGTTTGAGCTCCATCACCGTCTAAATTTCCAATACATCCAACACAATGAAGATTTGAATGAGGTTGGAGATGGCTGTGAACGCTCTTTATGAATAATTAAAACTACCAATAATAAGAGAGGTAACGAGGAATGAAAAGAAGAAGTGCAAAAATTATTATCAACATAACTCAGGTAAGTATAAAAAATATAAAAAAGAAACTACTGGTTTTATAAACCCAACAAAAACATATGTAATGCCAATTGGAATCCTTCCTAATTAGAGCTATAACTTGAACATAAATCGATAGTAAAGTTCAATAGTCGATTCAAACCATGTAACGAACGAAAGTTAGATTTGTTTGTCGTTATTTATTAAATGAAGGGGATACTGTTGATATCTCATGTTCTAATGTTCATTAAACAGTTTGGGTTATTTGTTCCAAAATGACAAGAATTTTTTTACTAAAGAGAAGTAGTGAATATTAATTACACACTCAGGTTTAGTGAATTACCTTTAATGGCTCATGATTACGAGGACGTCCTGCTATGCTTTTTGCAAATTATAAAAACTTTATAACCGTGGATTTGCTCTAGAATGATACCATAGTTTTCTTAATATAACTGAATAAATTTTTGTTCTTGTGGAAAAATACAATTTTCACCTTTTCCACTCAATCATTAGTTGCCATTAAGTTAGATATTACTGTAGAAATGAGCCAAAGGTGAATTAAGAGGCCTCGTGCGATGATTATCAACCGTGTAGATTAAGCTTCCACAACAATATGTTTGGTAGCCTTGAAGATTTGGTATTAGGATGAGAAGTCAGAACCCATCATAGATGATATGGAATGCGTGAATCATTGCCTGTTTGTATTAGATTAATCTGCTTGGTCATTGACATGCGTGAATCATAGCCTGTTTGTATTAGATTAATCTGCACTTGTGTTCTTGTAGAGATTAAAGAAAAGGAAAAATATTTAATTTTATGTGAAAGATATCGATTATGGATTCATTCAACCGAATCACAGCCATAAATTCGACCAGTACGGCTGTAAATACAAATAGAAACCAACACGCGGCTTTATAAAAAAAAGGTCATGTAAGCAGCAATACGGTGCATATGCTACTGAATACAGATTAGTGGATCAATAGATGGATCGGGGACTTAAGCAAATTTAGTTCTCGAATTGGGAATACAAACGTAATCAGTCGATGGGAATGAAACAAGCAATATGTTAGTTAATATTTCAAAGTGATCTGAAAAAAACATCATTTCAGTTCAACAACATACGAGCTGGCCAAAAACATGCACGAACAATAACGGGAAGAAGCACCAAGTTATATATATATATATATATATATATATATATATATATATATATATATATTGTGTAAGCCTAGTTTCATGATTTATTTTGTTGCATAGTTTGTATTTTGTAAAACTAATATATATTAATATCAGAACGTGGGGATAGCATCTGAATCCATCAAGCAAGAATTTGTAAAAATTCAAAATGGATGGAAAGAAATAATGGCATACTTGGGTAAATCAAATTTGCAATTTTCTTTTCGTATATCAATCTGGTGCTATCCCTTTGTAATAATGAAGGTGTAAAGCTAAAAGTATTACGCTGCATACAATTCCAATGCCGTTATTGCAGAAAATAAGAAACTTTATTATGAGGTTCTGGAGCTAAAGGGTTACTGCAGAGAATTCAAAATGGGTATGTTGTTCCTAATGCTAGGTTTCTTCCAGTCAAATCAACTTCGGATGTCACTGAAATGATGCAATTTGGACATTCAAACAGGACAATAAGCTCTACTGCTCTTAGCGAAAGATGTAGCCAACTTCACAGGTTTGTTTCCTTTTTCTCTACTGTTTAAAACTTATATAGTCAAATTGCATCCCCTTGCTTTTGGCTATAACACATGGACAGCAAGAGATTATGTTGCACATAATTGAACATTCAAGTGTGTAGGATGATGAAATGCGGCTAATCAACTATCACAAGGAAAAAATAAATAAAAGATAAAGTTTTAGTCACCAGAATGTAGAGGAATTTTTGTATTTTTGTTTGATTTAGCACCTAAGCATTGTTTATAATTTCATTATGTTCCAGTATTGTTACTGTCCATGTACGGGGGTGTGGATAGTTCATCCCTTCTCTATCTCTACTATTAAAACAAGCATGTGTGTGTTATGCTAGTCCGTATAATATATCTTTCAGCCAGGTGCACTTTCTTTCGTCGAGGCTTTGAAAAAGGAAGTGGCATCAGGAAGTCATGCAATTGGGTTTCTGATAGAGCTGGACTATTTTCTCAGTCTAATCATTCCTCTAGCTAGCTGGGTGCCATATATGGCAGTTATCGTAACCATGAAAGGTAATAGCAATACAGTTATTCATTAAAAAAAGAAGAAGAAAAAAGAATTGAGTATGCAGCTACGTAATAAGATGAAATGTAACGCAGGGCTACCACTATCATGTTTCGGAGACGAGATTCTATCAGCATGTGGAAAAGGGAAATGTAGATGGTTTGTACATAAGCTGCATCGCTTCTTCAGCAAACCTTTGGGCTCTCATTATGGACGCAGGAACTAGGTTGTCTGCTCAAGTTTTCGACATGTCTTCTGTATTCCTGCACAAGGACTGGATTATGGAGTAGTGGGAAAAGAATTATTATGTTAGTGCCATAGCTGGGGCAACAAAATGGAAGCTCATTGGTTGTGATGTCAAAAGGAACTCCATCCATGCACAGTCATATAAAGTAGGTGAATCATTTCCTTTTAAGTGGATTAATAAAAAATGGAAAGAAGGCTTCCGTGTTACATCTATGACTACTGTTGGAAACCGGTTGGGGGGTTGTTATGTTAAGGAATGCTGGCATTTCTGACCATGTTGTGGAATTGGATTTTACGTACCCAAGCGAGGGAATTCACAGACGATGGGAACATGGGTATAGAATTAAGTCAACCGCCGCCACTCCTGATCAAGCTGCCTTAATACTCAGCATACCAAAGAGGAAACCTGTGGATGAAACTCAAGAGACTGTACGAACTTCTGCTTTCCCCAACAACCATGTAAAGGAAAAATGGGCCAAAAATCTGTATATTGCGTCAATACGCTATGGTCAAACTGTTTGTTGATGATGCATGGAGTCAAAACTGCTAGTTAAGAGCTGCGATTATCATCTCAGTCCAGTTTTTGAAAGATCAAGAGATGGAGTATGCTTGAGATTAATTTTAGAATAAATGATTCATTGCAGACTACTTGCTTTTATCCTACGTGTGCTGCTATCAGCTTGTGTTGATAGGACAAAATATTTGTATTGAATTCATTACTGTCAACATATTGGATAACTAAGACAACTTACACAGTTTAAATTGTTTGCGTCATATTGGTTATATTTGCAGCATCTATAAATACAATCTTTGCTTGTAGTCGATATATTTAATATCAAATCCAGATGGGTCGACATAACTTTATGAATTTGTGCTTATATTTGGAGCATTTCTCCTAATTTTAGCTCAAATTCCATCCTTCCATTCGTTAAGGCACATCAATCTTATTTCCTTACTCCTCTATCTCGCTTACAGCGCCTGCTCGACCATTGGAGCTATTTATGCAGGCAAAACATATATCTTCTGTTCATTTCATGCACATTTTCCCTACCCTTTTAATGGTATTTATTCTGACTGCAAAATTCATTTATCAATTTCAGGGCATTCCAATCGTGCACCAGCTAGGGAGTATAAGATTTTAGGTGATCGTCAAGATCGTGTATTCGTAGCAACTACATATGGAAATGGGATAATTCCTGAGATTCAGGTTTATTTCACTTTACTATCTGCAAATATTTCACTTAAACTTTTAAGGAAAAATCATTACCTCACAATATATGCATCACTGTGCTAAGTTATTGGTAAATATTTGCAACTAATATGAAAACTAATAAAAATTTCATTAAAAAAATAAGGCAACAGCAACACCTCCAGTAACAGGAAAGATGTTCATAGGGATGTGCCTATGCTACACAGTGGCAGTAGCAACCTTCTTCAGCGTATCCATATCGGGTTACTGGGCTTTCAGAAATCAAGCCCTTGGCTCCATTCTCACAAACTTCATAGTGGATAACACCACTTTGGTTCCCAAATGGTTCCTCATGAGCACCAACATCTTCACCCTTCTTCAAATCTCAGCAGTCAGCGTGAAAATTAATCTTTATCCATTCATGCCTCGATAATTTTAAAAATTGAGGATTCAATTACCGGTATGTCTACAGCCGACAATTGAAATATTGGAAGGACTACTTTCTGATCCAGTAAAAAAAAACAGAACTCTGTGATACGGTATCATTCTATTGTGTTTACTACTTTTTTAGAATCTGTTTTAATGGGTGCAGATATTCTAACTGGAAGTTTGTTAGGAATGCTAATTAAAAATTTGATATGGTGTCATTCTATTGTGTTTTAACTAAAACTCAGAAATTTACCTAATATTGAATAATCTACCTTTTGCAAAAAATTATATAGAACTGTCTTTCCCAAGTACGAGTTAAATGCTGTTTAACTTTGAATCGACTGGTAACCTTCTCCATATCACGGCATTTGAACATTGAATCAATTGGAAACTTTCTCCATATCATGGTATTTGAACATTGCAAATTGCCATCCCGACCTATCGTAACTACTGATGACCATAAGAGTTATCTCTGTTATATAATTAGTGCATGTTTACATGAAACTACAGACTTGATACATGCAGTAGTTGCATGTGTTCTAATACTGTTATCTAATCAACAAACATAGTAAACTTAATTAAGAATTGTTACGCAGGAATTTGTTGCTTTCTCAACATGTTGTTGGGGTTTTGTGCGCAGCGGAAGTTTTGACAAAACACCCAAAAACAAAATGAATCTTTTTCACCTAATCACTTGAAGATGAATCAAACAACAACACAAAAAAATATCGGAAATATGAACACATGATATTCCACCCAACCACCCTCTTTATTGATTCACCAAAATATTGTTTACAACCGATCTCAACTACCGTTAAACAAACACAACTTGAATCAATAACCTTATTGAGAAATAGGTAGAGAATATCTAATGGCTAAACAATTTGAGGAGAAAAATAATGAAGAACAATGGCAAATTTTTCCACCACATAATGAAGATATCATGCAGGCCTTTTATAGAGTAACTTGTCACCCAAATTATCCTCATATATCTCAAATATATCCTCATATATCTCAAATATATCTATTTGGATAAGCACCAAATAATCCTTGCCTTCATTTTCAAATATCCCATAAAAGTAGCAACAAATATCTCTATCAAAAATGGATCCACATAGAAAATTTGTTGCCAACAATTTTGTGATTTGTGTATCACAAATCTCAACACTCCACCTTGATACCGAATCACAACATCTCCTCCACTCAACACTAGCCAACTTAGCTCTCACTTTCAACCTTCTTTTCTCAATTAACATCATTACAAACCTCCACCATCGCCCACTAATGGTGCACCTCCCTCATCGTGCACCACGCCAATAGCGATCTTCAAAAGCGTTTGTAATACCACAAAGACCTCCATCTTGTCTTTGTGGATTTCACAACTCGACATCCGTCTTCCGCTTGACATGATCTCTTCATCTCCGGGATCCCTCGAGCATCATCAACATCTAGACCCTTGTCGATACCATGATCCTCCACCTTAGGACCATAAGCAGTGACCATATTAACCTCTCCACCTTGCCGTGGACTAGGTTCTTCAACCGTCACCCGCCTTCCACTGTTGACCACTGAACCGACCAAACTATATAGGTTCCCCTCCTCCAAAACTCCTCGCATCATCACACGACCACCCTTCTTCACTCTCAAAACTCCACCTCGAGTCTCATAAGTGCAACCGCGGCGATCTAACTGACCGAGAGATATGAGGTTATGCGAACAAGTGGGTATGTGCCTCACACCGGCAACTTCTCTCTCCACTCCATCATGCATCCGAAACCTAACAGCTCAAACTCCACAAATTGGTAGCTCTACTCCATTGGCCGTCTTTATCATGCCAACACTCTTCTCATACGAAGAAAAACTTTTCACATCTCGACATATGTGAAAACTGACTCCTGAATCCATCTTCCAAGGCTCCACAACACTAAGTAGGACATCACATGAAGAATCGCTTTCAGTACCTTCAGCAAGGCCTGCTTGTGCCTCATCACTATTATTATCACCTTGCGCCTTCTTCTTCTTCATATCTCGTATATATGAATATCAATCATTGCGCTTGTGGCCTTTCTTACCACAATAATGACAAAAGATAGCACATTTCTTCTTCCTTGTATCTTTACCCGAGTCCCTTGCTACCATCGCCTCAGTTTGAACCGATTTCAACTCCGACCCTTTTCTCCTTAGCTCCTCATTCAAAAGACTGCTTCGAACCGTTTCTAATGAGATGGCTCCACCAGCATTGGAGTTACTCAATGAAACAACCAAAGTCTCCCAACTTTTTGAAAGCGAACTCATCAGCAAAAGAGCCTGCAACTCATCATCAAAATTGACCTTCATATTTTCCAATTGATTGATGACATCCTGAAACTCGTTCAAATGCTCTGCAACAGACTTCTCCTCATCCAATCGAAGTTGCACCAACTTTCGAACCAGAAAAGCCTTACTTGTAGCACTCCTCGACTCATACAGCGATACTAATTTGTCCCACAACGCCTTTGCGGATTCACAACTAGCCACATGGTGGAACACAGAATCATCCAAATATTGGCGAATCAACGCAATCGCCTTTTTGTCCATTTTCTTCCACTTTCCCTCATCCATATTCGAGGGCTTCTCCCCATTTCCATCAATGAGATCATGCAAATCATTGAGATATAGAACGTCCTCCATCTTCGGCTTCCATATACCCCAATTCCTCCCATTCAAAATAGCCATCTTCGACAACGTCATCATCTCCGACATCAAAAAATCAATTTTTTTAAAACAAAAAATCAATTTTTTTTTAATCCAACAAACACTCCAAGCTATGCGGTGATCTGAGCTCTAATACCAACTGTTGGGGTTTTGTGCGCAGCGGAAGTTTTGACAAAACACCCAAAAACAAAATGAATCTTTTTCACCCAATCACTTGAAGATGAATGTGATTGAATAACAAACAACAACACAAAAAAATATCGGAAATATGAACACACGATATTCCACCCAACCACCCTCTTTTTTGATTCACCAAAATATTGTTTACAACCGATCTCAACTATCGTTAAACAAACACAACTTGAATCAATAACCTTATTGAGAAATAAGTAGAGAATATCTAATGACTAAACAATTTGAGGAGAAAAATAATGAAGAACAATGGCAAATTTTTCCACCATATAATGAAGATATCATGTAAGCCTTTTATAGAGTAACTTGTCACCCAAATTATCCTCATATATCTCAAATATATCCTCATATATCTCAAATATATCTATTTGGATAAGCACCAAATAATCCTTGCCTTCATTTTCAAATATCCCATAAAAGTAACAACAAATATCTCCATAAAAAATGGATCCACATAGAAAATTTGTTGCCAACAATTTTGTGATTTGCGTATCACAAATCTCAACACATGTCTAGCTTGGTTAACACAGTTAATTTACATCGTCTGTGGATGGTACAACAATAATAATGTTCATTCTCCCAAACTGCAAATTTAGATTATCCAATTTTATTTACATATTTTAATATTTGATACCGTTAAGTTTTGAACTTCAAGTCATTTACATGACTCCACCCTTGCATGTCGTCACTTCCACGTTTGATACTGCTATGTCATTCTGTCGCGGTTCTCCTGTTTTAATACCATAAGGCAATATTTGTTCACTGCAGCGTCAGTGGAGATTAACCGAACTAACATGCATACAACTCTTTGAGTAATATGGTACTTGAACTTGTGTACGAAATCTTGCATTAGTCTGTTAATTTTTTTCACCTAATGTACAACCAGATTTCATTCCTAACCATTAAAATAATATTATTATTATTTTTCCACCACACTGTACCGTGCACATAATCTATCCTTTTGGATTCTCTCCATAATCATACAATCAATGTTTCTTTGCATTATTGACATTTCATTTTGCATGCGGACAAGTTGAATGACATGGACTGTATTGCTTACGTACAAATGAATTTCACTGCTACAACATATATTTGTAACTTTAGGTTGATCAACTCAAACAGCCTCAGCCCATTCCGCATTTTAGAAGCCATATGAGACAAAGCAATCAACGTGGATTTATTTACAGGTATTTCCTTTTTTTTCCTCCTACAACAACAATCAATAGTACTTCTGATATCCAATATTTTTTTTACGTACTACTCATGCATGCTCTCCGATGTCAGTTGGATTAATTTTTAGATTACATTTTTCTATTTCTTTGAACAGATATTTAAATGCATGTTGTATTTATTATTTGTGTTTGGTTTGAACTTTTAAAACAGGCATGATACGTATGAAAAATAATATCTATAAAATTGTCAGCTCTTGACCGTGTTACATCAAGCCATTTTCTAAATTATGCCATGGAAGTACAAATTAACTTTGTCTTTGTCAAATTTAACTATGATTTCCAATTCATCTACTCCACTAATGTCATGTTCATATTGTTTTGTTTCATGCACATTAGTGAAAAAAACTTACTTATATCCCAAATGCTTCTTTGTTCAGTGAAATTTATGTGAGTGCTGATGTCTACTTATTTTTTGATCAACTTTGTTTCAGTTAAGAAAATTACAAGAAAGTGGGTGGAGACCAAGATGATTTCAGAAAGACATTGAAGATGGAACGTTTCGGTAGATTGGTGGGTATTGTGAAAAGCAAGGAAGTAGAGGAAATGGGACGACTGCTGGGATATTTTTGGTGAAAATTCGTTTGATAGAAAAATGATTCAACAGTGAAAGGTGGAAATGGGACGACTGTATCGTTTTAGTACTCAGTTTCCTTCAAACAAAATCAAAATAAAAAAAACTTAATGTACATCTTCTTATTTTGGAATTTAGGCACTCATATGTAACTTCTGTTTTCTTTTTTCTTTCTCAGGAGCGACCTAAATTTTGAAGAAAACAGAATACTTTGCAGGGAAGCTAGAATACACAAGATGCTTTTGGGTGAAATTCATGGATCCATATATAGCCTTAGGTCATATAGGGACCGAGATTAAGTTGAGAAACTATAGATGGTAATTTAGTGTAAACTCAGCAAGTGATGAGTGATGTACTGTTTGGTGATAACTCTAGCTCAAGTACAAATATCTGTATTTACATAAATTATTCAGGAAATCAATTGTACATTCCAGTCTGTTATATTGTATTCTAATGACAAATACAGAGGTGTATGCATAGAATATAAAAGGCTTTTTTTTAATAAAAAAACAAATTTGCATCTGTTGCAATAGTAAAACAGACGCAAATGCACTGAAAAGTAAAACTATCATACACAGAAATTTGCATCGACTGTAATAGCATAGCAGACGCAAATGCATAGGTATTTGCATCCAATGTACGCTATAACAAATGCACATATATATATTTTTGCATCTGCGGTAATAGTAAAACAGACGCAAATGCATTGGTATTTGCATCTCATGTACGCTATAATAGACGCAAATATATCAAATTTGCGTCTGTTGAATAACAGAAGCAAAAATATTTTAACATTTGCGTCCATTGCATTTGCGTCCACAGTGGAGCAGATGCAAATAACCCGAAATATTGGATGCAAATACCTTGTTTTGTACTAGTGGATCCCACCAATAAGTTGGTGATCGGCATGTTCTTCCATATAATGCTTCGAAGGGCGCCATGCCTATGGTGGCTTGGTAGCTATTGTTGTAAGAGAATTCCATCAAAGGAAGATGATCCTCCCTTGTCCCTCCAAAGTCAAGAATGCACAATCTCAAGAGATCTTCCAATACTTTGTTCACTCTTTCCGTCTGACCATCAGTTTAGGGGTGATAGGTCGTGCTTAAGCATAATTGTGTGCCTACAGCCTCTTGCAAACTCTTCCAAAACTTGCTCGTAAAGATAGGATCTCGATCACTCACTATGCTGGAGGGTATCCCATGGAGTCGATCTATCTCTTTAAGATAAATGGATGCTAGGGACGAGGCAGTCCTTCTACTCTTAACAGGTATAAAGTGAGCGCTTTTAGTGAGCCTGTCCACTATTACCCAAATACTGGTATTGCCCCTTCTTGACCTAGGCAACCCATCAACAAAGTCCATCGAAATGTTATCCCACTTCCACTGTGAGACCTCCAGAGGATGGAGCAGACCACCAGGCTTCTTCTGCTACGCTTTGACTTGCTGGCATATCAAACACTTAGCGACGAACTCAGCTACATCCCTCTTCATGCCATTCCAAAAGAAAACCCTTTTTATATCTTTATACATCTTGTCTCCGCCTGGGTGTATGGTCAGCTTAGAATGGTGCACTTATTCGGGAACCGTCTTCACTAAATCCCTTAGTTGTGGGACGCATAGCCTTCCATCCCGTCTCAACCAACCCTTATCATCGATGGAGTATCTATTGAGGTGACTAGAAGTCTCACCCCTAACTAGCTTATCCATCATAACAACTATCTGAGGGTCTTCTCGTTGCGCGGTTCCTATTGAGTCCAAAAGAGTAGGCCACACCTTTAGCGATGCTAACAGACTAGGTACAATTTCAGAGGAGGGTCTAAAGTTAAAGTTTGCTATGTACTCCAAGCCTTGCCTTTCTACAAAGAGAGGACTCAAGATCAGCTTCTTTCTACTCAAGGCGTCTGCTACCACATTGCCCTTGCCATGGGTATAGGAAATCTCAAAGTCATATGAGGCCAGAAATTCCATCCACCTTTGTTGTCTTAAGTTAAGGTCTTTCTGCGAGAAAAGGTGCTTTAATGATTTATGGTCAGTAAACAATTCAAACCTTTCTCCCAGTAGGTAATGACGTCATGACTTTAGAGCGAAAACAATGGCAGTTAGCTCCAAATCATGAGTTGGGTAGTTCTTCTCATGTACCTTCAATTGCCTTCCTCCATAACAAACTACCTTGCCTTCTTGCATCAAGACAGCGCCCAGCCCTGTACCGCATGCATCTGTGTATATGATAAACATTTTGCTCCCATCAGGCAATGTCAGAACTGGGGCTGTTGTTAGAGCCCTTTTCAAACATTGGAAAGCAATATCACAATACAAATCCTAAGCGAAATTAAGGTTTTTCTTTGTCAATCTTGTGAGTGGGGCTGAGATTTTTGTAAAGTCTTTAATGAACTTTCGGTAAAAGTCCGCTAGCTCGAGAAAGCTTCGGACTTTGGTTGCATTCCGTGGAACCTTCCAATCTTGCACCGGAATTATTTTTGCGGGGTCCACAGCTAACCCCTCTTTGGACACCACATGTCCAAGAAACCTCACTTCTTCTCTCCAGAAATGGCATTTGGAGAATTTGGCTTTCAGCTGATGTGCACAAAGAGTATCCATGACTTCCCTTAAGTGCAAAGCATGCTCTTCTTCATTCTTCGAGAAAATCAAAATGTCGTCTATGAAGACCACCACAAACTTATTAAGGAACTCCCTGAACACCCTGCTCATCAAGTCAATGAAATAAGTGGGTGCGTTTGTCAAGCCGAAAGACATGACAAGCCATTCAAAGAAACCATCCGGGGTTCTAAACGCGGTCTTATCAATGCTGTCTTCAGCCACTCTTAGCTGATGAAACTCGGTAGCCAGATCTAGTTGGGAGAAAACCGACGCACCTACAAGCTGATCAAACAAGTTGTCTATTCTTGGAAGTGAGTGCCTATTTTTCTTGGTCAGCTTGTTTAACTACTTATAATCAACGCATAGGCGGAGTGAACCATCTGCTTTGGTTGCGAATACTACTGGAGCACCCCATTCAGAAATACTCCGCCTTATAAACCCTTTTTTGAGCAACTCTTTGACTTGCTTACTGAGCTCTTTTCTCTCCTTTGGAGCCATGTGGCTAACGGGTAGAGCTATGAGTTTTGCATTACCAACAAGGTATATGCGGAAGTCTATCTCCCGCTTCAGAGGTAAGCCCTTCACCTCTTCAAATACATCTGAGTATTCATGGACTACTCTAACCGACTGCAAGTTTTCAACAGACGCATCAAGAGATTCTAGGTACCTAAGCATAATAGAATGTATGGGATTACAAGAGATTTCAAGAGTGTTGCTGAGGCGAGTCATAAGTCTAACCGCTTTCTTTTCACAATCAAGGATGGCCCCATTACTGGATAACCAATCCATGCCTAGAATCAACCCATAGCCCGTGAAGCCAAGAAGGAAGGCGTTGCATTCAAACTCAATGCTCAAGATAGACACTCTCAAATCCCGACAAATCATTGAAAGATGAGCCGAACCACCAATAGGATTTGAGACTACTATGGGATCCGTAACTAGACTAGTATTTAGGTGCAGTGTTTCAACTAACGAAGCAGACATAAACGAGTGTGAAGCGCCAGAATCAAACAAAGTATGAATAGGATGATCAAACAGAAAAACCAAACTTTAAACAAAAATGTTTCTACCTCTCCCCTGTCCTGGTGCCATGAGAGCGTGAACCTGCCCTCTTGCTTGCCCTGGTGCCATGAGAGCATGAACCTGCCCTCCAGAAGTAGACCCTGTCCTCTGCCCTTGCCTTATCGGGAAGTCTTTAATCAGATGTCCTGTCTCACCACAGTTGAAGCAGCCAATCTTCTTCTTCTTCTTCTTCTTCCTATAGTCCTTGCTCAGATGGCCTGGTGTTCCACAATTAAAGCACCTTTTCTTTCCTTTGCTATTATCACCCTTACCACCTTTCTTAGGTTGCTGCTGTGACTTCTTTTGATCCCCTTTCTTTTCCGATGCCTTATTAGCATTAGCGCCTTTCTCCTCTTCATGCATAAGCGCCATGTCAACCAATTTCTCAAAGGTAGCCCCCCACAGGAATGTGGGTCATAGCCAACCCATGTAGCGGCTCGTTCAAACCTTTAACGAATATCAGGGCCTTCTTTTCAGGTGTGTTCACCAAGTCTAAGTCAAATCTCGCCAACTGATTGAACTTGTTGGCATACTCCTTTACTGATAAATTCCTCTGCTTCAATGCCAAGAACCTCTACATGTATAAATTCTCTTCTGCTCATGAGAGAAATTTCATCTCGAACCTATGCCTGAAATCCATCCATGTCTCCACTGGATGCTCTCCATTCGTGACCTCCCACCAAAATGAGGCTTCGTCCTTCATTAACCAAGCAGCTAACTGGACCTTCCTTCCATCTTCTATCTCGAAGATACCAAACAAATCTTCCACCTCCTTAAGCCAATTTCGAGCTTCAACAAATATCTCTGATCCGTGAAAAGGTTTTTCGCCCATTGCTCGAAAGTCTTTGCATATCTTCGAAAAAGTATCAATGCGGGGAGGGGGAGGAGGAGGAGCGGCTGCAACTAGGGGAGGAGGAATGTCTGCTGGGCCTGCAGCGGTGGCCCTAGCCTCCAGATACCTTCTGAACCAGCTTGGTATCGGTATTCCCTCGGGTATCTCAGGTAACCCAGACATGCTGAAAAGAAAAAGGAAGAAGTTCAAAATGGAGAATCGAAGGAAAGATTTATGGCTCTTGGGGGTTATGTTTTTAAAACAAACTTTTCTCTTGGAAATACTCTCCTTAAAACATATTTTTGAAAGTATTTCTTTATAAAATGCTTTTGGAAAATAGTTTTTCAAAATCTCTTTTCTGTTCTTGTAACCTTCAGCTGTGATACCATGTGTAACACCCCACGTCCATTAATTCCATTCTCAAAGGGAATGCATTAACTTCCATGGAGTATTATTGGTGCATAGAATAACAAGACAGATACATATATTGGTACTTGAAAATTTTAAAACAACTTTTATTGCAGCGGAAAAATAGTTTGATTACAATAGCTTCATAAACCAACAATAAAACCAAGTACACTTAATATCCCTCTTGACGAATTGTTTTCTGAGTACATAAAGTAAAAAAGCATAACCCCAACATAAGTAGCCATAAAAGAGATGAGCTGAACTTTACTTTCAGCAATCCAAGCACTTCCGAAAGAGAGAGAAAGATCCAAATCAAGCTCCACTAGCACTATCCCAACCTGAGAACCTTGGGGGGGGGGGAAGGAAGAAAAGAGGCGAAAACAAAGGGGGTCAGACATAAAGTCTGGCAAGTCCAATAACTTTAACAATTAATTATTAAAGTAATTAGGATAAGACATAAACTGGTAAAACAAGGAATGATCGTGAAACAAGTGGGCAAGAGAAAACAAACAAGAGGAATAAGATAAGGTTAATTCGCGCCTCCAACACTATAAGATAATTACTATACTGCACCATTACTAGTCACCCTAAAAGTTGATCCCGCCTACTGAACATAATAATCATAATAGTAGTTTCGTGTACCCCTAGATGTCTTCATAGGTGCCGCCTGCCCCTATCTCCACTAGTGCACCCACTACCCCCATGCGATCGGCTCCCTAACTCGTAGATACCCGTGCTGGTCCCACAGTGGAGTGTATCACTCCCTAAAGTGGTAACCCGATACCACTAAAGATGCACGGCTTATATCTACACGATGCAACAACGTCTTACCTACCAGCCCGGGCCCACGCACGCACATGACCCCGTTGGACTTGCGTTGCCACCGTTAACCCGTTTTGACCTCTTACAATCAAACTCAGTAAGTGTGTCCCGTCCTCGATCTAACTCGAGCTCACAAAGATACTTAATGGGTTACTGGTTTGAAAAGGGTCCTCCCATGCTTGACACAAGCTTTCCACCTATGCTTGGTCCCCACTTAACCCCTCTTATTCATGTCTTCTTACATGTTTCAATTTGGTTAAGTGTTTCTAATCATATTTCACATGTTACCCATGTCACCCACTTAACCCCCATGTCCCACCACATGTTTGTCTTGGTTAGGCAGTCTTATACCGCAAACGAGTCTAACCTCGTGTCTTTACAATTATTACGCATTTAGTTTATGCCTTCGAACTCTCACATTAGACTACCGTTTGTGGTTGCTGGATTTGTCGGGCGGGTCCGGGTAGTCTTATACCACAAACGAGTCTAACCTCGTGTCTTAGGCGTTTATTATTACACATAATTATTTCACCTCAATATGAATTAATTATCCCGATTCAAATTGTCAATAATTTCCAAATTAAACTATGTCCATAATTTTCACCTAAATTATGTCCATACTTTTTAGGTATATAAATTATACCAATTAATGTCTCAAATTAATTATATGCCTTTAAAGCCATTTTATGCCAATTCACAATTTGCATAATTAATATTTTCCCACTGTCCCCACGCTATTCGTACGTTTTAATATGATATATGTTAGACTCGCAAATAGTCTAACTCATAAAAAAGAAAAGAAAACATAACAACTTGCATAACACATAAAATAGATCTAACTTGCAAATAAGAATTACAACATAAGTTTGCATAGACAATAACTTCGCATAGGCAATAGATATATAGAACATAAATTTGCATAAACTACCATGGATCTAAATATAGATCTAAACATGAAATTGTGAACTTGCATATATGAATATAAGTTTCACCTAAACTCGCATACACTACACCAAAACAGGGGACTCCCAACGAGTATAAGCGTCGCTAGTAATTTCAGTGACACTTATATGTGTCACTATGGAGGGGTGGGGAATATTTGTAACACTAATAAGCGTTGGCAAATATTCATTCACAACGCTTATAAGCGTTGGCAAATATTCATATGCAACGCTTATAAGCGTTGGCAAATATTCATTCGCAACGCTTATAAGCGTTGGTAACATTATATTGGCAACACTTATAAGCGTTGGTAACTTGCAATACTTCTATTTGCATATAAGATAGCATAAGCTCTATTTAATATGCATTCAGCTATGACATTATCTTAACATAGCAACATGTAATAAAATCAATAAGAAAAAAGAAATCCATATTTGTGACGACAACAAAGTATGAACTAACAAAAAAAATCAATACATAAAGATACTAAATTCAATTCATATACAATATCCAATTCCATAGTAACAACAACGCAAAATTAACAAAATTCAAGACGTTTTTCATATTTGAAGTCTACAAGTATCAAATGCAAAACTCCAGTCATATAACGAACCTTACGTCCAGAAATTTGCATAGCTTATACCATCAAATTTTCTCTTTTTCTCTGTTTCTACTGCTTCCTGCGTGCATTTAATTAAATAACATCATTTAAGTTCCGAATAGTAGCAAATGTTATAAGTTCAAAGTCATACCTTTTTAATTTTGACACATCTTTTGTCTATTTAACTCGATGAAATCTTGCAATTTAAGCTCCTTCTTAAGCCTTTTGTTTTCTTCAAGAACCTCCAATGCGAATTCCACACCACGATCACATAATGGTTCGTCAATCCAGTGAATGAATCCACAATCTCTAAGAGTTCCAGTGTTTGCACAAATAAAATATCGACGGCCAACGTTTTTATTCAAATAACATGTTCTGAATATTGGTTCAATGTTGCAACGACATAGCAACCTTCGAGATTGTACTATTCCAACATAGGATGTTGGCTGGGGTGACAATCTTGTTGGTTTTGTCGATCTAGTAGACGATGTCATATCATTCTGAACACTTAATAATGCCAAATCTTTTTCCAAGCTCGACTCTGTTCCCTCGTTGGCTCTAAACGGAGTTGGTGTATGAGACTCGGTTGAACAAACAATTTGAGGAGGATCGCCTGAATCGTCTGAATGGACCGACGAACAATTCCATAGGAAGTAATAATGATAATCGGTCGAAGGCCTTGAGTAGGAGGACATCTACAGAAAATAAATAAACAATAACAGTATCAAGATGTAAAAACCTTAATTTAGAACCATACAAATTGAATCACATTTCAAATTTATGCTATAGAAGGGTATTCATTAAATTAAATAAGATGGATTACAACTAGGCAAAACTTAGAAGCTCATTTCCAAACTGAGTTTACAAACTCAGCATATCAACATAATGATTTTCAAATGGAGTTCAATATGTAAATATCGATTATCAAGAGGTTTCCACAACTTTAACTTCTATCTCAAGTCTCATTAATAACTATTAGTAAAAAGAGAAGTACACACATCGTCCGTGTTAAAATTAGTACCTTTCCAATGTAATGACAGCAGCTCTTCAATATGAACAAGAACGTTTGGACAGTTCAAATCGATAATAACTCTTCAATAACCTAGAAAACAATCCTGAAAGCAAGAACAAACGACAAGGGATACATTATTACATAACAATTGTAATGACACTAACTTATGGTTAGATCCCAGTAAACACACACTCTCATTCATACCAGTAAACAGAACTGTAAAATTAGTTATAATAATAGTAAATTAGTCATGTGCACGAGACTGCAATACTTATCACTAACATAAAAAACTATATCATGTGTATGTTATCCTGTAACATAGTATAACAACACCCACATAAATAATAATAATAAAGTTGTGTTCTGCAGACTTCACGTAAATTAAATTATAACATAGGAAGAGGTTAATCAGATGTAGTGTTGATTGGTTATCAGTTTTGGAACATATAATTTACCATCCAGACTTTGTTCTATGGTTGTCACTGCTAGTTGCATAGTTTTACCTCCTTCAACCGCGTAGAATTCACTCAACTGGTTCACTCATGCTACAGCCCACACTCAAGGCGAACATTAATTTGACAACTACTATGCATAATCATCTTAAAAACTAAAGGCGAACACTAATTTGATAACTTATGAGTTTTGACTTGAACGCAATAAGATCTCAATGTGCTACAGCCCACACTCAACTGGTTCACTCATGCTACAGTCCCATTTGAGGTTCACTCAACTTTGCTGTCTATAAGGCGTTATGTCCCCTAATTAACACGGTCTGCACACTTCCTGCCACACTCCTCAGTCTATCATATTCTTCATGTAGGGATATGATTATTCAACAGGTGTGTATGGCAATTTGAAGGACATGCATATGTTCCAATCGGTACAAGTGGAGTATGCATCATGCAAGTATTTGGGTCAGGCATTCCTAATAGGGCCACAACTCTAATGCTAAATGTCTACAATGGTGCAATAATGTACTATCAGACATCACTAGCTGCTGACGAAATTTATTAAAGATGGCTCAAAGTGAATGTGATCCATGATACAAATAAAGGAATAGTTCAAGCTTTCATTGATGGACACCTCAAATTAGTAGTAAATGATGTACAGAGAGTGAATCATTACTTCAAACGTGGTGTTTATATGCAGAATAATGGTTCCTATTTACATGGAATATCAATAGAAGAGAATCAGGGTCTTGAAGTTAGGCTGGTAGGGCTAAATTATTTTTCTTCAAAACTTGCATCTGTGCACATGAGACAGACAGTGATGACATATTGTTCATATGCTTGCAGACAATTAATGGAGGATTAGGCTGGTAGGGCAATAATACAGTAAAACTGAGTTAACAGGCCTAATTATGAATAAACATTGTGAGCTATATAACAAATTGACTAACAAAACAATGATATCTGAAGGGTGACAGAGTTCACCTTTGGAAGTAGTATAGTTTCTTACAATAAATAACTCTAGTTGTATCTAATATTCGAAACTGCGTTTGACTAAGGCAGACAAATAGTCTCATTAGTTCCAATAAATTCATTCTTCATGGTCTAGAAAATAGAAAGAAGAATGTAAAAAAGTAGGGATTATTGAAGCAGACAAATAAGATATGTTTATAGGAAAATTTAAATAAAACTTCAAGTTCCAGCTATCCAGTAATAATTAATAAATAACATGTGACCAAGTGATAATCAACTATAAACAGAAAATGATTGGGAAATTTTTTAAAGCTTACCTTTCTTTGTTTTAGTATAGCAACAACGACATTCCAAACCATCTAGCTATCTAAGATGAACTGCTCAAAGAAAATCTCCTTAGTACTGCAACAGGAGAAGATAAAACGAGACAATGGAGTAAATGATTAATTTTATTGGCGGAAGTCTAAGTGTAAACCAAGCACAGTAAAAGCAAAAAAAAAAAAAAAAACAAAAAAAAAAACATACAACAGTAAGTTTGTTTATGCCAGGAGACTAATAAAGGTATGCCAGGAGACTAATAAAGTTACTAGTGGCAAAATTTCTTAGTACTGCAATTTAATAAAAAAAAAACATACAACAGTAAGTTTGTTTTTGAAACTATGTTATGCCAGGAGACTAATAAAGTTAGATAGGCATCAGCCTGTCAATTTAATCCCAACTATACATCCAACACATAATTTCTTAGTACTACAACAACCAAGCATGTAGACAGTACTACTTAACCAACTATTTAATCAAGCAACACAGTAAGATTCACATTGACATAAACATAGGTCTAAATTAAAATGAGTTTAACATACGTCTACAATAAGGCTTTACCTAGCCATCTACAACCAAACGATTAAAATACACACAACCGAGCAAATAATTTTTGTTTGTCCGAAAGAATGGGGGATTGCAAATATCACTTAATTTACTTTAGCTGACTTATATAACACTGTTTTTAAACATTCTAAGTTTGGAAATTTGCATGACACTGAACGTATGTGAATACTGACTAATTTATATTGGATTACATAATGTATGTGAACATCTTCCTGTCATTTTTCCCTTACTTATGGTTTGATCAAAATGACAAGAGAGAGGGCTTCATGACATAAGCTGGGTCAACAAGCTATGTAATCCAACCATGCGTGCTACTAAATATACTCAAAACAACAAAGGATCCCAACATTTGTTTCTACCATTGCTTCTAACATAAAGAGGTATATGTGTGGTGTTCAAGGGTGACAAAATCAGTCCACGCTTAGGCATAAAACAGGACTGGATAAAGGACCTCCAACATGTGCATCCTGATGACCGACAATTATTATGGAAAGTGACCCAACTGATATGAGTGCAAGCTTTATATCTTAAAGCAAATGTACAAAAAAAAGTCAGATCAACACGTCACAGCAAGTTCAAGAAAGTCCTTATAAACCATACCTATCCAAGGCTAAATCCAAATGGTTAACATGCATGCGCACATTCAGATCAGTGTAACGGATCAAGGCAGTTTTAGTCGCGCCGAAGAATAACTGCTCCTGTAGAGTGCCCAAAGCTAAAGCATGGTAACCCGCAGTTCGCAGTCAAGACTTTGGCCAAAAATGCCTTCTGTTTAAAGATATTAACGTAAAATACAGAGTTATAATGAGAGGCAAATATAATCATTTCATAATCATTACAAACTTTTGTTCCCATAAATGTACGTGGCCCTGTATCAAATTTAATGGAACCAAAACTGAAAGCTCCCAATGAACATAACAAACCAAAATTACTTGATGTACACTAGATACATACCATTACCATTTCCATTTGTACATAAAGCACTGATATATTAAACAGCGGGTTTCTTGTCGGATACATACCACTACCATTTCCATTCGTATATAAAGCACTGATGTATTAACTTGTTGCTTGGATGCCCAAATAAATTTTTACTTGCAGACAATGATCATGCTTTATCATTAATCAGGATTCAAGACTATGATTTATGACTTGGTCATCTATAAAATGCTTTGCGCGCACACGCACAAAAAAAAACAGGATCCTTGATTATTATTTTGTTTATTTTGATTTTTTTCCCAAGATACGACTGTCAATATGAGGAAAATCTTTACTATAGACTAACGCACTCAAATTTCATTGTACAAAATTAAAATGTCAATAAACTTCTCCCCATATCTGACATTCAAAACACAGTCCAAAATCTCTGATCCTTTTTTTGTTTGGCTTCATGTGCCAATTCAGTCTCCATCCATTGGAAATTGGCACACATGTATGAACCGAGAGTGGTTAGAGATCAAAAATAATCTCAGATCAAAAATAATCTCAGATCGCATGTATGAACCGAGAGTGGTAATCACAAACCAATGGACACTTGAACTGTTGATCAAGTCATTTTGGAGAAATGAAACTTAACACCACCGTCCATTAATATTTCATTTGATAATAGAAAGTAGAAAAATGTAAGTGATAACTAAGTATGAACTCTGAACTCAAATATTTATTTCTTGATTCATTTTGTATTATTTTAGTCAAACCCTGAACTCAAATAAACTCTTACAACAGAGCTTTTACACTCCAACAGAAAGACCCTAAAGTTGATGGGAACCTCCTAAATCAAAGATGAAGATTAGTCTGATAACTAAGTAGATTAGATCATAGATTTACAAATCTACACAATAAATTCAACATACGATACATGCGTCCTTGAGAAAACTCCAGGATCAAAAATCTAAATCCTCTCAAGACTGAATTTTCTGCATTTTCCTGTATATCACACTTTGACAAACCCTTGAACTTTATTGACAGAACATCTGATCCAGATATTTCAGAGCATTATGTTCTATTGCGAGAACTTTGCATGGGAACTTTGCATGCCTGCGCTATTTTGTTGATGAAGAGTCAAGACTGGGATTGGTTTATTAACCTTAGTTCTTCTGACTATCCTCTTGTTACTCAAGATGGTGTGTATATTTTCATCTTATACACATGATGTATATATAATTATTTGTATGTGTAATATGTGTATTATTATGGGAAGATCTTCTATACTCGTTGTCGAATGTGCCGAGAAATCTTAGCTTTGTTGAACACACAAGTGATTTGAAGTGGAAGAAGTTAGTATATGTATATATTTTGAAAATTTTGATCAGACTATATGTTTGTTGAATATAATTCTGTTTTTTCAGTGAGAAGAGAGCAATGCCTATGAAGTAACACACAAGTGATTTGAAGTGGATCAAAACCGTGAATGGCTTGGAATTTTATGAAGTTGAGAACTGAGATCCATGATGATGATATCCATAAATTAATGAAAGAGACATTCAACAGATTCAATCATAAAACAGTCCAAAAATCAAAATTTTGCATGTTGTGGTTTCTAAGTGAATTTCAATAAAACAAACATGTTATATCACTGCTTTATCTTATGAACCAAACAAATTCTTGTTATTTTCACAAATAAGTTAGTGCTAATACCTGCTAAAGGAAAAGATTAAACCTTGATGAAAAACGATAGTCCCAAGATGTTTTTTTGCTTTGCCAAAGCTTGCCAAATACAAGTACGTCCCTTAAATAGCAGCGGCAACCTTGGACTCTGTGAATTCCACTAACTCAGCTGTATAAAAGTAACACGATAATTTAAACATCATTTCGGAGGTAAAAGGTAAAATGATTGGAAAACAAATAGACATCCAGGTTGTCTTTGGCTGTGAATAATGATACTCCTTGATAGCAAGACAGCTAACTGTAGGTCGAAGTATCAGTTTATTGGTTCAACTCCTTGATAATTGATATCAACCTCGAACCACTCCTGAACTTGCATGCATGTTGTATCCCAAGATTTAAACGAACTGCGTATGAACTTTAAATAACAATTTACAGACTTAGGAACATCCAAATTAGAAGCAGAAGAAACAAAGATGATGGTCATCTCTAAGTCAGATTTGTATTATGCAAGGCCGAACAGACAGTTGCCTACAGCCTTTAAGCTTTTTACAGGTATGTTACTTCATTGCAACGAGTATCTTGTATTTGTTGTGCTCAAATTTATTACTTCTGACCTCTGTCTTTTTGGAAAGTGCAATGCCTTATCTTTTAGACTGACAGTATAGTTATAATCAACCTCTCCTCATGAATCCACAAGTAAGATTTGTTTACAGCAGATAAATGTACATATGGACATCACAACACATATGTCTTTCACGTGTCCTTTTATCTCATTTAAAGCTTAATCACAAGCCTCCAACAGTAACAAAGTCATTCTCAGTACGCCAAAAACTATGTACTCAGTACATCAATATCATTCTTGGTACACCTATAACTAGAAAACATATAACTTTTGTGTAAGACTGTTGATTCAAAATCAATGATTATGAAATACTACTCAAATTCTGTCAACACAACAAGAGTTATAAGGATTTATACTGACAAACGACTCTGTAAATCCAGAAGGTACATCAACTAAAGTGTATGAGAAACATGCTTCAAATGATAATCGTCAGCTAATAATTAATAGCACGGCACAAAGAATCCTCTATACCCAATACTAACACAGCTTTGTGGCCTAATTTGTCATACCAAAACACTAAAATCCAGCTGTTGTAAAAAAGCCAACCCAAAATAGTATAATATTATCGAAGAAAAAATGCTAAATTTATACCCGAAATCGACAAAGAACAATTCGAAAAAATCTATACCTGAAGCGACAGAATACGAGATGAATGTGAGGACAAATCGAACAAAGATCCCCAAATTTGAATGCGAGTTGTTCCCTGAAGCAACCCACAAAATCCGATTATAGAGGAACCAATTTGAATTTGTTCATCTTCGCGGATTTGTAATTTTTCTTTCTTCTGAAATTTCTGGTTTAGGCGGCCATGTTTGGTAAAAGCGTTGGAGAAAGGAATGGGAAATGAGAAATAGGGTTACACACGTTAGTTTACGGTTTTACCCTCCGAAACCAGCCACAGCAACACATATAAGCGTTGGCAATAAAAAAATTACAATTATGTATTTTTGGCAACACTTTTTTAATATAGCAACGCTTATTCTTGTTATTGCACTACAACACAAATAAGTGTTGGCGATTGAAAAAAAAGGGTCACCAAATGGCCATTAAGGTGTAGTGATATATGGGATAGTTTTCACCCAAACTTGCATATGGATTCCTACAAACTTGCATATGAATTTAAACATGTAAACTAATATCACATGTTTTGCATATAAACTAGCATATGTATATACTTGATTCACATATAAACTTGTGTATAATTCGCATACAGACTTGCATAAGATTCACATACAAACTAGCATATGATTTAACATCCCAAACTTGCATAAGATTTACATACGAACTAGCATATGTAAAAACAGACTTGCATAAGATTCACATACAAACTAGCATGCGATTTAACATCGCAAACTTGCATAAGATTCACATAAGAACTAGCATATGTAAAAATAGACTTACAAAAGATTCACGTACAAACTAGCATATGAACTGATGTCCTAAAATGAATCAAGTTAAGCATATGTGATTGGACATATGAAATAGATCTACCAACATAAGATAACAAAACTGTCATATGTTCACCAATAGACGATAACAAAGTTAAATAACATCACATGATTCAACAGACATGTTCTCATAAACCCAATTATAACTCATCATAATTAATTTATTAATTATTTTATGAAAGAAATTGTACTCACAAAGACAGGTTAGAGAAGAGAGTAATTCATTCGTCGTTTTGTATTAGAATTCTGATTTGTCAATCCCTAAGATTTAGGAATAAGAACTATTCTAGCAGCAGCATGGTGGCCAAGAAACTAATTTAGTTTAGGTTTAGGGTTTGAGTCTATGCGTGCTTATATAGAAGTTTAAATCAACCTAATCCGTTAGATTATCATAGGAGCAATCCCAACCGTCCAGACTAGATAGAGTTATCTAGAATTGCCACCTCTGCCCTAGTGACTCAGCAACAGGTCAGGTAAGACTCAGCAACAAGTCAGGATCGTCAAATTTCAGATCTTCCCCGGGGGGTAGGTCGACCCCCTGATCGACCTGTATAGGGGAGGTCGACCCCCTGGTCGACCTGGCCTTGGGTGGGAGAAATCCCACCCAGCCCGCTTCCTCATTTGAATTTTGAATTTTGATTTTTGAATTTTAATTCTAAACTGTTATTAATTTATTGAAACTTCTGAGGGCCATAACTTTCTCATACGAAGTCCGATTTACGAAAACTTGGACTCTATTCCAAGCAGAATTTCGAGACGAACGCAATGGCGTAACCCATTTCCCTTAATTCTCACTTTAACAATTAAGTATTCTTAAATTTGTTCTTTTAATAGTTATCGAAAATTCAGGGTGTTACAATTTGAGCTGACTGAATACAAACGTCCAACCCAAATTGCACGAAAATACGAATCATTGTTAGAAAGAAGTTTGAGGATGAGAAATAGAAAGATAGAAAAATTAGATTAGAAGAAATAGATAGAAGATAGAACAGAACAACAACACAGAATCTAACAGTCGCAGCGGAATAAAATATAATATACAAATAATCACTTTTGAAATACAAATATATTTGGACTTATATACATCAACAAAGTACATTACAGATACAACACAGCGGAGTAAAATCTAAATATCTAATACTAAAGCCTCCTGCTCCAAGCTCCTTCGGTTAAATCTGTAAAATCCTGAACTACTTGACTGCCCGGATAAATTTGGGCACCCAAGAGTTTAGGGAAAACATAGAAAAATAAACTCTAGATCAGTCACAGGACTGGTATGAGTAAACAATTTTAAAACAACTTGATTCAGATAAAGGATATCTCATAAGACCACGCCGTAAAAACAGAACGGGTTTTTCCCTTATGAGAATCCAAAACACTTGTTTAACTTTCAAAAACGTTTTGAAAGAAAAGATAATCGTAAAAACTGATCCACACATAAACATGGATGGTTTTTACCTTACAATAACCCAAAATATTTTGAAATCAATATATTATTCTGATATTATAATAATGTCTAAATACAAATAAATATCAATCTAGCGGAACGCTTGCATCTCACGCTCCACATATATAGTATACAATCAAAACCACAGGCGCTTATTGGAGATTGGATTCCAACTATGACAAGGTATGGAACCACCCGCCGATAGTGTATCTCTAGAGGGGAATACACTGGGTTCAACAAGAACGTCTTGCAACCTAGCCACACATGACCGACAACTCATTTCGCTTGAGTGTATCAAATATATTGTCACCTTACAGTTAGTACCAACATAACCATTCCTGGGAGATACAAAACCGAAAGAAGTAACAAAACGAATATTATCTAGATGGTGACAATGCACCCTAATGGGAGCGACCCACATAGCTATGTTGCCCGCCCGATTTTTGTCATTTCCCAGTTGTGAGGTGTAACAACCCGGAATTTCAGAACCAATTTAAATTTTTTATTTTAGCTATTTTAATGGATTTTGAATATTTAAATTGATTTAAATTAAAGCGCCAAGATCGATCTACAAATCCATGTCAGGATGATTCGTTTTCGTGGTTTATATTGGGAGATTGAGCGTCTCAAACTCGCGACATTTGAACGAAAATCGAAGGAGCCTGAGTTCACCGAGTTCGACGGGGAAGAGGGTGGAGGGGCGTGGCGACACAGTGGTTTAGGGGGGTGGTCTCTGATTGGCAGCACGAGGCCTGTGACGATGGCGACAGCTTCAATTTCCTGTCGTTGTTGGGTTTCAAAGGGGGCACAACGGGTTTGAAAGGGGAGATTGTTTGGGGATGAATGATATAATTAAATAATTAAATAACTATTTAGTTATTTAATTTTTGTAATCAAATGTATTTAATGTCATAACTATTTCATACGCGGTCCAAATCGAACAATTCCAGTTGCGTTCGAATCATGGAATCGAGCTCTACGCTATGGAACTGACTAGAAGCGATTTGGAGCACGTTAGAATTTCAAGCAAATTCAAATCCAAACTGAACTGAAATTCAGTAATAAAGAATGAAGGTGTGGAACCCAACGTGAGAACTCCTTCTCACTAAAATTATATTTTATCACGTTATAGTATTCATGTATAAAAATATATAGAATTGCCAATGTAGATTTTTATCAGTTTTAATTATTATAAATTGTATACGGTGCCTGTTTGCTCACCTCCCTCGTCCACAGACCATGGACGATTTTGTTGGCAGTATTGTGTTTTGTTTGTGATGTTGAAATGTTCAGCAAATTGAAAATAATGTTAACATTAATGTATTAGTTGAAATTAAATTATAAATATCTATTTATAATTTAAACAGTGAAAAATTGATTAAATAGAAAAATAATTCAAACTGAATTAGAATTGGTTGAATTTATTAACCAATAATTTATTTAAACTGACTATTGTTGTTTGAAAACCCAACATGGGTGTTGGGAATATATTTGACATACACGAATCCCAATATTTAGTTATATGTCAATCGATGGATCTAAAAACTGTGATAAGCGTTATTTTAATTACTTAACGCTTATACAGTAGTGAATTACACTTTGGATGTGAATTGACTGTTTAATAGTTGTTTATCACTATTTTTGAATACATGCGATGTATGGAATCCATATAAACAAAATTATATGGTAATTGATTGAGTCTGATTCCAATTCAGGAATAACGAATATTTTTAAAATAATGTATAGTATAGTCTTCAAATAATATTATGTAAAGTTTTAAAATAATATTCTGTAAAGTTATAAAATAATATTCTGTATAGATTTAAAATAATATTCAGTGAAGAATCAGAATATGATTTTGATGTCCGATTTTGGATGGACACAAAAATATTGAAATATTCATAACTATAATGAATATAAAGTCGAGTTGAGTAGTTAAACGCCATTTTAACTGAACAGATTTATCAATCGATTTTATTCATTTTATAATGAATATAAAAAAGGATTGATTTCAAAATCTGATATTTTGAAAATATTATGACTTTAAAATTATAATGATATGGAATATTCAGTTTTGATTTAAAATTGAAAATGAAGTTGGAATCGTTTTAAAATGAATTTATAAATGATTTATAAAATATGTTTTGAATGGAAATCGACGATATATATATTATATATATATATATATTTAATGGCCTGAATAGAACGCACCGCGCAGCGACCATTCGCGAATTTCGACCATTGACTTCAAATTGATGTAAGAGGAGATTCGACCGTCGGATTCTCCAAAAACTGGAACCGTTGGGTTCGTATCGAAAAGAGCTTTCAAACAAACATATAAGATTTGAAATCTAAGGGATGTATTTTAAAATAGGTCCAAATCAATTTTGGAAAAGGTCGTTATGGAGCAGTTCAGTGGCCGTTATTGGAAACCGATTGTAAGAGGCCTAACTAAAATTATTAAAAATATGAAAAATTGTGTAAATTCATAATAAATGAGTTGGAAAGAGTTGGTATGAAAAATTCTATATTTGAAAAGATAAAAATATATTTTTATCAAAATGAACTAGTTATTAACTAGAATATTAATGCAATGTTTTTAAATAAATAAATTGGATTTGAAATTGTTTTTAAAATAACCATAATTTTTTAATGAATAAACTAGAATGGATTTGAGTGGAAATAATCTTCGGATTATTTCGATATTGGATTCCGTGATTGTACAGATATTGTTGAGGAATTTGGAAGATATATATATCGTTATTCCCAAAACGATATCTGTTGGTTTCAGAATTTGATATTGAATATAAGCCGATATAATTTCTGTTCAGAGCCGTGTATTTAATAACAAATTGGATTTTGGGTTTGTCGTGAATGTTGTCTTAAATAACACTGTTCTTAAACCCAGTTGAGAAAAGAATAAATCTTTTAATTAAGATTTAGTGAAGTTTACCAATTAATTAATATTTAATTGGAATTGAAATGAAAGTTGATTGTGGGTTTATCATGAACTGTGTTTTAAATGACATTTGTTCTTTAACCCAATTAACAGTGAAAATATGATTTGGAATATATAAATATTTTATTAAGATTTAATGGAAATTTTCAAAGTAAAACTTTCGAATTTAATATATGAAATTGGAATTAAATGGAATTCGATTTGGTAATAATCGAGATGAGCTTCTGTCAAGGAAGACCATTACTATATATGTAATTTAAAAGGCTTGTCCATTATTCCATTTATATTACTAGTCTGGTATGGAAATTTATATCGATTATATATTGATCTGATTTCCATAATGATTCAATAGTTAATGGAAGAAGCCACAGCATTTTTTATTGAAAAGAGCCGTTGCTTAAGAAACTCTTTAATGGACGTTGGTACTCCTTCTTTTTCCAACCCTCTGCCTGTTCTCTCCCTCAAAAACCCGCCCCTTTCTGTTCCTCCACCTGCTCCACCTGACCAAGCCCCTCCGCCTGCGTTTAGCTCATGCAATCGCGCCTGGACCTCGCTCTTCAATCGTTTACCCAAAAATGCTGGTGCATACAAGCCGTTCGATACAAAGCCAACTTACAATGGAGATGCAATGAAATACACTGTTGAGGTTGTGAAGGCAGGAGAAGCTGTATGGCTAGATGCCTTAGTGGGTTTCTTCCTTAATCAACCACTCTCCTACATGAATGTAATTCAAAAGCTCAACTCAGTTTGGCAACTTAAAGGATCAGTGCAAATTAAATCAGATGGAAAGTTCTTTCTCTTTTAGTTAACCAATGCTGAAGACAGACAAAGGATACTCACTGCGGATCCAATTTTGATCAGAAGTAAGCTTTTCATTATCAAACCTTATGATGCTAAAATCAATAACGTTTGTGGTATGATTAGATCTGTTCCTGTATGGGTTCAACTGTACAACATACCTCTGTTTGCTTGGTCACACACTGGCATCAACTGGTTAGCCAACAGATTAGGCCGAATGATATGCATGGATGAAATGACTGAGAGTATTGAGAGGATAGAATATGCAAAGTGTCTAATAGATGTTGAACCCTCCCATGAACTAATTGATGAATTTTTGGTTGAGTGCCCTGATGGTAGTACACAAATGATATATGTTAAGTACTTGTGGAGGCCTGATGTATGTACTAGATGTAATGTCTTTGGACATAAGACTGCAGCATGTGAAAAAAACAAAGGAAAAAACAAAGCAACAGTTGAGCCAAGCAAGGAAAAACAAGTGCAAATTGAACGCAGTGAAGGTGATAAAAACAAAGGAAAAAATAAAGCAACAGTTGAGCCAAGTAAGGAAAAACAAGTGCAATATGAACGCAGTGAAGGTGAAAATGTCAAAGAGTATCAAAGAAAAGGACTATATAGGGGCAGAAGAGAATGGACTAGACCATTGCAAAGATGGCAGAAAGTTGGTAAGAACAAGACAAAGAACACTATCTTTAAACGATCTGGACAAGTCAAGACAGTGTTAAAGAGAAATGACCCCTCAAATTTTATGGAACAAATAATAAAAACTGACGAGAATGTTTCTAAACTAGAGGAGGGGGAGTTTGATGTTGACAAGGAAATGCAGAAGGAATTGTATGAAGTCTGTGTAAACATAGAAGAAAAAAACAAAGCGTATGAGAGAACACAAGTAGCAAAAGGCAACATTGTGCAGAACACACCAGAGGAGCATCAAATGATAGGAGCATCATTTAATCAAAGCTCAATGCAGTTTACTGCAACAATGAAAAAAAACATCTGTTGAGAGTAAAGAGCCACAAGGTAATACAAGTGACAATATTTGCACTGAGAAGGATATACATGGCAAAAAAATTGGTGCATCCACAAGCGGGAAAAACACTTCACCACTACCAGCTACTGCTAAAGAGAAAGTGCAAGAAGGTAGTTCAGAACATTGTCAAGCAATGCAAGTAGGTAATAAGAATGGTAATAGCAGCTTTAACCAATCTCCTACTACAAATTATGAACCTCCTGATCCAACTGTTCAACTGAAGATCAATGTAGCGGATACAGCGAAAAAAGGAAAACAGACAGGTGCTACAAGCAAATGTAGCAAAGAAGTTTCAAACATGACACTAAACGAACCATACTCTAGGATTATTCCACCTATAGCGTATGTTAATGAAATGGAATTGGAGGAGATTGCAAGAAGATTTGCATCACACAAGTACGACACCTCCTCAAACATAAAAAAAGTCAAGAAAAAGAAAATGAAAGCACCAATGCGTAGTGATAGCCCTACAACAAGGCTAAGGTCAAAGCAGGAAGAGGAAGGAAAGTGTAATAAATGACACAAAAAATAGGTATATGGAATGTCAGGGGAGCGCATCAAGATTTCAAACTTGATGCATGCAAATTACTGATACATAAGCACAAACTATCAATTTTAGCTATTCTGGAAACTAAATTGAACTCCTCTCTCGCTGAAAGAGCAGTCAGGTATATTAATCCGTCATGGAATTACATTCACAACCTAGATGAAGCTCCTTATGGCAGGATTTTTGTCATCTACGACCCTGCCTGTCACAATCTAACCAAAATTATCTCTTCTGATCAAGTAATTCATTATCGTGATACGCACTTACCATCCCAGACTTCATTTTATATCTCCTTTGTTTATGCTAGCAATTCTGGTAATGCAAGAGAGAATCTGTACAAACTCATGCTCAATTTTAGACAGAGCTCACATCCTTGGCTGGTTAGTGGAGACTTCAATTCTCCTCTGCGATTAACTGATAGGGTTGGAGGTAATAGTGTTACCCTGAAATAGATTAATTCTCTGAATGCTGTCATAAACGACACTGGACTCATGGAAATTAAAGCAGCAGGGGCAGAATTTCTTGGAGCAATAGTAAAAGGGATGGACCAAGAACCTTTACTAGGATTGATCATTCTTTTAGCAACTACAAAGCAACTCAGGCTTGGCCTTCTCTACATAATACCCTTCCTTTACCTAATATTTCAGATCATTCACCACAGATTATTACTATGGATGAGCAAAGTTTCATGAGGAAGGCCAACTTCAAATTTTTTGACACTTGGATCAAAGAAAATGATTACCATGATCTAGTTGCTTCTACCTGGAACATGACAGCCTATGGCAATAGCATGCTAATCCTACATAAAAAACATCAACTTATGAAATATTCCTTCAAGAGTTGGGCTATGGAAAGATTTGGTAGTGGCTCTAAACTCAACGAAGCTCTAATGAAAAAACAGAAATCTAGAATTAAATGGGTGACTGAAGGAGACAAAAACTCTGCTTATTTTCACAACTCTCTGAAAGCTAAGCATCACAAAGAAAATATTCACATCATCATTGACAAGGAAAAACAGGTACAGAATTCACAGGATGGAATTCAGATAGCTTTTATAAGGTATTTCTCTTCCTTATTTGGTAATGACATTAATTTTACTCCTTGTTTTGATGATTTAAACCCTAACATTTGGCCTAAGCTATCCATAAGTGATCATGCATCTCTTAAATCTCATGTTTCATTTGATGAAATTAAAGCTGTTATGTTTTCTTTGAATAAATCTTCATGCGGTGGTCCTAATGGCTTTAACGCCAATTTTTATCCTAAATCTTGGAACTTAGTTGGCCATGACGTTTGCAAAGCTATTGATAATTTTTTCAAGAAATCCTACATGATGAACTCTTATAACAACACTGTTATTGCCTTAATTCCTAAAACTAAAAATGCAGTTAATGTTAATGATTTCAGACCTATAGCATGTTGTAATACTATTTACAAATGCATATCTAAAGTAATAGCTAACAGACTGAGAAGTGTGCTCGCTAATCTCATTTCACATAACCAGTCTGCCTTTATTGCTAAAAGAAATATCCTTGATAATGTCCTCCTAGCATAAGAATTATTAAAAGGATACAAAAGGAAATATATTTCTCCCAGAGCTATGCTTAAATTAGACATTAGAAAGGCTTTTGATTCTCTCCATTGGGATGCTATAGTTAGAATACTTGCTTATATGAATTTTCCAGCAAATGTTATTTCATGGATGTATGCTTGTATTTCTACTGTCCACTTTTCTATCAATATAAATGGTAACTCAGTAGGGTACTTCAAAAGTAAAATTGGTATAAGACAAGGGGACCCTATGTCAGCTTATATTTTTATCATTGTGATGGAATTATTAACTAGACTTTTAAATGAGGCAGTTGATGATGGCACTTTTAGTCTTCATCCTGGCTGTTCTCATCCAAGGATCACATCTCTCTTATTTGCCGATGACTTGATTGTTTTCTGCAAGCCTAACCTTGTCACCATGAATAAAATCATGAGTATTCTAGACAAATTTTATAGTATCACAGGATTAAGAATTAATTTGGAGAAGTCTGAGCTTAACTTAGCTGGTGTTTCGGCTGCTAATGCAAACGAAATGCATGGATTAACTGTACTCACCATCAATAACAATGCTAGCTCCTACCTTGGTTTGCCGCTAACCACATCAAGAATCACTACTGTTCAATGCTTGCCTCTTTTTGCCAAAATCACTAACAGACTTGAAAGTTGGTCTAATAAATTCCTTAGCCAAGCTGGTAGACTCACTCTGATCAAATCTATTATCATTTCAATGCATACTTACTGGTCCAGGACCTTTATACTGCCTCAAAAGCTTCTTAATTTGATTAGAACTGCTTTTATGAAATTTTTTTGGAAAGGAAACATGCATACAAAATATTCTGCTCCCATTTTCTTTAAAAACATTGAAAGACCTATGGATAAAGGGGGACTGGGAATTATCAACACCGTCATATGGAATAAGGAAGCTTTTGTGCAACACATTGAAAATTTTCTTAATAATAGGAATAGTATTTGGGTTACTTGGTCAAAATATCATGTTGTAGGAAATCAAAATTTTTGGACTATGACTCCTCCATCTAATGTTAGCTGGACTTGGTCTAGCATCTTCAGATTAAGGAAAGAAATCCTTCCCTTTTTCAAATATACCGCAACTGCATTCAATCATATTAACTTTTGTGAACATCCTTGGACTGATCATGGTGTCATTTTAAATAACACTATCACTCATCAAGAAATTATGCTCTCGGGAATCAATTTACATGCTACTGTTGGAAGTTTTTATGTCAATGGAAGGTTCATGAAGCCGAGAACCACCTCAGCTGCATGCGGTGCTTTATGGAAAAGGATCGAGGAGCTTCCTTCATTTGAAACTTCGGAAAAAGAACCTATTGGCTGTGGAAAGGTTATTCTTTCTCCATTAAACAAATGTATATGTGTTTGAAGGGGGTTAAAGATATGCAAAACTGCAGGTGGAGTAATATAATCTGAAAAGGACCTAATCCAGCAAAGGAAAATATTTTCTTATGGAAAATCATCAACAATGCTATATTCACTAAAGTAAAGCTTGTCTCCAGAGGCATTCATACTTCTATTTATTGTGTCTTCTGTGGAGTTGAGCCGGAGGACATAAGGCACCTCTTCTTTGAATGCACGCATGTTCGTGGCATCTGGACTGAAGTCATGACGAAAACAGGACGAACTGATGTGGCTCAACAGAGTGACAATGAATGGGATAACATACACAAGCACATTTCAAAGAAGAATGGCAAGTCAGCCTTGATCTCCTACATACTTAAGAGTTTCATTTTGATTATGTGGAAGATCCGGAATGCCCTTATCTTCGAACCAGAAAAGGCACCTGAGCTTGCTAATTTGAAGAACCTTGTTCTACCGAGACTAAGGAATGGTTTGTAACTCATGTCTAATGTCTTTGATCCGGGAATCTTGAACTTAAACTTCTGATTGGTTCCTTTTTATTTCTTGTCTTCGTTTTGGTTTTTCTTCTATTTTGTGGTTGATAACCTTGTATCTCTGTCTTCCTTTGTTTTGTTTTGTCTTCTCTGTTTCTATGTAATCGACTTTGGTTATCAACAAAAGTGGTAGGGGCCCACTCAACCCCGTCGGCTTTGCCAAAAAAAAAATAGTCAATGGAAGATGATTTTGGGTTTATCGTGAACTTTGTTTTAAACGACATTTGTTCTTTAACCCAGTTAAAAACGAGATTTATTTTCTAGATTTGAATAATCATTAAGTAATGATTTTTGGAGATTCAAACCAAGTTGGAGTCGTAATGAATCTTTGATTAGATTAAAAAGTTAATGTGGTGATTAAATTTGCCAAATTTGAGAAATGATCAAGAATGGAGTATCACCAGTTTTATTCCAGGCGATAGTTAAATTTTTAATTAGATTTGAACGTGAAATGGTAATTAATTTTATCAATAACACAGTGGGTGTTAGATATGGAGTACTACTAGTTTTGCTCCATGGGATGAACATATTGGGATTGGAAAGATGAAATAAACGAATACTTTGGTATGGCTCGATAATCCCGACTAGTTTTATAAACCTTAATTCGATTTAGAATTGTGGAAAGACAAAATAAAATCTTTTGAAATTGATATACAAAGGAAGATTAAAGAATAATTTCAAAAGGATTTATCTTTGATAAAATTAGTGGGAACCTTTCCCAAAGGATAAGAATATTTGAATAAGATAATATTCTGAATTTGAATGAGGCGTATGATGTGTTTTTATAGCACTTGATTATTGATTATAAAATACACTAGTTATTCGGAAAGACCGGGTTTATCCCATTCTGAATAATGGATATGACGACTAAAAGTCGACGATGAAGATGGTGGTTGAAGACCGGAGTTCTTCACATCGTTTGGATGATTACTGATGTCTTGATTGGGTTGTACACACAAGACAAGGTAATAAGTGGTGATCATCCAGATGTACTTGGAGACCGACCGGATATGCAATGACCTCTCTCCTGTATGGGACGAGGAATAAGGTGCCTCCAGTTTTGTTCAGACCTAGAACGGACTTGTAAATGGATGTGTGTCTGACATTGGATTTCATTCTGTGTTGATTGTTTCTATTAAATATATATCTGTTTGGTGGTAGAGAATTTATTCTCTTGCTTAACACCCTTCTCTGAGACGTGCAAGCTTAGAGGTTATATATTGATAAACATCAGTCGTATGGTGTGAATTGTCAGTGTGGCATGCTAAGATGCCAATGATCAAGGCTTATTGTTGAAAACCAGGGCCTTGTGGATGATTATCAAAGAACAACTTTAATTAGAAAAGCTTTGTGTATAGTGTTAATTCACGAGCTTCACACCCTAGTATGAACCAAACTCGGGATGAAGGACTGTGGGGAGAACGTGCGTTTCTTTCTAGCTAGGGTGGTGTCATGGCATGGAGCCCAGACATTTTACTTATGTGGTTGTTGGAAAGCGAGGTACCTCGAATATGATGGTCGACATACTGACCAGATTTTACGCCCCATAAGGTGGGAAAACGTATTGTTCAGGAATAACTAATCCACTAAAGTAAGTGTGGACCGACCCTGAAGATCCTAAGGGCTCGACTGAGTACGAGTCCTGAGACATGGGCTAGATTATCTCTAATTCGGTAAGGACAATCGCTTGCCTTGGTTCTTGACAGGAATCCTATTTTCAATACGACATTGTGCGGTTTTGATTACAAAACTAGTATGGCGACATAGTAGGATGGGGTACTATGCCGTCTTTGATTGATACATTTATGTTTGAAGTTGTTTTGACACTATACATTTATAGTAATACCAAAATAATTTGTTTATACTACACCAGAAAATGCCTTTAGCAGCGTTCGAAAAACGCTGCAAAACCTTTTGGTAGTGTTTTAAAGAACACTACTACAGGTCCTGCAACTAAAAGTCTTGTTTTTTTGTTGCGTTTTGATAAACGCTACTAAATCTTCTGTACGATTGCGTTTTCCAAACGCTGCTGAAGGTTTGTATGTGGGTCATTTTTTGTTTTTTTTGTAGCGTTGATTTTGCGCAACTAAAAACTTTTTGTTGCATTTATTTTATGCTACTAAAAATTCAAGTGGCGTGTTACATTTTTTTTGAGCGATTCTTAAACGCTGCTAAATCATGTTAATTATTTTATAACATACTTTAAATGCTACTATATATTGTTAATGGCTTATATTATTTCCAGCAACCAATCATATTATAATCAACAACATTCTTATAAAATTTTGATTTAAATCGATAATCAATCACATAATCATCATACTCAAATAACTTATAACACATTAATCACATAAATATTATCCATAACCATTTAGGTAATAACCGTTTGATAAAATGGGCAAATTCACATACTAGAAGCAATCACAAAAAAGTTTACATAATTAATACCAACTAATATCATAATACATACAATAATTGAAGTCATGTCCTTTGTTGTTTTATGGTCTTCACTCAGAAAAAGCTGATTACCTGTAAACAAGTTCAATAATCAATAATAAGAAATTACCATGAATTATCAAGTAACACTCAAACAATTTTAGTTGATTTTCATTAAAACAAGCACATAAAAAATCAAGCCAACCAAGTACACTAAGAAAAATTATAAGATTGTCAAACTATAGCATCAGTTAATGCAATTGGCATATATAGAAATTTGAAATGTCAATATGTTACTAGATAGGATTCAAAGATTGAATAATATAATTTTGAGTTGCTTTTATGTAACGACCCGGAAAATCTGAACCAATTTAAAAATTTTAAATTGGCTATTTTAGTGGATTTTAAATATTTAAAATAAATATTTTAAATAATAATGATGAAAAGTGAGTTTGAATCAAAGTTTGAAAATAAATATAATGAATTCAAATTATAAACAAGGCCTGAAATGGCGCGGTAGTTTCAAAATTTGAATTCAAACTTTGACTGACTATACCGGGTGCAAAACAAAACGGATTTTAGTGAAACCAAAAATATTTAAATCTGTTAGTGAATATCTTTTTAACGAATCTGAAAAATCGAAGTTTCATAGCAGGAAGCAAAAGTTATGGTCAAATGGATTTTCAGAAAGGTCGCTATAGAGTTTATATAGCCCGAGAAAATGGCCATTTTGCAAACGACCTCATAATTCGATGAAACCACTTTTGCTGGATCCGGGATGTCAAACTATTGCTAGGTTTCAAATTTCATAATTTTTGAAGCTAGTATGTGAGCGTGGCAAACGAAAATGTCTTTGGTCGATTTCTATTAAATTGGATCGACCAGAAAATGGCCATTTTGCAAACGACCTCAGAATTCAACGAAACCACTTTTGTTGGATCCGAGATGTCAAATTATTGCTAGGTTTCAAATTTCATAATTTTTGAAGCTAGTATGTGAGCGTGGCAAAGGAAAATGTCTTTGGTCGATTTCTATTAAATTGGATCGACCAGAAATGGGCCATTTTTCAAACGGTCTCAGAATTCGACGAAACTAGTTTGGTTGGGACCGTATCGTCAAAACATAGCTAGATTTATTTTTATGGAATTTTTTGAATCAGTTTGTGGGCCCGGCAAAATGAAATGTACGTTCAAATCAAATATTGAATGTTTTATATTTTAATTTGAAGGAAAACTGACTGAAACATTCGAATGGGCCTTCGAAACATATCCCATTGTGTTCGGAATAGGGGTATTTGGCTAGGGACGACAGTCGTTGGGTTTGGATTGGTGTTCGTGTGTGAAAGAGGGTATTTTAGAGATTTTTAAAATATATAAATAAAAAAATCTCATTGGTCAACGAAACCATTCTCTCTCCCCGTAAGCCCCCGATCGACGACGAAACTGCTTCCCTCTGTTCCCATCCACTTTCCGACCAAACCAGGCAAAATTAGCCCCTCCTCCAGTTGAAAATTTTGAAGAGCTCGAGAAGATCTTCAAATCCATATATAGTTTGTATTTTTTCGTTCAGCATTCAAGGAGATATCGAGCTCGAAAGTTTCGAGCTTCCAACCGCCGCCACGGACGCCACACGCAATCGAACGCCTCCCCCCTCCAGGTGCAGGTGCGCCGCTCCTCCCCCTTCGACGCTGCAAAGGCCGATCGACAAATAGCTACACGGATTCGAAGAAAAATCCAAACCTAGTTTCGAACCATTCAGCTGAGGTACGGCCTATTTTAATTCCAACTATATTATAGCACTTTAAAGCGCTACGGTTTTTTATTTCACTATAAAAATCATATCTTTTTCTTTTGTTGACGAAATTCAGTGAAACAAGAGAGAGTGGACTCGTGTGGACGTCTTCTACATTCTAGAAGAGACCGCATATTTTTCTGAGCCTTCTGCTATTTTTGGTAAAGTGGAACCCAATGTGAGATTTCTAAAATATAAACGATATGGAAAACGATGGTGTATAAATTATATAGTCGATGTATGAGTTATATAAGCGTTGTACACCTCATGTATAAGCGTTGTATAAGTTGTACGTTTGGTATATAAGTTATATATGCGTTGTAAAAATTATATATGTGTTGAAATAGAAGTGAAATGCTTATATATATATATATACACGCCCCTCGTCCACAAACCATAGACGATATTTATTGGTTGTGATTAGTGTGAAAATTGGTTGATAACAAATGGTTGATTAGAATTGTTTGTGGTTGAAATTGATTGATTGTGGTTGAAAAATACCCGTTTGTGGTTGAGAATTATTTGGTTGAAACCACATAGGATTAGTTTGTGGAGATGAAAAAAAATATACATGCCGCCTGCGTGCGAACTAGATGCATGAAATCCTCATTGTCAAAAGCTGCGAGGCTTTAAGGTAGAGCAAGGAGCCGTACTAGGGACGGCCTCTGTTTTAACTACCCTGCCGTTATGCTGCCGAAATTTTGAATAATATTCATGTGTTAGAATTATTTTCATGTGTTGAAACTATATTCGTGTGTTGAATAGAAATTCATGTGTCGAACGACATTCGTGTTTTGAAATAAATTGTTTTGCAATAAAAATCACCTTTATATATATATATATATATAAACTATAGAAAACATTCATGTGTTGAATAGAAATTCATTCGTTGAATAGGAATTCGTGTGTTGAATGGTATTTGTGTTTTAAATAAACTGTTTTAAATATAAAAATCACCTATTTATTTTTATATATATAAACTATAGAAAACATTCATGTGTTGAATAGAAATTCATGTGTTGAATGGTATTCGTGTTTTGAAATAAATTGTTTTATAATAAAAAATCATATTTTTATCATCTATATGAACTGTATAAAATAGCCGTGTTTTGAAAGAATTTGTTTTATAATAAAAATCATATTTTTACCATCTATATGAACTATATAAAATAGTCGTGTTTTGAAATAAATAGTTTTACAATGAAAATCACATTT
Source organism: Allium sativum (assembly GCA_030737875.1). Lineage (NCBI taxonomy): Eukaryota > Viridiplantae > Streptophyta > Magnoliopsida > Asparagales > Amaryllidaceae > Allium > Allium sativum. The sequence continues at coordinate 226,182,215 of CM060909.1, read as the reverse complement.
TTTTTATTATATACATGAATTGTTAAAAATAGTGAAGTGTTGAAATAGAAGTCAGTTGGATAAAAATATTATTTTTATCAAAGGTATGAAAAGAATATGGTTTTGAAATCGAAGAATCGATTATATATATATATATAATTAAAATAAATTGAATAACGAAGCTGCAGTTCGTGTTTTGAAACCGTGATTTCAAACGATTAGTGCGGAAGATCCGACCATCGGATTTTCCGAAACCGAAACCGTTGGGTTCGCTTTGGAAATATCTTTCCAACGACACCAACTTTGTAAAGATCCAATGGTTGGATTGTCTGGAATGTTTAATTCAAATCTGAAGAAAAACAGCGCCAGAATCGATTATATATATATATAAATATAATTAAATTAAATCGAATAACGACGCTGCAGTTCGTATTTTGAAATCGAAACTTCAAACGATTGTACCGGGAGATCCAACCGCCGGATTTTCCCAAAATTGGAACCGTTGGATTCATTTTGAAAAGATCTTTCTAATGATATAAATTTTGTGAAAATCCAACGGTTAGATTTTCAGATATGTGTAAAACGAATCTGAAGAAAAACAGCGCAACGGCTGCGTTATGGCCTGAAGCGTCGTTTGAATAAATTAGATATTTTTAAATAAATAAAAATAGCGATAAATCGTTATAAAATATTATAAACGATATGGAATGTGAAATTTAGAAACTAACTGAAGGTTGGCTAAGTCGAATGGTTCCCTGGATTTTGATCTGATGTTGGTTTCGGCCTTCGGGGTTAATATTTGGGAAATCGTTCTCTTACTGATTTACGGTTAGTGACTAATGAATTGGAATAAAGCGTATGTCGTGTTTATGTAGCACTTGTTTATTATATACGCGAGTTGCTCCGAAAGACCGGGTTTATCCCATTCTTAATAACAGAATCGACGATAAGAAGTCGAAGATGAAGACGGTGGTCGAAGACCGGAGATCTTCATCTCGTTTGGATGGTAAATGATGTCCTGATTGGGAGACATCCCGAAATATGGATAATGAGTGGTGATCGTCTAGACGTACGTGGAGGTCGATGGGTATGCGAGGTATATAGTGCCTCCGGTTTCGTTCAGACCCAGAACGGACTTGTAGATGGACTGTGTGTCTGACATTGGAATTCATTGTGTGATTGATAACCATCAGTTACATGGTGTGAATTGCCTGTGTGGCATGCTAAGATGCAGTGATCAGGGCTTCTGTTGAAAAGCAAAGTCTTGTGGTAAATGATCAAAGCACCGCCTGTGTGGCATAGCTTTGTGTATAACGTGAATTCGCGAACCTCACACCCCGGTATGAATCAGAAACGGGAGAGGACCTCAGGGAGGACATGCGTTTCTTTCTAGTTAGAGGTGGTGTCAGTGCTTAAACTGACTGACATTTATATTATTTTCACCTATGTGGTTGTTGCTGTTGCGAGGCGCCTCTGATATATCGGTCGATCCGGGACCGATGGAGTCATTCGTTGGCTCATTTACGCCCCAAAGGGCGTGGAAACATAGTGTTCAGGAATTTTAATCCACATCGGTGGAACGGCCCTGTCGCTCCAAGGGCCCACCTGAGTCTGGGTCCTGAGGCTCGGGCTAGAGAGTCTCGAAGTCGGTAAGGACTGTCTTTTTCCTTGGTTCATGACGGAAATCCAATTTCCAAATACGACATCGTGCGGTTTAGATTGTAAACCTATATTTGGCGACATAGTAGCATGAGACGCTCATGTCGTCTATGATTGATATTTATGATTGTGTATAAAATTAGAAACTAACTGCAAACGAGCTAAGATGGGTGGTTTCCTGGATATTGGTCTGATGTTGGTTTCGGCCTTCGGGGTTAATACTTAGGGGGTCGTCCTCTTGCTAATTTACAATTGGAGTCTGATTAAGAATTAAACGACAAAGTTTACATTTTAAATGATTTGTTTTGCTCGTATCAAGCATATTTTGGTCGATATAAGGTAAAACTCTATCCTCCGGTTTGCGTTGCATTATGTGATGGGACTTGAGTCTTATATCGGCTTCATTTTTATAAAAAGCATTGCGATGTTTAAAAGATTTAATTGTTTTAAAGCACTGGCAATCCAATGGAGTAAACCCGTTCCGCGAAAGTGGCGTGGTCCTGTGATTAGCCATATTATAGATTGTGCTAAGTAGATTTCTCATACCAGTCCCATGACTGACTCGTAGTTTGTTTCACTTGCAAACTCGGGTGCCCCCTTTTTCTACACGGGCAGCGTTGTATTCAGGTTTTAGCAGGCTCTTTCTGGATAGCTAGAGCTGAAGATGGATTCTATCATTTATCTCTTTTTATGCTGTTCAGCTCCTATTGTACATATTATGTTTGTTTCCGCTGTAGACATTTATGTATAGCTGAACTGTATTTGTACTAAGTATGATCCTGTATACTGTATAACTCTGATGATTATTGTTTATCCAGTGTGGTATTTGTTCATCATCTGGTGTATTTATTTATTTCTGTTCTGCCATTATCTGTTTATGTGTTATATTCCAAAGATTACCCTTGACACCGTGGTACGGGGTTTTGGGGTCGTCACATTTTATTTCACTGTTCTATGTATTGCATATCTATGAAGTTATGATAATGTAATCAATTAACAAGTGTATGTAGGGCTGTCAATGGATACCCGAAAAATCCGAAACCATTCGCGTCCGCATCCTCATCCGAAAAGCGGATAAATATCCGATATTCGGAAAAACGGATGAGGATATTCCACATCCGAAAATTATCCATCCACTTTTTTTCAAGATTGTAGCTTAAATTGTGTGTATTTTAATATAATTAAATATACTAATTTGTTATTTTGTAAAGCTGAAAGTCTACTAAAAGCATGCTAATTGCTCAAAATTAAATATAATCATCATTTTTATTTATTTTTAGCAATTTAGTGATCAATTGTGTTGAAAAAAGCTTAATATTAGGCTTAAAAAAATCATTTATGTTCATTAATTTATCGACCGTTGGCGAAGCAAATAATTATATGATACTTATCCATATCTGTGGATGCAGATTGCAACAACCCGGAAAATCAGAACCAAATTAAAATTTTTATTTTTGCAATTTTAATGAATTTTGAATATTTAAAATGATTTATTTTAAATAATAACGACTAGAAATTTATTTTGAATAGAATTAGAACGTATATATTTATATAAATCCAAATTGGAATATAAATTTTCTTTTTAATTATAAAAGGAATTAGAAATGGCACAGTAGTTTGAAAATTCGATTTCAAATTTCAAATGAATGTACAGGATTCAAAATAAACCGGATTTTAGTGAAACCAGAAATATTAGAATCTATTTGAAAATATCTCTCCAACGAATCCGAAAAATTGAAATTTCATAGCGTGAATAAAAAGTTATGTCCAGTTGAAAATTCAGAAAGGTCGCTATGGAAATATAGCCCTTAAAAATAGAGATTTTGCAAACGACCTCCGTTTTCGATGAAACCACTTTTGTGGGATCCGGAATGTCAAATTATTGCTAGATCCCAATTTTCATAATTTTTGGAATCAATATGTGAGCGTAGGGAATTTAAACGCGTTTGGCAATTTCAGTTTGAATTTAATCGACTGAAAAGTGATCGTTTTTGAAACGGTCTCCAAATTTGACGAAATTGGTTTTGCTAGGACCGTATCGTCAAAACATAGCCAAATTTATTTTTCTGGAATTTTTGGAGCCCGTATGTGGCCCCGGTAAATTAAAATGTGCGTTTGAATTTAAAATATAATGATTTATATTTTAATTTCAATGGAAACTGATTGTAACTACCGAATTGGCTTACGATACATATCCTATTGTGTTCGGAATAGGGGTATTACGCTAGAGGCAACAGTCGTTGGACTCGATTCAGAGCTCGGATGAAAAGTCAACCTTATGGAGAATTAAAACGAAAATAAATTAAAATAATATATATATATATATTTTTCATAAAGTCCCCTCTCACTTTCTCTCTCCCCATCAACAGAAAATAAATTAAAAAATACCCTAGCCCGATCTCGAGCCACCGGAGTCCCCCCTCCCCCCCGCCACCGATCGCGCCGCCTCCAGGCGAACCCTCCGCCGCCGTGGAGCTCCTCTCCCCGCCGTTGTACCCTATGCCGCAGCCCCCGTGTAGCAAGCAGGAAAATCAGAACCAATTTAAAAATTTTATTTTGGCAACTTTAATGAATTTTGAATATTTAAAATGATTTATTTTGAATAATAACGACAAGAAATTTATTTTGAATAGAATTAGAACGTATATATTTATTTTGAACCGAAGTTTGAATATAAATATTTATTTTAATTATAAAAGGAATAGAAAATGGCGCGCTAGTTTGAAAATTCGATTTCAAATTTCAAATGAATGTACATGATTCAAAATAAATCGGATTTTAGTGAAACCAAAAATATTTGAATCTATTTGAAAATCTCTTTCGAACGAATCCGAAAAATAAAAATTTCATAGCGGGAATAAAAAGTTATGCCCAATTGAAAATTCAGAATAGTCGCTATGAAAATATGGCCCTTAAAAATATCCATTTTTCAAACGACCTCCGTATTCGACGAAACCACTTTTGTTGGATCTGGAATGTCAAATTATTGCTAGATTCAAATTTTCATAATTTTTGGGATCAATATGTGAGTGTGGCAAAAGAAAACGTGTTTTGACAGTTTCAGTCAATTTGGATCGACCAGAAAATGGCCATTTTTCAAACGGTCTCCAAATTTGATGAAATTAGTTTTGTTAGGACCGTATCATCAATACGAGCTAGAAATAATTTTTTTGGAATTTTTGGGGTCTGAATGTGGCCCCGGCAAATTAAAATGTACGTTAAAATCAATATTGACCGTTATATTTATTTATATTTTAAATTTAACGAAAACTGATCATAATCATCGAATTGGCCTACGTGACATATCCCATTGTGTTCCGAATGAGGGTAATTAGCTAGGGACGACAGTCGTTGGGGTTTGTTTGGAGTTCGGACGTGAAACTTAACATTTAAGGAATAAATAAATTTAAATGTTAATATAAAAATTATATAAAAGCCCCTAGATTTTGACTAAACCCTAATTCCTTGGAGAAGCCATCAGCCTTTGAAAGAACGGCGGAAATCACACGATGATTCCTCTTGATTTTTTGCCAAACCCATCTGAGATTTTCAAACAATTATAAAACAGAAATAGTGGTATTCTCTTAGCTCTTCCAATCCAGACTCGATTTATCCTCTATCGTTGAGCAAACAGCTCGATTTTTGAGTGCAATGAACCACCGTTCAAGGCAGATTTGGGGGCGATTGGGGGGAGCGGACTGAGCCCCGATGCAGGCATAGGGGGAGTGGAGGATCGCACTCCACGTCGCAGGTTGCGATGGCAGTACGGTGACCTATAGCAATGGCGGCGTCAGCGTTTCAAATCGAAGAGGGGTGGAGCGTGGATTCGCTGTTTACAGCGCGAAGGAAGAAGAAGGGGGTGCAGTACACGTGTGTTGCAAGGGGTGAGGGATTTAAAATTATTCAAGTCCATTTAAATTTACTTAAAGCATTGAATTTTTACATATATATATATATATTTGTTTTTAAAATATAAAATACCATTGTTTGCTTTTGAAAATACAAATTTGCTATGTTTTGAAAATATAAAATACCATTGTTTGTTTTTGAAAATACAAATTTTCTATGTTTTGAAAATATAAAATACCATTGTTTGTTTTTGAAAATATAAATATGCTATGTTTTAAAAATATAAAGAACAAAATTTTGAAGATATAATGATACGATTTTTATTTATATAATAGCAGAATAAAAATGTAATTTTTAAAATATAAGCAACGTTATAAAAATATGATTTATATATTTATAGAAGTATTATAAAAATATGATTTTTATATGATTAGTAGAAATATAAAAATATGATTTTTATATATGTAGCGAAATAATAATGTGATTTTTATTTATGTACAGCGTGGAAAGATGGAGTTGGAATGTCGGGTAAATCCAAACCATCGTCCGCTAAAGAATGACGGAGTGGAACCCATAGGTGATAACTCCTCATAATTTTCTTTATACAGTTATTTATTTTATAACTGCATATATGAACTGCTCCCCGTCGTCCACAGACCATGGACGACTTGTTTGGTTGATTGTATTGTGTGTTGTGATTGTTCGTGATGTGAAATGGATTATATAAAATATTCATATGTTAAGTAAAATATTTTATCGTTAAAAATATAGGTTTTAACGAGTAAATGAAATGAGAATAAATATTCATTTACAAATCAAACGATTTGTTTATGTACACCCATTTGACTGATATTGATTGGGACGATAAATTTTACACATCGCCCAACTGCGCTAATAAAATCTATATTTGGGGATTGAAACCCCACACGGGCATTGGGATGATATTTGACGTACACTAATCCCAATTGTTTAGTTGTATGTCAATCGATAGGTTGACAGACTGTTGAAAGCGTTAATTATTTATAATTAATGCTTATACAGTGTAGAATGCACTCTGGATGATGGATTGTTGTTTTCATTATTGTTGTATACATGTGCGTATGAAATCCATATAATCAACATTATATGGTAATTAGCTGTGTCTGATTCCATTTCAGAAAGAATGAATATTTTAAAATAACGAATATTTTAAAATAATGAATATTTTAAAATAATATTCAGTCAAAGATCAAAATCTGAATTTGATGTCCGATTTGGGATGGACACGAATATATTTAAATATATAAAGGCGTGTTGATTAGATTAACGCCATTTTGACGTGAACGATATTTATATCGATTTTATTCATTTTTATAATGAATATTGAAAAGGAATTGATTTCAAGATCTAATGTTTTGAAAATATTATCATTTGTATATTAATGACATGGAATATTCAATTTTGATTTGAACTTGAATACGAAGTTGAAATCGTTTTGAAAACAAATTTAAAATGATTTATAAAATATGTTTTAATGGAAATCGATGAAATATATATTATAAATATTATATATATAATATAATGGCCTGAATAGAACGCGCCGCACTACGGTAGTTCGCGAATTTCGACCATTAACTTCGAATGAACATTACGGGAGATCTGACCGTCGGATTCTCCTAAAACCGGAACCTTGGGTTCATATCGAAAAGAGCTTTCTAACGAATACAAGAAATTAGAAATCTAACAGTTGGATTTGGAATTATGTCCAAACCAAATTTGGAAAAGGTCGTTGTAAGTGCAGTTCGATGGCCGTTTATGGAAATCGACTGTACGGGCCTTGATAAAATTATTAAAAATAGCAATAATTTGTGTAAAATCATAAAAAATGATTTGGAAAGAATCGAGATGAAAAATTCCATATTTCAAAAGATAAAAATAGATTTTTATCGAAATGAACTAGTTTTGAACTAGAACTATAATCCAGTTATTTTTAAATAAATAAATTGGATTTGAAATGGTTTTAAAAATAGCCAGAATTTCCAATATATGAATTGGAATGGATTTGAATCGAAATTATCTTCGGAATATTTCGATATTGGATTCCGTCATTATACGGACATTGTGGAGGAATTTGGAAGATATATATATCGTTATTCCAATACTGTGTTTGTTGAGTTCAGAATTTGATATTGAATATAAGCCGATTTATTTTCTATTCAGAGCCTTGTATTTAATATCAAATGGGATTTTGGGTTTGTCGTAAACGGTGTCTTCACCAACACTATTCTTAAACCCAATGGAGTTAAGGGAATTAGAAACTAACTGGAGGTTAGCTAAGTTGAATGGTTTCCTGGGTATTGATCTGATGTTGGTTTCGGCCTTCTGGATTAATACTTAGGGAATTGTTCTCTTACTAATTTATGGTTAGGGACTGATGGAATGTGAATTGGGTTTATCGCGAACTGTGTTTTAACAACATTAGTTCTTTAACCCGATTTACAGTGAAATGTGATTTGGAATTTATAAATCTTTATTCTAAGATTTAATGGAATTTCCAAAGTGAAATTTTCCAGTTTAATAAAATAAACTGGAATGGAATGGGATTCGATTTGATAATAATCGAAATGAACTTCTGTGGAGGAAGACTGATAATATATATGGAATTTAAAAGGCTTTGCCATTATTCCATTTATAATTTTAGTCGAATACAGAAATTGATATCGATTATATATTGGTTTGTTTTTCCGTGAAGATTCCATAATTAATGAAATGGGATTTGGATTTATCATGAACTGTGTTTTAAATGACATTAGTTCTTTAACCTAGTTAAAGACAAGATTTATTTCCTAAATTGGAATAATCATTAAGTAATGATTGTTGGAAATTAAAACTGAATTAGAGTTTTAATGAATCTTTAAATAGATTGAAAGGTGAATCTGATAACTAAAATTATCAAATTCAAGAAATGATCGAGAATGGAGTATCACCAGTTTTGCTCCAAGCGATAGTTAAATCTTTAATTAGATTTGAACGTGAAATGGTAATTAATTTTACCGATAACACAGTGGTGTTAGATATGAAGTATTACTAGTTTTACTTCATGGGATGAATAGGTTGGGATTGATAAATTAAACAAATGATTACTCCAGTAAAGTTCGCTAATCCCGACTAGTTTGGATAAACCATAATTTGATTTGAATTGATATCCAAAGGAAGATTAAAGAACAAATTTAAAGAATTTATCTTTGATAAAATTAACGGGAACCTTTCTCAAAGGATATTAATATTTAAATAAAAGAATATTCTGAATTAGAATGAGGCGTATGTTGTGTTTTTATAGCACCTGTTTATTATATACGCGAGTTATTAAGAAAGACCGGGTTTATCCCATTCTGAATAACTGAATCGACGATGTGTCAAGGATGAAGACGGTGGTTGAAGACCGGAGGTCTTCATCGTTTGGATGATTACTAATGTCTTGATTGGGCTGTACACCCAAGACAAGGTAATAAGTGGTGATCGTCCAGACATACTTGGAGATCGACCGGATATGCGAGGACCTCTCTCCTATATTAGACAGAGGGACGAAGAATAAGGTGCCTCCGGTTTCGTTCAGACCTATAACGAACTTGTAAATGGATGTGTGTCTGACATCGGATTTCATTCGTGCAATTGATAGACATCGGTTGCATAACGTGAATTGCCTGTGTGGCATGCTGAGATGCAAATGATCAAGGCTTCTATTGAAAAGCAGAGTCTTATGGTTGATGATCAATGCACGGCTTTAATATAGCATAGCTTTGTGTAGCGTTAATTAGCGAGTCTCGCACCCCGGTGTGAACCAGAAACGGGAGAGGACTTAAGGGAGGGCGTGCGTTCTAGCTAGGAGTGTGTCTGGGTTTTGCACGCCCAGGCGTTTTAATTATGTGGATGTTAGATAGCGAGGCGCCTCGGTTATATCGGTCTCTTCAGAGCCGATGGATGGTCTTTATACAGACCAGATTGATGCCCCAAAGGGCGGGGAAACGTAGTGTTCAGGCGTCTTAATCCACATCGAGTGGACCGACCTTGACGATCCAAGGGTCGATGCGTTCTGATCCTGAGACACGGGCTAGAGCGTCTCGAAGCGGTAAGGACGATCCCTTGCCTTGGTTCACAGATGGAAATCCAACTTCCAATACGTGACATTTACGGTTTTGATTGTAGAGCCTAGTATTGGCGACATGATATATGGTACCCATGCCGTCTAGGGTTGATACATTTATATTTGAAGTTGTTTTCATACACGTTACACTATAATAGTATCAAATGATTTGTTTTAAACATACCAAGCATGTTTGGCTATTATATGGGAAAACCCTTTCCTCCGGCTTGCGTTGTATTGTGTGATGGGACCTGGGTCTTATAATAGCCTCATTTTTCCAAAAAGCATTGCGCTGTTTTGTTATATGCACTGGTATTCTTGGGAGGAAACCCGTTTCGTGTTATACGGCGTGGTCCCTTGATATATCTTATTGAAAGTAAAGTTTTAAATAACTGTTTTAGTTCTCACACCAGTCACATAACTGACCTAGAGTTTATTGTTTTAACCTAAACTCTGGGTGCCCCTATTTTCCACACGGGCAGCTAGTAGTTTTGGTTTTGCAGATTTATATTCACAAGATCCTGATTTACAGCTGGAATGATATTCGGAAAGCTCTGTATCCGTATATTCCTTTCAGTTGTGTTTTTGTATTATTTTCCGCTACATTGTAACTTGTAAATCTCTGATATTTATCGAATGTATATTATTTATTCATATATTCTTGTATTCTGATGGAATTATTGTAATAAGCAATGAAATGTTCTTCTGTTTGTGTTCTAATTTGTCATGTTCTCAATTCAATCCGGGCTTTCCTTCACGGGGAAGTTCAGGTCGCTTCATTTGGTATCAGAGCTTTGGTTTACAGAGCTCGAGAACAAGACACATTGGAACCAAGCGAAAGGATTCATCAGAGATTGGATTAACAATATACAATAAGAATGGCTCGTTAGAGATGGGATCAGTAGTGTCCTAGAATGTGTCGGAAGAGTATATTTTTAAAATGAAAACAAATATTGTTTTCAAAGTTTAAACCTTATTCAACGTATTTGAATATTTATTTGTATTGAATTTGGACAATCCAATATATAAAGATTTTGCATATACGTTTGATCCACTTGTATTCGATGTTTTAATATGCTGAATAGATATAGAATCACTATCTAGTCGGCCGGAGATGATTCTGATGATGCCGCGGCGTCATCAGCATTTGTATTCGAGTTTCGAAAGTGGGATGTCTATATATTTCCAATTGACTGGTGTGAGAACCAAAACTAGATAGGGTTTATTGTTGTGAATTGGCATCAAAAACATGATTTTTGTATATATATCTAAAGTTATGTGTTTGAAACGATAATCAACTAATTGATTGCTGGTTGTGTTGTTTGACTATTAGTTGATTAATTAAAATTTTGAACCATTATGCCAGATTGAATCAAATCTTGAACTGAATTGAAAATAGCTTGAAATACCATATATGTACATGTATATACATTGAACAGGTAAATGGATTTGCTGTTGAGTAAAGAATTTATTTGTGTGCCCGACAAATAGGTAAAAATTAATGTGTTGGATGCGCAATTTTATTTATATATCAACTCCTATGAATTCCATTGGATGCGGAGTGCTGGTTGTTCTGTGTGAGATTATAAACGTTGCCATAGGATAGTAACAATTAATTTTGAACTACATGACATACTGCGTGAAAATAGCATACTCTATCATACACCACATAAGCACTTGGAGCTTGTGTGACGAGGTTGAAGATTTACCATACAAGTGAGAGGCTTGTATGGCGATGACTATACTTCAGGTTGAACCGAAGATTGATATGGACTATATAAAATGTAACGATAAATTGCAAGATTAATAAAAACCTCACACGGGTCTGGAGTTGACAATAATCACGTCTCTCTAGTCATTAAGGCACAAAAACTATTTATAGGGTGACGAGGATTTATTCTCTGGAGTTATGATCTATACACACTCCCCTGTGGACACCGGAATATATCACTATAAATATGTGTATGCATTTTAGGATTTATTGGGTACCTAATACGGCCCAATAAATTTCCAAACCCCTCCCCGTACAAATGAGGCTATGGCAAATTTGTTTTTAAATTTAGGGTGTTAGCCAAATTTTTGAAGAATTTGAAAATGTGAATATTAGGCTCACATCCCTATTTTGAAACTTAATTAGGCTCACATCCGGTCATAAACTTATTGTAAATTAGGTCCCTATTTTCTGAAAAGTCATCAAAAAAATATAAAAAAAATATAAAAAAATCACGTAAATTCGTATTTAAATAAAACATGTAAACACTAAAAAATTCAGAACAAAAAACCATCAACGAAGACGTCAAAAATAAAAAAAACAAAAAAAAAAAACGAAATTTCCAGTTAAATGCATAATAGTATGCATATATATCACTTTCCTGCATACATCCGTGCATATTTTTCACTACATACATCTTCGTTGATTTTTATTCATGCAAATAAATGCATACATGTGCGCAAAAATTTCAAATACTTGCATACATTTGTGCAGGTTTATTTTCAGATTTTAATCTGAAAACAGCTTACAGAAAAGTTGCATACATATATGCAATTATCAGTAATAATTGCATAAATGTATGCAACTATTTTTTTTCGATTTCCGTAGATTCCTGACATTATTTCCATATTTTAGAATTTTTTTTTTATGAACGTACGCACATTTTTTTAAAAAAAATACAAAAAGGCGGAAAAAATAAAATAGGGGGCGGGTTTAAAAATTTTCAGAACTTTGTTTTTTTTTTTATAAATTAGGTCCCTACTTTTTATCCTATAAAAATGTTGCACACATGTGTGCATTTTTTTGAGAAATTTGCACATTTGGATGCAAATAAAAATGAACTGAAAAATTATGTTAAATCTATCCGCTGGAAGAACTGCAATAATTGCATATATGCATGCAATAAAATTAAAAAGGTGCATAATATTATGCATTTAACTGCAGTTTTTTCTGTTTTTTTGCTGTTTTCTTCTTTCTGACATTATTTTTGTTGTTTTTTGAACTGAATTTTTTTTATAATGCGTAATATATTTTATTACTAATTTACGAATTTTTTTATTTTTTTAATTATTATTTTATAAGTTTTGAAAACAGGGACCTAATTTACAATAAGTTTATGACCGGGTTTTTTTTATATTTTGAAACTTAATAGGGACCTCTAAAAAACGCACCCTTTGAAAATTCTTAGAAACTGAAAAGTTGAAGAATGAAAGCCAAACTGAAAGATGAGTTGATTAGTTAAACAACTTTCAGCTCCGTTCCTTTTCGAGGACGAAAAGATTTTAAGTGGGGGAGATTGTAATAATCAGGAAAATCAGAACCAATTTAAAATTTTTATTTTGGCAATTTTAATGAATTTTGAATATTTAAACTGATTTATTTTAAATAATAACGACAAGAAATTTATTTTGAATAGAATTAGAATGTATATATTTATTTTAAATCGAAGTTTGAACATAAATATTTATTTTAATTATAAAAGGAATAGGAAATGGCGCGATAGTTTGAAAATTCGATTTCAAATTTCAAATGAATGTACAGGAGTCAAAATAAATCATATTTTAGTGAAACCAAAAATATTTGAATCTATTTGAAAATATATTTCCAACAAATCCGAAAAATCAAAATTTCATAGCGGGAATAAAAAGTTATGCCCAATTGAAAATTCCGAATAGTCACTATGGAAATATGGCCCTTAAAAATATCCATTTTGCCAACGACCTCCGTTTTCGACAAAACCACTTTTGTTGGACCCGGAATGTCAAATTATTGCTAGATTCCAATTTTCATAAATTTTGGGATCAATATGTGAGCGTGGCAAAAGAAAACGTGTTTTGACAGTTTCAGTCAATTTGGATCGACCAGAAAATGGTCATTTTTCAAATGGTCTCCAAATTTGACGAAATTAGTTTTGTTAGGACCGTATCGTTAATACAAAGCTAGAAATAATTTTTCTGGAATTTTTGGGGTCCGTATGTGGCCCTGACAAATTAAAATGTACGTTAAAAATCAATATTAACCGTTATATTTATTTATATTTTAAATTTAAGGAAAACTGATCGTAACGATCGAATTGGCCTACGCGACATATCCCATTGTGTTCGAAATGGGGGTAATTAGCTAGGGACGACAGTCGTTGGGGTTTGTTTGGAGTTCGGACGTGAAACTTAACATTTAAGGAATAGATAAATTTAAATGTTAATATAAAAATTATATAAAATCCCCTAAATTTTGACTAAACCTTAATTCCTTGGAGAAGCCGTCAGCCTTTGAAAGAACAGCGGAAATCACACGATAATTCCTCTTGATTTTTCGCTAAACCCATTTGAGATTTTCAAACAATTATAAAACAGAAATTGTGGTATTCTCTTAGCTCTTCCAATCCAGACTCGATTTATCCTCCATCGTTGAGCAAACAGCTCAATTTTTTAGCGCAATGAACCACCGTTCGAGGGGGATTTGGGGGCGATTGGGGGTTGCGGACTGGGCGTCGCTGCAGGCACAAGGGGAGTAGAGGATCGCGCTCCACGTGGCAGGTTGCGATGGCGGTCCGGTGACCTGTAGCAAAGGCGGCGTCAGCATTTCAGATCGAAGAGGGGTGGAGCGTGGGTTCGCTGTTTACAGCGTGAAGGAAGAAGAAGAAGAGGGTGCAGTACACGTGCGTTGCAAGGGGTGAGGGATTTAAAATTATTCAAGTCCATTTAAATTTACTTAAAGCATTGAATTTTTACATATATATATATATATATATATTTGTTTTTAAAATATAAAATACCAATGTTTGTTTTTGAAAATACAAATTTGCTATGTTTTGAAAATATAAAATACCGTTGTTTGTTTTTGAAAATAAAAATTTGCTATGTTTCGAAAATATAAAATACCATTGTTTGTTTTTGAAAATACAGTTTTGCTATGTTTTGAAAATATAAAATACCATTGTTTGTTTTTGAAAATATAAATATGCTATGTTTTAAAAATATAAAGATCAAAATTTTGAAAATATAATGATATGATTTTTATTTATATATTAGCAGAATAAAAATATAATTTTTTAAATATAAGCAAGGTTATAAAAAAATATTTTTATATTTATAGAAGTATTATAAAAATATGATTTTTATATATATAGCAAAATAATAATGTGATTTTATTTATGAACAGCGTGGAATAATGGAGTTGGAATGTCGGGTAAATCCAAACCATCGTCCGCTAAAGAATGACGGAGTGGAACCCAAAGGTGAGAACTCCTCACTATAATTTTCTTTATACAGTTATTTATTTTATAACTGCAAATATGAACTGCTCCCCGTCATCCACAGACCATGGACGACTTGTTTGGTTGATTGTATTGTGTGTTGTGATTGTTTGTGATGTGAAATGGATTATATAAAATATTCATATGTTGAGTAAAATATTTTATCGTTAAAAATATAGTTTTTAACGAGTAAATGAAATGAGAATAAATATTCATTTACAAATCGAACGATTTGTTTGTATACACCCATTTGACTGATATTGATTGGAACGATAAATTTTACACATCGCCCAACTGCACAAATAAAATCTATATTTGGGGATTGAAACCCCACACGGGTATTAGGATGATATTTGACGTACACTAATCCCAATTGTTTAGTTGTATGTCAATCGATAGGTTGACAGACTGTTGAAAGCATTAATTATTTATAATTAATGCTTATACAGTGTAGAATGCACTCTAGATGATGGATTGTTGTTTTCATTATTGGTGTATATATGTGCGTATGAAATCCATATAATCAACATTATATGGTAATTGGCCGTGTCTGATTCCAGTTCAGAAAGAATGAATATTTTAAAATAACGAATATTTTAAAATAATGAATATTTTAAAATTATATTCAGTCAAAGATCAAAATCTGATTTTGATGTCTGATTTGGGATGGACACGAATATATTTAAATATATAAAGCCGTGTTGATTAGATTAACGTCATTTTGACGTGAACGATATTTATATCGATTTTATTCATTTTTATAATGAATACTGAAAAGGAATTGATTTCAAGATCTAATGTTTTGAAAATATTATCATTTATATATTAATGATATGGAATATTCAATTTTGATTTGAAATTGAATATGAAGTTGAAATCGTTTTGAAAACAAATTTAAAACGATTTATAAAATACGTTTTAAATGGAAATCGATGAAATATATATATTATATGTATAATATAATGGCCCGAATAGAACGCGTTGCGCTGCGGCAGTTCGCGAATTTCGACCATTGATTTCGAATGGACATTACGGGAGATCCGACCGTCGGATTCTCCTAAAACCGGAACCGTTGGGTTCATATCGAAAAGATCTTTCTAACGAATACAAGAAATTAGAAATCTAACGGTTGGATTTGGAATTATGTCCAAATCAAATTTGGAAAAGGTCGTTGTAAGTACAGTTCGTTGGCCGTTTATGGAAATCGACTGTACGGGCCTTGATAAAATTACTAAAAATAGCAATAATTTGTGTAAAATCATAATAAATGATTTGGAAAGAATTGGGATGAAAAATTCCATATTTGAAAAAATATAAATAGATTTTTATCGAAATGAACTAGTTTCGAACTAGAATTATAATCCAATTATTTTTAAATAAATAAATTGGATTTGAAATGGTTTTAAAAATAACCAGAATTTCCAATATATGAATTGGAATGGATTTAAATCGAAATTATCTTCGGAATATTTCGATATTGGATTCCGTGATTATACGGGCATTGTGGAGGAATTTGGTCCAATACGATGTTTGTTGAGTTCAGAATTTGATATTGAATATAAGCCGATATATTTTCTATTCAGAGTCTTGTATGTAATATCAAATGGGATTTTGGGCTTGTCGAGAACGGTGTCTTCACCAACACTGTTCTTAAACCCAATGGAGTTAAGGGAATTAAAAACTTACTGGAGGTTAGCTAAGTTGAATGGTTTCCTGGGTATTGATCTGATGTTGGTTTCGGCCTTCAGGATTAAAACTTAGGGAATTATTCTCTTACTAATTTACGGTTAGGGACTGATGGAATGTGAATTGGATTTATCGTGAACTGTGTTTTAACGACATTCGTTCTTTAACCCGATTTACAGTGAAATGTGATTTGGAATTTGTAAATATTTATTCTAAGATTTAATGGAATTTCCAAAGTGAAGTTTTCCAGTTTAATAAAATAAATTGCAATGGAATGGGATTTGATTTGATAATAATCGAAATGAACTTCTGTAGAGGAAGACTGATAATATATATGGAATTTAAAAGGCCTTGCCGTTATTCCATTTATAATTTTAGTCGGATACGGAAATTGATATCGATTATATATTGTTTTGTTTTTCCGTGAAGATTCCATAATTAATGGAATGGGATTTTGGCTTTATCGTGAACTGTGTCTTAAATGAAATTAGTTCTTTAACCCAGTTAAAGACAGGATTTATTTCCTGAATTGGAATAATAATTAAGTAATGATTGTTGGAAATTGAAACCGAATTAGAGTTTTAAAGAATCTTTAAATAGATTGAAAGGTGAATCTGATAACTAAAATTATCAAATTCAAGAAATGATCGGGAATGGAGTATCACCAGTTTTTCTCCAAGCGATAGTTAAATCTTTAATTAGATTTGAACGTGAAATGGTAATTAATTTTACCGATAACACCATGGTGTTAGATATGAAGTATTACCAGTTTTACTTCATGGGATGAATAGGTTGGGATTGGGAAATTAAACAAATGATTACTTCGGTAAGGTTCGTTAATATCGACTAGTTTGGATAAACCATAATTTGGTTTGAATTGATATTCAAAGGAATATTAAAGAATAAATTTAAAGAATTTATCTTTGATAAAATTAATGGGAACCATTCCCAAAGGATATGAATATTTAAATAAAAGAATATTCTGAATCGGAATGAGGCGTATGTTGTGTTTTTATAGCACTTGTTTATTATATACGCAGGTTATTCAGAAAGACCGAGTTTATCCCATTCTGAATAACTGAATCGACCATGTGTCGAGGATGAAGATGGTGGTTGAAGACCGGAGGTCTTCACATCGTTTGGATGATTACTGATGTCTTGATTGGGCTGTACACCCAAGACAAGGTAATAAGTGGTGATTGTCCATACGTACTTGGAGATCGACCGGATATGCGAGGATCTCTCTCCTGTATTGGACATACGGGACAAGGAATAAGGTGCCTCCGGTTTCGTTCAGACCCAGAACGAACTTGTAAATGGATGTGTGTCTGACATCGAATTTCATTCTATGTGATTGATAGACATCGGCTGCACAGCGTGAATTGCCTATGTGGCATGCTGAGATGCAAATGATCAAGGCTTCTGTTGAAAAGAAGAGTCTTGTGGTTGATGATCAAAGCACGGCTTTAATATAGCATAGCTTTGTGTAGCGTTAATTCGCGAGCCTCG
Source organism: Allium sativum (assembly GCA_030737875.1). Lineage (NCBI taxonomy): Eukaryota > Viridiplantae > Streptophyta > Magnoliopsida > Asparagales > Amaryllidaceae > Allium > Allium sativum. Next base: position 226,164,164 of record CM060909.1, on the reverse strand, counting down.
CACCCCGGTTGAACCAGAAAAGGGTGAGGACTTCATGGAGGGCATGCGTTTCCTTCTAGCTAGGAGTGGTGTCTGGGTTTTGCACTCCCAGGCGTTTTACTTATGTGGATGATGGATAGCGAGGTGCCTCGGTTATATCGGTCTCTGCGGAGCCGATGGGTGGTCTTTATACAGACCAGATTGACGCCCTATAGGGATGAGAAACATAGTGTTCAGGCATTTTAGTCCACATCGAGTGGACTGGCCCTGACGATCCAAGGGTCGATGCGTTCTGATCCTAAGACACGGGCTAGAGCGTCTTGAAGCGGTAAGGAACATCCCTTGCCTTGGTTCACAGATGGAAATCCAACTTCCAATATGTGACATTTGCGGTTTTGATTGTAGAGCCTAGTATTGGCGACATGATATATGGTACCCATTCCGTCTAAGATTGATACATTTATATTTGAGGTTGTTTTCATACACGTTACACTATAATAGTATCAAATGATTTGTTTTAAACATACCAAGCATGTTTGGCTATTATAAGGGAAAACCCTATCCTCCGGCTTGCGTTGCATTGTGTGATGGGACTGGATCTTATAATAGCCTCATTTTTCCAAAAAGCATCGCGCTGTTTTGTTATATGCACTGGTATTCTTGGGAGGAAACTCGTTCCGTGTTATACATCGTGGTCCCTTGATATATCTGATTGAAGTAAAGTTTTAAATAACTGTTTTAGTTCTCACACCAGTCACATGACTGACCTGGAGTTTATTGTTTTAACCTGTACTCTGGATGCCCCTATTTTCCACACGGGCAGCTAGTAGTTTTGGTTTTGCAGATTTATATTCACAGAATCCTGATTTATAACTGGAACGATATTCGGAAAGCTCTGTATCCGTATAATCCTTTCAGTTGTGTTTTTGTATTATTTTCCGCTGCATTGTAACTTGTAAATCTCTGATATTTATCAAATGTATATTATTTATTCATACTTTGTATATTCTTGTATTCTGATGGAATTGTTGTAATAAGCAGTGAAATATTCTTCTGTTTGTGTTCTGATTTGTCGTGTTCTCAATTCAATCCGGGGTTTCCTTCACGGGGAAGTTTGGGTCGCTTCACCCCGCCCCATCTTCTCCAATCCGATTCCCTCAGAGCCTTACACCACAAACCCTAGCTCCAGCCACCGATCCAACCACCTACCGCCGCCCCCTACACCTGACTCCGGCGCCTTCCCTCCCCTTTAGTCCAACACAGTAAGTTTTCCCCTTCCCTTTTCTTTATTAAAACTAAATTTATTTATTTATTAAATCTGAAATTAGTTTGAAGATTATATTTTTTATAAGATAAAGATTATATTTTTTATAAGGTAAAGCTTATATTTTTATATATGAAAGGATAAAGATTTTTTTAGGGAAAATACGATTTTCATATGAATGATTTTGGAATAAAAATATGATTTTTATTGATAAATATTTGAAATAAAAATATGGTCTTTATTATAAAGAGAGCGATATAAAAATATAATTTTTATATAAATGGTGTAAGAATAAAGGTTTGATTTTTATTATATGAACGTCACCAAAAAGATTTGATTTTTATTAAATGATGTAAGAATAAAAATATGGTCTTTATTATAAATGATGTACACACATTTGACCGATATTGATTGGGATGATATATTTTACACATCGCCCAACAACACAAATAATAATCAGTGTTTGTTGTTTGAAAATCTCACACGGGTATTGAGATGATATTGGACATACACTAATCCCAATATTTAGTTATATGTCAATTGATTGGTTGACAGGCTGTTATAAGCGTTGATTATTCGTATTTAACGCTTATGCAGTTGTGTAATGCACTCTGAATGATGGTTGACTGTGTTTGATTATTGTTGTGTGCATGTGTGTATGAAATCCATATAAATCACATTATATGGTAATTGACTGTGTCTGATTCCAGTTCAGAAAGAAGGAATATTTTAAAATAACAAATATTTTAAAATAATGAATATTTTAAAAAATATATTCAGTAAAATATCAAAATCTGATTTTGATGTCCGATTTGGGATGGACACGAAAATATTTAAATATATAAAGCCGTGTTGATTAGATTAACGCCATTTTGACGTGAATGATATTTATATCGATTTTATTCATTTTTATAATGAATACCGAAAAGGAAATGATTTCAAAATTTAATGTTTTGAAAATACTATCATTTATATATCGATGATATGGAATATTCAATTTTGATTTGAAATTGAATATGAAGTTGAAATCATTTTGAAAACGAATTTAAAACGATTTACAAAATACGTTTTAAATGGAAATCGATGAAATATATATAATATATTATATTTATATATATATAACGGCCTGAATAGAACGTGCCGCGTCGTAGTAGTTCGCGAATTTCGACCATTGACTTCGAACGGACATTATAGGAGATCCGACCGTTGGATTCTCCTAAAATAGGAACCGTTGGGTTCGTATCGAAAAGTGCTTTCTGACGAATATAAGGGATTTGAAATCTAACGGTTGGATTTGGAATTATGTCCAAATCAAATTTGGAAAAGGTCGTTGTAAGTGCAGTTCTATGACCGTTTAAAGAAATTGACTGTACGAGCCTTGATAAAATTATTAAAAATATCGATAATTAGTGTAAAATCATAATAAATGATTTGGAAAGAGTTGGGATGAAAAACTCCATATTTGAAAAGATAAAAATATATTTTTATCGTAATGAACGAGTTATGAACTAGATTTGAAATCCAATAATTTTTAAATAAATAAATTGGATTTGTGAATGGTTTTAATATAACCAGAAATTTCCAATATAAGAATTGGAATGGATTTGAATTGAAAGTATCTTTTGAATATTTCAATATTGGATTCCGTGATTATACGGATATTGTGGAGGAATTTGGAAGATATAGATATCGTTATTCCAATTCGATATTTGTTGGTTTCAGAATTTGATATTGAATATAAGCCGATATATTTTCTATTCAGGACCTTGTATTTAATATCAAATTGGATTTTGGGTTTATCGTGAACGATGTTTTAAATAACACTTGTTCTTTAACCCGATTAACAATGGAATGAGATTTTGGGTTTGTCGTGAATGGTATCTTTAATAATATTCTTAAACCCAATGGAGTTAAGAAAATTAGAAACTGACTAGAGATTAGCTAAGTTGAATGGTTTCTTGGGTATCGATCTGATGTTGGTTTCAGCCTTCGGGATTGATACTTATGGAATTGTTCTCTTACTAATTTACGGTTAGAGACTGATGGGATGGGGTTTTCAGTAACACTGTTCTTAAACCCAGTGTGAAAAGAATAAATCTTTTAATTAAGATTTAAAGAAGAATTACCAATTAATTAACGTTTAATTGGAACTGAAAATGGAATGTGAATTGGATTTATTGTGAACTGTGTTTTTAACGACATTCGTTCTTTAACCCGTTTTACAGTGAAATGTGATTTGGAATTTATAAATCTTTTTATTAAGATTTGACAGGAATTTTCCAAAGTAAAGTTTTCCAATTTAATATATTAAATTGGAATTGAATGGAATTCGATTGATAATAATCGAAGTGAACTTCTGTGGAGGAAGACTGTTAATACATATGGAATTTAAAAGGCTTTGCCGTTATTCCATTTATATTATTAGTCGGATACGGAAATTGATATCGATTATATATTGATTTGTTTTTCCGTGAAGATTCCATAATAAATGGAATGTGATTTGAGTTTATCGCGAACTGTGTTTTAAATGACATTAGTTCTTTAACCGAGTTAAAGGCAGGATTACATGTCTGTCATTGTATTTCAAACTATATGGTTGATCTCTACTAAATGTATATTTGTTTGGTGATGGAGAATTTATTCTCTTACTTAACACCCTTCTCTGCGACGTACGATTTTACAGGTTATATATCGGTAGAAACCAATAGTACGGTGTGGATTGTCGATGCGACATGTTGGATTTTCCAAAGTTAAATAATCATTAATAATGATTTTTGGGAAGATTAAAACTAAGTAGAGTTTTAATGAATCATTAACTAGATTGAAATGGGAATTGATAATTTAAATTATCAAATTTGGGAGATGATCGAGAACGGAGTATCAACAGTTTTGCTCCTGGCGATAGTTAAAGCTTTAATTAGATTCAAACATGGAATGGTAATTAAATTTACCAATAACACCGTGGTGTTAGATATGGAGTATTACCAGTTTTGCTCCATGGGATGAATAGGTTGGGATTGGGAGGTTAAACAAATGATTACTTCGGTAAGGTGCGCTAATCCCGACTAGTTCGGAAAAACCGTAACATGGTTTGAATTGATATCCAAAGGAAGATTAAAGAATAAATTTAAATAATTTATCTTTGATAAAATTAATGGGAACCTTTCCCAAAGGATATGAATATTTAAACAAAAGAATATTCAGAATTGGAACAAGGCGTATATTGTGTTTTTATAACACTTGTTTATTATATACGCGAGTTATTCGGAAAGCCCGGGCTTATACCCATTCTAAATAACTGATTTGACGATAAGTCGACAATGAAGACGGTGGTTGAAAACCGGAGGTCTTCACATCGTTTGAATGATTACTGAATCTTGATTGGGCTGTACACCCAAGACGAGGTAATAAGTGGTGATCGTCCCGACGTACTTGGAGATCGACGGATATGCGAGGACCTCTCTCCTGTATTGGACATATGGGACGAGGAATAAGGTGCCTCCGGTTTTGTTCATACCCAGAACGAACTTGTAAATGGATGTGTGTCTGACATTGGATTTTATTTTGTGTTGATTGATTTCTATTAAATATATATCTGTTTGGCGGCGGATAATTTATTCTCTTGCTTAACGCCCTTCTCTGAGACGTACGAGCTCAGAGGTTATATATCGATAGACATCAGTCCCATGGCGTGAATTTCCTGTGTGGCATGCTGAGATGCAAATGATCAAGGCTTCTGTTGAAAAGCAGAGTCTTGTGGTTGATGATCAAAGCACGACTTTAATATAGCATAGCTTTGTGTATAACGTTAATTCGCAAGCCTCACACCTCGGTATGAGTTAAAAAGGGGATAAGGGAACCCAAGGAGGACACGACATTTCTTTCTAGCTATGGGTGGTGTTGGGGTTTTGCAAGCCCTGACATTTTTATATTTTTACCTTTATGGTTGTTGGAATGCGAGGAGCCTCGGATATATCGGTCTCTTCAGAGCCGATGGGTATAGGTCCTATAGGACCGGGAAACGTGTGTTCAGGAATTGTCAATCCACTAACATAAGTGTGGAATGGCCTTAGAGGTTCCAGGGGTCTTCTACGAGAGATCCAGAGGCATTTGCTAGAGTGTCTCGAAGTCGGCGAGGAGTTCATCCCTTGCCTTGACTCATGACGGAAATCCAATTTCCAATACGTGACATTTCGATTTTGATTGTAGAGCCTAGTATTGGCGACATGATAGATGGTACCCATGCTGCCTATGATTGATACATTTATATTTGAAGTTGTTTTATACACTTTACACTATAATAGTATCAAAATGATTTGTTTTAAACATACAAAGCATGTTTGGCTATTATAAGGTAAAATCCTATCCTCCGGCTTGCGTTGCATTGTTTGATGGGACCTGAGTCTTATAATAACTTCATTTTTCCAAAAAGCATTGCGTTGTTTATTCTATGCACTGGTATTCTTGGGAGGAAACCCGTTCCGTGTTATATGGCTTGGTCCCTTGATTTACCTTATTTCTAAAGTAAAGTTTTAAATAACTGTTTTAGTTCTCCACCAGTCACATGACTGACTTGGAGTTTATTGTTTTAACCTAAACTCTAGGTGTCCCTATTTTCCACACGGGCAGCTAGTAGTTTTGGTTTTGCAGATTAATATTCATAGAATCCTGGTTTACAGTTGGAACGATATTCGGAAAGCTCTGTATCCGTGTATCTCTTTCAGTTGTGTTTTGTATTATTTTCCGCTGCATTGTAATTTGTAGTCTCTGATATTTTTCTGGTGAATAATATTTATTCATACTCTGTATATTCTCGTACTCTGATGTAAATTGTTGTAATAGCAATGAAATGTTCTTCTGTTTGTGTTCCGATTAGTCTTGTTCTCAACTCAATCCGGGCTTTCCTTTACGGGGAAGTTCGGGTCGTTACACAAATATTCGATATCCGAAAATTATTTCGGATGTGGATGTGGATATGGCACTGTCTACACCCGAAAGTACCAATTGACAGCCCCGAGTATATGATTATGGTGCTCTTAGATAGGTAGACAGTGTTGTTACTCTAATGAACAAAGGTCGTAGGAGAAATGGTTTAATTGCATGTAGATCATTACAATATCTCCAATTCGATTTTAAAAATCTAGCACACAGTTTTAAAAATCTATGTGATAAAATGGTGGATACCCAGTGTCAAAGGCTCCCGTACTCAAGCGCGAGAGGACTTCCCAGGCCGTCCCCCGTTCAAGTACTATTCGCATGGATTTTCGGGCTCTGAGGGTGGACGATTAGTGCACACAGCTTTTCCCTCACATATGTGAAGAGGCCGGAACTCGAACCTGCGCGCTCCAGATTACTAGCTGTTAACCTTACCATTGCGTTTAAAATCTATGTGATGATCTAAAATATTTTAAATAAGTCGTTGATACTTGATATAAATTCCTTTAACTTTTGCAACCTAATGAACTATAACCTACACATCTCAAATGTTATTTAAAGTGGTGAATTGAATCAAGTTTTCTAGTGATTTTAACGTGTAGATATCAAGGAACTTGAAATTGTTGGTACTCACTTGTGTCACCATGAAATACACTTCTTACTATGATTACAGTCTTTGGTGAAGTCATCTCAAAATACAAGTGCATTTCATTTTGAATTTGGCAACTTAGGCTTTAACTCATTAGATTTTTAGATGCCAAACAAAACACATTTATGTTACTATTTAGTATATTCATGATTGCTTAGTATAAAATATATTCATACTAAATAGTATACTCATACTTATTTATACTAAATAGTTAAATTTGAATCAGAAAAATAAATTGAATATATACATGATCATATTCTTATACTAAATAGCTAAAAGAATATCTAGTACCTTAAAGATCAAATAACATGGCATATGCTTCTCCTATCATTTTGACCAAGCGATCCGTATCTGCATGCAATTCAGCTACAACTTCTCCCCACGATTCATCGACATTCTCGTTCTTAACCAATGACAACCAGCCTGCATTGAACTCTTTATTATGTAATATATATAAAATGTAATTGTATTGCAAAAAGTGCATCTCAACTATATAGCATTACACACCTTATTAGGACGATACTTTAGAGTAGCTTTATGGCACGCCTTCTTAATATCTCAGAACAACTTAAGACTTTAATTCTTTTAAGTGCGAGATGCGTAAAAATAAGTTACATATAAACTACAATACATTAATCGATATCCTTTAAGATATACTTACATGTGCATAACAGAACCATACGCAAAAAAAAGTAGTCATAAGCTTTGGACTGCATGTCCAACCATAACTATATAAGCCTACAGCTCAGTGCTTGTTCAAACAAACATTAAATTTGTAAAGTTGACAGTTGCAAAAGTACATTATCTAGTTAATATGCCAAACAAACTAATGGAAGCGAACAATAGTTGTAAAATTAATAGAAATTTTTTGTCATACTAATGAGCAATGTTTGTTTCTAATTATTTTTACGCGTCGGTTTTTCCATTGCTCGACTATTGCATATATTTTCTTATAATGCAAAAACTGCATATACATCTAATTGTGTGTGTGTATAAATATATATATATATATATATATATATATATATATATATATATAGAGAGAGAGAGAGACACACACACATATATATATATAGGCAAACGTTCAGTTGCACCCCAAAAATGAAACACCCCAAATACCCCCTGATATCAGCTCCGCATTTATATTAAAGAAAGTGAGTGGGAAGTGAGAGAGTGAAAGGAAGCAGTGAAAAGGAGAAATACTTGGTGGAAATAGAAGGGCAAATAGGGTGCTGCACTGTTTCGGGTGTCACTGAACTTGCCTCACACACACGCACGCACGCACGCGCGCGCGCGCAGAGAGAGAGAGAGAGACATATGCATACACATGCAATTAGATGTACATGCAGTTTTTGCATTATAAGGAAATATATATGCAACGGTTATATATACTGAAAATTGGTAACTTTCAAAGCTAACGTTGTCTATAAATATAAAATCACATACATACATACATATATATATATATATGCATGCATATATATATATATATATATATGTGTGTGTGTATATACACATATATATATACAGAGAGAGACAGACGCACACGCATGCAATTAGATGTACATGCAGTTTTTGCATTATAAGGAAATATATATGCAACAGTTATATATACTGAAAATTGGTAACTTTCAAAGCTAACGTTGTCTATAAATATGAAATCACCTCCAGGTGGTGGAAGATTGTTGGAGTTATATGTTACCGAAGTATTTAATTTTGCTAGAAGGAATCGAGCCTGAGAACCATATTGATCGCAAATGACTAATCGAGGAATAGGAAACCTTTCCTTGGTTATGGCATCAGCATCATCGTAAGGAGTAGTAATAATGTAAATCCCTCATGTTCGGGTTGATCTTGATAGCCAGCCTTTCTCGATTGTGCTATAATGTCTACATGAAAAATTACTATAGTGAAGTAAGAATCCAAGAACAAAATTCAATCAGATGCAATTGCAGTCACATCTGGAAGGGCTGGTTCAGGCACTGAATTGAATGAGTATGATATAAGCGAAGTTTGAATCATCATAACAGAGTTAGACCCATTTTCTGTATTTATAATCATTCTATAAGAATGTTGAATCATCATAACAGAGTTAGACCCATTTTCTCTATTTAGAATCATTCTATAACACGCAGTCTCATCCGGACTATTATTGAAAACCTGCGCAAATTGAGATCGCCTGAGGTGGAATATGAACTAAGAGAAGATTTGTAGTTTTGGTGACAAGCTGAAAGAAGATAGATTATCTTTCTGGTAGTCTCCAAATTTGGAGCATACTTGAATCAGTGACCGATCAAAATCAGCCTCAGATTCCGTCTTAAAAGAAACCAATCGTGCCATAACAGCAGTAGTAACGTCTTCATCAAATCCATCCATTAGGTCTTGAATTGAACCAGCACCAGCCACCCATCTTCTAGAAGTGTATTGAATGTAGTCTCATGTTACCATCAGCACGTTGATAAAAAGTTAAAAACTGGAAACAAAATTGGTTGGTGCTAGTTTGACCAACTGTTGTATCTAGACCATCTTTCCTTGCCATTTCAAATATTATACATAGGCGTTTTTTGGTAAAAGACCACACATTTAGCAAGCTTCCCCTGACCAGTTACAATATCAAAGCACAATGAACCTTTCTTCTCAAGAGAAGCGCAAGGTCCGATTATACCTTGAACTTTGGCATCTTTTGAGCAGTTGACCTCAAAAATACCATTGAATGACAATGATAGCTTGATTGGAAAATTTGTTTAAATGAATCCTTATATACAGAATGTCCAAAATTTTCTCCGAGCACTGCAATTCCTCCAGTTCTTTCCACTGCGACTTTCTGTGAGCACTAACTTTCTCAGTAGATCGACCACTAACAAATGCCATAATCCTTACCCCAGAAGCAGGAACAAAAATTCCAAGAAAACAAGCAGCTACGCTTAATCTTGTACTTGTACGTCGTGAGGCCTGCTCATCTGCTTGCACAGGCCAAGGATCTTTCTAAAGTTTTTCCAGAACATAATTTAATACAAAGTCACCCTCGGAGCCTGGTAGTAGAAATCTTGCAATGCTTTCCCCATACAGGCCATCTATTGTACCAGCAATCACACCAACAGTGGGTCTTGGGCCTCTTGCTTCCTTGCAAAGAAAAACCCATCTGTTCTAGGATTTGTTCCTTAATCACCTCTTTTGACACCTTAAATGCATAAGATTTCGAAATTTGTTCAAAACCTAGCTCATGAACCTGCACAAAGATACCAAATGTTATCAACCCAACAAGTGATTTTTCTGGAAGCAAATCAACAACCTGAGCAAGAGCAGATTGTAATAACCCAATTTTCTCCTCAATCATACAAGTATCAAGCATAATTGCCTTTCCGGTAAGAACGAGCACATGAATGCTTCCTAATAACTGTCATATCCAAATTTACCATTTTCATTCGTCGTCGAACATGTATGCCATCATCATCAAATGGAGTTTTGTAATGTTGAAGTGGCGTGCCTTGAGTTATCAGTTTATAATTTAACATAGAGTGAATAAATTCATAAAACAAAACAAACATTATGGACTGTTAATTAGTATATAGAACCTTCCAACAAACCAACTGATGGTTAGTGTCTTTTGTGGCTTATACATAACATCTACTGAGACTACATCAATGTCCATAATGTGTTTTATAGGTTACTAGCATAGATTCTAAATTTTCTTATTCTTCAGGTTCTTGAATACTTGAGGTTGAAGGGTTTCATTGCAGGTAATTTATTGCAAAAATTTAATTCAAAACATGCTGCAGTTTAGCCCATGGATACTTAAATCAACAAGACAGCTTAAATGATATATACTGTTATACATAATTCAATCGGCTGGTTAACTCAAATACAAATTGTCCATAAAATTAAGATAGAAAATAACTCGATGCAAACTTATGACATACCTTGGCATTAGAAACCGTGGTGGAAAAGAATAGGAAATGTGGATTTATAGCAACCACACCAATACTTTCTTCCCATATTAAGCATGTATTGGTGTACTGAATGTAATATGTTGGTGAACGTATATGAGTTCGCTGAACAGGCTTGAACGACACATTTTCCGTCTTCAAACAAATGGGCAATTTGGCAGCAAGCTCCGTTGGAGCGTCCAACTCTTCTAACGCATCGGACATGTCCTGAACGTGAGTATGTTCCTAAACTGCAGTTGTATGATCAACAAGTATGACAGTTATTGAAAAATGCAACAATGAACATATGTTCCTAAACTGCAGTTGTATGATCAGCAAGTATGACAGTTACTGAAAATTATAGAAAACGTAATATGCGTATAGCATCAAATTGCATTTAGTTCACTATCACATCTCTGGTCATATGGCCCAAACGTTAGAATATCCTTCCTTCAAGTTAATCAAAAGACTTCAACCAGAGAAAGACAGACGCCCCTTTTTGTTTCTAATGACATAGCAACAACATACAAAGCAATAACAGTCTCTCCCCCCGATGCATGAACTGACACCTAACCAAACGAATAGCAATCTAAGTTTGCCATATGTTCAAATGCTAGCCCAATCTCATTTGATTATCAAAAAAATAAACTAACAACACGTTCAGTTAACCCCTCGATGCATGAACGAGCTTGAACGATTATTGGGGGCATTTTAATTTTTTCTCTATAACAACACGTTCAGTTTCCTTATAACTGCACTATGCATGTGTAATACAACAATACGGGTCTATAAAATTTGAAAAATAAAATAGTACCTTTTCACCAGTTCGCAGCCCATCTCATAATCCTTTTATGTAAACACCAGGTGTAACAAACTATGCACTCAAAGGTAAAATCCTAGCAACTTTACTAACCTAAGCAATGGAAGCCGGAAAGAAAGGAAACGAACTTCAAGTAATGAAGACGGATGGCTTGAGCTGCAAATTTCAAATCTTTCTCCGACTGCGTGAAGAACCAATCTTAAAACTCAACATACATGGAGATGACAAACAGAGAAAACTAAATGAATGGACAAATCTATCAAGCTACGAGAAATGCTTATCCATTGAACAAGGAAGGGAAATAGTCGAACAATTAGGATTGCACAATTTATTCTGGGACTGGGATTCACCAAGGAATATCACTACACCTCAATCAAAGTATTGACAATGCTGAACACCTTTTTGTGCTACTGACTATCGCTCCATCGGACGACCTCTCGTCAGACTTTTATCAACGAAATTATAGCCAAACTCATTACAATTCCCATTCGGCAGCAACACCAAAATCATCGTAGAAAATGAAAAGAAAAATGAAATAAGATTCTGAAGGCAGAGAAGCGGCTTGCATAGGGATAAGGTTGAATCTTGGTTGTTGCCTTCGTTTCCAAGTTTACATGGATGGAGCCCGATGAGGTTACGACTGAAGGTATATTTGAACCTGGAAGTGGAATTGAGTGTGGTTAAACTTAGATGTGGAGGAGTACGTGGAATTGATTGTAAATGTATTTAAATCTAGAGAAGGCAAAATTTGTTGTGATTGTGTTTGGATCTAAATTTCAGATCTGGATTGAGTGTTTTGATTTCGTGAAGAAGTTTAGGGATTGAGTGTTTTGATTTTAAGGTTTCTAATGTTAGGGATTTGGTTAATTTCATGAAAGAGGGATTTGGTTATTTTCATACAAGGCGGAGGGATCAGAGAATGAAAACGTGAGCAGGCAAGGAAAAAATTTGGTGGGACAAATAAAGTAGCGTTTAACCTCATATTTAATTTTAATTTTATACCAACGGTTGCCCTCAGCCATCAAATGCAACCATATATGTTAACCAAAAATAGATTTTCTTGTAGTAGCTAAAATAAAAAAATTAAATTGGTCCTGAAATTTCGGTTGTACACCTTACAACCGGGAAATTACAAAAATCGGGCAGACAGCATGGCTATGTGGGTCTCTCCCATTAGGGTGCATTGTCACCATCTAGAGAATATTCATTTTGTTATTTTTTTCTCTTTTGTATCTCCCGGGAACGGTTATGTTGGTACCAACTGTGACAATATATTCGATACACTCAAGCGAAATGAGTGGTCAGTCATGTGTGGGCCGGGTTGCAAGACATTCTTGTTGAACCCAGTGTATTCCCCTCTAGATATACACTATCGGTAGGTGGTTTCATACCTTGTCATAGTTGGAATCCAATCTCCAATAAGCGCCTGCGGTTTTGATTGTATACTATATATGTGGAGCATGAGATGCAAGCATTCCGCTAGATTGATATTTTTTGTATTTAGACATTATTGTAATATCAGAATAATATATCGATTTCAAAATATTTTGGGTTATCGTAAGGTAAAAACCATCCGTGTTTATGTGTGGATAGGTTTTTACGATTATCTTTCCTTTCAAAATGTTTTTGAAAGTTAAACAAGTGTTTTGGATTCTCATAAGGGAAAAACTCGTTCCGTTTTTACGACGTGGTTTTATGAGATATCCTTTATCTGAATCAAGTTGTTTTAAAATTGTTTACTCATACCAGTCCTATGACTGACCCAGAGTTTATTTTTCTATGTTTTCCCTAAACTCTTGGGTGCCCAAATTTATCCGGGCAGTCAAGTAGTTCAAGATTTTACAAATTTAACCGAAGGAGCTTGGAGCATAGTATTAGATATTTAGAGTTTATTCCACTGTGTTGTATTTGTAATGTACTCTATTGATGTATGTAAGTCCAGGTACAGTTGTATTTCAAAAGTGATTATTTATATATTATATTTTATTCTGCTGCGATTGTGAGATTTTGTGTTGTTGTTTAGTTCTACCTTCTATTTATTTCTTCTACTCTATTTTTTCTATCTTTCTATTTCTCATCCTCTAACTTCTTTCTACTAGTGATTCGTATTTTCGTGCAATTTGGGTTGGACGTGTGTCGTATTCAGTTAGCTCAAATGGTACGGATTTGCTGGTCATTACACTTACCTTAGTCCAGTTTTTGCGATAAAGTCTTCCATTTGAAGGATCTGATGCTCTTCCAGGTTCCTCGCATTTCTATACTTTTTAATTCTCAATTTGTTCCAATGCGAGTTTCTTCACATCTTGGGACATCTTCATACTCCTCCAGATCCAATGTTTCTGCTTGTTCCATTTTTTTCCTGCCTGCAATACAGTCTAATATATTGATACATAACTTCTAATTTATGATAAATTTTGCAATCTTTTAATACCATTACAAAATAATAAATATATTTTTTACCTCTTTTCTTTTCCACAGATTTGTATTCCTCCTCCTTTTCCTGATCCTCATCACTCTCCATTTCCTGATCATGTGTCTTTTGCAAGACCATCTCTGTCACCTATTCCTTGTTGTCAATTTCCTTGTCCTCATCATCCTTTTTATTTTCATCTTTGTTTTCAACAACTGTTGTACTTTCTGCACTAACTTCATTCTAATCATCATTAATCTGTTCCTCCTCATGAATCTTGTTTCCCTCTTCTTCAATATCCATTTCTTGAACTTTGACTTGCTCTATAGTATCTTTAACAACGTTATTAGTTAATCGAGTTCATTCTTCTCTTCAATATCTTTTTTTCCTTCTCTTCATTATCTATTTACATATTATAACGTTAATTAATTACTCCTATTTTATGCACATAATCATGCAATAAGTACTAATATATGCAGATAATAATGTAGTAATTTTTAATAGATAAATACAAGCATAAAACATTAATGAATTTGTTCATAGAAGGATGATATAATTCTGTAAACTTGCATGCAGGTATGCAAGTTTTTAGTTGTATGGTATTATCATAAACTAAAAATTGTGTGTACGACAACCGTCAGTAAATATTATTATTTTTACCTTTCTTCTTCCCACCTTTTTTATTCTCTAGCACCTTCTCCTTATCCAACTGTCCCGTCTGCTGCTCCTCGTCACTATTTTGTTTCTGCTCCTTCTCCTGCTCCTGTTCTTTCTTTTCCTCTTCTTTCTGTTCCTGATCTTCATCACTTTTTTCACTATCATTTTTGCCCCACTGATCTAACTTCAGACTTAAAGCATATTTTTCCTTCTCCTTCTTGTTTTTCTTTCGCTTATCCTGCTCCATTTGGTTCTCTTTTTGTTTAACCTGCTCCTCCTCCTCCTCCTCCTCTTCTTCTTCTTCTTCACTACCGGTTTTCTCGCTACCAGAATCAACTTTCATTTCTTCATGCTCTTGTTCACCATCCTCTGCACTTTCCATTTCATCTTCACTATCAACATTCATGTCAGCTGCATCATCTCTTATTTCAAGTTGTTTGTCTGCGCTATCTTCTGCGGATGAGTCAGCCTCAAGTTCATCAACCCTTTGTTTTAACCGCAAATTTTCTTCTTTTAATCATCTATTCTCCAATTTTAATTTCTCTATGAAATCCTTCAATTTTTTTCCCTTTTGTTGTAAAAGACAGCATATTCATCATCCTTGTCGATAGCCTGCTTCAGCGAATTCATTTCCTTTCCTTCCACAACCTAAAAACAATAGCAACACCCCATGGTGAATTAATAGTGTAAATAGTTGCACTTATGCGTGCAACTATATGTAAATACTTCATAATTGTATGCAAATATACTGTAATTTTGATAATATTCAGAACACTTGCATATATGTTTACAACTTTTAGAAATAATTGCATAGAATTATGTAAGTATTCTAATTTTTTTTAGGCAATATAAATGGTAATCATTAAAACTTACTAGCCCTAAACTAAACAAGTTTTTTTTTTAAATAATTGCGCAAAAGATAGCAACATTTTTTAGTACAAATGAAACAATCCCAATTACTGCATTTATTTATGCTAATATTTTATATATTTGCATATAACTATACAACTATTTTGAAATTTTTAATATGTCAACTACAAAAACAATATGTTTTATACCATTCTTACAGTGTTGAACGTGACATTAAGAAGCACTGACGGCTTCAGCTTTGTAATGTCCCATTTTCCAGCCAATAGGTAAATGTCGTTGTATTCCGGCTTTGACGTCCTCAGAACAAAGGTTTGTTCACAAAATCACCACTGCCAAAAAAATAGATCTTTTATTAGTAATCTAAAATTTCACTAATAATAAATTAACAAATCAGTTTGACAATATTACCAAGAATAGTGTTACGCACGCATTAATCTTGCATGGTGTCTCGTGATATTTGTTGACTTGGGTAAATAGATGGTTATGAATAGTTTTTGGCTGAGAAATTGCTTTTAATTTTCGGCTACAAACACAATACGGTATCAGCATCCACGGTAGGCTGTAGTTTGGACTGGATACCAAGAATGTAGTAGCTAAATAAAGAAGAACAAGTTTCACAGTGTCAAAGCATGCTTCGGGTGAATCTTCTTCGATCGTCGAGAAAATCTCTCTTTCTATATTCTTTTTGTTTATAAATTTTTCATTCTTAAAATGTCTTTCTATAAAAGATATAAATTCTACATCATTCTTGTCTTCCGTCTCTATATGGCCACTGGTTTTAATCAATTCTCCTTGTGTTGGAGCAACCAACATCTTTGCAACATCATCTTCTGTAAATGTGAGTATCAAATCACCAAATTGAAAATATTTCATGTTTTTTTAATAGCTTCTGATTATGATATCCAAGTGAGATGACCCAAACTCCTCCTTATGGGAAATCCCGGATTGCTTTGAGAACACGGCGCATCAGAACACAAACAATACAACATTTCATTGCAATTACAACAATTTACATTAGAGTACAAGAACAAACCAGAGTATGAATAAATATTACACAGCGGGAAAAATAATATCAGAGATTAAAATACAAAGCAGCGGAAATTTAAAGTATAAATACAATGTATAGCGGAAAACACATCCACAACACAACTGAAAGAAATACACGGATACAAACCTTTCCGAATATAGCTCCAGCTGTAATCCAGGATCTGAGTTAGTCATGGGACAGGTGTGAGAACTAAAACAGTTATTAAATCTTTACTTTAAAAATTGGGAAATCAGTGGACCACGTCGTATTACACGGAACGGGTTTACTCCACATGAATCTAAATTTAAAATAGAAAACGCTATGCTTTTTGGAAAATGAAGCTATTATAAGACTCAAGTCCCATCACACAATGCAATGCAAGCCGGAGGATAGAGTTTTCCCTTATAATAGCCAAACATGCTTAGTACGTTTAAAAGAGATCATTTTTATAATACTATAAGTGCATAGTGTCAAAATCAACTCCAAATATAAATATATCAACCATAGACGACATAGGTACCATATATTATGCCGCCATACATAGGTTTAGAACTAAAACCTAAAAGTCACATATTGGAACTTGGATTTCCATCATGAACCAAGGAAAGGGATATCTCCTTCCGATTCGAGACAATCTAGCCTACCATGTCTTAGGATTCAGCCGCAAATGCACCTGAGAGCGGCATGGCCGGTCCACACTTACTTTAGTGGATTAGTTATTCCTGAACAATACATTTCCCTGCTGTAACAACCCAAATTTTAATAACATGTTAAAACCATAAATCAAGGCAGAATTAAATTTTAAAATAAGAATCAAGGGAAACAGGTTATGTCATTGCGTTCGTCTCGTAATTTTACATGAAATAGAGTCCGAGTTTTCGAAAATCGGAGTCCGGATGAAGAAGTCATGGCCTGGAGAAGATTCAGCAGATTTTAGGCAGCACAGGACCAGGCAGGTCGACCTGGGGGCCAGGTCGACCATAGGGTTGACCATGTAGTCGACCTTAGGGTCGACCTACCCCCAGGTCGACCATGTGGTCGACCTCCCCCTTACAGGTCGACCTGGTCGGCCTGTTTTGACCCTGAACCCATTTTTGAAGCCTGAGACGTGTTTTGATGGTCCGGATTGATTCTAGGGTTAATCTAAGGGCCTAAACTAGTTGCTACACCTATATAAACACCCATAGACCTAACCTAATTCATATCAAATCATTCTTACACCATTATGCTGCTAAAATACCTCTTGAACCATGGCCGTCGTCTCCAAATCAAAGTACAAACATTCAAACTCAAATCAATTCAAAGAACAAGGCTTCTACAATGATTCAAGACAATAAATTAACAATGCCGCGACATTTTTACAACAAATTCAGTTCTTAATTCATTAGCCATGCTCTGTAAGTTCTAGTTGTTTTTATATTTAAACATTTAACTATAATATGGCCATGGAATAAAGTGGAATTGGATTTAAGTATGTTTATTGATTCAGATCTATTTCTATTGCTTCTTGAATCTTGAGTTTTGGGACTTTTCTATGTTCGTTCTCATGTCAAGCTTATGATCTATTCAGCCTGTTGTAAATCAGTTTTTCTTGATTTATATTGATATTATTGTCAAGATCTATCTTTTATGCCAAAGATAATGTTTTTATGCCAGTTTTCCTCTCTATACTGATTGTTATACAAATTCTGCCTTCCCCTATTTATTTTCTTTCAATGAACCTAGGTCAATTTCGGACCTAGGCCTAAACCGCGATTTGCGTACGATTGAATACGGGGAAATATGGGAATGCTGTCTATATTGGATATATATATATATATGTTTGGTATAATTGATGGCATAACATGAAATGGGGATATGAGTATTATCGCTATAATTAAAGATTGTAAGTTTGGATAAAATGGTGTAAACATGGAATACATGTAGTTTGGTATGAAACTCGACCTATGTAAAATGGCAAGAATATTGATATATGTAAACGGCATGAAACTTGGTATTTGTGTAAATTGGTATAAAATTTGCATACATGTGAAATGGCGTGAATTAAACATATGTAAATTTGGTATGAATTGGGCATATGTAAAAACTGACATGTAATCTAGAACTTGGGCATATGTTAATTATGTAAAATTTGGAGTTGAAGCATATATGATAATTTATGACTTGGTAGAGGTTTAATATGAACGCGCCTAAGTTGGGTTTTGGGTAATTGGCATGTATTGTAAATAAAAGGCTATAACTTGGCATAACCTTATAGTAAATTATGATAATAATTTGGGAATACGTTTTGGGGCAAAAACGTGAATTATGAACTTGATAATTAGCATATAACTGGAAATATGAACGTGGTTGGAACATGAACATTTCTATATGTTAAACACATGAACTGATATTGGGGTTTTGGGTGGAATACGACCATTAATGAACCTTTGACACGAGGTTAGACTCAGTTTGTGGTGTAAATCTGCCCGGAACCGCCCGACAAATCCAGTAGCCACAAAGTGTCAGTCTAATGTGAGAGGTCGAAGGCCAAATTGTAGGCGTAACGGTTTATGACACGAGGTTAGACCCAGTTTGTGGTGTAAATCTGGCCGGAACCGCCCGACAAATCCATTGGCCACAAAATGCACGGTCTAATGTGAGAGGTCATGATTCGTTCGTCATAATGAATGAATTAAGGAATACTAACCATAATAAGACGTGGGTATGGTTAGAGGGTTAGGTGGGATGACATGGAAATTTGACATGTAAATGTGGACCTAACCGGTATGAGTTAAGAACATGTAAAACTTATAAATGTAGGCTTAACCAACATAACTGTTAATCAGACCAATGGGTGGGTTAAGTAATATGACTAGACTAATGACACTTAACCAGTATAACATGACACGTGGCAGGGTTAAGTCAACTTGAACATATAGATAATACTTAACCAACTTAGCATGATACGTGGGCGGGTTAAGTCATGAACTACTTGAAAATACTTAACCAATTTGATATGCTAAGATAGCGGGGTTAAGTTCTGAATAACTAGACATCACTTAACCAACATGAAATGATACGTGGGCGGGTTAAGCCATGAATTGTTTGAAATACTTAACCAATGTAATCTGACGAATGAGTGGGTTAAGTTAAATGGGTTGGTGTAACACTCCGGATTTTTGAATAATCGAATTAACTAAAATAAAGAATAATTAATCTCAGACATGATAATTAAGGGAATTGGGTTGCGCCATTGTGTTCGTCTCGGAATTCTGGTTGAAATAGAGTCCGAGTTTGCGGGAAACGGGTACCGGATGGAGTTATGGACGAACGAAGTGTGGTGGCAAAAGAAAAAAAAAATGGGGATTGCACTGGCGCACTTGGGAAGTGCCCCAGTATAAATTAACACTGGCGCACCTGCCAAGTGCGCCCAGGCCGAGGCAGAAGCCTGCACATCTTTCTGTTTCAGGCTGACCCATGTTGTTGAGTCCTTTCTGACTCCTTGCTGAGTCATTAGGGCTGACTCATCACCCTATCATGATTGAATAGTTTTGATTAACCCTAAGATCATCCGACGGCTTAAATTAATTCAAAAATCTATAAAAAGACCCATAGACTCAAACCTAAATCAGAACTAAAATTGAAACTATGGCCGTCATGCTGTTGTCTTGAACCCTAGAGCAGCCGCCACCAAAATTAAGAGGAAGAACAGCAACCAAATCAGAACTATTCAACCCTAACATCGAATCTTCTTCAAAGGAGAGCTAATTAAACTCCAGAAATCAGAATTCAGAACTCAAAACTGCTTTTGAGTTGTGAGTTCGATAGTTTTAACAAAATGATTAATAAGTGAATTGGATTGAGTTATAATGCGGATAATTTGGATATGATATGAATTATTGATTGCATGTTGTAATTATGTTGTAGATTTGTGTTGTAATTTCTATGATATTATGTTATGATGCTATCATTTACGATGTAAAGTTATGTTGCTATCATCCATGTTGTAATTTTATATACAATCAAATCATCATGTTTCTTATGCTAGTTTGTTATATTGATTCATATGATAAATCATATGTAGGCAAGTTTAGATTTTGATTCAAACATGAATCATATACAAGTTGGGTAGAATTATATGTGACCTTACATAGTTATGACACCTAGTTTATGTGAAAATTTAATTGAAAGTTAGGCTGTGACATGTGTGAGTTTATGCTAAATTTTACATGATACTTTACATGTTAGATGCAAGTTTACACCCTTGTTATGATGTATAAATCACATATGTAAGTTGTATGAATATATGAGTTTAGAATATGAATCATGTTATGCAAGTTTAGGGGTATTGCCTATGCAAATTAACACCTTTAGATATAGATCTATGACATATGTTATTTATGCAAGTTTGTGGCCATTTTCTTATCAAGTTCACACCTTTAGATTTGGATCCATGACATATGTTATTTATGCAAGTTTGTGGCCATTTTCTCATCAAGTTCACACCTTTAGATTGGATCCATGACATATGTTGTTTATGCAAGTTGTAATTTTGGCCTATGCAAGTTTTAGGTGTAAAACATCATTCACATATGCAAGTTCACCCCTATGTTTAGATTTATGTTTTAATTATGTGTATATTGTGATGTTTTCTCTTTATTCCATGAGTTAGACTATTCGAGTCTAACATATATTTTTACGTTAAACGAACAAACGTACTACGTGGGGGTAAAGGGGATAATATTAAAAAGATTTAATTGGCATAAATGCCTTAAAAGGGCATAAAATAAAATTGTGGTGAAATTGGTATGATTTTACATACCATAAATGGATGGACATAATTGAGTCAATTATGGACATCGTTAAATTTGGAATTGATTGATAATTTGAATAGGGAAAGTAATTCAAATTGGGGAATGATTAATTAGGAGTAATTAATCGTCTAAGACACGATGTTAGACTCTTTTGTGGTGTAAGACTGCCCGGACCCGCCCGGTAAATCCAGCTGCCACAAATGTCAGTCTAATGTGAGAGGTCTTAGGCACAAACTAAATACGTAACAATTGTAAAGACACGAGGTTAGGCTCTTTTGTGGTGTAAGACTGCCCGGACCCGCCCGGCAAATCCAGCTGCCACAAATGCCAGTCTAATGTGAGAGGTCTTTATGAGGTTATGGTCTTAATGAATTAAGAAACACTTAACCAGATAAGCATGTAGTGGGACATGAGGGGGTTAAGTGGGTGCCTTGGGTGGCATGTGGAATCTAGTGGGTGCCTTGGGTGGCATTGGAAATACGATTAGAAACACTTAACCAAAATTGAAACATGTAATTGAAACATGAATAAGAAGTGGGTTAAGTGGGATGTACTAGAGAGGACCAAGCTTAGGTGGATAGCTTGTGTCAAGTAATGGGGGTCCGTTTCAACCAGTAACCCATACGTATCTTTGTGGGCTCGACCCAAGTCGTGGACGGGACACGCATACTGGGCTTGACTGTAAGAGGCCAAACCGGGTTAGCGGTGGCAACGCAAGTCCAACGGGTTCATATGCGTGTGTGGACCCGGGCTGGTAGGTAAGACGTTGTTGCATCGTATAGGTATAAGCCGCGCATTCTTGGTGGTATCGGGTTACCACTTTGGAGAGTGATACACCCCACTGTGGGGCCAGCACGGGTATCTACGAGTTAGGGAGCCGATCGCTTGGGGGTAGTGGGTACACCTAGTGGAGATAGGGGCAGACGACACCTATGAAGACAGCTAGGGGTGCATGAAACTACCAATATCATTATTAAGTCTGTAGGCGGGATCAACCTTAGGGTGACTAGTGGTGGTGCAGTATACTAGTGGCGGTGCAGTATAGCAATTATCCTATAGTGTTGGTGTAGCTTAGTAATTATCTTAGTGGGTTAGGTACGCTTTAACGGTGTCGTTATTCATCTTGTTTCCTTATTTACTCTGCCATACTCAATGGTTCATGATCATTTCCTTATTTTCCAACTTATGCCTTGGCCTAGTTACTTTGTTAATTATATTGTTAGAGTTGTCGCACTCGCCAGACTTTATGTCTGACCCCCCTTTTTCCATCTCTTTCCTCCCCCCCCAGGTGATCAGGTTGGAACTAGCACCAGTGGAGCTTGATTTTGGACTGCTTTTAGAAGATTGCTTGGATCGCTGAAGTAAAGTTCAGCTTCTCTTTATTTATGGCTATTTTGATGTTGGGGATTATGTCTTTCAGTTTATGTACTTTATTTTATCAAGATGGATATGATGTACTTGACTTTGGTTTACGGTTTTGATGATGTAACCAAACATATTTACCTTCTGCTGCAATGAAATAAAGTTTTAATTTTCAAGTAATGTTTTATATCTGTCTTGTTGTGATTTTCTGTTCTATACTTACTTAAAACACTCCATTGAAGTTAATGCATTCCCTTTGTGAGTGACATTAATGGACGTGGGGTGTTATAGTTGGTTTAACTTGAATGGGTTGATAACACCCAACCGATATAACCTGATGTGTGGTAGGGTTAAGTAAATATACGAGGGTAACACTTAACCATTATAAAATGGCTAGTGGATGAGGTTGAGTTAACATACACTTAACCAATCTAACGTGAGGTGTGGTAAGGGTTAAGTTAACACAGGGGAGAACGCTTAACCGATATAACAAGACATGCAGTAGGGTTAAGTAACACAGGAGAGAACACTTAACCACGGTAACATGATGGGGGTGGGGTTAAGTTAACTTGAAAGGATAACACTTAACCAACCTGTGGGGTATACGAATAGACCCTAGGAAAACCCTAGTAGCGGGACCCGTTTCAGCAGTAACCCACATTAGGTATCAACAGTACCCTGAGCTAGGCAGGTGGGGCAGGATTACTGGGCTGATTGTAAGCGGTCAAAATGGCGGCAGGGGATGCAGCAGTGCAGGTTCCAACGGATTACGGGCGTGCACGTATTCCGGAGTGGAAAATTTAGCCACTGGGCATCAGTAGATATAAAGTTGTGCATCAAAAAGGGTGTCGGGGTTGCCATCCTAGGGATTGATACACCCTAGGGTGGGACCAGCACAGGTATCTACAAGTAGGGGGCCGCAAGAACTAGGTCGAGTAGGAGCCGATCGATTAGGGTAGTAAGGATACATCTAACACATTCATGGAAATTGGGCTGGTTGAGGTGAAACCCTCATACTAGATGTAGTCCTGAAGGCTACCACAACTACGGGGTTGGGATAACCTTAGTATATAACACATGTGAAACATTATAAGTAAGAGCCGATCAAATAGGTACGGTGGGGACACGAAACTGTCAATATGAGGTGGGACCCTCATCGTGGGATAAGTACCTATAAAACTATCATGTGGGTTATGGGGGATCACTTATCTTGTAATTATAACTAAGTAAACTAATTGGAACGCTAGTTAGGTGGTGCAGAGAATATAGGAAATCAAGGAAAATAGTGAAATGGTGAAGCTTAGAAATCTTGCGATGTTATACTTAATAGAAACCTTGCAATGTGATACTTGGTAGGAACCTTGTGATGATACTCTTGATAGGAAGCATGGGATGTTATACTTGATTCATCGTGCCTGTAGCTTACCTTGTCATCATGCTTATGTTTACTTTCAGTTTATTCATGCCATATTATCTTCACCTGTTTTTATGTTGAAAGCCACTAGGACTTACTCAGTCTTTATGACTGACCCAGTTTGTTTCGCCTCTTTTTCTTTCGTTCCCCCCCTCAGGTTCGCAGGGTGGAAATACAGCTTAGTTCGGATCTTACCAAGCTCCAAGCCTCTTTTATGTGCTGCTTGGACCTCTCTTGGCTATGGCTTGCTTTGCTTTATTGGGGAATACTACAATTTATTTTCATGCTTCTTTGTTTTTTTAGCAAGACAGATATTTTAGCTATGTAATTGGGTATTTGAAAGTTGATGGGCTTTTATTGTAAACAATTATATTTAATAAATGATTTGAAGTACTTCTACTTTACTTTCCGTTGTTTTATATACGTCTATCTTGTAATATTTCTGTTCCAGTACCCATAATGCTCCATTGAAGTTAAGACATTCCCTTTGTGAGTGACCTTAACAGATGTGGGGTATTACACCTTCCCTATAGGGCATAATGGTCAGTATATCGACCATACCAAGAGCCAATAGGGACTCAAATTCGAGGATGTAAAGGCATGAATTTCCATACCTTTGAGTCGACTAATAACACCACACGTCCAACCCAAATGACACAGAAATATGAATCATTAGTAGAATGAAGTTAGAGGATGAGAATTAGAAAGAAAGAAAAATTAGAATAGAAGAAAACAAAGAACACAAAACTTATAGCGGAACGAATAAAATATAATATATAACATAATCTTTGAAATACAAATCTGTTAATTTGTATATATATACCATCATCAGAGCACGACAGTTATTCCTGGAACAGTTGTAAACACCAGTTTCCAGAGACAACACAGTGCACAGAGGAAAATATGATAGTCTATAGTTAACTGATGAAGCCTCCTGCTTCAAGCACCTCCAAGTGAATTTGTAAAATCCCGACTACTTGACTGGCCATACGAATTTGGGCACCCAAGCGTTTGGGGGAAAACAAAACAAAATAAACTCTGGGTCAGTCATGGGACTAGTGTGAGTAAACTCCAACCATTTGTTAAACTTTCAAAATCCTTTCGAAAGAAATGATAATCGTAAGACCGATCCACACATAAACACGGATGGTTTTTACCTTATGATAACCAAAAATATTTTTGATATCAAATCCGGTGATATTATAATAGTGTCTACATCAAATAAATAGAAATTTAGCGGAACGCTTGCATCTCATGCTCCACATATAATATAAAATTAAAAACCACAGGGCGCTTATTGGAGATTGGATTCCGACTATGACAAGGTATGGAACCACTTTCCGATCAGTGTACTCTAGAAGGGATACACTAGGGTTCAACAAGAACATCTTACAACCCGGCCACACATGGCTGACCACTCATTTAACTTGAGTGTATCGAGCATATTATCACCAATGGTTGTGATCAGCAACTGTTACCGAGAGCATACAGCAGCGAATAGGATAAGAATCAAATGAAATTTCTCTAGATCAGGTGATAATACCCCTAGTGGGAATGACCCACTTGGCCATGCTACCTGCCCGATTTTTGTCATTTCCTGGGTGATGAGGCTTGAGGTCACGATTTTTTTTAGAACATCTCGTTACCATTTATTTTGAATTCCACATTGTCAGATCCATCCATATACATTGTCCTGAGACTAGACAAACCGAAGGCGCTATGCTATTAATCCATCTTGGGCAATTTCTACTTAGGATTAACAGAACAGCCCTTGCACTTTACTCTGTCTTCAATTATCCTCAGCATAATTCAATTCGCAACGCTTATGCCAATACGGAGTGGTTTTCAGATATTAAATTTGATCCCGGTCTCCCCGTATTAACAACGGAGGTATAAAATAAACCAAACTTTGATAGCTAGTGATTTAACTATTAAACAAAACATCCATACAACTAACGATCCTATTTCCAAATAGAAATACTACCGATCTAGCATCGAACAACACTGACCCCTTTTTAATTCAATTCCTTATTATATTATCATTTCCAATTCCCATTTCCCATCTCTTGTATTCTTTCAAAGCTCGATTTCTCTCTTTATTCTTGGAAAACATTTCCAATATCATAATTTTTTTATTTGAGAAAATATCTCTTATTCCAATTAGAAAACATTTCTATATATTCATGAATCCTTGTTTTCTATATTCAGAAAATATACCTTATTAATATCAGAAAATATTTCCATATTCCATTTCTTGATTCCTCGTTGACCAATTCATTTCATTTCCTATGTGTAGAAAATATCTCTCATTTTATTTGGGGAAAACATTTCAGACTCCTTTAAATTGACCCGATGTTATAAAAACATCGTTATTATAACTCAAACCATTTATCATTTATTAACTAACCATATTGTTAACCAATCTTCACTATCGAACCTTAACCATTCCTCCATCAATCATGAAGTCAATCAAGTTGGGGTATAATTACCTCTCAGACCTTAATTGAACAACATTCTCAACTTTGATATAGTCAAAGCTCACAACTTCCAACAAAACATTGCTTACGCGACTCTCGGATTCAATCTAAGAATCCACTTCTTTTACGAAAAACATTGGTTATACGGTAACGTTATAATCGCTGTCTCAAAATATTTGATTTTTAAAACATTAATTATAACGGCAGCGTTAAAATCGCTGTTTATACTTATAAAACATTTATTATAATGGTAGCGTTAGAATCGCTGTTTTGACTTACAAAACAATTGTTATAACGGTAGCGTTAGAATCGCTGTTTAGACTTACAAAACATTTATTATAACGTAGCATTATAATCGCTGTTTCCACATATTTGGTTTATAAAAGTATAACTTGTACTTATTAATTTCAATAAATAAATTAATAAGTAAATAAATAAATAATTAAATTTGATTCAAACGGAAAGTAAAAATAACTACTTCCCTAAATTCGATATAATCGAATTCCAATAAATAACTTCTCTCGAATAATCTATATTCGATTTATATTCCGAACTTCGGAATTTATTTACCATTTCAGGTTAATTCAAATTCCAAATTCACTTTTGAATTTATCCTTTCCAAATCATTACCAAATTCCTTTATAACCATTCCAGTTTACGAAACATTACCACACTTTATTTGATATTCGTATTTTTGAACTAAACTCATCATTTTCTTTTAAAACGATTACCCATTTCCCTTCCTTATTCAAATTCCAAATTGGATTCATATTTCAAATCTAAATTCCCTTTAGAGATATTTCATTTGCCAAAATATTTCCTTTGAACCATTTTTCACTTTAATTGTGAATATATTTCTTTTATAATCAAATCAGTTTTATTTCGTACTTATAAGTAATATCTTAAACCCAAATTCTATTTATAACTTCTATACAGATTTTTCCATACCAATCTCATTTGTATTGCAATCATTTAAAATCTCATTTATGATTTCCTTATAAATTTGCTAAGTTCAAATCTCAATTCAAATATTGGTTTCAAAACCATTTCCACTTTTCCATATGAATTCAAATTTGAATTTATATTTCATTTTATCCGATGTTAAATAATCCATTTAATTTATACTCTTATTTATAAACAACTTCTTAATTTATTCATTTGAACATGTTTCTATTTTCAACTCTATTCGAAATTTTATCTCTATTTTGGAAATAAATTCCATTTTTAAATCCCAATTTCCCTTTTCACATTTGAAAATATTTTACTGTATCTAAATACCAAGGTTCTAGGCCAGGGTAATTCGAGTACGACATAACCGATCACGGATTATATAACACATTATATATCACAATCAAATAAAAATAGTAATAAAAATGTTGAGGAATCCAGCTGGATTCCTACAACCTGTTTCCCTGCATCCAAAGATGTTACTCACATCAATAATATTAATTTCACATTAATAGGAAATATCACAGTAAACAGAATTAATAATCGATCAACGATATAACTATATCAACCATTTTTATCAACCATTCATCCAAACAACCATCACACAATATAAAATTACTATAAATAAATTTAAAACTCGTTTATATAAAAATATAAACGAACTAGAGTTAGTGAGTTTACTCACTTAGTTTCGCAGTTGACAGTTCAGCTATTATTTCATTCAAAATCAAATAGACATTTGATTTAATCATGAAATTCTAGTAGCTTTGCTCTTAAAAACCCAGTTCCACAATGTAGATTTCGTCGCTATGATTCTAACTTGACCGGTCTGGTCCAATTCTGTTCATGCAATAAAAGGTTACCTGTGTTTTAATTAACATGGTTTAAATTAAATTAATCAACTAAATAATTTCTTAATTATATAATTAGGTTCACTAATTATATTTTTATTTGAAACAACCCAAGCCGTTCAAATTTTCACCTCGCGCCTATTGTTCACGCCTATTTCCTTTTATTTCCGTTCGCACATACTCAGCTCGGTTAATTCCAATTGCTAATTGTAGCCCAAACCTTTACCTAGTTTAAAAATTAATGACCACTTAATATTAATAATGTAAGTAATTAATGAAATATAAATATATTTGCAATTATTTTGGTTAGGCATAAATGGGTCGGCCAAATCCTTTATCCACTTCCTTTCCTGTTTGTCCATCGTTCACGACTTTGCTTCCTGCATCGTCCTAAAAGAACGTTTTCATTAACTATACTATCCCTTAACTTAATTATAATTAAAATAGTTAATTATGTTACAATTATCTTTACCCAGACCAACCTGTCCTCATGTTTTCCTTTCGATACCGCTATTTCGCCTTTCCCAGCTACTGCTGCGTATCTGGAATGAGACTCTCCTTTTTCACGCACACATCCTTTTCGTCCATGCATTCCATTTTATCTTTAACGATGGACAAAACCCAAATTCCTTCAGCCCATGCTCTCCCTTTAACATATTAAACCAGTTTCTTATCCACCTGAGCATGTCACGCCAGACATTTCCCTGGTCAAATATCTTTGCTTCAATCATCACCGTACTACATTGTTTGCTATTGTAACCTCTTTTATAAACCCATCCAAGACTGGGTATTCTCTTCCTCCCCAGTACACGCGACTACCCCATCTCCACATACAATTCTCACGTAACTCATCTTCATTCCCTCATTTTATACAAACTCATTCCTCCTTATCCATCTACCGAATTTCTTTCACCCACTTCACCTTTGTTTCACTTCTACCAACGGCTACAAGAAAAAGTTCCTCAACATGAAACCGCTTCTCCTCAATCAGACATCGCTGAAACTTTAACTCCCCATGTTCTCTCTCACCAGCCTACCCTTAACCATACCAAAACCCCTCAAACACCTCCAACTCATCTCAAGAAGGACGCCCACCCTCACCGCATCATTCTCCTACCCTCCTTTGAAACCAGCGGTGCCATCACCACTTCGTTCCACTCCAGTGTATTTTGTTTTCCTTCTTTGTTTCACACAGTATGCCCTGCACGAATTCTTTTCATTACTCTAATATTTTACACAGCACCAAGACCTACCCTGATAACTTTACTTTCATCCAGAACCCAAATCTTCACAAAGTTGTACCCTAACCCGAAACTGAGTTTAATACTACCCAGGCCTTTAAACACTCCACCACCATGGCGCCACCATGCCGAGCTCGTTCCACCTCTTGAGGCACAAGTTTACAGTCTCAAATCCCGATGAAAATGGGTTAACGCACGTTATAGGTGGAACAATCTTCTTCGCTAGCCGTGATCCTTTAACCCTTGAACAAAGATTTCAGCGAACCAGAACTTTTTGGGTTTTATTTTGTATTTGATTTTTCATTGATTTATGAAGTTGGGTTATCTTCAGGTTTGACCCTGCTGTTAGAAGGAGACACAAACGTGCAGTATTTATAATGGAATTAGTAGCTTGTCTTGCACGGAAACAGGTAGTTTGGGGAACACGGAAGTCATTGGTTTGGGGAGCATGGAAGTGAAAACGTGGGTAGCACGCTGTTTGAATTTTATACGTGAAGTAAAGTAGTGTGTATATAAATTTATCCTATTACTGTTTATGTAACAACCCGGAAAATCAGAACCAATTTAAAAAAATTTAATTTGGTTATTTTAGTGAATTTTGAATATTTAAAATAAACAATTTTAAATAATAATGACTAAAAATTCTTTTGGATCGAAGTTATAGCGAATATATTTATTTTAATTATAAAACAAGTGCTGAAATGGCGCGATAGTTTGAAAATTTGAATTCGAATTTTGACTGACTATACCGGATTCAAAATAAATCAGATTTTAGTGAAACCAAAAATATTTAAATCTGGTTATGAATATCTTTCTAACGAATCTGAAAAATTGAAATTTCATAGCGGGAGTCAAAAGTTATGGCTAAATGAATTTTCAGAAGGGTCGCTATGAAATTAATATAGCCCGTGAAAATAGTCATTTTGCAAATGGCCCCCGTTTTCGACGAAACTACTTTTGTTGGATCCGGAATGTCAAATTATTGCTAGGTTTCAAATTCCATAATTTTTGGAGTTAATATGTGAGTGTGGAAAAAGAAAATGTGTTTGGTTGATTTCAGTCAAATTGGATCGACCAGAAAATGACCATTTTTCAAACGATCTCCAAATTCGACGAAACTAGTTCTGTTGGGACAGTATCCTTCAAACATAATTAGATTTATTTTTCTGGAATTTTTGGGATCAGTATGTGACCCCGACAAATTAAAATGTACATTCAAATCCATATTTGAATGTTTTATATTTTAATTTAAAGAAAAACTGACTGAAACAGTCGGATGGGCCTATGAAACATATCCCATTGTGTTCGAAATGAGGGTATTTGGCTAGAGGCGACGGTCGTTGGGTTTGATTTGGAGTTCGTATGGACTAGAGGGTATTTTCGGAATTAATTGAATTAAAAATTAAATATAAATCCCCCGACCAATCACGTTTCATCTTCATAATTGGAAAACCCCGTAACCTCCCAAATCGAATGGCGAATCCCTTTCTTTGCTTCTCTCCTATCTAACGCTCAATCCACTCATTAAAATCACTCCACCCAGTTGAGGATTTTGAAGATCTCCTCGAGAGCTTCAAATCCGTATAGGCCATGATCTCCCTCGCTTCGTGAATCGCCCGGATCGACGCTCCAAAGTGTCAACGCTCCAGCTGCCGCTGTGCTGTCCTCCGACCGTCGATCTGAGCAAGGTTGTCGGTGCAAGGAAGCTGATTCGAAGCTCTTCGACGATGTATAGTCTGATCGACGCAACACTTCGCGGATTGGAAGCTATTTCAAAACCTAGTTTTGAATTGAACGTGAAGGTATACGGCTTTGAAATTATGAACTGATTTTAACACTTTAAAACCATTGCAAACTTATAAAAATCATATCTTTTTGCTATGTAGTCGAAATCCAGTGAAACAAGAGACAGTGGACTCGTGGCGACGTCTTCTACATTCTAGAAGAGCGGAGAATTTTTGGAGCTTCCTTCAATTTTTGGAGGAGTGGAACCCAATGTGAGAATTCTAAATTATAAACGATATGGAATGGCGATGTGTAAATTATATAATCGATGTATAAGTTATATAAGCATTGTACACCTCATGTATAAGCATTTTATAAATTATATGTGCGATGTATAAGTTATATATGCGTTGTTGAAAGCATATGTGCGTTGAATGGAACTGAAATGAAATGGAAATATATTTATATACGTATATATATATATATACATACTCCCCTCGTCCACAGACCATGGACGATATATATTGGTTGAGATTGTTTGGATTTTGGTTGACGTGAAATTTGGTTGATAAATGCGAATGGTTAATAATGATTGTTTGTGGTTGAAACAAAATTGGAATTGTTTGTGGAAAAATCCGTCATGATATGAAAATGATCGAAATATTTAGATTATAAGGATAAGCCCCTTAGGGAACGCTGCGAGGTGTAAGGTTGTGTGAGGGACCGTACTCGGGACAGTGCCAGTTTTAAACCCTCTACCGTTATGCTGCCGAAATTTTCTGAAATATTCCTATGTTTGATTTATATTCATGTATTGAAATATATTCATGTGTTGGAAAAATATTCATATGACGAATAAAATGGTTGAAAGATAAAAATCACATTTTTATCATGTATATGAAGTATATAAAATATTCATGTTGGAAATAAATTGTTTTAACAATAAAAATCACATTTTTATAATATATATAAATCGCTAAAAATCTTCATTTTTGAAATAAATTGTTTTATCAATAAAAATCACATTTTTATCATGTATGTGAAGTATATAAAATATTCATGTTTGAAATAAATTGTTTTGACAATAAAAATCACATTTTTATAATATATACGAATCGCTAAAAATAATCATATTTGAAAATGGTATGGAAATCGAAGAACGGATTATATATATATATATACACATAAATATAATTAAAATAAATCGAATAACGAAGCTATAGTTCGTATTTTGAAACTGTGATTTTAAATGATTATTGTGGGAGATCCGACCGTCGGATTTTTCCGAAACCGTTAGGTTCGCTTTGGAAATATCTTTCCAACGATACCAAATTTGCAAAGATCTAACGGTTGGATTGTGTGAAATGTTTAATTCAAATCAGAATGAAAACAGCACCAGAATGAATTATATTTATATATATAATTAAAATAAATCAAATAACGAACCTGTAGTTAAATTTAAACGATTGTACCGGGAGATCCGACCGTCGGACTTTCCTAAAACCGGAACCGTTGGATTCGTTTTGAAAAGATTTTTCCAATGATATAAAATCTGTAAAGATCCAACGGTTAGATTTTCAGATATGTGTAAATCAAATCTGAAGAAAAACAGCGCCATGGCCGCGTTATGGCCTGAAGCGTCGTTTGAATAAATGGGGTATTTTTAAATAAATAGAAATAGCGATAAATTGTCATAAAATATTATAAACGATATGGAATGGAAATAAACCGAATTTACTCGATTTATTGGATATTTGATGGTTGAATGTGTTTGACGCGAAAATTACATTAATGAACTGAATTATGGATGTCAAATAATTTAACCATGGAAATGAATTGATTTGAAGTCTAAATATACGTGAATTATTTGAAAAGGCCGAGTTAAATCTCATTTCAAATAATTGGTTGACGATTAGAAGTCGAAGATATGAAGATGGTGCTAGATCGATGATCTTCACATCGAATGGATGGCTATTGATGCCTTTGATAGGAGTTGCTGCCCTGAAGGGGTTACAGTTGTGGTTGTCCGGACGTACTTGTTGATCGTTCACATGTGCGAGGGCCTCTCTCCTGTATTGGACATATGGGAGAGGAATAAGGTGCCTCTGGTTTCGTTCAGACCTAGAACGGACTTGTAAATGGACTGTGTGTCTGACATTGGATTTCATTCTGTGTGATTGATATACGTCAGTTGCATGGTTTGAATTGCCTGTGTGGCATGCTGAGATGCAGTGGTCAAGGTGTTTGTTGAAAAGCAAAGCCTTGTGGTTAATGATCAAAGCAGGGCTTTAAATGGCTAGCTTTGTGTTTGGCGTTGATTCGTGAGCCTCACACCCCGGTATGGACCAGAAACGGGAGAGGACTGCAGGGAGAGCATGCGTTTCCTTCTTACTAGGAGTGGTGTCAGCGTTTTACAAGCCCTGACGTTTTACTTATGTGGATGATGAATAGGGAGGTGCCTCGGTTATTTCGGTCTCTTTGGAGCCGATGGTTTGGTCGGGATATGACCAGTATACGCCCCATAGGGAGGGGAACGCAGTGTTTAGGCATTTTAAACCACTCCGTGTGGACCAGCCCTGAAGATCCAATGTGCAGTTGCGGTTGTTCCTGAGACATAGGCTCGATTGTCTCGAAGCGGTAAGGACAATCCCTTGCCTTAGTTCATGATGGAAATCCAATTTCCAAATACGACATCGTGCGGTTTTAATTGTATACCTATATATGGCGACATAGTGGTATGGGGCATTTATGCTGTCTATGATTGATACTTATGATTGAAACTGTTTTTGAAACATATAAACACTAGTAATAATATCAAATGCTTTTGTTTTATACGTATCAAGCATACTTTGGCCATTATATGGTAAAACTCTATCCTCCGGTTTGCGTTGCATTGTGTAATGGGAACTGAGTCTTTAATGGCTTAATTTTTGTAAAAAGCATTGCGATTTTTAATGATTTACTTGTTTTGAGCCCTGGCAATACAATGGAGTAAACCTGTTCCGTGTTAGCGGCGTGGTCCTATGATTGGCCTTATTATAAAATAAGTTAAGTAGATTTCTCATACCAGTCCCATGACTGACTCGTAGTTTGTTTCACTTGCAAACTCGGGTGCCCTATTTTCTACACGGACAGCCTTGTATTCAGGTTTTAGCAGGCTCTATCTAAATAGCTATGGAGCAGAAGATGGATTCTATCACTTCTTTCTTTTTATGATGTTCAGCTCCTGTTGTACATATTATGTTTTGATTCCGCTGTAGACATTTTATGTAAAGCTAAACTGTATTTTGTACTAAGTATGATCCTGTATACTGTGTAACTCTGATGATTATGTTTATCCAATGTATTCTGTTGTACATTATCTGGTGTATTTATATATTTCTGTTCTTCTGTTATTTATATTCCAAAGATTACCCTTGTCACAGTGGAACGGGGGTTTGGGGTCATTACACGTGGTATCAGAGCTTTGGTTAAGCTTAGTTCTGGAATATAACATATTAACGAACTCGTCAGAAATAGAATCAGTAGTATTCTATGATGAATGACTCATTTCAGATAGGATCAGTAATATCCTAGAATGAGTGTAGCAGAATGAAATACACCCCGATAGACACATTTACATTCAAGTATATGTCTCTATGCTTTAAAATACCTTTTTTGTTGGCCTAACACTTTGTCTGCTATTTACAGAATTGAAAAATGAGTGGCAGAAGTAGAAGAGGTAGGTCGGAACCAGATATTGAAGCTCTATTAAACAAGTATCGAAATCTGGGTGGGGTACCGTTCTCAGGCAATGAATCCATTATTCGAACACAAGCATGGATGCGCTCTGCTGAGAAAATTTTTGAAGGTTCAAAGCTGAGAGATGATCAGAAAAGATTACTGGCATCTTGGGCACTCAAAGACGAAGCTTTAATCTGGTGGGAAGATGTTATTAAAGATAATCCAGAAGGTAATATTACCTGGGATAGATTTAAAGAAATTTTCAATGAAAGATTTATTCCTCCAAAAGCAACTGAGCGGTTAAGTGATAAATTCTACCATCTGATACAAGGAGATATGACCATCCCAAAACATCATAAGAAATTCAATGAACTTTCTCATTTTGCCCCGCATCTAATTCTAAATCCAAAGATGAAGATTCTGTGGTTTATTAACGGGCTTCAAAGAAAGTACCAAAGTAGTGTAACTGCACATGTGCAACAGCCTTTTTCTAAAATGATATACATGGTTTACCAGTATGAAGATCTGGATAAGCAAGGTATTTTGAAAGACGAAGAGGAATGTAGTTCTAGTAACAAAAGGAAATTCGAAACTGATAGCCCGGAGACAAGTACACAGCCTGAGGCAAGTACGACATCTAGGGTCAGAAAGAAGCCTAGAGTCAATAGGAAAAAGGTTAAGTCTGAGAAAGGACCAGTAACGACTGCCATATGCAATAACTGCAAGAAGCCAGGGCATTTTCAAGGGAATTGCAAATCTTCGAAGAAAGAAAGAAATGTTGGGTCAAAATCCAATAACAAGTTTCGAGAGAAAAGAGAATGCAATCTTTTCCATCAGTTTGGTCATGTAAAGCAGGATTGCTGGCTGTTAAAAGGGACCAAGTGGCTCAAGTCAATGAAGTGTCAGAAGTTCCTATACCCTCATCCAGTCAGGGAAGGCCAGATGTTTTAGAAAGCATGCTTAATGTCAAAAATATTTCGGTTAAGGTACTGTTTGACACGGGCGCGTCACGAAGTTTTGTTTTGACTAAGGTGGTAAAGAAGTTAGATTTGAAACTAAAAAAGCTTAAAGAACCCATGACTATGCATAATCCGGTTGGGGGTTCCCTCAATCTTAGTTGGATTTGTGGGGTGCCTGTTTCTTTTTCCTGTTATCGGTTCCCTACTATCTCGATCATCATAAATTTCACAGAATTTGATCTTATTTTGGGATTGGATTGGTTAACCAAATATGAAGCGGAAGTTAACTGTGCAGAAAGTGTTGTTAAAGTTAAAACAAATCTAGGATTTATAACCATTCCATGTGAAGGTCCGCATTCGGATAGAAAAGACTTTTGGTCAGCTATTGATGTTTCTCCTGCTCAATTAGAAGCTGTTCCTGTCGTTACGAAGAAAATTCCGGTCGATGTAGAAATTATTCCTATCGTCAAGAATTATGCGGATGTGTTTGAAGAAGTTGTTAGCTTACCTCTGCGTAGAGAAATATATTTCAAGGTTGCTTTAATTCTGAATGCAAGGCCAGTAGTTCACGTTATTCGAAGAATGACCTTGAAGGAAAAAGAAGAATTAGACAATCAGACTCGACAGCTTGTCTGGAAGGGTTTTATCAGGCCTAGTTTCTCTGATTGGGGAGCAACAGTGGTGTTTGTCCCAAAGTCAGACGGTACACTCAGACTATGTGTGGATTATCGTGACTTGAACAAGCAGACCTTAAAAATAAATATCCATTGCCGCGAATTAATGATTTGTTGGATCGATTGAATGGCGCGTAAGTATTTTCAAGGATAGACCTAGCTACAGGTTTTCATCGACTTCATATTGCTGAAGAGTGTGCTCCTTTGACAGCATTCAGAGCTCCAGATTTATTCTACAAGTGGTTAGTAATGCCGTTTGGCTTATGTAACGCTCCAGCTTATTTTTTCGATCTAATGAACAGAGTATTCAGAGAAGTATTGAATAAATTCGTACTGGTTTTCATTGTTGACATATTGATCTTCTCTAAGTCAGAAAGCGAGCATGAAAAACATTTGGAGCAAGTGTTAGAAATTCTTAGAAAGAATGTTTTAAAAGCCAAATTTTCCAAATGTATATTCTGGCAAGAAGAGGTAAAATTCCTTGGCCACGTAGTATCAAAAAAAGGAATTTCTGTGGATCCCAGTAAGATCACAGCTATTCAAAATTGGAAGCAGCCAACTAAGACCATAGAAGTCCGAAGTTCTCTTGGATTGGCTAGTTATTATCGGAAGTTCGTTAAGGATTTTTCGAAGATATCTAGTTCCTTAACGAAGCTTACTAAGAAACATTCAAGGTTCAATTGGACTCCAGAATGTGAGACAGCTTTCCAAAAGCTGAAGTTAAGATCGACAACTGCTCCAATGTTAACAATTATTGATGGCAATCAAGACTTGAAAGTCTGGACAGATGCTTCTAAAGAAGGTCTTGGTGCAGTATTAATGCAAAGAGGCCAAGTAGTCGCTTATGCTAGCCGTCAATTGAAGCCACATGAGAAGAGTAATGCAACTCATGACCTTGAATTGTTAGCCATCGTGTTTGCTATGAAAATCTGGAGACATTATCTATTGGGTGAGAAGTTCTAATTGCATACAGATCATCAATCATTGAAGTATTTATTAACCCAGAAAGATCTGAATATGAGGCAGCAGCGTTGGCTAGAATTTCTCGTGGCATATGATCTTGATATCTTGTATACTCCAGGGAAAGCCAATGTTGTGGCTGATGCGCTCAGCAGAAAGAATGTGATCATCGCCAATCTTATTATTACACCATCGTTGATTGATAAAATATCTATTCTTCAGAAAGACGATAGTTTTGTTAAAGAGATGATCAAAAGAATTCAAAGGGGCGAAGTCTCCATTTTCCAAGTGGATAGCGTAGGAGTTCTGAGATTGAGAGGAAGAATTTGTGTTCCCGACATCGCTGAGCTCAAAAGAGAAGTATTGGACGAGTGTCACAAGTCCAAACTGAGTATCCATCCAGGGGTTAGTAAAATGTATAATGACCTCAAGCAAACCTTCTGGTGGAAGGCGATGAAAAGAGACATCTCTATAAATGTTAGCAGGTGTTCCACTTGTCCACAAGTTAAAAGCGATCAACAGAAACTCGCCAGATTCTTGCAACCGTTGGAAATTCCAGGTTGGAAGTGGGAACAAATTTCTATGGATTTCATAGATGGTTTGCCCAGAACCCGGAGAGGAAATGACAATATATGGGTGATCATGGATCGTTTCACGGAGACCGCCCATTTCATACCTGTCAGATAGAATAGAACCGCTCAGAGTCTGGCGCAGATTTATTTCAAAGAAATTGTTAAACTGCATGGAGTTCCTATGAGTATCGTTAGTGATCGTGACCCAATTTTTGCTAGTAAATTCTGGGAAGCAATCCAAGCAGAATTGGGAACAAAGCTGAAGTTGAGCACCGCTTATCATCCTGAAACAGATGGCCAAACTAAGTGGGTGAATCGTATTCTTGAAGATTTATTGCAGGCAAGTGTTATTGATTTTGGCGGATCATGGGAAAACCACTTGCATTTGACTGAGTTCTCATACAACAACAACTACCAAGCGAGCCTGAAAATGTCACCATTCGAAGCATTGTATGGTAGACCGTGCAGATCTCCCGCATATTGGGTAGAACCTGGCAATTGACTCGTATTGGGACTTGATATGATTTGCGAAACTTCAGACAAAGTCGATTTCATTAAGAAGTAATTGCAAACGGCTCAAAGCCGACAGAAGAGCGATGTAGACTCGAGAAGAAGAGATTTGTCTTTTTCTGTTGGTGACTATGTATATTTGAGGGTATCTCCAATGAGAGGAGTAGTCCGATTTGGTAAAACATGGAAATTGGCGCCTAGATTTATTGGTCAATTTCCTGTGCTCGAACGGATTGGAACTCTCGCTTATAGAGTTCAATTGCCTGATTGGTTGCTGGGAGTACATGATGTGTTTCACGTATCTCAACTTCGAAAGCATGTACATGATCCAGACTTGGTCGTGGATAAAGCCGCGCAACAAGACTTGGAAATTACTCCAGAATTAGCAGTGAGAAGAGAGCTGATAAAGATTATAGGCAAAGAAACGAAAGAGATGAGGAACAAGAAGGTTCACTTAGTCAAAGTGCAATGGAGTGGAGATCCGCGAGGCTGTACTTGGGAAACAGAGGAGAGCATTAAGAAAGCCTATCCCAATTGCAGGGTGGATATCTCTGATTAACTCTGGTGCAAGGTACATTTACCATATTTTGCATTTCCGTATTTTTTTCTACTTGGTGGTTGTTTCCTTTTCATGGATGGAATTTTTTTAATTATATAGTCTGAATGATTTTAACAAGAGTATATGAATTAATTAGTATATTTTTGGAAAGTTGATCAACAAAGTGATTGTTGTTTGTGTTGTGTGATTGTTAGTTTAATTAATAACATTGGAATAATTAATCTAATTAATAAAGAGAATGAATGCTAAGTTTATGAAAATTGAATCAAGTATTTAACCGATTTGAAAATTGATAGAAATACATGCATGTACATTATATATGTTTGAACAGGTAAATGGATTTGTTGTTGAGTAAAGAATTTATTTACGTGCCCGACAAATAGGTAAACCTTAATGAGTTGGATGCGCAATTTTATTTATTATATCAACTCCTGTGAATGTCATTGGATGCGGAGAGCTAGTTGTTTTGTGTGAAATAATAAACGTCTCCATAGGATAGTAACAATTAATTTTGAACTTTACTACATGGCATACTTCTTGAAGATAACATACTCTATCATATACCACATAAGCATTTGGAGCTTATGTGACGAGGTTGAAGATTTACCATACAAGCAAGAGGCTTGTATGGCGATGACTATATTACAGGTTGAACCGAAGACTAATATGGACTATATAAAATGTAACGGTAAATTGCCAGATTAATAAAAACCCTACACGGGTCTGAAAATGACAATAAACACGTCTCTCTGGTCATTAAGGCACAAAAAAACCATTTATAGGGTAACGAGAATTTATTCTCTGGAGTTATGATCTATACACACTCCCCTGTGCACACCGGAATATATCACTATAAATATGTGTATGCTTTTTAGGATTTATTGGGTACCTAATATAGCCCAATAAATTTCCAAACCCCTCCCCGTACAAAGGAGGTTATGGCGAAAATTTTCGAAAATTTAGGGTGTTAGCCGAATTTTTGAAGAATTTGAAAATTCTTAGAAACTGAAAAGTTGAAGAATAAAAGCCAGAATGAAAGTTGAGTTGGTTAGTTAGACAACTTTCAGCTTCGTTTTTTTTCGGGGGCGAAAAGATTTTAAGTGGGGGAGATTGTAACAACCCAGAAAATCAGAACCAATTTAAAATTTTTAATTTGGCTATTTTAGTGAATTTTGAATATTTAAAATAAATAATTTTAAATAATAATGACTAAAAATTCTTTTGGATTGAAGATATAGCGAATATATTCATTTTAATTATAAAACAAGGCCTGAAATGGCGTGGCAGTTTGAAAATTTGAATTCGAACTTTGACTGACTGTACCGGATTCAAAGTAAATCGGATTTTAGTGAAACCAAAAAAAATTTAAATTTGGTTATGAATATCTTTCTAACGAATATGAAAAATCGAAATTTCATAGCGGGAGTCAAAAGTTATGGCTAAATGAATTTTCAAAAAGGTCGCTATGGAATTAATATAGCCCGTGAAAATAATCATTTTGCAAACGGCCTCCGTTTTCGACGAAACCACTTTTGTTGCATCTGGAATGTCAAATTATTGCTAGGTTTCAAATTGCATAATTTTTGGAGTTAATATGTGAGCGTGGCAAAAGAAAATGTGTTTGGTTGATTTCAGTCAAATTGGATCGACCAGAAAATGGCCATTTTTCAAACGGTCTCCAAATTCGACGAAACTAGTTTTGTTGGGACTGTATCGTCCAAACATAGCTAGATTTATTTTTCTAGAATTTTTGGGATCAGTATGTGGCCCCGGCAAATTAAAATGTACGTTCAAATCCATATTTGAATGTTTTATATTTTAATTTGAAGAAAAACTGACTGAAACAGTCAAATGGGCCTACGAAACATATCCCATTGTGTTCGGAATGAGGGTATTTGGCTAGGGGCGACGGTCGTTGGGTTTGATTTGGAGTTCGTACGGACTAGAGGGTATTTTCGGAATTAATTGAATTAAAAATTAAATATAAATCCCCCGATCAATCACGTTTCATCTTCATAACTGGAAAACCATGTAACCTCCCAAATCGAATGGCGACTCCCTTTCTTTGCTTCTCTCCTCTCTAACACTCAATCCACTCATTAAAATCACTCCACCCAGTTGAGGATTTTGAAGATCTCCTCAAGAGCTTCAAATCCGTATAGGCCATGACCTCCCTCGCTTCGTGAATCGCCCGGATCGACGCTCCAAAGTGCCAACGTTCCAGCCGCCGTCGTGCTGTCCTCCGACCGTCGATCCGAGTAAAGTTGCCGGCGTAAGGAAGTTGATTCAAAGCTCTTCGATGCTGTATAGTCTTATCGACGCAACACTTCGTGGATTGGATGCTATTTCAAAACCTAGTTTTGAATTGAACGTGAAGGTACACGGCTTTGAAATTCTAAACTGATTTTAACACTTTAAAACCATTGCAAACTTATAAAAATCATATCTTTTTGCTATGTAGTCGAAATCCAGTGAAGCAAGAGACAGTGGACTTGTGGCGACGTCTTCTACATTCCAGAAGAGACTGGAGAATTTTTGGAGCTTCCTACAATTTTTGTAGGAGTGGAACCCAATGTGAGATTTCTAAATT
Source organism: Allium sativum (assembly GCA_030737875.1). Lineage (NCBI taxonomy): Eukaryota > Viridiplantae > Streptophyta > Magnoliopsida > Asparagales > Amaryllidaceae > Allium > Allium sativum. The sequence goes on along the minus strand of CM060909.1, from coordinate 226,122,266 downwards.
ATAAACGATATGGAATGGCGATGTATAAATTATATAATCGATGTATAAGTTATATAAGCGTAGTCACCTCATGTATAAGAGTTGTATAAATTATATGTGCGATGTATAAGTTATATATGCGTTGTAGAAATCATATGTGCGTTGAATGGAATTGAAATGAAATGGAAATATATTTATATACGTATATCTATATATATACTCCCCTCGTCCACAGACCATGGACGATATATATTGGTTGTGATTGTTTGGATTTTGGTTGACGTGAAATTTGATTGATAAATGCGAATGGTTGATAATGATTGTTTGTGATTGAGACAAAATTGGAATTGTTTGTGGAAAAATCCGTTGTGATATGATCGAAATATTTAGATAATAAGGATAATCCCCTTAGGGAACGCTGTGAGGCGTAAGGTAGTGCGAGGAGCCGTACTCGGGACGGTACCGGTTTTAAACCCCCTGCCGTTATGCTACCGAAATTTTCTGAAATATTCCTGTGTTTGATTTATATTCATGTATTGAAATATATTCATGTGTTGGAAAAATATTCATATGACGAATAAAATGGTTGAAAGATAAAAATCACATTTTTATCATGTATATGAAGTATATAAAGTATTCATGTTGGAAATAAATTATTTTAACAATAAAAATCACATTTTTATAATATATATGAATCGCTAAAAATCTTCATTTTTGAAATAAATTGTTTTAACAATAAAAATCACATTTTTATCATGTATGTGAAGTATATAAAATATTCATGTTTGAAATAAATTGTTTTAACAATAAAAATCACATTTTTATAATATATACGAATCGCTAAAAATAATCATGTTTGAAAATGGTTTAGAAATCGAAGAACGGATTATATATATATATATAATTAGAATAAATCGAATAACGAAGCTGCAGTTCGTATTTTGAAACCGTGATTTTAAACGATTATTGTGGGAGATCCGACCGTCGGATTTTCCCGAAACCAAAACCATTGGGTTCGCTTTGGAAATATCTTTCCAACGATACCAAATTTGCAAAGATCCAACGGTTGGATTGTGTAAAATGTTCAATTCAAATCAAAATGAAAACAGCGCCAGAATGAATTATATTTATATATAATTATATAAATATAATTAAAATAAATTGAATAACGATACTGCAGTTCGTATTTTGAAATCGTAACTTTAAATGATTGTACCGAGAGATCTGACCGTCGGATTTTCCCAAAACCGGAACCGTTGGATTCATTTTGAAAAGATCTTTCCAATGATATAAAATTTGTAAAGATCCAACGGATAGATTTTCATATATGTGTAAATTAAATCTAAAAAAAAAGCGCCATGGCCTCGTTATGGCCTGAAGCATCATTTGAATAAATGGGCTATTTTTAAATAAATAAAAATAGCGATAAATCGTTATAAAATATTATAAATGATATGGAAATAAACTGAATTTACTCGATTTATTGGATATTTGATGGTTGAATGTTTTTGACGTGAAAATTACATTAATGAACTGAATTATGAATGTCAAATAATTTAACCATAGAAATGAATTGATTTGAATTCTAAATATACGTGAATTATTTGAAAAGACTGAGTTAAATCTCATTTCAAATAATTGGTCGACGATTAGAAGTCGAAGATATGAAGACGGTGCAAGACCGATGATCTTCAAATCGAATGGATGGCTACTGATGCCTTTGATGGGAGTTGCTACCTTGAAGGGGTTACAGTGGTGGTTGTCCGGACGTACTTGTTGATCGTTCGGATGTGCGAGGGCCTCTCTCCTGTATTGGACATACGGGAGAGGAATAAGGTGCCTCCGGTTTCATTCAGACCCAGAACGGACTTGTAAATGGACTGTGTATCTGACATTGGATTTCATTCTGTGTGATTGATATACGTCAGTTGCATGGCGTGAATTGCCTGTGTGACATTCTGAGATGCAGTGGTCAAGGCTTTTGTTGAAAATCAAAGCCTTGTGGTTGATGATCAAAGAAGGGATTTAAATGGCTAGCTTTGTGTTTGGCGTTGATTCGCGAGCCTCACACCCCGGTATGGACCAGAAACGGGAGAGGACTGCAGGGAGAGCATGTGTTTCCTTCTAGCTAGGAGTGGTGTCAGTGTTTTACAAGCCCTGACGTTTTACTTATGTAGACGATGGATAGCGAGGCACCTCGGTTATTTTAGTCTCTTCAGAGCCGGTGGTTTAGTCGGGATATGACTAGTTTACGCCCCATAGGGCAAGGAAACGCAGTGTTCTGGCATTTTAATTCATGTGGACCGGCCCTGAAGATCCAAGGTGCAGTTGCGGCTGTTCCTAAGACATGAGATAGATTGTCTCGAAGCGGTAAGGACGATCCCTTGCCTTGGTTCATGACGGAAATCCAATTTCCAAATACGACATCGTGCGGTTTTGATTGTATACCTGTATATGGCGACATAGTGGTATGGGGCCTTTATGCCGTATATGATTGAAACTATTTTTGAAACATATAAACACCAGTAATAATATCAAATGCTTTTGTTTTATATGTATCCAGCATATTTTGGCCATTATAAGGTAAAAATCTATCCTTTGGTTTGCGTTGCATTGTGTGATGGGAACTGAGTCTTACACTACAAGAAAAACAACATATAGCAGCGGCGGAATCCGCTTCTAATCCGTCGCTAAACAGGCCTTAGCGACGGATTTCCTACATAACCATGTGGTCGGTAAAAACCATGACGGTATCTGTGTCAGATTTTGCGACGGAATTTAGCATGAGTTTTACGACGTTTTTCCGTCATTTTACTAATTTTATAATAAAAATAAAATTTTATTTATTAATTTAATTTTAATTTATATACCAACTATTTACCGATAGGTAATTAATTTATAGTAAAATATTATTTATAAAAGACGTTGGTAAATCCTTACTAATTACCAAGAGATTAGCGACGAAAATTAAACTGAGATAAACTTAACATCCCTTTTTTTGTTGGTAATCCGCTGCTATTCCCCTTCTGATCTGCCTTTATATATATATATATATAGACACACATACACACTCATAACTTGTGTTCCATTCAATACACAATCCTAATTTAAATACAACACAATTAATATATCAAACTAATATCATTCAGCTGTGAACACTGAAATAAATAGCATATCCAAATACAAATATAAATTTGTCAACAATATTAATTTTGAATTGAAAAAACATGCATAATCACATACAAAAAAGAACATGTATAATCATGTGCAAAAAAGAACAACATTCATAATCACATACAAAAAAAGAACAACATCCATAAGCATGGTTGTTTGCAACTTCACTCAAACAAACTATACATATTAAAGTAAACTAAATCTATATAAAAATCCATAAAATTTATACCATCATAATTTATGTTTCTTTTCACTCAACCACTTATGTTTCTGCTAACGTGCATATTTCATCGATTCCTCAAAGTGCCCCGCTTTGATTTCTACAACTTCTTCCACATCTTCTTCCATTGAGTCCGGGTTTGCTTCTCTCCTTTTCTCCATTTTTATGTTATGCATTCAACAAACAAGTTCAGAATATCAAAAGAATGAGACCTAACTTTGGAGCATTGTAGGCATACCTTCATGATGTTTTCTGTGATAGCATACTTGCAAGCACGTTGGAAAATTTGAGTGATGTCAACACCATTGAAGCCTTAAGTGTACTTTTCAAGAGCATTCAAGTCAACCTCCTTAGCAATAGGAGATTTTCTTAGGCAGGCCTTGAAGATTTGCAAACGAGAGGCCTCGTCAGGTAAAGGAATGTAAATTAATTGATCGAGACGACCAGGCCTTAACAATGTTGGGTCAATGATGTCAGGCCTGTTTGTAGCACCATGATCAATACGGTTTTCTTTGCAGACATTCCATCCATTTTGTAAGAAGATGGTTGAGGACAATGTCGCCTGCTCCTCCTGCATCTCAGACACTGCTTCCTCTCTGCATCATCATCATCATAGAATAAAGTTGATAAGTTTTTGTAATCAAGATGTTATGGTTATGAGCAACATCACCTTACAACTAAGGAAATGGACCTATGACTATTTTTACCACAAAAAAGTCTCTCACAAAACTCATTAATATATGGTATCATATTACCGAGGAGCTACAAGTACAATTATCCCCTATTGTTACTGAACTACTTATTAAACTTTAAACGAAGACTTCAATACATACCCATTTTCAGTAGTGAAGTTCCACAATATTTCAATTGGAAACTTCAATACAAAACTTGATCAAATTTCAATTACAAAACATTTTTTTAAGTGAGAATTAGAAACAGTATATGATAGCTAGAAAGCAGAGCACTTACACTTACAAGCTGCACACTTTTAAACTACTACAAGCTGACCAAGCCATCACATTAACAGCCAAGAAAACTACACTCACCTTATCCAAACGAAGCAGACAGACAGATTACAAGATGAACAATCATCTACTTGATTCCAAGAGCAGACGCCAACCACTGCAAGGAGCTGGAGATAGCTACAGAAGTTACAAGACAAAATAACAAATCAACTCACCATAACTAGCTGCCTAAAAGGTCCATAAGCAACTACTGGTGCAAAGCACTGAACAGACAAAGGCCATCCCTAACACCCAGCACCCAAGTCACCAGTTCAAGGAAACCAACACCAGATCTAACACAATCTCTCAATGCAAACAATTTCTACACAAAAACGTAAACCACGACACCAAAAATTAGGAATAAACAGGCTATCTCCCAAGGCGAAACGCCTATAAAACAAAAACAAACGTCAAAACCATAGATAGACGCAAATAGACAGTCCAACAACAACCACACTAACACATAAACAAACCTAAAAATTCACCAGAACAGAAAAGTCACAACAATAACAAGTCAATCCACAACCGATAATTGGCATGCCTTTCTCTGACGGACTGAGGCGTTGTTCAAAAAAGCTTTAAGGTAGAAGGGGAGCTGCACTAGCGACTTCTCCTATCTATAGAACGAATAAAGGATAGATCAAAATCAAAATAGACATGCATAGAACTTTAAGGGAATTTCAAGTTGATTACTGGGTTTACTTGAGAGCGAAACCATGAAAATCACCAAACCAAACAGTACCCCAGGATTCAATTTTAATCCGTTGCAAACATCACTAACTGGAAAGAAAATATTTACCTGAAACTTGAGAGATTCCAAACATTTGAGGCTAGAGGAGGCCTAACGAATTCTATGACGATCGGATCTGGTGTAGACGAAGGGGAAATCGCTAGCAAGTGGAAGTCGATGGTATAGGGGAGAAGCAGATTGGTTGCGATTAGATGTTGAGAAATCAGGGAAAGGGATATTGACGCAGATGAAGGAGATGTCGCCATGGGTTTGAGAACAGCTCGTCTTAAACGCCACCAGCAAGAATGTAATTTTATCTTTGGGGAATTGAAATGTAGGGTTAAAGGCTAAGCGGGAAACGAAATTTTGGCGGACACAAGAGGCTAACTTATCCAGATTCCTCCGAAATTAAGAAAAGCAACAAATACTATTTTAAATATTTATTGCTGGCTTTTAGGAAAGTATTAAAATCGAGTTTCCAAATTATATGAATCTTTCTAAATTTATTTTACAAACTTTAACACTTTTAAATATTTTGAAAAAATATATTAAATATGATTATTAAATATTATATATAATTATTAAATATAAAAATACTAAATAATAAATATTATTTCATGATTTTTTTATTAATCATGAAATAATAATTATTAAATGTTAGTCTTAATTATTGACTACTAACTATTTAACATTGATCATTCAATGTTAGTTATTAGGTATTAATTATTAATAGTATTATTAAATATTAATGTAATTAATAGTTGTTGATTTTAATCAGTAAACAATGAATATAATAGTACGTAATAAATTAATCATCAACTATTTATTATAATATTATGTAATAAATTAATCGTCAATAATAACTTGTATGGTAATGCTTGTATTAATCGTCAATTATTTAAAAAGGTTTATAATGAAGTTTCTCTCTATGAGCTAACAATACAAATAACATATTAAGATATATTTAAGTAATTGTTAACACAAAGTTTCTAATTATAAGCTACTAAACTATTATTCTTCTGCGAGGAGATCAAGCACATACAAATTTCAAATAAAGAAGAATCTTAAATACGTATTTTGCAATTTCAGTGGATATATACGTTCAAATGTTAATTAAAAGGCGGTGAGAAAAAAAATGTTAATTAAAGATAATCCAGGCTGGGTGGAATATATTGGGAAGGCCACCAAAAAATTTCAGCTACCACTTTTTTTTCCATTCATATTTCAAAGTTTATTACTTTTTTTGGAGAACGAAAAAGATAATCTGTTACGCTTTGTTTTGATTAATGTTAATTGCCGCTAAAGTTCAAATGCTATATGTGAATGTTTTTTCTACAGTGTACATAACGTTAACTGTTTTAGTGATTGGTTTACCACTTTTCATAATAAATCAATTTTGTTATTATATGTCACGTGTGTTAGTTCATGAGGATGTGTTGTCACATATTATATTAGAGATAATTGCAATACTTATTGAATTTAGGAAACATGTATACTGAAATCACATTATTCACCAGTATAAAAGAACATGATATTATATATATATATATATATAATCTTAATTACAGTTTAAATTCTGATCTTTATAAACTGAAAATGTGTTGTCTCACAATATATTAGAGATAAGTGCACTACTTAAATATTATGCTCAGCTGTAATTAATCACTAATTAAATATTTATTATTAATTATAGATTACCAACAACTAATTATTAATAGTAGATATTAATTTACAATTACTATTATATACTTATATTAACTATCACATATCAATTATTAATTATTTAATAGTACATTAATATGCATGAAAATAATAACTTGTATGGTAATGTTTGAATTTTTTGAATTTCAAAATTCTTTAATATTTATTTAACTTCTTATTTTTAAACTTTGACCATTTTGTTTTTCTTAATTACTAATTATTCATCAAATAATATGTACTAATCAATTTCTTAAAAGCAAATATGTATTAATAATTTCTTGATATTAATTTAATTAATCGTATTAATGACTATTAAATAATCATTGATTATCAAAAAAAAAATTAATAAACATCGAACAACAATGTATTTTATTAATTACTATTACCTCTTATTTATATTGTATAGTAATTAATAATTAAACAACATTAATTTTCAAAAATAAATCAGCATTAACTATTGAATTTTATTTACTTCTAATGGTTATTATTTATTATTAATTACTAATGTATTATTAACATTAATTATTTAAAATTTAAATTTACTAATTAATTACTAAGTAATAACACAAATTTAAAACATTTTATACATAATAAATATAAAAGTTCGTTTTAAATCTCTTGGAAAACTGCAGGAAAATAGCTTCAAAATTATGTCGACGGTAATCCGACTCTATTAGCAACGGAATTTAGCGTTGAATATTATATGACGGTAAAGAGCTGTAATTTCCATTGATTTAGCGAAAGAATTAGTATTCGACGGTAATAATTTATAATAAAATGACATATAAAATCCAAAATATTTTCTCTTACAAAGCCTACGGAAATCCGCCGCTAATTAGCGACGGAATTTTCCACTGCTAAAAATCTGTCGCTAATCTCGGTTTTTCTTGTAGTGTTATAATGGCTTCATTTTTTATAAAAAGCATTGCGATGTTTAAATGATTTACTTGTTTTGAGCCCTGGCAATCCAATGGAGTAAACCCGTTCTGCGTTAGCGGCGTGGTCCTGTGATTGGCCTTATTATAAGATAAGTTAATAGATTTCTCATACCATTCCCATGACTAACTCGTAGTTTGTTTCACTTGCAATCTCGGGTGTCCTATTTTCTACACGGGTAGCCTTGTATTCAGGTTTTAGCAGGCTCTATCTGGATAGCTATGGAGCTAAAGATGGATTCTATCACTTCTTTCTTTTTATGTTGTTCAGCTCCTGTTGTATATATTATGTTTTGATTCCGCTGTAGACATTTTATGTAAAGCTGAACTGTATTTTGTACTAAGTATGATCCTGTATATTGTGTAACTCTGATGATTATGTTTATCCAGTGTATTTTATTGTACATTATCTAGTATATTTATATATTTCTGTTCTGTTGTTATTTGTTTATGTGTTATATTCCAAAGATTACCCTTGCCACCGTGGAACGGTGGTTTGGGGTCGTCACAGTTTATTTTTTTTTGAAACAAAAAATGTGTGATCTTCTGAAAAGAAGAGAGCACACACACATATATATATATAGCCAAAAAACTACAAGGTCCATCTACATAATAACAGACTCAGCTATATAGATGTAAAGGAGGTAGATAGATGAGCTCCGGATAAACCACCGCCCATTATACTTCAATATCGAATTCCGGCAAGGCCACCACCCGATATTAAAGTATATCTACTCCAATAAAAACAAAACACATCAAAATAGCCAAAGAGAAACTAAACAACCGGATATAACTAAACAACTGAATACAACACTCCAAAACTAACTATAAAAAGCAATCCCCACAACAACTGCTACCAATCCATCCAGCTATCCGCTAAATACTTCCTCTTACTCAACAACCTGAATCTGCGAAAATCTCAACACCCTATTAGTAATTTAACACACACACACATATATATATATGGAAATGTGTGTGTGTGTGTGTGTGTATATATATATTACATGAGCATATATATATATATATATTCATACATATGTATCTACCATACATATATGTGTAGAAGAAGAAATACAAGGAAAACAAAACTAATAAAAGAAATTAACAACCAATGCGATATCTATTACGAAAGAAACTGCTTATTCTAATAAATAGATACAAATTAAATCTAACTTTAATCAATAAACTATCAAATTCCAATTTCCCGAATAGCTTGTAATGTGAATTAGACATCCAATCCAAACAAAAATAAACTATTTTAATAATTAAATTATCCGTAGATACAGAATTAGAATGAAAAAATCTCCGATTTCTCTCAAACCTAATGAACCAACTTATGATAGTGATTAAGGAATCTAAAATGTATCATTACTAACATTAAAAACAAATCTATAAGAATCCCAATATTCAAAACAACTATTACAAGAATTAGGACAATCAAAAACAAATATCCTTAAAACCATATTAAATATAAAATTAGTGATATTGCATGAGAAAAATAAATGATCAACATCCTCATTCAAAAGATTACAAAAATAACACTTAACATCAAAAATGATATTCTTCCTCTTTAGAAGCTCCACCGTATTAATTTTCTTATGAATGATTAACCACATTAGAAATTTAGCTTTAGGAGGAGAATTAGATTTCCAAATAAACTTAAAAGGCCGAAATGAGATTCCCGAAAAATTAATAAAGTTATACATAGAATTAACCGAATAAACTTGACTTTTATCCATACCCCAACTAATAAAGTCACTACACTCATCAATGTGATATAATGATAACTTAGCATATAGTAAAGCTAATTGTCTTAACATATCCCCTTCTAAAATATTATCAAAAGAAAACTCCCGTGGGGGATTCAAATCTCCTCTAAAAACATCTTTAATCAACACATTTTTGAAACTACAATTATTATAGAGCTCCCAAAATTCAATTTTAAGTGGTAAATGAGAAATCCACATATCATGCCAAAAGTAAGTCATATTACCCGAATGAACAATCACCTTAAAACCTAAGTTGAAAAAATCAAAGCACTTTAATACTGATTTCTAGAAGTAGGATAATCTATTATACCAACTACCACTAGATCCAACAATAAACCCTCCTCCTAAATAGTAAAATTTAGATACTTTATCCTTCCACGTTGTCGATACTTCAGGACACCTAAATTTCCACAACCATTTGGCTAATAAGGAAGAGTTAAAATTAACTAAATTAATGATCCCCAATCCCCCATCTTTCTTAGGCTTACAACACATCTCCCAGTTTACTAACATTTGAAACCCCTACAAATAGGATCACCACCCCCACTCCATAGATAATTATGTCTTATTCTATCAATTTTTTCAATAACCCATTGAGGAAATCTATGTACAGACATCCAATAAACAGGGATAGTAGATAGTACCGAATTAACCAGAACTAATCTACCTGCTCTGGACAAAAATCTATTGTTCCAACGTAATAGTCTACTATTAATCTTATCGATTATGACTAACAAATCCTCCTTCTTTAGTTTCGAAGGCCTAATCTTAAAACCCAAATAATCAAATGGAAATTTCATGACAGAACAGTTTAAGGTATCAGCAACCATTGCCTCAACGTTACCAAAATCATTAATAACCATAACAAAACTCTTGTCAAAATTAATTCTAAGACCTGATAACATCTCAAAACAATAAATAATAAACTTAAGAGCAGTAATGCGCTTAGGTAGTTGAGAAGAAAATAATAAAGTATCATCCGCAAATTGAAGTATAGATAACTCATTGCTAAATTCATCATTACCAATATTGCCCAAAACACCTAATCTCTCTGCTCTCTTAATAATTCTAGAAAAAATGTCAGCCGCTAAATTAAATAGTAGAGGAGACAGGGGATCTCCCTGTCTAAGACCTCTCTTAGATTGGATCTTCTTTCCCATAACCCCATTTACAATAATATTAGAACTACCGGACCTAAGTAAAAGCATTATCCAGTTAATCCATCTGACACTAAAACCTCTAGCAAGACACACATTACATATGTAATCCCAATCAATAGAATCAAACGCCTTATCAAAATCTAATTATAAAATAGCGCATGAAAAATTATTTTTAACACATACATTAATGTACTCCTGGACAGCTGCCACTCCATCCACTATTTTTCTACCTTTAATAAAAGCAGTTTGCGAATGATCTATAAGATCATTCATCTTCCTACTAAGCCTATTCGCTAGAACTTTAGAAATAATCTTAACATATACATTTATTAAAGAGATAGGTCTAAAATCTTTTAAAAATTTTGCACCCTCTCTCTTCTTAATAAGGATAACATTAGCAAAATTAAAATTACCTAGACATAAATCTCCGCTATAAAAGTCATTAAATAATTTTATAACATCAAATTTCAAGACCTCCCAAAACTGTTTATAAAATAGAACAGAAAAACCATAGGCCCCGGAGCTTTGTCACTAGGCATATCACAAATAGCCTTCCAAATCTCCAGCTCAGAAAAAGGCTTATCTAAATCTAATAACTCTCCCTTACCATCATTAGGATAGATGTCCTTCCAATCAACGTTAATTCTTCTCTTGATCCTAGTCCCAAAAATTTGTTTATAATAATTGGTGAAAGCTTCATTTAGATCTCACTGAATTGACAATTCCTCATCATTAATAACTATCGAGTGAATCAAATTTTCTCGCCTCCTTTTATTTGCCACACTATGAAAAAATTTCGTGTTATTATCCCCCTCCTTAATCCATTGAACTCGAGATCTTTGCCTCCACATAGTTTCTTCCTTTTCCAATATCAAATTGAAATCATTTCTAAGATTAAAAGGTCTATCTCTCTCAACGATATTAAGAGTCCTCGACTCGCTCAACTTGTCTAAATCAAGCAATTCACATAAGATCTTATCTTTCTTAATTCTAACACTTCCAAAAATATATTTATTCCACCTTTTAAGAAAAAATCTTAATTTACCAAGTTTTGAAACAAAAATCTTCGCAGAATTACCATTGTACAAATTATTAAGATAGAATAAAGAATTCCACTTAATAATGACAAGTTTAATGAAACTAGTGTCCAAAAGCCACATCTTTTCAAATTTAAAACTGTTATTAATCAATATATTTGATTCACACGAAAGGATTAAAGGACAATGATCCGAATATAAAAAAGGTAAACCTTTTACTTTACAGATAGAAAATCTATCATCAACCTCAGTACTAATAAAAAACCTATCCAGTAAAGCAAAAGACGGACTATCCCTAACATTAGACCAAGTAAATGATCTATTGTTGAGCGGAATCTCAATCAAATTATTATCTAAAATGAAATCATTAAATTCCTCCATATCAGAGAAATCACCTTCCCGAGGTGATCTCTCCCCTAAGAATCTAGTGACATTGAAATCACTCCCCACAATCCAAAAATTGGGGGATAGATTCCTAAACTCAGAACTTTCATCCCACAAGAGTCTCCTCTCAACCTTTGTGTGGGGTCCATACACATTAGTGATGCCCCAGGAAGAATTATCAATAAGGGAAACTAAAATAATGTGTAAAGAATGTAACTTAGGAAACTCCTACACAAGTCTATATTGATTATCTTTCCAGCCAATCATAAGCCCTCCGACAGTACTAATTGCCGGAAGACATGCCCAATTACGAAAAAGGGATCCACCTAGCCTAGCATAAAAACTAAAATCTGGGTTCTCAATTTTAGTCTCCTGAGATAGTATAATATCAATATGAAAATATTTAAGAAAAGTCCTAATCTTAGCGCACTTTTTAGGAACATTTAGACCCATAATATTCCAACTAGCAATCCTCAACATCTCAAAGAACCGACTCTCTCTAGTTCCCTACTCCTAATGAAATCCGAATCTAACTCAATATCAGTAAATATAAAAGCAGTTTCATTAGCAAGTTGGAATAACTGACCAATAGAAAGATTGCCTAAAGCAAAAGGAGAATAATCACTAACATAAACAGGAACCATACCTGAGCCCGAACTCGAATTACTACTACTAGCACTCGAGATTTGGGACCTACCATATGAGGGCGGTGAATGGGATCTAATCCTCGCACTTCGACGAACCAAACTAGAACTAGGAATAACTCTCCTCCGTCTCCTCCTCTTAGCCGATATAAAAGAGAAGACAGGAGAACCGACCTTTTTATGTTATGATGCAAGGCTGATGATTGTATTTGCACTCATGTTCACACATATCTTATGCTTCCTTTTTATTCAATATACTTATGACAAACTTTTAACATATTGTTTCGCTAATTGTTACTAAAATTTTCTGTTGGGTTACTTACCACACAAACCTGTGTGTACATCGATAACAATATTTCATTTGGATGAATACCGTTAATGAGAAATATTTAAAAATACGAGTTGAAGTATTCTTCACAAACAGTGGTCCAATAAAACATATTTGAGAGCGACCCCAATTTTATAATTTAACGCATGCTCAACATTCTTTTTCCTTATAAAAATCAATTTATATTTCAAATAAAATATTTATAAAAAATTTAAATATTCAGAATTAAGTGGCCCAAAATCCGGGTCGTTACATTCCTCCTCCCTTAAAATAATTTTGTCCTCGAAATTGCTAAGTAGTAAAAATGCTATAATTCTAACTCCTCATAACCTACTTAGTTGAAATCTTATTTTCCATACCTTCATAACCTAGTTCTTACTTGACATTCGAATTTTCATACTACTTGACTATCCATAATCCTTTCCAAATGATCTGCCCACCATTTTCGGACAACCCATCATCACATTCTTGCCTTCAATTCACATGCTCTTCTGCATATTCACACCCCTTCCAATCGATTTTAAATCCATTTATCAATTTAATTATTCCACTTGAAATTTTATTAACTAATTTTTGTTTTCTTATTTCAATTACAATTAATAACTCGATTTTAAATTATCAAAAATTTTCTTGAAAATTTTCTAACTCTTTAAATTTCGAAAAATTTCGCCAGCATCTCCTTTGCGCGGCTCAATCGGTACAACCACAATTCGCCTTTCTATGCCTTTTCCAAAAGAAAATCAAAAAACCAAGCGGCTTGCCCTATAGGCTCATAAAACCATCAAACCCAAGTAATATTGTAATCATGTACCTTTTTGTCGGGGATAACTCTATCTCGTGCATTTGCTTCCATTCAATATCTGCTCAGCATACATATATCTATTTCCAGTTGGTTTCAAATCAATCCAACTTCCAATTTTTAACTCTCTAGTCAACTTCTGATTAGTTCACTTCGATTCTATCAATTCAAATCTGATTTCTATTTAAGTCAGAATCCAAATTTATCACAATTCAGTTTCAATTAACAACATCCAATATATATTCAGCTTGCTTCTTCATAAGTCGAATTCATAATAATCCGAATCTCAACATTTCTCTTTATTTAATTTTATTCGGAATTATTTCTAATACAATCCAATTTTGTTTTAACTTAAGTTAAATTTCAGTTCATTTGATACATTTTTACCATTTCAATCTATTGAACTTAAACAAGTTAAATTTTAAATTTAGAATTCGAATTCCCAACTTTTATTTCAAACAACCTTAAAATAATATACATATATCCATAATCATTTACAAATCCAAAACCTTGGAATTTTTAAAATAACTTATTCTTTTCAGATAAATTTTCCATTAACAAACTATTATAGCAACAATCTATCACTCAGAAACTCGAAAATGAATATCGATAATGTCGCGATCCATTATCAGAATTATTTTCTTGCTACTGAAGTGATTTCAGTGCTTAATAGCTTTCAAAATCTATTTAACATCATTTTTATTCCAAAATCCTTTAAAGTATGGTTATATTACTTAAAAATACTTCAGAAAATATTTACTAAACATCCGGGACCAAAATTCCAAATTCTGGTTAGAATCAAATTCAGATTTAGCTTATTTGTATATTCCATTTATATACAAATTCAATTTGATTTTATATAAACATTTAATAGTTTATAATTTCATTTGATTGTAATAACAATCAACCAAATCAATTATTTCAGAAAATTATTCCTGTCATATCAAAATTAGGTTTTGGGAAAAATTATTTCATTTACCCTATTTAAAAACAATATTGTTTTGAATTGCTCTGTTCGAGGGTTTACAAACACATATCGATACAGTTGTACATCCTATATCGACTAGAATTCATAAACCGCTCAACAATTCAGTCAATACATCATAATTTTTTTATATCAAATGTACAAATACGCGCTCATATATATACACTCAACTCAATCTTGGATATTACTAACCCCATCTCTATTGAGTTATGCCATAGAGCCAAGGTTACTACTCAACCTTCAGCTTTGATACCAAATGTAATGGCCTGAATTTCCATACCTTTAGGTCGACTAATAACACCACATGTCCAACCCAAATGACACAGAAATACGAATCATTAGTAGAAAGAAGTTAGAGGATGAGAATTCGAAAGAAAGAAAATTTAGAATAGAAGAAAACGAAGAAATCAAAACTTACAACGGAACGAATAAAATTTATTATATAACATAATCTTTGAAATACAAATCTGTTTGTATATACATACCATCATCAGAGCATGACAGTTATTCCTGGAACAGTTATAAACACCTATTTCCAGAGACAACACAGTGCACAGCGAAAAATATGATAGTCTATAGGTGACTGATGAAGCCTCCTGCTTCAAGCTCCTCCAAGTGAATATGTAAAATCCCGACTACTTGACTACCCACACAAATTTGGGCACCCAAGAGTTTGGGGAAAACAAAACAAAATAAAATCTGGGTCAGTCATGGGACTGGTGTGAGTAAACTCCAACCATTTGTTTAACTTTCAAAATCCTTTCGAAAGAAATGATAATCAAAAGATCGATCCATTCATAAACATAGACGGTTTTTTACCTTATGATAACCAAAAATATTTTTGATATCAAATCCGGTGATATTATAATGGTGTCTACATCAAACAAATTGAAATCTAGTGGAACGCTTGCATCTCACGCTCCATATATAATATAAAATCAAAAACCGTAGGGCACTTATTGGAGATTGGATTCCGACTATGACAAGGTATGGAACCACCTTCCGATCAGTGTACTCTAGAGGGGATACACTGGGGTTCAACAAGAATATCTTGCAACCCGGTCACACATGGCTTACTCATTTAACTTGAGTGTGTCAAGCATATTATCACTAACGGTTGTGATCAGCAACCATTACCGAGAGCATACAGTAGCGAATAGGATAAGAAGCAAATGAAATTTCTCTAGATCAGGTGATAATATCCCTAATGGGAATGACCCACTTGGCCATGCAATCTGCCCGATTTTTGTCATTTCCTGGGTGATGAGGCTTGAGGTCACGATTTTCTTTTAGAACATCTCATCACCAATTACTTTGAATTCCACATTGTCAGATCCGTCCATGTACATTGTCCTGGGACTGGACAACCGAAGGCACCATGCTATTAATCCATCTTGGGCAATTTCTACTTAGGATTAACAGAACAACCCTTGCACTTTACTCCATCTTTAATTATCCTCATCATAATTCAATTCGCAACGCTTATGCCAATATGGAGTGGATTTTAGATATTAAATTTTATCCCGGTCTCCCCGTATTAACAACGGAGGTATAAAATAAACCAAACTTTGATAGCCGGTGATTAAACTATCAAAGAAAACATCCATACAACCAATGATCCTATTTCCAAATGGAAATTCTACCAATCAAGCATCGAACAATACTGACCCCTTTTTAAATCAATCCCTTATTATATTATCATTTCCAATTCCCATTTCCCATCTCTCGTATTCTTTCAAAGCTTGATTTCTCTCTTTATTCTTGGAAAGCATTTCCAATATCATAATTTCTTTATTTGAGAAAATATCCCTTATTCCAATTAGAAAACATTTCTATATATTCATGAATCCTTGTTTTCTATATTCAGAAAATATACCTTATTAATATCGGAAAATATTTCCATATTCCATTTCTTGATTCCTCGTTGACCAATTCATTTCATTTCCTGTATGTAGAAAACATCTCTCATTTTATTTGGGGAAAACATTTCAGACTCCTTTAAATTGACCCGATGTTATAAAAACATCGTTATTATAACTCAAACCATTTATCGTTTATTAACTAACCATATTGTTAACCAATCTTCACTATCAAACCTTAACCATTCCTCCATCAATCATGAAGTCAATCAAGATGGAGTATAATTGCCTCTCCGACCTTAATTGAACAACATTCTCAACTTTGAAATAGTCAAAGCTCACAACTTCCAACAAAACATCGCTTATGCGACTCTCGGATTTAATCTAAGAATCCACTTCTTTTACGAAAAACATTGGTTATAACAGTAACGTTATAATCGCTATCTCAAAATATTTATTTCCTAAAACATTAATTATAACGGTAGCGTTAAAATCGCTGTTTAGACTTATAAAACATTTATTATAATGGTAGCGTTAGAACCGTTGTTTTTACTTACAAAACAATTATTATAACGGTAGCGTAAGAATCACTGTTTAGACTTACAAAACATTTATTATAACGGTAGCGTTATAATCGCTGTTTCCACATACTTGGTTTATAAAAGTATAACTTGTACTTATTAATTTCAATAAATAAATTAATAAGTAAATAATTAAATAATTAAATTTGATTCAAATGGAAAATAAAAATAACTACTTCCCTAAATTCGATATAATCGAATTCCAATAAATAACTTCTCTCGAATAATCTATATCCGATTTATATTCCGAACTTCGGAATTTATTTACCATTTCAGGTTAATTCAAATTCCAAATTCACCTTTAAATTTATCCTTTCCAAATCATTACCAAATCCCTTTAGAACCATTCCAGTTTACGAAACATTATCACACTTTATTTTATATTCCAATTTTTGAACTAAACTCATTATTTTCTTTTAAAACGATTACCCGTTTCCCTTCCTTATTCAAATTCCAATTTGGATTCATATTTCAAATCTAAATTCCCTTTAGAGATATTTCATTTGCCAAAATATTTCCTTTAAACCATTTTTCACTTTAATTGTGAATATATTTCTTTTATAATCAAATCAGTTTATTTCGTACTTATAAATAATATCTTAAACCCAAATTCTATTTATAACTTCTATTCAGATTTTCCATACCAATCTCATTTGTATTGCAATCATTTAAAATCTCGTTTATGATTTCCTTATAAATTTGCTAAGTTCAAATCTCAATTCAAATATTGGTTTCAAAACCATTTCCACTTTTCCATATGAATTTAAATTTGAATTTATATTTCATTTTATCCACTATTCAATAATCCATTTAATTTATACTCTTATTTACAAACGTCTTCTTGATTTATTCATTTGAGCATGTTTCTATTTTCAACCCTATTCGAAATTTTATCTCTATTTTTGAAATAAATTCCATTTTTAAATCCCAATTTCCCTTTTTACGTTCAAAAATATTTTACGGTATCTAAAATACAAAGTTTCTAGGCCTGGGTAATTCAAACACAACATACTCGATCACGAATTATATAACACATCATACATCACAATCAAATAAAAACAGTAATATAAATGTTGAGGAATCCTGTAACACCCCACACCCGCTAAGGTCACTCACTAAGGGAATGCCTTAACTTCGGTGGAGTATTTTAAGTGAATATAGAACAGAAAAATTACAACAAGACAGATATAAGTAATACTTGAAATTTAAAACATCATTTCATTGCAGCAGAAGGTAAACATGTTTGGTTACATATCAAAAACCAACAAGAGTCAAGTACAAAATATCCATCTCGATAAAAACATAAGTACATAATCCCACTACATACTAATAGCCATAATAGAAAAGATAAGCTGAGCTTTACATCAACGGTCCAAGCTCCAAAAGATAGATAAAGCAATCTGATCAAAGCCCACTAGTGCTAGGCCCAACCTGAGGACCTGAGGGGGGAAAAAGATAAAAACAACGAGGTCAGACATAAGTCTGAGCGAGTCCTATAACTTTAACAATACAATCATTAAAGTAATTAGGGTATGATATAAACTTGGTACGGTAACGACTGGGGATAAATGACTACACTAAGCAGCCAACTAGACATAGGAAGAACAAAGATAACGGTAAAGACGCATCTACCCACCCAAGGATAATTACTAAACTGCACCACACTAGTCATTCCTAACTTAAAGGTTGATCCCACCCAAGGACTTAGAAAATTTAACTAGTAGTTTCGTGTACCCCTAGCTGACCACATAGGTGCCGTCTGCCCCTATCTCCACTAGGTGTACCCACTACTCCCCAAGCGATCGGCTCCCTAACGTAGATACCCGTGCTGGCCCCACAGTGGGGTGTATCATTCCCCAAGGTGGCAACCCGATACCAACACTGATGCACGGCTTATACCTACACGATGCAACAACGTCTTACCTACCAGCCCGGGTCCACACACGCATATGAAACCCGTTGGACTTGCGTTGCCACGCTAACCCGTTTTGGCCTCTTATAGTCAAACCCAGTATGCGTGTCCCGTCCTCGACTTGGGTCGAGCCCACAAAGATACATATGGGTTACTGGTTGAAATGGGCCCCCACAAGCTACCCACCTAAGCTTGCTCCCTCTAGTGTATCCCACTTAACCCTTTAATCATGTTTAATTACATGTTCCACTTTGGTTAAGTATTCTAATCGTATTTTCTATTGCCACCCAAGGCAACCCCTAGATTTTCCACATGCCACCCAAGGCACCCACTTAACCCCTCATGCCCCACTACATGCTTATCTGGTTAAGTGTTTCTTAATTGATTAAGACCGTAACCTTTGCAAAGACCTCTCACATTAGACTATCTTTTATGGCAGCTGGATTTGCCGGTCGGGTCCGGGCAGCCTTACGCCATAACCGAGTCTAACCTCGTGTCTTTACACTTGTCACGTATTTAGTTTATGCCTAAGACCTCTCACATTGGGCCAATCATTTGTAGCCGCTGGATTTGCCGGTCGGGTCCGGGTAGTCTTATGCGACAAAAGGGTCCAACCTCGTGTCTTAGTCGATTAATTACACCTAATTAATCACCCCCATATTTTGAATTAATTCTCCCTAATTAATTCCAATTTAATGATGTACATAATTGACTCAATTATGTCCATCCACTTATGGTATGCGACATCATACAAATTTCACCACAATTTTGTTAACATGAATATTAACCCCATCGTTCCCCACGTAATACGCTAACATGGCATACTTAAAACGGAAGATTCATCACAAATACAATGAGTTCAACTTAGCATAACATTAGCATCAACATGGGTTTTAAAGGTGTCAACTTGCATATATGACCATAGCATCAAACCCAACTAGCATAAATAATCAACCCAAACTTGCATGAATCACATATGTCATAAAGAGGGTAACTTGCATAGATGTTCATGTCATAGACCTATCATAAAGGGATAAACTTGCATACATGTCATAGGTGTAAAAAGGGATGAACTTGCATATGTTACTCATATCATAAAAAGGGGTAAACATGCATATATATGCATGACATACAAAGGGGTAAACTTGCATATGTATGCATATCATCCAAAGGTGTAAACTTGCACATGTTACTTGCATATAATCAAACACCAAACTTGCATAACATGTCATATATGAACTTGCATATAATCAAACACCAAACTTGCATAACATGTCATATATGAACTTGCATATAATCAAACACCAAACTTGCATAACATGTCATATATGAACTTGCATATAATCAAACACCAAACTTGCATAACATGGTGTCATAATGGATCAATGTTTATCATAGTGATTTGCATAACTAGCATCATGAACATATAGCATAAAACTTGCATAACTAGCATCATGGACATATAGCATAAAACTTGCATAACTAGCATCATGGACATATAGCATAAAACTTGCATATCTAACATCATGAGCACAAAGCATATGATAACATAACTTGCATTGATCCACATTCATAACCATAACCTCATTACATCCTATCATAATTAGTTTAGCAATTGCTTGTTAAAGGCATAAAAACTCACAACTTGTTGATTAGCATTCCTATGAAGAAGATTAAGTTGCTAGAGTTGATTAGAAGTTGATTTGAGAAGCTATCTTCTTCTAAAATTTGATGGAGGCTCCTTCTAATTGCATTTTGACGGCATGACGGCCTTGTATCTATTTTTAGTATGGATTAGGGTAGTCTTAGGGTGTATTTATAGATTTAGGATGTAGTTTAGGCCCTTAGATTAACCCTAATTTAGGTTAGAGCCGTCAGATTTCGTCACAAGCCCCAAAACACAGCCCAAACCCCAAAACGGTGCACCCAGGCCAATCTGGCCGAACAAGCCAGGTTGCCCCCTGTGTCGACAGGGGTGTCGACACTACTGTCGACACACCCCAGCTGGGTGTCCACTCCCCAGTCGACACGGGGATCGACCTGGTGCTGGGCGGGAATTTTCCCGCCCAGTCTGTTTTGGCTGAAAATTCAAATTTTGAATTTTCCTGAATTCCGGGCTGAATTTTCTGAAAACTTTGTTGGGCCATAACTGGGTCATACGGACTCCAAATCACGCAAACTCGGACTCTATCTCAACCAGAATTCCGAGACAAACACAATGGCGCAACCCGTTTCCCTTAATTCCCATATCTGGGATTAGTTATTCTTTAATTTGTGAATGTTAATATTAACTGAAATTCGGGGTGTTACATTCTCCCCTACTTAAAGGATTTCGTCCCCGAAATCTCTAAGTCAAGAAGAACGTATCCTATCAACCAAACAACCATCTACTAAACCATCAAACACTGGCATCCATTGTCCTTAAAGTTTCTAATGCTGTATGAACATATGCAAAAAGTGTGTGTATATGTTCCCTGTCTAATGCAAAATCAGGCGGTCTACTGATTCAGTTGACCTCCTTAATGCAAACCATGATAGTGCCATGCATCCAATATGTATGCGAAAGAACCATATCGACACATACTGTCTCTACATGAGTGCACAATCATACACCAAAATGCATCATCCATATGATAACACAACCATTATACATCCATAAATATAGCTACCTACACATAATTATATGCAATATGCAATATGAAATGACTGAGCCGATCTAGTGTCTAAAGTGTGTGTATATGCATCCACGAGCAACCACTAGCAAACACTTGCATCCACATGCATCCATCAATCATAACATGTCTCAAACACATGTTTCAACCATAGGTTTACCCTATCTACAGGTCAAAGGTACTAACGAGAGGACATACTAAAGATAAGATAAGCACAAGATAAGCGATAAAGGAGAAGTTAAAAGACATACCCTCAAAAAGGAATGGGTACAAAGAACGCATCTTCACTTCTGTCTCCCAAGTAGCGTGGCTCTCATCATCTCCCCATTGTACTTTGACTAGTTGTACCTCTCTGTTTCTCAACTTCCTAATCTCTGACCCAAGGATGCGAGTAGGAGCTCGTCGAATCGTCGTATCACGCTCTACCTCCACTTCTCTAAGCAAGCTTGGCTCTACCACCTCTGCGGTCTCATGTAGGAACTTCCTCAAATGTGACACATGGAATACATCATGTACACCACTAAGTCTTTCGGGAAAATCCACTCTATATGCCATCTGTCCAATCCTTTCCTTAATAGGAAACGGTCCTACAAACCTTGGTGCTAACTTCCCAACGGACCCAAAGCGAACAACATTCCGTAATGGAGATACTTTGACAAAACCATGTCCCCTACATTAAACTCAAGATCTGTCCTCCTCTTATCCGCGTTGGATTTCTGTCTGTTTTGCGCCGCTTTCATCCTTCTTCGAATCAAATCAATCTTTTCCGAAGTCTCTCTAACCATATCAGGCCCAAGCAAGATCTTATCCGTAGACTCCCACCAACATGTAGGTGATCGACAAGGCCTTCCATAAAGAGCTTCGAAAGGTGCCATGCCAATACTAGAATGAAAGCTGTTATTATACGCGAACTCTACCAATGGAAGATGCTCTTCCCATGTACCTCCAAAATCCAAGATACATAGCCTCAAAAGGTCTTCTAGAATACGATTCACCCTCTTGGTCTGGCCGTCCGTCTGAGGATGATATGCGGTGCTCAAACACAACTGAGTCCCTACCGCCTCTTGCAAACTCTTCCAAAACTCGCTAGTGAAGATAGGATCTCGATCGCTCACTATGCTCGAAGGTACTCCATGTAACCGAACTATCTCTCGAAGGTATAATGAAGCTAGCCATGGAGCAGTCCTCTTACTCTTCACGGGTATGAAATGGGCGCTCTTAGTAAGTCTGTCTACCACAACCCAAATTCCCGTATTACCCTTCCTCGACCTCGGTAATCCATCGATAAAATCCATCGAGACGCTATCCCACTTCCATTGCGGAACTTCCAATGGGTGAAGCAACCCACCAGGTTTCTTTTGCTCCGCCTTCACTTGTTGGCACACCAAACATCTAGCGACATACTCGGCCACATCTTTCTTCATACCGGCCCAAAAGAAAACTCGCTTCATGTCTTGGTACATCTTGTCCCCACCGGGATGAATGGTCATCTTCGAACGATGTGCATCATCAAGAACAGCCTTCTTCAAACCCTCGTCTCGCGGTACACAAAGTCTACCGTCTCTACGCAACCACCCCTTATCATCTAGGGTGTACCTACTCAAATGGCTGGATGACTCCCCCCTTATGAGCTTCTCTACTAACTCAACCAACTATGGGTCGTCCCGCTGTGCCTCGCCAATCCATCCCAAAAGAGTAGGTCTGACCTCTAAGGATGCTAGCAAACCGGGTATAAAGTCAACGGAAGGTATGAAGTCAAACATCGAGATAAATTCCAAGCTTCGTCGTTCAACGAACAATGGACTCAAGGACAACCTTTTTATGCTTAAGGCGTCTGCAACCACGTTACCCTTGCCAGGGGTATACGCTATCTCAAAATCATAGGATGCTAAGAACTTCATCCACCTTTGTTGTCTTAAGTTCAAATCCTTTTGAGAAAACAAATACTTCAAAGATTTATGGTCGGTGAACAATTCGAACCTCTCGCCAAGAAGATAATGGCGCCAAGACTTAAGCGCAAAAACAATAGCGGCCAACTCTAGATCATGTGTAGGGTAATTTTTCTCATGCGCTCTCAACTGCCTTCCACCATAGGCTATTACCCTTCCCTCTTGCATTAAGACTGCGCCTAGTCCTTTCCCACAAGCATCAGTGTAAACAACAAATGGCTTACTCCCTTATGGCAACACTAAGACTGGAGCTATGGTTAAAGCTCTCTTTAACCGTTGGAACGCATCATCACAATCTACGTCCCATGTGAAAACTAGATTCTTCTTCGTCAAGCGGGTTAATGGGGCTGATATCATCGCGAAGTCCTTGATAAACTTCCTATAGTAGCCAGCCAACCCCAAGAAACTCCTCACCTCGGTAGCATTCTTCGGAACCTTCCAATCTTGGATGGACACTACCTTCGCGGGATCCACAGCTATCCCTTCTTTGGAGACCACGTGCCCTAAGAACCGCACTTCCTTCCTCCAAAAGTGACATTTAGAGAATTCAGCCTTAAGGCTATGCACTCGAAGAGTCTCCAACACTTCCCTAAGATGTAGGGCATGCTCTTCTTCACTCTTAGAAAAGACCAAGATGTCATCCACAAAGACCACCACGAACTTATTAAGGTACTCCCTGAACACCCTACTCATCAAATCAACAAAGTATGCAGGGGCGTTCGTCAAACCAAAGGGCATCACCAGCCACTCATAGAAACCATCCGGAGTCCTAAAGGCAGTCTTCTCTATACTATCCTCAGCCACCCTCAACTGATGAAACCCCATGGCTAAGTCCAACTGCGAAAACACTGAGGCGCCAACCAACTGATCAAAGAGATCATCAATCCTCGGCAATGGGTGTCTATTCTTCTTTGTAAGCTTGTTGAGTTCTCTATAGTCTACACAAAGTCTGAGCGACCCATCCGCCTTCGTGGCAAAAACTACTGGAGCACCCCACTCCGATATACTTCGTCTTATGAACCCCTTCTCAAGAAACTCACCTACTTGCTTATGGAGTTCCCTCCTCTCACGAGGAGCCATGTGGCGCACTGGAAAAGATACTGGTTTAGCATTGTCCACCAGATATATTCGGAAGTCGATCTCCCGCTTCGGAGGTAAACCCTTCACCTCCTCAAACACATCCGAGTATTCCCGGACCACTCTAACAGATCGCAAACTCTCGACCGAAGCGTCAAGCGATTCAAGATAACTTAGCATAATAGAATTCATGGGATTACAAGAGATCTCGAGAGTGTTCCCCAAGCGGGTCATGAGCCTAACAATTCTCCTTTCGCAATCAAGAACGGCACCATTATTGGATAACCAGTCCATGCCCAAAATTAACCCATAGCCCGTGAAGCCCAAAACAAAAGCATCACATCTAAACTCAACGCTAAGTATGGAAATCTTCAAACCCAAACACATCATGGACAAATAAGTGGAGCCCCCAATTGGGTTTGAAACAACCAAGGGATCATCTACTAGACTGGTGTCTAAGTGCAGTGACTCAACTAATGATGATGAGATAAACGAATGCGATGCGCCAGAGTCAAACAAAGTACGGACAGGATGATCAAACAGAAAAACCAGACTTTCAACGGAAATAGTTCTACCTCTTTCCTAAATCGGTGGAACCGCGAGAGCCTGAACTTGCCCCCTTGCCTGACCTGGTGCCATAAGAGCCTGCACCTGTCCTCCTGAGGTAGATCCCGTCCTCTGCCCCTTCTTAGGGCAGTCCTTCACTAGATGCCCTGCTTCGCCACAGTGGAAGCAGCCAGTCTTCTTCTTCTTCCGACAATCTTTGCTTAGGTGGCCTGGTGTCCCACAATTGAAGCACTTCTTCTTTCCCTTGCCACTAATGCCTTTCCCACCCTTGTTTTGCTGTTACTGTTGAGGTCTCTTCTGATCTCCTTTCTTCTCGGGTGCCTTATTAGCATTGGGACCCTTCTCTTCCTCATGCATAAGTGCCATGTCTACTAGCTTCTCAAAGGTGGCCCCCATAGGGATGTGAGTCATAGCCAATCCATGCATCGGTTCATTCAAGCCTTTAACGAACCTCAAAGCCTTCTTCTCCGGTGTATTCACCATGTCTATGCCAAACCTTGCCAACTGATTAAACTTGTTGACATATTCCTTCACTGATAGGTTTCCTTGCTTTAGAGTCAAGAACCTTTCCATATACAGATTTTCTTCCGCCCTTGAGAGAAACTTTGCCACAAACCTTTGTCTGAAATCCGCCCAAGAGTCAACAGGGCGCTCTCCATTAGTGACCTCCCACCAGAACGAGGCCTCTCCCTTCATTAACCAAGCAGCTAACTTGACTTACTTTCCTTCTTCCATCTCAAAGATGTCTATCAACTCTTCCGTCTCCTTAAGCCAATCCCTAGCTTCCACAAAAGTTTCTGATCCTTGAAAAGGTTTCCCTCCCATAGCCTTAAATTCCTTGCAAGTCTTAGCAAAAGTATCCGAGCGAGGAGGAGGAGGAGGAAGATGGGGTGCAACTGGTGGTGGAGGAACATTTGCTGGCCCCGCAGCGGCGGCCCTAGCCTCCATCAATCTCCTATACCATACTGGTATCGCTACACCCTCCGGAAAGTTAAGATCTTCAGCCATGCTGAAACGAAAAAGGAAAGATTCAAAACGGAGAATTCGAAAGATAAAGATATGGCTATTTGGGATTATGCTTTTCTTTCAAAAACTTTTCTCTTAAAAGACATGTTTTTGAAAATACTTCTTCCAAAAATGTTTTTAGAAAAATAGTTTTTTTCCAAAAAAATTATCTGTTCTAGTAACCTTCAGCTCTGATACCATGTGTAACACCCCACAACCGCTAAGGTCACTCATTAAGGGAATGCCTTAACTTCGGTGGAGTATTTTAAGTGAATATAGAACAGAAAAATTACAACAAGACAGATATAAGTAATACTTGAAATTTAAAACATCATTTCATTGCAGTAGAAGGTAAACATGTTTGGTTACATATCAAAAACCAACAAGAGTCAAGTACAAAATATCCATCTCGATAAAAACATAAGTACATAATCCCACTACATACTAATAGCCATAATAGAAAAGATAAGCTGAGCTTTACATCAACGGTCCAAGCTCTAAAAGATAGATAAAGCAATCTGATCAAAGCCCACTAGTGCTAGGCCCAACCTGAGGACCTGAGGGGGGAAAAAGATAAAAACAACGGGGTCAGACATAAGTCTGAGCGAGTTCTATAACTTTAACAATGCAATCATTAAAGTAATTAGGGTATGATATAAACTTGGTACGGTAACGACTGGGGATAAATGACTACACTAAGCAGCCAACTAGACATAGGAAGAACCAAGATAACGGTAAAGACGCATCTACCCACCCAAGGATAATTACTAAACTGCACCACACTAGTCATTCCTAACTTAAAGGTTGATCCCACCCAAGGACTTAGAAAATTTAACTAGTAGTTTCGTGTACCCCTAGCTAACCACATAGGTGCCGTCTGCCCCAATCTCCACTAGGTGTACCCACTACTCCCCAAGCGATCGGCTCCCTAACGTAGATAACCGTGCTGGCCCCACAGTGGGGTGTATCATTCCCCAAGGTGGCAACCCGATACCAACACTGATGCACGGCTTATGCCCACACGATGCAACAACGTCTTACCTACCAACCCGGGTCCACACACGCATATGAAACCCGTTGGACTTGCGTTGCCACCGCTAACCCGTTTTGGCCTCTTATAGTCAAACCCAATATGCGTGTCCCGTCCTCGACTTGGGTCGAGCCCACAAAGATACATATGGGTTACTGGTTGAAATAGGCCCCCACAAGCTACCCACCTAAGCTTGCTCCCTCTAGTGTATCCCACTTAACCCTTTAATCATGTTTAATTACATGTTCCACTTTGGTTAAGTATTCTAATCATATTTTCTATTGCCTCCCAAGGCAACCACTAGATTTTCCACATGCCACCCAAGGCACCCACTTAACCCCTCATGCCCCACTACATGCTTATCTGGTTAAGTGTTTCTTAATTGATTAAGACCGTAAGCTTTGCAAAGACCTCTCACATTAGACTATCTTTTATGGCAGCTGGATTTGCCGGTCGGGTCCGGGCAGCCTTACGCCATAACCGAGTCTAACCTCGTGTCTTTACACTTGTCACGTATTTAGTTTATGCCTAAGACCTCTCACATTGGGCCAATCATTTGTAGCCGCTGGATTTGCCGGTCGGGTCCGGGCAGTCTTATGCTACAAAAGGGTCCAACCTCGTGTCTTAGTCGATTAATTACACCTAATTAATCACCCCCATATTTTGAATTAATTCTCCCTAATTAATTCCAATTTAATGATGTACATAATTGACTCAATTATGTCCATCCACTTATGGTATGCAACATCAAACCAATTTCACCACAATTTTGTTAACATGAATATTAACCCCATCGTTCCCCACGTAATACGCTAACATGGCATACTTAAAACGGAAGATTCATCACAAATACAATGAGTTCAACTTAGCATAACATTAGCATCAACATGGGTTTTAAAGGTGTCAACTTGCATATATGACCATAGCATCAAACCCAACTAGCATAAATAATCAACCCAAACTTGCATGAATCACATATGTCATAAAGATGGCAACTTGCATAGATGTTCATGTCATAGACCTATCATAAAGGGATAAACTTGCATACGTGTCATAGGTCTAAAAAGGGATGAACTTGCATATGTTACTCATATCATAAAAAGGGGTAAACATGCATATATATGCATGACATACAAAGGGGTAAACTTGCATATGTATGCATATCATACAAAGGTGTAAACTTGCACATGTTAC
Organism: Allium sativum; assembly: GCA_030737875.1. NCBI lineage: Eukaryota > Viridiplantae > Streptophyta > Magnoliopsida > Asparagales > Amaryllidaceae > Allium > Allium sativum. Next base: position 226,093,571 of record CM060909.1, on the reverse strand, counting down.
TTGCATATAATCAAACACCAAACTTGCATAACATGTCATATATGAACTTGCATATAATCAAACACCAAACTTGCATAACATGTCATATATGAACTTGCATATAATCAAACACCAAACTTGCATAACATGTCATATATGAACTTGCATATAATCAAACACCAAACTTGCATAACATGGTGTCATAATGGATCAATGTTTATCATAGTGATTTGCATAACTAGCATCATGAACATATAGCATAAAACTTGCATAACTAGCATCATGGACATATAGCATAAAACTTGCATAACTAGCATCATGGACATATAGCATAAAACTTGCATATCTAACATCATGAGCACAAAGCATATGATAACATAACTTGCATTGATCCACATTCATAACCATAACCTCATTACATCCTATCATAATTAGTTTAGCAATTGCTTGTTAAAGGCATAGAAACTCACAACTTGTTGATTAGCACTCCTATGAAGAAGATTAAGTTGCTAGAGTTGATTAGAAGTTGATTTGAGAAGCTATCTTCTTCTAAAATTTGTTGGAGGCTCCTTCTAATTGCATTTTGACGGCATGACGGCCTTGTATCTATTTTTAGTATGGATTAGGGTAGTCTTAGGGTGTATTTATAGATTTAGGATGTAGTTTAGGCCCTTAGATTAACCCTAATTTAGGTTAGAGCCGTCAGATTTCGTCACAAGCCCCAAAACACAGCCCAAACCCCAAAACGGTGCACCCAGGCCAATCTGGCCGCACAAGCCAGGTTGCCCCCTGTGTCGACAGGGGTGTCGACACTACTGTCGACACACCCCAGCTGGGTGTCGACTCCCCAGTCGACACGGGGGTCGACCTGGTGTTGGCGGGAATTTTCCCGCCCAGTCTGTTTTGGCTGAAAATTCAAATTTTGAATTTTCCTGAATTCCGGGCTGAATTTTCTGAAAACTTTGTTGGGCCATTACTGGGTTATACGGACTCCAAATCATGCAAACTCGGACTCTATCTCAACCAGAATTCCAAGACGAACACAATGGCGCAACCCGTTTGCCTTAATTCCCATATCTGGGATTAGTTATTCTTTAATTTGTGAATGTTAATATTAACTGAAATTCGGGGTGTTACAAATCCAGTTGGATTCCTCCAACCTGTTTCCCTGCATCCACAGATGTTACTCACATCAATAATATTAATTTCACATTAATATGAAATATCATGGTAAACAGAATTAATAATCGATCAATGATATAATTATATCAACCATTTTTATCAACCATTCATCCAAACAACCATCACACAATATAAAATTACTATAAATAAATTTAAAACTCGTTTATATAAAAATATAAACAAACTAGAGTTAGTGAGTTTACTCACTTTGGTTCGCAGTTGACAGTTCAGCTACTATTTCATTTAAAATCAAACAGACGTTTGATATTATCATGAAATTCCAGTAGCTTTGTTCTTAAAAACCCAGTTCCACAATGTAGATTTCGTCGCTATGATTCTAACTTGACCGGTCTAGTCCAATTCTGTTCATGCAATAAAAGGTTACCTGTGTTTTAATTAACATGGTTTAAATTAAATTAATCAACTAAATAATTCCTTAATTATATAATTAGGTTCACTAATTACATTTTTATTTAAAACAACCCAAGCCGTTCAAATTTTCACCTCGCTCCTATTGTTCACGCCTGTTTCCTTATATTTTCGTTCGCACGTACTCAACTCGGTAAATTCCAATTGCTAATTGTAGCCTAAACCTTAACCCAGTTTAAAAATTAATGACCATTTAATATTAATAATGTAAGTAACTAATGAAATATAATTCTATTTGCAATTACTTTGGTTAGGCATAAATGGGTCGGCCAAATCCTTTGTCCACTTCCTTTCCTGTTTGTCCATCATTCACGATTTTGCTTCCTACATCGTCCTAAAAGAACGTTTTCATTAACTATACTATCCCTTAATTTAATTATAATTAAAATAATTAATTACATTACAATTATCTTTACCCAGACCAACTCGTCCTCATGTTTTCATTTCGATACCGCTATTTCACCTTTCCCAGCTACTGCTGCGCATCTGGAATGAGACTCTCCCTTTCACGCACACATCCTTTTTCGTTCATGCATTTCCATTTCATCTTTAACGATGGCCAAAACCCAAATTCCTTCGGCCCATGCTCCCCCCTTCAACATATTAAACCAGTTTCTTATCCACCTGAGCATGTCTCGCCAGATATTTCCCTGGTCAAATATCTTTGCTTCAATCATCACCGTACTACATTGTTTGCTACTGCAACCTCTTTTATAAACCCATCCAAGAATGGGTATTCTCCTCCTCCCCAGTACACGCGACTACCACATCTCCACATACAATTCTCACGTAACTTGTGACGATCCCAAAATCCGTGTGACGGTATTAAGGATAATCATTGGGATATAACACATCAATCATCATAGCAGAGAACAGATAAAGCAAAAACAATAAATAGAATAATTTTACATGGGTATGATAGCAGAATCACAACATGTAACAACATCAGAATAGCACAGCGTAGGATATAACTTAATAAATAAAAGGGAAATGATCAGTCACCATCGCCAGAGGCGGGATATATACATGCAGTGAGACATAATAAGGGTATCGGTCTACATCGCCGAAGGCGGTACATTTACATACGATAATAAGTACTGAAAGTAAAGCAGTCTGCATCGCCTGTGGCGGAATCATAATATAAGTACAATAATGGCGGAAAATGTCAAAGTCATCTCGGTGAAGTCAGCCTCGCCATGAGCCAAAATGCACTCCATACAACAGTGCTGAGCCAAAAACAACCTGTCACCTGTGAACTAGGCTGCCCGTGTGAAAATAAGGGCACCCGCGTTTGCAAAGTGAAACAAACAACGAGTCAGTCATGGGGACTGGTATAAGAAATCTACTTAACAGTCTAAACAACATTAATAAGCAAATCATAGGACCACGCCACTTTCGCGGAACGGGTTTACTCCAGTGATTGCTGGTGCATTTAAAACAAAGTAAATTCTTTAAAACAACGCAATGCTTTTAAACAGAATGAAGCCATTATAAGACTCAAGTCCCATCATACAATGCAACGCAAGCCGGAGGATAGAGTTTTACCTTATAATGGCCAAATATGCTTAATACGTGTAAAGCAAAATCATTTGATATTATTACTAGTGCATATATATTTCAAAAACGAATAGCATCATAAATATCAATCATAGGCGACATGAGCGTCCCATGCCACTATGTCGCCATACATAAGTTACAATCGAATCCGTTATCTCGTATTGGAAATTGGATTTCCGTCATGAGTCGAAGCAAGGGGCAAGCTCCTCTCCGCTTCGAGACACTCTAGCAAATGCCTCAGGACTACACACTCTGGGTAACCCCTGGATCCTCCAAGGCCGGTCCTCCCTTACGTTTGAGGATTAATTATTCCTGAACACACGTTTCCCGGTCCTTACAGACCTATAATCGAGGCGCCTCGCATTCCAACAACCACATAGGTGAAAAGTAAATATATATGTCAGGGCTGGCAGGTCACTGACATCACCATAGGTAGAAAGAAATGTCATGCACTCCTTGGGTCCTTATCCCGTTTTTAACTCATACCGAGGTGTGAGGCTCGCGAATCCACGCTATACACAAAGCCAGGCTACGTAGGCCGTGCTTTGATCATCAAACCCAAGACTTTGCTTTGCAACAGAAGCCTTGATCATAGCATCTTGGCATGCCACATAGGCAATCCACTCCATACGACTGATTTCTATCGATATATAACCTCTGAGCTCGTACGTCTCAGAGAAGGGCGTTAAGCAAAAGAATAGATTCTCCGCTGCCAAACAGATATATATTTAACAGAGATCAATCAGTATAGAAAAAAATCCAATGTCAGACACACAGTCCATTTACAAGTCCGTTCTGGGTCTGAACGAAACCGGAGGCGTCAAATTCCTCGTATATCCGTCCAATCAACACATACGTTCAGACGGCTACTACTTCCGTTCCTTCACAGTAGCTACTCCAGTCAGGAACCTCAGCAGCGCCTATCCAACCGATACGAAGATCGTCGGTCTTGAATCGTCTTTGTATTTTCCAATTCGAATCGCTCGATCAATTATTTTAAGTGAGGGTTAGCTCGGCCTTTTCAAATAATTCACGTAATTAGAATTTAAATCAATTCTTTCCATGGTTATATTATTCGACATCCATATTTCAGTTCTTTAGTGTTATTTTCGTGTCAAACACATACAACCATCAAATATCAAACAGATCAAGCTAAATTGGTTTATTTCCAATCTATGTTGCTTATAATATTTTATAATGATTTTTCGCCATTTTTATTTATTTAAAAATGGCCATATTTAATTAAACGACGTTTCAGGTCGTGCCGTGGCACTGTTTTTCCCCTAATTTGTTTTACACATATCGGAAAATCTAACCGTTGGATCTCTACAAAGTTTATATCAGTGGGAAGATATTCCCAAAGCGAACCCAATGGTTCCAGTTTCGTGAAAATCCGACGGTCGGATCTTCCACACTAGTCGTTTGAAGTTACGGTTTCCAAATTCGAACTGCAGCGTCGTTATTCGATTTAATTTAATTATATTTATATTTATATATAAATATAAATGATTCTGGCGCTGTTTTTCCTCAGATTTGAATTAAACATTCCAGACAATCCAACCGTTGGATTTTTACAAGGTTGGTGCCGTTGGAAAGATATTTCCAAGGCGAACCCAGCGGTTGCGGTTTCGGGAAAATCCGATGGTCGGATTTCTTGTACTAATCGTTTCAAATTTCGATTCCAAAACACGAACTGCACGGCTTCGATTCCTTTTAATTCTATTTATATTTATATATATAAATATAGTTCATTCCTTTATTTCAAATATAATTCATTCATTTATTTCAACATCGTTTTCACTTCAAATATTTCACTAATGCCTCAATATTTCGAAAAATTTCGCCATAACCTCCTTTGTACGGGAAGGGGTTTGGAAATTTATTGGGCCGTGTTAGGTACCCAATAAATCCTATAAAGCATCCACATATTTATAGTGATATATTCTGGTGTTTACGGGGGAGCGTGTATAGATAATAACTCCAGAGAATAAATTCTCATCACCCCGCTCCGTGTTGAAATAAATAGTCCATGTGCCGTATCTAATGACTAGAGAGACGTGATTATTGTCAACTCCAGACCCGTGTGGGGTTTTTATTAATCTGGCAATTTATCGTTATATTTTATATAGTCCATATCAGTCATCAGTTCAACCTGTAGTATAAAATCATCGCCATACAAGCCTCTCGCTCGTATGGTAAATCTTCCACCTCGTCACACCAGCTCCAAATGCTTATGTGGAATATAATGAAGTATGCCTATCGTCAAGAAGTATGCCATGTAGTGTAGTTCAAAATTAATTGTTACTATCCTATGGCGATGTTTATTATTTCACACAGAATAACCAGCACTCCGCATCCAATGGCATTCACAGGAGTTGATATAAAAATAAAATTGCGCAGCCAACTCATCAAGGCTTACCTATTTGTCGGGCACGCAAATAATTTCTTTACTCTACAGCTAATCCATTTGCCTAGTTAAACACATGTATATATATGCAGAACAAAGCTAATAATAATATTTCTAGCAAACTATTATTTATTTCAACACGTGTGTATTTTTATCAAAGCGTATACATGATAAAAGAAATATTTTTATCATCAAAAATATTTATTCAACACGTGAATGTTTTTAACCCTTCATATTCACAATAAAAATGTAGTTTTTATTGTCTATTCATTTTATTTTAAATTACGATAACATTCAACACATGAATTTCAACTCGACGAACGAATCTCAATTCAACACATGAATATTCTCTATAGTTTGTATATATATATAAAAATGTGATTTTTATCGTTAAATCTATTTGTTTAAATTCGAATAATATTCAACACATGAATTTCAACTCAACAAATGAATTTCAATTCAACACATGAATATTCCCTATAGTTTGTATATATATAAAAATATGATTTTTATCATTAAATCTATTTGTTTAAATTCGAATAATATTCAACACATGAATTTCAACTCAATGAATGAATTTCAATTCAACACATGAATATTCCCTATAGTTTGTATATATATAAAAATGTGATTTTTATCGTTAAATCAATTTGTTTAAATTCGAATAATATTCACCACATGAATTTCAACTCAACGAATGAATTTCAATTCAACACATGAATATTCCCTATAGTTTGTATATATATAAAAATGTGATTTTTATCGTTAAATCTATTTGTTTAAATTCGAATAATATTCAACACATGAATTTCAACTCAACGAATGAATTTCAATTCAACACATGAATATTCTCTATAGTTTGTATATATATAAAAATGTGATTTTTATCGTTAAATCTATTTGTTTAAATTTGAATAATATTCAACACATGAATTTCAACTCAACGAATGAATTTCAATTCAACACATGATTATTCTCTATAGTTTGTATATATATAAAAATGTGATTTTTATCGTTAAATCTATTTGTTTAAGTTCGAATAATATTCAACACATGAATTTCAACTCAACGAATGAATTTCAATTCAACACATGAATATTCCCTATAGTTTGTATATATATAATAATGTGATTGTTATCGTTAAATCTATTTGTTTAAATTCGAATAATATTCAACACATGAATTTCCACTCAACGAATGAATTTCAATTCAACACATGAATATTCTCTATAGTTTGTATATATATAAAAATGTGATTTTTATCGTTAAATCTATTTGTTTAAATTCGAATAATATTCAACACATGAATTTCGACTCAGCGAATGAATTTCAATTCAACACATGAATAATGGTTTCAACATATGTAATTAATTTCAACGAATGAAAATTATTCTAACACATGAATATTTCAGAAAATTTCGGCAGCATAACGGCAGGGTAGTTAAAACCGGGACCGTCCCTAGTACGGCTCCTCGCTCTACCTTAAAACCTCGCGGTTTTTGACAATGGGGATCATGCATCTAGTTCGCACGCAGGCGGCATGTTTTATTTTCAATTCCACAATCCTATTCTAATTTGTTTCAACCACAAGAGGTTATTTTTCAACCACAAAGGTATTTTTCAACCACAATATCAACCACAAACAATTATTTCCAACCATTCGTCATACCATATAATATCACGCCAATCACAAGCAATAAATATCGTCCATGGTCTGTGGACGAGGGGAGTATATATATATATATATATTATTTCTATAATTCACTTGCATTTCATCAGAATAGCATATATGTTTCATTCAATGCTTGTATAATTTATACTTCGCTAATATAACTTATACAACACATGTACATGAGGTATACAATGCGTATACAATTTACACTTCGCTTATATAATTTATACAACACGATTCCATTCACACAATTTAGTTTAAATTCCTCAAATTGGTTTTAGTAGTGCTAAAAATCGTAGGAAGATCAGAAAAATCCGCGGCTTCTGCTAGATGGTAGAGAGCCTCCCTGCGGTCCCGATGTTTCCTGTTTCATCGAATTTCGTTAACACACTAAAAAGATATGATTTTTCAAAGTTTTGCAACACTTAAAAGTGTTATTTTCAATTCAGAAATTCAAAGCAAAAGGGTTTGCAAAGCTTCAAAACTAGGTTTTGAATTTAAATCAAAACCGTACCTCGTTGTCCCGATCAGACTATACAGCGTCGAAGGGCTACGAACAGGCTTCCTATCAACGGTGGTGGCGGCGAACTCGGTGGCTCAAGCGACGATCGGCGGCGGCAGAAAGGGGCGAACTTCCTCGAGGTAGAACGACGCGAATACTGCACGGTTTCTGTCGAGGGTTGTTTTGATTTGAAGAGGGGAGGAAGGCGATCGGAATTGCTAACTGGAGGCGGCGGCGATATTGACTGTGGCGGCGGCGATCGAGGTGGGAAGGTCTTGAACGATTTCCGTCGTTCGTTCTGGGGGCCGATCGATTTTTCTGAAGTTAGAGAAAATGAAAGATATTTTCTAATTTATTATATTTTTAAATTCCTATAATACCCCTTCTAGCGAACGTACACCAATTTCAACCCAACGACTGTCGCCCCCAGCTAAATACCCCCATTCCGGACACAATGGGATATGTTTCGTTGGCCAATTCGACTGTTACAGTCAGTTATTTTTCAAATTAAAGCATAAAACATTTTATATTCAATCTGAACGTACATTTCAATTTGCCAGGGCCGCAAACTGAATCGAAAAATTCCAGAAAAATAAATCTAGCTTTGTTTTGACGATACGGTCCCAACAAAACCAGTTTCGTCGAATTCTGAGCTCATATGCAAAATGTCCATTTTCAGGTCGATCCATTTTAACAGAAATTGACCAATCACATTTTCTTTTGCCCCGCTCACATACTAGCTTCAAAAATTATGAAATTTGAAACCAAGCAATAATTTGACATCCCGGACCCAACAAAAGTGGTTTCGTCGAATTCCGAGGTCGTATGCAAAATATCTATTTTCAAGGGCTATATATTCTATATAGCGACCTTTCTGAAAATTCATTTGGCCATAACTTTTGATTCCCGTTATGAAACTTCGATTTTTCAGATTCGTTAGAAAGGTATTCATAAACAGATTTAAATATTTTCAGTTTCACTAAAATCTGTTATATTTTCCACCCGGTACAGTCAGACCAAGTTTGTCTTCAAATTTTCAAACTGCCTTACTATTCCCAATTCATTATTTTATTGAAATACGCTATTTCAATTGTTCAAATTCTTTGACAATAACCAATTTTAAAAAATTTAAATTGGTTCACATTTTCCGGGTTATTACAATCTCCCCCACTTAAAACTTTTCGTCCTCGAAAAGGAAATAACAGCAAAGTAAAAAACATAATGTAAATGCAAAGTATTGTAAAGGTACCTTGCACCGGAGTTAGTCAGAGATGTCCACTCTGCATTTGGGGTAGGCTTGTTTAATGCTTTCCTCAGTCTCCCAAGTACAGTATATAGGATCACTACTCAACTGCACTTTAACTAAATGAATCTTTTTGCTCCTTAGCTCTCTAGTTTCTTTGCCAACGATCTTTAATGGCTCTCTTCTGAGCGCTAATTCTGGAGTTATGTCTATATCCTGTTGCGCTGCTTCTTCTACAACAAGATCCGGATCATAAACATGTTTTCTGAGTTGAGACACGTGGAACACATCATGTACTCCAGGCAACCAATCAGGTAATGAAACCCTATATGCCAGAGTTCCAATCCGTTCAAGTATAGGAAAGGGACCAATAAATCTCGGTGCCAACTTCCCAGTCTTGCCAAATCTGATTACTCCCCGCATCGGAGAAACTCTTAAATAAACATAATCGCCAACGGCAAATGATAAGTCTCTTCTTCTCGCATCAGCATAACTTTTCTATCGGCTTTGCGCGGTTTTCAATCGCTTCTTAATGAAATCGACTTTATCTGATGCTTCTCGAATCATATCGGGCCCTAACACAAGTCTGTTGCCAGGTTCTACCCAACATGCGGGAGATCTGCACGGTCTACCGTATAACGCTTCAAATGGAGACATTCCCAAACTTGCTTGATAGCTATTGTTATAAGAGAATTCGGCTAAATGTAAGTGATCTTCCCATGAGCCTCTAAAATCAATAACGCAAGCCCACAGTAAATCTTCTAGAATTCTATTCACCCGCTCAGTTTGGCCGTCTGTCTGAGGGTGATAAGCGGTGCTTAGATTCAATTTGGTTCCCAATTCCGTCTGGAATGCTTCCCAGAATTTGCTAGTAAATAGGGGATCTCTATCAATGACTATATTGAGCGGTACTCCATGCAGTTTAACTATTTCTTTGAAGTAAATTGTGCTAAACTTTGAGCCGTTCTGTTGGATCGGACAGGTATGAAATGGGCAGTCTTCGTGAAGCGATCTACGATCACCCATATACTGTCGTTTCCTTTCTTAGTTCGAGGCAATCCATCAATGAAGTCCATCGAAATTTGCTCCCACTTCCATCCTGGAATTTCTAATGGTTGCAATAGTCCAGCCAATTTCTGCTGATCGCTCTTAACTAGCTGACAAGTGGAGCATCTGCTAACATATAATGAAATATCTCTTTTCAAAGCCCTCCACCAGAATGTGCGCTTGATATCGTTATACATTTTGCTCACACCGGGATGGATACTGAGTTTAGACTTGTGACATTCATCAAGTACTTCCCTTCTGAGCTCAGGAATTTCTGGCACACAAATTCGCCCTCGTAATCTTAGGACCCCTTGGATATCTAGGCTAAAATCTGAGGGTTTTCCTTCTCGGATCCGCTGGCTAATCCTTTTAATAAATTAATCGTCTTTCTGTAGAATAGTAATCTTATCTTCTAAGAAAGAAGTAATGATAAAACTGGCGATGATTTCATTCTTTCTACTGAGCGCATCTGCGACAACATTGGCTTTCCCCGGAGTGTATAGAATCTCAAAATCGTATGCTGCAAGGAATTCTAACCAACGCTGTTGTCTCAAGTTTAGATCTTTCTGAGTGAATAGATATTTCAATGATTGATGATCGGTAAACAGCTCGAACTTCTCACCCAATAAATAATGCCTCCAGATTCTTAAAGCAAACACGATAGCTAATAACTCAAGATCATGAGTTGCATAGTTTCTTTCATGCGGCTTCAGCTGACGGCTGGCATAAGCGACCACTTGGCCTTTTTACATTAATACTGCGTCAAGCCCTCTAATAGAAGCGTCTGTCCATACAGTTAAGTCTTGGTTGCCTTCTATAATTGTCAATACTGGAGCAATTGTCAATTTCAGTTTCAGCTCCTGGAAAGCTTCTTCACATTCGGGAGTCCATTTGAATTTTTCATGCTTCTTCGTAAGCTTTGTCAATACACCAGATATCTTTGAAAAATCCTGAACGAATTTCCGATAGTAACTAGCCAATCCAAGGAAACTTCGAACTTCTGTGGGGGTAGTAGGTTGTTTCCAGTTCTGAATCGCTGTAATTTTGCTTGGATCTACAGCAATCCCATTCTTTGATACGACATGGCCAAGGAACTTAACTTCATCCTGCCAGAAGACACACTTAGAAAATTTAGCTTTCGAGACATTTCTCCTCAGAATTTTCAACACTTGTTCTAAATGTTTTGCATGCTCGCCTTCCGACTTGGAGTATATTAAAATGTCATCGATGAAGACTAGCACAAATTTATTCAATACACCACAGAACACTCTATTCATAAGATCGACGAAGTATGCCGGAGCGTTACACAAGCCGAACGGCATTACTAACCATTCGTAGAATAAATCGGGACCCCTGAAGGCTGTCAAAGGAACATAGTCTTCGGCTATACGTAATTGATGGAAACCTGTAGCTAGGTCCATTCTGGAGAATACTGTCGCTCCATTTAATTGATCTAACAGATCATCTATACGTGGCAAGGGATATTTGTTCTTTAGTGTCTGCTTATTGAGATCTCGGTAATCAACGCAAAGTCTTAGAGTACCGTTTGATTTCGGGACAAATACTACTGCTGCTCCACAAGCTGAAAGCTCAGTCTGATCAGACCTTTCCAAAGCAATTCTCGGGTTTGACTACCTAACTCTTCTTTTTCTTTCGGGGACATTCTTCTAATTGGATGTACTACTGGTCAGGCGTTAGGAATTAGATCTATTCTGAATTCAATCTCTCTTTGCGGTGGTAAGTTTTCTACTTCTTCAAACACATCCGCATAGTTTTTAACGACCGGTATCTTTTTTAATGAGGTGGGAGTAACTTCCAAAGAAGACCAAAATTCTGTTCTATTAATTTCTGAACCGTGACATGGTATAGTGATATGCCCAAGTTTTGTTTTAACTTTCACGATTCTTTCGGCACATCTAACTTAGGCCATATATTTTGTTAACCATTCCAAACCGAGAATAACATCGAATTCCAATAAATTCATGACTATTAAGTTGATGGGAAACTTGTAGAAGGAATAGGAGATAGGCACTCTGCAGTATGAACTGAGAACAGTAGAACCTCCTATCGGGTTTTGAACATTAATTGATTCTTTAAGATCTCTTACTTTTAACTTTAACTTACTAACAGTGTTACTAGAAATGAAGCTACGTGATGCACCAGTATCAAAAAGTACAGAAACAGGAATATTTTTAATGGTAAGGGTACCTCCCAAGACGTCGGGTTTACCTGATCCATCGGTGATAGCTGGCGGAGTCTCCCCGTCATACACATGAGCCACTTGTGCATTCTGCTTCAGAGGACAATTCCTGCTATAGTGCCCTTTCTTATGGCAGTTGTAGCATTCGGCTGAGCTGTGGTCTGGATTTGCCTTTATCTTCTCGGGGCTTTGCACACATTAGAAAAATGTCCTGTCTTCCCGCAGTTGTAGCAGCTCCCTTTCGGTATCTTTCCAGATTTCTGAGTAGCGGCCGCTGTAATGCTAGACTCTGGCTGATCTGCTGAAGCTTTGCGCTTATTTCCAGCTTGGCTTTTGGCGCGGTCTTGGTTGGAGTGTCTTTCATCCATATCTTCATAATTGCCGGCCATTTCTACTAATTCTGAGAATGAGAGTTTGATGTTGCTCATGGCTCTGTCATGGTACTTGCACCGTAGCCCAAATATAAACCTCTTGTTCTTAGCTTTGTTGGTCATAATAAGCTCTGGAGCGTAGCGCGACAACTATGTGAATTTATTGAGGTAATCTTGGATAGAGAGATCTCCCTGCTGGAGATTAGCAAACTGCTCTCGCATCCGCTCTAAGGCCTGCTCAGGTACAAACTTCTCGTTGAACATGGTCTTGAATTGCTCCCAGGTCCTAACAGTACCTGCTGCATCTTCTGAGGTGATGGCATCCCACCACAACTCTGCTTCCTCCTGTAAGAGCCAGATACCTAGTCGTGCTTTGTTATTGGTCCCCAATCCCATGCCTTCAAAGATCTTTTCACAGGTCTTTAACCAAGCAATAGTTTCTGTCACTGTACCGAGGCCAGAAAAGGGTTTTCCCCCAAGGTTCCTATATCTCTTCGCTACTCTGTCTAGCTCAAAGTCCTGGGGTGCTGGTGGCTGAATAATAGGGCCCTCCTCAACTACGGGGATATTCCCCCATCCTCCTGCTATGCCTGCTCGGCCTCCACGGCCACCTATGGCTGCTGCTGCTCGTGTAGCCATCAGAGAGAGTACTGTATAAGCAATAAAAGAGTCAAGCTCACAGAATTGATAACTTTCATATATGATAAAGCAGGGGAACATAAGGCAAGGTAATGATGTACTGATCAAATTGTTTTGCTAATCTGCTTAGCTCATTCTAGGACATCACTAATCCTATCTCTAATGAGCTACTCGCCTTAGAACACTACTGATTCTATTCTGACGAGGTGTTTAATGTGTTAGATCCCAGAACTAAGGTTAACCAAAGCTCTGATACCAACTGTGACGATCCCAAAATTCGTGTGACGGTATTAAGGATAATCATTGGGATATAACACATCAATCATCATAGCAGAGAACAGATAATAGCAAAAACAATAAATAGAATAATTTTACATGGGTATGATAGCGGAATCACAACATGTAACAACATCAGAATAGCACAGCGTAGGATATAACTTAGTAAATAAAAGGGAAATGATCAGTCACCATCGCTAGAGGCGGGATATATACATGCAGTGAGACATAATAAGGGTATCAGTCTACATCGCCGAAGGCGGTACATGTACATACGATAATAAGTACTGAAAGTAAAGCAGTCTGCATCGCCTGTGGCGGAATCATAATATAAGTACAATAATGGCGGAAAATGTCAAAGTCATCTCGGTGAAGTCAGCCTCGCCATGAGCCAAAATGCACTCCATACAACAGTGCTGAGCCAAAAACAACCTGTCACCTGTGAACTAGGCTGCCCGTGTGAAAATAAGGGCACCCGCGTTTGCAAAGTGAAACAAACAACGAGTCAGTCATGGGGACTGGTATGAGAAATCTACTTAACAGTCTAAACAACAGTAATAAGCAAATCATAGGACCACACCACTTTCGCGGAACGGGTTTACTCCAGTGATTGCTGGTGCATTTAAAACAAAGTAAATTCTTTAAAACAACGCAATGCTTTTAAAAAGAATGAAGCCATTATAAGACTCAAGTCCCATCATACAATGCAACGCAAGCCGGAGGATAGAGTTTTACCTTATAATGGCCAAATATGCTTAATACGTGTAAAGCAAAATCATTTGATATTATTACTAGTGCATATATGTTTCAAAAACGAATAGCATCATAAATATCAATCATAGGCGACATGAGCGTCCCATGCCACTATGTCGCCATACATAAGTTACAATCGAATCCTTTATCTCCTATTGGAAATTGGATTTCCGTCATGAGTCGAGGCAAGGGGCAAGCTCCTCTCCGCTTCGAGACACTCTAGCAAATGCCTCAGGACTACACAATCTGGGTAACCCCTGGATCCTCCAAGGCCGGTCCTCCCTTACGTTTGAGGATTAATTTTTCCTGAACACACGTTTCCCGGTCCTTACAGACCTATAATCGAGGCGCCTCGCATTCCAACAACCACATAGGTGAAAAGTAAATATATAAGTTAGGGCTGGCAGGTCACTGACATCACCATAGCTAGAAAGAAACGTCATGCACTCCTTGGGTCCTTATCCCGTTTTTAACTCATACCGAGGTGTGAGGCTCGCGAATCCACGCTATACACAAAGCCAGGCTACGTAGGTCGTGCTTTGATCATCAAACCCAAGACTTTGCTTTGCAACAGAAGCCTTGATCATAGCATCTTGGCATGCTACATAGGCAATCCACTCCATATGACTGATTTCTATCGATATATAACCTCTGAGCTCGTACGTCTCAGAGAAGGGCGTTAAGCAAAAGAATAGATTCTCCGCCGCCAAACAGATATATATTTAACAGAGATCAATCAGTATAGAACAAAATCCAATGTCAGACACACAGTCCATTTACAAGTCCGTTCTGGGTCTGAACGAAACCGGAGGCGTCAAATTCCTCGTATATCCGTCCAATCAACACATACGTTCAGACGGCTACTACTTCCGTTCCTTCACGGTAGCTACTCCAGTCAGGAACCTCAGCAGCGCCCATCCAACTGATACGAAGATCGTCGGTCTTGAATCGTCTTTGTATTTTCCAATTCGAATCGCTCGATCAATTATTTGAAGTGAGGGTTAGCTCGGCCTTTTCAAATAATTCACGTAATTAGAATTTAAATCAATTCTTTCCATGGTTATATTATTCGACATCCATATTTCAGTTCTTTAGTGTTATTTTCGTGTCAAACACATACTACCATCAAATATCAAACAGATCAAGCTAAATTGGTTTATTTCCAATCTATGTTGCTTATAATATTTTATAACGATTTTTCGCCATTTTTATTTATTTAAAAATGGCCATATTTAATTAAACGATGTTTCAGGTCGTGCCGTGGCACTGGCGCTGTTTTTCCCCTAATTTGTTTTACACATATCGGAAAATCTAACCGTTGGATCTCTACAAAATCTATATCAGTGGGAAGATATTCCCAAAGCGAACCCAACGGTTCCAGTTTCGTGAAAATCCGACGGTCGGATCTTCCACACTAGTCGTTTGAAGTTACGGTTTCAAAATTCGAACTACAGCGTCGTTATTCGATTTAATTTAATTATATTTATATTTATATATAAATATAAACGATTCTGGCGCTGTTTTTCCTCAGATTTGAATTAAACATTCCAGACAATCCAACCGTTGGATTTTTACAAGGTTGGTGCCGTTGGAAAGATATTTCCAAGGCGAACCCAGCGGTTGCGGTTTCGGGAAAATCCGATGGTCGGATTTCTCGTACTAATCGTTTCAAATTTCGATTCCAAAACACGAACTGCACGGCTTCGATTCCTTTTAATTCTATTTATATTTATATATATAAATATAGTTCATTCCTTTATTTCAAATATAATTCATTCATTTATTTCAACATCGTTTTCACTTCAAATATTTCACTAACGCCTTAATATTTCGAAAAATTTCGCCGTAACCTCCTTTGTACGGGAAGTGGTTTGAAATTTATTGGGCCGTGTTAGGTACCCAATAAATCCTATAAAGCATCCACATATTTATAGTGATATATTCTGGTGTTTACGGGGGAGCGTGTATAGATAATAACTCAAGAGAATAAATTCTCGTCACCCCGCTCCGTGTGGAAATAAATAGTCCATGTGCCGTATCTAATGACTAGAGAGACGTGATTATTGTCAACTCCAGACCCGTGTGGGGTTTTTATTAATCTGGCAATTTATCGTTATATTTTATATAGTCCATATCAGTCATCAGTTCAACCTGTAGTATAAAATCATCGCCGTACAAGCCTCTCGCTCGTATGGTAAATCTTCCACCTCGTCACACCAGCTCCAAATGCTTATGTGTAATATGATGAAGTATGCTTATTGTCAAGAAGTATGCCATGTAGTGTAGTTCAAAATTAATTGTTACTATCCTATGGCGATGTTTATTATTTCACACAGAATAACCAGCACTCCGCATCCAATGGCATTCACAGGAGTTGATATAAAAATAAAATTGCACAGCCAACTCATCAAGGCTTACCTATTTGTCGGGCACGCAAATAATTTCTTTACTCTACAGCCAATCCATTTGCCCTGTTCAACACATGTATATATATGCAGAACAAAGCTAATAATAATATTTCTAGCAAACTATTATTTATTTCAACACGTGTGTATTTTTATCAAAGCGTATACATGATAAAAGAAATATTTTTATCATCAAAAATATTTATTCAACACGTGAATGTTTTTAACCCTTCATATTCACAATAAAAATGTAGTTTTTATTGTTTATTCATTTTATTTTAAAATACGATAACATTCAACACATGAATTTCAACTCGACGAACGAATCTCAATTCAACACATGAATATTCTCTATAGTTTGTATATATATATATATGTGTGATTTTTATCTCTAAATCTATTTGTTTAAATTCGAATAATATTCAACACATGAATTTCAACTCAACGAATGAATTTCAATTCAACACATGAATATTCCCTATAGTTTGTATATATATAAAAATGTGATTTTTATCGTTAAATCTATTTGTTTAAATTCGAATAATATTCAACACATGAATTTCAACTCAACGAATGAATTTCAATTCAACACATGAATATTCTCTATAGTTTGTATATATATAAAAATGTGATTTTTATCGTTAAATATATTTGTTTAAATTCGAATAATATTCAACACATGAATTTCAACTCAACGAATGAATTTCAATTCAACACATGAATATTCTCTATAGTTTGTATATATATATAAATGTGATTTTTATCGTTAAATCTATTTGTTTAAGTTCGAATAATATTCAACACATGAATTTCAATTCAACACATGAATATTCCCTATAGTTTGTATATATATAAAAATGTGATTTTTATCGTTAAATCTATTTGTTTAACTTCGAATAATATTCAACACATGAATTTCAACTCAACGAATGAATTTCAATTCAACACATGAATATTCTCTATAGTTTGTATATATATAAAAATGTGATTTTTATCGTTAAATCTATTTGTTTAAATTCGAATAATATTCAACACATGAATTTCGACTCAACGAATGAATTTCAATTCAACACATGAATATTGGTTTCAACATATGTAATTAATTTCAACGAATGAAAATTATTCTAACACATGAATATTTCAGAAAATTTCGGCAGCATAACGGCAGGGTAGTTAAAACTGGGACCGTCCCTAGTACGGCTCCTCGCTCTACCTTAAAACCTCGCGGTTTTTGACAATGGGGATCATGCATCTAGTTCGCACGCAGGCGGCATGTTTTATTTTCAATTCCACAATCCTATTCTAATTTGTTTCAACCACAAGAGGGTATTTTTCAACCACAAAGGTACTTTTCAACGACAAAGGTATTTTTCAACCACAATATCAACCACAAACAATTATTTCCAACCATTCGTCATACCATATAATATCACGCCAATCACAAGCAATAAATATCGTCCATGGTCTGTGGACGAGGGGAGTATATATATATATATATATATATATATATATATATATATATATATTCTATAATTCACTTGCATTTCATCAGAATAGCATATATGTTTCATTCAACGCTTGTATAATTTATACTTCGCTAATATAACTTATACAACACATGTACATGAGGTATACAATGCGTATATAATTTACACTTCGCTTATATAATTTATACAACACGATTCCATTCACACAATTTAGTTTAAATTCCTCACATTGGTTTTAGTAGTGCTAAAAATCGTAGGAAGAACAGAAAAATCCGCGGCTTCTGCTAGATGGTAGAGAGCCTCCCTGCGGTCCCGATGTTTCCTGTTTCATCGAATTTCGTTAACACACGAAAAAGTTATGATTTTTCAAAGTTTTGCAACACTTAAAAGTGTTATTTTCAATTCAGAAATTCAAAGCAGAAGGGTTTGCAAAGCTTCAAAACTAGGTTTTAAATTTAAATCAAAACCGTACCTCGTTGTCCCGATCAGACTATACGGCGTCGAAGGGCTACGAACAGGCTTCCTATCGACGGTGGTGGCGGCGAACTCGGTGGCTCCAGCGACGATCGACGGCGGCAGAAAGGGGCGAACTTCCTCGAGGTAGAACGACGCGAACACTGCACGGTTTCTGTCGAGGGTTGTTTTGATTTGAAGAGGGGAGGAAGGCGATCGGAATTGCTAACTGGAGGCGGCGGCGATATTGACTGTGGCGGCGGCGATCGAGGTGGGAAGGTCTTGAACGATTTCCGTCGTTCGTTCTGGGGGTCGATCGATTTTTCTGAAGTGAGAGAAAATGAAAGATATTTTCTAATTTATTATATTTTTAATTTCCTATAATACCCCTTCTAGCCAACGTACACCAATTTCAACCCAATGACTGTCGCCCCTAGCTAAATACCCCCATTCCGGACACAATGGGATATGTTTCGTTGGCCAATTCGACTGTTACAGTCAGTTATTTTTCAAATTAAAGCATAAAACATTTTATATTCAATCTGAACGTACATTTCAATTTGCCAGGGCCGCAAACTGAATCGAAAAATTCCAGAAAAATAAACCTAGCTTTGTTTTGACGATACGGTCCCAACAAAACCAGTTTCGTCGAATTCTGAGCTCATATGCAAAATGTCCATTTTCAGGTCGATCCATTTTAACAGAAATTGACCAATCACATTTTCTTTTGCCCCGCTCACATACTAGCTTCAAAAATTATGAAATTTGAAACCTAGCAATAATTTGACATCCCGGACCCAACAAAAGTGGTTTCGTCGAATTCCGAGGTCGTATGCAAAATATCTATTTTCAAGGGCTATATATTCTATATAGCGACCTTTCTGAAAATTCATTTGGCCATAACTTTTGATTCCCGTTATGAAACTTCGATTTTTCAGATTCGTTAGAAAGGTATTCATAAACAGATTTAAATATTTTCAGTTTCACTAAAATCTGTTATATTTTCCACCCGGTACAGTCAGACCAAGTTTGTATTCAAATTTTCAAACTGCCTTACTCTTCCCAATTCATTATTTTATTGAAATACGCTATTTCAATTGTTCAAATTCTTTGACAATAACCAATTTTAAAAATTTTAAATTGGTTCAAATTTTCCGGGTTATTACATAACTCATCTTCATTCCCTCATTTTATACAATCTCATTCCTCCTCATCCATTTACCGAATTTCTTTAACCCACCTCACCTTTGTTTTACTTCTACCAATGGCTACAGAAAAAAGTTCCTCAACATGAAACTGCTTCTCCTCAATCAGACGTCGCTGAAACTTCAACTCCCCATGTTCTCTCTCACCAGCCTACCCTTACCGTACCCAAACCCCTTAAACACCTCTAACTCATCTCAAGATCGACGTCCACCCACACTGCATCATTCTCCTACCCTCCTTTGAAACCGGCAGTGCCATCACCACTTCGTTCCACTCCAGTGTATACTGTTTTTCTTCTTTGTTTCACACAGTATGCGCTGCACCAATTCTTTTCATTACTCTAATATTTAACACAACACCAAGATGTACCCTGGTAACTTTACTTTCATCCAGAACCCAAATCTTCATAAAGTTGTACCCTAACCCGAAACTGAGTTCAATACTACCCAGGCCTTTGAACACTCCACCACCAAGGCGCCACCATGCCGAGCTCGTTCCACCTCTTAAGGCACGAGTTTGTAGTCACAAATCCCGATGAAAATCGGTTAACGCACGCTGTAGGTGGAACAATCTTCTTCGCAAAATCCAACTAGTCGTGATCCTTCAACCCTTGTACAAAGATTTCAACGAACCAGAACTATTTGGCTTTTATTTTGCATTTGATTTTTCGTTGATTTATGAAGTTGGGTTTTCTTCGGGTTTGACCCTGCTGTTAGAAGGAGACACAAACATGCAGTATTTATAATGGAATTAGTAGCTTGTCTTGCACGGAAACAGGTAGTTTGGGGAACACGGAAGTTGTTGGTTTGGGAAGCCCGGAAATGAAAACGTAGGTAGCACGCTGTCTGAATTTTATACGTAAAGTAAAGTAGTGTGTATATAAATTTATCATATTACTATTTATAAAAGAGAAGACAGGAGGACCGACCTGTTTGCGAACAAATTATACAATTGTAAACAACTATAAATCTGTTCGGCTTTCCTAAACAACAAGGATTGTTGTAGAGGGTGTCGAACTCTGGGACCAAAAATATTTTAATTAATAAATCCAATCAAGTTATTCCACGATTTTGATTGATTGAAAACACAGAAAATAACAGCAATTAAATAAAAAGAGAGATTTATATAATAGGAGAAATCAATTAGGGGATAATGACATAGATTAGATTCACACTCATCAATAGCCAACAAATAAATATAGATCTAATTCATGTTTCTGTCACAAACACGAATCAACGATAAATAGATTCTTAGAAACAAATAAGTAAATAACGACAAGCATAGCCTATGCAGGAGCTGAGCTCTTAAACAACCATAGACAATCAGGACAGATTCACAAATTAATTTCTCAAACCCTAAAATTAGATCTAAATCTGATAATTGTTAGATCGAACACGAATATACCCTGTGAAGGAGCATAGCTCTTAAACGACACAGAATATGAAGGTTCAGATCTAACCCTTTATTCAGATCCAGATCTACATGTATACAGTCCTCATCTATTGGCTATGTGATTCATGTTGAATCATATCTGTTAGCGTCATCACCCCCTAATCAAAGGGGATTATCTAGACATAGCTAAAGAAGAAGAGAAAAGGAAAATAACAGACATGAACATAAATAAAATATACAATAAAATAACAACTGAGAGAAAGGGAGAAGAGTTTTATTCCAAGAAGAGAATTACAGAATAAAACTAAGTGTAATTTTACATGAAGGAGATACAATGTATTTATAGTTGCTTTGGCCAAGACTAGATAGCTCATTCCACAATGTGGGACACAAACCCATTTCCAAAATAACAAGTAAATCAAGTAGCTAAGTGTGAACGCATTTGAATGGAAGGCCTTGCAAAGGAGCTAGTGTGAACGCATGCAGAGAAAACAGGTTGCGGGCTTCAACTCCAATTGCCTTGAGTATGAATAAGAACTCCAAGTGATCAGAAAAGCATTGAATCTTAACTCTGAAATATGCCGCAGAAAGTAGTTGAACATCAACATCTCTTCATATCTTCAAGCTTTAATCCAGCTCTAAAAATCAACATTCTTCTTGCATAAATTCTTCAAGCTTTTCAACAATTAAGTGCATTAATCCATTCATCTCAAATAATCTGGAAACACAACTATAAATATACAGTATCAGTTATTTTAAAGATAAAATAAGATAAATAAGCGGATAAAATATACACATTTACGTGTATATCAAATACCCCCACACTTATCTTTTTATTCGTCCTCGAATGAACTAAACTAAGATATGTCACACTTTCGTAGGAAACACGATTGCATTTAGCGTATGCAACAAGCCTTTAAACCCCTGGGTGTCCCCAGTAGGACGAGTGTTGTCTCGTGAGGGTTTTCAGCGGATACTACCCACAAAATCCAAAGCGTCGTATGCACGCGGATTAATCAAACAATATATTTAAGGTCTTTCACATTCCAAGGACTTTACCTAACTCCAATAATAACGGTTCAATCCCAAATTGTCCATCCCATTGTTGGTGCAAAAATGAACAAAATTTTTCAAGCTGAATCGTAATTCCTTGATAACACTGTAATTGTCTTGAAGGTTAAGGGCATGGTGTCAACAAAAGTTCTACACATCGACAATGTGCACCCAATCATTTATTCAAATTTTATTTTATTTTGAATAATTTTGCACCACTGTAACTGTACTATATTGGATGTGAGTTATGCATAGATGAAGGAAAATTTTGTAAGTTCTAAAAATGTTATAGATAAGAGGGCAAGTGTATTAGTTGAACTTCAAGCTACAAAAGATAAAGTAATACTAAGGCACATATGAACATTTTTATTTCCTTTCGTCTCCTCTACTACAATCCTTGCTTCCAAGTACGGTATGATGGATGTGGATGGAATGGAAATGAATGCTTTATAGTCAAGAATGATGAATGACTATTTTATTCAGAGAGACTCTCTCTTTATTTCATTTTTTTTCTTTTCTTTCTTTTTCTTCTTTTTTTTCACTTTTTTTTCTTTTCATATTTGCATGATGAACGATGAGCGGAAATGGAATGGAATGACACCGTATTATTTCATTTGATTCCTCCTCTACTAAACCAACACTTCATGAAAGGAAAGTTTTGTGCCCTAGTTACTCTATTTATATAACCCTAATTCAGCACACAAGTCTGGATTGATGTTATATAAAAAGCTGAAAGGAATGATAAACAAAGTTTCGTAAGATAGATAACCCATATAAAATAAGATGTGGTATATGGTTATCCTACCTTAAAACAAGTACGGAGTGGGTAGTGTAATATTGGTATAAAAAGTGATGTTTCTGAACCTTTGAAAATAAATCAGTACAAGGTTCTTAAGTATACCAATATAAGAAAAACTTGTCGAAACATGGATGTAATTTGACTAAAACTTGGGTTTGAATAATGTGGGGTATTGAAGAAGAACGCTACAATGAGTCATTTCTCCTTAATTGGGCCAAGTGGATTTTAGAACTTACGATTTTGAAAATTTGAGTGGAAAAGAAAATATTATGCATGAAAACAAACTCAGAAAATCCAACAAATGTAGGTGCAAAATCATTTTTATTTCTTGATTATTATTTTTTTTGATTATTTTTACTTGCACATTCTAACACGTATAACAAGGGTTGACACGCTTACTCCAGAACACGACTAACGTCTGGACAGCCTCAAGCTAGCATCTTAAAAAGACACATTACGACTCAATGAATAAATAATGTTCATTCTCATCACCCAAAAATTCAACTTATCAAACAAGAACCAAGGTGTTATTTATGAGTTTAAGTTAATCCTTGTTCAATGAATGACCTAGTTCATAAAATTTAATGGCTGATGTAATGTAAATTCCCCCCCACACTTGAGTGTGACTGTGTCCTCACAGTCTTAATCAGACATATCTTAGTGAAAGGAAAAATAAAATAAGAGACTATTTACATATGTACAAAAGAGGGTTAGTGCGTCTTACCGAATGTAATGTGGCTCATGGAGGACCATGAGCTCTTCCTCTTGGTTTGGTATTGGTTCCAAGTAAGGTTTAAGGCGTTGACCATTGACCTTATAGGAAGATCCATCAGCTGGATTCTCAATTTCTACCGCACCATACGGAAAAATGGTCCGCACAGTGTAAGGTCCTGTCCATCTAGATTTTAACTTACCCGGAAATAGATGCAATCTTGAGTCATACAAGAGAACTTTTTGACTTGCATGAAAGTTTTACGTAAAATTGATTTATCATGAAAAACTTTTGTTCTGTCCTTGTAAATTCATTCATTTTCATAGGCATCATTTCGAATTTCATCAAGTTCATTAAGTTGAAGCTTCCTATGTTCACCTGCTTGCTCTAAATCAAGATTCAAAGTTTTTATTGCCTATAACGCCCTATGTTCTAGTTCAACTGGCAAGTGACATGGCTTACCAAAAATCAACCGATAAGGGGACATACCTAAGTTTGTTTTAAAAGCAGTGCGGTAATCCCAAAGAGCGTTGGTTAACTTTTGGGACCAATCTTTACGATTTCGATTCATAGTTTTCTCAAGGATTTGTTTAATCTGCCTATTCGATACTTCAACTTACCCACAAGTTTGAGGATGGTAAGGAGTGGATAACTTGTGGGTTATCAAATACTTTCTCATGAGAGCTTCAAAAGAACGATTACAAAAGTGTGTTCCATTATCACTGATTATTGTGCGAGGTTTTCCAAACTTGGAGAAGATGTTTTCTTTCAAGAAGCGCACAACAACCCTGTTATCGTTTGTTTTGCATGGAACAACTTCGACCCATTTAGAAACATAATCGACAGCTAAGAGGATGTACAGGTTCCCAAAAGAATCAGGGAAGGGTCCCATGAAGTCTATACCCCAAATATCAAAATTTTTGACCTCTAGAATGGGGTTTAGGGGCATCATATTCCGTTTAAAAAATTTCCCTAAGAATTGACATCGATCACAAGTTCTGCAAAATTCGTATGCGTCTTTGAAAAGGTTGGGCCTGTAGAAACCCGATTGAAGAACCTTTCCGGCTGTTTTTTTGGGACCGAAGTGACTACCACAGGCTTGGTCATGACAGAAAGAGAGGACACTGTGAGTTTTAGTGTCAGGAACACGCCTTCGAATGATTTGGTCGGGATAATACTTGAAAAGATAGGGGTCGTCCCAATAAAAATGTTTCACTTGGGAAAGGAATTTGTGTTTATCCTGCTTAGACAAAAAAGAAGGGGTCTGCTTGGTGACTAAGTAGTTGACAATGTCAGCGAACCAAGGATCAGTGGATAGAGAAAATAGTTGTTCATCAGGGAAATTCTCGTTGATCGAAAGAGGAGAAGACGGGGCATTTGGAAGACGAGACAAGTGGTCTGCAATAACATTGTCAGATCCCTTTTTGTCCTTAATAGTAAGGTCAAATTCTTGAAGTAGAAGGATCCAACGAATGAGACGAGCCTTAGCATCCTTTTTAGAGAAAAGATACCTAAGTGTGGAATGATCGGTATAAACCGTGATGTGTGAGCCAACTAGATAAGGCCTGAATTTTTCTAGAGCAAAAACAACTGCCAAAAGTTCTTTTTCAGTGGTTGTATAATTGATTTGGGCATCGTTTAAAGTCTTACTCGCGTAGTAAATGACATGAAGAATTTTATCGATGCGTTGTCCTAAGACAGTGCCAACAGCGAAATTCGAGGCGTCACACATGATTTCAAAAGGTAGCTTCCAGTTGGGAGAGCAGATGATCGGGGCAGAGACAAGTTCATTTTTAAGATTCTCAAAAGATGAAATGCAATCAGAATTGAAGTCGAAAGTAACATCCTTACCAAGAAGATTGGTCAAAGGTCGAGTGATTTTGCTAAAATCCTTTATAAAGCGACGATAGAAGCTAGCATGACCTAAAAAGGATCGGATGTCCTTAACGGATTTGGGAATGGGAAGATTCGAGATAACCTCAATTTTGGCTTTGTCTACTTCAATTCCTTTGTTAGAGATGACATGTCCTAAAACAATGCCATGTTTGACCATGAAGTGACACTTTTCCCAATTAAGCGTTAAGTATTTATCTTTGCAACGGTTAAGAACAAGATCCAGGTGATGTAAACACTCAGTGTAGGAATCCCCGAAGATGGAAAAATCATCCATGAACACTTCCAAAAATCGCTCGATCATATCAGAAAAAATGCTAATCATGCACCTCTGAAAGGTTGCAGGTGCATTACAGAGACCAAAAGGCATACGTCGGTATGCAATGTACCAAATGGACAAGTGAAAGTGGTTTTCTCTTGTTCCTCGAGAGCGATAGGAATTTGATTATAGCCCGAGTACCCATCAAGGAAACAATAGTACTCGTGACCGGCTAGCCGTTCTAACATTTGATCGATAAATGGCAGAGGGAAATGATCCTTACGTGTTGCAGCGTTAAGTTTCCTATAGTCAATGCAGACATGCCAACCCGTCTGGATGCGGGTTGGGATAAGCTCGTTAGCTTCATTTTGGATCACGGTAATCCCTGATTTCTTAGGTACGACATGAATCGGACTAACCCATTGACTATCGAAAATTGGGTAAATGATTCCATTGTCAAGACATTTAAGGATCTCAGCACGAACTGCTTCTTTCATGATAGGGTTTAGTCGACGCTGGGGATCACGAGTGGGTTTGGCATCATCTATAAGGTGGATTCGATGTTGGACTATCAAAGGACTAATCCCCTTAATATCAGCCATGGACCAACCAATTGCTTCCTTATTTTTCTTAAGGATGGGAAGGAGCAATTGTTCTTGCTCTAAAGTAAGGTCAGAAGCGATAATGACAGGAAAAGTTTCATTGTCTCCTAAGTAAGTGTACTTAAGATGACTGGGCAGCACTTTGAGTTCAGATTTTGGGGACGACTCAATTGAAGAAACTGGTTGAGGGACAGACTCAATTGTGAGTGGCTCGACAAGAATCGAATCGGAGACATTTTCGGGAATATCTTGAAACAAGGTTTCGTAATTCGATTCAATTTCGTTATTCAGATGGTCGAGCTCAGATTCATTATCGTGGACAACATGGATTTCAGAAAACTGGTCCACATAAGAGTCAGGAGAGTTTTCGGTTCTAAAGATGTTTAGCTCTATAGTCATGTTACCGAAAGAAAGTTTCATAGACCCATTTCTACAGTTGATAAGTGCATTAGAGGTTGCTAAGAAGGGTCGTCCCAGAATCAAAGGGATCTGGTTTGCAGGATTGCTTACATGTTGAGTTTCCAGGACAATGAAGTCAACTGGAAAGATGAATTCGCCTATTTTGATCAACACATCCTCGATTTCGCCCACAGGTTTCTTAATTGAACGGTCAGCAAGCTGAAGGGTAACCTTGGTGGGTTTCAGTTCTCCTAGCCCTAATTGGCGATAGACGGAATATGGAAGCAAGTTAACACTAACACCTAAGTCTAGCAGGCATCTATCGATTTTCTTGTCCCCAATAGTACATGATATTGTGGGACAGCCAGGATCTTTGTATTTCACTGGCATTGATTGGGACAAGACTTCGCTTAGAGTTGCCGCTAGAAACACTTTCTTAGGTACATGTGTATGATGTTTCTGAGTGCACAAATCTTTTAGAAATTTAGCGTATTGTGGAACTTGCTGTATAATATCTAAAAGAGGGATGTTCACTTTAAATTGCTTAAATATTTCAAGGATCCTTTCTAGCTGATCCATCTTTTTCCTAGGTCGGAGTCTATGAGGAAATGGAGTAGACAACTCAGTAGGTTGGGCTACTTGAATTTGAGGATGATCCTTGTCAGAAATTGGCTCAATGTTTTGATCTGAGTCGGTCGAATTATCGGTAAGGTTTGGAAGATCGTACGGTAAAGCATTTGGGTTGACCACATGGTTGTCAATCTTTTTGCCAGATCTAAGAGTTGTGACCGCATTCAAGTGACTAACGTTTGAATCTTGAATGATGTGAATTTGGTTGGGGTTTGAATTTTGTCCTCTAGGGTTTTGAATGGGTTGACTTGGAAACGTACCCTTTTCCCTTTCACTTAATCTAGCATTAAGTTGGGACATTTGTTTTTGGAGTTCACTCATTTGTTGATTCGTGTTTTGCATATACGATTGCAAGGAGTTGTCTAACTTGTTTTGATTTTCAACACTTTGCTTAGTCATTTGCACCAATAGGTTACTCACCTCAGATAAATTCCCCTCAATCGTAGAAAGGCGTTTTTCATATTGGGGTGCAACCGTTTGATTGTGGAAAGGCGCCTGGTTCGAAGTGTACTGATTTTGCCTAAGAGGAGGGTTCACAACATTGTTCGGAAATGCTCGATTCGAGGATCTGTTCATCAGGGGGTTATTCGGACCATAAGAAAGATTTGGGTGGTTGTTGGGTCTGTTGAAAGTGTTTACTTGCTCAAGGGACTGGGGACAGTCATCAGCCGTATGATCAGAGTTAAGGCATATGTGACACATGGCTTGGGAAATATTATTCGACTGAGTGTGTGTTCTAACAACGTTCAGTATAGCATCAACAAGAGTATTAGAAGAAGAAGAGGATTCAACAGAATTACTACTGGATCGCGAATAGAGAGATTTTTCATTGGTTCGTTCCCATTGTTTCGATTTTTCCGCTAACTCGTCCAGAAATTCCCAAGCTTCTACGTTAGTCTGTTTTAGAAAATTGCCCTGACACATGGACTCTAACATTTGCCTAGTACTATTATCAAGTCCATCATATACAGTTTGACATAGCGACCATGTTTCATAACCATGATGGGGACAACTCAACAGCAGTTCTTTAAATCTTTCGAAGTATTGCCAAAAAGATTCACCCCCTTTTTGGTGGAAATTAGTGATTTCATTTCTGACTCTAGCTGTTTTTTCTGGGGGGTAGAACATTTTAAGGAAAACTACTGTAAATTCATCCCATTTTTTAATCGAATTTGGGGGCAAGCTGCGAAACCATTTTTCTGCGGAGTCAGTTAGTGCGAATGGAATCAAACGAAGTTTAATACCATCCTCACATAACTGTTGTAATTTAAAGGTTGCACAAGCATATTCAAATTTCGTTAAGAAGCTATATGGTTCATCATGAGAAAAATTTCCGAATTTGGGAAGGATGTTTACCTGACTCGATCGGATTTCAAAGTGGTTACCCACAGGATTGGGTAACTGAATGCAAGAAGGGACAGTAACTCTATCGGGAAGAATTCTGTCCATCAGGGTACGAGGTGTAGGCTCGTTAGCCATTTCGAAAGGTTGTTCGAGTAAAAAGGGTTTTGGAGAAGGGGAACATGGTCTGATTCGAATTAAACGACAAGATTCTTGATCACGGGACCAAGTTTGCATGCACTAGAAAGAAGAAGAAGAGAGTTCGCCAGAAAAGAGTTTTGAAAATGGGTGTTTTTTTGGAAGAGTACGACCTACAGAACTAGTGAGGTGTAAAGTTTTTTTTTTATTTTTTTTCAATTTTTTTTTTGTTTTTGAGGAAATTTTTTTTTATTCACAAAACAATCATACACAGAAGTAAGCTACAATGAAATTTTCTGTCCTTAATAGCTCCTAACCCAAAATTATATAGTGACACGTTTGATTACTTAGATCAAAAGATTTCTCAGCCAGTTAACGGACAGGAGTTATCGGTGCACCAGGAATCACCCTAGCAATGCAGCCGAAGGTTTAAGTACCTTCAGAGTAACAACCGATATAATATTTACGAATCACTGTAATATTTATAAACGGTTATTTCTCTGCCGTAGTCTAGACACCAAGAAATAATTCGTTCCAAATAAATCAAGTATCAAAATACAATTAAGCCCTATATGAGCCCGTGACTCCCTTAGGTCCAACGTCTAACCGTTATTATTAGTCAGATTCTACTATGAATGCAGTTTGTGGGCTAAGGAAAGGGTGATGAAATCCCTCACCTTATATGAGTTGGGGTATTGCCCTTAACAGAACGAATACAGATGCAGGAATAATAATCACAGAAATTAAAAGATTTTACAAGCAAGCCGCTGCCCCTGCAGAAGATTTTTACAAGCACTGTCTATATTTTTTATTTATTTGCAGCAGCAGTCCCTGTAGAGTTAGAAAATACTCACCTTGATCGGCAGTCCGTCCAGTGCAGTTGAATCGCGCTAGCGCGTTCACACCCCACTTGGTGTGCAACCGCTCGAACCCTGAATAGTCCGCTCTAATTTCCACTGTACCTATTTTTGAAAAAATATTTTTCTATTTTTTTTTAAAGGAAAAAGAACAAAGTGGAGAAAGGATCAAATAAATAAAATGAAACTTTCACAAACTTAAGGCCCGTAAGCAAAAACACTTGAAATTCTCAAGCCCAACAAGAATCAGCCCAGTCCTCAAAAGCCTGAGTAACCCTCTCGAAATCAGATAAAGCCGAAAACCAATAACACGCCCCTTGAACAAATATAGCACAAATTCGAGTCCCCTCCCCCCACAAATAAAATCAAATAAATCTCGTCTGCTTCAGGCAATTAATCTCGCACCCAAATAAAAATAGAAACAATAACAACCAGTCGTACCAGTCCTTGCGATTGCGAATTGGGTCTAGGGTTCGTGACTGATTTGGTTAAAAATCACGGCTTGAAAATCGGTGACCAACTTCGTGAGTATTGTATTGAGGCGTAGTGGGTGTGAAAAGCGAAGGGGGTTCAGTTTTAGGCGCGATTTTGGAAATCTCGGTCTGTGGTTTTAGAGGTCTTGCATGATGTTTGTGAAGGGAGCTGATGTGGTTTTGTGGATGGTTGAATTTCAGAACGGTGGGATGTCAGCAGAGGGGGATGTTGGTTGGATTTGGCGGTGTTGGTCAGTGGATGGAGATGATGGTTCAGGTGCAGTTGTTTCAGGTGCTCTTTTGTCTTGGAGGTGAAGAAATTATTGTGTTTTGTTGTGAACTCGGTGATGTAGACTGCAAGTGTGTGTAGTTTTGGATGAGGTGGGAGTTATGCTGAAGTTTGGAGGGTGAAGGGATGATGGCTGAGGTTGCATTGATGAATGGAAAGTGAAGTATGTAAGACAGGACAGTTTGGAGATGTATTGAGTGTAGAAGATGGATGGTATTGGTGGTTGAGGAGGCGGTGGACTGTTGCGTTGGTTGGTGAATGGGTTGTATGGCAGAGGAGGAAGGTTTTGGAAATGACTGCGTGGAGTACAGGGATCTTGTGGTACGGAATACGGGGGTCTTGGTTGGTGTATTGTGAACAAGATGGGTGGGCTATGTTTTGGCGTGGGT
This sequence comes from Allium sativum, assembly GCA_030737875.1. Lineage (NCBI taxonomy): Eukaryota > Viridiplantae > Streptophyta > Magnoliopsida > Asparagales > Amaryllidaceae > Allium > Allium sativum. Next base: position 226,062,537 of record CM060909.1, on the reverse strand, counting down.
CTATTTGGTGGAAGGATGTTGAATGGCAAGGGTAGTTGATGTAGAGGAGTAGTTTGGTGAAAGAAACTTGTTTGAATAAGCGAAGGCTTGAACGGTGATGAAGTTTTTTTTTTAATTTGTACAAAAAGAAAAGAAGTCAATTGTAAAAGGAAAAGAAATCAGTGAAAGAGGGAAAGAAACCGTCAATGTAAAAGGGAAAGAACTTAGGAGAAAAGCGGCAAGTTTTTTTTTTAGTAGATTACGGTATCACAAATCAAATACCAAATCAACTAACAAGATTTTTTTTATGCTAGAAAACAAAAGGGAACAAAATAAAATAAAAATATTTTTTATGTGTTTTTTTTATGAAGAAAATTTTATATATATATATATATATAAAATAAGAAAATTATAACTCGAAGGATTTAAAAATAAAAATTATTTTGGTCCCCGGCAACGGCGCCAAAATTTGTTTGTGAACAAATTATACAATTGTAAACAGCTGTAAATCTGTTCGGCTTTCCTAAACAACAAGGTTTGTTGTAGAGGGTGTCGAACTCTGGGACCAAAAATATTTTAATTAATAAATCCAATCAAGTTATTCCACGATTTTGATTGATTGAAAACACAGAAAATAACAACAATTAAATAAAAAGAGAGATTTATATAATAGGAGAAATCAATTAGGGGATAATGACATAGATTAGATTCACACTCATCAATAACCAACAAATAAATATAGATCTAATTCATGTTTCTGTCATAAACACGAATCAACGATAAATAGATTCATAGAAACAAATAAGTAAATAACGACAAGCATAGCCTATGCAGGAGCTGAGCTCTTAAACAACCATAGACTATCAGGACAGATTCACAAATTAATTTCTAAAACCCTAAAATTAGATCTAAATCTGATAATTGTTAGATCGAACATGAATATACCCTGTGAAGGAGCATAGCTCTTAAACGACACAGAATATGAAGGTTCAGATCTAACCCTTTATTCAGATCCAGATCTACATGTATACAGTCCTCATCTATTGGCTATGTGATTCATGTTGAATCATATCTGTTAGCGTCATCACCCCCTAATCAAAGGGGATTAGCTAGACATAGCTAAAGAAGAAGAGAAAAGGAAAATAACAGACATGAACATAAATAAAATATACAATTAAATAACAACTGAAAGAAAGGGAGAAGAGTTTTATTCCAAGAAGAGAATTATAGAATAAAACTAAGTGTATTTTTACATGAAGGAGATACAATGTATTTATAGTTGCTTTGGCCAAGACTAGATAGCTCATTCCACAATGTGGGACACAAACCCATTTCTAAAATAACAAGTAAATCAAGTAGCTAAGTGTGAATGCGTTTGAATGGAAGGCCTTGCAAAGGAGCTAGTGTGAACGCATGCAGAGAAAATAGGTTGCGGGCTTCAACTCCAATTGCCTTGAGTATGAATAAGAACTCCAAGTGATCAGAAAAGCATTGAATCTTAACACTGAAATATGCAGCAGAAAGTAGTTGAACATCAACATCTCTTCAAGCTTTAATCGAGCTCTAAAAATCAACATTCTTCTTGCATAAATTCTTCAAGCTTTTCAACAATTAAGTGCATAAATCCATTCATCTCAAATAATCTGGAAACACAACTATAAATATACAGTATCAGTTATTTTAAAGATAAAATAAGAAAAATAAGCGTGGCCTTATTATGTTGTGATGCAAGGCTGATGATAATATTTGGACTCATGTTCACACATATCTTATGCTACCTTTTTTATTTAATATACTTATGACAAATTTTTAACGTATTGTTTCGCCAACTGTTACTAAAATTTTCTGTTGGGTTACTTTCCACACAAACCTGTGTATACATCGATAACAATATTTTATTTGATGACAACTGTTAATGCGAAATATTTGAAAATACGAGTTGAAGTATTCTTCATGTGACGGCCCGCCCCGTACCCACCGACATTTACTCCCAAGGTGCACTGTACACATGTCCAGTTAGCACGGCACGGTCGTCAGAAGAAAAGGAAAGAAGGAAATGAACTAACAAGGAACCTGTAGAATGTCTCATAGCGCATAAAATAAAATATAATAACAACATACTTGACATAACACAGGTGAGACAGTGCATAAGCTGAAAACAAACTAAGCATCATAGCAGCGGAAATCCAAAATACAGCTTATTACAACTTTTAAAATACTGTCTCTAAAACAAAAGCAAGATAAGGGAGGTACACTACTAATGTCCAAGTAGCGACCACCAACGACACAGGGAGAATATCTATATATCATACGTGGAAGCCTCCTACTCGCCTCCGAATCAGCTACTCGCGCATCACCAGCTAACATGTCTCTAGTCTTCTCGTGTGAGCACCCAGAGTAATAAGAAGAGACATAAAACTCTGGATCAGACATAAAGCCTGGTATGAGCGATAAGCATCTAAACAGAACAATAACAGGTAGACTAAACCATACCTGAACCTGGACCTGCAACCAAAGAGTTAGCACTACATATTGTACAACACTCTAAGGTGCCATTTCAAATGGTGTAAAGATAACGGGGGTGGGGGTGTGCATGTCATAGTGATGTCAAACAATCAAGCATAGCAATCATCCTCACATCCCTCACTCAGTGCGTAAAGCATACGATATCCACTACTTTGGTCACCTAATACTTTGGGCCATGACGGAATCCAATCCCGTGTAACTATCACTACAAGCCTACTATTCATCTCTCAGTGGTGAACCAAAGTTATGAATACCGACAACCCCTTTGCACACGTCCCGTAGCAAAGCCCAATCATGAAGTGAACTCATTGGTTCCCAGCTGGATCCTGAGCTCTAACTTCCATTTGGACTACCTTTGCATCTCGGGTTATTGGTCATCACCGAATCGGTCTTCTCCTTCTTCCTTGGTTCGGTTCGGATTGCTTCATCACCTCGGATCGGATCGAGTTCCTCAAGTCCCTCCATGATGCACCGGATCGGGTCGGGTCGTGCTCCATGCTCCAACTCGTGGTGGTTCGGATCGTAGCCAAGCTCCGGATCGGTTCGGATACAACCCAGATCGTACTTAACATCTCGGTTCGTGACAAGTTCCTTCGGGTCGGATCGGAGGATGCCATCGGGTTCGGGTCGGAGAAGAATACTCCACGGCGGTTCGGTTCGCGAGTTGCACCTCCTTGGCCACCTGTTCACGAGCTTCCAGGCGGATCGGGTCGGTCTCCATCACCACAAGCGGATCGGGTCGGGGTCCCCACATCCATCGCCATCCATCGGTTCGAGTCGGGGTGCTTCTGGCGGATCGGGTCGGAGAACTCCAGGCGGTTCGGTCCGGTCGTGATCTCCTCCAAGTTTCAGATCAACTCGTGGCATGCAGGCTCGGTTCGGGTGAAAAGGGGCAGATCGTGGATGGGCCACACGAACGGTTCGGTTCAGACCTCCCCATCCGATCCGGTCCGGTCCCTATGCGTTTCCTGCACTTTGTCCAGCGAGTTGTTTACGCCATCCGACGACGTTTTCGACCATTCTGACTATTCTAATAAATCACAAATCATTCCAAACAGTCATAGCAACATGTAGAAGTGACCTCAAACACCAAAACAACAATATGATGGGTTAAAACGGATCAAACATAGACAAAATCCCATATTTCCCCTTAAGCATGTTTAAGAACAACTAAGCATAGGATTAACAAAACTTAATCAAATTATCCCAAACTTCTAACAGAGGTCTAAAACAATATTTAGCAATTTATAAATATTTTTCCAGATTTTTAACATGCATAAATTCGCTAATTTCCACTAATCACCCCTTAATCCCCCAAATTCCGGGATTTGCAAAATTAGTCGAAATTAACCCAAATTCATATCAGAGGCATAAAATGATGTTTTAGAATTTTAGGAATTTTTCTAGATTTTTCTGAGCCATAATTTCGCTAATCTTCGCTAATTTCCATAATTAGCCGTAATTAGTGAAAAACAATGCAAATCACTCACCTTAGCCACAAACAAAACTTAGATGTGAAATAAATCTCTGATTTGGTGAAGATCCCAATGCAAAACAGCAGCTCTATTCTTGATTTGGTGAAGATCTCCCTTGATTTGATGTTGCTAATCCCAATCTTCAAGTTGCTAATGATTTGGAGGTGATTTAGAGGTTGGAGGCCATTTTTAAGGTTTCTAAGAGGTAAGTGGAGGCTAGAAAACTGAAATGAAATGAAATCCTAACTCATTTCAGCCTCCCCATAACCCTAATCCAAAAATGGGTTATGGGCCCATTCACTAATCACCCTATTTGGCCTGGTTAAGCAGTTTTCACCTTCCAAACCTTATTTCAGCCATATCTCCCAAACGGTAAGTCCGTTTTTCACATGTGACCACTCTACGGAAAGGTAAACCATCATCCGAAGCCAATGGAAGTGGTTTCAGGTCAAAACTCCTTTCCAATCAAAAGTTATGGACGAAACAAGATCAGCTAGGGGCAAAACGGTCATTTAAAAATCGGCAAAAATCATGAACATGAGAAATTACCCCAATAGTCGTTTCCCAAAGCCACATGACCATACGACTTCGTATGAGAAAAAAATAAATATTCTACGATCCTCCGATGCGTAGAATGCGGGTTGTTACATTCTCCCCCCCTTAGGAAATTTCGTCCCCGAAATTCCCTAACCAAAACACACAAAGGGTCCTGCATGCCTATCAACCATAAAACAACAATCAACATGCAAAACAAGTCTATCCTAGCATGCGGTTTACTAATAAGGGAAGAAACTATCACTATCAAAACCTTACCAGGCAAAGAGTTCTGGATACTTCTTCCTTACGTTCTCCTCTGTTTCCCAAGTACAATTTCATTCTCACCCACTGGACTTTGACTAGTTTCACCGCCTTCCTTCGAAGCTGCTTCATATCGTTCCCAACAATACGCATAGACTTGCGGTTCTCAACCGCCTCGGGTTCAACCTCGATATCGTCCAACTGATCTGGTGAAATAGCCACATTAGGGCCTTGCACAAACTTCCTTAACTGGGAAACATGAAATACGTTGTGAACCCCCGCCATCTTGTCAGGTAGCTCTACTTCATACGCCAAATTCCCAACTTGCTCAAGGACTGGGAATGGACCAACAAATCTTGGTGCTAACTTACCTCTCCAACCAATCTGAATCACATTCTCAATGGAGAGATCTTGACGAACACCAAGTCGTTAACGAAGAATTCCAAATCTCTTCGTCTCTTATCGAGATAAGTCTTCTGCCTATCTTGGGTAGCCTTCATTCTCTGTTGGTTAACCTTGATCTTACCTGAAGTTCCCCTTATTATTTCTGGTCTAAGCTCAAATTTCTCACCATTCTCCAACCAACATGATGGTGCCTTGCACGGTCTTTCGTACAAAGTTTCAATTGGAACCATACCAATACTGGGCTAATAACTATTATTATCCATTTGAGACTTGTTCTCATTTCCATTTAGGAATTTCTAATGGTTGTAACAAACCACTAGGCTTCTTTTTGCTCAGCTTTAACTAACTGGCAATTTATGCATTTGGACATAAACTTCCCAACGTCTTTCTTTATCCTTTCCCAGTAGTAGGTCTAATCCATGTCTCAATACATTTTGTTACTACCGGGATGTATAGTCAGTTTCGAGTGATGATATGCTCTAAGCACTTCATCTCTCAGTCCGTCTACGTTGGGTACAACTAGTCCCTTATTCTTTCGAAGCCACCCTTCTCGATCAAATCCTTACTTGATCGTTCTCTTTCCATCGATACCCATCTCTACCCTAGAGATGATTTCCAATAGGTTAGGATCGTCCTTCTAACTGGAACCAATCCACTCAATCAAAATCGATCTAATCGTCAAGCTTACTAGTGTTTCTGAATCCAATTCACTCTTGGGTCTGAAATCATATCCTGTGATATACTCTAGTTGCTTCCAACCCAGAAACATAACCCCTAAACTGGCATGTCTCCTACTCAATGCAACTATTACCGCACCCAAATCCTTTACTATGATCACTCTGCCCCATGGAGTCATGGCGACTCCACTGCACTGATCCATAGCCACTAGTCCTTTGCTATGTCCACTCTGCCCCATAAAGTCATAACAACTCCACTGCACTGGCTCATAGCCTTACTAATCCTTTACTATGTCCACTTTGCCCCTCGAGTCATGACGACTCTACTGCACTGGCTCATAGTCCTACTACAATCACTTTGTTCCCCATCGCTGGAACCCTACAGGTGATAGTCTACTCAAGGGAAGAAAAATAGGAACAACATAGCAACCATAACATCCATCAAACAAGTCCTACCTATCACCTGCTAAATTCATAAACATATCGACACCTACATGACTGGTCTAATCAATCCCAATATGTCGATTCTAGTATGTCTGGTCTAACCAACATCAATAACTAATGGAAGCCCAGCCTCCATTCATACACCGATGCCTACTTGACTGGTCCAACCAATCCCAGGCCAATGGAAGCCCCGCCTCCCTACGGACTACCGTACGTCCAACGTACGTTTATCCTCCAAGGATAACTAGATCACGTCCAATGGATCCAAGGTAACGGGCGTCCCCAGATACCCCTGCTTTTAGTCCGCCTAAAATACTTGAGTCCAACCCAAGTCTATACATTATCTTGCTGCCCTCTCGAGTCCAACTCGAGCCGAATCAAATTCCTTGCAGCCTTCTCGAGTCTAACTCGAGTCAATCTATAACTCAGACCCAGTCTTGAGTATCCATTACCGACAAACTCTAGTCCAACGTGAGTCATCGTCTCCTTATTCATTGCATGTCCAAGATCAACGAACACCCATTTTCCTTTTACGAGTTCAAGTCCAACTTGAATCGCCCTAATCTTCGTTGTATCCTCCATGATCAACGAACACATCCTATTCCTTCAAAGTCCTACTATCCAAAGAGAACATCAACATAGGGTTCTAAACAATCCATTACTTTGCATCTTTCTCCAGTCCCAGTCAAGAAATCTCATAACCCTATCGAGTCTAACTCCGGGCAGTCTATACCATTGAACAGTCTTATCATGTTCCGTCTGCCCATCACTCCTCGAGTAAACCAAGATATCATCCAATGAAAAATCACAACAACTATTTACCCCTCACGCAAACCATCCTAGTCGAAATCGACATTCCCCAAGCACAAGCCCCAAAGGCCTAAACCAATATCAGAAAAGCACCCAAGGAACATCTCCTCCGAGTTCGGACAATCCACGTGAAGTGATACTAGCAAAACAACTAAGCACTGGAGCATTCATTTGCCTCCCAGAGACAACTAGAACTTATTACAAGGATAACCTTTCAGCTTTCTTAACTCCAGTTACTATCGCCATCACTAGGTAGGTACCTAATACCACCTTATTCCTTTGGAGTAGATCGACTCCTCAAAATAATGCTAAACCCAGTAAAGCCCAAAACAAAGCAATCACAAGGAAACATACATCCATGACTCGATAAGACCACATTACAACAAATCATGCCAAAACTAGTCGAACCACCAATCGGGTTCGTCACAACTAGAGGTCTATCGACTATCTCGGGTTTGTCAAACAATACCCGAACAGAAACATCTTAAATAGAAAGCATACCTTTTATAACGACACCCTTTCCCTTCTGCGCCACACTTGGAGCATTCGACGAAGAAGGAACAACGTTGATAGCATACGCTTTCACAATCTGCTTCTCCCTAGGAGGTTGTGGGCAATCATCCTTGTGATGTCCCGCCTGGCCGCAGTTAAAGCATTTCCTTTCCCCAGGCTTTTCTCGACAATCTCTGGCATAGTGGCCCTTCTTGCCACAACTAAAGCATTCGCCATCTTTCTTACTTTTCTTATTCTGACCATCCTTGGTCGGGTTCTGCTTCCTCTTGTTCTGAGAATTCTTCTTGCCTTCACCACCTGCTTGCGGCTTCAGCTCCTCTGTAGATGCAATAGCAACTTCGATCTTCGACTTAGGAAAAAGGCTCTCTGACCTTAATGCCTTTCCTACAATAGACTCGAACGTCTCATCGATATAGTTTATAAGTCTTTCCCCCAAGTACCCATCCAAGCCAGTTATGAACTTCTCGTTCTTCTTTTCGACTGTATCGATAAGGGACCATCCATATTTCGATAAAGTATCGAATTCTGCGATGTACTCCAAGACTGCCCTACCATTCTGCTTAAGCTCCAAGAACTTCTTGAACAATTCTGATTTATGAGCAGCTAGAATAAACTTATCACAAAAGTGAGTCTTAAACTGATTCCAAGTAACTTGATCCTCGGGAGTGGCTGTCTTAATAGCATTCCACCAATTCATCGCTCGCCCTTGCAGCTGACGAGACGCTAGCCTTCTCTTCATCGCATCCTCAATACCCAAGTCGTCGAAGATACGATCACAGCTATCCAACCAATCCTGAACATCCGTGGCCGATTCCGTTCCGTGGAACGGCTTCCCACCAAGGTTAGTGTAATCCTTGCACAACTTGGCGAAATCGGCCCTAGGCGCCTGCACTACTGCACTACTGCACCGCCACCATTAGCAGCATTAGGAACGGCTCCCCGAGCATCCCTAAGCATCTCTCTCATGAAGGTACTAAACATCGTCCTCATATCAGGAACATTCCCATTGTTTGCTCCTGAACCTGTACTCCTAGTATATCGGCTCGTCATTCAATCTGTAAAGAGAAAACGATTAACCATCTTCTTTGTGGTGTCAGTGCAGTGCAACCTCATCCTTAGCTATACTAATAATATATATATAGCTTTTGAAAACCAAAGTAATCACAAATACTCACTCTCATATACGTGCTATCTCTCCCTAGTGTCTTTCCCTAGGTTAACTACGCAACCTAGAGCTCTGATACCAAATGTGACGGCCCGCCCCGTACCAACCGACATTTACTCCCAAGGTGCGCTGTACACATGTCCAGTTAGCACGGGATGGTCGTCAGGAGGAAAGGAAAGAAGGAATTGAACTAACAAGGAACCTGTAGAATGTCTCACAATGCATAAAATAAAATATAATAACAACATACTTGACATAACACAGGTGAGACAGTGCATAAGCTGGAAAAAAAACTAAGCATCATAGCTGTGGAAATCCAAGATACAGCTTATTACAACTTTTAAAATACTGTCTCTAAAACAAAAGCAAGATAAGGGAGGTACACTACTAATGTCCAAGTAGCGACCACCAACGACACAGGGAGAATATCTATATATCAGACGTGGAAGCCTCCTGCTCGCCTCCGAATCAGCTACTCGCGCATCACCAGCTAACCTGTGTCTATTCTGCTCGTGTGAGCACCCAGAGTAATAAGAAGAGACATAAAACTCTGGGTCAGACATAAAGCCTGGTATGAGCGATAAGCATCTAAACAGAACAATAACAGGTAGACTAAACCATACCTGAACCTGGACCTGCAACCAAAGAGTTAGCACCACATATTGTACAACACTCTAAGGTGCCATTTCAAATGGTGTAAAGATAACGGGGGTGGGGGTGTGCATGTCATAGTGATGTCAAACAATCAAGCATAGCAATCATCCTCACATCCCTCACTCAGTGCGTAAAGCATACGATATCCACTACTTTGGTCACCTAATACTTTGGGCCATGACGGAATCCAATCCCGTGTAACTATCACTACAAGCCCACTATCCATCTCTCAGTGGTGAACCAAAGTTATGAATACTGACAACCCCTTTGCACACGTCCCGTAGCAAAGCCCAATCATGAAGTGAACTCATTGGTTCCCAGCTGGATCCTGAGCTCTAACTTCCATTTGGACTACCTTTGCATCTCGGGTTATTGGTCATCACCGAATCGGTCTTCTCCTTCTTCCTTGGTTCGGTTCGGATTGCTTCATCACCTCGGATCGGATCGAGTTCCTCAAGTCCCTCCACGATGCAGCGGATCGGGTCGGGTCGTGCTCCATGCTCCAACTCGTGGTGGTTCGGATCGTAGCCAAGCTCCGGATCGGTTCGGATACAACCCAGGTCGTACTTAACATCTCGGTTCGTGACAAGTTCCTTCGGGTCGGATCGGAGGATGCCATCGGGTTCGGGTCGGAGAAGAACACTCCACGGCGGTTCGGTTCGCGAGTTGCACCTCCTTGGCCACCTGTTCACGAGCTTCCAGGCGGATCGGGTCGGTCTCCATCACCACAAGCGGATCGGGTCGGGGTCCCCACATCCATCGCCATCCATCGGTTCGAGTCGGGGTGCTTCTGGCGGATCGGGTCGGAGAACTCCAGGCGGTTCGGTCCGGTCGTGATCTCCTCCAAGTTTCAGATCAACTCGTGGCATGCAAGCTCGGTTCGGGTGAAAAGGGGCGGATCGTGGATGGGCCACACGAACGGTTCGGTTCAGACCTCCCCATCCGATCCGGTCCGGTCCTTGTGCGTTTCCTGCACTTTGTCCAGCGAGTTGTTTACGCCATCTGACGACGTTTTCGACCATTCTAACTATTCTAATCAATCACAAATCATTCCAAACAGTCATAGCAACATGTAGAAGTGACCTCAAACACCAAAACAACAATATGATGGGTTAAAATGGATCAAACATAGCCAAAATCCCATATTTCCCCTTAAGCATGTTTAAGAACAACTAAGCATAGGATTAACAAAACTTAACCAAATTATCCCAAACTTCTAACAGAGGCCTAAAACAATATTTAGCAATTTATAAATATTTTTCCAGATTTTTAACATGCATAAATTCGCTAATTTCCACTAATCACCCCTTAATCCTCCAAATTCCAGGATTTGCAAAATTAGTCGAAATTAACCCAAATTTATATCAGAGGCATAAAATGATGTTTTAGAATTTTAGAATTTTTTCTAGATTTTTCTGAGCCATAATTTCGCTAATCTTCGCTAATTACCATAATTAGCCGTAATTAGTGAAAAACAATGCAAATCACTCACCTTAGCCACAAACAAAACTTAGATCTGAAATAAATCTTTGATTTGGTGAAGATCCCAATGCAAAACTGCAGCTCTAATCTTGATTTGGTGAAGATCTCCCTTGATTTGATGTTGCTAATCTCAATCTTCAAGTTGCTAATGATTTGGAGGTGATTTAGAGGTTAAAGGCCATTTTTAGGGTTTCTAAGAGGTAAGTGGAGGCTAGAAAACTGAAATGAAATGAAATCCTAACTCATTTCAGCCTCCCCATAACCCTAATCCCGAAATGGGTTATGGGCCCATTCACTAATCACCCTATTTGGCCCGGTTAAGCAGTTTTCACCTTCCAAACCTTATTTCATCCATATCTCCCAAACGGTAAGTCCGTTTTTCACATGTGACCACTCTACGGAAAGGCAAACCATCATTCGAAGCCAATGGAAGTGGTTTCAGGTCAAAACTCCTTTCCAATCAAAAGTTATGGACGAAACGAGATCAGCTAGGGGTAAAACGGTCATTTAAAAATCGGCAAAAATCATGAACATGAGAAATTACCCCAATAGTCGTTTCCCAAAGCCACATGACCATACGACTTCGTATGAGAAATAAATAAATATTCTACGATCCTCCGATGCGTAGAATGCGGGTTGTTACACTTCACAAACAATGGTCCAATAAAACATATTTAAGAGCGACCCCAATTTTATAATTTAACGCACGCTCAATATTCTTTTTTTCCTTATAAAAATCAATTTATAATTCAAATAAAATATTTAGAACAAATATAAATATTCAGAATTAAGTGGCCCAAAATCCGGGTCATTACAGATGTACCTCGCTTTCTAACATCCACATAAATAAAATGTCTAGGCTCCACACCATGGCATCACTCCTAACTAGAAAGAAAAGCATGCCCTCCTTGCGGTCCCTCATCACGTTTCTGGTTCATACCGGGGTGTGAAGCTCGCGAATTAACGCTATACACAAAGCAATGCTAATTAAAGATGTGATTTGATCATCATCCACAAGACCCTGCTTTTCAACAAAAGCCTTGATCATTTGCATCTCAGCATGCCACACCGACAATTGACGCCATACAACTGATGTCTATCAATATATAACCTCCAAGCTCGTACGTCTCAAAGAAGGGTGTTAAGCAAGAGAATAAATCCTCCGCCACCAAATAGATATATATTTAATAGAAATCAATCAATACAATAATTCAATGTCAGACACAAATCCATTAACAAGTCTGTTCTGGGTTTGAACGAAACCGGAGGAACCTTATTTCTCATCCTATATGTCCAATACAGGAGAGATGTCCTCGCATATCCAGTCGATCTCCAAGTACGTATGGACGATCACCACTTATTACCTTGTCTCGGGGATTAGCCCAATCAAGACATCAGTAATCATCAATTTGATGTGAAGATATCCGGTCTTCAACCACCATCTTCATCGTCGACATTTAATCGTCATATCAGTTATTCAGAATGGGATAAACCCGGTCTTTTCGAATAACTCGCGTATTTTATAATAAAGTGATATAAAAACACATCATACGCCTCATTCCAATTCAGAATATTCTTTTATTCAAATATTCACATCTTTAGGGAAAGGTTCCCATTAATTTTATCAAAGATAACTTCTTTTAAACTTATTCTTTAATCTTCCTTTGGGTGTTAATTTCAAAAGATTTTATTTTATCCTTTCATAATTCTAAACCAATTTAAGGTTTATAAAACTAATCGGGATTATCGAGCCTTACCTAAGTAATCATTTAATCCCAATCTATTCATCCCATGGAGCAAAACTGGTAGTACTCCATATCTAACATCCACTGTGTTATCGGTAAAATTAATTACCATTTCACATTCAAATCTAATTAAAGATTTAACTATCGCATGGAGTAAAACTGGTGGTACTCCATCACGATCACTTCATGAATTCGATAAATTTAATTATCTCATTTAACTTTCAATCTAATTAAAGATTCATTAAAACTTCATTTAGCTTTAATCTTCCAAAAATCATTATTTAATGATTATTCAGCCTTTGGAAATTTATTTTTCCTTTAACTGGGTTAAAGAACCAATGTCATTTAAAACACAGTTCATGATAAAACCAAATCATCATCCATTAACTATGGAATCTTCACGGAAAAAAGATCAATATATAATCGATGTAAATTTCCGTATCAGACTAATAATATAAATGGAATAATGGCGAAGCCTTTTAAATTCCATAAATAGTATTGGTCTTCCTTCGTAGCAGCTCATTTCGATTATTACGCAATCGAATTCCATTCAATTCCAATTTAACATATTAAATTGGAAAACTTTACTTTGGAAAATTCCTATAAATCTTATTTAAAAGATTTATAAATTCCAAATTATAACTTTACTGTTAATTGGGTGAAAGAACAAATGTTATTTAAAACATTATTCATGATAAACCCAAAATCAACTTTCATTCCAATTTCAATTTATTCAATTGGTAACTTTTCTAAATCTTAATTAAAAGATTTATTCTATTCTCAAATGGGTTTAAGAACAGTGTTAATAAAGACACCAGTCACGGCAAACCCAAAATCCCATTTGATATTAAATATAAGGCTCTGAATAGAAATTAGTATCGTCTTATATTTAATATCAAATTCTAAAGCCAACGGATATCGTATTGGAAATAACGATATCTGTATCTTCCAAATTCCTTAACAAAGTCCGTATAATCATGGAATTCAATATCGAAATATTCCAAAGATTATCTCCATTCAAATCCATTCCAATTTATTCATTGAAAAATTCTGGTTATTTTAAAACCATTTTAAACCCAAGTTATTATTCTAGTTATTAACTAGTTCATTTAGATAAAAATATATTTTTATCTTTTCAAAACTGGTATTTTTCCTCCAAACTCTTTCCAAATCATTTATTATGATTTTACAATTTTTTTCCATATATTTAATAATTTTAGTATCGCCATTTCAGTCGGTATCCAATAACGGCCACCGAACTGCATCCATAGTGACCTTTTCTGAAATTGATTTGGACATAATTTGAAATCAAACCGTACAAATTTAAATATCTTATATTCATTGGAAATATCTTTTCGATACAAACCCAATGGTTCTGGTTTTAGGAGAATCCGATGGTTGGATCACCCGTTACATCAATTTGAAGTCAATGGTTGAGATTTGCGAACGGTCACTGCGCGGCGCGTTCTATTCAAACCATTTATATATATATATATAATATATTTCATCGATTTCTACTTAAAATGTATTTTATAAAATATTTATAAAATTGTTTTAAAAACGATTCCAACTTCCATTTCAATTTTAAATCAAAATTGAATGTTCCATAGCCTTATAATATTAAAATGATAATATTTTCAAAATATCTTATTTTGAAATCCATTTTCTTTTCAAATTCAATATAAAATGAAAAAAATTGATAAACAAATCTGTTCGAGTTAAAATGGCGAATATCTACGTACTCAACTTCTTATTTTTCAATATTTTCGTGACCATCCAAAATCGGACATCAAAATCATATTTTGATTCTTTTCTGAATATTATTTTAAAATATTCGTTATTTTAAAATATTTGTTATTTCTGAATCAGAATGCGACTTAATCAATTAACATATAATTTTAGTTATATGGATTTCGTACATTGCATGTATTCAACACTAATGATAAATAATCATTACACATTCAAATATCATGCAGAGTGCATCCTACAACTGTATAAGCATTAAAATATTTAAATAACGCTTACAACAGTCTGTCTATCACTCGATTGACATACAACTAAATATTGGGATTAGTGTATGTCAAATATCATCCCAATACCCGTGTGGGGTTTTCACACAACCACAGTAAATTTAAATAAATCATTTGTTAATAAATTTACCCATTTCAAATTCGATTTGAATTATTTTTTTCTAATTAACCAATTTTAATTGTTTAAATTATAAATAAATATTTACATCACATTTCAACAACCACAAAGTGTATCCACATTGTTTGAAATACGAGTGTCGTATATTCAAACAATGCTTCTTGTGCAGATGAGTCGTGAATAGTTCATGTGTTAAACTCAAGCAATGTCACATACAATAGGTAAAAATCAACACTGGCAATTTCTATATATTTACAGTTATAAAGTAAATTAAATAACTGTTCAAATATTTTAGTAAGAGAATTCTCACATTGGATTCCACTCCGCCATTCTTTAACTGATGATTCTAATACTGTTCGAGTTTAAATTTGCCCCAAATTCTAATTTGCTCCAATTCTGTTCTAGTCAGTTCCATGTTGTAGAGTTTGTTGTCACACTCTCATTGCAACTGAAATCACTTAATTTCGTTTCTGTATGCAAAAGTTGTGATATTTTATACATTCCATAATTAAATAAATAATTATCTAAAGTAATTAAATTACTAATTATATTTATAATCCTCACCCTTTCTTCGTAACATTCTATAGCACGTCGAACATGGGTTCGACTTCGAACTACCGCCGCCGCCGCCTCTAGAGGCCGTCGGCCTCTGATCTACCCCCGCCACGGCGATTGCCATTCCGGCGCCTCACTACCCCCAATGCTGCCAGCAACTCGGTGGCCCCACCTCCCCTAATTCCATTCAAAAGTTCGGCACTTCCCGGTCAGAAATCGAATGACAAACCCCATGAAAATCCATCTTCCATATATGGATTCGAAGATCGTGGAAAGTTCTATGATATTCGGTCAACGAGTTTTGAAATTTATTTATTGGATTTGGAGAAAATTGAAGAGGAAGTAAGGAACGATTTTCGCCCTTTATTTTAGATGACATCGGATTTGTTTTCTGATTAGGGTTTGGTGAAAAGGGGGCTTGCTTATATATTTTTTTATTTAATTTAATTCCAAAAATACTAGTTTTTCAATCCGAACTCCAAATTAATTCCAACGACCGTTGCTCCTAACCAAACCCCCATTCCAGACACAATGGGATATGTTTTGTAAGCCAGTTCGATCGTTTTGATTAGTTTTCGTCAAAAATAAAATATATATTAATATAACGGTCAATATTGAATTCAACGCACATTTTAATTTACCGGGGCCACATACTGACTCCAAAAGTTATGAATATTGGAATCTAGCTATGTTTTGACGATACGGTCCTATCAAAACTAATTTCGTTGAATTTGGAGACCGTTTGAAAAATGGCCTTTTTTCAATCGATTGAGTTTAAACTGAATTGACAAAACACGTTTAAATTTACTATGCTCACTTATTAATTCCAAAAATTATGAAGTTTTGAACCATACAATAATTTGACATTCTGGATCCAAGAATAGTGGTTTCGTCGAAAATGGATGTCGTTTGAAAATGGCTATTTTTAAGGGCTATATATATAATAATATATATGTATATATTCCATAGCGACTATTTGGAATTTTAAACTGGACATAACTTACAATTTAAAAAGTGAAATCTTAGTTTCTTACATTCGTTAGAAAATTACAGTTCAAAATATTCCAACATTTCACTGAAATCCCATTTATTTTGAATCATATACATTCAATTGAAATTTAAAATTGAATTTCAAACTACCTCACCATTTCAAGCTCGTTTTATAATTAATATATAAATATATACGTTCTAATTTAGATTTAAATAACTTTTTAGTTGTTATTATTTAAAATAAATCATTTTAAATATTCAAAACCCACTAAATAGATAGAATAAAATTTTTAAATTGGTTCGGAAATTCAGGGTTGCTATAATCTCCCCCACTTAAAAAATTTTCGTCCTCGAAAATGAATGGAGCTAAAAGTTGTTTAAACAACCAACTCAACTTTCATTTTGGTTTTCATTCTTCAACTTTTCAGTTTCTAAGTATTTTCTAGTTTCTCAAAAATTTGGCTAACACTCTAAATTTTCGAATTTTTTTGCCATAACCTCCTTTCTACGGGGAGGGTTTGAAAAATTTATTGGGCCATATTAGGCACCCAATAAATCAATAAAAAGCATACACAATTTTTGTGACCTATTTGTGTACAAGGGAGAATGTGTAAAAGTAGAAATCTCAGACCTTTCCCTAGTGTTGGAAATAAAATAATCCATGTGTCGTATCTAAATCAAGAGAGGCGTGAATTTTTGTCATCTCCAGACCTGTGTAGGGTTTTCATTAAATCCTGCCCCAAGCACCATTACATGTATTCCTTAATTAAGTCCATAATCAGTCTTCTATTCGACTTGTAATTCATTCATCGCCATACAAGCATCTCGCTCGTATGGTAATCCAAACCTCGTAATATGAGCGCCAAATGCTTATATGGAATATAATATAATGTGTTGTCTTCATGTAGTATGCCATGCGGTGTAGTTCATAATTTATTTGTTGCTATCCTATGGCGTGGTTTATAATCTCACACAGAACAACCATTACAACGCATCCAATTTCATTCACAGGAGTTGATATAATAATAAAATTGCACATCCAACTCATTAAGGTCCACCTGTCTGTTGGGCACACAATATATTTCTTTACTCAACTCTAAGCCCATAACCTGCTCAATATATATATGCGAACTACAACATTTTATTTGATTTGGCTTAAATTAAATTTCATTCTCATATTGGATTTATCATTCCAATGAATTTATTAGTTCAACTAATAATCACACAACACAACCAGCAATCAATCAATTGATTAGCTTTTCAAACATATAACTTTTATATACACTCAAGAATCATATTTTTAATGCCAAATTACAAACAATAAATTCTAACTATGTTTTGGTTCTCACACCAGCCAATTGGAAATATATAGACATCCTACTTTCGAAACTCGAACATAAATTCTGATGATACTCGAGCAATCATCAGAATCATCTCCGGACAACTAGAGTGTGATTCTATATCTATCTAGTATATTTGAGACTTCATACACATGTGGATCAGATGTATATTAAAAATCTCCTTATACCCGATAGTCCAAAATCAATTTAAAATAAAATACTTAACTATGTAGAATAAGGTATAATTTTTCAAAATCAATTTGTTTTTAATAAACAACACTCTTCAAACTCATTCTAGGATACTACTGATCCTATATCTAACGAGTTGTTCTCATAGGATGTTACTAATCCTATCTCTGATGAATTTTTTTTATTTGGTTCTAACATGTGTTGTTCTCGAGCTTTGTAAAACCAAAACTCTGAAACCAAACTGAGACGACCCAAACTCCCCCTTACGGTAAAACCCGGATTGATTTGAGAACACGACGCGTCAGAACACAAACAATATAACATTTCATTGGTATTACAACAGTTTACATCAGAGTACAAGAATAAATCAGAGTATGAATAAATATTACACAACGGGAAAAGTAATATCATAGATTAAAATACAAAGCAGCGGAAATTTAAATGTATAAATACAATGTATAGCGGAAAATAAATCCACAACACAACTGAAAGAAATACACGGATACAAAGCTTTCTGAATATAGTTCCAGCTGTAATCCAGGATCCTAGGAAAAGAAATATCTGCGAAAATCAAAACTACTAGTTGTCCATGTGGAAAATATGAGCACCCAGAGTTTAGGTAGAAACAATAAACTCCGAGTCAGTCATGGGACTGGTGTGGGAACTAAAATTGTTATTAAATCATTACTTTAAAAATTGGGAAATCATGGGACCACGTCATATAACACGGAACGGGTTACTCCACATGAATCTCAATTTAAAATAAAATAACGATATGCTTTTTGGAAAATGAAGCTATTATAAGACTCAGGTCCCATCACACAATGCAACGCAAGCCGAAGGATACAGTTTTCCCATATAATATCCAAACAAACTTGGTACATTTCAAACGGATCATTTTTATATTACTATAAGTGCATAGTGTTAAAATCAACTCCAAATATAAATGTATCAATCATAGATGACAGAGGTACCATATATTATGCCGCCATACATAGGTTTACAACTAAACCCGAAAAGTTGCATATTGGAAATTGGATTTTCATCATGAACCAAGGCAAGGGATCTCTCCTTCCGATTCGAGACAATCTAGCCTACCATGTCTTAGGATTCAGCTGCAACTGCACCTGGGAGCGGCACGGCCGGTCCACACTTACTTTAGCGGATTAGTTATTCCTGAATAATATGTTTCCCTGCCCTATAGGGCATAATGTTCAGTATGTCAACCATATCAAGAGCCACTCGGGACTCAAATCCGAGGTACCTCGCTTTCAACCATCCATATAAGTAAAATGTCTAGGCTCCAAACCATGACATCACTCCTAGATAGAAAGAGACGCATGCCCACCCTGCGGTCCCTCATCCCGTTTCTAGTTCATACCAGGGTGTGAAGATCGCGAATTAACACTATATACAAAGCTATGCTAATTAAAGCTGTGTTTTTATTATCATCCACAAGACTCTGCTTTTCAACAAAAGCCTTGATCATTTGCATTTCAGCATGCCACACTGACAAGTCACACCATACAACTGATGTTTATCAATATATAACCTCTAAGCTCTTACGTCTTAGAGAAGGGTGTTAAGCAAGAGAATAAATCCTACGCCACCAAACAGATATATATTTAATAGGAATCAATCAACACAGAATGAAATCCAATGTCAGATACACATACATTTACAAGTCCGTTTTGGGTTTGAACGAAACCAGAGGTACCTTACTCCTTATCCCATATGTCCAATACAGGAGAGAGGTCCTCGCGTATCCATTCGATCTCCAAGTACGTCTGGATGATATACATATAAATATGTATGTTTTATCCACTTATTTATCTTGTTTTCCCTTTAAAATAATTGATATAGTATATTTATAGTTGTGTTTTCAGATTGTTGAGAAAAAGCATGGTTTAAAGCATTTGATGGATAAAGCATGAAGAATTTGATTAAAAAGAGTGAATTTTGAAATTACTAAAGCTTGAAGAGTTTAAAGCTTGAAGAACGGTTGCAAATAGAGCTCAGTTAGGTAGATTTGGCTCACTAAAGACTCATGCTGCGTTTACATTAGCTCATTTGCAAGGCCTCTCACTCTACGGCTGCGTTCACACTGGCTTATGTGTTATTTGGGCTAAATCTTTAGTCCCACATTGTGTAATTAGCTGATTAGACTTTGTCATATTAGCTATAAATACACTTGTATCTTGTTCATTTAGAATTCATTCAACATTGTGTTTTATTCTATAACTTTCTTCTGTCGGAATAAAATTAGTCTTCTCCCTTTTCTCTTTAGTTTTTTATTTACATGTTATTTTCTTTTCTGCAAGTATATTAGATTGTCCTTTATTTTATTTTTATTTTATTTTTCTCTTGTTTTTCGTTCTATGCTGCAATTTACGTTCGTTGTTAGAATAATAAACATGAGAGGCTAATCCCTTTCAACTTAGGGGTAATGAAGCTCTCTTGATTATGTAGTTGCAACATAATTTATCTTTTCATTCTCTCTAATTTGTGCTTCATGTCATGTTGATGTTATGGTGATTATGTGGAGGTTGAAATCAAAAATTTGATGGTCTATAGTTCTAATTAATAGTTCATAGACCATGCTTAAAGCATATTTCAGTTTCAACATGTTCATTTTTCATTAGATCTAGTAAGGTGATTTAGTGGGTATGATATAGTTTGATAGTTTATGTTGTGCTAGTTAATAGTATGAATAAGGTATACTTATAATAATCATATCAACTAAATTCACAAATGACAAAAAAATAGAGATCGTAATTTCATATAGAGGTGGCAATTAGACCCGACCCGATGGACCCGGACCCGGCCCGACGGGTCTCAGTTCTAGACGGGTCAGGTTTTGTCGGGTCTAAACTATACATTTCAAAAATCTAGACCCGACCCGAGCTTCGGGTCGGGTTGAAGCTCGGGTCTGGTCGGATCGGTTCGGGTCCGATTGAATAATAACACTAAAAATACATATAATTCAATGTTTTTTGGTCGGGTCTTTCGGGTCGAGTTTATGCGAGTCGGGTTTGATCGGGTCTTGATGGTATTTTTCATCACCTAGACCTGACCCGAGACCCATTGGGTTCGGTTCAGGTTCGGGTCTTTTCGGGTTGGTTCAGTTCGGGTTTTCGGTTCTTGGTTCTAATTGTCAGCCCTGATTTCATAACTTGTTGTACTACATGATCTAGAAAGTGGATATATTCCTAAGTTGCCATTTATCTCAGTTTTTATTAATTTTAGTTTACTAGTTTAGTTGTAGTTAAATCATCACTCGATTTTGGTTTAATTTGATTAATGTAGTTAAAATTATTTCTTTCTCCGTGGATCGAATCGTACTCGCTAACGTAGTACAAGTGTATGCCATGCGCTTGCGGTTTATTACACTTCCCGACGGTGTTCTAATTCATAGAATAATCGTCATCAAACAAGTTTTTGGCATCGTTGCCGAGGAAAGAATTTAATTTTGATTTTATTCTTCGGATTATTTGTTTAGTTTGTTGTTCTTAAAAAAAAATTGTATCTTGTATGTTTGTTTTATCTTAGTTTAATTGTGTTTTGCATTAGTCTTCATTAAAAAAAATACACTTTCCTTTTGTTTACAATTTATTTCCGAAAAAATAAAAATAAAATCTTACCAATTTTTCTATCATTTCTTCTTTCCTGATTTCCATACAATGTCTTTATTTTTTATCCATTTATTTCTATCTATAATTCTACAAACTCTTCCTTCTTTCACAAATCCTAAAAAAATTGCCATATTTCCTTTGATTTCTTTCGTATTTTTTCCTCCTTATTTTCAGCACATAGCTATCCCTTCTCCTTTTACAATTCTTACTAATAATATAAAACAAAAAACAAAAAAAAAAACTTGCTTTTTTTTTATGATTCCTTTCCTTTCTTTTCTTTATTTTCTTTCTAGTCTTTTCTACATTTGTTTCCAATTTTTTCTCTCTGCCTACCAAACCCTCTCCATCTTCTCTACAACTTTAGCCTACTTCCTGATCAAGCCACAATCTCAAATCAACTTCTGTTCATCCAAACTTCATACCCCCCTCGACCATAAAATCATCACAGAGCATCAAACTTTATCACCAACTTCTAGCACTCCGCCAATACAACAATATGCCCTCGACTACACCACCAACAGCCATTCAGACCAAAACTGTCCTACAAACCCACCACTTCTTACTATCATCCTCAAACAATCACCATCCTCAATCTCCGATCCGAACAGTCCTGCCTCACATCCACGCACAAACACTGTTCCACTCAGGTTCACCATTAAGTCATCTCCACATTGCATATTGCAAACCCGTCCACCACCACCCCTGCCATTCCTCCATTCGCCAGTTCACAACTCAGACCTTCCAGCAAACAACTTCAGCAACCCTACCACAAACGCAAGCCAATAACCAAAAAAGAAAAAAAAAACTACAACTCCAAATCTCAAATACCCAAACCGATTCAAATTCCTCACCTCCGAAACCCTTTAAATCAACCATTCACATAACCTAGCATTGCCATCAACATCCGTCAGCAAATCCCCCCACCAACCTCACTGCACAACCACGGTTCAACACTGCCAAAAGTTCATCAACATTGCACCTTCAAGTCCGCCAAAACTCCACACTCCAGTTCTCACAAGCCCATACCAGTTCAACTCTACCACCATCTCAACCAAAACGTCACAAACCAAACCACACAGTCAACACCTTATCCAATCTTCACCACAAACAGCACGACGATCCTCAAATCCCAGTCAAGACAATACTCATCGCCCTCCATCATCAGCCTGAACACTACCTTCAACCCACCTCTACTTCAGTACGCAGCTGAACAACTTCCCAAATCAGCAACTCCCATACCAAACTCCAACATTCATTCACGAGAACTCCTCAATCTCGACCATAATCAACTTCCTTTTTTATTTGTTAAATTGTTTAGTTTTAGTTGAGCTCAGTTTTAACTTGGATAGTTTGATTCGCTTTGGAATGGGAAAACAGAAGTGTGGGGTTTTAATTTGTTTGTTTCTCTTCCTGGGTTGTACATGTTTATTTTAGTTTGTTTTTATTTTCTTTTTTTTAGTTAGTTTTTCTTTTTAAGTAGTCTTTTGCTTTTATACTTTTTTATTATCTTTCTCTTAAAAAAAGGGGTGTTTGTTTTCTTTTGAAATTAGTTTATGCTTTTCAAGTTTTGTTGTTAGAGTTGTGTGTTTGTTGTCGTTTTGGTTTAATTTTAAGTTTTCTTTTTTCTTCGTTTAAATATTCATTGTGATTGTCACGTTTTTGTTTTACTTCTGTTAGTCTCAAAAAAAAAATACACAAAAAAAATCGCTTTCCAATTTTATATATATCGTCTACATTTTCAGGTTGCAGAAAATCTCAAGGAGGATTACTTGCTCAAAGACTGCTCTTCTTGGCTCTACGCTCGCTTGCTTAATAAAAAATTGCCGCTATTTTTTTTTTTTTTTTTGCTGATCTGCGCGCATTAGTATATGTTTCCTTGTTTTTATTTTATTTGCATTATTGGTTGCTTGCACTTACTTTAAAAAAAACAAAAATTCATCCGTAGCTGCATTATAATTCATGTTTAATTTCTATTTTGCATTCATTTTTTTCTAAGGACATTGTTATATTTTGACAATTTGGTTTATTTCTAACGATTTTTTCTCGGTGTCTAGACTACGGCATAATAATAACCGTTTATGAATATGACGGTGATTCGTAAATATTATAGCGGTTGATCCTCTGAAGGTACTTAAACCTTCGGTTGTATTGCTTGGGTGATTCCTGGTGTACCGATAACTCATGTCCGTTAACTGGTCGAGAAATTTTTAGTTTAAATTAATCTAACCGTCATTATATAATTTTAGAAAATTGTAAATAAGTAATTTGCATTCATATAGTTGAATTAGGTTCATGTATACATAAAAAAACCACAAAAAAAAGAGAGAAAGGAAAAAAACCTTTCTTGAAAATGTCCCAACTTCCTTATCCTTATGAATTTTACGATAGTTGTGAAAATCAATATAATCCATATAATTTTACACCAAATTCATACGGATATTTTAGTAACAACTATTTACAAACAATGTGAATTTTACACCACCAACTTTTCAAAATTTTCAAAATAATCCTAATTTTGCACAACAAAATTTTCAAAATGATGATCAACCCTCAACTCTTGAAACAAAAATTGAATCTTTACTTGAAATGAGAACACAACAAAATCAAAGAATAAATGAATGGTGTGATTAATATTTGTGCAACAATTCTAGTCAAAGTTTTAAAAATAATCAAAATTCAACTTCAAATGATTTTGATTATAACCCTTATCAATCCAATTTCAAACTCGAAAATGAATTACAAATTCAAAATGGAAATGAGAATCAATTTACAAATGATTTTAGCAATGGGAATAATTTCAATTGTGGTGCAACTGAAAATTTTTGTTCTTAGAAATTTCAAATTGAAAATTCTCATGTAAATAGTTATAAATTTGATTTTGTTGAGCAAATGAAAGAAGTTCACAATAATCACATGAATTTGTTATTTCAAACTACATGAATTTTCGTGAAAAACAAGATAATTAAAACCGAACATGTGATGTGTCAAATGTTAATCCACTTTTACCACAATCGACGATCTTCAAGTAACAACTTTTGAAATTGATGAAAATCTTAGTGAAGTTGTTGAAAGCTCTGTAATTGATTTGAATTTGAATTCTCTTGAAAACGAAGACGTCAATCTTCAATTTGATCTTCCTCTCTTAGATTTTGAAAATTTTGAAAATTTAGCAACTTTAGATTGTCAACATGACAAAAATAACGAAGTTGTTAACAACTGTTTAGGTGAGAATGACTTTGATGAGTAAAAACTTCTTAAACTGATTGACGATGATGTTGTTGGGTCTAAAACTGATAATGAAACATTTGAAAACTTTGAAATTCTTGAGGTTGAAAACAATGAAACTGCTGAATGTGATCTTAAGCACAATAATAATTTTTCTGAAACTGTTGAAACTCCTTGCGAGTTGATCGTTTCAATCGAACCTCACTTTGACCACTTGTTTTTTGATGATAAATCTCTGTGGTATATGAACTATTTCTGGAGTAACGCTATTTTTGAGAAAACACGATTTTGAAATTTACTAAAAATTCATTTGTTTGGTTTTAACTTTAGGTTTACGAATGAACCTTTAGTCAACAAAATTTCGAATATCAAAGCAAAAATGAACAATATTTCTCAAAATAAGTGTGGGGGTGAGAACGATGCACACGTCTCTCAATTTACACATCATCTGAACAAATCAGACTTTGTTTTTGAAACTTTTTCTAAACCCCGGCTCACTAACCTCTCTTTAGTTGCTATAGAAATTCAATTCGATTTTCGGATCAATTATAAGCACAAAATTTTAAAATTAGCAACTCAAACTTTTGAAAAAACAAAATTTGCTTTTCCAAATCTGAAAAGTAATATAAAATCCTTTATAATTTGGATTTCTGTGCTTAAGCCGTGTCTCATAATCTTAATGAGGCTGGTCCATTGGTCCATTGTAGACCGGTTCATCTATTTGAGGACTGCATATTTTCTGCACGCACATTCGATAAGACGCACTAAACCTCTTTTGTACATATGTAAATATTTCTCTTCCATTCACTCATTGTTTCATGCATTGACTGTGGGGACACAGTCGAAATCAAGTGTGGGGGGAGTCTCGTTTTCATTCTGTTTTGCATAGTTTAAGTTTGCATTTTTTCCTTTCTCTTTTAAAAAAAATCCCTTTCTCTTTAAAAAAAAAGAGTTTCACACTTCTATTTATTTTTAACTAAGACATGATGGAATTATTAGCATATAAGTTTGGTCGTTTGATTAAAATGCTTGGAAATTTACTTCTCTTAGCGGATAATGAAAGGAAAGTTTGATTTTTGAGCAAATTTGGTGTAACTAGTATATAGCGAGATTCATGGGTGATGAGCATGAAATGTTTTCTGAATTTTTATCCGATTAAATGAATGGTTGATTTAGACTACTTTTGATAACATTTTAGATCGTTTAAGTGAAGTTGTGCTAAGATATTCTCGCTTAACTCTCAATCTTATGTTAAGAAAAAAAAGAAAAAAAAAGAGAAGAATATATATAATAATCCAAGGGTATCCAACATTGCTAGTACATCTGGCATTGGTGTGCAAACCCGCCAAGCTCTTTCTGGCATCTTGTTGACAAAGTCAGCGTCGGTATACCTTGGTCTCATTTTATGAGTTGGACACCTTAGAACTACCGACCCTCACGTAAGTCTTAATTCAGTGTAGGGGTGGTATACCAAGGTATTTGTAAATAATAATGTGAATATTTTGTAATAAAGAGAGAGTTAGCACTTAAAATCCATGCACACTCTTCACTTATTCGACCTAACTTGTTAACAAAAAGGAAGTTGAGATGTCATTTACAACTGTTGATATCGATTATGGAATTCATTTCATATTTGCACTATGTTTCTACCAAAACAACTGGCCAAGCTAGAGGAGGTTGTGACGATAACATGACTTTTGTTTGAAGTTTTGATTAGTAACGGACTTAAATTTCATAGTGACAACCCAAATTTGTGTTAACCCATTGGAGTCATATTTATAAGTAAATTATCCATTTATAAATATTCCTTTAAAAAATTTGCATTCATCTTGTAATTATTTCCGAATCTTGCAATTTATAAATATTTTTTGCATTTAAATTTTGGATTTTGTGGGTAGTATCCGCTGAAAACCCTCACGAGACAACACTCATCCTACTAGGGACACCCAGAGGTTTAAGCTTATTGCATACGCTAAATGCAATTGTGCTTCCTAGGAAAGTGTGACATATCTTAGTTTAGTTTATTCGAGAACGAATAAAAAGATAAGTGTGGGGTTATTTGATATACACGCAAATGTGTATATTTTGTCCGCTTATTTATCTTGTTTTCCCTTTAAAATAATTGATATTGTGTATTTACAGTTATGTTTTCAGATTGCTGATGAAAAGCATGGTTTAAAGCATTTGATGGATAAAGCATGAAGAATTTTCTTAAGAAGAGTGAAGTTTGAAATTACTAAAGCTTGAAGAATGGTTGCAAATATAGTTCAGTTAGGTAGATTTGGCTCACTAAAGACTCATGCTGCATTCAAATTGGCTAATTTGCAAGGCCTTTCACTCTGCAGCTGCGTTCATACTGGCTTATGTTTTATTTGGGCTAAATATTTAGTCCCACATTATGTAATTAGCCGATTAGTCTTTGTTATATTAGCTATAAATACACTTGTATCTTGTTCATTTAGAATTCATTCAACATTGGGTTTTATTCTGTAACTTTCTTCTGTCAGAATAAAATTAGTCTTCTCCCTTTTCTCTTTAGTTTTTTATTTACATGTTATTTTCTTTTCCTCAAGTAGATTAGATTGTCCTTTATTTTATTTTTATTTTCTTTTTCTCTTGTTTTTTTGTTCTATGTTGCAATTTACGTTTGTTGTTAGAATAATAGACATGAGAGGCTAATCCCTTTTAACTTAGTGGTAATGAAGCTCTCTTGATTATGTAGTTGCAACATAATTTATCTGTTCATTCTCTCTAATTTGTGCTTCATGTCATGGTGATTAAGTGGAGGTTGAAATCAAAATTTTGATGTCTATAGTTCGAATTTATATTTCATAGGCCATGCTTAAAGTATATTTCAATTTCAACTTGTTCATTTTTCATTAGATGTAGTAAGGTGATTTAGTGGGTACGATATAGTTTGATTGTTTATGTTGTGCTAGTTAATAGTATGAATAAGCTATACGTATAATAATCATATCAACTAAATTCACAAATGACCGAAAAAAAAGAGATCGTAATTTCATAACTTGTTGTACTACAAGGTCTAGAAAGTGGATTTATTCCTAAAGTTGCCATTTATCTCATAGTTTTTATTAATTTTAGTTTACTAGTTTAGTTGTAGTTAAATCATCACTCGAATTTGGTTTAATTTGATTGAATATAATTAAAATTATTTCTTTCCCGGTGGATCGACTTGTACTCGCTAACGTACTACAAGTGTACGCCGTGCACTTGCAGTTTATTACACTTCGTGACGTTGTTCTTATTCATAGAATATTCATCGTCGAACACTGGACGATCATTACTTATTACCTTGTCTCGGGGGATCAGCCCAATTAAGACATCGGTAATCATCCATTCGATGTGAAGATCTCTGGTCTTCAACCATCATCTTCATCATCGACATTTCATCGTCGTTTCAGTTATTCAGAATGGAATAAACCCAGTCTTTTCGAATAACTTGCGTATTTTATAATAAAGTGCTATAAAAACACATCATATGCCTCATTCCAATTCAGAATATTTTTTTATTCAAATATTCACGTCTTTAGGGAAAAATTCCCATTAATTTTATCAAAGATAACTTCTTTTAAACTTATTCTTTAATCTTCCTTTGGGTATCAATTTCAAAAGATTTTATTCTATCCTTTCACAATTCTAAACCAATTTAATGATTATAAAACTAGTCGGGATTATCGAGCCTTACCGAAGTAATTATTTATTATTTCCAATCCCAATCTATTCATCCCATGGAGCAAAACTAGTAGTACTCCACATCTAACACCTACTGTGTTATCAGTCAAATTAATTACCATTTCACGTTCAAATCTAATTAAAGATTTAACTATCGCACGGAGTAAATTGGTGGTACTCCATCTCGATCACTTCATGAATTCGATAAATTTAATTGTCTTATTTAACTTTAAATCTAATTAAAGATTCATTAAAACTTCATTTAGCTTTAATCTTCCAAAAATCATTATTTAATGATTATTCAGCCTTTGGAAATTTATCTTGCCTTTAACAAGGTTAAAGAACCAATGTCATTTAAAACACAGTTCACGATAAACCCAAATCATCTTCCATTGACTATGGAATCTTCACGGAAAACTGATCAATATATAATCGATGTAAATTTCCGTATCAGACTAATAATATAAATGGAATAACGACAAAGCCTTTTAAATTCCATAAATAGTATTGGTCTTCCTACACAGCAGCTCATTTCGATTATTATCCGATAGAATTCCATTCAATTCATATTTGACATATTAAATTGGTAAACTTTACTTTGGGAAATTCCCTTAAATCTTAATTAAAAGAATTATAAATTCCAAATTATAACTTCACTGTTAATTGGGTTAAAGAACAAATGTTATTTAAAACATTATTCACGATAAACCCAAAATTAACTTTCATTCCAATTCCAATTTATTCAATAGGTAACTTTTCTAAATCTTAATTAAAAGATTTATTCTATTCTCAACTGGGTTTAAGAACAGTGTTAATAAAGACACCATTCACAACAAACCCAAAATCCCATTTGATATTAAATATAAGGCTCTGAATAGAAATTAATATCGGCTTATATTCAATATCAAATTCTAAAACCAACGGATATCGTATTAGGAATAAAGATATATATATCTTCCAAATTCCTTAACAACAACTGTATAATCATGGAATCCAATATCGAAATATTCCGAAAATTATCTCCATTGAAATCTATTCCAATTTATTCATTGGAAAATTCTGGTTATTTTAAAACCATTTTCAACCCAAATTATTATTCTAGTTATAACTAGTTCTTTTAGATAAAAATAAATTTTTATCTTTTCAAAACTGTAATTTTTCCTCAAAACTCTTTCCAAATCATTTATTATGACTTTACACAATTTTTCCATATATTTAATAATTTTAATATCGCTATTTCAGTCGGTTTCCATTAACGGCCACCGTACTGCATCCATAGTGACCTTTTTTGAAATTGATTTGGACATACTTTGAAATCCAACCGTTTCATTGGAAAGATCTTTTCGATACGAACCCAACATGTAGCACCCCATGTCCATTAATGTCACTCACAAAAGAGAATGCATCAACTTTCATGGAACATTATAAGTGTATAGAACAGAACATCACGAGACAGATATATAAAAATGGTACTTCAAAATTTAAAATAACTTCATTGCAGCGAAAATGGAACACAGTTTGGTTACAACATCAAAACCAACTTGTAAAACCAAGTACACAAATATCAATCTTGGTCAAATTATTACATGAAAACCAAAAGCATAATCCCGTTACAAATAGCCTTTATAAAAAAGAAGATAAAGCTGAACATTATTTTCAGCAACTCCAAGCACTTCCAAAAGAGAGAGAAAGAGATCCAAGTCAAGCTCCACTAGTCCCACCCTGAGAACATGGAGGGGGAAAGGAAAGAAAAGAGGCGAAACAAATGAGGTCAGACATAAAGTTTGGCGCATCCAGTGACTTTAACGATATAATCATTAAAGTAACAGGATAAGAACATAAATTGGATATAAGAAATGACTGTAACATAAACAGGCATGACAAGGTAAGCAAGATGGACAAGATAAACGTTGATTGCGCTTTTAGTCACTATAAGATAATTCCTACACCTCACCAATACTATTTATACAGAAATTTGATCCCTTATACTAATTATAATGATAATGGTAGTTTTGTGTACCCCTAGTTGCTGTCATAGGTGTCGCCTGCTCCTATCTCCACTAGTTGTACCCACTACCCTCCCCCATTCGATCGGCTCCCTAACTCGTAGATACCCGTGCTGGTCCCACAGTCTGGTGTATCACTCTCTAAAGTGGCAATCCGATACTACTAAGGATGCACAGCTTATACCTACACGATGCAACAACGTCTTACCTACCAGCCCGGACCCATGCATGCACATGACTCCGTTGGACTTGCGTTGCGACCGCTAACCCGTTTGACCTCTTATAATCAATCCCAATAAGCGTGTCCCGTCCTCGACCTAGTTTGAGCTAACATAGATACTAAATGGGTTACTGGTTGAAAAGGGTCCCCACATTTGACACAAGCTTCCCGACTATGCTTGGTCCCCACTAGGATTTCCCACTTAACCCTTTCTTATTTATGTCCTCTTACATGTTTCAACTTGGTTAAGTGTTTCTAATTATATTTCACATGTCACCCACTTAACCCTATGTCCCACTACATGTCTTATCTTGGTTAAGTGTTATTTAATTCATTATAACCGTAATCTTGCAAGACCTCCCACATTAGATTCCATTTTGCGGTTGCTGGATTTGCCGGGCGGGTTCGGGCAGCCTTATACCGCAATCTGAATCTAAACTCGTGTCTTTGCATTATTACGCATCTAGTTTATGCCTTTGACCTCTCACATTAGACTGCTGTTTGCGGTTGCTGGATGTGCCGGGCGGGTCCAGGCAGGCTTATACCGCAAACCAAGTCTGTAATGTCCCGCATTTCTATCGGTTTGAATTTGAATATTTAAATCATTTTAAATATTGAATTCGTAATATAAGTATATTTATATATTAATTAGAATGGAGTTGAACGTATAAAAATATATATTAAATATAATCGAGCCCGTAATATCGCAGTAGTTCGTAATTTAACTTCTGAACTTCAACTGAGTGTACAAGACCCGTTATCAGTCGGATTTCTTCGAGACAAGAAACGATGGAATCTGTTTAAATGTGTCTTCCTAACAGAAGTGAAAATTCGAGATTTCAGATTATAGATTCTGAGTTATATCCAAATCAAATATTCAAACAGTCGTTGTAGAATCGTTCATCGACCGTAACGGTTTATTCGATATAACTAAATATCGATTTCAAATTTAGACAAGGTTCTTTTAAGACATAGTGATAATTTAATTTTTAGAATTTTACTGTAGTTTTTAATTAATTAAGTACGCAACTTTTTATTTGGAGTACTTTGCACCCTATATCAATATTTTGGGGTTTCATAATATAAGTTAAACTACCGATATTATTATATTTGTGGAATCGCGACACCTCCCTGGACATAACTGTAACTTTACTTCTGTCCGTAGCGGTCTCTAAATAGATAGAATTATATGGTACCGCGTAAACCTCGATAAAAATATACATACATATTCTTACCTTACCTGTGAAGCATCGTACATCCCATATTCAAAATACAAACCTATTCTACTCTATGAAGTAGCACGTTTCAGTTTCTTAGTCATTAAGGGTTCCAATATATTATAAGACAATGATGTACAAATAGCCTGCGTGTTGATCCTACCTCCCTATTGCTTTCTAATGAAGCAAACAAGACCATGCTCTAGCTCTCAGCCTAACCTGATCTAAATTACAGTAAGCTCTCAAATCAAATAACATGTTTCACGCATGGTATGCATTTACGGAGATTTAAAAACGAAATAAACAAACCTATATATTTTATAACTTAATGCCTAAGTTTCTCTCGTACCTTGTTTTTCTAATCAAGCCTAACCTATTCTCCACGTCTTGCCAATCTATACTTTCATTTTCAAACAGTAGTATGAGTTGATAACTCAAAATTCACCTCCACCTACGTCTGTACCCATTACTTCAGGATGAAGGATCGACCTCTTATAAATATGTGTGACCTCTTCATACTTTCTCCTGGGCTAAACAAATGAAAACCAAATGGTCATTTAGAGTAAAAATAAAATAAAATGAGAAGGATAGTGAACATCTGGAGCTTGCGGAAATTAAATAGGTGGTGAAGGAAGGTTTCAGCGTTCGTTGTCTTACAATGTGGGGAGGTAGGGGGCGCCTGTGGTGAAGTCTGTAAAGGGTCTTGTATCACAAAGCGGTGTTGCCTTTTGTACAACAACTTGGGAGGCGGAGTTCGGTCCAGAGAACGGAAGTGGGCACCCGGTGACTTGTTTGCATATAGGAAGTGGCTGGTGACTTGGAGCTCAACGTTGAAAGCATGGAATGGTGTAATCATTCTCTGCCAATTCGAAGTTGGCTTTGTGGTGACTGCTCAGGGTTCGGAGCTGAAGAGCATGAAGGGTGAAGGGGATCGGTGGTCTTAGGGGGAAGACGTTGTACTGTGTAGTACTGCAGTGGGTTGCAAGGGTGTCAAATGATGGTTTTGTCACGATGGATGTTGAGGTGTGGTCTGCTATGATGGGGACGGTTGTTGGCAGTTGAGGCATTGTGGTAAGGTCATGCAAGGAAGCAATGGAAAAGTGATGGAGGGAAAGCACGGTAATGACATTGAATATATTACTGGGAATGGAATGATATCTATAGGGAAGGAGGTAAGTGGAATCTTGTGCAATGGAGATGATGAAGGTGGGTACAAGGAGCACACGCACGGAAAGGAATTGTGGTCTCGGACGAAGACGGTGGACTGTGCGGTGAACATGAAGAAGACTGGGAAGAAGAAATTAACGTTTTGATGGGGTGAACAGCGGTAGCGTCGGGAAGTATGCTTGGGTGAAGTTAAAGTGGTTGAAGTAGTGGTGTTCGGCAAGGTGCGGAAATGATGATGTGCGGATTTGTGTTTGCTGCATGGGAGCAACGAATGGGTGATGGTGAATACCGTTTGCATGGGGACTGTGAACCGGAGGTGCAGCGTTAAAGTGCGTTGTGAAGGGTACTAAGGGTCGTTGCAAACCGAAATGGATGGAAAATTACTGGAGTAGTTCCTGTTGCGAATAGGAACAAAGACTATAGTATGGAGCGACAAATAGGATATGAAGGGGAAGACACTGTCAAATGTTAATTCATGCGCAAGTGTGGGTTTTTAAGTAGAATGTTGGGCCGAGCATTTTTAGTGGATAAGCCCAACGTTGAAAGAAAAAGAATGGGTGTATGACTAAAGCCCAATTTCAGAAAAAAAGAAGAGGACCCAAAATGTTGAAGGAGGATTTGCAAAAAAGTAATGCTGTCCTGTTAGAGAAAGGGAAGACGTGAAGTATTTGTGGTATATTAACGATATGTTTGAACCATGAAGTCTGGGTCGAAACAGTACGGGATGATCGAGGAGGTGTAAGCAAGGCTGAACAATTTGATGATAATATTCAGGTTGATAATGAAATGGTTGCACGCCACGGTGGAGAAACTGTACACCAGTGGGTCCGGAAGTCAACCGAGATAGAAGAAGCTTATCAAACGCCCGGTTTAATCAATTGACGCAAATCGTTATTTAACGGTTAACGCGCAAAGGTGAATTTATTCACTAACTCTGATCTATTTTGAAATATTATAATTATATTTTAATGTTGTTTGAATGTTGTGTGATGGTCGATTAGGTAGATTACAATTAAATTGGTTGAATATTATATATTGTTGCATATGTACAGATCACCGGTTGATATTGATTCCGTCGATTTATAATATTCCCTAGTATGGAATCAGTGATAATTGTTTGACTAACATCTGTTGATGCAGAAAACCGGTTGGAGGAATCCGACCGGATTCCTCGATATTTATATGTACCGTTTGTTTTATATGCACTAGTTGAACCCGAATTATATTTAAAACCCCGTGTGAATATTGATATTGAACGGAAATTCAACATTTGTTTCGATAAATCAATAAACGATATCGATTATGAAAGTGGTAACAGTCGACCGTAAAACCAACGTTTTGTTAAGAAGTGATTGGCCGTCAGGCAAATCAACGAAGTTAATTATAAAAATTATATTTTTATAATTAAAGCCAAGTTTAAATTATAATAGAAGTTCTATTATGAATTAGTATTTATAGTTCGTTTTATAAAGTAAATATAAACGATTTTTTAGTTAAATAAGTATGAAACTGTAATTACCCGACAAGTAAATAATTTGGGATAATTATTTTAAAATAAACAGTTAATGAATATTGTTAAAATAATTATATTAATCCAATGGTAAGAAGTAGATAAAATCAGTAAACAAAGTTATTGATGGAATAAAGTTAAAGAGAAGAGTAAATGTTTAATATAAATAGCCATGAACAACAGAGATTTCAAAGTATGAATATGGGGTTATAAAACCATAGTTCAAATTAAACAAGAAAATATGGTCTGATAGATATTATAAGTAATAAGAGATTAGAGTACAGACTTATATCTGTTCTAAGGTAAGAACGTTGTCGATCATGGTCTGAGAGGCAAATAAAATACCCCAACTTGAACGACTTCACTATTATCGAGGAACGATATCAATGTGACAGAAAAAGATGTCAAGATTAGTATAAAGGGAATATGGCAGCGTATTGCAAGTCTTAAAACTATAGCAATAAAATAAACGCTCTTGACTAGGTGTAAGCGTGGCAGTTATTTCAAGATTAGTTATAAAGGGGAATATTATAGCGTATGACAAGTTTGAACTATAATGATAAAATAACACTGTTGACAAGGTAAGTGTGACTGTGATGTTGAGATTAGTCATAAAGAGAATATTACAGCGTATTGCAAGTTTTTACTATAGCGATAAATTAGCGTTGTTGACCAAACTTAAGCGTGATTTTTATATATAGAAACACTTCCTAGGAAATGAAAACAGTTTGATTTGAAATCCACTTATTCTAAAAGTAATAGGTAACTATGTTTGTCCAAAGAAAATATAAGAATAAGTTTAGAAAGAGAAATTGGAGGATCGTGTTAGAAAACGATGGCAGCATTTCGATGTTCGAAATGTGATTAGAATTAAACCATTAGGATTTGGAACTAGAATTCGACGATGTCGAATGCATTCAAAGTAAATTATTTTTAGGAATATAATCCGGTAGGATAATTAATATTTAGGCCTAAATCATTAAATTATAGAAGGATATTTTATCAATATTAGTTATAAACTTGTTATTGAGAAGTTGACTTAGAAACAGATTTTATAAAGAGAAATGGGAATATAAAAGAGATTTCTAAAAACAAGATAACGATATTTACTACTTGAATAATGAGTTATATTGATAAAGGTGTTCAGATTTTTATAATAGAAATGATATTCACATTTTAAAGTGAATAATGTTTTAAAGTGAATGCTTGGCAGATTAAATTGTTTAAAATGAAATTGGAAATATTTTTCCAATATAGCTAGGGTATATTATCCAAGTGTAGAAAATAAAGAACGTGAAAAGAATGGAAATATTTCGAACGTTAATAACATATGTTATCTGGAACATGAGAGAATAAGAATTTATAATAACTGGAAATGTTTTTCAAGATGTGTAAAAAAGGCTAAACGGGATTTGAGAAATATCTGGTAAGATATGGGAATTTAAAAATAAAAACGAATGTTAAATAAAAAGTACCCACGTTTGTGTTATGTCTAGTTATACATTTAAATGAATGTTTGTTTTACTTCGATGGTTAAATAACCGACTATCGAAGTGTTTGACCATCGTTGTCAATACGAAGAGACCGGTTGGATATATTATCCGTAAACCACTCCGTATAGGCATAAGCGCTGCGAATTATATTATGCTGAAGACAATTGAAGACGGAGTAAAATGCAAGGGTCGTCCAGTTCCAGAATGGTGTTTTCTGTTTGTCCAGTCCCAGGACAACTTGTATGGACGAGTGTCTGACAGAGTATTTCCAACGGTCACGCCGTTGATTTTTACGAATATACCAAGTTGGTGGGGGGAAGGTAACTTCTCTTTATTCTACACCCAGTGTGCATTTGTGTAATCAATATGTGATTGCGGATTTGACGATGTGGCATTCAAAGTGAATGGTGATCAGATGTTCTGAAGATAGACGTAGCCTCTAGCCTCACTGCCAGGAAGTAACAAAAGTTGGGCTAGGCAGCATGGCTAGTTGGGTCATCCCAAGCAGGGTGTATTGTCACCGATCTAGAGAAAATTCATATTTATACTTCTTTTCGATTCTGTATCTTCGGATTACGGTTGGATGGCTGACAACCGTGGGTGGCAATATATTTGCGACACTCAAGCTAAATGAGTGAGTGGTCATGTGTGGCCGGGTTGCAAGACGTTCTTGTTGAACCCAGGTGTATCCCCTCTAGAGTACACTGTTCGGAAGGTGCTCCCATACCTTGTCTGTTGGAATCCATTCTCCGATAAGTGCCTTGCGGTTTATGATTTTTACTATATATATGTGGAGCGTGAGATGCAAGCGTTCTGCTACTTGGATATTTATTTGCTTAGACATTATCATAATATCACTCATTTTGATATCAAAGTATTTTGGGGTTATAGTAAGTTAAAATCCATCCATGTTTATGTGTGGGCTGGTCTTACTATTATCCTTTGTTTCAAAAGGATTTTCAAAGTTAAACAGTATGGTTGGAATTTACTCACACCAGTCCCATGACTGACCCAGAGTTTATTTTGTTTGTTTTTCCCTAAACTCTTGGGTGCCCAAATTTGTACGGGCAGTCAAGTGTTTCAGGCTTTTACAGATTCACTTGGAGGAGCTGGAAGCAGAAGGCTTCGCCATTTATTAGTTAGAGATTTTTCCGCTGTGATATATATGAGTTGTACTCTGATATATGATATGTAAGTACAAATTTAGATTTTGTATTTCAAAGTTATGTCATAATACAATTTATTTATTCCGCTGTGAGTTTCGTATTTACTCTGATTCTGTTCAGTTGTGATCTTCTTCTTCTTCTTCTATTCTATTAGTTCTATCTTATCTTTCTCATCCTCATAATTCTTTCCATTAATGATCTGAATTTTCGTGCACTTTGAGTTGAATGTGTGGAATATTAGTCAGCTCAAATTGGTATGGATTTTCGGGCTGTTACAAAGTCTAACCTCGTGTCTTAGACGTTCATTATCTCATTCTTTTATTCAAAACCCAATTTGAATTAATATCCATATTCCAATTTGTCCATAATTCCCAATTCAGGCTATGTTCATAATTCTCACTCTAATTAAGTCCATAATTCCATGTACATAAATTATACCAATTTATGCCTCAAGCTAATTACATGATTACAAACCAATTTATGCCAATTACATAATACTCAATGTTTTTCCCAAACTTTTCCCCAACATTCCTACGTCATTCGTACGTATAATTCACATAATATGTTAGGCTCGTCGTTAGCCTAACTCATAAGAAAAAGGAAAAGAAGAGGGAAAGAAACATCATCAAGACATAATATAGATCCAATAATCATATGGAATATGAACTTTCATAGAATAGGATAGATATAATCAACATAAATTTGCATAGATCTAATTAACATAAACTTGCATAGATCTAATTAACATAAACTTGCATAGAATAGTATAGATCTAATCAACATAAACTTGCATAGATCTAATTAACATGAACCTGCATAGATCTAATTAACATAAACTTGCATAGATATAATTAACATAAACTTGCATAGAATAGAATAGATCTAATCAACATAAACTTGCATAGATCTAATTAACATAAACTTGCATAGATCTAATTAACATAAACTTGCATAGAGTAGAATAGATCAAATCAAAATGAACTTGCATAGATCTAATTAACATGAACTTGCATAGATCTAATTAACATAAACTTGCATAGGTCTAATTTACATAAACTTGCATAGAATAGAATGGATCTAATTAACATGAACTTGCATAGCATAGAATAGAGTAGATTTAATTACGCATATGAATCTACAACATAGATCCAATAACATATGATAACAGAACTGGCATATCACAACATAATAGATCTAATAGCATATGATACAGGCATAGTCATACAGCCCAATTCACAATTATCACCATTATTTTTAATTAATTATCTTATGAAAGTAACTGTACTCACAGTGGTAGAAGAAGAAAGAATATAGATCTGAATTAAGCGTTTGTTTTTGTTCTCGAATCGTTCCCCTTTTTGCAATTCCTATGCTTTGGTTTTGGATGCAACTGCATGGAGGCTTATGAATGAATTTAGTTTAGATTAGGGTTAGATCAGATGTGCTTATATAGATGTATTAGCTTAGTTAGAGCCTTTAGATTAATTAGGAGATCATCAGAACCACACAGCTCAAAGACTCATCATCCAGCCATTCAGAAGAGGCCACATTAGCCCTAAAACTCAAAAATTGTCATTAACAGATAAAAATGCGCCATGTGTGCAACATGATGCGCAACAGCAGGGGTGTTGACACCGACATGTCATATATATATATATATATATATATATACATACATATTTGTTCTTAACTATCTTTCCAATTAACCCTTTTCACACTAAACCACTTTTTTTAATTGAACTGCGTTCACACTAAGCCACTTTTTAGCCACTCCCCTAAAACGAAAATATGGCGCTGACAGGGATTGAACTCAGAACCTCTTGTATACAAGTCACGTGCTCTAACCAAATGAGCCACTAAGCCTTTTGTTTACAAACCTTAGAACAATGCTAAACATTATTCTTTTTTCATTCATCTTTTTCATGTTTTGTTGCAATATTTAATTTTTCTCTTAAATATATCTATGTATATATATATATATATGTATATTTCCACATTTTTAATTTCATTAAAAATGCAGGGTGTTACATTCTCCCCTGCTCAAAGGATTTCGTCCCCAAAATATTCAAGTTAAGAAGAATGTATCCTACAATCCATCATCCATCTACTCATCCATCATCCACAAGCATCCATTGTCCTTAAAAGATTTCTAATGCCATATGAACATATGCAAAGGTGTGTGTATATGTTCCTTATCTAATGCAAAGATCAAGCGGCCTACTGATTCAGTTGACCTCCTCAATGCGAATTATGTCAGTGCCATGAGACCAACATGTATGCAAAGGAATCCAAATGATACGTTTCATTTTTATATGAGTGCACAACCATTCATTCAAATGCAACATCCACATGATAACACATTTAATATACATCCAATAATTAAAATATGCACACTCATTCATATGCAATATGAAAGTGATTGAGCCGATCTAGTGCCTAATGTGTGTGTAAATGCATCCACGAGCAACCACTAGCAAATACTTGCATTGTAACAACCCGCAAATTCTGAACCAATTTAAAAATTTTATTTTAGAAATTTAATGAAAATTTAATATTTAAAATTGTTTATTTTAAATAATAACGACTAAAAATTTATTTTAATTGAAATTAAAATGAATAAATTTAATTTAAATATAAAAGGAGTTAGAAATGGCGCGGCAGTTTGAAAATTTGATTTTAAACTTTGACTGAATGTACAGGATTCAAAATAAATCGGATTTTAGTAAAACCAAAAATATTTAAATCTGTTTAACAATATCTTTCTAACGAATGTAAGAAACTGAAATTTCACTTTAAAAATAAATAGTTATGGCTAGTTTAAATTTTAGAAAAGTCGCTATAGAATTTATGTATATTTTAATATAATATATGGCCCTTAAAAATAGCCATTTTGCAAACGACCTCCGTTTTCGATGAAACCACTTTTGTTGGGACCAGAATGTCAAATTATTGTTAGGTTTCAATTTTCGTAATTTTTCGAATTAATATGTGAACGTGGCAAACGAAAATGTTTTTTGTCCATTTCGGTCAGATTTAATCGACTTGGAAATGGCCATTTTTCAAACAGTCTCAGAATTCGATGAAATTAGTTTTGTTACGACCGTATCGTTAAAACAAAGCCAGAAATAATTTTTCTGGATTTTTCTGAGCTCGTATGTGGCCCCGGTGAATTTAAATGTAAGCTGGAATTAATTAAATAAATGATTTAAATAATAAATTAAATAAAACAGGCTAAAAACTTTTGTTCATGCTAGCGGGACCTAGCCCATTGTGTCCGGAACAGGGGCAATTGGGTAGGGACAACTTTTGTTGGGCTGGATTTGGAGTTTAGGAGAATTAACGGGCTTTTTCAGAATAAATTAATATAATATTATATAAATACATAGAAAATTAGAAAACCAAAAACCTAATCTATTCTTACATAGCCGCCAGCCTCAAAATGAATAGCCAAACTCATCCCGAATTCAACTCCAAATTTATCTCAATCCAATTCGATTTCAATCCTAATTCTAAAACTAAAATCGTAATACTCGCCACGATCTTTCATTCTATACGGTCGAGATGAAATTTAGTTGAGGGATTGGTTCAAAAATCAAGAGGGAGCATGTCCAGTTCGAGGCGGATTTCCAGGCCGAGGGGAGGTGCAAGTGGGGCCCACGTCTAGGCGCGAGCAGGGGTTGGCGCGGGCTTCGGAATGGTGGTGCTTGATCGTCCGGCCATGGCTCAAGTGGAGGGGCGCAAGTCAAGATTGATGACGACGTTGGGTTCGATGGTATCAGGAAGAAGAAGAACAAAGA
Organism: Allium sativum; assembly: GCA_030737875.1. Lineage (NCBI taxonomy): Eukaryota > Viridiplantae > Streptophyta > Magnoliopsida > Asparagales > Amaryllidaceae > Allium > Allium sativum. Next base: position 226,021,516 of record CM060909.1, on the reverse strand, counting down.
GGCGGCCTAAATTTCAGAAGAAAAGTAATTAAGAAATTCTATTTTTAATTAATTATTTTAATTAATTATTTTAATTACATCATTAAGGGTTTGTAATATCGTTTTTCTTTCATATGAGGTCCGTTTTAAGAACAGTCAGAAGCATTGGATTCGTCTTGACAGGATCTAGGCAATGAAACTGACTAGTGCTGAAATGGAGAACGTTGAAAATTCAGGAAATTTCAGATTTGAATTAAAAGCAATGTGAGATTTCTTTTTTTTATATAATTTATTTATTTATTTAATTTAAATGCTATGGAATGATTGTATGTGTATGACTGAGATTTGCTATGTGATGATATTGTGAATGATTTATCTATTTGTTGGTGATTTATAAACATAGATTTGTACGTGTTAAATAAAAATTAATCATTTTTGCTTTATTATTGATTTGGATTAGAATTTCTCAACAAAAATAAATCATTTTTTTATAGTATTGAATTGAATTAGATTATCAATTCAATATAAAAACATTATTTGGATTATTTTGTTGAATTGAAATAGAATTTTCAATTCAATGTAAAACATTATTTTATCATTTTTATTGAATTGAAATAGTATTGTATATTCAAAATATAATATTATTTTGTCATCTAATAGAACTGTCAAGACAATTGGTAATATATCATTTTTAAATTTATAATTGTGTTGAATTAAAAAGTTATTCTTTTATTTGCATTCTTTGATGCAAATAAACATTGAATTAAAAAGTTATTCTTTTATTTGCATTCTTTGATGCAAATAAACATTGAATTAAAAAGTTATTCTTTTATTTGCATTTCTTAATGCAAATAAATGATGAATTAAAAAGTTAATCTTTTATTTGCATTCCTTGATGCAAATATACGATGAATTAAAAAGTTGTTCCTTTATTTGCATTCTTTGATACAAATATACATTGAAATAAAAAGTTATACTTTCATTTGCATTCTTTGATACAGGTAAAATGTTGAAATTGGAAGTTAAATTTTTATTTGCATTTCTTGATGCAAATAAGACATAGTTTTAAAAAGGGTTATATTTTATTTGTAATTTAGATATAAATCAATAACATGATTTGTAAAGTTACATTTTTTTTGTTTGCAATTTTAGATGCAAACAAACATTAGAATTTCAGTTACATTTTTGTTTGCAATTTAAGATGCAAACAAAACATTAAAATAAAGGTTGCATTTTCGTTTGCAATTTTAGATGCAAACAAAACATTAAAATAAAAAGCTACATTTTTATTTATATTTTAGTTGTGATAAAAATGGTAGAATTAAAGGTTGCATCTTTATTTGCCAAATTAGATGTAAGTAAAGGAATAAATTAAAAAGTTACATTTTTATTTGCATTTAAGATGTAAATAAAACATAGTATAAAAAGTTACATTTTTATTTACATATTAGATGTAAATAAAAACATGGAATTAAAAGTACATTTTTTTTACATTGTAAATGTAAATGAAACTATAAATGAAGAGTTACATGTTTATTTACATTATAGATGTAAATAAAAGCTTAAATTAAAAAGTTACATTTTTATTTACAATTTAGATGTGAATAAAAGAGTAGATTAAAAAGTTATAATTTTTATTTACATTCTAGATGTAAATAAAAGAATAGATTAACGAATTACATTTTTATTTACATTTATTTTAAAATAAAAGAATAGAATTGAAAGTTACATTTTTGTTGTCGTTTTAAAGATAATAAAAAGAGTGGAATTAAATGTCACATTTTATGGTCATTTTATATGAAACAAAAAGAACAGGTTTTAAATATTTCATTTTTATTGTCATTTTAGGGTCAATAAAAAGAATAGATTTTAGTGTTATATTTTTATTGTCCTTTTATATGCATTAAAAAGAATTAGATATTAAAATGGAATAGGTGAATAATAAAAGTATACATATTTGTTTCGTATGCAGGAATCATTAAAATTTCTCATTGTTGAAATGTTACACTTCCATTTACAAGTTGTCCGACTTGTTTATGTGATTGGAACGATAATTTTTCACACATCGCCTAAGTGCACAAATAATCTATTATTGTTTGTTGGTTGAAACCCCACACGGGTGTTGAGACGACATTTGATATACACTAGCCCCAATATTTAATTAATTGTCAATCGATGGATTGACAGTCTATGTTGAGCATTACTTATTTATTTATTTATTTATTTTAATGCTCACACAGTTATAATTCTCACTTTAAATGTGAATGTATTGTTTGATGATTGTTTATCATTATCGTTGGATATATGCAACGTATGAAATCCATATAACTGAATTTATATGGTAATTGATTAAGTCACATCCTGATTCAGAATATTTTAAAAAAAACGAAGAACATCTTTATATAAAGAATATTTTTAAGTAAAGAAGTTTGTAAATAAAGAATATTTTAAAATTTTGAATATTTTAAAATAATATTCAGTGTAAAATAAAACTATGATTTTTATGTCCCTTTTAGACGAATATAAAAATATAAAAATGTAAAGCCGGATTAAGTAGCAAACGTTATTTCAGCCCGAACGGGTTTATCGATCAATTTATTTCATTTTAAAATAAATATAAAAAGAAGTGATTATAAATCTAATATTTTGAAAATATAAGTATTTTAATATAGAATATTCAATTTAAAATTGAAACGAAGATAAAATCATTATTAATGAATTTATAAATATTTTGTAAAATACGTTTTAATAGAAATCGACGAAATATAATGGCCTGAATAGAACGCGCCGCACAGCGACCGTTCGCGAATTTCGACCATTAACTTCAAATTGATGTAACAGGAGATCCAACCGTCGGATTCTCCTAAAACTGGAACCGTTGGATTCGTATCAAAAAGAGCTTTCCAATGAATATAAGAGTTTTGAAACCTAACTGTTAGATTTAGAGTTATGTCCAAATCAATTTTAGAAAAGGTCGCTATGGATGCAGTTCGATGACCATTTATGGAAATCGACTGTAAAGGCTTTAATGATATTATTTAAAATATAGGAAAATTATGTAAAATCATAATGAATGATTTAAAAAGATTTTAAGATGAAAAAAAATCCAATTTTATAAAGGTAAAATAATTTTTTATCAAGATGAACTAGTTATTAACTAGAAAGATAATCCAATGTTTAAAATTAAATAAATTGGATTTTTGGGTTATCGTGAATGGTGTCTTAAATAACACTATTCTTAAAACCCCGTGTAAAAAGAATAAATCTTTTAATTAAGATTAATAGAGTTTTCAAATTATATTTAGTAATTGGAATAAAGTGAAATATGAATTGGGTTTATCGTGAACTGTGTTTTGAAACGACATTTGTTCTTTAACCCAATTAGCATTGAAATTATAATTCAGAATTTATAAATCTTTTATTAAGATTTAATTGGTAATTTTCCAAAATAAAGTTTTCCAATTTATTAAATTAAATTGTAATTGAATGGAATTTGGTTCGGTGATAATCGAGATGAGCTTCTATAAAAGAAGGCTGTTACTACATATGGATTTTAAAAGGCCTTGCCGTTATTCCATTTATATTATTGGTCTGATACAGAAAGTTATATCGATTATATATTGATTCAATTTCTGTGAAAATTCCATATTTAATGGAAGATGATTTTGGGTTTATCGTGAACTGTGTTTTAAATGACATCGGTTCTTTAACCCAGTTAAAGATAAGATTAATTTCTTAAATTTGAATAATCTTTAAGTAATGATTTTTAAAGATTTAAGAATAATTTCAAAGAATTTATCCTTGATAAAATTAACGGGGATTCTGCCCTAATATTGTAAATATTTTACTAAAAGAATATTTTGAATTGGAATGAGGCATTGGATGTGTTTTTATAGCACTTGATTTTAAATTACGCGAGTTATTCAGAAAGACCAGGTTTAACCCATTCTGAATAATGAATACGACGACTAACAGTCGAAGAAATTGAAGACGGTGCAAGACCGATGGTCTTCAGGTCGAATGGATGAGTTGCTACTGATGCCCATGATTGGAGTAGTTACCTTGAAGGGGCTACAGTGGTAGCCATCCGAGTAGCCATCCGGACGTACTTGTTGATTGTTCGGATATGCGAGGAATAAGGTTCCTCCGGTTTCGTTCAAACCCAGAACGGACTTGTAAATGGATGGTGTGTCTGATGTTGTATTCCTTTACATTGTATCTGTTGATTTCTGCTAATATATATCTGTTTGCTAGAGGAGAATTCATTCTCTTGCTTAATACCCTTCTCTGAGACGTATGAGCTCAGAGGTTATATATTGGCAGAAATCAAAGGTAGGGATTAACAATGTAGCATACTAAGATGCATGGATCAAGGCTTTTGTTGAAAAACAGAACCTTATGGATGATGATCAAAGCATAGCCAATTTAGGCATAGCTTTGTGTATTACATTACCTCGAGAGCCTCACACCCTGGTAGAGTCAAAAACGGGACAAGGGAACGCAGGGAGTGCACACGTTTCTTTCTAGCTAGAAGTGGTGTTTGGGTTTTTACACGGCCCGACATTTTTACTTATGTGGTTGATGGATTATGAGGCGCCTCGGATTTTTATTGGTCGCCAATGGCCAATTTATAGGTCTAATAGGATCGGGAAGCGTGTGTTCAGGCATAATTAATCCACTAAAGTATTTGTGGACCGGCCCTGCAGGATCCAAGAGTTCGCCAGCGTCCGAATCATGAGACATTGCTAGAGTTTCTTGGATCGGTTAGGAGATCGTCCCTAGCCTTGACTCAAGATGGAAACCCAACTTCCAATATGACATCATGCTGTTTTGATTGTATAACTAGTATGGCGACATAGTAGGATGGGGTACTATGCCGTCTATGATTGATACATTATGATTGAAATTGTTTTTAAAACATATATACACTAATAATAATATCAAATCTGTCTTATCGTATCAAGCATCTTTTGACCATTATAAGGTAAAACTCTATCCTCCGGTTTGCGTTGCATTGTGTGATGGGACTTGAGCCTTATAATGGTTTCATTTTTCTAAAAAGCATTGCGTTGTTTAACGATTTACTTTATTTCTTGCACTGGCAATCCAATAGAGTAAACTCGTTCCGCAATAGCGGCGTGGTCCCGTGATTAGCCTTATTATTAAACAAGTTTAATCGGATTTCTCATACTAGTCCCATGACTGACCTGTAGTTTGTTTCACTTGCAAACTCGAGTGCCCTCTTTCCACACGGACAGTCGAGTAGCTTATTTTGCAGATATGCTGAGCAGGATTCTGGATCGAAGCTTAAAACTGTGTCCAGAGAATTGATAGACTTCCGCTGTATCAGTTGATTTATTTCCGCTGCTTTGTATTAACTATTGTAAATAATCTTCCGCTGTATTATTATTTATTAATGTACTCTGGTATATTCTGTACTCTGATGTTATATTATCATGATGTAATAAAAGTCTTCTGTTATCTGTTCTAATGTATTGTATTTCCAAAGTTAAAGTATTCGAAGATTTCCGACTTTTGGTTCAGACCTGTGTGGTTAACGGTCGATTCAAAGGGTGGGAATTTTTGGGTCTTTACATGCATCCACCAAACATAACATGTCTCAAACACATGTTTAAAACCATAGGATTTTTCTACCTAAAGATCGAAGATGTAATCGAAAGGGTATACTAAACGATAGAACAAGTATAAACAAAGCAGTAGAAAAAGGAGAAGTTAAGAACATACCCTCAAAAAGGAAAGGGTACGACACACGCATCTTGTCTTCCGTCTCCCAAGTCGCGTTCCCTTGATCATCTCCCCATTGGACTTTAACCAATTTGACCTCTCGGTTGTGTAACTTCTTGACCTCCGATCCAAGGATGCATGTAGGAGCTCGTCTAATCATGGCATCTCACTCTACTTCCACCTCTCTAAGCATGCCCGGCTCTACTACTTCCACGGTATCATGTAAACATTTCCGCAAATGCGACACATGAAATACGTCATGAACACCACTAAGCTTCTCAGGCAACTTCACTCTGTAGGCCATTTGTCCAATTCTTTCTATAATGGGGAATGGCCCTATGAACCTTGGTGCTAACTTCCCTATGGACCCAAAGCGAACTACATTCCTCAACGGTGGTACTTTAATAAAGACCATGTCTCCAACATTGAACTCATGATCGGTCCTTCTCTTGTCAGCATAAGACTTTTGCCAGTCCGGTGCCATCTTCATACGTCTCCGAATCAAGTCTATCTTTTTCGAAGTTTCTCTCACCATATCGGGCCCAATTAAAATATTATCCGTAGATTCCCACTAACAAGTCGGTGATCGGCAAGGTCATCCATATAGAGCTTAAAAAGGTGCCATGCCAGTGCTAGCCTGATAGCTGTCGTTGTAGGCGAACTCTACTAATGGAAGATGTTCCTCCCACGTCCCTCCAAAGTCCAAGATGCATAATCTCAAAAGATCTTCTAGAATCCGATTCACTCTTTCTGTTTGTCCATCCGTCTATGGGTGATAAGCGGTGCTCAAACACAATTGTGTTCCTACCGCCTCTTGCAAGCTCTTCCAAAACTCACTAGTGAAAATGGGATCTCGATCGCTCACGATACTAGAAGGTATGCCGTGCAAACAAACTATTTCTCGAAGATAAACAGATGCTAATCATGCTGCTGTTCTTTTACTCTTGACAGGAATGAAATGGCCGCTCTTGGTAAGCTTATCTACTACTACCCAAATCCCCGTATTACCCTTCCTTGATCTCGGCAACCAGTTGACAAAATCCATGGAAACGCTCTCCCATTTCCACCGTGGAACCTCTAAGGGGTGAAGAAAACCACCAGGCTTCTTTTGCTCCGCCTTGACTTGCTGGCACACCAAGCATCTAAAAATGAGCTCAGCCACGTCCTTCATTCCGGCCCAAAAGAAAACTCGCTTCATGTCCCTATACATCTTATCACCGCCGGGATGTATGGTTATCTTAGAACGATGTGCTTCTTCAAGAATCGTCTTTCTCAAGCTTTCGTCTCGAGGTACACAAAGTCTCTCATCCTTACGCAACCAACCTTTGTCATCTATAGTATACCTACTAAGATGGCTTGAAGACTCCCCTCTTATGAGCTTGTCTACTGATTCAACTAATTGTGGGTCATCTTGTTGTGCCTCTCCAAGCCGTCCTAAAAGCGTTGGTCGTACCTCCAGTGATGCCAACAAACCGGATACATAATCGATGGAGGGTCTAAAGTCAAAGGTAGATATGTACTCCAAACTCTGCCACTCTACGAACAAAGGACTCAAAGTCAACCACTTTCTACTCAAGGCGTCAGCTACAACGTTACCCTTTCCAAGGGTATACGCAATCTCAAAATCGTAGGATGCTAAAAATTCCATCCACCTAGGTTGCCTTAAGTTTAGATCTTTTTTAGAGAACAAGTACTTTAGAGACTTATGGTCTGTATACAACTCAAACTTCTCACCAAGGAGATAATAGCGCCAAGACTTAAGCGCAAAAACTATAGCGGCTAACTCTAAGTCGTGGGTAGGGTAATTCTTCTCATGGACCTTCAGCTGCCTTCCACCATAACATATCACCCTTCCCTCTTGCATCAAAACTGCGCCAAGCCCTGTCCCGCAAGCATCAGTATAAACTGTGAATGGCTTATTCCCATCCAGCAAAACTAAAACTGGAGTTATCATCAAAGCCCTCTTCAAACGTTGGAAAGCATCGTCACAGCCAACATCCCAAGAAAAAGTCAAGTTCTTCTTCGTCAATCGTGTAAGTGGGGCTGATGTCTTCGTGAATTCCTTAATGAACTTCCTATAGTATCCCGCCAACCCAAGAAAACATATTACTTCCGTTGCATTTCTAGGAATCTTCCAATCTTGGATTTCCACCACCTTCGCGGGATCCACTGCTATCCCTTCTTTAGAGACCACGTGCCCTAAGAACCTCACTTCCGTCATCCAAAAATGGCATTTGGAGAGCTTAGGTTTGAGTTGATGTGCTCGAAGGGTCTCTAAGACTTCCCTAAGATGTAAGGCATGCTCTTCCTCGCTTCTAGAGAAAATCAAAATATCATCAACAAAGACTACCATGAACTTGTTTGGAAACTCCCTAAACACCCTACTCATCAAGTCTACAAAATATGCGGGTGCATTCGTCAAACCAAATGGCATGACGAGCCATTCGAAGAAACTGTCAGGAGTCCTAAATGTAGTCTTATCTATGTTGTCCTCAGCCACCCTTAGCTGATGAAACCCTGTAGCTAAATCCAACTGCGAGAAAATCGAAGCGCCAGCCAACTGATCGAACAAGTCATCTATCCTTGGCAATGGGTGTCTGTTCTTCTTCGTGAGCTTATTTAGCTCCCTATAGTCCACACACAATCTGAGCGAACCATCATCCTTCGTAGCAAAAACAACTGGAGCACCCCACTCCGAGATACTTCTTCTTATGAACCCTTTCTCAAGAAACTCCTTCGCTTGTCTACTAAGCTCCCTCCTTTCTTTTGGAGCCATGTGGCGCACTGGTAATGCAACTAGCTTTGCATTATCTACTAAGTATATAAGGAAGTCTATCTCGCGTCTCGGGGGTAAACCTCGAACCTCATCAAAGACGTCACCATACTCATGGACTACACGAACAGATTCCAAATCATCGATGGATGTGTCAGGTGATTCTAGGTAGCTAAGCATCACCGGACCTCTAGGGTCACAAGAAATACCAAGTGTCCTTCCACAACGAGTCAACAATCTAACTACCCACCTTTCGCGGTCTAGGATGGCACCATGCCTGGCTAGCCAATCCATCCCCAGAATCAAGCCGTAGCCTATGAAACCAAGAACGTAGGCGTTGCATTCAAACTCAACGCCATACACATATATTCTCAAATCCCGACATAACATAGAAAGATGAGCCGTACCCCCAATAGTATTTGAGACTACTATGGGATCCATAACTAAACTAGTATTTAGGTGCAGTGTTTCAACTAACGAAGCAGATATGGACGAGTGTGAAGCGCCAGAGTAAAACAAAGTTCGAACAGGATGATCAAAAAGGAAAATCAATCTTTTAACAGAAATGTTTCTACCTCTCTCATGTCCTGGTGCCATGAGAGCATGAACCTGCCCTCCAGAAGTAGATCCTGTCCTCTTCCCTTGCCCTTGCCCTTGTTCTTGCCTCCTTGGGTTGTCTTTAATCATATGTACTGCCTCACCACATTGGAAGCAACCAGTCTTCTTCTTCTTCCTACAGTCCTTGCTTAAGTGGCCCGGTGTTCCACAATTAAAATACCTTTTCTTCCCTTTGCCTTTGTTATCCTTACCGCCTTTCTTTTATTGTTGCTGTTCTTTCTTTGAATCCACCTTCTTATCCTGTGCCTTATTAATATTAGCACCTTTCTCCTCTTCATGCATAAGCGTCATGTCAACAAGTTTCTCGAAAGTAGCCCCCATAGGAATGTGGGACATAGCCAATCCGTGTAGCGGCTCATTCAAACCCTTAGCAAATCTCAGGGCCTTCTTATGCGGTGTATTCACCAACTCTAAGCCAAATCTTGCTAACTGGTTAAACTTATTAACGTACTCCTTCACAGAAAAACTCCCTTGTTTCAAAGACAAGAACCTCTCCATGTATTAACTCTCCTCTGCTCGTGAAAGAAATTTCAACTCGAACCTCCGTCTGAAATCCATCCAAGTTTCCACTGCACATTCTCCATTCGTGACCTCCCACCAAAATGAGGCCTCGTCCTTCATTAACCAAGCAGCTAGTTGAGCCTTTCTTCCATCATCTACCTCAAAGATACCAAATAAGTCATCCACTTCCTTGAGCCAGTTTCTAGCTTCGACGAACGTCTCAGTCCCATGAAAAGGTTTTCCGCCCATCGCCCGAAAGTCCTTGCATATCTTATAAAAAGCGTCTACATAGGGAGGAGGAGGAGCGGCTGCAGTTGGGGGAGGAGGAACGTATGCTGGGCCTGCGGCAGTAGCCCTAGCCTCCAGATACCTTCTGAACCATCCTGGTATCTGTACGCCCTCGGGTATAACGGGTTCCCCAGACATGCTGAAAGGAAAAAGGAAGAGATTCAAAAGATAGATATATGGCCTGTGGGGATTATGTTTTTCATAATAAACATTTCTCTTAAAAGTACTCTCTTTAAAACATGTTTTTGAAAATACTTCTAAAAAAATGCTTTTTGAAAACGATTTTCAAAATCTTTTACCTGTTCTGGTAACCTTCAGCTCTGATACCACGTGTAACACCCCACGTCCATTAATGTCACACACAATGGGAATGCATCAACATTCATGGAGCATTATAAGTGTATAGAACAGAACATCACAAGACAGATTTATAAAAATGGTACTTCAAAATTTAAAATAACTTCATTGCAGCGAAAAAGGAACATAGTTTGGTTACAACATCAAAACCAACTTGTAAATCAAAGTACACAAATATCCATCTTGGTCAAATTATTACATGAAAACCAAAAGCATAATCCCGTTACAAATAGCCATAATAAAAAAGAAGAAAAAGCTGAACATTACTTTCAGCAACTCCAAGCACTTCCAAAAGAGAGAGAAAGAGATCCAAGTCAAGCTCCACTAGTCCCACCCTGAGAACCTGGAGGGGGAACAGGAAAGAAAAGAGGCGTAACAAATGAGGTCAGGCATAAAGTCTGGCGAGTTCAGTGACTTTAACAATATAATCATTAAAGTAACAGGATAAGAACAAAAAGTGGATATAAGAAATGACTGTAACAAAAATAGGTATGACAAGGTAAGCAAGATGGACAAGATAAACGTTGATTGCGCTTCTAATCACTATAAGGTAATTCCTACACCGCACCAATACTAGTTATACAGAAAGTTGATCCCTTTTACTAATTATGATGATAATGACAATGGTAGTTTCGTGTACTCCTAGTTGTTATCATAGGTGTCGCCTGCTCCTATCTCCACTAGTTGTACCCACTACCCTCCCTATTCGATCGGCTCCCTAACTCGTAGTTACCCGTGCTGGTCCCACAGTAGGGTGTATCACTCCCTAAAGTGGCAACCGATACTACTAAGGATGCACGGCTTATACCTACACGATGCAACAACGTCTTGCCTACCAGCCCGGACCCATGCACGCACATGACTCAGTTGGACTTGCGTTGCCACCGCTTACCCGTTTGACCTCTTACAATCAAACCCAGTAAGCGTGTCCCATCCTCGACCTAGTTCGAGCTCACATAGATACTAAATGGGTTACTGGTTGAAAAGGGTCCCCACACTTGACACAAGCTTCCCGTCTATGCTTGGTCCCCACTAGGATTTACCACTTAACCCTTTCTTATTCATGTCTTCTTACATGTTTCAACTTGGTTAAGTGTTTCTAATTATATTTCACATGTCACCCGTGGCACCCACTTAACCCCATGTCCCACTACATGTCTTATCTTGGTTAAGTGTTATTTAATTCATTATAACCGTAATCGTGCAAGACCTCCCACATTAGATTCCGTTTTGCGGTTGCTGGATCTGACGGGAGGATCCGGGCAGGCTTATACCGCAATCCGAATCTAACCTCGTGTCTTTTCCTTATTACGCATCTAGTTTATGCCTTTGACCTCTCACATTAGACTGCTGTTTGCGGTTGTTGGATGTGCCGGGTGGGTTCGGGCAGGCTTATACCGCAAACTAAGTCTAACCTCGTGTCTTAGGCGTTCATTATCTCATTCTATTATTCAAAACCCAATTTGAACTAATATCCATATTCCATTTTTTCCATAATTCCCAATTTAGGCTATGTTCATAATTCTCATTCTAATTATGTCCATAATTCCATGTACATAAATTATACCAATATATGCGCCAAGTTAATTACATGATTACAAACCAATTTATGCCAATTACATAATATTCAATGTTTTCCCAAACTTTTCCCCAACGTTCCTACGTCCTTCGTACGTATAATTCACATAATATGTTAGGCTCGTCGTTAGCCTAACTCATAAGAAAAAGGAAAAGAAGAGGGAAAGAGACATCATCCACACATAATATAGATCCAATAATCATATGGAATATGAACTTGCATAGAATAGGATAGATCTAATCAACATAAACTTGCATAGATCTAATTAACATAAACTTGCATAGATCTAATTAACATAAACTTGCATAGAATAAGATAGATCTAATCAACATAAACTTGCATAGATTTAATTAACATAAACCTGCAAAGATTTAATTAACATAAACTTGCATAGTTCTAATTAACATAAACTTGAATAGAATAGAATAGATCTAATCAACATAAACTTGCATAGATCTAATTAACATAAACTTGCATAGATATAATTAACATAAACTTGCATAGATCTAATTAACATAAACTTACATAGAATAGAATAGACCTAATCAACATAAACTTGCATAGATCTAATTAACATGAACTTGTATAGATCTAATTAACTTAAACTTGCATAGGTCTAATTAACATAAACTTGCATAGAATAGAATGGATCTAATTAACATGAACTTGCATAGCATAGAATAGAGTAGATTTAATTACGCATATGAATCTACAAAATAGATCCAATAACATATGATAACAGAACTAGCATATCTCAACATAATAGATCTAATAACATATGATACGGGCATAGTCATACAGCCCAATTCACACTTATCACCATTATTTTTAGTTAATTATCTTGTGAAAGTAACTGTACTCACAGTGGTAGAAGAAGGAAGAATATAGATCTGAATTAAGCGTTTGCTGTTGTTGTTCTAGAATCATTCCTCTTTTTCACAATTCCTATGCTTTGATTTGTTGAAGAAGAGAAACTAGTTTAGTCTTGGATGCAGCCGCATTTAGGCTTATGAATGAATTTAGTTTAAATTAGGGTTAGATCAGATGTGCTTATATAGATGTATTAGCTTAGTTAGAGTCTTTAGATTAACCAGGAGATCATCAGAACCACATAGCTCATAGACATGTCATCCAGCCAATCAGTAGAGGTCACGTCAGCCCTAAAACTCAAATATCGCCATTAACAAGTAAAAATGCGCCATGTATGCAACATGATGCGCAGCAGCAGAGGTGTTGACACCCACATGTCATATATATATATATATATATGTATGTATGTATGTATATTTCTTTTTAACTAACTTTTCAATTAACCCTTTTCACACTAAACCACTTTTTTTAATTGAACTACGTTCACACTAAGCCACTTTTTAGCCATTCCCCTAAAACAAAAATATGGCACTGGCGGAGATTGAACTCAGAACCTCTTGTATACAAGTCGCGTGCTCTAACCAAATGAGCCGCTAAGTCTTTTGTTTACAAACCTTAGAACAATGCTAAACATTATTCTTTTCTCATTCCTCTTTTTCATGTTTTGTTGCAATATTTATTTTTTCTCTTAAGTATATCTATATATATACATATTTCCACATTTTTAATTTCATTAAAAATGCGGGGTGTTACACAACGTTCTGATTTTAGGAGAATCCAACGGTCGGATCTCCCATTACATCAATTTGAAGTCGGAGGTTGAGATTCGCGAACGGTCGCTGTGGGACGCATTCTATTCAAACCATTTATGTATGTATATATAATATATATTTCATTGATTTCTATTTAAAACGTAATTTATAAAATATTTATTAATTCGTTTTAAAAGCGATTCCAACTTCTATTTCAATTTTATATCAAAATTGAATGTTCCATACCCTTATTATATAAATGATAATATTTCCAAAATATTTGATTTTAAAATCCATTTACTTTTCATATTCATTATAAAATGAATAAAATCGATAAACAAATGTGTTCGAGTTAAAATGGCGAATATCAACTTACTCGGCTTCTTCTTTTTCAATATTTTCGTGTCCATCCAAAGTTGGGCATCAAAATCATATTTTGATTCTTTTCTGAATATTATTTTAAAATAATCATTATTTTAAAATATTCGTTATTTCTGAGTCGGAATGCGACTCAATCAATCACCATATAATTTCAGTTATATGGATTTCATACATCGCATGTATTCAATAATAATGATGAATAATCATTACACATTCAAACATCATCCAAAGTGCATTCTACAACTGTATAAGCATTAAAATAATTAAATAATGCTTACAACAGTCTGTCTATCCATTGATCGACATACAACTAAATATTGGGATTAGTGTATGTCAAATATCATCCCAACACCCGTGTGGGGTTTTCAAACAACCACAGTCAATTTAAATAAATCAATGAATAAATTTACCTAATTCAAATATGGTTTGAATTTTTTTCTAATTAACCCATTTTCACTGTTTAAATTATAAATTAATTTTTACATCACATTTCAACAACCACAAAGTGTATCCACATTGTTTGAAATATGAGTGTCGTATATTCAAACAACGCTTCTTGTGCAGATGAGTCGTGAATAGTTCATGTGTTGAACTCAAGCAATGTCACATACATTAGGTAAAAAATCAACATTGGCAATTTCTATATATTTACAGTTATAAAATAAATTAAATAATTGTTCAAATATTTTAGTGAGAGAATTCTCCCATTGGATTCCACTCCGCCATTCTTTAACTGATGATTCTAATACTGTTCAAGTTCAAATTTGCCCCAAATTCTAATTTTCTCCATTTCCATTTTGGTCAGTTCCATGTTGTAGAGTTTGTTGTCACGATTGCATTGCAACTGAAATCACTGAATTTTGTTTCCGTATGCAAAAATTATGATATTATATACATTCCATAATTAAATAAATAATTATCTAAAGTAATTAAATTACTAATTATATTTATAATACTAACCCTTTCTTCGTAACATTCTACAACATGTCGAACATGGGTTCGACTTCGAACAATCATCACCGCAGCGTCTAAAGGCTGTCGGCCTCTGATCTACCCCCGCCACAACAATCGCCGCTCTGGCGCCTCGCTACCCCCAGCGTCGCCACCAACTCGGTGGCCCCTTCCTCCCCCAATTCCATTCGAAAGTTCGACGCTTCCCGGTTAGAAATCGAACGCCAAACCCCACGAAAATCCATCTTCCATATATGGATTCGAAGATCATGGAAAGTTCTACGATATTCGTTCAATGAGTTTTGAAATTTATTTAGTGGATTTGAACAAAATTGAAGAGGAAGTAAGGAATGATTTTTTCCCTTTATTCTGAACGACGGCGGATTTGTTTTCTGATTAGGGTTTAGTGAAAAGGGAGCTTATATATATATATTTTTATTTAATTTAATTCCAAAAATACATCTTTTTCAATTCGAACTTCAAATCAAACCCAACGACCTTCATCCCCAACCAAATACCCTCATTCCGGACATAATGGGATATGTTTCGTAAGCCAGTTCGATCGTTTTAATCAGTTTTCATCAAAATTAAAATATATATTAATATAACGGTAAATATTGAATTCAACGTACATTTTAATTTACCGAGGCCACATACTGACTCCAAAAATTATGAATATCGGAATCTAGCTATGTTTTGATGATACAGTCCTAACAAAACTAATTTCGTCGAATTTGGAGAACGTTTGAAAAATAGCCTTTTTCCAGTCGGTTAAATTTTAACTAAATTGACAAAACACGTTTAAATTTACTACGCTTACATATTAATTCCAAAAATTATGGAATTTTAAATCTGACAATAATTTGATATTCATAATCCAACAAAAGTGGTTTCGTCGAAAACGGAGATCGTTTGCAAAATGGCTCTTTTTAAGGGAGATATATATATATATAATAAAATATATATATAAATTCCATAGCGACTATTTTGAATTTTAAACTGGACATAGCTTACAATTTAAAAAGTGAAATCTCAGTTTCTTACATTCAATAGAAAATTACAGTTCAAAATGTTCCAACGTTTCTTGTTTCACTGAAATCCGATTTATTTTGAATCCTATACATTCAATTGAAATTTAAAATCAAATTTTCAAACTACCTTGTCATTTCAAGCTCATTTTATAATTAATATACAAATATATATGTTTTAACTTCGATTTAAATATATTTTTAGTCGTTATTATTTAAAATAAATCATTTTAAATATTCAAAGCCCACTAAATAGCTAAAATAAAAATATTAAATTGGTTCAGAAATTCTGGATTATTACACCACGGTTGTAGAATTTTTTGTTGTCTCGAAAGCTGAAATGACACCATCAAAAATTATGTCGATGAATTTACCAAGAGGCAATTTTTCAAGAAGTAAGGTATGGTCTCCAATAAATAAATCATCAGCTTTCAATTTCTCAACCATATCTATAAATGATTTCAGGTTGTTTCCATACACTTCTTCTTTTTCTGAAATTTTTGAGTCCTCTATGACTTTCTGTTTTTTACTAACATGTAGAGAAGTCGTCGGTTGGTCAGTTGTAACTAAAGCTTTCTCCTGCTCACTGTTAACTGCATCATTTTCTTCTACATTAGTTCTCTGCAAAACAAGGTAGAACATTTTTAAATAACCATGTTTAAATGCATATAACTATGAAACAAACATTGGATATATGCACATTTGTATGCAATTGTTATTACTGCATCAACAAAATCATTCAACAATCATGAGATAAATGCACACCTGAGTTCTAAAGTTTTGATTAACTGCACAGAATTATAAACCTATTTGTTGATGGTTGAAGGCTTGCATCCGTCAATTCTAGTTAAATATATAAAATCATGCAACATTCAAGTAATAATTGCACATTAGTATGCAACTTTTACTATTAAATTCATTCGAATAATTTAATTATCAGTTAATAAATGCAGAGTTGCATGCAATAATTATTAAAAATATGCCTACAAGAATGTTATACTAATTAATAATTTCATTAAATTATGCAAAAATTCTGCATAAATTCATGGTTTTAGGCAATTATGTAGAATATATTCATACATTTATGCAAATGAATTGAATATATGCATGTATGTTTGTATGTTAACTGAATATATGCATATAATTTTGAATTTACTGAAAATACATGCATACTTCAAAGCAAAAGTTATTAATACACTATTTATTCTGTTTTAATCTGACTTTTTTCAGGTGACAACTACACACTAGCAACAATCAACGAACAAATAAATAGTAGCATCCAGCAAATTTGATAAAATTCATATAATAATGCAACAAATAGATAACAATTTTACAATTACATGTGAGATTTCTTATTACATGCATACATTCAACCATCACTCAGGGGATAAATGCACACTTGTACGCATTAGTTATGAATACTTGCGTATATACATGCAACTATCTATTGACAGCTGCACACTTGCAATCAATATTTCTTGCTTGAAATCAGAGATTTATTGAAACTTCAACTGATAACTTCACAACTATGTCCAACATTTCTAATTGGATGCGTACAATTATGAAACAAACATGAACTAAATGTATACATGCATGCAGTACATCTGAATAACTGCATATTATCATGCAGCTATCTGTTGATAGTTGCACAGTTGCATGCAACATTTCTTATTTAATTAATATACTATTGCAAGAATCATGTAATAAAAGCAACTTGTACTCACTAATTTTGAAAATTTGCCTAAAAAAATGCTATATTTCTGATTAACTTCATTAACTTATGCAACTATTATGTCTAAATTTTTGAATATAATCAACTGTGTTGAATATTACATCCATATATGCGACTGTTTTTAATATATGCTTGTACGTTTGCATACTTAATAAATACATGCATACAACTATGGAAATAATCTTAATACATGCATATTTCCATGCAAAATTTCTTTTTATACTCATTTATTCATGGTTTTAATTGAATTTATTTGGGTAATAATGTAACCATGTTCTAAGAATATGTATGACACAACATCTGGCAGATGCATACAATCATGCAACATTTCTGAATAAAATCAAATAATTATGCAACATTCCTAATAAAAATTACTGCATACTGTTAGCCTGCTTTGTGACCAGGCTACCCAAAGCAAAGATCATGTTAACGCACTTTTTGGCAAATGCTGTCACATATGGAATCTCTCGATAACATCACTCTCCGGCATTGGAAGCATCGTCAGAAGACACAGGGCAGTTTGGTCAAAATCACAACATCAATATAAACTGGACCGAAACCCCTATCAAACGACTCATTTGGATCTAAACACATCAAATATTTGTATCCTTCTGAATTAGCTTCAAGTAGAGCTTTCGTTTGGTCCAATCGGCCTTACGGTTTGAAAGTTACGTCCGTTTCCGTGAACGCATACAGAAATATGGAAAAACCTGCATTTTGGCTTTTTTGAAGATCGGATCGTGACCACCCCTTGGGGTCAGATCGTGACCACCCCCTGGGGTTGGATCGTGACCACCCCCGGGGTCGGATCGTGACCACCCCCTAGGATCGGTTCGTGACCATGACCTGGCCTGACCATCACCAGCTCAACACCCCGGATCACGAACCGCGACCAGGATCCGCAACTACGCATGTAGATTTTGACCTATTCTCGAGGCTATGATCGCTCGTACTTTCCCGGATCGAGTGCCACGTGTCCTACCACGACCTGATCACTATATGGGCTCTCCTACAGCTATAAATATACCTCCAGAGGGTATTTTCAGGGGACTTTTGGCACCTCCTTATCCATGGCTGTCATGGCCAACACTTCTCCATGAATAACCACCATCTTGCTCAATAAAATTAATGAATTCAGAGAGAAATATTCATTAGATTCAAGTGATTGAGAGACAATATTCATTGTAATTGTAATCAGTGAATGAAATGAGAAAATATGAAGTGGACGTAAGCTCGTGAACGCCGAACCACTATAAAAATCTTGTTATCTCGCTTTTTCACTTATTTTTCAGTTACTTCTTCATATCCTATGCTCTAAATACGACAATTTGGGTGTTAGGACCATTTTTTGGTCTAACATTTTGGTGCTTTCACTGAGAATTGAATTCTCGGCCTAACGGATTGTTGTTCTACTATTTGGATTTCTAAATCCGAAGAAGATAATCCGCGTTCCGACCATTTTTGAAGATTTTGTTGATTTCAGTAAATCATAACTCCACGGCTCCTAAAAGGAGTAAGGAATTGCGAACTTCCCTAGCGAATAAAGAGCGAACAGATGGTTCGCAGGAGCAGGTCGAAGGGTTCGTGAACTGGTTCGTGATGAGGGCTCGTGGAACATTGTCTGGTCGTGAAGGCCTATTCAATGGCTCGTGAAGATGTTCTCGACCCGGTCCCGAAGAGCAGAAAATCAAAGAAACACACGTCCTCACCCACCGGCTCGCGAAGAGAAGACTACGACCCGGTTTCAGGATACACCCACGACCCGAACCGATGCTGGGTATATTAGGGCCACGAACCACAGTGTCGAGCCCATACAGAACAGATGATGATACGACGATCCACGACCCGAAGAGGTGCCAACGATCCGAAGACTTGCTGAGCCACGAACAGTAGGGGACCCTTGAACCAAGATCCGCGGAGGTGTCCGAACCGCGACTCGCACTGGTGTGCTCGACCCGCTACAAAGAAAAGTAATGACGAACAAGGGTCACGACCCAACTCGAAAAAGTGACAGTTTTTGGAAAAAAATATGATTTTCGGATCATTTCAGAAAAGGCTCCATCTTCCAAAATCGAAAAAATCGTGCGGTGCCCGGACCCGCTGACGGCCTCGCCTTCGACTCGGAGTATGGCTCGCCTTCGGCTCGAAGTATGTTTTGTCCTATAGTTAATACTTACCAATCAAGATTCGGTAGATAGTCTGATCATATCGACAGCTAATTGACAACGACTGAGATTCTTCCCAGAGCCGTAACACCTATTTATTGATGTTATTCAATAAGAGGAGCTATTGAAAAGATTTGACATGCTAGATACGACAGTATACTAGATAATGGTTGTCTCATAGCAGCCTCTTCTTCCAGAGTTCTAATGGTGTATTGATTTCACCAATGCAACTGATGTTTTCCATGAACGAGTAGTAATCACCTGGTTTACATGACTTAAACCTATCCGATGGGTGGGGTCCCAGATGGCATTAACATGGAACCGTCCAGGCACTATTCCGGAGACTCGGATGATCATAGCAACGATGACTTGCAATGACAAGATACTAGAAAGTGACTAAGGATTATTACAAATCTAGAATTCACTTGTATGGTGTAATGAAAGACATATATCCTACGGTTTACACCTGGGAGAACTTAGCTGACCTTTCCAATGCATAACTGCTATCCACAACATTAATGAAGATTGATTTCCATTATAAAAGGGTCACATCAACACACTTTGGTGCTTAGAGTTAGGTACCAGTTGAACTGCCGCAAGCCATGATCAGACATATGGATCTTTGCACAAGTGATAACAACTTGATTGCTCATCAATCACCATATGACCTTGGTCAAGAGACGAGAGCTTGAGATTAACGCAAATATGAATCAACCATTAGCTCTCCACTTCATTTGCTAGCCACGCTATTGCATTTAAGATTATCTGATCAAGGTCTCGACCAACCAGCTCCAATAGAATTCAGAGCCTGCATTACACCCTACTGCCTATTGCTAAATATCCCAACCGAAGATGGAGTGGGAATGGTCTATGGTGACCAAGTTATTGGAGAAGCTGACTATTTGGCTAGAATATGCTACACAACACAGATGGCGTGAAATCCAAAGACACTTCCCCTCCAGATGAAATGGAGTGTGAAGGAGGTGTCGATATTGTGAATAAAGGGAGCATCACAAAAGGAATTGCCCGTTGATCTGCCCGAAGACATGGACCCCAGAGAGGATGATGATTCAGATGTAGAAGGGTGACATCTAATGATGCAACTGCGCATGTTCCGATTGTTGACGCTGACCTGACTAAGGTCTTGAAATCGGATCTCATTTATACTTCTTCCGAACGAGAGAACTGACATGCTTTTTGCAGGCGAGCCTGGATGTGTTCACTTGGACCTATGCTGATACTCATGGGATTTTACCATAGATTATGAGTCACTTGTCAAGTATAAAACTGAAGTGTGCTCCTGTCAAGCAAATAAGGCGTATGAGAGCATCTGACTTGAAGTGAGATGCCACACATCCCGCTTGGATATCAAATCCCATCCTCGTCAAGAATGCTAACGGAAAATGGCGCACATGCAGTGATTTTTCAGATTTGGACATAGTTCGCCCAAAAGGAAGATTCCCATCACTCAGAATTGACCGGCTTGTGGATTCAATGACTGGCCATGAACGTCTCCCTCATATGGACATGTGCGCAAGTTACAACCAGATTCTTATATATGTGCCGGATCATGAATAAACATGTTTTATCATGGACCTTGAACTGTACTGTTATATGGAGTTGCCATTCGGAATGAAGAATGCCGAGGCAACATACCAACACTTACTGAATTGTATGGTCCACAGCCGTAGTGAAAGGCCCATGGAAGTCCATATAGATGATATAATTGTGGAGTCCAAGCGATCAACCTACTACATTTCAAGTCTAACAGAGATGTTCAACATCTGAAATGAAGCTACACCCTTTGAAGTGCTCGTTTGGCGTTGCGTCGGGAAAGCTTCCAGGCCTCATAGTTAGCTCACACGGAATCGAAATCAACCCTGATCAGATTGCAATGATCATAAACATCCATGAACAAAAAAAAAATTAAAGTTGTCTGATGCTTGACAGGAAAGTTGGCACCACTTACACGCAATAAGGAAAAGGTCCAGGAACTAGTCTATAATGCGAGCAAGAAGGTCGCCGTGGTAGAGCGTAACTACCCAAAAATTAAAAGGGTCATCTATAACTTGCTAATTGCTTTGAAAAATCTTCCCTACTACTTCCAAGTTCATATGATTGTTATATGCACTTGTAAGCCGCTGCAACTGGACATGCAGCGACCTGGTGCATCTGAAAAGTTGCTCGAACGGAACATAGATCTAAAATAGTTTGATCTCAATTCCCTCCTAAATAAGTCCGTATGGGGGCAAGCATTAGCCAACTTCATCGCTGAATGTACCGTTCCCGAAGAGGATATGTTAGATGAAGAAAATGGCCCCTCGGAATGAAAGACGAAATCAAGCATCTGGAAACTGTATACAGATGGTGCAAGAAATGATCGACGATCCAACGCCGGAGTTTTGCAGATAACCCCCGAAGGGCGGCTCGAAAGGTATTCCAGTCGAAGAAACCACAACTCGCAACTTACCTAGAACCATTAGAAGAGCTGTTGTATGGATTGGAACGTTACAATGTACCTCATATTCCGCACATAGAAGGTCAGAAGGCATATAATGTGACCAAGTTAGAAGGTTCCGACAATCCAGAAAAGACGGAGATGATCCCCATCGAGACAATATAAAATCCAACAATTGATCAGATGGAAGTTGATCCAGTGTTGGAGAGCGAACCCAAAAGAGAGTCGTGGATAACTCCATGATAAACTTCCTGCAGCACGGAATACATCTAGCAAGGTGAGGTGAAAGGCCTTCCATCATTCTTTATGCCTTGAGATATGAAATGCAAGTCGACATTGCCCATTTTCCTTGGAAGGTTGTCCCAAGATCGACACAGACGATTTTCATTGCTGAATTTACTGCCCTGAATGGTTTGACAGAATCACGAGTCAACTTCCTGCTAGATGGGAAATGTACATGAATGAAACATCTAAATAGCGAAGCTTTGGAATTAGAAAGTGAAGATTCACACTTCCACTCCTTTCATCAATTATTTGCCAAGTAAATCGTTCCCCAAATGCTGGGGGCAATTAGAGATTTGAGCATGAATCGCTCAAGATTACATCATCTAAATTCAAAGATGATACATCAGGAGTTTGCATGGCCAATTGCCTTAGTCTTTCCTAAAAGTTAGCAAGTTGAAAGTTTAGAATGCTCACGCCTGAATGCTGATTGATTGTTTGCGCACCGACCCTTGTCCCGATATGGAATCAAAGGCCTATCAGCAAATCTACGAGATATGACTATCCCATCAGCCGCAATATCCTATTTTCTAGCATAGAAAGTGCAAAAGTTTCTATAAGCGTAAATCCATTGTTCTCATGCTAATTGCCATCCTAACACCAATGTGATGGTGTGCTTCCATTAGCGGTACAGTCGTGACTTCCTGACACTCTATCCGTACTCTCAGCATGATGGCAAAAAGGCGATTCAAAGGAGATGCGACCTCATCACTCGCTTATTATATTTACCTAACCGTCTTTGCCATATCAAGACCCCGATCAAGATCTATTCATTCTTGGGACCGCCGCCCCGCAATAATTTGAAAAGTTATTCGTCATCAGCTTAAGATTCTGGCAGCCATCCCATGGCAGAGATAGGATAAGGAAGAGTTAACTGGCAAAGAGCATGCAATTCCAATTCCCTCTCAGAATGATATTCGTTCCTCTAACAAGACTACTTTTTAACCATGAATCTTATATTTACATTCTTTATGAGTTGCCGATGTAATTAACTCAAAAAAATTTATATATGGATTGTGTAGGTACCTCAGATCTGGTACCGATCAGACTTTTAACACCCGCGTGTAAAGTTATGGAGCACTACTGTAACGGGCCCGACTAGACTGCTCGTTTGCAAAGCCGCGCCCTGCGTCTAACGAAAGTTGTATAACTCAAAGTGGATCTGAGATGACCATCTGATCCCTGGCTCACACGTGGCAGACCATAAGACAATTGTACATAAATCATTGAATTGCAAAGTCGGAGTCCGACTCCAGATGGACGCGGTGTGACCATCTATATGGCTCGATCCTATCCTCGATGCCACCAGATTACATGAACCCCGATAGGGGGTAGCAGTCCCCATTGATATTCTTATTTTCCAATCATGAAATTTGCTTTTACTTTCCTCTTGAGTTATTGACATGACTAACTCATATGCTATGAATGATGCAGGTACCCGAAGTTTGGTGCCAACTACTCCTCCCATAGATTGTTTGGAGGAACACAAAGCCTTGGCAAACGTTTCCCAACTGTTTGACTGACTGATGCTATCCACAGAGCTTGGATAGAAATAAAAACCTAGGATGAGTGTGACCCGACCACTTGTCCGAAAAGCTCCATTCGCCAGAGTGAAGCATGGACCAGAACCGATCTCGAGAACGACACTCGAAACGGCAGAGTCCCACTCTTTGAACTAGAGTGTAGAAGGAACGCCAGGGCGAATGATATGACCATTCGCCTGAACCACTATAACTCTCATGATTCGAGAGAGAGTATAAAGGACCAGAGAGAATGTCCATTAGGCATAAAGGTGCACCATGACTAAAACCGCCTCGAAATACACTCCACCCCGCAGAAGGATCGAGAGAGTATAAAGGCGCTAGAGACTTAGCACCCCCAGAACTTCTGCCCCGCTGAAGGATCGGTGAGTAGACTAAGAACCGAGCTCGAACTCTAACCCGCTGAAGGATCGGGAGAGTATAAAGGTGCTAGGCACTTAGCGCCACAAGAACTCTTATCCCGCTGAAGGATCGGGAGAGTATAAAGGCATGATGACACATGCCACTCAAGGCCTCCTATCCTGTTACATGACTAGGAAAAAGAATGAAAGCTGAGCCCGAATCCTCCATGTCCGGACATGGGGGCAACACAGTTATGGTCCTAATCAGTCCTCAACAAGGCCTGGCTAGGCACTAAGTTAATGATTGATTGGGGGCATACCCATACATACATACATACTACTTTAGTGCATTTTCATTTATAGTTGCATTGATAACTTATAATGTTTCATGAACTATTTGCTTATTTGCTTATGGAATGCTCGCAGGTGCAGGATAATGCGAAAGAAACAAAATTTCATTTACCAAGTGCGGGTCCGCAGAACAAAGCTAAACAAAACGCGAGGGCCGCACACGCAACAACAATAACAGACCAGTAGAAAGCAACTAAAGGGGGACGTGCAGGAGGCAGACACCAATACCCAATGCTAGACTTCCTACGCAACTCAAGGCGGCGACCGAAAGGAAGCCTTGAGAGTAAATTATTCAATGACATGTTATGCGACTTAATATTCGCGACTGGGAAGGACCCGGTGAAGCCCTGGGATTTTTGGATTTCTATCCGGCCTTAATACGATCCTGAGCGATCGTTGGTTTTTCGGTCATAATACGATCTGGCACGATCGTGGCATTCAGGATTAAAGATTTCCCTAACTATCCAGAATACACTATCCTTCATCTAAATTTGAAAGGGAATTGATCTGATTATCTGTCTTATGCCGTTACCCCTGAACTGGGGGCATAACCATTGAAAATATTCACAAACGGCATAGCTTATGTGCTTGTATTTAACTTATGTTGTGATCTTTACAGGCCCCTTGAGGTCCACGAAACGGATGCAGAGAGAATGTCCATTTGCTAGTCCAAACTTACTTCCAGACTGGAAAGTTCAGATAAGGCTGGGCATATCCTATGCAACAATTAGGGCCTGAATAGGGGACAAGACATTAGCATGGACCGAGTACCAACATATCGATTTTCACCCAAATCTGACTCATGATGCAAAGAGGGAGTATGAAATACATGGATTCGAAGTCTACTACTCAAAACAAAACCCCCATGGATAGGGGCACGAAATATGAGCCTTAGGCAGCATAGTTCAACTACTTGATGCCTATATTTAGAATTGAATGACATAAGCCTGATTGACGGCTACTGCACATGTGGATCTAAGAAGCCCGAGGCCGATCTTCACTTATTTCAAGACTTTACGCTAGGGGAATCAACGACAATTGAAAGGCCAATCAACAATCATCAATTCGCTGGAAATGATAAAATCGAAGTTCAAGCAATGACGAACTTGGCTCGGCTAGATAGAAACCATCAGCTCAGATTGAACACAAACCAATCAGCAGGCCTGCAACATGCGGCTTCGATTCAGAACATCATGGATGGAAACATGGACAATGGAACAGGTACCTGCAATATCCTAGATGAGAATGCAAGAATTGTAACAAACTCAGGTTATGCACGACCAGCTTTAGTTCCAACTCGAATGGATACTCGAGCTACGTTCCACACTTAGCTCCAAGCAAGAACGCAATAATTCAAAGAACAGGAACCCAGTCGGGTCGAATGACTTGAACCACTACCCGGGGGCAATATCAAAGCAGAAACAAGAACTCAGCAAAGACCCCCTTTGTAATCTCAGATTTAATGCTGGGGGCACCAGCCATGATATTGACAATATGCAGCAATTCTTTGATGGCAACCTGCTTTCTAGTTTGATTCGGCGCCTCTCCAGAGGCGGGGCTTCTCAAGATGATATGGATAACGACAATCACAGCCCTTACACATGGGACATTAGGATCCCCTGTTATTCCCCCAGACTTTAAATTTTCTATGTAACGAGATTTGCTCAGAAATTTTGATGAATTCAACCCTAAGGTGGACATACTTCCATGACAAAAAGGTGTTAACGTCGAGAAGAATGACCAAGATGCTTTTCCGACTAAAGAATGGAGCACCTTCCAATTCCTGAAACGATAAGGACAAAGGAAAAGCCCTGGAAAACAATGACAAGAATGTGCAATTCCAAAGAGAATATATACCACTAATCGACCTCATGATCTTGTTTGTCAAGTTCAATTGAACCGAGCATGAGAAAGAGACTCAACAAGACTGTGACGACCATTTCAAACTATGCTGAAGCATAAACGGAGGGGCCCAACTGACTTCATATCGACATTTATCCACTCGCATTTAGCAAGCTTACTTAACTTCACAACTGATCCAATGGGAGTAACCGAATTCGCTGACGTCCGATGAGGCAATCCTCACTATCCGACTAAAGAGTAGAGACGATATCAAAGCAAATATAATTCGAACATTTGTGTATACAACACCAACTTTTGCTGATTCGAGAGAGAGCACTAAATGTCTTGGGTCGACTAAGATTGCTGAACCTGTAACTCTTACCCGATGCAATGACTGGAAGTATAAGACCCTGAAGATTGGATGCCCAATTGACTTAATTTAACCCCCATCGATACTGGGGGCATAAACCCTGACTTCGCTTATTCTCCGATGGCACTAAGGGCACGAGCGTCGATGCGCGGGTTGACCATGAAGACGACCTTGGCTAGGAGCAAGATTCAAGACATGTACAATATGCCTCTGGAGTATGACCCGACTCATCTTTTCCGACCAAGCGAGCTAGCTTGCGGATCAAATGTGAACTTAAAGACTCTTCCTACACCAGATTGAAGGTGTGACGAACTTATCCACTACCTTACGACAGTGACAATCATACGAGCACCGGTTCACATGATTTCAACTGCATCTCTTACTGACGTGCATGTGATTATTGAATTACGAAACGATCCAGAGCGATTGTGGATTCCTTAAAATACGGCCCGATACGACCGTGGATTCTTTATTTTTTATTGGCATGATCCAGAGTGCTTGTGGCTTTTGGGATCCTTATTGTTACGATTTTATGCTATCGCGGAGCCCTATATTAATATCCCGATGCCGAGATAGTTTAAAGCCGAGTACAGATGAAAGATTCACATGTTGATTCTCATATGCTTTATCCCAACAGTTCAGGCAACAGCTCGGAGCCTGAAGATCCTTGAACTACCCCATTATTTGGGTGGCTACTTCATACATAGACTCACATGTAAGAGAAAGTCCAACCCAACCATGTGCTCGACTTAAACGGAATAATGACATTGTTTGGTAACGACCTGTGTGTGTAGAATCACGCTCGGGAGCCAACGATTTAGCATGACTTTTAATGAATGAAATAGACCTCTTGAACCAACGAGGTTTAAGCGACCACTTGATCATATTGACCACTATTTCCATAAAATGGCCTGACTAGCACAGATGGAAGCAACGTAATAATTTGATAAAGCCTTCTCAAGGATGAATGACATTCCAAAGAGATTTAGCTCAACGCATTCAAAGCACATCTCATTTGCGATAAGATGTACTTTGGGGGGCAAAATGTTAGCCTGCTTTGTGACCAGGCTACCCAAAGAAAAGATCATGTTAACACACTTTTTGGCAAATGCTATCACATATGGAATCTCTCGATAACATCACTCTCCGGCATTGGAAGCATCGTCAGAAGACACAGGGCAGTTTGGTCAAAATCACAACATCAGTATAAATTGGACCGACACCCATATCAAACGACCTCATTTGGATCTAAACACATCAAATGCTTGAAGCCTTCTGAATTAGCTTCAAGTAGAGCTTTCGTTTGGTCCAATCGGCCTTACGGTTTGAAAGTTATGTCTGTTTCCGTGAACGCATACAGAAATATGGAAAAAACCTGCCTTTTGGCTTTTTTGAAGATCGGATCGTGACCACCGCCTAGGGTCGGATCGTGACCACCCCCTGGGGTCGGATCGTGACCACCCCCGGGGGTCGGATCGTGACCACCCCCTGGGATCGGTTCGTGACCATGACCTGGCCTGACCATCACCAGCTCACCACCCCGGATCACAAACCGTGACCACGAACCACGACCAGGACCCGCTACTACGCATGTAGATTTTGACCTATTCTCGAGGCTATGATCGCTCCTACTTTCCCGGATCGGGTGTCACGTGTCCTACCACGACCTGATCACTATATGGGCTCTCCTACAGCTATAAATATACCTCCAGAGGGTATTTTCAGGCGACTTTTGGCACCTCCTTATCCATGGCTGTCATGGCCAACACTTCTCCATGAATAACCACCATCTTGATAAATAAATTAATGAATTCAGAGAGAAATATTCATTAGATTCAAGTGATTGAGAGACAATATTCATTATAATTGTAATCAGTGAATGAAATGAGAAAATATGAAGGGGGCGTAGGCTCGTTAACGTCGAACCACTATAAAAATCTTGTTATCTCGCTTTTTGTCTTTTTTTTTCAGTTACTTCTTCATATCCTAAGCTCTAAATAAGACAATTTGGGTGTTAGGACCATTTTTTGGTCTAATACATACTGAAACAATTTCGACTAAAAACATTCAATCATGTTACTATTCTGGCATATTTCATAATAACGTATTTCAACAATGTTACAAATCTGAATAAAATCATATTAAGAATTTTTTTTGCAACCTAAAGCCTTTTTTCAACCAAATTTGCGTGAATATTTGTATATAACCATGCAACAATTCCTTGTTAATCCATATTTTAATATAAAATATGATAACATTATCCAGTGTTTGACAGAACAATAAGAAAATCAAAATTTTACCTTCATTCTCGCCATGTCGTTTAAAATTTTGATCAAATCGGCAATGATTTTGAATATTTTCACTCGATCGAGATTAAAAAAATGAAAATCGGTTGAAATTTTTAATTTTCTTCTTCAATCGTCTGTCCTAATTAAGCGATGTGATAAATGAAATGTTAATTTGTGGAACGAGGGTTTTGAGGGTTTCAAAGGATATAATAGGAATTTTATTAGCCGATTTTCGAAAATAGGGATGCATTTCGTTTTTTTACATCCAGAGTTTTTTTACATTTTAAATGTTGATAGGGATGTATGCCCAATGTACCCTTTTCTAAATAAGCGCGAAAATTATAGGGCAAAGGCTTAGGCTCTTGCTAGGCCTAAGCTCAACGCAATAAAAAAAAGGAAAAAGTTTAGATTCTTTCATGGCCCAAACTCAAAAAAATACAATAGACCAAATAAGGCATAACTAAAATTGTAAAAAAAAAACAAAGAAGGGGACGTAAGAAGATTGTACCATTAAACTGTAAATTACTGAAATAGAATAGGAATAGGAATAAGAATAGATAGTGATTATTTATAGAAGTTAAATGCAGAAAAGCTATAAATAATTGTTAACATATGTAATGAAAACAACAAACTATTTTATTGTTCTAAATTTCCCAAAAATCATACTAATCTAGTAATCAAAATACAAACTTGCAGAATATAAGCTTATCCAATAGGCCTTGGTAAGAATATCTAGATCTATATAAGTATACTCCAATTTATGTTTATAAAAATCTAAATCTCACAACTCTATTAAAATTTTAGAGGAAGAATTTTGTGTGGTGGAGGCACAAGAAAAGGGGAACGGAGTTGTGAGGGTTACATGGTAGGTTTATATATAGGGGAAGTAGAGTGACGTAGGCCTTTAAATTTTAGGTTAAAGTTTTGGTTTGTCAAAAGAAAGAAGAGTCCAGAGGCTCCTTGAAAAATTAGTCCGATTACCGCAGTAAAGTGAGCACAAGGCGCACACATCACACAAGGATGGCTCGACCCATCTCTTTAATGTGTCGACCCATGGGTTGACCCATGTGCCGACCCCTTTGGCGCTTGGTATCTTTTGCGTGATTTTTGCATAATTAATTATATAACTTCATTTGCCTTATTTAAATTTTGAATTTGAATTTAGAACTTCTATCCTTCACAACTTCTTTTTTTTTAAGTCTAATTCTCGCAAACTAAATGTCTATCTGAACCAAAAAATCATAGCAGACCCAATGGTACAACCCCCATTTCCCAATTCATCTTATTCTTCTAATCAATATTCAATTTATTAATCTTTTATTTAATTGCTTTATTAAAATTTTGGGTTGTTATACACACGAAATTGTGTGAAATAAAATAATATATTCACTTTATTATAATTCCACAATGTTATATAGCCAATTAAGTCCACAATCAAGTTTTACATTCAATCAGTTCATTTAACAACATATGAATATAAATACTACAATAATCATATCAAGGTATCTCTTTGGATCCCTCCAATCTTTCCCCTACATCACAATTCATATATTAGCATATAGACATGTAGCACAATTCAATATAAGCTAGTTCATATGAAACGAATCGTCCACTACAACACAGGTAGTGTCAAAGGTCATCTGTTCACAGACGGGAATATATTTATATATAGGAAGCGGCTATTTGAACATAGATATTTGACACAAATCAGGGGACATAAAATCTCAATTATTGGCTTAATTGGTCCTTTTGTAAGGAACGGAAATCAAGGGGCGATCCAATGGTTGAGAATTTATGTCCTCCAATTTGTGTCAAAATTTTTGTGCTTAAGTAGACTTTCCAGTATATATATATACTGACAACCACTAACAAAGCAATAAATCATCCAAACATTCAATCATACAAATAAATATGTAAACAACAATCGATATTATTATATGGTACAATAGTATATCAAAAAGCATGAGTTAAACTCACCATCCATTCAAAATGACGATTAGAAAAAAGTCCAAACTTCTGAGAATGCTACCAATCCACTGTGTATGCGTAGTTTTCCATGATACGAACCTAGTGTAACTAACAGTGTGTCAATCTGACTTCATGCGAACTAGGTATGATGTTTACAAGTTCATACATGATTAAAATACCTTACTTAAATTATTTTATCAAAACAAAACCCACCTCTATAAAATCACGTGCCCTGTCACCTCCCCTTCTTCTTCCTTTCCAATTTGAAATCACACAACCTGCCTCCTCCTGTACAAAAAATTCACTCTGCTTTGACTTCTAGTTTCCACCTCCCCAGCCATCTATTATTAACACCACCACCACTTCATTATCCATTCAAAACTCCATCCCAACATCACAGTTACATCACGCTTGCATGCCTCCAGTAGATTCCGACTTGATGCTCTTCAACGCGACTTCCACTATCGCAGTTCACCATGGTCCACCAAACATTACCTTCCCACATCCAACCTGAGCTCCATGCCATCCTAAACGCCACACACCCCTCCCTTCTGCCTAAAAGTCCCCACGTTGATGACCAGTTCATGCCCTAGCTCGGCTGTAGGAATATCGAGCTGCCCAAAATTCATGCTCTCTATCGAACACATGAACACAATGGATCCATAATCATATGATTCCATCAACAATTGCATATGATTTAATTAGTTGAAAGAATAATGAAGTTGTGGCTTGGAGTTTGCATCTACAGAAGATAAGAATGAGTAATGAAGTAGATTTAGACTTATATATATATATATATATATATATATATATAGGCTATATATTTAGGTAGATATTTTTATTATACTTATATAATTATCATTGAGTGTTTTAACCTCGCACGATCACATAACAAAGCTGATTGTCTCGAAACTTGATATCTTACTATAATTCAATATTCCAAACCCAATGATATTCGTCTAGATTTGAGACCGTTAGCAAAAACACAATTTCCATGTGTTATTAAAATAGATTTAATATTTAGTCGATTTCAAAACACACCAATTCTTTGATAATAAATTATCATCATTCACATTTGTTTAAAATTATACAAAAGCTACAGAATCAATTTAATTTCATATTAATTTCTAAACTTGCTTATTCTAGTAATTTCAATATTTAAATTACTATTTTACCATTCAATTATATTAATAACTCGTATTTTCTGAATCTAGGTTATATTTTCTGAATCTAAGTTATTAAACTTTAAATTTATTCATCTTCATATTTAAATAAATTAAATATTCTAGTACTGAAAAATCTAAGTAATTACATTCTTCCCCGCTTAAATGTATTTCATCCCGAAATCACAAATTAAGAAGAATGTAAAAAATCCACTAACTTTAATTCAAAAACTCATTTTTCAAAATCATGTTAAAATTTTCTAACGCTTGAAATTATGGAAAATTTCGGCAGCACCTCCATTGTACCGGTCGATTTAAAAACTACAATTGCCACGCAGGGCCCCAATCAATCAAAGAGAAAACAAAATCCAAGCGGCTACCTATACCTGGTGTTGAATCACAAGATTTTGATCAATGACAAGACGAACAATCAACTCAACAAGATGCCTCGCAAATACGACAAAAGGCTCTAGAAGTTTTTTAGTAATTTATATTAAGAGTCTATTCTTAGATTACAATGTTAAGATCTCTCCTCAAAGTTTATATTTTTAAATTTCTCAAAAAAATTATGTATACTCAAGCGAATCTGGAAAATGCATTTTTCAGTCAGTTGAATAATCATGCACATGAATGTTGTGTGCATGTTCCCGATTCAGTCGACTAAATATACCTATTATAACAACCCGGAAAATCAAAACCAATTTAAAATTTTATTTTAAGGTAATTTTGTTAGAAAATATGTCATAATTTAAAAATTCCATTATTAGATTAAAAAGGAAAAAAAGAAAAAATGTTTTTAAATAAAATTAGGATGTTTTTAATGAGATTTATAAATATATGCTGATAGGTTGATTTAAAATAATACGTGGATTCTAAATGAAATAAATTATGACAACATACATGTGTATATCTTTAGCCATCCACTTTAATACATTCCTTGTCTGTCCAAAGTGTAACGTTCGTTACTTAATTTATTTTAAATTGTGAATAGCTACATTTGTTTTAAGTGTCATCCTTTCTTCATTAATATGCATTCGTTTCTTTCCTCCAATTTAACAATTTCTTTTCCAACATTATATTTTCATGTGTCTTCTTTCGTATATATGTATGTATTTTCCTAATATTTTATATCATGTCGTTTGTATTCAGAAGAAAAATAAAATACCATAAATTTTTTAACATTTATCTGTACAAAATGTTTAACACATGATATGTTATATTATGTGCTTGAAATTTCAAAAGTCACATACTTTCTAGAATTTAGCATTAAACAATAAATTATGCAATCGTTACTTTCCGTTATTCTCTTTCCTTATGAAATTTTCTTTTGAATTCTGAATAAGACATAAATGCTGATTAGATTGACATGTCATGTCAACGAATTTATTTCATTTGTAACCAATACATATGTAGAGACACAAGCGAGGAATATAGTAAAATATATAACCAAATAAAGAAAAAAAGGGAAAGCCACCTCCTTTATAAATAAAATTTGAAATCATATTCAGTGGAAATTAGAGGCGTGTCATTCATTGCAAAGAAAAAAAGTGGAAAAAACATAATGATGATGATAATAATAATTGTTGCATGCGTTTCATTCATATCCTTTATTTCTTTTATGTTCCCTCTCTTCCTTTCATATGCATATATGTCATATTTTATGCCTTTTATAGATACAAGAAAGAAACAAGATAAGATAGACAATTATTAACTTAAATATTATTTAATATATTATTATTATATATAGGCATTTATGTCAAATAGAAACCCTAATTCTCAAAACAAACAGCCGCCGCCAGAAGCTTTCCATGGTTCTGACGCTCTCCTTTTCTCCCTCGTTTCTCTCTTATTCCAAGCAACAATTCCATAAACTTTCAGCAGTAATAATGATCATCTCTTTGAGCTCTTCCTCTTCAATGATTATGATGGTGAGTGGAGCTTCAAATCGACCGGAATTAGGCCACAAAGGGGGCGCTGACGGGTCTTGTTATGGAAAGTGGGTTCGGTTTTCTTAATTACATGGAGCGATTTACAGAACGTTGGGAGAGAAGGATTAGGGGTGAAAATTTGTTAATAATTTATTTAATTAAAGTATAAAATAGCAAACTTTTTCAAATAGAAACGAAACTGAATGATTTCAGATGCGTTGGATTCGCCTTGACCGGATCTACACGATGAAACAGACCAGGGCAGAAACGGAACTAGCTACAAATTCAGAAGGAGTAAAACCAAAGTGAGATCTCTAATTTAAAATTAAAATTAATTGTTATTGCGTTGAGAAATTTTTATATATACGCTGTTAAAATTCAGTTGTGTGTTGTACGATATTTGAATTCATTGATTTTGATTGCGATGAACGAATGGATTGAACTGTGTATGTTAGAAAATAAAATATTCATGTTTGATAGAAATTGTTCATACAATAAAAATCATTTTTTTATTGTATATATGAAAATAAATTGTTCATGTTTGTCAAAATTATTTATACAATAAAAATTATCTTTTTATTGTACATGTGAATCATAAGAATTGTCAAAATTATTTATACAATAAAAATTATCTATTTATTATACATGTGAATCATAAGAATTGTCAAAATTATTTATACAATAAAAATTATCTTTTTATTGCACATGTGAATCATAGGAATTGTTTAAAAATTTTTATACAATAAAAAATATCTTTTTATTGTATATGTGAATCATAGGAATTGTTTAAAAAAATTTATACGATAAAACTTCCTTTTTATTGTATACAAGAATCATAGGAGTTGTCAAAATTGTTTTTACAATAAAATTACTTTTTATTGTATATATATGAATCACAAATTTATCATGTTTAGATAAAATTGTTGAAACATTAAAAATGATAATTTTAATGTATGTTTAGATTCATTATTAAAATTTATCATGTTTAGAGAAAATTGTTGAAACATTAAAAATGATAATTTTAAGGTATGATTAGATTGATTATTAAAATTTATCATTTTTAGGGAAAATGGTTGAAACATTAAAAATGTCCCTTTTTACATGATTAATCTAGATTAAAAGAATTGCATATGTAAATATAATTTGTTAACATTAAAAATGTCCCTTTTTACATGTTAATCTAGATTAAAAGAATTGCATATGTTAAAAATGATGTGACATTATAATTTTCCCTTTTTACATGTTAACGTTGATTGAAAGGAATTGCGTATGTTAAAAATGATGTGTCATTAAAAATGTCCCTTTTTACATGTTAATCTAGATTAAAAGAATTGCATATGTTAAAAATGATGTGACATTAAAAATGTTTCTTTTTACATGTTAATATTGATTGAAAGGAATTGCATATGTTAAAAATGATTTGTTCATTAAAAATTGTTTAGATATTAAAAAGGACATTTTAAATATATGATTAGTTTCATTAAAAAAAATTCATCATTAAAAATGATTTGTTCATTAAAAATTGTTTAGATATTAAAAAGGACATTTTTAATGTATGATTTGTTTCATTAAAAATGATTCATTATAAAAAAAAGACATGTTTGTTAGAAATTGTTTAGATATTGAAAAGGACATTTTTAACGTATCATTAGTTTCATTATAAATGATTCATTGTAAAAAATGACATGTTCATTAGAAATTGTTTAAACATTAAAAAGGATATTTTTAATGTATGATTAGTTTCATTAAATATAATTCATTATAAAAAATGACATGTTCATAAGAAATTGTTTAAATATTAAAAAGGACATTTTTAATGTATGATTAGTTTCATTAAAAATGATTCATTACGAAAAATGACATGTTCATTAGAAATTGTTTAGATATTGAAAAAGACGTTTTTAATGTATGATTAGTTTCATTAAAAATGATTCATTATATAAAATGACATGTTCATTAGAAATTGTTTAGATATTGAAAAGGACATTTTTAATGTATGATCAGTTTCTTTAAAAATGATTCATTATAAAAAATGACATGTTCATTAGAAATTGTTTAAATATTAAAAAGGACAATTTTAATGTATGATTAGTTTCACTAAAAATGATTCATTATGAAAAACGAAATTTTCATTAGAAATTGTTTATATATCGAAAGAGACATTTTAATTTATGATTAGTATCATTAAAAATGATTCATTATAAAAAAAATGACATGTTCATTATAAATTGTTTAGATATTGAAAAGGACATTTTTAATGTATGATTAGTTTCATTAAAAATGATTCATTATAAAAAATGACATGTTCATTAGAAATTGTTTAGATATTGAAAAGGACATTTTTAATGTATGATTAGTTTCATTAAAAATGATTCATTATTAAAAATGACATGTTCATTAGAAATTGTTAAGATATTGAAAATGACATTTTTAATGTATGATTAGTTTCATTAAAAAAGATTCATTATTAAAAATGACATGTTCATTAGAAATTGTTTGGATATTGAAAAGGACCTTTTTAATGTATGATTAGTTTCATTAAAAATGATTCATTATTAAAAATGACGTCTTCATGAGAAATTGTTTAAATATTAAAAAAGACATTTTTAATGTATGATTAGTTTCATTAAAAATGATTCATTATAAAAAATGACATGTTCATTATAAATTGTTTAAATATTAAAAAGGACATTTTTAATGTATGATTTGTTTCACTAAAAATGATTCACTATAAAATATGACATGTTCATTAGAAATTGTTTAGATATTAAAAAAGACATTTTTAATGTATGATTAGTTTCATTAAAAACGATTCATTATAAAAAATGACATGTTCATTAGAAATTGTTTAAATATTAAAAAGGACATTTCAAATGTATGATTAGTTTCATTAAAAATGATTCCTTATAAAAAATGACATGTCCATTCGAAATTGTTTAAATATTAAAAAGGACACTTTTAATGTATGATTTGTTTCATTAAAAATGATTCATTATAAAAAATGACATGTTCATTAGAAATTGTTTAGATATTGAAAAGGACATTTTTAATGTATGATTAGTTTCATTAAAAATTATTCATTATTAAAAATGACATGATCATTAGAAATTGTTTAGATATTGAAAAGGACATTTTTAGTGTATGATTAGTTTCATTTAAAATGATTCATTATTAAAAATGACATGTTCATTAGAAACTGTTTAGATATTGAAAAGGACATTTTTAATGTATGATTAGTTTCATTAAAAAAGATTCATTAATAAAAATGACATGTTCATTGGAAATTGCTTAAACATTAAAAATGATATGTTCATTAGAAATTGTTTAGATATTGAAAGGACATTTTTATTGTATGATTAGTTTCATTAAAAAAGATTCATTATTAAAAATGACATGTTCATTAGAAATTGTTTAAACATTAAAAATGACATTTTTAGTGTGTGTTTTGATTAAATAGATAAAAGAATAATATGTTAAAATAGGAGTTGTCGTTAAAAATGTTGCATTTAACAAGTTTATTTAGATAAAAAGAATTACATGTTAAAATAGGATTTGTAATAAAAAATGTTACATTTAACATGTTCATTTAGATTAAAAAGAATGACATATTAAAAGGGAATTTGTCATCAACATGCTACATTTTACATGTTCATTTAGATTAAAAAGAATGACACATTAAAATAGAATTTGCCATAAAAATGTTACTTTTAACATGTTTTGTTTAGATAAAAAAGAATTACATGTTTTGATTCATTAAAATGTAATCACTTACATATTAGCAAAGTAGGAAAATTATTATATGTTAATATATGTTTTATTTGTTGAAAATATCACTTTTAACATGTTAGTGAAATCGTCGAACGATTTATATATATATATATATATATATATTAAAATTAAACGAATCGCGCGCGGTAGTTCGCGTTTCGCAATTGTAACTTTAAACGATTATACCAAGAGATCCGACCGTCGGATTTTCCCAAAACTGGAATTGTTAGGTTCGCTTTGGAAAGATCTTTCCAACGATATTAAATTTGTTAAGATCCAATGGTTAGATTTTGAGAAATGTGTAATTCAAATTTGGATAAAAATAGCGCCAGTGCCGCGTAACGACCTGAAATGTCGTTCGAATTAAATGGGCTATTTTTATATAAATAAAAATAGCGATAAATCATTATAAAATAATATTAACGATATGAAGTGATTTGAAATTATATATATTCGAGAATTATTTGAAAAGACCGAGTTCAATCTCATTTCAAATAATTATACGACGATCTACAACCGAAGACATTGAAGATGGTGGTTGAAGACCAGCGATCTACTCTTCGAATGGATGACTACTGATGCCCTACATTGGTTAGCTCCCAGTAAAGGGTTAAAGTGGTAGTTGTCCGGACGTACTTGTATATTGTCAGGATATGCGAGAACCTCTCTTCCGTATTGGACATACTGGACGAGGAATAAGGTGTCTCCGGTTTCGTTCAGACCCAGAACGGATTTGTAAATGGATGTGTGTCTGACATTGGATTTAGTTCTGTGTTAATTAATTTCTATTAAATATATATCAGTTTGATGGCGGAGAATTTATTCTCTTTCTTAACACCCTTCTCTGAGACGTATGAGCTTAGAGGTTATATATTGATAGACATCAGTTACATGACCTTAATTGTCCATGTGGCATGCTAAGGTGCAAATGATCAAGGCTTTTGTTGAAAAGCATGGCCTTGTGGTAGACGATCAAAGCACAGCTTTAATTAGCATAGCTTTGTGTATAGCGTAACTTCGTGAGCCTCACACCCCGGTAAGAGTCAGAAACGGGATAAGGGAACTCAGGGAGTGTACGACGTTTCTTTCTAGGTAGAAGTGGTGTCATGGTATGGAGCCTGGACATATTTACTTATGTGGATGATAGATTGCGAGGCCTCGATATATTGGTCGCTACTAGCCAAGTGATAGGTCCGATAGGACCGGGAAACATGTGTTCAGGAATAACTAATCCACTAAAGTATTTGTGGACCGACCCTGCAGGATCCAAGGGTTCGCCAGCGTCCGAGCTTTGAGACATTTGCTAGAGTGTCTTGAATCGGTAAGGAGATCATCCCTATCCTTGACTCATGGTGGAAACTCAATTTCCAATACGATATTATGGATTTGATTGTAAACCTATATATGGCGACATAGTATATTGTAGCTATGCCATCTAGGATTGATACATTTACATTGAAAATGTTTTAAACTAACTAAACACTAATAATAATATCAAGTTTTATACGTATCAATCATGTTTGACCATTATAAGGTAAAACTCTATCCTCCGGTTTGCGTTGCATTGTGTGATGGGACTTGAGTCTTATAATGGTTTCATTTTTATAAAAAGCATTGTGTTGTTTAAAAGATTCACTTTATTTTATGCACTGGCAATCCAATGGAGTAAACCCGTTCCGCGTTAACGGCATGGTCCTGTGATTAGCCTTATTATTAGATAAGTTAAGTAAGAAATCTTATACCAGTCCCATGACTGACTCATAGTTTGTTTCATTTGCAAACTCGGGTGCCCCTATTTCCACATGGGCAGTCGAGTGGCTTGTTTTGTAGATATTTATTTATTGAGCAGGATTCTGGATCGAAGCATAAAGCTGTTTACAGAGCATTGATAGTCTTCCGCTGTGTTAGTTTATTGGTTCCATTGCATCGTATTACATTTGTTGTAAATTAATCTTCCGCTATATTATATTTCGATGTACTCTAATATATTCCATACTTTGATGTAACATTATTATGATGTTTATAAAAGTCTATGATTTCCGACTGTCATATTCTGAGGAGACATGATTTTTCTAAAGAGTTCTCTTTAATCTTAAAGGATGCAACTCTCTGATTTCGGCTAAGATTCTTCACTAGCAGTTGTAACTTTTTATTCACTATATATACATGCACGAACAACATCTCAAAACACCTTACTTGATCTCATTCTTATCTATTTTATTGAATTCAAGTTCTTGCTAATTCTAAGTGCTAAATTCTTGTGTTCTTGAGCTCTTTAAATTTTGTGGTTATGTTTCAAACATCATTTCAGTTCAAACGAGATCAGAATCCTATTCTATATCCACTCACTCACATTTCTAAATTTATAAAATCAAGGAGAAAATTATTGGATATTGTACTTCATTTGTGACAAACCAGTGGTGTACAAGAACACATACGCGTCATCTATATAACAAAGTCCTGCAAAGGCGGTAGAAAATTCCGAAGGCAATTCAGATGATGAAGTAATGTAAGAGAGTCCAAGCGAAAAATCCTAGCTGGTAGAGACTAGATGGAAAGAAGTCCTATAACGGCCGTAGAGACCTGTTCCTCCGGGTGAAATGAGGGTTAGTAGTGAAAGGATTAAGGGTATCTTAGGGACTGGATGTAGGACGGTGCTCTGAACCAGTATAAAATTCCTGGTGTCTTTACTTTTACTTGCTACTTTAATACTGCTTAACTGTGATATCAATTCTAGATATTTATCTCATTAAATAATTAGTTAATCATATAGTAGAACATTCGTATTTAGTATAGTACTCTCACTTCCAAATTAGTCGATCCTACTAGGTTTTTCCATTTGGTATCAAAGCAAGGTCATCTTATAACTGTAAAATAGTTATTTGATATCTTGATAATATGCTAACACTAGCATTGATGGTCAATAAACTGCATGACCTCCACTATTTAATGTTTTAAACTATAGTTGTTGGGATACACGTATAAAAATCTATTTGCAAGCAATTGGTTTTGATTTATGGAATATAACTCAAAAAGAATATACCTCCTTCTATCAATTATTTCAGTTGGGCAAATGCAAAAAAAGTAGATGCTACTGCAAATGCTAAAGCTATGAATATGTTGCATTATATCTTGAATAGAAATGAGTTTAACCATATTTACATGTGTAATACTGCATATGAAATTTGGCGAACACTCAAAGTAACTCATGAAGGAACCAACAAGGTTAAACAAAGCAAAATATAAATGCTTAAGAGTCAGTTTCAAAATTTTACACTGAATGAAAATAAATCCATTAGTGTTATGTATTCTAGGTTTTAGGATATTTATCATTCATTACTAGGCTTAGGAGAAAAGTATTCTGATTTTGATATAGTTTCAAAGATTCTAAACTCTTTAACAGAATAATGGGAAAGGAAAGTCTTAGATATCGAAGTAAATTTGCAGGCAAAAAGAATTCATGCATTGGATAAAAAGAATCTTGCATTCCATGCTAAAAAGAGAAGAAGATTCAGATTCTAATAATAAAGAAGATTCATCTTTCATTGCTAAAAATTTCAAGAAATTCTTGAAATATAGAAAAGGAAACAAGGATATCTTCAAAAGAAAACCTAACAATAATAACCCATCAAAACCATCAGCCTCGGTTTTAGAATGCTACAACCATGGAAAGAAAGTCATATGAAGTACTGTCCAAAGAAAAAGAAAGAACATCAAAACAAAACGGATAAATCCAGAAGGAAAGCTTTCTCTTTAACATAGGATGACTCTAACTCATCATCATCAGATAGTGATAGTGATACTGACACTAAACAGTCTAATGTATGCTTTATGGCTAAAGATAACGAGGTAAGTAATTTTTCTCATGAAGATACGTTAGAAATAAATTCAGAATTATTAGAATCTAGAAATAATTTCAGAAGGAAATATAAACAAGCTAATGAGGATAAGAAAAAGTCTGAATTTGAAAGAGATATGTTGAACGATGAAAAAGAGATATTAAAAGAAATTAGAAAACTACAAAAATATCTTTTTGATGCGAATTCTCAACTTTCTTTATTGAGTTGAGAAATTGAAACTCAAAAAGAAAAGAATAATGCACTTATTTCTGAAATCATGATTTGAAAACTAGGATTAAAATAGTTGAATTTGATAAGTCTAGTCTTAAAATTAAATTAGATGACATTGCAAAGAATGTTTCTAATTTTAATGATGGTAGAGAGAATTTATCAAAAATTATAGAAAATTCTCAGCCTACATCTAGTAAAAAGGGATTATGTTATAAAATGAAGGTTGATATTCAACCTAGGAAGAAGTTGAATAAAAAGGAAGAATATCGTAACTCAGAAAAACCAGCTACCAAAATAGTTTCTAAAACAATTAACATATGGGTTCCTAAAACAAATAATGTTTTGATTAGAAATAAATATATAAAATCATTAATAGAAACTGTTCATAAAAATAAAAATTATATTTATAAAAGGGACACTAAACCCTCTTGTGTTTGGTTTCCTAGGACATAACTCTTAGGACCCTAACGGAGGAAGCGGGTACTAATGTCATTACATATTTTTTGCAGGTCCTACTCAAGAAAAGAAGAAAATGGATACTCGACAGTGGTTGCCCAAAATAGATGACAGGATACAAAGAAATGCTTACAAATATTATCTACAGGAAAGGAGGAACTGTCACTTTTGGAGATAATTCCAAAGGATATATCATGGACAAAAGCGATGTGAGCAATTACCGTGCAACTAATTTACCTCTGATTACTGATGTTTTGTTGGTCAAAAATTTAGAACAAAATCTACTTTGTATTAGTTAGTTATGTGATAAGGGAGTTAAAAAAATTTAGAAAATAAATGTAGTATTTCCAATAAAAATCAAAATCTAATGTTTGAAGGAAATGGAGAAAAATATCTATATTCTGAATATGGAAATTAATAATAATCCAAGGTATTGTTTATTAGCTAAAGAAAATGATCCTTGAATATGGCACAAAAGATTTTGTCATATTAATTTTGAAACAATAAATAAAATTTCAAAGAATGAATAAGTAAAAGGTTTATCAAAAATGAAATTTAAATTCGATAACCTTTGTGTAACAACCCGGATTTTCAGAACCAATTTAAAATTTTTATTTTAGCTATTTTAATGGATTTTGAATATTTAATATGATTTATTTTAAATAATAACAACTAAAAATTTATTTAAATCGAAGTTATAAGGTATAAATTTATTTTAATTATAAAACGAACCTGAAATGGCGCAATAGTTTGAAAATTCGATTTTAAATTTCAATTGAATATACATAATTCAATATAAATCGGATTTTAGTCAAACCAAAAATATTTGAATTTGTTTAATTATATCTTTCTAATGAATGTAAGAAACTGAGATTTTATAATATAAATTAAAATTTATTTCCAGTTTAAAATTCAGAATAGTCGCTATGGAATTTATATATATTATATATAATATATAGCCCTTAAAATAACCATTTTGCAAACGACCTCCTTTTTTGATGAAACCACTTTTGTTGGGTCCAGAATGTCAAATTATTTCTAGATTCCAATTTTCATAATTTTTGGAATTAGCATGTGAGCACAGTGAATTTAAACGTCTTTGACAGTTTTAGTTTGAATTGGATCGACCAGAAAATGGCCACTTTTCAAACGGTCTCCAAATTCGACGAAATTAGTTTGTTAGGACCATATCGTCAAAACATAGCTAGATTTATTTTTCTAGAATTTTTGGAGTCAGTATGTGGCCCTGGTAAATTAAAATGTACGTTGAAATCAATTTTGAACATTAAATTAATTCATATTTTAATTTAATGAAAAATGATCGAAACGATCGAATTGGGTTACCGGACATATCCAATTGTCTCCGGAATATGAGTATTACGCTAAGTACGACAGTCATTGGGTTTAATTTGGAGTTCAAACGAAAATGAACTAATAAGGAATAAAATATTATTAAATATAAGTATAAATATCAACACTTTCTCCCACAACCCTAGTTAAACGCGCAAATGGTCAACCCCTCCTCTCAGCCACGTCAAACGATTTCAACGGCCAAACTATTTTGAATTTCATTCTCCATTTTCTCTCAAAATACATAGAATTAAAGTATGATTTATGCACGGAAATCGGAGAGCGAACTAAGACCTTTAAGCTGATCGAACATGATCGGATTTAATTAAGGATTGAGCTCGAATTTCCCACTCAAACTTAGAGCGTTCGAGAGGGTTTCCTGCGTTGGATTTGGGTTCGAACTGGGTGTCACGGCTGGAGCTGATAGGCGACGCAAGGGGCTCTTGGGTGGTCAACTCTGATCGGCGGCGGTGCTATTATGGAGGCGCACGTCGGTAATCTTCTGATTGCGATGATGGGTTACGCGATGTCCCAGATATACGAAGAAGAACGAAGTAACAACGGCCTAATTTTCTTTTATTATGGTAAATGATGATTAGGAGAATAATTAATTAAATTATTTATTTATTAGTGACAATTGAATTATTCAAATGTTTATAATGTCATAACATCTCCAAACGACAACAGAATTTGACAAACCAGGGCTCATTGGAATCGTGATGACAAACTCTACACTATGGAATCAATTTAGGGAAATTCATAGCAAGCTACGAATTTTGATTAAATTAAAGGACCAGTTTAATTTAGTTAAAAACAATCGTTATCTAACGATTTCAAAACCAGTCAAGGTAAGAACTTCTCACTATAATTTTTGTACAGTTATTTATTTTATAACTGCATATATGAACTGCCGATATTGATTTTTATCAGTTTTAATCATTATAAATTGTA
This sequence comes from Allium sativum, assembly GCA_030737875.1. NCBI lineage: Eukaryota > Viridiplantae > Streptophyta > Magnoliopsida > Asparagales > Amaryllidaceae > Allium > Allium sativum. The sequence goes on along the minus strand of CM060909.1, from coordinate 225,976,670 downwards.
TATGGTGCCTATTAGCTCACCTCCCTCGTCCACAGACCATGGACGACTTAATTGACTGTATTGTGTTGTGATTGTGATGTGAAATGGAGTAAATAAAATATATATGCGTTATATGAATCATATATATATGCAACGTGAATAATATATATATACAATGTAAATAAAATATATATATGAGATGTGAATAAAATATATATATATGAGATGTGAATAAAATATATATACGAGATGTGAATAATATATATATATATATATATATATATGAGAAGTAAATAAAATATTTATTGAGATGTGAATAAAATATTTATATCTGATGTAAATGAAATAAATATTTGTTCGCCAAAAATATTATTTTTAGCTTATCTATGCGATATATAAAATGGTCATGTAATGAAATAAGTATTTGTTCGCTAAAAATATTATTTTTAGCTTATATATGAGATATATAACATGGTCGTGAAATGGAAAATTATTGGGTTGTTAAAATTTTTTTTTTTTAACATATACATGCACTGTATAGAATTGTCATGTAATGGAATATTCAGTTTTGATTTAAAATTGAAATGGAAGTTGGAATCGTTTTTAAAACGAATTTAAAACGTTTTATAAAATAAGTTTTAAATAGAAATCGACGATATATATATTATATATATTTAATGGCTTGAATAGAATGCGCCACGCAGCGACCGTCCGCGAATTTCGACCATTAACTTCAAATCGATGTAGCAAGAGATCCGACCGTCGGATTCTCCTAAAATCTTTTTTCTAGATAATTATTAATAATTATCCTTATCAATCCATAAAATGGTTCGGGTTTTAGTGTATTGAAATTAGATGAATTTTTTTGTTTTCCACTTCTTGTAATTGTAACGTTGATTCATAAATATGAGAGTTTTTATTATCCTCAAAATTTATACGTTTATATGATAAAATATCATATTCTAAATGTTTTTTCAATTTGACTTTTTGACTCATCAATGAATTTACTGCATATTTGCCATGCCGCCAAATTCGATCCAAAATAAAATGGATAAAAATAGTAGCCATATTCTATTTCTACTACTAACTCTTTTTTTTATCTTGAATCCCAGAACCGTTGGGTTCGCATCGAAAAGAGATTTCTAATAAATATAAGAGATTTAAAATCTAACGGTTAGATTTGGAAATACGTCCAAATCAATTTTGAAAAAGGTCGCTATGGATGCAATTCGGTGGCCGATATTGGAAACCGACTGTAAAGGCCTTAATAAAATTATTAAAAATATTAATAATTTGTGTAAAATCATAATAAATGATTTGGAAAGATTTTGGATGAAAAATTCCAAGTTTGGAAAGATAAAAATATATTTTTATCGAAACGTACTAGTTATTAACTAGAAAAATTATCCAATGGTTTTTAAATAATAAATTGGATTGGTAAATGGGTTTTAAAATAACCAGAACTTTCCAATGAATAAATTAGAGTGGATTTGAGTGAAAATAACCTTCGGAATATTTAGATATTAGATTCTGTGATTATACGGATATTGTTGAGGAATTTGGAAGATATAGATATCGTTATTCCCAATACAATATCCGTTGGTTTCAGAATTTGATGTTGAATATAAGCCGATATTATTTCTATTTAGGGCCTTATATTTAATATCAAATTGGATTTTGGGGTTTATAGTGAACAATGTTTTAAATAACAGTCGTTCTTTAACCCGATTAACAGTGAAGATACGATTTGGAATTTATAAATCTTTTTATTAAGATTTAATAGAAATTTTCCATAGTAAAGTTTTCTAATTTAATATATTTAATTGGAAATGAATGGAATTTGATTTGGTAATAATCGAGATCAGCTTCTGTGAAGGAAGACCATTACTACATATGGAATTTAAAGGCTTTGTCGTAATTCTACTTATAGTATTAGTTTGATACTGAAATTTATATCGATTATATACTGTTATGATTTCCGTGAAGATTCCATTTTAATGGAAGATGATTTTGGGTTTAATCGTCAATTGTGTGTAAAAGGACATTGGTTCTTTAACACAGTTAAAGATAGGATTACATGTCTAACATTGTATTTCGAACTGTATTGTTGATCTCTGCTAAATAAATATCAGTTTGGTGGCGGAGAATTTATTCTCTTACTTAACACCCTTCTCTAAGACATACGATCTTAGAAGTTATATATCGGCATAAATCAATGGTACGGTGTAGATTGTCGTTGTGTTATGTTTGTTTTTCCGAAGTTAAATAATCATTAACTAATGATTGTTGGAAGATTAAAACTAAGTGAAGTTTTAATGAATCTTTAATTAGATTGAAATGAGAATGTGATAATTTAAATTATCAAATTTGGGAAATGATCGAGAATGGAGTATCACCAATTTTGCTCCAAGCGATTGTTAAATCTTTAATTAGATTTGAATGGGAAAGGGTAATTAATTTTACCGATAACACCGTGGTGTTAGATATGGAGTGCTACCAGTTTTTCTCCATAGGATGAATATGTTGGGATTGGGAAATAAAACAAATGATTACATTGGTAAGGTGCGCTAATCCCGACTAGTTTGGATAAACCTTAATTTGGTTTGAATTGATATCCAAAGGAAGACTAAAGAATAAATTTAAAGAATTTATCTTTAATAAAATTAATGGGAACTTTTCACTAAAGATATTCTGGATTGGAATGAGGCATATGTTGTGTTTTTATAGCACTTGATTATAAGATACGCGAGTTATTCGGAAAGACCGAATTTATCCCATTCTGAACAATTAATACGACGATAAGTCGAGGATGAAGACGTTGGTTAAAGACCAGAGTTCTTCACATCGTTTGGATGATTACTGATGTCTTGATTGGGTTGTACACCCAAGACAAGGTAATAAGTCGTGATCGTCCAGACGTACTTGGAGATCGACTAGATATGCGAGGACCTATCTTGTATTGGACATATGGTACGAGGAATAAGGTGCCTCCGGTTTCGTTCAGACCCAGAATGAACTAGTAAATGGATGTGTGTCTGACATTGGATTTTATTCTGTGTTGATTGATCTCTACTAAATATATATCTGTTTGGTGGCGGAGAATTTATTCTCTTGCTTAACACTCTTCTTTGCGACGTACGAGCTTAAAGGTTATATATAGATAGACAGTAGTTGCATGGCATGAATTGTAGGTGTGGCAAGCTGAGATGCAAATGATCAAGGCTTCTGTTGAAATGCAGAGTCTTGTGGTTGATGATCAAAGCACGGCTTTAAATAGCATAGCTTTGTGTATAGCGTTAATTCGCTAGCCTTACACCCCGGTATGAACCAGAAACGGGAGAGGACTGCAAGGAGAACATGTGTTTCTTTCTAGCTAAGAGTGGTGTCATGGTATGGAGCCCAGACATTTTACTCATGTGGATGTTGCATATTATTTGATGTATAGCGAGGCGCCTCGGATATATCGGTCACTACGGGGCCAATGGATGATATGGTCGACATACTGACCACTGTGCCCCATAGGGCAGGGAAACGTATTGTTCAGGAATTACTAATCCTCAAACGTAAGAGAGGACCAGCCCTGAAGATCCAAGGTGCAGTTGAGACTAAACCTGAGACACGGTAGGCTAGATTGTCTCGAATTCGATAAGGACGATCCCTTGCCTTGGTTCATGATGGAAATCCAACTTCCAATACGACATCGTGCGGTTTTGATTGTAGAACTAGTATGGTGACATGATATATGGTACCCATGCTATCTATGATTGATACATTTATCTTTAAAGTTGTTTTTAACACTACGCACTTATAATAGTATTAAATGATTTGTTTCAAAACGTACCAAGCATGTTTGGCTATTATAAGGTAAAACTCTATCCTCCAGCTTGCGTTGCATTGTGTGATGGGACCTGAGTCTTATAATAGTTTCATTTTCCAAAAAGCATTACATTGTTTGTTTTATGCACTGGTATTTTTAGGAGAAAACCCGTTCCGTGTTATACGGCATGGTCCCTTGATTTACTCTATTTTTAAAGTAAAGATTTAATAACTGTTTTAGTTCTCATACCAGTCCCATGACTGACCTGGAGTTTATTGTTTTAACCTACACTCTGGGTGCCCCTATTTTCCACACGGGCAGCTAGTAGTTTTGGTTTTGCAGATATTATTTTCCCAGGATCCTTGATTTACAGCTGGAGCTATATTCAGAAAGCTTTGTATCCGTGTATTTCTTTCAGTTGTGTTATGTATTATTTTTCCGCTGCTATGTAATGTATTTAAATCTCTGATATTTTCCTGATGTATATTATTTATTCATACTCTGTTATATTCTTGTACTCTAATGCAATTGTTGTAACAGCAATGAAATGCTCTTCTGTTTGCATTCTGATTAGTCTTGTTCTCAAAGTAGTCCGCCTTCTTGTTCGGTTTAGGCTGGTTGGGAAGTTCGGGTCGCTACTCTTTGTGACGCTTATCGATTAGGTAAGTTAAATAAATCTTCATTTAAATCTAAAAAGGTCATTTCAAAATTACGACCATTATAATTATTAAATATGGATCAGTTTGGGCCAACTCAAGTTCAATCCATAAACCATAGTAATATGTGTTTGTAGTTATTTATGATTTTTCTACATATACTAGGACAATAATTATGAAAAATAAAAGTGACACGTTTGAATGATTTAAAACCTTTGTTAAACAAATTCAAAATTTAAAAGGATTTAAAATTAAAAATATAAGAAGTGATCATGGAGGAGAATTTGAAAATGAACTATTTGATCAATATTGTAAGAAGAAAGGTATTTTTTTATAATTTTTCGTTTCCTAGAACTCCACAAAAAAATGGTGTTGTAGAACAGAAAAACAGAACTTTACAAGAATGTGTAAGAACATTACTTAATGGGAATTAGTTTCCAAAACATTTTTGGGCAGAAGCAGTTGCAACAGCCTATTATGTTTTGAATGTATTTCTATTCGACTGTTTACGAAAAATACTCCATATGAACTTTTTAATGAGAGAAAACTGAATATCACATATTTTAAAAATTTTGTTTTAAAGTGTTTTGTTTTAAACACCAAGGATAAGCTGGGAAAATTTGACTCAAAATTCGATGAAGTAATATTTCTAGGATATTCTGATCGAACCAAAATCTATCGTATTTATAATAAAAGAACAAATAAAATTAAGGAAACTCTTCATGTATCTTTTGACAAAAATAGTAATTAAAAATAATGTATTAATGAACATTTAAAAATTAAAAATTCTATAGAAGATGAAAGTTTTATTTATAATTATAAAGAAGATAAAAACGTTATTCATAATAACAATAATGAAAATATTGCCACTAACATAGAGAATGAAAATACTAATGAAAATAAATTTCAAGATGAAAATGAAAATATTACAAAAAATGAATACATTGTCCAAAATAATAATGAAATACGATCATCTCCAAAAATATTATGAGATCACCTTGTTAAAAATATTATTGGAGATATAAATTCAAATGTAAATACTAGAAATCAATTAAATTTAGTAAGTCACATAGCCTTCTTATCTAATATTGAACCCGAAAATCCAAAAAAAGCATCTACTGATAAAAATTGGATTATAGCCATGCAAGAAGAACTTAATCAATTTGAATGCAATAAAGTTTGGGAGTTAGTATCTAGACCAAGTGATCAAGTTGTCATCGGTACAAAATGGATTTATAAAAATAAAGCTGACGAATTGGAAAATAGAACTAGAAATAAAGCAAGACTAGTGGCGCAAGGGTATAATCAAGAAGAAGGAATAGACTATGAAGAAACTTTCGCTCCAGTTGCTAGATTAGAAGCATTCATATCTTACTAGCCTATGCTTGTTTTCATAATTTTAAATTATATCAAATGGACGTTAAAAGTGCTTTCTTAAATGGATATACAAAGAAAATGTCTACGTTGAAAAACCTCCTTTATTTTCACACGAAAAATACCCTGATTATGTATATAAATTGAAAAATGCTTTATATGATTTGAAATAGGCACCATGTGTCTGGTATGAACGTCTTAAAATTTATGAGGATTTCAAATTAGGAAGGCTGATCGGACATTATTCATAAAACATGCTAAAAAGGATATGTCAATAATTCAAATATATGTGGAGGATATTATTTTTGGTTGTACTAATGAAAAATTATACCAAGAATTTTCAGAAATTATGACTGAGGAATTTGAAATGTCTCATATGGGATAATAATCTTATTTTCTTGGTCTATAAATTAAACAATTATCAAGTGACATCTTTATAAATCAAGAAAAGTGTTGTACTAATTTAAAAATGTTCTGGAATGGGAAACGCTTCTTCAAAACAAACTCCTATGAGTACAACAACACATCTCGATAGAGATGAAAATGGTAAAATTGTTGGCTAGAAATTATATCGTGGTATGGTTATTATATTTAACAGCAAGCAAACCTGATATAATGATGAGTGTTTGTTTATGTGCAAGATTTCAAGCCAATCCAAAAGAATCACATTTACGAGAAGTAAAATGTATATTGCGTTATCTAAGCAATACAAAGGATTTTGGACTTTACTATCTGAAAGATTGTTCTTTCAAATTAGTATCTTATAGTAATGCTGATTTTGGAGGATCACGGACGGATCGGAAAAGTACGAGTGGCACGTGTCATTTCATTGACAAATCGCTAGTCTCTTGGTTTAGATAGAAACATAATGTATTTAACTATCTACGTGTGAAGCTGAATATATATCGGCAGCATTGGCTTCTGCTCAGGTTATATACATGCAACAAACACTAAAAGATTTTAACATAAATCTATCAAATTCAATAATCTATTGCGATATTACTAGTGCAATAAATTTATCAAAAATCTAGTTAATCATTCTCGAACTAAACATATTGATATACGTCATCATTTTCTATGTGACAGCATTGAAAAAGAAATAATAAACTTAGAATTTATCTCCTCAGAAAATCAAATAGCTGATATATTTACTAGACTATTACTAGAAAATACATTTATAAAACTAAGACAAGAATTAGGAATCATATCAATTAAAGATTTATAATTTTTTCTCAATTTTTTTACATTTTATGCATCAACCGAGAATTGAACCTGGTGGCTTGAATATTAGCTAGATACCTTAACCAATTGGCTTTTTTTCTTGTTTACCCAAAAAACTATATTGATTTTATATAACAACTTTTGGTATTAACAAATTTTAAACCACTAATTCTTAAAATATATTTATATCTTTCATCATAGGTTCAAAATTATAACTTTATATACACTACAAAATGTGTTCGTGAAATTCTGAGAATAGAATCTTATATATACTAAAACTTTGTACCCGTTTTTTTACAAAAAAAAATGGTAAACAAATATAATCAAAATAGAAAATGTCTTCAAACAATCATCAATCTTCAATTGAATTTACTCCACCTACGACCGAATCATCTCCCTTGTCACCTTCATCACCAACATCACCAAAGATTCAAACTCTAATCCAACGCCATGATCCATTCTATAAATAGTCAAATTATCACATCGGTTATACACTGGATAATAAATAGATGAAACAACTTATGATTGTTTCTCCACCAACTAAAGAAATGATAGACGCTATTCATCATTACCAACATCAACAACTGGAGCTTCAACGTGAATTACACTTTGAGCAAAAAGTCAAAGCACATCGTTTAAGCTTTCTTGAACAAATTTCTATAAAAATTTGTGGATCCGTCAAACCGGATGTACATGAACCTTCTCCTCGACCCTCATCATCATGAACTCCATGGAATCAAAGTTCAAAACGACCACCATATTCACCAAATACTTGGGATAGAAACTATGATGCAAATGGAGGACCTAACAAGGAGAAGAATGAAACTCCAAGAAATTTGGATTTGTCCTCATCTAAATAAATTTGTTTTAATTGGTATACATCATTCAAATATAACAAAAAAAATTCATCAATAAATTTTTTATATATCGCAAATATATCTAAAGGTATTAACATTCAAAAAAGTTCATATGTGCAGTATTTAGTCGACTAAAACACTATATTTAGTCGATTGAATACCTAGTTGCTCTCGGGTTTGAAAATCCTTAAAACCAGTCGATTAAACACTTCTAACCAGTCGCTGAATTCAAGGACAAAACTCTCGGGATAAATTTTCCTGCAACTCAGTCGACTGAATCATCAAACCTGCTCTCAAATTAGAAATTTGGAACATTCAATCGACTGTGTAATAAAATTGACATATACATGCTGCATCTTCCTCTTCTCCCTCATTTTATTCACTTGTCTAGAAAAATTAAAATTCTCTAAAAACCCTAGCATTCCAAACTCATCAAAATTCAAATTAATGGCACCAGAGAGACAAAGAGAGGCTTCCTCATCAACCGACCCATCCAAATCTCAAATAGAATCTTGGCTACTATCTCAAACTACCAAAGATAGATTCAAGAAGATGAAGAATACCAGGATATTTGAAGGTTCAGTTATGAAATTATCTGCTTTTGAATCCTATGAAATCCTTCCTATGCTTCTACAAAATGGTCTTGAATTACTTCTTTCATAAACTCCAAACAATGTCAACATTACCGTTCATTACTTAAACTCTTCTTTGCAAACATGAACCTTGAGCAACAAGAACCACAAGATGAGAATACATTACGTACTAATATTTGTAGAGTACATATGTATCTCACACCAGCTAAAATTTGTTAGATTCTTCAATATCTGTAACGACCCGCAATCTACGCACCGCAATCTACGCATCGGAGGATCGTAGAATATTTATTTCTTTCTCATAAGGATTCGTATGGTCGTGTGACATTGGGGGACGACTATTGGGGTCATTTCCCATGTTCACGATTTTTGCCGATTTTTGAATGACCATTTTATCCCTAGCTGATCTTGTTTTGGTCATAACTTTTGATTGGTAAGGAATTTTGACTTGAAACCACTTCCATTAGATGCAGATGATGGTTTACCTTTCCGTGGAGTGGTCATACGTGAAAAACGGACTTACCATTTGGGAGATATGGCTGAAATAAGGTTTAGAAGGTGAAAGACTGCTTAACCGGGCCAAATAAGGTGATTAGTGAATGGGCTCATAACCCATTTCGGGATTAGGGTTATGGGGAGGCTGAAATGAGTTTGGTTTTCATTCTATTTCAGTTTCTAGCCATCATTTACCTCTTAGAAACCCTAACAATGGCCTCCACCTTCTAATTTCATCCCAAATCGCTCTCTAATCAAGTTTTAGCCTAATCTACGTCAAATCAAGGAGAAATAGCACCAAATCAGAGTTGAAGCTGCTGTGTTGCATAGAGATTCAACTCAAATCAGAGATAGTTTCAGATCTAAAGTTAATTTGTGGCTAAGGTGAGTGATTTGCATTGTTTTACACTAATTATGGTTAGTTAAGGGTAATTAGTGTTAATTAGCGAATTTAAACATGATTAAATTCTGAAAAAAAACATTTATAAATTTTGAAATATTGTTTTAGGCCTCTGTTAGAAATTTGGGTTGATTTGGTTAAGTTTTGCTAATCCTAACATTAGTTATTGTTAAACATGATTAAGGGGAAAATATGGATTTTGGGTATGTTTGATCCATTTTAACATATCAAATTGTTGTTTTGGTGTTTGTGGTTAATTCTATATGTTGCTATGACTGTATGGTATGCTTTGTGATTGATTAGAACAGTTATAATGGTAGAAAACGCCGTCGTATGGCGTAAAATAGTCGCTGGAAAAGTTGCAGGAAATGTGCAGGGTTTCGGATCGGATCGGGTTAGGGGGATCGGGTCGGATCAGAGGCACGGGCAAGGAAATTCGAATCAGACTGAAACTTAGCACAAAAAGATGCAAAGGCGATAAGGAGGGCCCGAATCGGATTGGAGTAAACTAGCTGGAACCGGAGGAGAGTAAAACTGAAGGCAAAGAAGAGTAGAGATGGGATCAGTTCGGCATAGCCGAATCGAACCAAGGTAGCCGAACCGAACATGGAGTTTAGGCATGACACATTCGAATTGAAGATGAAGCACCAAACCATACGCCCGAACCGAACCAGAGCAAAGTACTTCGAACCAGGACTTAAGCACCACCGAACCGAACCTGATGGCCGATCCGAACCGGTTCTGGACTTCCACCATTTCTACTCAACGACTCTTCTGAAGACCAACTCCAATTCGACCAAAACCCGAGATGCAAACGAAGTCCAAACAGGAAGTAGAACTCAGGATCCAAATGGGAACCAACGAGTTAACTCCATGAATTGGACTTTGCTGCAGGACGTGTGCAAAGGGGTTATCGACGTCCATAGCTTTGATTCACCACTGAGAGACGGATATTGGCTACGGATCAGTGCAGTGAAGTCATCATGACTTCATGGGGCAGAGTGATCGTAGCAAGGCTATGAGCCAGTGCAGTGGAGTCGTCATGACTTCACGGGGTAGAGTGGACATAGCAAGGACTAGTGGTTGTGGATCATTGCAATGGAGTTGCCATGACTCCATTGGAAAGATTGATCATAGCAAGGATATGGGTGATCAAAGCGGTGGATATCGTATGCTTTACGCACTGAGTGAGAGATGTGTGGATGGTTGCTATGCTTGATTGTTTGACATAATTATGACATGCACACCCCAACCCCCGTATCTTTACACCATATGTTAGTGTCACCTTAGAGTATTGTACATCCTGTTGTGCTAACTCTTTGGTTGTAGGTCCAGGTTCAGGTATGGTTTAGTATATCTGTTATTGTTCTGTTTTGCTGCTTATCGCTCATACCAGACTTTTGACTGACCCAGAGTTTTATGTCTCTTCTTATTACTCTGGGTGCTCTTAAACGGGCAGACTAGAGACAGGTTAGGTGGTATGCACGAGTAGTTGTACCGGAGACGAGCAGGAGGCTCCCACGTTTGATATATATAGATATTCTTCGTGTCGCTCTGGTCACTACTTTGGGCATTAGTAGTGTACCTTTCTCATTTTGTTTAGAGACAGTTTTTAAAAGTTGTAATATTGATGATGTGGAACATAAGCTGTATTTGGATTTTCCGCTGCTATGATGGTTTAGTTTTCAGCTTATGCACTGTCTCGCCTGTTTTATGTCAAGTAACTTATTATTACATTTTATTCCATGCGTTGTGAGACATTATACAGGTTCCTTGCTAGTTCAAATTCCCTTCTTCCCTTTCTTTGGTGACCGTCCCGTGCTGGTTGGACATTGGCACAGCACACTTTCATAGAAATGTCGGCTAGTGCGGGGCGGGCCGTCACATTTGGTATCAGAGCTCTAGGTTGCGTAGTTTACCTAGGGATGATGTAACAACCCGTATTTCGATAACATGTTAAGACGAGAATCAAGGCAGAATTTAATTTTAAATTCTGAATCAAGTAAAACAGGCTATGCCATTGCGTTCGTCTCGGAAAAATACATGAAATAGAGTCCGAGTTTTCGAGAATCGGAGTCCGTATGACCAAGTTATGGTCTGACGAAGTTTTCAGAAAATTCAAGTTCAAAAACGAGTTCTAATTTCAAAAGTTAGGGCTGGAAGGCTAGGCGGGAAGAATTCCCGCCAGGAACCCCAAGTCGACAGCCCTATCGACTTGGGAGTCGACATGCTTGACCCAAGTCGACAGCCCTGTCAACTTGGGGGTCGACCTATGGTGGCCGGGCAGTTTTGCCTGGTGCACCTATTTTCTACCTTGGCTAGGTTTTTGGGCCTGGTTCGAAATCTGATGGCTCAGGTTGATCATAGGGTTAATCCTAAGGTCCTAATCACTCCTAATCTCTATAAATAAGCCCCTAACCTACCCCTAAACCCTCATTATTCATTCATGCAACTAAACTATGGCAAAAATTTTACTCTCATGGCCTCCATCCTCTTGCCCAAAGTCTCTATCTTCATTTCTATGTGAGGTTTCATGATCATGTGAGTGTTAGAGAGTCTCTATGTTAGTATGAGAGCTTCTCAAGTTGATTTCAAGGCTAAAGCTTTGACCTTTGTTCATCAAGATGGGGTTTTTATTGATTTGGAGCATTCATCTTTGGGTTTTTGGGTGATGGCATGCATAGGCTTCATCACAATCTTTGTTTGCATTTCGATTTGTGCCTTCATAGCAATGTAAGCCCTTTCCCTACTCTTAGGTATTAACTATGAAGTTAAATGTTCATGTTGCAAGTTTGGGTTTGATCATTGGGTATGACACATGCTATCATGTCATGCAAGTTTATGAAGTCATTATCTTGATCTTGTGGGCTAAAAGCTACAACCTTTATGTTGAAATGTTGCATTATGCAACATGGGAACCATCATAACCTTTATGTCAACTAGCATATGAAGTCATAACCCTTATATGATGATATATGCGAGTTACTAGTCATCATTCCATGTCTTTTGTCACCATGATTCGCTTATGTGCCAAGTTTGGGTTTATGCATGTTTATGAGGCTTAAGAATGTAACATGCAAGTTAATGAACACATTTGTGCCTCATTTGCCACCATGATTAACTTGTGGCTTAATATCCATTTTTGTCATGTCTTTGCCAAGTCTCTTCTTTTAATCCATTACGTTGTTGCGAACGTATATGCGAGTTTAAAAGCGTTGGGTTATGTTATGGGTAATTTCTAATGACATGAAAATACAACTTGAAAACATGACTTGGAATATAACATGGAAGTTGATATGTAAGTATGCTTGAAAACATAAGCTTGGGAATTTACCTATTAAGTTAGGTCTACCCATTGGGAATTTACCTATTAAGTTAGGTCTACCCAATTGCTTGAAAACTTGAATATGAACATGACACTAGACTAAACATGAAAGTGGCCAACTCGAGGTTGGGTTGAGTTTGCAACGTAAGACTACCCGGAACCGACCGGCCTAACTAGTAGTTGCAAACAATAGGACCCAATGTGAGAAGTTGGTCATGTTGTGCTTGAACCCGAGGTTAGACCAAGTTGTGGTGTAAAGCTACCCGGAACCGACCGGCTTAACTAGTAACCACAACAAAGTCTAATGTGAGAGGTTGGGGTGCATTAAGTAATTAATGCCACATGATAGGGTTAAGTTAATTTGATTAATGACTCTTAACCAAATATGACATGGACAAATGGGTTAAGTAATTTGATTAGGCTAATGATACTTAACAAAACATGACAAGGTTGGGTAGGTTAAGTGACTTGATTTGCCTAATGACACTTAACCATTTTTATACGACTAGTGGACGGGGTTAAGTTAACCAACACTTAATCAATCCAACACGATAATCTGGTAAGGTTAAGTAAGTTTTCTTAATAACACTTAACCGAAAGATACAGTTAATGGATGGGGTTAAGATTAGACTCAACTAGTCTAAACATGATAATCGGATGGGGTTAAGTTAGCCTAGACTTAATTAATCCCACTTGGTAGTTTAATGGGGTTAAGTTAAACACTTAACTAATCTAACACGATGATTTGATGTGGTTAAGTGACCTATACTTAACCAATCTAACCCGTTAATTTGACGTGGTTAAGTTAACCAATACTTAACCAATATAACGTGAAAACATGATAAGGCTAAGTCACGAATCGCTTGAATACACTTGACCGATTTGACTAAGTAAATTGATAGGGTCAAGCTAATATATACTTAACCAATCTAGAATGATGATTGGACGAGGTTAAGTCGCGAATTGCTTAATATACTTAACCAACTTGACACATGGTTTGTAGGGTTAAGTCTTGGACTTGGATACTTAGCCAATTTTGACATGATTTGTAGACGGGTTAAGTCATGTAATTAAGTGACACTTAATCCATTATGTAAACCCTAGTTCTGAGGATTAGGTGGATAACCGTAATTAACAAGAATAACGGGAATAAGGCTAAGTGGTAAACCTTAGTTGAAGAATAACTAAGTAATGATTCTTAGTCAAGGAAATTTAGACCAGTTCATAGATAGATGAGTAACCTGATACGGTAGGTCATCGTTTAAGTATACGAGTAGGAGCAAGTATCTGATTTAGATAAAGGCTCCAGCGAACTGGGTAACAAAGCAGCGGCTTCGGGGAACGTGAGGGTATTCTTGGTATCCCTCTGTGAGCTGCCAGGTGATCATACTAGGCTCATGAGAGGTTAAGGTCTGCGTTAGAAGAACCAAGAGTATGCCTTGGTTGCTATACGAGCGACCTAAAGACGGGGATGGATAGGGGATAGTCGACGATACACGGTCGTGCCCTAGATAGCATTTTCGTCAGGCTACCTACCATCTTTGGTCAAGCGTGTACGTACAGAAAGGCAGAGAACACCCAATAGACCATAATTGCTATCTAATTATGGTTGCGGTAAGGCTCGGATGTGGGTTGGCCAGTGTTGTGTTCTCATGCAGGATTTATCCTGTCTTTCGCTAGTTGAGGGAGTGGTCTCGTAGGACCATAGCCACGTATAGAAAAAAACAGACCTTAGCATCTGCATCGGCAGATAAATCGAAAGCTCCCGACCGAGTCCTGTATTTCCTGGTCTGCCCTGTGATAGGGCTCGGATGGCACGATGTGATACATGTGCATACAGTCATGGAAAAACGATTCACGATGAATGCGTGGGAAAAAGGGCGCGGTTGACGGTTAGCGTAAATCCTAGTGGCCCTGGGTGGTTGAACCAAAACCGAGATACGAGAACGTGCAATAGGTAAGCATAATCCCTAGTAGTCCTAGGTAGCATAAGTCCTAGTTGTACAAACAATGATTCATGTTGGAAGACCCTAGCTAGGTTTAGGGTAGCAGTCCAAACCGATCTTAAGGATCATGGAACTATGTTAAAGTAATATAGAATCTCATGGGAAAGCCCGTATGGTCTACGGCAAGGGACTAAACTTATACACGGAAAGGAACATATGAGTTGAGTAACCTATATATGCGGCATATTAGGTTGACATGGACCATTATACGACTGTTGAGTAAGGGTCATTCATGGTTAACACATGATACAGTGGGGATACTAGTACGGTAGGTGCAGAGCTAAAAGACAGGATAGATACCATGGGATGTTATACGTAATAGATACCTTGGGGATATTATATTTGACAGGAACTTGACGATGGGATACCTTGTTTTATCTTGACACCGTAATTTATCATGACACCTTAGTTTATCTGAGTTCAGTAGTTCATCCTATTATTTTGATTTAGCTTATCTATCTTGTCATCATGCTTATGTTCATCTCAGTTTCTCATGTCAGTTAACTTTACTAGTTTTTATGCTGATAGTAGATAGGGCTTACTCAGTCTTTTTGACTGACCCGTTTTGTTTCGCCTCTTTTCTTCCGTTTCCCCCCCCAGGTTACAGGGAGGAAATACTGTTGGTTAGTTCGGACTTCTTCTGCTTGAAGGTCATCATGGATGGCTTGGACTTTTCTTGGCTATGGCTACTTTACTGTTTTTACTTGGGGAATAATTTATGAAAAAGTCTTTATGCTTCTTTACTATTGCAAGACAGGTTTTGATGTACTCTGATGTAAAAGGCTTTAGACCTTATTTATTCATGTTATGAAAGTTTGATTTTACTTCCGCTATTTTATATGTTCTGTCTTGTGATATTTCTGTGCATGTTTACCAATAATGCCCCTCTAAAGCTAGTGCATTCCCTTGCGAGTGACCCTAGCGGAGGCGGGGTGTTACATTTGGTATCAGAGCAGAAGGTTACCAGACTGGGCAAAAGTTTTTAAAGACCTTCTGAAAACTATTTGAAAATCGTTTACAAAGAAGCATTTTTCAAGAAAATTTTCTTTTAAAAGAAAAAGGCTATTCCCCAAAGGCCATTAGCACTATCCTTGTTTCCTTGATTGAATCTCTTTTCCTTTCTTTCCTCCATCTGTAGTCACAGTGGTTTTAACTGCGACTAGTCTTTTCTATCTACGAAAGTGCTTTCCATACGATGGAGGTGGTTCTCGAGAGACCAGTGGCCGCGTTATAAGAAAGGATAGTGAGAAAGAGGATAAAGGATACGAGCTTGAGGATGAGCAACTTATGGGTATGACTTAGTCCTCAAAGGAGGGAGAAAGATGAACAATGAAACCCATGACGAGAGAATACCTTTGGCATGGTAAAACGGGGCAGATAGTTAAGTATTATGGGACAAGGACAAGATCATCGGGAGGGCAGTAGTATGCTCTCATTTCTAGGGTACCTCGGAAGGAGGGTAACGATCTTGTTAAAGGTTTAGCTCTTCTTCTCTATCATCCCATTAGAACTTTGTTTTGATCATCGTATCATTTAAGTCTGCTTCGATAGTTGAGTCTCTGCACCTTAAGTACTAGCGTAATAAAGAATCCCACTTTTGTCTCAGAGTCCTATTGAAGAATCAGTCCATTTTATACATGACTTGTTTGGATTTGAGAATGTCTATGCCAAGTGTTGAGTTTGGAAATAATGCTTATGTTTATAAGTTATGGATGGATTCTAGGGATGAAGTGGTTATCCAGTAGGGGATGCCACTCTCGGTTTTGATAGGAGGGTAGTTAGACCTTTTTGACTAGCCTTGGTAATACCCTCGAAGTATCGTGTAACCTTTTTGAGGTTCTGTCATGACTAGTTACTTAGAATCCCTTGATGCCTTTATTGGAAATTTGAAGCCCGATCGAGTGGTGTTCGCCGATAAGACGGATGGTTCATTTCACTTATGTGAGGGGTATAGAAATCACCCTAGTAAGTGCGCTTGGTAACCTGGTTGACATCTGTTTACTTTCAAGAGAAAGTTCTTCTACATGGAATACCTTATAGTATATAAACGAGATCCAAGATTCACTAGTGAATTTTGGAAAGCTTGCATGAGATCATGAGTACGCAGTCATGTGTGCGCCAAGTGTGCAAGTGGAACGAGAGGCGACAAAGAAATGAGTTCCAGCTCATGTTAGGGAAACAGGAAATAAGAAGCTACGAAATCGCGAAGTTAAAAGACGGTCAAGGCACAATGGAATTAAGCTCGAGGAAATACGTCTTTGATGATCAAAGACTAGATACGCGTATGATATCTCTTTTTGGGAGAATATCCTTGATCCCTGTTTTCTGTAGAGCCTACTTGTAGGCTATCTTTTGTGGACATCCTCTCGGTCCTATTTTCTGTTACAAACCCCGTAAGGAGTTTGTCTTGTTTATCTTCTCGACCCTGTTTCAGGGAATCCTAGGTAGAACCCTATGGATGTAAACATGTATTTGAAACATGTTATGATTGATATGGTTGCAAGTGGTTGCAAGTGGTTGCAAGTGGTTGCTCGTGGATGCGCGAATACACATTTGATACTAGCTCGACTCGGTCACATTTCATATTGCATATGCACGAGTATTTATACTTGTTTATGGATGAAATTGAATGTATTATCATGCGGTTGTTGCATATGAATGAATGATTGTGCACGCATATAGTATCTATATGACTAGGACTATTTGCATACATGTTGGATTCATGGCACTATACATATTTTGCATTAGAAAGATTATTCAGGCCTGATCATTAGCATTAGCTAAGGAACATGTACACACACGTTTTGCATATATTCATATAGCATTAGAAATCATCTAAGGACAATGGTTGCTTGTGGATGATGATTTGAGTAGATGAATGATGGATGATAGGATATGTTCTTCTTAACTTGGAGATTTCGGGGACGAAATCCTAAAAGGTGGGGAGAATGTAACAACCCGTATTTCGATAACATGTTAAGACGAGAATCAAGGCAGAATTTAATTTTAAATTCTGAATCAAGTAAAACGGGCTATGCCATTGCGTTCGTCTCGGAAAAATACACGAAATAGAGTCCGAGTTTTCGAGAATCGGAGTCCGTATGACCAAGTTATGGTCTGACGAAGTTTTCAGAAAATTCAAGTTCAAAAACGAGTTCTAATTTCAAAAGTTAGGGCTGGAAGGCTAGGCGGGAAGAATTCCCGCCAGGAACCCCAAGTCGACAGCCCTGTCGACTTGGCAGTCGACATGCTTGACCCAAGTCGACAGCCCTGTCGACTTGGGGGTCGACCTATGGTGGCCGGGCAGTTTTGCCTGGTGCACCTATTTTCTACCTTGGCTAGGTTTTTGGGCCTGGTTCGAAATCTGATGGCTCAGGTTGATCCTAGGGTTAATCCTAAGGTCCTAATCACTCCTAATCTCTATAAATAAGCCCCTAACCTACCCCTAAACCCTCATTATTCATTCATGCAACTAAACTATGGCAAAAATTTTACTCTCATGGCCTCCATCCTCTTACCCAAAGTCTCTATCTTCATTTCTATGTGAGGTTTCATGATCATGTGAGTGTTAGAGAGTCTCTATGTTAGTATGAGAGCTTCTCAAGTTGATTTCAAGGCTAAAGCTTTGACCTTTGTTCATCAAGATGGGGTTTTTATTGATTTGGAGCATTCATCTTTGGGTTTTTGGGTGATGGCATGCATAGGCTTCATCACAATCTTTGTTTGCATTTCGATTTGTGCCTTCATAGCAATGTAAGCCCTTTCCCTACTCTTAGGTATTAACTATGAAGTTAAATGTTCATGTTGCAAGTTTGGGTTTGATCATTGGGTATGACACATGCTATCATGTCATGCAAGTTTATGAAGTCATTATCTTGATCTTGTGGGCTAAAAGCTACAACCTTTATGTTGAAATGTTGCATTATGCAACATGGGAACCATCATAACCTTTATGTCAACTAGCATATGAAGTCATAACCCTTATATGATGATATATGCGAGTTACTAGTCATCATTCCATGTCTTTTGTCACCATGATTCGCTTATGTGCCAAGTTTGGGTTTATGCATGTTTTTTAGGCTTAAGAATGTAACATGCAAGTTAATGAACACATTTGTGCCTCATTTGCCACCATGATTAACTTGTGGCTTAATATCCATTTTTGTCATGTCTTTGTCAAGTCTCTTCTTTTAATCCATTACGTTGTTGCGAACGTATATGCGAGTTTAAAAGCGTTGGGTTATGTTATGGGTAATTTCTAATGACATGAAAATACAACTTGAAAACATGACTTGGAATATAACATGGAAGTTGATATGTAAGTATGCTTGAAAACATAAGCTTGGGAATTTACCTATTAAGTTAGGTCTACCCATTGGGAATTTACCTATTAAGTTAGGTCTACCCAATTGCTTGAAAACTTGAATATGAACATGACACTAGACTAAACATGAAAGTGGCCAACTCGAGGTTGGGTTGAGTTTGCAACGTAAGACTACCCGGAACCGACCGGCCTAACTAGTAGTTGCAAACAATAGGACCCAATGTGAGAAGTTGGTCATGTTGTGCTTGAACCCGAGGTTAGACCAAGTTGTGGTGTAAAGCTACCCGGAACCGACCGGCTTAACTAGTAACCACAACAAAGTCTAATGTGAGAGGTTGGGGTGCATTAAGTAATTAATGCCACGTGATAGGGTTAAGTTAATTTGATTAATGACTCTTAACCAAATATGACATGGACAAATGGGTTAAGTAATTTGATTAGGCTAATGATACTTAACAAAACATGACAAGGTTGGGTAGGTTAAGTGACTTGATTTGCCTAATGACACTTAACCATTTTTATATGACTAGTGGACGGGGTTAAGTTAACCAACACTTAATCAATCCAACACGATAATCTGGTAAGGTTAAGTAAGTTTTCTTAATAACACTTAACCGAAAGATACAGTTAATGGATGGGGTTAAGATTAGACTCAACTAGTCTAAACATGATAATCAGATGGGGTTAAGTTAGCCTAGACTTAATTAATCCCACTTGGTAGTTTAATGGGGTTAAGTTAAACACTTAACTAATCTAACACGATGATTTGATGTGGTTAAGTGACCTATACTTAACCAATCTAACCCGTTAATTTGACGTGGTTAAGTTAACCAATACTTAACCAATATAACGTGAAAACATGATAAGGCTAAGTCACGAATCGTTTGAATACACTTGACCGATTTGACTAAGTAAATTGATAGGGTCAAGCTAATATATACTTAACCAATCTAGAATGATGATTGGACGAGGTTAAGTCGCGAATTGCTTAATATACTTAACCAACTTGACACATGGTTTGTAGGGTTAAGTCTTGGACTTGGATACTTAGCCAATTTTGACATGATTTGTAGACGGGTTAAGTCATGTACTTAAGTGACACTTAATCCATTATGTAAACCCTAGTTCTGAGGATTAGGTGGATAACCGTAATTAACAAGAATAACGGGAATAAGGCTAAGTGGTAAACCTTAGTTGAAGAATAACTAAGTAATGATTCTTAGTCAAGGAAATTTAGACCAGTTCATAGATAGATGAGTAACCTGATACGGTAGGTCATCGTTTAAGTATACGAGTAGGAGCAAGTATCTGATTTAGATAAAGGCTCCAGCGAACTGGGTAACGAAGCAGTGGCTTCGGGGAACGTGAGGGTATTCTTGGTATCCCTCTGTGAGCTGCCAGGTGATCATACTAGGCTCATGAGAGGTTAAGGTCTGTGTTAGAAGAACCAAGAGTATGCCTTGGTTGCTATACGAGCGACCTAAAGACGGGGATGGATAGGGGATAGTCGACGATACACGGTCGTGCCCTAGATAGCATTTTCGTCAGGCTACCTACCATCTTTGGTCAAGCGTGTACGTACGGAAAGGCAGAGAACACCCAATAGACCATAATTGCTATCTAATTATGGTTGCGGTAAGGCTCGGATGTGGGTTGGCCAGTGTTGTGTTCTCATGCAGGATTTATCCTGTCTTGTCTTTCGCTAGTTGAGGGAGTGGTCTCGTGGGACCATAGCCACGTATAGAAAAAAACAGACCTTAGCATCTGCATCGGTAGATAAATCGAAAGCTCCCGACCGAGTCCTGTATTTCCTGGTCTGCCCTGTGACAGGGCTCGGATGGCACGATGTGATACATGTGCATACAGTCATGGAAAAACGATTCACGATGAATGCGTGGGAAAAAGGGCGCGGTTGACGGTTAGCGTAAATCCTAGTGGCCCTGGGTGGTTGAACCAAAACCGAGATACGAGAACGTGCAATAGGTAAGCATAATCCCTAGTAGTCCTAGGTAGCATAAGTCCTAGTTGTACAAACAATGATTCATGTTGGAAGACCCTAGCTAGGTTTAGGGTAGCAGTCCAAACCGATCTTAAGGATCATGGAACTATGTTAAAGTAATATAGAATCTCATGGGAAAGCCCGTATGTTCTACGGCAAGGGACTAAACTTATACACGGAAAGGAACATATGAGTTGAGTAACCTATATATGCGGCATATTAGGTTGACATGGACCATTATACGACTGTTGAGTAAGGGTCATTCATGGTTAACACATGATACAGTGGGGATACTAGTACGGTAGGTGCAGAGCTAAAAGACAGGATAGATACCATGGGATGTTATACGTAATAGATACCTTGGGGATATTATATTTGACAGGAACTTGACGATGGGATACCTTGTTTTATCTTGACACCGTAATTTATCATGACACCTTAGTTTATCTGAGTTCAGTAGTTCATCCTGTTATTTTGATTTAGCTTATCTATCTTGTCATCATGCTTATGTTCATCTCAGTTTCTCATGTCAGTTAACTTTACTAGTTTTTATGCTGATAGTAGATAGGGCTTACTCAGTCTTTTTGACTGACCCGTTTTGTTTCGCCTCTTTTCTTCCGTTTCCCCCCCCAGGTTACAGGGAGGAAATACTGTTGGTTAGTTCGGACTTCTTCTGCTTGAAGGTCATCATGGATGGCTTGGACTTTTCTTGGCTATGGCTACTTTACTGTTTTTACTTGGGGAATAATTTATGAAAAAGTCTTTATGCTTCTTTACTATTGCAAGACAGGTTTTGATGTACTCTGATGTAAAAGGCTTTAGACCTTATTTATTCATGTTATGAAAGTTTGATTTTACTTCCGCTATTTTATATGTTCTGTCTTGTGATATTTCTGTGCATGTTTACCAATAATGCCCCTCTAAAGCTAGTGCATTCCCTTGCGAGTGACCCTAGCGGAGGCGGGGTGTTACAGATGACACCATAGAGAGATAGTACGTATATGAGAGCACGTATTTGTGATATTTTGGTTTTCAAAAGCTATATATGTATGTATATACTATTAGTATATTTAAGGATGAAGTCGCATTGCACTTGCACCACTGAAGAGATGGTTAATCGTTTTCTCCTTACAGATTGAACGATGAGCCGATATATAAGGTGCACTGGTAGAGGAGCTAATAATGGGAATGCTCCTGATATGAGGACGATGTTCACTGACTTCATGAGAGAGATGCTTAGAAATGTGCAAGGAGCAGTTCCTAATGCTGCAAATGGTGGTGGTGTAATGGTGCAGGCGCCTAGAGCCGATTTCGCCAAGCTTTGCAAGGATTACACTACTCTTGGTGGGAAGCCGTTCCATGGAAAGGAATCGGCTACAGAAGTTCAGGATTGGCGTGATAGCTGTGAGCGCATCTTCGAAGATTTGGGTATTGAGGATGCAATGAAGAGAAAGCTAGTATCCCGTCAGTTGCAAGGACGGGCAATGAATTGGTGGAATGCCATTAAGGCAGCTACCCCTGAGGATTAAGTTACTTGGGATCAGTTCAAGACCCGCTTTAGCGATAAGTTCATTCCAACCGCCCAGAAGTCAGAATTGTTTAGGAAATTTCTGGAGCTTAAGCAGAATGGTAGGGCAGTCTCGGAGTATATTGCTGAGTTCGATACTTTATCGAAGTATGGATTGTCTCTTATTGACACCCCCGAGAAGAGGAATAAGAAGTTCATAACAGGCTTAGATCAGTACTTGGGGGAAAGTCTTATAAACCATATCGATGAGACGTTTGAATCGATTATGGGGAAAGCTTTGAGATCAGAGAGTCTATACCCTAAGTCAAAGACTGAGGTTGCATCTGCAGAAGAGCCAAAGATGCAAGCAAGCGGTGGAGGCAAGAATAATTCTCAGAATAAAAGGAGGCAGAGTCATAACCAAGCTAAGGATGGTCAGAAAAAGAGCAAGAAAGATGTTAAGTGCTTTAGCTGTGGCAAGAAGGGCCATTATGCTAAAGAATGTCAAGCGAAGCCAGCGGACAGGAAGTGCTTCAACTATGGCCAACTGGGACATCACAAGGATAAATGTCCGCAACCCCCTAAAGAGAAGCAGATGTGAAAGCATATGCTCTTAATGATGTTCCTTCTTCGTCGAATGCCCCAACTGCGGCGGAGAAAGGATAGAATGTCGGCATTCAAGGTATGCTTTCTGTTTATGATGTTCCTATTTGAGTATTGTTTGATACCGGAGCTTCACGTTCCTTCATATCTAGTGACCTGGTAGATATGTTGGGATTGGAACCCGAGATAGTCGATAGACCTTTAGCGGTGATGAACCCGATTGGTGGTTCAGCTAGCCTTAGCATGATTTGTCGTAATGTGGTCTTATCGAGTCATGGATGCATGTTTGTTTGTGATTGCTTTGTTTTGGGCTTTACCGGGTTTGGCATTATTTTGGGAGTCGATTTGCTCCAAAGATATGGGGTGGTGGTAGACTGTGAGGGATTTTTGGTGACAGTTAGAGCAGATGATGGGCGGAGGGTAGTGTTAGGTGGTCTACCTAGTGATGGGGTAATGGCTAGTTTTCTAAATTCCCTCGACATCCCGCATGATGAGTTATCAGATGTGCCCGTGGCTGGCCAGTATCCGGACGTCTTCGAGGAAGTGACTGGACTTCCACCACACCGAGAGATTGAGTTTCGGATTGATTTAGTGAAAGATGCCAGACCAATACTGATGCCACTTCGTCGTATGGCACCAAGGGAGCAGCGAGAACTCGGGGTGCAAATAAGCGATCTGTTGAAAAAGGGATTTATTAGAAGAAGTGTTTCTGAGTGGGGAGCACCAGTTGTGTTTGCTACCAAGGCAGATGGTTCCCTTCGATTGTGTGTGGACTACCGCAAGTTGAATAAGGTGACAAGGAAGAATAAGTATCCTCTACCGCAGATAGATGATTTGTTTGATCAGTTGAGTAACGCGAGAGTGTTCTCCCAATTGGATCTCGCGATAGGTTTCCATCAGCTTAGGGTGGAAGCTGAGAGTATAGCTAAAACGGCCTTTTGGACACCGTCTGGATTCTATGAGTGGTTGGTCATGCCATTCGGGTTGACCAACGCACTGGCATATTTTGTGGATCTTATGAATAGGGTATTCAGGGATCAATTGAATAAGTTTGTTCTTGTGTTCATAGACGATATCTTGGTTTATTCGAGGATAGAGGAAGAACACAAGGAACATTGAGAATAGTGATGGAGTGTTGAGAAAACACCAATTGAAAGCAAAGTTCTCTAAGTGTCACTTCTGGAGGAGGGAAGTGAGATTCTTGGGCCATGTTGTTTCAGAGAATGGTATTGTCGTGGACCCTACAAAGGTGGATACGGTACAAGATTGGTCTACGCTCAAGAATGCAACAGACGTAAGAAGTTTCTTGGGGTTGGCTGGATATTATCGTAAGTTTATCCAAGACTTCTCTAAGATAGCGGCACCGTTGACTCAGTTGATCAAGAAAAATCAAGTTTTCGTCTGGGACGAAAAGTGCGAGAATGCATTTAAGAGCCTAAAGGAAAAGTTGATATGTGCACCAGTGTTAGCCATTCCTAAGGGGAATGAAGAGATGATGGTATACACAGATGCATGTGGTACTGGATTAGGTGTTGTATTGATGCAAGGAGGTAGGGTTGTAGCTTATGCTAGTCGGCAACTGAAACCGCATGAGAAAAGATATCATACCCATGATTTGGAATTGGCAGCGATCGTGTTCGCATTGAAGATGTGGAGACATTATCTCTTGGGAGAAAGATTCGAGTTGTTTACCGATCATAAATCGTTAAAGTATCTTTTCTCTCAGAAGGATCTAAATCTCCGACAGCAAAGATGGTTAGAATTCTTGGCTTCCTACGATTTCGATATCGCATATACACCAAGAAAGGGCAATGCGGTAGCTGATGCATTGAGTAGAAGACATGCCAGTTTAGGGGCTATGATTCTAGAATGGAAGCAACTGGAGTACATCGCTGGGTATGATTTTAGACCAAAGTGCGAATTGGATCCAGAAGTACTAGCAAGTTTGACGATCAGACCCACTTTGATTGAGTGGATTGGTTCCAGTCAGAGGGACGATCCTAACTTATTAAAAGTCATCTCCAAGTTAGAGATGGGTATCGATAGGGAGATGGACAAGTATGGGCTTGATCGAGATGGATGGCTTAGAAAGAATGGAAGACTAGTTGTGCCCAATGTCAATGAATTGAGAGATGAAGTGCTTAGAGAACGTCATCACTCAAAACTAACTATACATCCCGGTGGTAACAAAATGTATCGAGACATGAAGCAGACCTACTACTGGGAAGGAATGAAAAGAGACGTTGGGAAGTTTATATCCAAATGCATGAACTGCCAGTTGGTTAAGGCTGAACAAAAGAAACCTAGTGGTTTGTTGCAACCATTAGAAGTTCCAGAATGGAAATGGGAACAAGTTTCAATGGATTTCATTGATGGGTTACCAAGAACTAGATCAGGCCATGATAGCATTTGGGTGATTGTGGACCGATTAACCAAGAGTGCAAGGTTTATACCCGTCAAGTCGAATAGAACAGCAGCTAAGTTAGTAGAACTATATATAAAGTGGGTAGTGAGATTTCATGAATACCCAAAGGCATTATGAGTGACCGAGATCCGTTGTTCACTAGTGGATTTTGGAAGAGCTTACAAGAGGTGTTAGGATCAGAATTACATCTCAGTACCGCGTATCATCCTCAAACCGACAGTCAGACAGAGAGGGTGAATCAAGTACTAGAAGACCTCTTAAGAGCTTGTATATTGGATTTTGGTGGATCATAGGATGACCATTTACATTTAGTGGAGTTCGCATATAATAATAGTTATCAATCCAATATTGGTATGGCTCCATTTGAAGCTTTGTACGGAAGACCGTGCAACTCACCGTCATGTCGGTTAAAAACCGGTGAGAAGTTTGTGCTTGGACCAGATGTGATAAGAGAAACCTCAGACAAGATTAAGATCATCCGACAACGAATGAAGGCTGCCCAAGATAGGCAGAAGAGTTATGCTGATAATAGGAGAAGAGATTTAAAATTCTCCATTGGTGACTTGGTTTTTGTCAAGATTTCTCAATTAAGGTGCATGATACGATTTGGTAGGAGAGGCAAGTTAACACCAAGATTTGTTGGTCCATTCCCAGTTCTCGAACAAGTTGTGAATTTGGCATATAAAGTTGAATTACCAGAGAAGATGGCAGGAGTTCATAACGTATTTCATGTTTCCCAGTTAAGGAAATTCGTGCACGACCCTAGTGTGACTATTTCAACTGATCAGTTAGACGATATCGAGGTTGAACCCGAGGCGGTTGGGAACCGCAAGCCTATGCGTATTGTTGGGAACGATACGAAGCAGCTTCGAAGGAAGGCGGTGAAACTAGTCAAAGTTTAGTGGGGCGAGGATGAGAATGACTGTACTTGGGAGACAGAGGAAAGCATTAAGAAGACGTATCCAGAACTCTTTGCCTGATAAGATTTTAATTGCGACTTAGTTTTCCGCATGCTAGGATAGACTTGTTTGTTTATTTTTGTATGTTTGATTGTTCTGAATGATTGGTAGGCATGTGGGATCCTTTGTATATTTTGGGTTAAGAAATTTCGGGGACGAAATTTCTTAAGGGGGAAGAATGTAACGACCCGCATTCTACGCATCGGAGGATCGTAGAATATTTATTTCTTTCTCATAAGGAGTCATATGGTCGTGTGACATTGGTGGTCGACTATTGGAGTCATTTCCCATGTTCAAGATTTTTGCCGATTTTTGAGTGACCGTTTTGCCCTTAACTGATCTTGTTTTGGCCATAACTTTTGATTGGTAAGGAATTTTGACCTGAAACCACTTCCATTAGATCCGGATGATGGTTTATCTTTCCGTAGAGTGGTCATATGTGAAAAACGGACTTACCGTTTGGGAGATATGGCTGAAATAAGGTTTAGAAGGTGAAAAACTGCTTAACCGGGCCAAATAAGGTGATTAGTGAATGTGCCCATATCCCATTTCGGGACTAGGGTTATGGGGAGGCTGAAATGAGTTAGGTTTTCATTCTATTTCAGTTTTCTAGCCGTCATTTACCTCTTAGAAACCCTAACAATGGCCTCCACCTTCTAATTTCATCCCAAATCGCTCTTTAATCAAGTTTTAGCCTAATCTACGTCAAATCAAGGAGAAATAGCACTAAATCAGAGTTGGAGCTGCTGTGTTGCATAGAGATTCAACTCAAATCAAAGATATTTTCAGATCTAAAGTTAATTTGTGGCTAAGGTGAGTGATTTGCATTGTTTTACACTAATTATGGTTAATTAAGGGTAATTAGTGTTAATTAGCGAATTTAAACATGATTAAATTCTGGAGAAATATTTATAAATTTCAAAATATTGTTTTAGGCCTCTGTTAGAAATTTGGGTTGATTTGGTTAAGTTTTGCTAATCCTAACATTAGTTATTGTTAAACATGATTAAGGGGAAAATAAGGGTTTTGGGTATGTTTGATCCATTTTAACATATCAAATTGTTGTTTTGGTGTTTGTGGTTAATTCTATATGTTGCTATGAATGTATGGTATGCTTTGTGATTGATTAGAATAGTTAGAATGGTAGAAAACGCCGTCTTATGGCGTAAAACAATCGATTGAAAAGTTGCAGCAAATGTGCAGGGTTTCAGATCGGATCGGGTTAGGGGATCGGGTCGGACCAGAGGCACGGTCAAGGAAATTCGAATCAAACTGAAACTTAGCACAAAAAGATGCAAAGGCGATAAGGAGGGCCCGGATCGGATTGGAGTAAACTAGCTGGAACCAGAGGAGAATAAAACTGAAGGCAAAGAAGCATAGAGATAGGATCGGTTCGGCATAGCCGGACCGAACCAAGGTAGCCGAACCAAACAGGGAGTTTAGGCATGACACATTCGAATTGAAGCTGAAGCACCAAACCATACGCCCGAACCGAACCAGAGCAAAGTACTTCGAACCATGACTTAAGCACCACCGAACCGAACCGGATGGCCGATCCGAACCGGTTCTGGACTTCCACCATTTCTACTCAATGACTCTTCTGAAGACCAACTCCAATTCGACCAAAACCCGAGATGCAAAGGAAGTCCAAGCAGGAAGTAGAACTCAAGATCAAGATGGGAACCAACGAGTTAACTCCATGAATTGGACTTTGCTGCGGGACGTGTGTAAAGGGGTTATCGACGTCCATAGCTTTGATTCACCATTGAGAGATGGATATTGACTATAGATCAGTGCAGTGAAGTCATCATGACTTCATGGGGCAGAGTGATCGTAGCAAGGCTATGAGCCAGTGCAGTGGAGTTGTCATGACTTCATGGGGCAGAGTGGACATAGCTAGGACTAGTGGTTGTGGATTAGTGCAATGGAGTCGCCATGACTCCATGGGGCAGAGTGATCATAGCAAGGATATGGGTGATTAAAGCGGTGGATGTCGTATGCTTTACACACTGAGTGAGAGATGTGAGGATGGTTGCTATGCTTGATTGTTTGACATCATTATGACATGCACACCCCCACCCCCGTATCTTTACACCATATGTTAGTGTCACCTTAGAGTATTGTACATCCTGTTGTGCTAACTCTTTGGTTGCAGGTCCAGGTTCAGGTATGGTTTAGTATACCTGTTATTGTTCTGTTTTGTTGCTTATCGCTCATACAAGACTTTTGTCTGACCTAGAGTTTTATGTATCTTCTTATTACTCTGGGTGCTCTTAAATGGGCACACTAGAGACAGGTTAGGTGGTATGCACGAGTAGCTGTACCGGAGACGAGCAGGAGGCTCCCACATATGATATATATAGATATTCTCCCTGTGTCGCTGCTGGTCACTACTTTGGGCATTAGTAGTGTACGTTTCTCATTTTGTTTAGAGACAGTTTTTAAAAGTTGTAATATTGATGATATGGAACATAAGCTGTATTTGGATTTTCCGCTGCTATGATGGTTTAGTTTTCAGCTTATGCACTGTCTCGCCTATTTTATGTCAAGTATGTTATTATTATATTTTATTCCATGCGCTGTGAGACATTCTACACGTTCCTTGCTAGTTCAAATTCCCTTCTTCCCTTTCTTTGGCGATCGTCCCGTGCTGATTGGACATTGGCACGACGCACTTTCATAGAAATGTCGGCTGGTGCGGAGCGGGCCGTCATAATATCCATCCGAAGGACTAGAATTATTTGAGGTAGAATGTGATAGATTCGGTCGTGATGAGATTAGTCATCAGTTCCTTTCCAATTATCTCACCGAACTCAAAGATATCAATCATCGACCAAGGGCTTGTGTGATACGTCGTGCATTAACCAATACTATTAATCCTCAAACCAGAAGTTATGTCAACTTTATCAATGCGATTTCCAAGCATTGTATGCAATTTAGTGAAATAAACAAATGAATCAGGCATTACACATAATGGAGGAGCTTCTATTTTCAATCAGTCACGATTACGTATTATGTATTATGGAGCTTACATTACTCGTGCCCTTACTCATTTGCAAATCACACCTCCTAAAACCGAGAATCTTACTGTCGGAGTCTTGGGTACTAAGACATTGAGTTTGATGTGTCTTCCTACCGAGCCGTCCATGCTTCAACGTATACAAACATTTGAGAAATGGAAGAAGCGTAAGGAAGATAATGTTCCTTAACCTCTTCCTCTTTATAGAACTCATCCTATGCATCCAATCCTGCACAAATGACCTAATCAACTCAGCATCCTTCCTCCAGTCAGCAAATCCAACTCCAAGTACAACCACAAGCTTAACCAAAAACTCATCTTCCATCTACTCTTGAGCTTGAGGAAATAATTCATGATGGCCCTATCAAAATTTTTTATTATTTCTCTAGCAAAGAATCAAAAGACAATAGCAACAATGGTTAATCAACGCTTGTTTATGATTGAAGCAAAAATGGTCATCTCTAATATTAAACAAGACAAAATCATTTCAAAGGTTAACGATATCAGTCGAAGTCTTCTAACCTCCTCTAAGTCCACTATGATACTAGATTGATCCCACTCATGGCACATATTGGGGATTTGATGATTCAGACAAGGATGAAGAAGCCGAAGATAAGGAAGGAGATGAACCGACAAAGGATGGAGGGGAAGATCCAAAGGAATGATCTTATTTTATCCTTCTTTTGGCTTTTATTTCAAAAACACTTTTAGGTTATCTTTTTGCTTGAAACAATGGGTTTGTAAATATATTTTTTATGGATACTATGGGTAAGTACTTATTACATGTGAACATGATACGTTATGCTATGCTATGAATGCATTTTAGTTCATGTTCACTACATTATATCACATATGCTCTCTCACACACGGTTCGATAAATATTTTGAATTAGCGGTGTATACATGATATATAAATATATTTGATAATAATATATCATAAGTATATCTTTTTTGTTGTTGAAAAAGGGGGAGAAATCGTATGCATGCTAACAAAATAATGCAGAATAAAAGCTAACATTCAAGGGAGAAGGCATAAACTCAGAGGGAGATTAATTGGCGTTTCCTCATATCCTATTCAAGCATTGTCATGAATCAAAAAGGGGAAAAATGTCGAATCACAAGATTTTGATTAATGAAAAGATGAACAATCAGCTCAACACGATGCCTCGCAAACACAACAAAAGGCTCTAGAAGTGTGTTAGTCATTTATATTAAGAATCTAGATTTAGATTATAATGTTAAGACCTCTCCTTGAAGTTTTTATTTTTAAATTTCTCAAAAAATTCATCTATAAACAAGTGAATCTAGAAAATGCATTTTTCAGTCGATTGGTTTAACTAGTTTAGTCGACTAAATATGTTTGGACACGAAAGTTGTGTGCAGGTTCCAGATTCAGTTGACTAAATACACATATTCAGTTGACTAATCTGAACATATACAAAACTTTTATTTGTACCCAGATTCATTCGACTGACTATGAATAATCAGTCGACTATACTGAGTTCCAACTGTCATATTCCGAAGAGACATGACTTTTCTTAAGTGTTCTCTTTAATCTTAAAGGATGCAACTCTCTGATTTTGGCTATGATTCTTCACTAGCAGTTGTAACTCTTTATTCACTATTTATACATGCAAGAACAACATCTCAAAACATCTTACTTGATCTCATTCTTATCTATTCTATTGAATTCAAGTTCTTGTTAATTCTAAGTGCTAAATTCTTGCATTCTTGGTATCTTTGAATTTTCTGATTATATTTCAAACATCATTTGGATTCGAACGAGGTCAAAATCCTATTATATGTACTCACTCGCATTTCTAAATCTATAAACTCGAGGAGAATATTATAGCATATTGTATTTCATTTGTGACAAATTAATGTTGTACTAGGACACAAACGAGTCATCTATACTCTTGTAACAAAGTCGTGCAAAGTCGGTAAAAAATCCTGAACAGAATTCAGGTAGTGAAGTCCTGTAAGCGAGTCCAGGCAGAAAAATCCTAGCTATAGAGTCTAGGTGGAAAGAAGTCCTATAATGACGGTAGAGACCTATTCCTCCGGGTGAAGTGAGGGTTTATAGTGAAAGGCATAAGGGTATCTTAGGGATTGGACATAGGATGGTGCTCCAAACCAGTATAAAAATTCCTGGTGTCTTTACTTTTACTTACTACTTTTATACTGCTTAGCTGTGATATCAATTCTAGATATTTATCTCATTAAATATTTACTTGCATATAAAAAATTAGTTAATTTATATATTAGAACTTCCGCATTTAGTATAATACTCTCACTTCCATATTAGTCGATCCTATTAGGTCTTTACATCTGGGACATAAAATCCACTCATTCCAGTTAATTACATAAATGTGCACCTATTTATCGAGTAACAAATCTTTATTTACGAAATCAAAAGCGACTGGTGCCATTTGCTTATATATACATGTATATACTTACATAACCCAAAAGAGAGTTAAGCAAATAAACAAGTAGCATAATAACAACATATGCATAAACAAGAATAATAATAATATGCAACAATCAAAATGATGAAAATCTATGAGCAATAATCGTATAAAAGTATCATATAGTGTCATGTCACCAACAATCATAACTTAAGGTTCATTCAGGTTCTGAAATCCCATCATCACACAAGGATGATAAACAACCCATTAGGCGTCACCTTACACTCAACAGCCTTAGGTTATTGCTTAACCAATCATTCATGCTACCTCAAACAAGTCAAAGATTTAACTCCCAAATTTTCCATAAATTAACAACACAACATGAATCATTCTTAAAGCCTATAAGATATACATAAGTCATTCGTATGCAGTATCAAATTTAATCACTCGCTCGGTTATATAATTTCACTTCCAAACTTGTATCGGTCACTCGACCACTCTAGTGTAGACTCAGATCTGGTTTCTTGAACAGAAATTCTCCTTACATAGCCATATATTGTGATAGAGAATTACAGAAACATATCAAAAATCCCATATCCAACTTCATCTTCGAGAATCGAGTGAAAAATACCAACTCAGATTGGTATAAGCTACCAAAAAATCATGCAGTTGAATTTGGACCAAATCGTAAAGTGTATAAAACAACCTATGTAAATCTTACGTACTCATTCCAATTGGCTTATTAATATTCCAATTCTTTTATTCATCTTCGTTTTCATATTTAGTATATTACTCTTATACTAATATCATTTATGTATCGTTTCATAAAACTTTACTTCAGGTTATTAAATAGTATATAACTTAAGTTCATATGCTTAACTTTCGAACAATTTTCTGTGATCATTACGATTCTATTTTTATAGTTCTTCCTTATTATATTCATATTATAAACATACTTGATTTTATATGCGTTTACAATTCATTTCATGCTTAAATTCAAATTTCAGCATATTCTAATATTAGCTAAGCGTATGAACAATAACATGTTTAGTTTACTTAACTTAACTAATTTAACAATTTAAATAGGCTTAAACTCATCACTTTTAAAATTTTGTATTCTAAACCTTCCGTTTTCATTAATATTTTAGTTTTAAATGGCGAACTACCAAACCATGATTTTTCTAAAAAAATTATTTAGTCGTAACACAGAATCTACAAGTTAAAATTTAAATCTTTCTCTTCCATTAGAAAACTGTATTCCAATAGATCCAGGTAATTCTTGTTCCAAAGAATTCCGATTTATTTTGGGTCCTATACATTCATTTAAACTTCAATTAGGAAAATCATGAACTATCGCTATGCGATGAGCTCGTTTTAATTAAATTTAATTAATTCGTTCAACCTTCATTAAGATTATAATTTATAAACCTATTCTCTTATGTTTTCACATAAACTAGTTAAACATTCAATTTCAACTTGGACTGAAATATCAACTATTCAAATCGTCAAACGTTCCATTTCTTTAACAGATGGAATCTACAAAACATAATATCAAGTGAGATGCAAATTATATAACTCCTATATATAGATTAAATTCATCCATGTTATAACCTAGTTGAAAACTCCAGAACTAAACTTTTGGATTTTATACTTTAAATAACTTGGATTCAGAACAAGAATTTATTTTAAACCAACAATTATTTATGGTAACCACTTTTTACTTAGAAACTCGAAAATGAATCCCAATGATGTTGCAGGCATAATCAACATTATTTTTCACCAACCAAACCAAGATCAGCGCTTTCGAAATCTTATAAAAATCCTTTAAAATCTTTTTATTCTGATAAACACTTTCAAACGACCTCAATATTATATTTAAGCTTTGAAAATCATTTTTTAACTTACCGAAATTCAGAACTCTTCAATTCTCAACTCAAACCCATTTGCTATTTATAAATCTCGTTTATAAATAACACTTGCACAATTTTTATTTAAATTCAATTTAAAAAATTCTCATTTAGGTTGAATTCTTACCCAATATCATCATCGAATGTCGTATAATCAAATTGTGAAACTAAATTTGCAACTCCCCGATTATAAATCTACCTAACTCATGCAAGAAAATAATAAGATTGCTCGTATTTAGTTAATACTCATAAACTGGTTGGGTACAACTACAAATCAATCAATAATAGCTAACGCTCATTAAAAGATGAGTATGACCAATCAATCAACAAATGGTAATAATTTAATATCATTGTTCCCTAATAAACAACTCATCCATATAACTATTTTAGTTATGAAAACTTTCTTTACATATATAAAATATATAAATCTTGGTAACCGATTTCATTTACCAAATTCAAAAGCAATGTCGAATCGATTGACATATTCAAGTGTTTCAGAATCTTCAACAAAACGATGATCAGTTGATTGATTTGGATCCAGAGTTCAGGCTTAACAAATCAAACAACCCAATTCAAAATATTTCGTATTCACTAACAAGAACGTGCTCATATGTATAATATATACTCTTAAAATTCCATATAAGGTGCTACTAACCCTATCTCTAGTGAGTAACACCCCATACAAGCCTAGGTGTTCGCTAAACATATACTCTAATACCAAGTGTAACCACCAGACTTTTCAACTCCCAAAAAGAGACACTAGTACATCCTTTATATTCAAATATCTCAAATAAAGTGCCAGAAAGGCGGACAGTTAGGGGAAAAGAAAGGAGATAGAAGAAAGAAGACACAGAATAGAGTCTCTCAAAGGAAAGAATAATATATAATATAAAAATTGCTCTTTACAAAAAGAGAAAACCTTTAATATACGCACACCATTCAGAGTACACAGAAAACAATGAATAGGCCTGGACAGTTATAATAACATGTCCTTATAATTGTTGATATATAACGCATACATCGGAACATATAAAAGAATACTGTTACTACCAAAATTATCTTAGCATAAGATGGCGGTGAAGGGGTGTCGGATGACCGAGAGCTCACCAAAGGCTCAATGAGTGAGGCCAAGTACCAGGAAGGATCAAGAGCAGGTAGAAATACCCTAAAACCTGCATCAACTGGAACCCTCCTAGGGGAAAGGGTCGTAAAAGCAATGGGACATAACCGAAAGGATGTATCTGTCAGGGTTAATCCGACAAAGTCCTCCCAACAGCATTAGCCCAACAGAAAGATCTTGCGGTAGAGAGTTATCCCAACCCGAAACCAAGAAAGTCAAAAGCAGTAAATCCATCAAGGGAAGCTCAAAGTTATCTTCCGTAATGACCTGCCTAAGAACCGATACACCGAAAGGCGAGGGCATCGAAGGCACTAAACCGAGATAACGCAAGGATTACCCAGAACCAACTTCCGGAGCATCTGCTGCACGAATACCGTAATGCCGCATTCAAAAATAATAGAAATAACACCGGAAGCAACCCTCTGGGGATCCAGGCTACGGCCAAAGCTCCGCTAAAAGGCTAACGAGACCCAAGCAGAGATATAGACTACCCGTACTGATTTACTTAGTACTGAAACCCACAGCGGCTTCGAACTAGCAGTTATCAACATACATCATGAGGGAAGGCCCCTCTAAGTATTCACAATAAAGCCAGAGGCCTACATCCGAAAGCATATATCCGAGAGCCTACATTCAGGAGTTGTTACCAAAGGCTAAAACACTATCCGAAGACCATAACTAATACTTCGAAGACGGCCGGAAGTCAAGCGCCTGAAACTAAGAAGAAAATGCGACTGACAAATACCCCCACAGGCCTAATATCCCATCAGTGGAAGGGTCCCTGAACCACTATAAATAAGACCTTAGAGGTCACATTTAGGGGGGAGATTTTTCTTTAGCACTTGTACTGTTAAAAAATAATCTTGACACTGAAATTGACTGTGGGATTCACCCTGTTACATCTATGTATTCCCAATGAAAATTCGACGAAAAGGGATTTTATCATAAGAAAATTGCTCTGTAAATGTATATCTTTATTTTCTAATCATCACTGTTGCAGTTTATTGTTTATTCTCCAGATAAGCATGGATTTCCATCCCTATATATCCTCGAACAGTAGAATGTACTTCGTTTTCTGATTTTGGATCCAATCTGACAGTCCTTAGCGATTTCATGCCTCCGAGCTTTGATATCTCGGGTAGAGATCCGATTTAGCCTGAAAAATAGGTAGAACCACCCATTTGTCCCTTAGATCTATTCCTGTTGACCCATCTTCGGTGATGACGAAAAATATCCTTAAAATTTTGGCGCTAGAAGGAGGGCTTGAACCTCTGACCTTGTGGTTAGCCCCATCACATATCTACCTGAGCTGTTCTGTCCCAGATTGAACTACCTTTGAAGAAACAAAGTTATGAGTAAGAGAACCAGACCAAGGTTTTCTGGATTTCAAGCGGATAAGTCAAGAACCACTAGCCATAGGGTGATGGAAGAGCAAAAGTTAAGAGCAGAAGCCTTGTGGGTGATGAAGCAGAAGAGAAAAATGGAACTACGTATTCATGATACTGGGGATGATAGCTTTTCCCACATAGGACAAACCTTAGCGCTCCCACCCAATGGATCTACATCAGAGGATACTAGTATTTTTTTCTCACATAAAGAATGCTCTCTACGGGAAAGTTAAAGGGATGATGCTCATACGAGAGATAATGGATGATTTCGACCACTTTGCCAACAAATGGTTTGAAGAGATGTCACCTTAATCTAGTATGTTCCGGGAGGAAAGAACAAAAGGATGAACACCATAGCTAGGTTAGGCCACGGAAGGATTAGACCCCAACAGAAAAGAGAAGAACGTATGCTGGGGGTACCCAAAGAGTATTGCCTCACTACTTCGATGGAGAATGTCTACTTCCTAACCAAACACGAACTCCACTATTGCGAATTCATGAAGAAGAAGCCCAAATATGAAAGGAAAACGGGAGGGCCTTACTGCAATTACCACCTGATGAATGGACATGAGACTAATCACTACAGAATCCTCAAGGAAACCATCGTTAGATTTGTTAATCAAGGCCAATTACGACAATTTATGGAAGAATCAAAGTGAATTCAGTAAGAATCCTTGGAAAAAATATTATCAAACATAATTCAAGGGTATGGAAAGCCCTCTTCCCGGAAGTCACAAGGAAACCCGAAAGGGGTCGGACTGTAAACGGATTAAATCCCTCGTAATCACCAAAATGGTCAGGACGAGGCATCCCCCAGAGGGGGTGACGTGTTAGCCTTTCTCCATGCCCTAGTCAGAGGGGGCAAGGTTAAAGCATCAAAAGCATAAGCCGTCGTTTCACACCAGAGATGGTCGTGGCGGTGCATCTAAAATTAGCACGCCCTGCCGCTGCTAGAACTAAGCATGTCCTACCTCTGCTCGCATAAGAGCACGTCCTACCACTGCTTATGTTCCGCGTTACACACAGAAGGTAACGCAAACCCCTATAATCTCCTACGATGGTCAGGACAGGGCACCCCTCGGAGGGGGGTGGCGTATAAGCCTCTATCAGAACCTACGATGGTCCGTATAGAAAGTCAAAAGAGTAAATCTTAGTTCTGTGTCTACGATGGCCCCGTCTAAGTTTCTAAGACCTTATCATCGCCTACAATGGTCAGGATATGGCGCCTCCTGGAGGGAGGTCGGGTAAGTCCTTGGGCCCTGCTTATGGATAAGCTAGCCAAGCGCTCCGGACGCACAGGCCCAAAGAGTGGACAACAAAGCACGTACATCCTCTGCTTTGACATCAAAAGCCCAAGGAGAGGCTCAAGAAGCATGTGCAACCTCTGCTTAGTCAATCAAATACACAAGGGATACCAAAACGACAAATACCAGAAGGGTTCCCGATCTTCAATCTTAAAATACCCGAATCTGGGTGGATTCGGCTCTTCATAAATACCGGAGAGGGTCCCGGTCTTCTATATTAAATACCCGAATCTGGGTCCGTTCAGCTCTTCACAAATACCGGAAGGGGTTCCGATCCACTACATATCAATACCTGATTTTGGGTTCGTTCATCTCTTCACAAATACCGGAAGGGGTTTCATTCCTATGAATGTTAATACCCGTATTTGGGTTGAATTAGTTTCTCAACAAAGTCCTGAAGCAAACCGTGGTCTAACATACCGACACCTAAATCCGAGACGATCCCGAAGAAAACCACAGCCGGATGCAAGGTTCCGATGTCATCACGGTTACCCCAAACTTAAGAAGAACCCAATTCCTGATCCAAACAAGAAGAAATTGCTCGCCTCTCTCGGAAATTCAAGTGGGGGCACAAGGTTTGCTACCACGGATAAGTTTATGATCCTCTCAGGGAAGTGTCTTTAACCTATACATTTATTAGTTGGTTTTCTTTTCAACATATCAGTCCTTTACATAATTCTATAAAAAACATCATATCGTAACACCGGTTCAAGGAAGAGCTAAGAAGAAGATCACAAATGTTTCTAATAACGCCCTACGGTTGACTATCCCTTTTGTTCTAAGCAATCTTTCGTTAGGAATTTCTCAAGGATAATTATTTCATAAAGAAGCTTTTTACTGGCACTTAGCACAAGTAGGTTTCCACTCATTACAATGCCCTGGGATACAATAATATTGTTTCTGACAAAAGTGATACATCATAAAGATCGCACGACACACTGACAATTCCATTAGAGGTCATGACATAAACCATTACACAAACACAGTCATCGTTGTGAGAAATAAAATTTTCACATCCCAAATATACAATAAAAATCTCTCATTCCGAATCAGGGTTTCGTAAAGAAAAATCCAAAGAAGCGCAATCCTCTCTAGCTTTCTTCAACTCATCCTCTAGCTTATCGATTTGTTGGTATAATCTACCAACCACCGCGTATGAGCACTCGGAGGATTTTGTTGCTAATTTACGTTGTAAATTGCAAATAGCTTCGTTTTTTTCTTTTATTTGATGTTCCAAATAGGACACTTATTCCTTGAAATTTGTGATTGTCACCTTCTTGAGGTAATACATCTTTTTATAGCCCGACAGGGGAGCATCACCAAAAATACCTTTACAACCAACGACGGTCGGATTTTCCTCCCCAGGTTGTGAAGAAGGAGTTTGAAAAGAGTCCTCCTAGCCATTGACAAGACAAACTCCCAAAAAAAAAGAATGTCGGGAATGTGCACCTTTTCGTGATATAACCATAGCTAAAAGGAAAACATTTACATTGAGATGCGCGATCGCGTATTAAGTAATATCATTGTTGGTCCTACCCTTATCCGCATAGATTATCTCTCTAAAAATACTATACTCCATTGATAAAAATACCTTGTACTTCGTACATTACATAATTGTTTACAAGAAAGCTCATGAAATAAATACATCGGGGAACCATGCCCCGACACTATGACTCCCATATAAGCAGTAATCTAACCCTCAGTAGAATGTAATTTATTCATCTAACCGGAAAGAAGTGGCGGAACGATGAATTGAAGTGCGCAATAGCCCATCGACTTTTCACACCTTCTCTGTGACCACACATAAGTCATCCAAAGGTTTAGGCTTCCATTTTAGAGCTTGATTGAAAGCCTTGCCCATCGTACGAAGTTTTTTGTTTTCCTCCCTCAAGTCAAAGGCATCTTTGCACAGGGACTATTTCTCCTTTTGTAATTTCCTAATTTTGGAGGTATAAAAGTTGGTGCGATGAGAGTTACCCTCAATCCCCTTCCTATTATAAAAACTTTTCATATTGGCCTTAGCTTGTCTATGCCACATAACGACAAGAGAATAATCCATTCCAGAGGGAAAGTCCGCTATCTCAAACTTCAATGAATCGAGTCCCATTGAAACCTGCGAAACACCAGAAGAGGGGATCCCAAGAACACTTCCAAAGGTTGTTTCCCACTCTTTACATTTTACCAATATGTATTTGCATCTCTCCTTTAAGACCATAGCTTGACGCTGAAGTTCATCCTTTTCCCCATCAAAATCAATAGAAGGATTCGTCTTAATACTCCTCTTTGCTTCAAGGATGGCTTTATCTTTGTTCCTTATTCGAGCCTCCAATACGCTTATTTGTTCTATCAAACATTGTGTAAGTTTCTCCCCAAACAAAGCGGGCCCGCCACCAATGTCGGAGGGGGAATTCCTCGAAAAATCTCCTGAACGCAAAGTAAGCAAAACACCTGTACTTACGAAAGAGGAAGTATCTTCGGACGAATTTTCCTATTTATACGAACAAATAAGCTACCTTTCATGAGATCTACTGCCAGAAAACATCATTTATTTGAACCCCAGAGATGTATACAACCAAAAAGAGAAAAAAAGGGGGAGGGGCAAAAATGAATACAATTCGCGTCCACACATGCTGCTTTAAACTAAAAAGAATATTAAAAAGTTATTTACTCTCCCCAGTTTTCTTTTCCCTCATGTTACATATTAACTCTGCATGATGGGTTCTAAGTCTCTTTAATATCGCCTCCCTGTCATTCCCCAAGAAGTTAAAAGATAACTGAGGGTACTTCATATAATTATGTTTGAGCTCCTTCAGGAAGCGTTCACTGCCCGATTTATAAGGAGGCCTTGTAAGAAATTCCCTCTACAGCTTAGAGAGAGAATGGATATCATCCTTGAAAAACAAGGTAACTAGCAAAAACAGAATTTCCATCACCATAAGAACAAATCACCAAGGACCAACTTCTACAAGTATAGAGAGAATTCAGAAACTAAGATTTATACCTGAGGAATGGGGGAGGCTATCTGCTATTCTCTTTCATCAAGCTCCAAAGGATTGACTCCCTCTGCAAACCCACCATCTCCGCATGAATCACCTACATTACCACCTTCTATGGACGAAATCAAATTTTCATCATCACCAGACATTAAACGATCGGGTAGTTTTTTGACAAACAAAAAATCCTCAACCCTCGCCTTCCCCCCTTTAGTAACCTTAGTGTCCCAATTTGAATCAATATCACCTCCCAAGATTCTATTTCAGAGGGATGGGGGAAGAGAAGGAAAGTTCATATCAGGGAACTCGCCGCAATTATCACGGTAAACTAAAAAGAGAGCCTTTTCACAACAATCAGACATCATGACTGGAAAATGCACCCTCAAAAGTAAGGAAATTTGGTCCCGAGTCTCATAAACTATCTGCCTGGCAGCAGAAAGAATTACTTCCCTTGCTTTCAATCTCCTCGCATGCTTCATCAGCATATCCGACTGCTCACTCCTAAGGGCTGACACTTCAGCAGCCAAGGAACCATTGTCAGCCCTTTCCCTCTCAAGGGACACCCTCAGTCAACTACAGATCTCTTCGTTTCTAATTTTCACGGAAGTTAAATTAAAAAGCCTAGACTCTAACATGGTTTTCTCTTCTTGAAGTTCTTTTTCTCTAGGGATAAGAGGGTAGCCGTAGCCTTGGCAGCGTACCAATTCTTGAATATCTAAAAAAAAGAAGAAGAAATCCATTTTCAAAAGAAAAAGAGAGAAGAGGTAAAAAAAAAAAGGTCCACCTTGCCTGCCAGCCGTACATCTGAAGCCAAATCAACGAACATGACTCATACAAAGAAAGCAGAAACGTTGGCCAAGGGTAAAAGATGAAAGGAAGAAGAATTGGTATTCAGAATCTAGTGACGATCTGGACTACCCAGAAGGAGATCAGTCAACGCACCCAATTGAGGGAAATCAGGAGACATAGGAATAGTACCTCAGAAAAAGACAAAAAGCTTGACTTGAAAAGTCGAAGATACCCCTTCACTAAGGTGGGGGGAAATGTTACTACCAAAATTATCTTCGTATAAGATGGCCGTGAAGGGGTGTTGGATGAATGAGAGCTCACCAAGGTCTCAATGGGAAGTGAGGCCAAGTACCGGGAAGGGCAAAG
Organism: Allium sativum; assembly: GCA_030737875.1. Lineage (NCBI taxonomy): Eukaryota > Viridiplantae > Streptophyta > Magnoliopsida > Asparagales > Amaryllidaceae > Allium > Allium sativum. The sequence continues at coordinate 225,934,840 of CM060909.1, read as the reverse complement.
AGCAGGTAGAAATAACCCTAAAAGCTACGTCAACCGGAACCATCCCAGGGGAAAGGGTCATAAAAGCAATGGGGCATAACCGTCAAGATCTATCCGTCAGGGTCTATCCGACAAAATCCTCCCGATAGCATCATCTCGACATAAAGATCTTGCGGCAGAGAGTTATCCCAAACCGAAACCAAGAAAGTCAAAAGTAGTAAATCCATCAATGGAAGCTCAAAGATAACTTCTGTAATGACCTGCCTAAGAACCGATACACCTGAAGGCGAGGGCATCGAAGTCACTAAACCGAGATAACACAAGGATTACCTAGAACCAACTTTCGGAGCATCTGTTGCACGAGTACCGAAAGGCAGCATTCACAAATAATAGAAATAACACTGGAAGCCACACTCCGAGGATCTAGGCTACAGCAAAAGCTACGCTAAAAGGCTAACCGAGACCCAAGTAGAGATATAGGCTACTCGTACTGATTTACTTACTACTGAAACCCACAGCGGCTTCGAACCGCAGTTATCAACATATAACATGAGGACAGGCCCCTCTAAGTATTCACGATAAAGCCGGAGGCCTACATCCGAAAGCTTACGTCCAAGAGCATACATTCAGGAGCTGTTACCAAAGGCTCAACACCATCCGAAGACCATAACTAATACTCCGAAGATGGCTGGAAGTCAAGTGCCCGAAACTAAGAAGAAAAAGCGACCGACAAAGACCCCCATAGGCCCAATAGCCCATCAGCGGAAGGGGCCCTTAACCACTATGTATAAGACCTCAGAGGTCACATTTAAGGGGGGAGGGGATTTTTCTTTAGCACTTGTACTGTTAAAAAATAATCTTGGCACTGAAATTGACTGTGGGATTCACCCTGCTACATCTATGTGCTCCCAATGAAAATGGATCTTCTCATAAGAAAAATTGCTTTGTAAGTGTATATCATTATTTTATAATCATCACTGTTGCAGTTTATTGTTCATTCTCCAGATAAGCGTGGATATCCATCCCTAAATATCCTCGAACAGTAGAATGAACTTTGTTTTCTGAGTTTGGATCCAATCTGACAGTCCTTAGCAATTCCACGCCTCCGAGCTTCGACATCTCGGGTGGAGATCCGATTTAACCTGAAAAATAGGTCGAACCACCCATTTGTCCCGTGGACCCGTTCCTATTGACCCATCTTCGGTGTTGACAAAAAATATCATTAACAAATGCGAGCATACGTCTCGTCATCAACTCCTCTTCTGAAGCTCCAAAGCAATCCAAGTCCAATCTGAAAATATACTCGGTATGACCCGAGCATTATAATAAAATAACACCCAGATAAGGCTAGCCAACTGCATGAGATAACTCAACATATAAGTAACATATATCAATACAATCTGAGGTCATACATATGTCTATAATGGTTATACCCTCAATAACATCCAACCATTTATTAGGAGAAGTGTAGTTGCATTATAGATAATGTCTAGAGGGTAGCGCATAAACAAATCAAATAGCTGGAATGGTTACATTGGTTACATTCGACAGCTATTATGTATACAAACAAAACCGATAAGCCATGTTCACATACTGGATTTTTCCATGGAGTTTTCTCCGGGTCTAGCAGAATCCGAACTCCTGCATAAAGGTCAAAAACTACCTCCGAGCATCGTATATCTCTGGATAAAATATACCATAAGGTAACCACAACTGGACCGTGCACAAAATATTGATTTGCACCACGTGGATCCAAATATATCCAACTCCATGAGCAACATCTATAAGCATATTGTAGATATGGAGTAAATATATCCTGCCACGGGTTAGCAAAACCCCAGATTGTAGTCCTACTCTGTTTTCTACCATTTTCGATGTCAAGGTTTTGTTTGGAATCTTTCACACAAGTCTTCATCACTCGAATAAAACAAGAATTCCTAGTTGGGATCACACAACATAATAGATCTTGGAATCACACATTGATTCCTCCATAGACCTCGAAACCACACACGGATTCCAATACATTAATTGATCTTGGAATCACACGTAGATTCCTATATAGACCTCAGAATCACTACATGTGTTCGTGTAATAACCCGGAAATGCGAGCCAGTTTAAAATTTTTATTTTGGCAATTTTAGCGAATTTTGAATATTTAAAATGAATTATTTTAAATAATATCGACGAGAAATTTATTTTGAATATAATTAGAACGTATATATTATATACGTCGTCGTTAGAATATAAATAATTATATATAATTATAAATAGAATTGAAAATGGCGCGGTAGTTCGATAATTCGATTTCAAACTTCAATTGAATGTACCGGGTGCAAAATAATCCGGATTTTAGCGAAACCAAAAATATTAGAATCTATTCGTGAATATCTTTCCAACGAATCTGAAAAATCGAAATTTCATAGCGGGAATCAAAAGTTATGCCCAGTTGAAAATTCAGAATAGTCGCTATGTAAATTATACATGGCCCAAAAAGTCAAATTTTGCATACGGATGAATTTGGACTCGAAACCACTTCCATTGAGTTCAAAATGCCGTTTAGAACTCCGAAAAGTATAAGCTTCGATATATTCCGATATCCGGAATAGTGGCTATGGGCTGGAGTTGTTCGGTTAACAATACATAGCCCTTAAAAAGTGAAATTTTGCATACGAGCTCAGAATTCGACGAGATAAATTTTTATGGATTCATAATGACAAATCATTGTTGAGTTCCAAATGGCGCGTCGAACGGAGTTAATATGTGGCCGTGCGAGCTGAAACAGTACCGGGTAAAGCGAGCAGTCATTTTACAAAGGAACATTATTGATACGACCTCAGAATTTGATTTCGTTTTTTTTATGGATTCGTATCGTCTAATAATGGTTAAATCCAAGAGGACTTGATTTTTTGAGTTAGCATGTGAGCGCGCGAGAAGAAAAGGTGCGCCAAAATCGCATTTTTAGAGCTTATCTGAGCATTTCTTTGATTTTTTTTGAATGGTCAAACGAACTCGGAATTCGACGAAACTTGTTTCGTTGGACTCGTCTTCGTGTCTACTATCTCGTGTCCGAAATCCGCGGCCATCGGAGATCGCTAGCGTTCAGGCGATACGCAAGAAACTAGCATATAATCACTTTTCCTCCTTTTCTATTTCATAAATTCACTTTTCCTCCTTCCTCCACAAAAACTCAAAAATGGCCTCCACCCCAAACCGCCGCTGCCCTCCTCCACCAGCGCCACCACCGCCCTCCGGCGAGCCGCCGCACCCCCTCCTCCTCCTCCCCTCCTCCTCCTCTTCCTCCTCCTCTCTCTCTCCTCCTCTTTCTCTCTTCAAATGCAAAACCCTAAGCCACCACCACGGGCTCCACCACCCCCGCCGCAACCCACCAGCGGACTCCCCACGCCACATCAGGTCCGGCGCCCCCTCCCCCCCCCCCCCCTCAATTCCGGCCGTGGGCCCCTCAGTCACCAAAAACCCATTTTTCACTAATCGCCCGTTTTGCAAATAAGTCCCTGACCGTATTTCGCCAATAACTCCCAAACGGTGCGCTTTTGGCCAAAGTCCCTCTAGACCAAAGTTGTATAGCACGAAATTCTCTTCGATTTGGCTATATGGAAGTCATGTTTTGGAGTTCGGAGCTGCTCGGAAAACGCGTTCGAAGTCTGCTGTTCAAAAGCTGAAAAATTCGTGTACTTTCGCGAATTATGGCGAATTGGAGCATTTTCGGCAAAAAGACCCTTAGGCGAAAGTTGTCCGGAATGGCGTGTTTAAGCTAGAAAATAGATGGTGTGAAGATTGAAGCTCGTTTGCAAATTCTAGTACCCGAACAGCGAATCCGGGCGTTAGAAAAAAAGTGAGTTTTCTCTGTTTTAAAGATTCTACAGTTTTTGACATATGAAGTAAATAAAAATATGATCTTTATATTATAGAGAGGATAAAAATCCAATTTTTAACTTATAGAAGATATAAAGGTGAGATTTTTATATAATGTAGATATCAAAAATATGATTTTTATATATGTAGTGGCTACGGGCAACGAAATTGACAAAAGGCGAGCACGGCGAAGATTTTCTACATAAGAAGAGTCGAGATGATTGGATTAGCTATCGGTGAGAATTTCTCACTCTTCAATTTCTTTTCTAGTTATATATATATATATATACTAGGATGCAGACGGTGCTTAGTAGCACCCGACACAATCGTCCACAGACCATGGACTTGTTTGTTTGGTTGTGTAGTTGGTTAGATTATTTGGTTTGAATTGAGTTGTTTGGTGAAATGGAATGGATTTGATTGATGTGTGAATGACGTGGGCCTTCACTAGACCGGGGATAAGGCTAGGCCTCGTCCCGTTTCTAGTATCGTGCCGTTATGCCGCCGAAATTTTCTAAAATAAGTTAGAAAAATAAAGATATCATTTTATTTAATAAATGAACTGAATAGAATATTTTCATAGGTTGAATAAAATGTTTTATCGTTAAAAATATAATTTTTAACGTGAATGTGAATAAATAAATATTCTTTTACAAACCGGACGGTTTGTTTATGTACACCTATTTGAAGGACATTGATTGTGACGATAAATTTTACACATCGCCCAACTGCACAAATAAAAATCTGTGTTTGATTGTTTGAAAACCCCACACGGGTATTGGGATAAAATACAGCATACACTAACCCCAATAATTAGTTGTATGTTGATCGATTGATTGACAGGCTGTCATAAGCGTTAGATATCTATATTTGATGCTTATACAGTGTAGTGCACATTGGATGATGGTTGATTATTTATAGTTGCTGTTATATACATGTGTTGTATGGAATCCATATAATTAACTTTATATGGTAATTGATTGGGCCTCATTCCAATTGGGAAAATAAAGAATATTATAAAATAAAGGTTCATGTGTTGACTGTACTCATCCGTTGAGATTAGTCATGTGTTGAACGAAATATTTTAACAATAAAATTTATATCTTTATCATATATAAAATTAGAAACTAACTGGAAAATAGATAAGATGAGTGGTCTCCTGGATGTTGATCTGATGTTGGTTTCGGCCTTCGGGGTTAATATTTAGGAAATCGTTCTCTTACTAATTTACGATTGGAGTCTGATTTGAAATCAAACGATAGATGCCATAATTTTTATAAAATATATTAAATAACAGATTAATATTCATTTGTTGAATAGAATAACGGAATTATTGAAATATATAAAGCCGTGTTGATTAGAGATGCGCTATTTTGACGCGAACGATATTTATATCGATTATATTCATTTTTATTGAATTGAATTGAATATATAACGAATTCGAATTGAATATATAACGAATTCGAATAGAAAACGAATTCGAACTGAATTGAATATAAAACGAAATTGAATTGAATTGAAATGAATTTTAAAACGAATTTATAAGGAAAAATTCAATTTTGATTTAAATTGGAAATGAAAGTTGAAATGTTTTGAAACGAATTTAAACTATTTATAAAGTTTGTTTTAAATAGTAATCAACGAAATATATATTATACATATTATATATATAATATAATGGCCTGAATAGAACGCGCCGCGGCAGTTCGCGAATTTCGACCATTGACTTCGAACGGACATTACGGGAGATCCGACCGTCGGATTCTCCTAAAACCGGAACCGTTGGGTTCGTATCGAAAAGAGCTTTCTAACGAATATTAGAAATTTGAAATCTAACGGTTGGATTTGGAGATATGTAATGACCCGCATTGGCAGAGGTATTATGATTAATTTATTTTATTATATTAATGGTGATTTAAAAGGATTTAATGGTCGTTGAATAAAATAATGGTGAATATTTAATTTAAAATAATAAATTAAATAATATATTTAATTTTGAAATAATCAGAATTGGCTGAAATGACGATATGGTGTGAACTGGATCATCTGTGATATTTAATTCAGCTTGGAATTTGAATTTGAATAACGAATATATTATATAAACGATAGTTTGAACGTAGAATTATAATATAATTAAAATCGAGCTCGAAATGGCGCTGCAGTTCGTAAATTGGCGATTTGAACTTCAATTGAATGTACAGGATTCGTTTTAAGCCGGATTTCTGTGAAACAAGAAACGTGTGGAGCTGGTGGAGTATATATTTCTAGTGGAAGAGAAAAATCAGGATTTCATCGTATAGATTTTGAGATATGTCCAAATCAAATTTTAAAATAGTCGCTATAGAATCGTTTATCGACCGTAACGGTTTATTCGATATAACTAGAGATCGGGTTTGAATTTAGACAAGGTTCTTTTGGGAAATAGTGATAATTTAATTTTTAGAATTTTACTGTAATTTTTAATTAATTTAATAAGCAACTTTTTATTTGAAGTATTTCGCACCCTGAAATCAACATTTTGAAGTTTCAAAATATGAGCTAACCTACCGGTATTTTCATATTTTTGGGATCGTGGCACCTTGTTGATCTCAATAGTATTTTTATTTCTGTGATAGTCGTCCTGTGAAGTGAAAGATTTTCACGTGAAGACGATTGAGTGTTCATTCATAAAGTCGGCCATATGTATATATAAGAAACGAAGTCATTTCACTCAAGATTTGTTATGATAACAAATAGGATCCACTCCACGCATGAACATTCACGTATGAACCAATATATCATTTCAATAAGGCTGGTTGATAATATATATATATATAATGTAAGAAACATGTGCAGCTGAGAAAAATATAGGGGTTAAATACATGATTAAGCTTCCTCCACGTTAAAACATATACAACTACCTACCCCCTACTGTGTCTATTACTTGGCCAATCAACATTTATGGACTGGGGAAGTTGCACGTCCTATACTCGAAGCTACTTCATCACTAAGGGATTTGAATATTATAAATACACGCTGGAAGCAACCCATTTCTTTCCTTTCGGAAACCAACGAAAAACAAATAAAAGAATCCCCTCCACCTTATATAGTTTTCTCGTTCAACCTCAACTATTGAACCGTGGGTGTAAGGAAAAACCGCCGGAGGAGATCGTTTCAAGTTTTGGCAGTATGTGAAGTCTGGAGCCATGCGGTTATGGGAAGGATCGATGATGAAAAATGAGCGTTGGGAGGAAAGTGTGAAAGGGGGATGGTGGCATGCCTGCAGCGCATGAGGAAGGGGTACGTGAGTGTAATGAAGTAGCGTGGAGTATAACGATGGGAACACGGAGATGGGAAGGTGCTATTCCTAGTGCATACGTGATGAAGGAGAGAAACAGAAGAGCACGAGAGATCCAGACTTTCGAATAGGAGAGTGACATTTCCATTCGAGAAGATGAAGGTGGATGAAGTAGTCGTGTCCATGTTTACTGGAGTAGTGTTCTTTGAACACGATGGGAGAAGATGGTTTCTGTTTTGGGCGTGAGCGTTACTGTGAATATCGGGGAAGAGGAGGACTGAAATGGAGGGCAAGAGGCTCAAAGTGAATGATGGGAGCTCGCGTTGGGGATGAATAATGCGGTTTTCATTTGTTAGTTACTGAAGTGAGTTGGTGAAGGATGGAAGATGTATTGGAGCCAGGAAATGCGTGTGCATGGCATTGTATATTATCTGGAGCAGTAAGTTTTGTGGGGCAAGGAAATGCGTTGGGAGATGTATGGCTTGGGGTTGGAACACGGTTCGTATGTACTGAGGGATACATCGGAGAAGAAGGATGGTTTGTGGGTTGGTTTAATTTCAAGGGGTATTGGGCCAGGAAAGCCCACTGCAGAAAGAAAGAAAGCAGTAGCGGGTGGGTTTTATCCATGGTGGGCCGATCTTTTGAAAGTGGTAAAGCCCGTTTAATAAATCATATTAGGTTTGTGTTTATTTTAAATAGTTCAAATTGTATAAATCATATCTCGACCATACGTGATCAGAATTCAGCGAAACAAGATCCGCTGGGATCGTATGGACGGGAGCAACGCAATGAGACTGACCGGGAGTGGATTGGGGACAGTTACAATTTATGGCGAAATAAATTGTTAGACTGAATCAAATAACGCAAACCGTTATTTAACGGCTAACGCGCAAATGTGAGTAAATCTCACTAACTCTGAACAGTTTATAATTTCATGTTGTATTTTTAGAACTGTTAGATATTGACTGATTGACTGTGTGTTGACTGTTTGATTGAACTGCTAGTCAGTTAGTTGAATTTCTATATTGATTCTGTTTAACAGAATATATCATATGGAACTGAAAGTGATGTTATCTATACTGTTTAACATCTGTGATGCAGGGAAACAGGTTGGAGGAATCCAACTGGATTCCTCAACATTTATTTTACTGTTTTTATATATTGTGATATATGATGTGTTATATAATCTGTTAGGGATTATGGGTGTTGGAATGATGTTGATCATTTTTGTTCGATATTTTAAATATCATAAAAGACCCTGGGATGTAAAAAGAATTATTTCAATGTATATTGAAATAAAGGGATTTTATAAAATCAACAGATTTTATAAAAGGAAATATTTCGAAAGTAAATAAAAAGGGAAAAAATGTTTTTAAAACGAATAGAGTTTTATAAAAGGGAAATCATTTGTAAAGTGAAGAACTGGTACTAAAAGTAAATCTTTATGAATGAATAGTTTATTCGAATAGAATAAAGGAGTTAATCGATGTTAGTTAATCGATTAGAGAATAAAGAAAAAGAAGTTAATCGATGTTAGTTTAATCGATTAGAGTTAAAGAAAAAAAGAAGCTAATCGATGTTAGTTTAATCGATTAAGGTAGAAAGTAAAATGAGTTAATCGAATATAGTTTATTCAAATAGAAAGTAAAATGAGTTAATTGAATATAGTTTATTCAAATAGAAAGTAAAAGGAGTTAATCGAATATAGTTTATTCGAAAGGAGTTAAGTGAAATGAGTAAATCAATAGCGTTAGTCAAATAGAGTTAATCCAATAGTGTTAATTCAATAGAGTATATTGATAAGGGTTAATCGATTAGAGTTAAGTGAAAAGAGTAAATCGAATATAGCTATTCGAAAGAGGGTTAAGTAAGGAAGTTAGTAAAAGGAATATAAAGTGAACTTTGCCTATTTCAAAGTTAGAAATGTTGTTCAGTTAAGGTCTGAGAGGTAGTTCTACCCCAACTTGATTGGCTTCGTTTTAACTAAGGAATAGTTAAGGTTCGACAGTAAAGGAAATGGTTTGAGTTGGCATCGCGATGGTTTGTTTAAACATCTGTCTAAGACCAATGAAGAAGCTTTGGAAATATTTTCCAAATAAGAAACCAGAAATGTTTTCTAATAAAGAAAACAAGAAATGGAAATGTTTTCCAATGGTAATAACATATATTTTCTAAATTTAGAAAATAAGAAATGTTGAATATAGGGAAACAGGAGATGAAAAATGAACTAAGGAGATGAATGTTGAATGATGTTTGATCGATATAAATTTCCATTTGGAAATAATATCGTTGTTGCACACTTGTTTTTATTCGATAGTTAAATCACAGACTATCGAAGTTTTGACCATTTTAACGTTGTTAATATGGAGAGACCGGTTGGATTATTATCCAAAGAACCACTCTTTATTGGCATAAGCGTTGCGAATCATATATGCCAAAGGAAATTGAAGACGGAGTTATGCAAGGGCTATCCTGTTTACAGAATAGTGCCTTCGGTTCATCCTGTTCCTGGGTGACTTGTATGGACGGATGTCTGACAGAGTATGTCCAGACGATCACGTATATCGATTTCTCCAACTGTACCAAGAGTGGAAGCGGAGAAGGAAACTTCTTTTAGCTAATACATAATGTATGGTTGAGGACGTCAATCGGTGATTTGATGGATTTGACGATGTGGCATTCAAAGTGAATCTAGTGTGATGATAAAGTGTAGCTTCTAGCCTCACATCCGGTAAATGACAGAAATCGGGCAGGCAGCATGGCTAAGTCGGTCGCACCGAAGTAGGGTGTATAATCACCTGATCTAGAGTTTCATTTACTTCTAAAAATCTATTGTTGATGCTGTCCCATTAGGGAAACGGTTGCTGATCCCAACCGTTGGTGATATACATTCGATACACTCAAGCGAAATGAGTGGTCGGTCATGTGTGGCCGTGTTGCAAGATGTTCTTGTTGAACCCAGTGTATTCCTATCTAGAGGTACACAAGCGAAAGGTGGTTCCATACCTTGTCATAGTTGGAAATCCATTACCCAATACGTGCTTGCGGTTTTGATTGTACACTATATATGTAGAACGTGAGATGAAAGCGTTTCTGCTAGATGATTATTATATTATGGTTGATAGACATTATTATAATATCAAAAGGTTTTTGATATAAAGTTATTTTGGATTCTCATAAGGGAAAAACCCGTTCCGTTATGCGGCGTGGTCTTATGAGATATCGTTTACTTGTCGAACTGTTTTAAACTGTTTTACTCATACCAGTCCCATGACTGACCCGGAGTTTACTTTGTTGTTTTCCCTAAACTCTTGGGTGCCTAAATTTGTATGGGCAGTCAAGTAGTCGGGATTTACAGATACATTGAAGAGCTGGAGCAGGAGGCTTCAGGATCATATAGCTATTATTATTCCGCTGTGTTGTAAGTGCTGTACTTTGATAATGATATGTATATGCAAGTACAAATGTATATATCAAGTTATGTTAAATATATTATATGTTATTCGTTCCGCTGTGAGATTCGTGTTACTCTGATGTTGTGTTCTTCTTCTTCTTCTATTCTAAGTTTCTATCTTATCTTTCCTCACCCTCTAATTTCTTTCACTAATTACCAGGATTTTTCGATGTTTTGGTTATCGACATCGAGCTTATGTCGATAACCAAAGTCGTTGAAAATCCGGGTCGTTACAATTGGTATCAGAGCAGAAGGTTAATTGATTTACTTGGCTCTGTGGCGTGACTCGGTAGATATAGGGTTAGTAATACCCTAGATTGAGTTTGAGTGTATATGTACGAGTGAACGTATTTGTATATGATATAAAAATAATTTTATATTGTGAAGATTTGTTGGTTGAGTTGTTTATGAGTTCTGGTCGATCAGTTTGATCCACTGTATCGGTAGGAGTTACTAAACACTCGAATACAATGGGTCGGCACGATATGTTTTGAAAAGAGGGTAAATGAAAATAGTTTACCCAACGTATATTTTGATATATATTGGATATATTGGTTGTTATTATAATCGAGTAAGATTATAAATTAAATGGTTATGTAAATAACCAATCAGAATTCATATAAGTGAAATACGTGAAATCAGATTTGAAATGAGGCGTATGTTGTGTTTGTGTAACATTTGTTTTTAATATACACGGGGTTAATATTTGGGGGATTGCTCTCTTACTGATTTACGGTTAGTGACTAATGAATTGGAATGAGGCGTATGTTGTGTTTGTGTAACATTTGTTTTTAATATACACGGGTTGTTCGGAAAGGCCGGGTTTATACCCATTCTGAATAACCGATTCGAAGATATGTCGAAGATGAAGACGGTGGTCGAAGACCGGAAGTCTTCACATCGTTTGGGTGATTACTGATGATCTTGATTGGGGTGTACACCCAAGATGAGGGAATCAGTTGGTGGTCATCCAGACGTACTTGGAGATCGATGGATATGCGAGGAAAGTGCCTCCGGTTTCGTTCAGACCCAGAACGAACTTGTAAATGGATTGTGTGTATGACATTGGATTTTATTCTGTGTTGATTGATTTCTGTTAAATATATATCTGTTTGGCGGCGGAGAATTTATTCTCTTGCTTAACGCCCTTCTCTGAGACGTACGAGCTTAGAGGTTATATATCGATAGATATCAATCGCATGGCATGAATTGCCTGTGTGGCACGCTGAGTTGCATGGATCAAGGCTTCTGTTGAAAAGCAAAGTCTTGTGGTTGATGATCAAAGCACGGCCTACGTGGCAGCTTTGTGTATAGCGTGGATTCGCGAGCCTCACACCTTGGTATGAGTCAAAAACGGGATAAGGACTGCAGGGAGAGCACGACGTTTCTTTCTAGCTTTGGTGGTGTCAGTGACTTACCAGCCCTGACATTTATATACTTTTCACCTATGTGGTTGTTGGATGAGGCGCCTCGATTTTAGGTCTGTAAGGACCGGGAAACGTGTGTTCAGGAATTGCCAATCCTCAAACGTAAGAGAGGACCGGCCCTGAAGCATCCAGGGGTTACCCAGAGTGTGTAGTCCCGAGGCATTTGCTAGAGTGTCTCGAAGCGGAGAGGAGCTTGCCCCTTGCCTCGACTCATGACGGAAATCCAATTTCCAATATGTGTATTTCGGCTTTATTTGTAGAGCCTAGTATGGCGACATAGTGGTATGGGGCACTTATGCCGTCTATGATTTATATTTATGATTGAAATTGTTTTGACACTATACACTTATTATAGTATCAAATGATTTGTTTTAAACGTACCAAGCATGTTTGGCTATTATAAGGGAAAACCCTATCCTCCAGCTTGCGTTGCATTGTGTGATGGGACCTGGGTCTTATAATAGCTTCATTTTTCGAAAAAGCATTGCGTTGTTTATTCTATGCACTGGTATTCTTGGGAGGAAACCCGTTCCGTGTTATACGGCGTGGTCCCTTGAATTACTCTCTTTTAAAATAAAGCTTTAAATAATTGTTTTAGTTCTCACACCAGTCACATGACTGACCTGGAGTTTATTGTTTTAACCTAAACTCTGGGTGCCCCTATTTTCCGCATGGGCAGCTAGTAGTTTTGGTTTTTCAGATTTATATTCATAGGATCCTGATTTACAGCTGGAACGATGCCCGGAAAGCTCTGTATCCGTGTATTACTTTCAGTTGTGTTTTATATTGTTTTCCGCTGCTATGTAATTTATTGTAATCTCTGATAATTATCGAATGTAATTTATTCAATTATACTCTGTATATTCTTGTATCTGATGGAATTGTTGTAATAGCAATGAAATGTTCTTCCGTCTGCGTTCTTTTGTGTGTTGTTCTCAAGGTAATCCGCTCTTTCCTTCACGGGGAAGTTACGGGCTATCACAGTTGGTATCAGAGCTTTGGTTTACAGAGCTCGAGAACAAGACACATTAGAACCATACGAAAGAATTCATCAGATATTGGATTAGTAATATCCAATTAGAATGACTCGTTAGAGATAGGATCAGTAGTATCCCAGAACGAGTGTGAAGAGTATATTTTTCAAATGAAAACAATTTTGTTTTGAAAATTTAAATCATTTTATACGTATTTGAATATTTTATTTGTATTGATTTGGACAATCAAGTATATAAAGGTTTTGCATATACGCGTCATGAACGTATATTCGAAGTTTTAATATACTGGATAGATATAGAATCGCACTCTAGTAGCCCGGGGATGATTCCACTGATGACGTACGGCATCAGTGGTTTATTTTCGTGTTTCGAAGGTGTGATATCTATATATTTCCATTAGACTGGTGTGAGAACCAAAACTAATATAGCTAGAACACATTGTTGTGAATTGGCATCAAAAACAAGATTTTCAGTATATATATCAAAAATTATGAATTTGAAACTCTAATTCACTAATTGATTGATTGTTGTGTTGTTTGTTTAGTTGTTTGATAATTTTGAACCATTTAGCTTAATTGAATCAAATATTGAATTGTATAGAAAATTAGTCGCATTTGCTTGCATATACAAGTACTTACATTGAACAGGTCATAGCAAGGAGGCTAGAGCAGAGAATAAAATTTGTTTGCCCGACAAATAAGTACATATTTACTATAATTTACTGTTTTGTTTGGGTGATGATGGTTTTATGAGCCGATTGGCTAGCCGCTTGGCTTTTTCTTTTTCTTTTTGAGATCAGAAGGCCAATATGGCAATTTCGGGATTTTCCCGTGCTCCCCGTACAAAGGAGGTTATGGCGAAATTTTTCGAAAATTTAGGGTGTTAGCCAAATTTTTGAAAATTTGAAAATTCTCAGAAACTGAAAAGTTGGAGAATGGAAGCCAGATCGAACGTAGAGTTGATTAATCAAACTACTTTCGACTTTGTTCCTTTTCGGGGACGAAAAGTTTTAAGTGGGGGAGATTGTAATAACCCGAAAATGTGTGCCAGTTTAAAATTTTTATTTTGGCAATTTTAGCGAATTTTGAATATTTAAAATGAATTATTTTAAATAATATCGACGAGAAATTTATTTTGAATATAATTAGAACGTATATATTATATATGTCGTCGTTAGAATATAAATAACTATATATAATTATAAATAGAATTGAAAATGGCGCGGTAGTTCGATAATTCGATTTCAAACTTCAATTGAATGTACCGGGTGCAAAATTATCCGGATTTTAGCGAAACCAAAAATATTAGAATCTATTCGTGAATATCTTTCCAACGAATCTGAAAAATCGAAATTTCAAAGCGGGAATCAAAAGTTATGCCCAGTTGAAAATTCAGAATAGTCGTTATGTAAATTATACATGGCCCAAAAAGTCAAATTTTGCATACGGATGAATTAGGACTCGAAACCACTTCCATTGAGTTTAAAATGCCATTTAGAACTCCGAAAAGTATAAGCTTCGATATATTCCGATATCCGGAATAGTGGCTATGGGCTGGAGTTGTTCGGTTAACAATACATAGCCCTTAAAAAGTGAAATTTTGCATACGAGCTCAGAATTTGACGAGATAAATTTTTATGGATTCATAATGACAAATCATTGTTGAGTTCCAAATGGCGCGTCGAACGGAGTTAATATGTGGTCGTGCGAGCTGAAACAGTACCGGGTAAAGCGAGCAGTCATTTTACAAAAGAACATTATTGATACGACCTCAGAATTCGATTTCGTTTTTTTTTATGGATTCGTATCGTCTAATAATGGTTAAATTCAAGAGGACTTGATTTTTTGAGATAGCATGTGAGCACGCGAGAAGAAAAGGTGCGCCAAAATCGCATTTTTAGAGCTTATCTGAGCATTTCTTTGATTTTTTTTGAATGGTCAAACGAACTCGGAATTCGACGAAACTTGTTTCGTTGGACTCGTCTTCGCGTCTAATATCTCGTGTCCGAAATCCGCGGCCATCGGAGATCGCTAGCGTTCAGGCGATACGCGAGAAACTAGCATATAATCACTTTTCCTCCTTTTCTATTTCATAAATTCACTTTTCCTCCTTCCTCCACAAAAACTCAAAAATGGCCTCCACCCCAAACCGCCGCTGCCCTCCTCCACCAGCGCCACCACCGCCCTCCGGCGAGCCGCCGCACCCCCTCCTCCTCCCCTCCTCCTCCTCTTCCTCCTCCTCTCTCTCTCCTCCTCTTTCTCTCTTCAAATGCAAAACCCTAAGCCACCACCACCACCACGGGCTCCACCACCCCCGCCGCAACCCACCAGCGGACTCCCCACGCCACATCAGGTCCGGCGCCCCCTCCCCCCCCCCCCCCCTCAATTCCGGCCGTGGGCCCCTCAGTCACCAAAAACCCATTTTTCACTAATCGCCCGTTTTGCAAATAAGTCCCTGACCGTATTTCGCCAATAACTCCCAAACGGTGCGCTTTTGGCCAAAGTCCCTCTAGACCAAAGTTGTATAGCACGAAATTCTCTTCAATTTGGCTATATGGAAGTCATGTTTTGGAGTTCGGAGCTGCTCGGAAAACGCGTTCGAAGTCTGCTGTTCAAAAGCTGAAAAATTCGTGTACTTTCGCGAATTATGGCGAATTGGAGCATTTTCGGCAAAAAGACCCTTAGGCGAAAGTTGTCCGGAATGGCGTGTTTAAGCTAGAAAATAGATGGTGTGAAGATTGAAGCTCGTTTGCAAATTCTAGTACCCGAACAGCGAATCCGGGCGTTAGAAAAAAAGTGAGTTTTCTCTGTTTTAAAGATTCTACAGTTTTTGACATATGAAGTAAATAAAAATATGATCTTTATATTATAGAGAGGATAAAAATCCAATTTTTAACTTATAGAAGATATAAAGGTGAGATTTTTATATAATGTAGATATTAAAAATATGATTTTTATATATGTAGTGGCTACGGGCAACGAAATTGACAAAAGGCGAGCACGGCGAAGATTTTCTACATAAGAAGAGTCGAGATGATTGGATTAGCTATCGGTGAGAATTTCTCACTCTTCAATTTCTTTTCTAGTTATATATATATACTAGGATGCAGACGGTGCTTAGTAGCACCCGACACAATCGTCCACAGACCATGGACTTGTTTGTTTGGTTGTGTAGTTGGTTAGATTATTTGGTTTGAATTGAGTTGTTTGGTGAAATGGAATGGATTTGATTGATGTGTGAATGACGTGGGCCTTCACTAGACCGGGGATAAGGCTAGGCCTCGTCCCGTTTCTAGTATCGTGCCGTTATGCCGCCGAAATTTTCTAAAATAAGTTAGAAAAATAAAGATATCATTTTATTTAATAAATGAACTGAATAGAATATTTTCATAGGTTGAATAAAATGTTTTATCGTTAAAAATATAATTTTTAACGTGAATGTGAATAAATAAATATTCTTTTACAAACCGGACGGTTTGTTTATGTACACCTATTTGAAGGACATTGATTGTGACGATAAATTTTACACATCGCCCAACTGCACAAATAAAAATCTGTGTTTGATTGTTTGAAAACCCCACACGGGTATTGGGATAAAATACAGCATACACTAACCCCAATAATTAGTTGTATGTTGATCGATTGATTGACAGGCTGTCATAAGCGTTAGATATCTATATTTGATGCTTATACAGTGTAGTGCACATTGGATGATGGTTGATTATTTATAGTTGCTGTTATATACATGTGTTGTATGGAATCCATATAATTAACTTTATATGGTAATTGATTGAGCCTCGTTCCAATTGGGAAAATAAAGAATATTATAAAATAAAGATTCATGTGTTGACTGTACTCATCCGTTGAGATTAGTCATGTGTTGAACGAAATATTTTAACAATAAAATTTATATCTTTATCATATATAAAATTAGAAACTAACTGGAAAATAGATAAGATGAGTGGTCTCCTGGATGTTGATCTGATGTTGGTTTCGGCCTTCGGGGTTAATATTTAGGAAATCGTTCTCTTACTAATTTACGATTGGAGTCTGATTTGAAATCAAACGATAGATGCCATAATTTTTATAAAATATATTAAATAACAAAAATAGTCACACGTGGACGGTACTCATTCGTTGAGATTAGTCATGTGTTGACAAAAAAAATAGATTCATGTATTGAATAGGATTAATATTCATTTGTTGAATAGAATAACGGAATTATTGAAATATATAAAGCCGTGTTGATTAGAGATGCGCTATTTTGACGCGAACGATATTTATATCGATTATATTCATTTTTATTGAATTGAATTGAATATATAACGAATTCGAATTGAATTGAATATATAACGAATTCGAATAGAATTGAATAGAAAACGAATTCGAACTGAATTGAATATAAAACGAAATTGAATTGAATTGAAATGAATTTTAAAACGAATTTATAAGGAAAAATTCAATTTTGATTTAAATTGGAAATGAAAGTTGAAATGTTTTGAAACGAATTTAAACTATTTATAAAGTTTGTTTTAAATAGTAATCGATGAAATATATATTATATATATAATATAATGGCCTGAATAGAACGAGCCGCGCCGCGGCAGTTCGCGAATTTCGACCATTGACTTCGAACGGACATTACGGGAGATCCGACCGTCGGATTCTCCTAAAACTGGAACCGTTGGGTTCGTATCGAAAAGAGATTTCTAACGAATATTAGAAATTTGAAATCTAACGGTTGGATTTGGAGATACGTCCAAATCAAATTTGGAAAAGGTCGTTGTAAGTGCAGTTCGATGACCGTTGATGGAAATCGACTGTACGGGCCTTGATAAAATTATTAAAAATATTAATAATTTGTGTAAAATCACAAGAAATGATTCGGGAAAAATTGGGATGAAAAACTCCATATTTGAAAAGATAAAAATAGATTTTTATCGAAATGAACTAGTTTTGAACTAAAATTAAACCCGTTTATTTTTAAATAAATAAATTGGATTTGAAATGGGTTTTAAATAGAATTGATTTGTGGGTTTATCGTGAACAGTGTTTTAAATAACACTAGTTCTTTAACCCGATAATAATTAGAATGTGATTTGGGTTTGTCGTGAACTGTGTTTTAAATGACACTAGCTCTTTAACCCAGTAAAAGGAGTTTTAATGAATCTGCAATTAGATTGAAATGGGGAATTGATAATTTAAATTACCAAATTTAGAAATTGAGCGAGAATGGAGTATCACCAGTTTTGCTCCAAAGCGATAGTTAAATCTTTAATTAGATTTGAACGTGAAATGGTAATTAATTTTACTGATAACACCATAGTATTAGATATGGAGTATTACCAGTTTTGCTTCATGGGATGAATAGGTTGGGATTGGGAAATAAAATAAATAATTACTTCGATGTGGTTCGTTAATCCCGACTAGTTTGGAAAACCGTAATTTGGTTTGAAATGACATCCAAAGGAAGATTAAAGGATAAATTTTAAAGAATTTATCTTGGATAAAATTAATGGGAACCTTTCCCTAGGAATGTGAAATTTAGAAACTAGTTGTAGGTTAGCTAAGAAGAATGGTTCCTGGGTATTGATCTGATGTTGGTTTCGGCCTTCGGGGTTAATATTTGGGGGATTGCTCTCTTACTGATTTACGGTTAGTGACTAATGAATTGGAATGAGGCGTATGTTGTGTTTGTGTAACATTTGTTTTTAATATACGCGGGTTGTTCGGAAAGGCCGGGTTTATACCCATTCTGAATAACCGATTCGAAGATATGTCGAAGATGAAGACGGTGGTCGAAGACCGGAAGTCTTCACATCGTTTGGGTGATTACTGATGATCTTGATTGGGCTGTACACCCAAGATGAGGGAATCAGTTGGTGGTCGTCCAGACGTACTTGGAGATCGATGGATATGCGAGGAAAGTGCCTCCGGTTTTGTTCAGACCCAGAACGAACTTGTAAATGGATTGTGTGTCTGACATTGGATTTTATTCTGTGTTGATTGATTTCTGTTAAATATATATCTGTTTGGCGGCGGAGAATTTATTCTCTTGCTTAACGCCCTTCTCTGAGACGTACGAGCTTAGAGGTTATATATCGATAGATATCAATCGCATGGCATGAATTGCCTGTGTGGCACGCTGAGTTGCATGGATCAAGGCTTCTGTTGAAAAGCAAAGTCTTGTGGTTGATGATCAAAGCACGGCCTACGTGGCAGCTTTGTGTATAGCGTGGATTCGCGAGCCTCACACCTCGGTATGAGTCAAAAACGGGATAAGGACTGCAGGGAGAGCACGACGTTTCTTTCTAGCTTTGGTGGTGTCAGTGACTTACCAGCCCTGACATTTATATACTTTTCACCTATGTGGTTGTTGGATGAGGCGCCTCGATTTTAGGTCTGTAAGGACCGGGAAACGTGTGTTCAGGAATTGCCAATCCTCAAACGTAAGAGAGGACCGGCCCTGAAGCATCCAGGGGTTACCCAGAGTGTGTAGTCCCGAGGCATTTGCTAGAGTGTCTCGAAGCGGAGAGGAGCTTTCCCCTTGCCTCGACTCATGACGGAAATCCAATTTCCAATACGTGTATTTCGGCTTTATTTGTAGTGACTAGTATGGCGACATAGTGGTATGGGGCACTTATGCCGTCTATGATTTATATTTATGATTGAAATTGTTTTGACACTATACACTTATTATAGTATCAAATGATTTGTTTTAAACGTACCAAGCATGTTTGGCTATTATAAGGGAAAACCCTATCCTCCGGCTTGCGTTGCATTGTGTGATGGGACCTGGGTCTTATAATAGCTTCATTTTTCGAAAAAGCATTGCGTTGTTTATTCTATGCACTGGTATTCTTGGGAGGAAACCCGTTCCGTGTTATACGGCGTGGTCCCTTGAATTACTCTCTTTTAAAATAAAGCTTTAAATAACTGTTTTAGTTCTCACACCAGTCACATGACTGACCTGGAGTTTATTGTTTTAACCTAAACTCTGGGTGCCCCTATTTTCCACACGGGCAGCTAGTAGTTTTGGTTTTTCAGATTTATATTCACAGGATCCTGATTTACAGCTGGAACAATGCCCGGAAAGCTCTGTATCCGTGTATTACTTTCAGTTGTGTTTTATATTGTTTTCCGCTGCTATGTAATTTATTGTAATCTCTGATAATTATCGAATGTAATTTATTCAATTATACTCTGTATATTCTTGTATCTGATGGAATTGTTGTAATAGCAATGAAATGTTCTTCCGTCTGCGTTCTTTTGTGTGTTGTTCTCAAGGTAATCCGCTCTTTCCTTCACGGGGAAGTTACGGGCTATCACAGTTCGAGCACCTCATCATATCTCGAATCGCCACATAGCCTTCACTTCACAACCAATTCCAAAAACATAGGACCCGTATACTAGTATTGAAGTGTTTATTGATCAGTAGAACACTTACCAATCCCGGTCTCCTTATAACTAATCGTTATATTTAAGGTCAGATTCTATAGTCGATTAACCGATTACAATTCACACCATAGACAATTGTATAGGGAAAACAGCCTCTCTTAATTTTCATAACAAACGAATAAACATCCAAAGCACTATTAAGTCACGAAGCATGATAAACAGTCAAATCACTATCAAGTCACATAGCATGATAAACAGTCAAAGCACGATTAACTACTATAAACGGCTTTTAATCCCTTTCAAATTTAATTAATCTTTTATTAATTAAAACTTCTTTTATCAGTAAAATTCCTTTTACCTAATAAAGCTTCTCTATATAAAAAGACATCATTTACTAATAAAAAACTCATGCTTTATTAATATTCCTTTATATACTTGTGTATATATTTAATCTTATGCATATAAACGATATATGTATGTATTATACGATTTCCGTGTTCCTTTATAGTCATCAATGCTTAAAAATTTAATTATACACATATCCCTACGGTATAAGTATATTCAGAAATCTCAAAAGGTGATTACATACTTACACCTTCAGTATAAGTGTATTCACAATTCTCCCAATATTTTATTTCTTTTAAGATATAATCAAAGAGGTTAAAACAATCGTTAATAAAGAACATCTTCTCTTTGATAAGTTAAAATATCTTCTGCAATATCTTATTCTTGAAAGATTCCTATACTTGTTTCTATCTTTATAATCTTATTATTAAATATCTAAGTATATCCAAAATCATTAAACCGTATATTTCAGTTTAACTATATTCAAGGGTTTAAAAAAAACAAGTGTTGCTATAACATTGTTTATAACAAACCCAAAATACTTCCTTTATCATTATCTTTAAATGTTCTTTTAAATATTCAATTATACTTACTTTACGGATATAATCTGTGAGGGTTAAAGATGAATGTAATTAGCACATTGTCTCGACAAACCCAAAAACCATTACTTTACTTCTCATTATCTTTAAAACATTCCTTAAAGATTTAAATATCGACAAACATTCGATAAGATGAAATACTAGTGATTCCTAAATCAATGATTATAACTTATAATCCAAAATCATTTATAAATCTTACAAAACATACTTAATTCATTTTAAAATATTTATATAAAATAAGTTAAAAACAGATTTCAAATAAAAGCGTTAAAATGTATATATAGCAAAAATAGCTTAAAATTGGTTTTAAGTAAAATAAAATAAAAAGGATTTAAAAGTGTTTTTATTCCAAAACCATCAATAAAAATTCTCAATTCTCGTTACTTCCATGTTATTTCCTAATTTAGTCTAGTTATGCAAAACACATCAAATTGTGAGAAACAGACAAATTCAATATATTATATAAAAATAATATATTCACATTACCACAATTCCATATATAACAACGTTATATATATATAAATATATATAACCACCAAAACAATAAATCATCCAATCATCCAAATATTCAATCACATAGATAAATATGTAAATAACAGTCAATAATATTATATGGTACAATAGCATATCAAAAAATGTGAGTTAATCTCATCTTCCATTCGAAACGGTGATTAGACAAAAATCCAGACTTCTCAGAATGATATTGATCCAATGCGTAGTGTTCGACGATACGAACCCAGCGCAACTGACGGTGTGTCAATCTGACTTCGTACGAACTAGGTACTGTATTTACAAGTTAATACATGATTAAAATACCTTACTTAAATTATTTTATTAAAATGAAACCCACCTCTCTAAAATAACGTGCCCAGTCACCTCCCCCTTCTCCTTCCTTTTCAATTTGAAATCGCACAACCTGCCTCCTCCTGTACAAAAAATTGAGTTTACTTTGACTGTCGGTTTCCAACTTCTCGGCCATCTATTCTTAGAGCCGCCACCACCACTTCATTCTCTATTCAAAACTCCATCCCACCATCACCATTACATCACATTCGCACACCTCCAGTAGATTCCAACTTGATGCTCTCTAACGGGACTTCCACTGTTGCAGTTCAATATGGTCCACCAAACATCACCCTCCCACAGCCAACCCGTTCTCCATGCCATCCTGAATGCCACACACCACTCCCCTCTACCTTAAAGTCCCCACATCGATGACCAGTTCATGCCCTAGCTCGGTCATAGCCTTGTAGGAATATCGAGCTGCCCAGAATTCAAGCGCATCCATTTTGAAACACATTAATGCGAAGTTATCGAACACATGAATGCAATGGAGCCATAGTCATGTGATTCCATCAACAATTGCATATGATTTAATTAGTTGAAAGAATGATGAAGTTGTGGCTTGGAGTTTGCATCTACAGAAGATAAGAATGAGTAACGAAGTAGGTTTAGATTTTTAGAGATATATATAGGCTCGATATATAGGCTTGATATCCTTTTATAATTCAATATTTCGGACTCAAAGAAACTGGTTTCGTCAAGATCCAAGATCGTTTTCTAAAATACTATTTACTTGTGTTATTAAAATAGAGTTAATATTCAATCGATTTCAAAACACATTAATTCTTCGATAATAGATTATTATTATCGTTCACATTCAATTAAGAAAGTTTCGGGGATGTAGGAATTTTATGAAAATCGAATTTGGAGATCTGACCGCTCGAGTATGCAATGAAGAAACTGGGACTTTATTTGGATCCCCCAAGCATTCCAGAACAAATAGTGATGCCCAGTTCATAGGAATCACATGTCAATTTTCAGTGTAATACAAGAATTGAGTAAAATTTCTCATTTGGGTATTAGCATTTTTAACAGCCCTCGTAGTGATAAATTTCTTCATTTGGGATAAGCTTTTAATCTCAATTACTAGGGTCTAGCTAGGATTTTTGGGATATCATTTAAGAGAGGTTTTGAGAGTATGAGTTTTGATTGTTAATGGTCGTAGCAGTTTCGATTGGTTTACAGGAAGTGTTGTTATAACCGATCAATGCTTGTTTGAGAGTTTAGTATATATCGGTTTTTAAAGTTTTTCAAAAAAATAACATGACATTTATATCTCTACACTTACTTTTTTGTTTTATGAAAAGTAACTTTATGATATAATTAGTGAGAACATAACTAGAAAATAATTTATAACTTTTCAAAATATCCCGATTTGATGGATTGAAAATTGACGCTAAAATTACGCTGCATCGATTTTCACTGATTTTATAACCAATGACAGCCGGTTTAAGAAAAATTGCAAGTAAATATTATAATAATACCTGAAATATACTCGTCTAACACTCAAAACCGATATAAATTATTAAATTAAACTGCCAAGCTGGACTTCAACGTATCGTCGGTATATTGTAGGGTTGTAATGGTAACAAAAATTTACCATTACCATACCATTACCAGTCGATCGGTAATTATTTTTGATTGAAATAGGTATACCAGTTAAAACGATATGGTAACGGTGCACTACACCATAATGGCCATTTGGCAACTCTTATTTTTTTCAACTGCCAACACTTATATATGTTGTAGACTAGTGACACTAATATGTGTTGCTGTAGTAAAAATGTGTCACCAAAAATGTGCCAATAATTATTTGTGTTGGTAGGCATGGTCAACTTTTATATTCTAAGGGCAAAAGGGTAAGTTCTCACATATAACCCTAATCGGTGCCTAACGCTTATTCCTCCAAGGCCGCATTATAAACAAATAAAAAAAGAAGTTCGAAGAATTGATCTCAGCGAACAGCTAATCAATTTCAATATCAAAGCCTCTCAAATCCTCTCTCCATGACTTCGAATTGGGGCTTCTAGGAATCATGGTGGCTTCTAGGAATCATGATAATAGGTAAAAAAATCGATTTCACTTTCAGATTTCAATTAAGCCTACATGGCGTATGCTTTAATTCGATAATGGTTCATGTTAGGATTAGAGAAATGGTATGTTCTTCAGCGAAGCTCGGCTGTTCTGCCTAACCCTAATTTCGTCAATCTGATAATTATTAATAACAGTTTCTAGCTTAGTAAAAGATCGCGCTACAAAGAAATGGAATTTGAAGCTGCATGATCTAGAAGAATGGGAACAAATCCTGTTACAGTGGTTGAATCCCTTATATTCATATTAATAACCAACTGCACCAGCATGTGGTCAATTTCTTTGACTAGTATCTTGCAGAATATAATTGTTGTCACATTTGTTTTGTATTTTTTACGGTTAAGTAGTCTTTGGTTTTTGTTGTTGCTTATGCCATTTTTATGTTATACTTATAGGCTGCTGTTGGAATACTTACTCACAACAGCATTTGGGTGTCTAACTAAAAGAGTCCTCGTATGTTTCTTTAGCAAGAGTACCGTGTAGCCATTTAATTGGCTTTTATTGTGATGCTTCTCAATATAAACAAATTTAATATGATCCACCTACTTTGGTTTAAATCGGTTGAATTTAGGTATGAAAAATTGCAAAAGATGGGATGATATACTCAAAGCATACTCTGCAAAATCGTCTCAGTCTTTGAACTCGCCTATGAACTTGGATGCTACTCTTGGTTAGTGAATGTTATGATTTTTTAACATAAAGTATAGCAACTATCATTGTTTCTTTACAAAGCTACATTGTTGTTTTACTACTTTGTGTGTTATGCTAAAGATTTAATGACCCACAAACTCAAAAAGAAATGAAAATGGTTCTATACAAATTTGTGAAAGCACCCAATAGTGATGCATGCATTTTAATCAGCATATGTGATCCAAATCAAACTAAAACATTGAATATGCTGGTTGAAATTGTAAAGATCCACTATTACAGTAGTAGAATCACTTGCTGGGTGTTATAATCCCTTATCTCCAACTGACTAGTGCTTCCTAGTGTACTTGCAATTTTGTTATTTGAAGTATAGCAAAACCATTTTTTGACTGACTTGTACTTACGATAATTTAGAGTCTTTTTTATATACGAAGTTCTTCAATGGATTGCAGCAGATTCCTATTTATGTTAATTCAAAACCACTTTATTTATAAAGTTGTTCTTTAGTTTAGGGGATTTCCACTAAAAAGTTTGCCTTTATTGAAGCACCAATCTCCATAATTTTCTGAACTATTCTCAAGTACCATCAAGGTTTGAATCGTTTGATACATGCGATATTTTGTGAAAATTTCTACAGATCTTAACCAAGAGATCTGCTCAGGATTTTTAAATTAGGAATCTTAGCCCTATACATGCTCCTGTTTTAACAATTATTTACAAGTTATGGATAGCAACAAAGATGATGCGGCAAAGTGCATTAAAATTGGTAAACAAGCTTTTTAGCTGCAGGTGATCGACAAAGTGCATTAAAATTCCACCTGGTTCGAGCTTCATGATTGCAAAATCTATATAAAAATTAAAGCATTTTCTTCCCATCAAATCATTAGCTGTGGTATATTATAGACTATTGAACTGCATTTGTTTTAATATTCATTGGTAAACCTTAGTTTTTTAAGAATATAGGAAACAGTCTATATAATTTAATCAAATACTATTCAAAATTTGGCATCTTGAAACTATTATACTTTTTTGTCATTAAATAACATGGTTTCTTCTACCTTTATTTCTAAAGTTTTTAAAAACATTCCAAGAAAAATTAGCGAGTTGTGAATAAAATAGGCACATTATTTTTGTGAATAATTTTCAACTGATAAACGAAAAATAAAAAGTTAGCATAGGCACCCTACTTGAAAACGAATAATTTTCAAATTAACGAGTTGTGACCTTTGGATTAGACAAAGGAAAAAAATGATAAACGAAAAATAAAAAGTTAGCAGAGGCACCCTACTTGAGAAAGCTGATGTAATCAATAGCAAAATACAAAAAATTATGGTGGACTTAATAGCAAAATATGTTAACATGCTATTTTCTCCTATATTTCCGATTTGCCGAAATCTTTGCCAATATTTTTCGTTCACATGTGTTAGGGAATTGGAGATTTTATAGAAACATGTAATCTCAATACCAAAAAAAATATGTATATAAAGAAATGAAATCAGCATTTTATGCATTATATATTGTAATCGAAATGACTCATTTTATGCAATCTTATGATGCTTCACATTTAAAAGTTGGCTCTTATACAAAGACTGACGTAATAATGATGTATTTGAGCATTCGTTCAGTTAGTAGATAAAAGTTTAAGGCATAACTATGTGTGTGTTATGCCTAAATCTGCAAATTGTTCGTAAATTCAAACATCGTATTTCAAATAGCTTCAGGTTGGAACTTCTTGCATGAATGATTGAATCCATAGTTGGAAAGAGGTCCTGTAACACCCCACGCCCGCTAAGGTCACTCACTAAGGGAATGCCTTAACTTCGGTGGAGTATTTTAAGTGAATATTGAACAGAAAAATTACAACAAGACAGATATAAATAATACTTGAAATCTAAAACATCATTTCATTGCAGCAGAAGATAAACATGTTTGGTTACATATCAAAACCAACTAAAACAAGAGTCAAGTACTAAATATCCATCCTGATAAAACATAAGTACATAATCCCACTACATAACTAATAGCCATAATAGAAAAGATAAGCTGGGCTTTACATCACGGTCCAAGCTCCAAAAGATAGATAAAGAAATCTGATCAAAGCCCACTAGTGCTAGGCCCAACCTGAGGACCTGAGGAAAAAAAAAAGATAAAAACAACGGGGTCAGACATAAGTCTGAGTGAGCCCTATAACTTTAACAACACAATCATTAAAGTAATTAGGGTATGATATAAACTTGGTACGGTGACGACTGGGGATAAATGACTACACTAAGCAGCCAACTAGACATAGGATGAACTAAGATAACGGTAAAGACGCATCTACCCACCCAAGGGTAATTACTACACTGCACCACACCAGTCATTCCTACTTAAAGGTTGATCCCTCCCAAGGATTTAGAAAATTTACCCAGTAGTTTCGTGTACCCCTAGCTGACTACATAGGTGCCGTCTGCCCCTATCTCCACTAGGTGTACCCACTACTCCCAAGCGATCGGCTCCCTACCGAAGATACCCGTGCTGGCCCCACAGTGGGGTGTATCACTCCCCAAAGTGGCAACCCGATACAACCAATGGTGCACGGCTTATACCTACACGATGCAACAACGTCTTACCTACCAGCCCGGGTCCACACACGCATATGAAACCCGTTGGACTTGCGTTGCCACCGCTAACCCGTTTTGGCCTCTTATAGTCAAGCCCAGTACGCGTGTCCCGTCCTCGACATGGGTCGAGCCCAATAAGATACAAATGGGTTACTGGTTGAAATGGGCCCCCACAAGCTACCCACCTAAGCTAGTCACTTTATCTAGTGCATCCCACTTAACCCTTTAATCATGTTTAATTACATGTTTCCACTTGGTTAAGTATTCTAATTGTATTTTCTATTGCCACCCAAGGCAACCCACTAGATTTCCACATGCCACCCAAGGCACTCACTTGATTTCCACATGCCACCCAAGGCACCCACTTAACCCCTCATGCCCCACTACATGCTTATCTGGTTAAGTGTTTCTTAATTGATTAAGAGCGTAACCGTTGTAAAGACCTCTCACATTAGACTATCTTTTATGGCAGCTGGATTTGCCGGTCGGGTCCGGGCAGCCTTACGCCATAACCGAGTCTAACCTCGTGTCTTTACACTTGTCAAGTATTTAGTTTATGCCTAAGACCTCTCACATTGGGCCAATCATTTGTAGCCGCTAGATTTTCCGGTCGGTTCCGGGCAGTCTTATGCTACAAAAGAGTCCAACCTCGTGTCTTAGTCGATTAATTACACCAAATTAATCCCCCCATAATTTGTATTAATTAGCCCTAATTAATTACAAATTTAACGATGTACATAATTGACTCAATTATGTCCATCCACTTTATGGTATGCATAATCATACCAACTTCACACCATTTCATTAACATGAATATTAACCCCATCGTTCCCCACGTAATTCGCTAACATGACATACTTAAAAGGGAAGATTCATCACACATACAATGGGTTCAACTTGCATAACATTAGCATCAACATGGGTTTTAAAGGTGTCAACATGCATATAGCATCAAACCCAACTAGCATATATAACCAACCCAAACTTGCATGAATCACATATGTCATAAAGAGGGTAACTTGCATAAGCTACTTATGTCATTCAAAGGGGTAAACTTGCATATGTATGTATGACATACAAAGGGGTTAACTTGCATATGTATGCATATCATTCAAAGGTGTAAACTTGCACATGTTACTTGCATATAATCAAACACCAAACTTGCATAACATATCATATATGAACTTGCATATAATCATACACCAAACTTGCATAACATATCATATATGAACTTGCATATAATCATATACCAAACTTGCATAACATATCATATATGAACTTGCATATAATCATACACCAAACTTGCATAACTTATCATATATGAACTTGCATATAATCATATACCAAACTTGCATAACATGGTGTCATAATGGATCAATGTTTATCATAGTGATTTGCATAACTAGCATCATGAACTCATAGTATATGACTTGCATAACTTGCATAACATCATGATCACATAGCATATGACTTGCATAACTTGCATAACATCATGAACACATAGCATATGACTTGCATAACATCATGATCACATAGCATATGACTTGCATAACTTGCATAACATCATGATCACATAGCATATGACTTGCATAACTTGCATAACATCATGAACACATAACATATAACTTGCATAACTTGCATAACATCATGAACACATAGCATATAACTTGCATAACATCATGAACACATAGCATATGATAACATAACTTGCATTGATCCACATTCATAGCCATAACCTCATTATATCCTATCATAATCATTTCAACAATTGGTCATTAAGGCTATAGAAACTCACAACTTGTTGATTAGCACTCCTATGAAGAAGATTAAGTTGCTAAAGTTGATTAGAAGTTGATTTGAGAAGCTATCTTCTTCTACAATTTGATGGAAGCTCCTTCAAGTTGCAATTTGACGGCATAACGACGTTGTATCTATTTTTAGTATGAATTAGGGTAGTCTTAGGGTGTATTTATAGAATTAGGATGTAGTTTAGGCCCTTAGATTAACCCTAGATTAGGTTAGAGCCGTCAGATCTCGTCACAAGCCACCAGACACAGCCCAAACTCCTTCAGGCTGCACCCAGGTCACACAGACCGACATGGGGGGTCGACCCCTGGGTCGACCCCTAGGGAGGGGGTCGACACCCATGTCGACCCAAGGGTCGACACCCTCTGCCTGGCGGGAATTTTCCCGCCTCTTCTGAAATGTGAAATCTGAATATTTTAAATCTGTTTGAATTTTCTGAAAACTTCTTCGGGCCTTAACTGGGTCATACGGACTCCGATTTTCGAAAACTCGGACTCTATTTCGCGTATTTTTCCGAGACGAACGCAATGGCATAGCCCGTTTCCCCTAATTCAGATTTTAAAATTTAATTCTGCCCTGTTTTATATTATAGCAAGTTATTCAACATACGGGGTGTTACATTCTCCCCTACTTAAATGATTTCGTCCCCGAAATCTCTAAGTCAAGGAGAACGTATCCTACCATCCAAACAACCATCTACTCAAACCATCAAACACTGGCATCCATTGTCCTTAAAATTTCTAATGCTGTATGAACATATGCAAAGAGTGTGTGTATATGTTCCCTGTCTAATGCAAAATTAGGCGGTCTACTAATTCAGTTGACCTCCTTAATGCAAACCATGATAGTGCCATGCATCCAATATGTATGCGAAAGAACCCTATCGACACATACTATCTCTACATGTGTGCACAATCATACACCAAAATGCATCATCCATATGATAGCACAACCATTATACATCCATTAATATAGCTACCTACACACAATTATATGCAATATGCAATATGAAGTGACTGAGCCGATCTAGTGCCTAAAGTGTGTGTATATGCATCCACGAGCAACCACTAGCAACCACTTGCATCCACACGCATCCATCAATCATAACATGTCTCAAACACATGTTTCAACCATAGGTTTACCCTATCTAAAGGTCAATGGTACTAATGAGAGGACATACTAAAGATAAGATAAGTACTAGACAAACGATAAAGGAGAAGTTAAAAGACATACCTCAAAAAGGAATGGGTATAGTGAACGCATCTTCGCTTCTGTCTCCCAAGTAGCATTGCTCTCATCTTCTCCCCATTGCACTTTGACTAGTCGAACCTCTCTGTTTCTCAACTTCCTAATCTCTGACCCAAGGATGCGGGTAGGAGCTCGTCGAATAGTCGCATCACGCTCTACCTCCACTTCTCTAAGCAAGCTCGGCTCTACCACCTCTGCGGTCTCATGTAGGCACTTCCTCAAATGTGACACATGGAATACGTCATGTACCCCACTAAGTCGCTCGGGTAAATCCCCTCTATATGCCATCCGTCCAATCCTTTCCTTAATAGGAAACGGTCCTACAAATCTTGGAGCTAACTTCCCAACGGACCCAATGCGAACAACATTCCGTAATGGAGATACTTTGACAAAGACCATGTCCCCAACATCAAACTCAAGATCCGTCCTCCTCTTATCCGCGTAAGATTTTTGTCTGTCTTGCGCCGCTTTCATCCTTCTTAGAATTAAATCAATCTTTTCCGAAGTCTCTCTAACCATATCAGGCCCAAGCAAGATCTTATCCGTAGATTCCCACCAACATGTAGGTGATCGACAAGGCCTTCCATAAAGAGCTTCGAAAGGAGCTGTGACGACCGCCCATAACCCCCGCACTAAACAAGAGGAATAATGCGCTGAAAGGCGTGCCAGGCTGCTATGGACGATCATCATAGTAAGTGAACACATCGAAACCTGTCGTAGAACTCACAGCGCAAGGATGAAATATAATAGAATATATACAACAGGTAATAGTAATGAGGTATCATATAGCAAACTTTTGAAACTTTCTCAACATCCAGAAAGATTATCCAACTTGTATCAAAGTTTGTACATAAGGCCTCACTACAACCCTCAAGCAACTCAAACAGCGGAAACAGAAATACTAGATAGTAATAAAACTGGTACACCAGCCTCCTGCTCGTCATCGCTCAGCTTCCTCGTCTCACTAAGCTCCATTACCTGTAACCTGCTACTCAGCCTGCCCATCCACAACCGGATGAACAGCCCAATGTAATAAGAGGAAACATAAAACCTTGAGTCAGACAATAGTCTTAGTGAGCGATAAAACAGCTAACAAACTTCAACAAGAAAGTATATGAGAATGGGTAAATGAACAACTTATCTACCCACAACACCAGAGAAGAACTCAACCCTATCTTCCCCACATCGGACAGTGATAGCCTTTACACCAAGCATTTCAACCATTAATCCATAGAAACCAGAACAACCATTCAATCATAGAGAACACACATCACATCCAGATTATATAAGTCTCACACAGACAACCCTAATCGAGTTTAACATCCCTCAAGTACTCTCGCCAGAGGCCTAGACCAATATCACTTAAGCACTCAAAGGACATCTCCCTCGACTTTGGATAATCTATGTGAGATAGTACAAACAGAACAACCAATCATCCATGACTGACTCTGGCTATCACCACCAATCCTGCTTCGAAACCATCATTATCATATGACGGCCAACCTTGCCATATGTCAAGGGCTAATGGTAACCCCAGTTTTAGCATGAACTCCATATGCCCAACCTTGGCAATGTCCAACCTTGACACTAGGCCTTTCCCCAACCAGAAAGACCCAGGGTACTCGACCAACAACCGGACTTTTGGGCCTTTCAACGATACCCATCGTACCCCTGCTTTGAGCCTGCTAGAACTTACGACAACGATGACTTCTCGGCCTTCGCATCTCTAATCGTCCAACCTTGACGATGTTTCATAGCTCAAGCAACCTTCTCGAGCAGCCATTATCCACCAACTCACGACCTTTGAGTTGTCACCACATTCGTTGTTCCACCTTGATCAACGAACACATTCATCACTTCGAACCTTCCTTCTTGAACCACTTCGAAGTCACGTCATCACCGAATCAAAACACAGCGTTTAGAAGCGCTGCTGAAAGCCCTTCATTTTGACCGACCAGGGTAGGACCGACCTGACCAGCTCCAGGACCGACCCGCCTCCTTGCAGCTTTGGACCGACCCGCCTCCTTGGGACCGACCAGCTTTGGACCGACCCCATCAAGACCGACCAGGATATGCTTCCATCTGACCGACCAGGATTTGCATCCATCTGACCGACCAGCTCCTTCAGACCGACCAGGTGAAACCGACCAGCTCCTCCAGATCGACCAGCTTCTCTAGAGCGACCAGCTTCTCCAGAGCGACCAGGCTGAAACCGACCAGCTGCTCCAGAGCGACCGAACTAAAACCGACCAGAATCTTCTCTGCTCCTCCAAAACCGACCAGAATCACTTCTGCTCCTCCAGAACCGACCAGAAACCTGCACAGCTCCTTTTCGACTTCCATTTCGACCAAAACTTCGCCAAACGACGAATCCGATGAAACCGGCTTATCCGATTCATCCAAACGCAACCACGAACATGTTATGCAACCAACAATATCATCAATCTAACAATTTCCATCAAAACACATAAATTTCCCAAAAACATGATAAATGAACATATGAACACAAATATAGATCTAACTTGCATAAACTCATGAAATAACATGAAACTTACCATTTAAATTATCTAGATCAGATCCTAGAATGGTTCATATGTAAAATAAATTTGGCATGGGGTAGATCTAAGGAAAGTAACATGGAAATGATGAAATTAACATCCTAAAACCCATATACTTGCATGAATCCGAATGAGAGATGTAAATCACTCACCAATTCTTCAAATCAATGCAAAAACAATGAAAACGCAATCCGGACAGCGAACACTTCGAATCAAACTCTTCAATCCGATGAATTCGCCCTTGAGACGATGTAGATCTAGCCTCTTATGGTGTAGATCTTCGATTTCCCTCCTTGGATTTTGGAATTTTAATGGTGGAAAGATGTTAGAGGAAGAAGGAGATCAAAGCCTCCCCATAAGAGAATGGAAAATGCCAACCTTTCTCCATACCCCTTACCCCCTATTTATAGTCTCCACCCACCCTCTAATGGGCCTTCTCCAAATCATCCCATTAGCCTTCCAAAACCTGAACAGCCAACTGAAAAACCTTAAAACAGCGATTTCTCTCAAACCGCTGAACCAAATCCTTAATGTAACCACTCTACGGAAAGGCAATCATCAATTCCTTTCCAATGGCACAGGTCTCATCCCCTGATTCGACCTGAGTCAAAAGTTATGCCCTGTACAAGACTGACAGGGGCAAAATGGTCACAAACAAAATTGGTAAAATTTATGGACATGTCTCACATCCCCATAAGCAACATACCAAAAGATGAGAATGATCCAACCCTCAGGGAATAAAATAAAAATATTTTACGATCTTCCGATACGTAAAATGCGGGCTGTTACATTCTCCCCCCCTTAAGAATTTCGCCCCCGAAATTCCAAGCAAACACAAGCAACCACAACAATTCCGCATGCCTATCATTCATGAGAAGTCAATCCTATCATCCAAACTAGCAACCATCAAGCCATACATCCATAGCCTTATCCTAGCACGCGGAATTCTATCAAACAACAACAAGATACTACGATATAACGATGATACAATCAAAGGGTCCTACCGATGAAAAGTTCTGGATGAGTCGCCTTCATGCTCTCTTCCGTCTCCCATGTACAATCATCGCCATCTTCACTCCATTGTACCTTGACTAGCTTAACCGTCTTCCTCCTAAGCTGTTTCATGTCATTCCCCACAACACGAAGTGGCTTGCGAGGTTTCGCAACTACGGTCTCTACTTCTAAGTCTTCATACTGTTCTGGAGATACCACCGTATTCGAGTCGTGCAAAAACTTCCGTAGAAACGACACATGGAAAACATTATGCATACTCGACATCTTCTCGGGTAACTCCAACCTATATGCGAGCTTTCCTATTCGCTCGACAATCGGAAATGGTCCAACAAACCTAGGAGCCAACTTCCCTTTGCTTCCGAATCGAACCATATGTTTCAACGGTGAAATCTTCACGAAAACCATATCGCCTTCGTCGAATTCCAAATCCTTACGACGCTTATCGGCGTAACTTTTCTGACGATCTTGGGCTGCCTTCATTCGTTGTCGAACAATCTCGATACAATCCGAGGTTTCTCTAATCATTTCAGGCCCAAGTACCAACTTATCTCCAGTTTCTAACCAACAAGCTGGAGAATTGCACGGCCTTCCATACAACGCCTCGTATGGTGCCATCCCAATACTCGACTGGTAGCTATTATTATATGCAAACTCAACTAGATGTAGATGGTCCTCCCATGATCCTCCGAAGTCTAACACACAAGCCCTCAGGAGATCTTCTAAAACTCGGTTGACTCTCTCGGTCTGACCATCAGTTTGGGGATGATATGTCGTACTTAAGCACAATTCGGTTCCCAAAGCTTCTTGCAAACTTTTCCAAAATCCACTCGTGAACAATGAATCCCGGTCGCTTACTATACTCTTTGGGACACCATGGAATCGAACTATCCATTTCACATAAAGCTCAGCCAATTTTGACGCTGTCCTAGTCGTCTTGACAGGAATAAATCTCGCACTTTTGGTCAAACGATCCACAATGACCCAAATCCCTTCATTCCCTGCCCTAGTTCTAGGTAGTCCATCGATAAAATCCATCGATATCTGCTCCCACTTCCACGTAGGAACCTCTAATGGCTGAAGTAAACCACTCGGCTTCTTCTGTTCAGCTTTCACTAACTGACAGTTCATACACTTTGAAATGAATTTTCCAATATCTCTTTTCATCCCTTCCCAGTAGTAGACTCGCTTCATGTCCTGATACATTTTATTACCACCGGGATGAATCGTTAGCTTCGAGTGATGACATTCTCTCAGAACCTCATCCCTCAATCCGTCGACATCAGGAACAACTAATCGTCCTTGCTTTCGAAGCCAGCCTTCTCGGTCGACCTCGAACTCCTTATCCTCTGGTTTCAGTTTCTGAATGGACTCGACAAGCTTCGCATCTTTCTTTTGGCCCTCGCCAATCCTTTCGATAAGAGTAGGCCTTATCGACAAGCTTGCCAATATTTCAGGTTCCAACTCACACCTTGGCCTGAAATCGAACCTTGCCAAATACTCGAGGCCCTTCCATTCCGAAAACATCGCTCCCAAACTTGCGTGTCTTCGACTCAATGCATCTGCAACTGCATTGCCCTTGCCAGGAGTATAGGCTATTCCAAAATCATACGATGCCAGAAACTCTAACCACCGTTGCTGCCGAAGATTCAAATCCTTTTGGGAGAAAAGATACTTCAACGACTTGTGATCCGTAAAAAACTCGAATCGTACTCCCAACAGGTAATGTCTCCACATCTTCAGAGCAAACACAATCGATGCCAACTCCAAATCATGAGTTGGATAGTTTCTCTCATGTGGCTTTAGCTGTCGACTTGCGTAAGCCACTACTTTATCCTTCTGCATTAGCACTGCTCCAAGTCCAGTACCACATGCATCAATATATACCACCATCTCTTCATTCCCACTTGGAATGGTCAACACAGGTGCACTCGTCAATCTCTCCTTCAAGATTTCGAACGCTTGTTCACACTTCGCATCCCATGCGAACACTTGGTTCTTCTTCGTCAATCCTGTTAATGGTGCAGCCATCTTAGAGAAATCCTTGATAAACCTTCGGTAATAACCAACCAATCCAAGGAAACTCCGAACATCCGTCGCATTCTTAGGTCTATCCCAGTCCTGGATTGCTGCAACTTTAGCGGGGTCAACCGCTATACCTTTTCCAGAAACAACATGACCTAAGAACCTCACTTCATCCTTCCAGAAGTGACACTTTGAGAACTTAGCCTTAAGCTGATGCTTTCGCAAGATCTCTAACACAACTCTCAATTGCGTCTTATGTTCTTCCACATTTCTGGAGTAAACCAGTATATCATCCACGAACACAAGCACGAACTTATTCAACTGATCTCTGAACACTCTATTCATAAGATCCACAAAATACGCTGGCGCGTTAGTCAATCCGAATGGCATCACCAACCACTCGAAGAACCCGGATGGTGTCCTAAAAGCAGTCTTTGGTACACTATCCTTAGCCACTCTCAACTGGTGAAATCCCGTTGCCAGATCCATCTGAGAAAACACTTTGGCTTCGTGAAGCTGATCGAACAAGTCATCAATCCTTGGCAACGGATACTTGTTCTTCTTAGTCACCTTGTTCAGCTCACGATAGTCCACACACAACCTTAACGAGCCATCTGTTTTAGTTGCAAACACGACTGGTGCACCCCACTCGGAAACACTCCTCCGAATGAAACCTTTTCCCAAAAGGTATCTAACTTGCACCTCCAACTCTCGCTGTTCCTTAGGCGCCATCCGCCTAAGTGGCATAACAATTGGTCTCGCACCCTCGACCAAATCGATCCTAAACTCGATCTCGCGATGCGGCGGCAACCCTTTGACCTCGTCAAAGACATCTACATACTCATTAGCGATCAGCACTGATGATAGGTCTTCCTATGGAATCCCAAGCGAATATAGATAACTCACGAAGACCCCGTCTTCGCGCTTACATCTAATCAACACCTTTCGCCCTTCCACATCCCCGACCCTCACCTCTAGCTTCTCGCAATTCACCCTTGCCGCATACTTCTTGAGCCAATCCATGCCCAAGATGATCCCATACCCAGCGAAGTTAAGAACAAAGCAATCACACATAAAAGAGCAACCATGACTCGATAATACTAGACCACGGCAAATCATGCACAAACTGGACGAACCCCCAACTGGATTAGTCACGATCAATGGTCTATCACAAATCTCGGGTTCCAAACCCAAGCGACACACAAGCTCATTGCAGATGAATGAATGTGATGCTCCAGTATCAAACAAAACTCGAACTGAAACACCGTTAACGGAAAAAGTACCTTGCACCACAACACCCTTTCCCTTCTCCTCTGCAGTAGGAGCTCTTGAAGAAGATGGCACGGCTTCCAAAGCATATGCCTTCACAATCTGCTTGCCCTTAGCTGATTCTGGACAATCTTTCTTCTCATGCCCAGGCTTTCCACACTTGAAGCACTTCTTCTCAGCTTTGGGATTCTTGCACTCATTTGAATAATGACCCTTCTATTGGCAGTTAAAGCAAAGCACCTCACTCTTGGGTTTCTTTTGGCCATCCTTTCCTTTCTGTTGTTGCTGCTTCCTCTTTTTATTATTACCACCCTGCTGTGGTTTCTGAACCTCCTTGGTTGCAGCAACAACATTTGCTTCCTTGGGAAACAAGCTCTCATGACGAATAACCTTTTCCACAATCTTTTCAAATGAATCATCAAGATGGTCCACAAGCGGCTTTCCAATATGAGCATCCAAACCCAAGACAAACTTCTCGTTCTTATGATAGGGTGTATCAATGTATGAACGAGCATATCTAGACAAAGCCTCAAAATCAGAAATATAGTCAAGAACTGATCTTCCATTCTGCTTCAACTCTACGAACTTCTTGAAGAGAACTGACTTTTGAGCAGTGGAGATAAACTTTGCTTCAAACTTAGCTTGGAATTGCTCCCATGAAATCTCCTCTTCCGGAGTCTCGAGTATAACAGAATTCCACCATTCCATGGCCCTGCTCTGCAGCTGCCTTGATGCAAGCTTTCTCTTCATTGCATCCTCAATACCCAAGTCTCCAAAGATTCGAACACATGAATCCATCCACCTCTGAACCTCTTCAGCTGGTTCAGTTCCCTTGAATGGTTTCCCTCCTAGAGATGTAAAGTCCTTGCACATCTTTGCAAAATCTACTCTAGGAACTCGCACACCTACATCTACCGTAGCCGCCACTGGAGCGGGTACTCTTCGCATAATTGCTTCTGCCATGGCTTCAAACATGGCCGGGTAATCTGGCTCACCACCATTTCCCCCTCCAGTATTAGCTCTCCTAGCAGCGTGCCTTGATGGTCGTCTACTCATTCTAAATCTGAAATTTAGAATAGTTAGCCACTTCCAAGAAAAACTGCTAAAGAGATACAACCGCTACTACTATATATAGTAATATATATAGTAAACATCCAACTGAAATCAACAAATACGTCTCTCATACGTAATTACGTCTTCGAACTTTGGCCAAAATCGTTGACCAGAGCTCTGATACCAAATGTGACGACCGCCCATAACCCCCGCACTAAACAAGAGGAATAATGCGCTGAAAGGCGTGCCAGGCTGCTATGGACGATCATCATAGTAAGTGAACACATCGAAACCTGTCGTAGAACTCACAGCGCAAGGATGAAATATAATAGAATATATACAACAGGTAATAGTAATGAGGTATCATATAGCAAACTTTTGAAACTTTCTCAACATCCAGAAAGATTATCCAACTTGTATCAAAGTTTGTACATAAGGCCTCACTACAACCCTCAAGCAACTCAAACAGCGGAAACAGAAATACTAGATAGTAATAAAACTGGTACGCCAGCCTCCTGCTCGTCATCGCTCAGCTTCCTCGTCTCACTAAGCTCCATTACCTGTAACCTGCTACTCAGCCTGCCCATCCACAACCAGATGAACAGCCCAAGGTAATAAGAGGAAACATAAAACCTTGAGTCAGACAATAGTCTTAGTGAGCGATAAAACAGCTAACAAACTTCAACAAGAAAGTATATGAGAATGGGTAAATGAACAACTTATCTACCCACAACACCAGAGAAGAACTCAACCCTATCTTCCCCACATCGGACAGTGATAGCCTTTACACCAAGCATTTCAACCATTAATCCATAGAAACCAGAACAACCATTCAATCATAGAGAACACACATCACATCCAGATTATATAAGTCTCACACAGACAACCCTAATCGAGTTTAACATCCCTCAAGTACTCTCGCTAGAGGCCTAGACCAATATCACTTAAGCACTCAAAGGACATCTCCCTCGACTTTGGATAATCTATGTGAGATAGTACAAACAGAACAACCAATCATCCATGACTGACTCTGGCTATCACCACCAATCCTGCTTCGAAACCATCATTATCGTATGACGGCCAACCTTGCCATATGTCAAGGGCTAATGGTAACCCCAGTTCTAGCATGAACTCCATATGCCCAACCTTGGCAATGTCCAACCTTGACACTAGGCCTTTCCCCAACCAGAAAGACCCAGGGTACTCGACCAACAACCGGTCTTTTGGGCCTTTCAACGATACCCATCGTACCCCTGCTTTGAGCCTGCTAGAACTTACGACAACGATGACTTCTCGGCCTTCGCATCTCTAATCGTCCAACCTTGACGATGTTTCATAGCTCAAGCAACCTTCTCGAGCAGCCATTATCCACCAACTCACGACCTTTGAGTTGTCACCACATTCGTTGTTCCACCTTGATCAACGAACACATTCATCACTTTGAACCTTCCTTCTTGAACCACTTCGAAGTCACGTCATCACCGAACCAAAACACAGCGTTTAGAAGCGCTGCTGAAAGCCCTTCATTTTGACCGACCAGGGTAGGACCGACCCGACCAGCTCCAGGACCGACCCACCTCCTTGCAGCTTTGGACCGACCCGCCTCCTTGGGACCGACCAGCTTTGGACCGACCCCATCAAGACCGACCAGGATATGCTTCCATCTGACCGACCAGGATTTGCATCCATCTGACCGACCAGCTCCTTCAGACCGACCAGGTGAAACCGACCAGCTCCTCCAGATCGACCAGCTTCTCTAGAGCGACCAGCTTCTCCAGAGCGACCAGGCTGAAACCGACCAGCTGCTCCAGAGCGACCGAACTAAAACCGACCAGAATCTTCTCTGCTCCTCCAAAACCGACCAGAATCACTTCTGCTCCTCCAGAACCGACCAGAAACCTGCACAGCTCCTTTTCGACTTCCATTTCGACCAAAACTTCGCCAAACGACGAATCCGATGAAACCGGCTTATCCGATTCATCCAAATGCAACCACGAACATGTTATGCAACCAACAATATCATCAATCTAACAATTTTCATCAAAACACATAAATTTCCCAAAAACATGATAAATGAACATATGAACACAAATATAGATCTAACTTGCATAAACTCATGAAATAACATGAAACTTACCATTTAAATTATCTAGATCAGATCCTAGAATGGTTCATATGTAAAATAAATTTGGCATGGGGGTAGATCTAAGGAAAGTAACATGGAAATGATGAAATTAACATCCTAAAACCCATATACTTGCATGAATCCGAATGAGAGATGTAAATCACTCACCAATTCTTCAAATCGATGCAAAAACAATGAAAACGCAATCCGGACAGCGAACACTTCGAATCAAACTCTTCAATCCGATGAATTCGCCCTTGAGACGATGTAGATCTAGCCTCTTATGGTGTAGATCTTCGATTTCCCTCCTTGGATTTTGGAATTTTAATGGTGGAAAGATGTTAGAGGAAGAAGGAGATCAAAGCCTCCCCATAAGAGAATGGAAAATGCCAACCTTTCTCCATACCCCTTACCCCCTATTTATAGTCTCCACCCACCCTCTAATGGGCCTTCTCCAAATCAGCCCATTAGCCTTCCAAAACCTGAACAACCAATTGAAAAACCTTAAAACAACGATTTCTCTCAAACCGCTGAACCAAATCCTTAATGTAACCACTCTACGGAAAGACAATCATCAATTCCTTTCCAATGGCACAGGTCTCATCCCTTGATTCGACTTAAGTCAAAAGTTATGCCCTGTACAAGACTGAC
This sequence comes from Allium sativum, assembly GCA_030737875.1. Lineage (NCBI taxonomy): Eukaryota > Viridiplantae > Streptophyta > Magnoliopsida > Asparagales > Amaryllidaceae > Allium > Allium sativum. The sequence continues at coordinate 225,893,563 of CM060909.1, read as the reverse complement.
AGGGGCAAAATGGTCACAAACAAAATTGGTAAAATTTATGGACATGTCTCACATCCCCATAAGCAACATACCAAAAGATGAGAATGATCCAACCCTCAGGGAATAAAATAAAAATATTTTACGATCTTCCGATACGTAAAATGCGGGCTGTTACAGGAGCCATACCAATACTGGACTGAAAGCTGTTATTATACGCGAACTCCACCAATGGAAGATGCTCTTCCCATGTACCTCCAAAATCTAAGATACAAAGCCTCAAAAGGTCTTCTAGAACACGATTCACCCTCTCGGTCTGGCCGTCCGTCTGAGGATGATATGCGGTGTTCAGACACAACTGAGTCCCTACCGCCTCTTGCAAACTTTTCCAAAACTCGCTAGTGAAGATAGGATCTCGATCGCTCACTATGCTCGAAGGTACACCATGCAACCGAACTATCTCTCGAAGGTAAACTGAAGCTAGCCATGGAGCAGTCCTCTTGCTCTTCACGGGTATGAAATGGGCGCTCTTAGTAAGTCTGTCTACCACAACCCAAATTCCCGTATTACCCTTCCTCGATCTCGGTAACCCATCAATAAAATCCATCGAGACGCTATCCCACTTCCATTGCGGAACTTCCAATGGGTGAAGCAACCCACCAGGTTTCTTTTGCTCCGCTTTCACTTGTTGGCACACCAAGCATCTAGCGACATACTCGGCCACATCTTTCTTCATACCGGCCCAAAAGAAAACTCGCTTCATGTCTTGGTACATCTTGTCCCCACCGGGATGAATGGTCATCCTAGAACGGTGTGCATCATCAAGAATAGCCTTCCTCAAACCCTCGTCTTGCGGTACGCAAAGTCTACCGTCTCTACGCAAGCACCCCCTATCGTCTAGGGTGTACCTACTCAAATGGCTAGACGACTCCCCCCTTATGAGCTTCCCTACTAACTCAACCAACTGAGGGTCATCCCGCTGTGCCTCGCCAATCCGTCCCAAAAGAGTAGGTCTAACCTCTAAGGATGCTAGCAAACCGGGTACAAAGTCAACGGAAGGTCTGAAATCAAACATCGAGATAAATTCCAAGCTTCGTCGTTCCACGAACAATGGACTCAAGGACAACCTTTTTCTACTCAAGGCGTCCGCCACCACGTTACCCTTGCTAGGGGTATACGCTATCTCGAAATCATAGGATGCTAAGAACTCCATCCACCTTTGCTGTCTCAAGTTCAAATCCTTCTGAGAAAACAAGTACTTCAATGATTTGTGGTCAGTGAACAATTCGAATCTCTCGCCAAGAAGATAATGGCGCCAAGACTTAAGCGCAAAAACAATAGCGGCCAACTCTAGATCATGGGTAGGGTAATTTTCTCATGCTTTCTCAATTGCCTTCCCCCATAGGCTATTACCCTTCCTTCTTGCATTAAGACTGCGCCCAGTCCTGTCCCACAAGCATCGGTATAAACAACAAATGGCTTACTCCCATCTGGCAACACTAAGACTGGAGCTGTGGTTAAAGCTCTCTTTAACCGTCGGAACGCATCATCACAATCTACGTCCCATGCGAAGACCAGATTCTTCTTTGTCAAGCGAGTTAATGGGGCTGATATCTTCGCGAAGTCCTTGATAAACTTCCTATAGTAGCCAGCCAACCCCAAGAAACTCCTCACCTCGGTAGCATTCTTCGGAACCTTCCAATCTTGGATGGATACTACCTTCGCGGGATCCACAGCTATCCCTTTCTTGGAGACCACGTGCCCTAAGAACCGCACTTCCTTCCTCCAAAAGTGACATTTAGAGAATTTAGCCTTAAGGCTATGTGCTCGAAGAGTCTCCAGCACTTCCCTAAGATGTAGGGCATGCTCTTCTTCACTCTTAGAAAATACTAAGATGTCATCCACAAAGACCACCACGAACTTATTAAGGTACTCCCTGAACACCCTACTCATCAAATCAACAAAGTATGCAGGGGCGTTCATCAAACCAAATGGCATCACCAGCCACTCATAGAAACCATCCGGAGTCCTAAGGCAGTCTTGTCTATGCTATCCTTAGCCACTCTCAACTGATGAAACCCCGTGGCCAAGTCCAACTGCGAAAACACTGAGGCGCCAACCAACTGATCAAAGAGACCATCAATCCTCGGCAATGGGTGTCTATTCTTCTTTGTGAGCTTGTTGAGTTCTCTATAGTCTACACAAAGTCTGAGGGACCCATCCGCCTTCGTGGCAAAAACTACTGGAGCACCCCACTCCGATATACTTCGTCTTATGAACCCCTTCTCAAGCAACTCCCCTACTTGCTTATGGAGTTCCCTCCTCTCACGAGGAGCCATGTGGCGCACTGGCAAAGATACTGGTTTAGCATTGTCTACCAGATATATTCGGAAGTCAATCTCCCGCCTCGGAGGTAAACCCTTCACCTCCTCAACCACATCCGAGTATTCCCGGACCACTCTAACAGATCGCAAACTCTCGACCGAAGCGTCAAGCGATTCAAGATAACTTAGCATAACAGAATCCATGGGATTACAAGAGATCTCGAGAGTGTTACCCAAGCGGGTCATGAGCCTAACAACTCTCCTTTCACAATCAAGAACGGCACCATTACTGGATAACCAGTCCATGCCCAAAATCAACCCATAGCCCGTGAAGCCCAAAACAAAAGCATCACATCTAAACTCAACGATAAGTATAGAAATCTTCAAACCCAAACATATCATGGAAAAATAAGTGGAGCCCCCAATTGGGTTTGAAACAACCAAGGGATCATCTACTAGACTGGTGTCTAAGTGCAGTGACTCAACTAATGATGATGAGATAAACGAATGCGATGCGCCAGAGTCAAACAAAGTACGGACAGGATGATCAAACAGAAAAACCAGACTTTCAACGGAAATAGTTCTACCTCTTTCCTGAATCGGTGGAACCGCGAGAGCCTGAACTTGCCCCGTTGCCTGACCTGGTGCCACAAGAGCTTGCACCTGTCCTCCTGAGGTAGATCCCGTCCTTTGCCCCTTCTTAGGGCAGTCCTTCACTAGATGCCCTGCTTCGCCACAGTGGAAGCAGCCCGTCTTCTTCTTCTTCCGACAATCTTTGCTTAAGTGGCCTGGTGTCCCACAATTGAAGCACTTCTTCTTTCCCTTGCCACCGTTGCCTTTCCCACCCTTGTTTTGCTGTTGTTGTTGAGGTCTCTTCTGATCTCCTTTCTTCTCGGGTGCCTTATTAGCATTGGGACCCTTCTCTTCCTCATGCATGAGTGCCATGTCTACTAGCTTCTCAAAGGTGGCCCCCATAGGGATGTGAGTCATAGCCAATCCATGCATCGGTTCATTCAAGCCCTTAACGAACCTCAAAGCCTTCTTCTCCGGTGTATTCACCATGTCTATGCCAAACCTTGCCAATTGATTAAACTTGTTGACATATTCCTTCACTGACAGGTTTCCTTGCTTTAGAGTCAAGACCCTTTCCATATACAAGTTTTCCTCCGCCCTTGAGAGAAACTTTGCCACAAACCTTTGCCTGAAATCCGCCCAAGAGTCAACAGGGCGCTCTCCATTAGTGACCTCCCACCAGAATGAGGCCTCTCCCTTCATTAACCAAGCAGCTAACTTGACTTTCTTTCCTTCTTCCATCTCAAAGATATCTATCAACTCTTCCACCTCCTTAAGCCAATCTCTAGCTTCCACAAAAGTTACTGATCCTTGAAAAGGTTTCCCTCCCATAGCCTTAAATTCCTTGCAAGTCTTAGCAAATGTATCCGTGTGAGGAGGAGGAGGAGGGGGAGGAGGAAGATCGGGTGCTACTGTTGGTGGAGGGACACTTGCTGGACCCGCAGTGGCGGCCCTAGCCTCCATCAATCTCCTATACCATACTGGTATCGTCACACCCTCCGGAAAGTTAAGATCTTCAGCCATGCTGAAACGAAAAAGGAAAGATTTAAAACGGAGAATTCGAAGGATAACGATATGGCTATTGGGGATTATGCTTTTCTTTCAAAAACTTTTCTCTTAAAAGACATGTTTTTGAAAATACTTCTTCCAAAAATGTTTTTAGAAAAATAGTTTTCTAAAAATTTTATCTGTTCCGGTAACCTGGCTCTGATACCACGTGTAACACCCCACGCCCGCTAAGGTCACTCACTAAGGGAATGCCTTAACTTCGGTGGAGTATTTTAAGTGAATATTGAACAGAAAAATTACAACAAGACAGATATAAATAATACTTGAAATCTAAAACATCATTTCATTGCAGCAGAAGATAAACATGTTTGGTTACATATCAAAACCAACTAAAACAAGAGTCAAGTACTAAATATCCATCCTGATAAAACATAAGTACATAATCCCACTACATAACTAATAGCCATAATAGAAAAGATAAGCTGGGCTTTACATCACGGTCCAAGCTCCAAAAGATAGATAAAGAAATCTGATCAAAGCCCACTAGTGCTAGGCCCAACCTGAGGACCTGAGAGGAAAAAAAAGATAAAAACAACGGGGTCAGACATAAGTCTGAGTGAGCCCTATAACTTTAACAACACAATCATTAAAGTAATTAGGGTATGATATAAACTTGGTACGGTGACGACTGGGGATAAATGACTACACTAAGCAGCCAACTAGACATAGGATGAACTAAGATAACGGTAAAGACGCATCTACCCACCCAAGTGTAATTACTACACTGCACCACACCAGTCATTCCTACTTAAAGGTTGATCCCTCCCAAGGACTTAGAAAATTTACCCAGTAGTTTCGTGTACCCCTAGCTGACTACATAGGTGCCGTCTGCCCCTATCTCCACTAGGTGTACCCACTACTCCCAAGCGATCGGCTCCCTACCGTAGATACCCGTGCTGGCCCCACAGTGGGGTGTATCACTCCCCAAAGTGGCAACCCGATACAACCAATGGTGCACGGCTTATACCTACACGATGCAACAACGTCTTACCTACCAGCCCGGGTCCACACACGCATATGAAACCCGTTGGACTTGCGTTGCCACCGCTAACCCGTTTTGGCCTCTTATAGTCAAGCCCAGTACGCGTGTCCCGTCCTCGACATGGGTCGAGCCCAATAAGATACAAATGGGTTACTGGTTGAAATGGGCCCCCACAAGCTACCCACCTAAGCTTGTCACTTTATCTAGTGCATCCCACTTAACCCTTTAATCATGTTTAACTACATGTTTCCACTTGGTTAAGTATTCTAATCGTATTTTCTATTGCCACCCAAGGCAACCCACTAGATTTCCACATGCCACCCAAGGCACTCACTTGATTTCCACATGCCACCCAAGGCACCCACTTAACCCCTCATGCCCCACTACATGCTTATCTGGTTTCGTGTTTCTTAATTGATTAAGAGCGTAACCGTTGTAAAGACCTCTCACATTAGACTATCTTTTATGGCAGCTGGATTTGCCGGTCGGGTCCGGGCAGCCTTACGCCATAACCGAGTCTAACCTCGTGTCTTTACACTTGTCACGTATTTAGTTTATGCCTAAGACCTCTCACATTGGGCCAATCATTTGTAGCCGCTGGATTTGCCGGTCGGTTCCGGGCAGTCTTATGCTACAAAAGGGTCCAACCTCGTGTCTTAGTCGATTAATTACACCTAATTAATCCCCCCATAATTTGTATTAATTAGCCCTAATTAATTACAAATTTAACGATGTACATAATTGACTCAATTATGTCCATCCACTTTATGGTATGCATAATCATACCAACTTCACACCATTTCATTAACATGAATATTAACCCCATCGTTCCCCACGTAATTCGCTAACATGACGTACTTAAAAGGGAAGATTCATCACACATACAATGGGTTCAACTTGCATAACATTAGCATCAACATGAGTTTTAAAGGTGTCAACATGCATATAGCATCAAACCCAACTAGCATAAATAACCAACCCAAACTTGCATGAATCACATATGTCATAAAGAGGGTAACTTGCATAAGCTACTTATGTCATTCAAAGGGGTAAACTTGCATATGTATGTATGACATACAAAGGGGTTAACTTGCATATGTATGCATATCATCCAAAGGTGTAAACTTGCACATGTTACTTGCATATAATCAAACACCAAACTTGCATAACATGTCATATATGAACTTGCATATAATCAAACACCAAACTTGCATAACATATCATATATGAACTTGCATATAATCATACACCAAACTTGCATAACATATCATATATGAACTTGCATATAATCATATACCAAACTTGCATAACATATCATATATGAACTTGCATATAATCATACACCAAACTTGCATAACTTATCATATATGAACTTGCATATAATCATATACCAAACTTGCATAACATGGTGTCATAATGGATCAATGTTTATCATAGTGATTTGCATAACTAGCATCATGAACTCATAGCATATGACTTGCATAACTTGCATAACATCATGATCACATAGCATATGACTTGCATAACTTGCATAACATCATGAACACATAGCATATGACTTGCATAACATCATGATCACATAGCATATGACTTGCATAACTTGCATAACATCATGATCACATAGCATATGACTTGCATAACTTGCATAACATCGTGAACACATAGCATATAACTTGCATAACTTGCATAACATCATGAACACATAGCATATAACTTGCATAACATCATGAACACATAGCATATGATAACATAACTTGCATTGATCCACATTCATAGCCATAACCTCATTATATCCTATCATAATCATTTCAACAATTGGTCATTAAGGCTATAGAAACTCACAACTTGTTGATTAGCACTCCTATGAAGAAGATTAAGTTGCTAAAGTTGATTAGAAGTTGATTTGAGAAGCTATCTTCTTCTACAATTTGATGGAGGCTCCTTCAAGTTGCAATTTGACGGCATAACGACGTTGTATCTATTTTTAGTATGAATTAGGGTAGTCTTAGGGTGTATTTATAGAATTAGGATGTAGTTTAGGCCCTTAGATTAACCCTAGATTAGGTTAGAGCCGTCAGATCTCGTCACAAGCCACCAGACACAGCCCAAACTCCTTCAGGCTGCACCCAGGTCACACAGACCGACAGGGGGGGTCGACCCCTGGGTCGACCCCTAGGGTCGACACCCATGTCGACCCTAGGGTCGACACCCATGTCGACCCTAGGGTCGACACCCTCTGCCTGGCGGGAATTTTCCCGCCTCTTCTGAAATGTGAAAGCTGAATATTTTAAATCTGTTTGAATTTTCTGAAAACTTCTTCGGGCCTTAACTGGGTCATACGGACTCCGATTTTCGAAAACTCGGACTCTATTTCGCGTATTTTTCCGAGACGAACGCAATGGCATAGCCCGTTTCCCCTAATTCAGATTTTAAAATTTAATTCTGCCCTGTTTTATATTATAGCAAGTTATTCAACATACGGGGTGTTACAGGTCCACTATAACTAATTTCTCTTTTCTTGACAATGGTACAATCTATAACATTTAAAACCTGACCATATCGTTTAATTTTTAAGAATGATTTGATTTACATAACAAACCGGCTTAGCACTGATATCAATACTTAATAGTTCAGAAATTCGTAGAATAAGAATTGCTCATTAAAAATATTAACGTACTATGAAAATTTATTTGATGAAGAAGGGTTAAGAATAGAGAAGAAAAGCTAACCTTTTACCAATAGTATTGTTAGGCGTTGTCTGTTGTACAGATTTATGCTCCTATGCAAACAATATATTCACATTCATATTGATAAATTACCTCTTTTGATTATGAACCAGTGACTTGTATTTTACATTACATCATTTCCTTTGTGCCTACTATGTATAGATTTTAGTTCAGTGGAAGTTAAATTGTTTCACACTTTCACATTTTCTTTTTGAATTAATTGATTGCTAGGATATTGTTTGCTGACGTTATTTGACTCTGTTTTTTGAGATGAATCTATTTACTTTAATGAGAAGCCTTAACAATAATTTCGTCTATTTCCAAAAGTTTCTAATCTGCAATAAAACTGTAAGAATGTTTGGGGGACGATTCCTGTTGTGTATTGGATCAACCGAGACAAGTGCAAATTTGTTAAGTCAGGTGCAATAAGTAATTCATGTCTAACACTTACTAACTCGTTTAATTTTTTACAGAAGTTATTGGATTCAGATTCCATCACCAAAAAGGATATTTACAATGTAATAACATGTTCATGTGCATTTGTTTACAGCCGAACAATATTGTGTTCAAAATTTATTCATAGAGTTGATTATAAGTCAATTTGACAGCCATGATCACTAATAACTTTTTATGCACTCTGTAATGCAATCAGTTTCTGTCAATTTCACTAATAACCTGATCCATCATGTGAACATGAATGATTATTTGTCTACAGAGTCAAACACCTAGGAGAAGCAGACAAAAGCAACAAGTTCATATAATCCCTATTGATACATTTGAATAAAGGACTCACCAATATAGGAATGTTAATAGAACCAGAAGAGAGGAGTCGGGAAAAGCAGTCAAAAGCAACAAGTTCATATTAAATCCAAGGCTAATCTTTGGGGTAATAGTTGTAAAAAAGAAGAGTGGATCATAGAAGGAAGACAAATTAAATAAGCAGATAATTTGTCTATCCTCTTACTGCTTCATGCTATTATGTTTGTCGTTGGAATTGCATTGCTGTGTACTTCATCATTGTATGCTTCATTTCAATACTTGACCTATCATCTTCATTTTTATGTAAAACAATATTATTTTTATGCAATATAACAACTAGAACTTATTTTCTAGGTGGACATTATATGGAAGAGAATGGAGTATGATCCTTTGATTTGATTACTTTCAAATATTTTGGTCTTTTGTCAATATCACTTTCCCTTTGGATAGCTGCAGCCTGCAGATCAGATTCAGATGAAATGGAAAATACGAGAAGGAAGAATTATATGTCATTTCAACATGCCTTCCTTAATTGGTAACATAATTTAATCCTATTTTAGAGTTAGTTTGATAGGCCGACTGCTTTGTTGAGAAAATTAGTCTTAGTTTGATAGGCTGACCAGTTTTAGTTGGATTATCCTATTCTAGTCATAGTTTTAGTTGGACTGTCCTCAGGAGGCCTATTAATCATTGTCCATGTTCAAAAAATTTGATTTAGCCTTTATAGACTAACATTTAGTTTTCTAAGTACCTTTGAATATGAAATGTTGTTAAGTCTTTTGTTTCAAAACTGAGCATGTGCTCGGTTTTGTTTCGAAACTGAGCATTGCTCAGTTTCAAACAAAACTAAGCATTGCTAGTTTGTCGAAACTGAGCAGTGCTCAGTTTGTCGTCGAAACTGAGCAGCACTCAGTTTGTCGAAACTGAGACAAAACTGAGCATTGCTCAGTTTCAAACAAAACTGAGCATTGCCCATTTTCAAACAAAACTGAGCAGCGTCCAGTTTCAAACAAAACTGAGCATTGCCCATTTTCAAACAAAACTGAGCAGCGCTCAGTTTCAAACAAAACAGAGCAGCGCTCAGTTTCAAACAAAACAGAGCAATGCTCAGTTTCAAACAAAACTAAGCAATGCTCAGTTTCGTTTCAAACTGAGCATATGCCCAGTTTTGTTAAAACTGAGCAATTCTCAGTTTTGCAAATACGTTTCATCAGTTTTACAAAAAAATAAACAAATCCTTGTTTAGTTAGTTAATACAAGATGTTATTTATCAATTTTGCAATTTGTTATTTCTGTAAAAATGAGTGCGTTTATATTTTGTAGGCACTAGTGGAGGAGGAGAAAAAAAAACAGAATTTGGAATGTAATAACAACGAGAATGCAAACATGTTTGATCTTGACAATGATCCTATCATCAAAGTTTTTGGTTCTGATAAAGTTGTTTGGATAATAGAAGTTGAGATAGTGCCAGATGTTGAGAAAGTTTTTTGGATAACAGAAGTTTTAGATCCGGAAGCACGATGGTTCTCAAAACGGACATTACAAGCTTTGTGAATTTCCGGATGGAGGCTTTGTGATATGGTCCATGTTTAGCCTTCATAATATCTAAAATTCTATGTATCTTTAGTAAAACTTTGTATTGTTTTTTGTAATTTGAACCTGATATTATGGTATTTTTAAATTGGAAGCATTATGCAAAAGTGACATTATTGAATTTGAAATATGGAACTGTACCAAATACTTTTATTTGAATTGATATGTTGAATTATATATGTGATTGAAAATCATAGAAACATGTTATATAAGTGTTAGCAATTTATGTATGCCAACATTTATAAGAGTTAGTAGGATTATGATACTGACATTTATAAGTGTTACCATATCTTATGGTTCCAACATTTATAAGTGTTAGCAATGAATATGTTTGTAACTCTTATAAGTGTTACCATATCTTATAGTTCCAACATTTATAAGTGTTAGCAATGAATTTCCTGTAACACTTATAAGTGTTACCATATCTTATAGTTCCAACATTTATAAGTGTTAGCAATGAATATGTTTGTAACACTTATAAGTACTCTGTTTGTAACACTTATAAGTGTTACAGGAAATTCCTCACAGGCCGTTGGTGACATATAAAAGTGTTACAGAAATAATTTGTAACACATATACTTATTGGGAATCCACTGTTTTGGTGTAGTGGGTAAATTTACCGTTTTTAACGGTAAATTATCAGTGATAATTCTTCAATACCAGCGGTAACGGTAATTTTACCAATAAATTTAAAATATATGCGTATTCATCTGACATGATTTATTACATGCATTTAGAACCAAATAAATGATTATATTTAGTTCAATAGTCCAGTAAAACGTAAAATAATTCTAAGTACCCTTAGTTTCCTCATTTATGTTTTTTACGAACTAACATTACATATAAGATAATAACGATGCACTATGTACAAAAAGCATGTTAAGATACATACTTTAATTGACAAACGGTAATTTACCATTACTAGTGTAATGGTTACCAGATTATCGGTATATCAGTCTTCGGAATACCAGTCTGTCGATAACGGTAAGCAATTCTAGCTTACCAGTAAAAATAGTACGGTAACGGTATTTGCCAAATGGTAACGATAACAATTACCATAATAGCCTAGTCAAATCGATTGTTAGAGAGGTTTCCCTAGGGGTGAGCAAAAAACTGAAATAAAACCGAAACCGAACCGAAACCGATAAAAACCGAACCGAAAAAACCGAACCGAAAAACCGAAACCGAAGAAAACCGAAACCGAAACCAAAAATCAAAAACCGAACCGTACTAATATTTCGGTTTCGGTTTTAGGTCTAAACCGAACAAAAAAAAAACGAACTGAATTGTGAAATGTTGCGCATTGTCTCTTGCTGCATGTTGTTTCATATTATATAGTATATACACACTGACCAATGCTTCACTCATTTGATTTAGTTGAATACACTATTAGGGGTAGACTAATATAAAATGTCCATTTTTTGTTTTTGTACATTCTTGGTTGTTTTGAATTGAAGATGAAAGTTGAGGTACTGGTAGACTATTTTCTAGAATTCCAAGTTGCTGCCGATCTGCTGTAGTGTGCTTCACTAGAGTGCTACTGCTCATTTCCTTCTTTTGTTTCTTGTCTTCGACTTAGAGCTAGCTAGCTTGACTTTGTACTAATTTGGATGACTTATAATCTATTAGTCTGTACTCTGTATCATGTGTCTCAATACACTCGATTGAAACAATTTATTTTAGTTTCTTTTATGGTTGTTTAAATTTATAATATTATTTGTTTAAATCGGTTTTAAAACCGAAACCGAACCGATAAAACCCAAAACCGAGGTTTTGAAACCGAAATCGATGCTTCGGTTACGGTTACGGTTATTGATTTTTAAAACCGAAGTCTTTCGGTTCCGGTTTCGGTTTTACCCCCAAAACCGAACCGAACCGAGTTTGCTTACCCCTATGTTTCCCTACTGTAAGGGACCCTAAATCAAACTCTCTGAAGCCAATTATTTTTGGCTGAAATATCTTAATTCCTCGTTTCCTCCTTTCTCTCCTCTGTTTCTTCCTCCGCTACATATATCTGTCGTAATTCCTCCGCAGTCCAAATCAACGCACAAATTCCTCCTTTTTTCTCACTGTTCCCATTTGATCGGCCAATTTTCTATTCGCGAGACCTCCATAAAAGCCATCTTTTCAAAATTCACATATATTAACTGTCGCTTGGATTTCGCATGTCTCTATTTTCGGATTTTCAATCCTTTTGGTATGCTTTAGTTTTCTTTTTTCACTCTTGAATTTTTAATTCGATTATGAGTTAGTTCAGTTTTACTTGCTTCTACAAGATTTCTTAAAGTGACTTGGTCTTTACAAAGTCTTCTATCATGAAGAGATACTGTAACTTTTATATTGATTTATGATGTAATTGCAAAAATCTATGGTAGAAATGAACGATTGTGTGTGAAACTCATACACTGTATTTTCTAAGGTAGCGGCTCCTGTAATGGAGTACTACGACCTTTTTGTTCGTTTCCAATCATAATGTTTATTGATGTTGCCATCTCTTTGTTTGGTTTTAAATTTGTTATAGACTACAATTTTACTACTAAGTTTATGTGCATATATTATGCTGCATGGACTCCATTAGCTATTACTGGGATATCAAAAGCAGTAATTGTATGTCTTCTATTTTTTTTACCAGTGCTCTCTTATGTTTTTTAATAACTTTTGAAAGTTAAGCGCAAATTTTATTAATCACCAAACTATTTACATTACATATATCAGTATATATAAGTATGCTATGATATATAACCATCCTTCTCTATACCCTTCAAATCACTAATACTCGCTCGCTAACCACAAGTGATTACAGAAAGAATCTCTAGTAATCAAAATTACATTCCAGTTCCTCTTGCTTCTAGCACATCCGATTAAAAAACATTCCATGACAAGCTTGCACGCACTACACAAGGCACAAGTCAAAACTCATGTGTAGAATTTATCAAAAAAGGGGCTAGGATTGCACCTTGTATGTCATTTCTACGACATCACCTTGCTACCTTCGTCTAGTATGTCTTCGAGTAGGAAATCATGTCCCTTATCAGCCCAAAATTTTCCTTTAGGTTTCTTGCCTTTGGTCATTGCAGATGGATAGGAACTCATTGAAACTGCAGAGGATAACATGGAAAATTCAATTGCTGGAGGAGGAACAATTAGATGGTCAGGTGGCTTTAAATTAGGATATAGGGAAGCAGATTGCTTGGCACTAGAAGAAGAAGTTCCAATCAAAGCCAAAGTAAAATTCATACAAGAAGAAGCAGGAGAACTCTAACTATAAGTTGATGAACATGACATAGAACCAGAAAGAGTTAAACAAGGAGCAACAATAGTGGCACTAGAAGATGAACTAGTTCCCAAGAAATCAATACAGGAAATAGTTCCATTACCTGTAGCCTTATTTGAAGTTTATAAATGTTCTCTTGTATCATCAAACAGATTGCCAAACATGGTCTGCATTTCAGCGTTAGCTGTGTCGTCTGAATAAGCATTGGTAACCGGATTAGATTGAACAATATTAGGCTCATCAGGACCATGACCATCAATATCAACATTCCGTTAGTAGCATTAATACCAACATTCTGCCGAGTATCATCAGTAGCTAAGCATGCAAAAGAGTTACCATTTTCATTGCCACTAGCAACTGCAGAATCTGATGTACCCTTATTAGTATCTATCTCCTTTCTCTTCCAATACTTCTTTTTTTTTGTAATCATTTGTCCATTTGTCTTGATTACCATTTGCATGTATTTTAATATGTGGCTTTTGTACTTGCACATTCTCAGCTGGACAATAATCCTTCCCATTAGCATTACCCTGATTCTGATTATCCTTATTATTATTGGCGTGTAATTCACAGTGGGATGAATCATGTCCAAATACCCTATAATTGACACAAATCTTTGGTTTCCAGTCATAGCTAACCTTTACAATAGGACAAGCATCTCCCAAACCATCAATCTCAATAGCATTTGGTAGCTCAAATTCAGGTGATACTTCAACCAATGCTTTCGCATATCTAAACCTATCTAACCTTTCAGTACTAACATCATAACAAATCAATCTGCCAACATGATTCACAAGCCAATTGATGCCTATTAGAGTCCATAAAACCATGGGTATCCTATATAAATGGATCCAAACAGGGACTTTTTTATTTGAGATTGGGCACATCCTATGTTTGGATCCCAAACAGATATGATAAACATCCTACCACGTATGAAGATGGGATCGGATCTGAGAATTTTTTTCCTACCAGAGTCATTGGAGAATTCAAAGTAAAAGTGTGACCCATCGGATTTAATATCAACCTCACCATCAAGCTTCCAATGCCTATGCAAATAATTAGATACATCATGAAACGATAACGTACCATCAAGGAAAAATCCGATCAGAAAACAACTCCAGTAATTAAGGCCTTGCTGCTTGACAAGATCTGGTATCATATGCTTCTTTCCATCTCTCGGTATATCAAAATGGAGTGGCTTGTACGATCCTGCATTCCTTGGAGAAGATCTAAATAGAGATGCGTAAACAGATTTCACTGGAAAAGATGGTTGCCATGGAATAGCCAGATCTGGATTAGCATCCATCGAAGAAGAGGGATTTCCAGAGGGTGGTGGTGGATCAGGGAGTTTGGAGGGTGGAGGGTGAGGTGGAAGAGATGGAAAGGCATCGGTGGCAAAGGAGGAGGAGATAGGAAAAGATGAATGAGTTGTCACCGCCTCCATTGCTAGGTCATGAGAGATTTGAAAACTTCGAATGAGAGATTTAATAACTTTGGCGCATATTTTATTGTTCCAGTTCACATTCTTTGACTGTGAACTAAATGTGTCATAAAAGTTCACTTCCACAACTTTCTAAAACTTGAAGTGCATGTAAGCTTGGCTGGTTGTTCCACTTAAGAATCTTCTCCGGACTATTTCTGCAAAATAAAAGTTTCAGGGAAAAATAATAGATTTTTTTTCATCGTAAAAATCAATATAATTGACCAAAAAGTCAGCACATAATTTTTGATCAAGGTTCTGACCAGTTCAATCGAAGAATAATATGTTTTTTGTGCACTTACCAGACAATTTAGCCTTGAAATTTCCATTAGATACATGTCCGTATAAGAGAAAGATGGTATCAATTTGAAACCAGCTTGGAGATGAGAGTTTTAGTTTGCATTGCTCAAATTAAAGTCAATTTGTTGTTAGGCTATATGTTTATAATTTTAATCTTCTTTTTACTACTTTGGTCTCTCTTTGTGTGTGTGTTTTTTTCTTTTTTCCTTTTTTTTTTTTGAGTTTGGTTTTCAGTTATAAAATATAGCAACAAGTATCATATCAACGATCGATAAAAGAAAATATCCAGTTGGTTTGATAATTTTGGGAACATGTTAGATCATTGAGAATAAAAATGATGTTATATAAAAGGAATACTTCATAAAAGTGGGAAAAGTCATATTCGGAAACAGGTTAAAGCATTTGTTACAACACATATTCAGATTTCTATTATTAGTTATGAGTTATTGTATAGAAAATGTTGTTTTTAAGAATTTTTACAAAATGTTGATTTTCAAGAATTTGTACCACGTGATATGCTCCCACTTAATATGCTCCCAAGATGTAGAGAATAATGCAAATGTTCGCAAAATTGACTAACAAAATGGTTTTTGGAATCCTAATACAGACACTAGCATGGATATGCATACACTTCTGTGCACTTTTGGTTGAATAACAAATCAACATTTAAAATTGTTTATGGCTAAAAGTGAAGTTATTGGAGGAAAAGGCTGCCATTGATCTCATGATCATTGATAACTATTTCTCTTTTGAATATTTCTATTTCAAACCTGAAAAAAGAAAAGCATATTGTTTGTTTTCGTGCTGCAAAAGGAAATAACTGGTATTTATATTCGTATAGGCCCCCAAGTATAATTTCAATTAATTTATTTTATGATTGCTTTAGTGCTGCTAAAGTTTATTAAATTTATGTTAATGAACCTAAATTGCAATATAATAGCTAAAAAAATTCTTTATTTTCTAGATGATAGCATACCATGTAATCCTCTTTTTTCTTGATATAATTTATTGAAATGATTTCTTTCCTTTCATCTGTTACCATTGTTCTTATTTCCAGTTTATTTATTATTGAATTGATTTTGTCTGATGGTTGTAATCAACATATAATTTTGTTAGCAGTGGTTCAAACAAATATTATTAAAGGCTAAGTTTTGTCAGATAGCCTTATAGAATTATTATTTTTAATCATTTTTAAACATTCCACGTAGTTTTGCTTTAGACAAATTTGTGAACTGCATTCCATTGACAACCGTAAAAATTCACATGTATTTTTAAATATTTTCCATTTTTGCCTTAAGTACTGCAAAATTCTTGCTTTCCTTGACATTTTATTAGTTTCTTGATAGTAAATAGGATTTGCAGCAGATATTGGTATTGTTTGTAGTAAAACCAGCAATATAAGAAAACCCCGCCTTGCAAATGATTGACTATTTAAAAGCATTTTGAAGCCAGGTTAATTATGAGAGTTTTTAGTTTGCTTTGCTCAAATTAGAGTCAATTTATTGCTAGGCCGTATGATTATACTTTTTGATCTTTTTTTTTTATGAGTTTGGTTTCAGTTATAAAATATAGCATCAAATATCATATCAACAACGATCGATTAAGTAGATTTGTTAGGTTAACATGCGCCAACAAACTGGGCGTGATCCCTCAAAATCAAGAGTCCAAGATAGTACCATTAAGTAGATTTATTGGGTACTCAACTAATTATGATTTTAGTTTCTTTGTTTTGATGGTCCATTTGTTTTATTTTAATATATTTGAATTTAGTTTTTTATTTTTCTTATCAATTCTGTTTGTAGGCAGTGAAGAACAAGGGAATGGGGATGATTGTATGGTGGATTAGGTTCATCGCTTGTTGACATGGCTGCATCTCAGGTGATTAATTTGTGGTACATCTAGCTGTATCTTAATAAGTATATTTGCTTTTTCGTTTATATGTTTCTTTACCTTATGAAAAATGTTCATAGGATACTCTAAGCACCTGTTTGGTATCAACTTATTGCAAAATGACTTACAAGTTGCTTCTCTCAAAATGCACTAAAACTACTTTTTTCTTAGCCTGCAATAAAAGATCAGCGTTGAGACTAGGTCTTGGATAAGAGATGGAATAAAGTGCCAAATTTAAAAAGGTGATGCATCATAATTAATAAGTAGCGTTTAATTAGCTCTCCGCGGTGCCTTGGTGGTGCTGTATCTTTTACTGTGTTAGAAATATTTATTTGACCAGTTGTTTCTGTAGTTATATTGTATGTGGTATTATTTGCTGAAGTCTTCAGGATCACAACATTAGGAAGTATTTTTTTCCCTTTTTGATATTATGGGGAACCTTAAGATCATAGTACACATTAATACTCACTTAAGAAACCTCACACCGTGTGACCTGCTTTGTTTAGTCGCCGCACACAGATGCGTAACGTCATGCTCCCAAAATGGTTTGCAGCGGGATTCGAACCTGGCCGCACACAATGCTTAGATCCCATCTCCCGACTCCCAAACCGCCCGAGCTACGAACGACGGGTAACATTGGAAAGTTTGGTTTGTAAGTTGTAAGTCATTTGCATGAAATTTCGTTTTAATACCTAAATTTAGATGTATGGGTAAATGTATTAACTTTGAATATGACTTCAACAATTACTTTGATCAAATTGTATGCATAACACACTTTTGCACTAATTGCATATTTTATACACGTGAGTGCACACATATGCACATATTAAATGTTTAATGATAACCTTTTACATGGTGTGGGAGTACTTACATTTTTAATGATAACCTTTTACAAGGTGTGGGAGTACTTACATTTTTCATATCCATTTACCAAAACAGACTATATTCCTTCTTTGTCAAACTTTGATTAAAAATCGGAAAACTAAAATTCAAAAATCCATTTCCCAACTTCATTAGTCTATCAGAAAGTCTTGCCTATAAATCTTGTTGGAAATTTCAAAATTTTGTTAGTTAATGTAGAAAATGAAATTTCTATTGGTTTTTGCTTAAGAGAGGCATCTCACTTTTGTCTCAATTTAAATGGGCTTAACTTTGCATGGAAGGTGGAGCGTTGGAAAATAGAACTTTTGATGATTGGAGATCTTTGAGGGAATTAAATATAAGTTGACCCCGATAGCCACAATAGTTTTCTAAAAAATAGGTAGTACATCTAAAAATGACAAATTCAAATTTACATTGATCGTGACTTGAGTAACTTTGAATCTATTGAACAAATTTTGGCAGAAGCGTTCATAACTTTCAGTCTTAGTTATTGACAACAAGAAATGTAAACTGGAAATTAGGCTAGGGTCCCTATTTAACTTTGAAATGTAGTGCACGTCCCTGTCATGTTTATAATACAATACCGATCCCTGTTTTGCGTGTCGCTCCTTTTTAGGAACTTCCGCCTGCTGTGTTGAACCCTTCCGCCTTTTTCAATTTTCCCCCAAAATTTTTGGCGCTACCACATAATTTTTTTTCCAAAATCTGGAAATATTCTCAAAAGTCCATGCAGAAAAAAAAAGTTGCATAAATGTATGCAAGTTTTATCAATAGTTGCATACATGTGTGCAACTATTGCATACGCTATTTTCTTCAGAAATTTTGAACCGAAACTTGCATACATGTGTGCAACTAATTGTAATACTTGCACACATGTATGCAAGTATTTCATACAGAAATTTGAACTGATATTTATGCAGGTGAATTTATGTACACATGTATGCCAAAATTACGCAGTACTTGCATAGATGTATGCAAAGAAATCAAGCGCAGATGCATAAGTTGAAAACATGCACGGATGTATGCAGGAAAATACATATACTTGCATACTATTATGCATTAAACTGCAATTTCATTGTTTTTTTTTCTTCTGTTTTTTTGTTTTTTGACGTCTTATTTGATTGTTTTTTTATCTGAATTTTTCAGTGTTTACGTGTTTTAATTAATTATGAATTTACATATTTTTTTTATATTCTTTTCTATTTTTTTAGTGAATTTTTGAAAAATAGGGACTAAATTTACAATATGTTTATGACCGGATGTGAGCCTAATTTTAAAACTTAATAGGGACATGTGCCAGACGGACCCTAAACTTCCTTGAATTGGTAATGTGTAAAAGAAGGGTTGAGGGTTTTATATGGCTCATGATCTAGATTGTACATGAATTCAACGTACAATAATGTCCTTCATGTTACCAAATTTTTCTTTAGATGATGTTTTCTTAAATAAGATGCCTTGCATATAAAACTGCTTGTGGTACTAACAATATATCAGCTAATACTTTAAATATAAAGATTAAAAACAGGAGGCAGTGATGGAAGAATATTATAGAAAAGTGAAAGAAGCAATGGCAGCAAAAGTAGCAGTGCCAAATAAATTGGAGCTTAGAGCACTAAAAGCAATGGGGGTGACGAAGGAGGGAGAAGAAACATTTGGTTTCAGATCAGAAGTTAGTTTAGATTCATAGGTGTACCGCTGGCAGGATAGGTACCTGCCTAGAGAGACAAAGTATTTAACCGCGTTCATACTGGATACGAGTGAAACCGATACAATTAAACTCATTACAATCATTGCAACCCACCTCCAAAAGCTGTATAGGGATACAAATTCAACATATTTTACCCTGACCTCGTTGACAAGACTAAAGCACCAAACTATACCATTGAAGAAGGTGAAAAAGGAGAGATGTGTATTATTAGATTTCTTGTTGGTCCACCATATGAAGGTTTCATAGCTTTTTGGATCGTGAATGGAGAATGGGAATACTCTTACAAGGAAGGATTCAAGTGCACCTTTGAGCGTGGAATCTTGCATTTGTTTTTTATTTTTATTTTATTTTTTTTAACTTTAAACGATACAAATATAAAAGGTAATAGATCAGAGAAAGGACAGACTTAAATTTTCTCACCCACATGGAATTTGTCCATAAGCTTGCTTGTTCGGAGTATAATGTTAACCATTGTTAGCTGATTTATCCACTCTAGCTAAGGGAGCAAATTTTCTGCTTTGATCATGTGTTTGATTAATAATAATAATAATAATAATTATTATTATTATTATAATTATTGTTATTATTATTATTATTATTGTTGTTGTTGTTGTTGTTGTTGTTATTATTATTATTATTGTTTGGTGGGTTTGTTTCTTATTGTCGCTAATAATGTGGTGGAAATGGACACATGGATGGAAGCATCGGTTTAGTTGTTTTGGCAATTAAGTGTTATTTAATGATCGTTTTTTCATATTGCATGGTTGTGCAAGTGATTTAAAGTTTAATCTATAAAGGACAAATTTTTGAAATAAGCTCCTGAAAATAACTTATTGTAAAAGTAGGTCTGTTTCATAACTTATTATGAAACTAGGCGTGTTCTAAGCTGAGTCAATAACCCATGCGTGTTCTGAAAACACGCATGAATAGAGTTGTTTATGCGTGTTTTTGGAATGCACACGAACATAAAAGAGTTGCGCGTTCTAAAAATGCGCATGAACACTTCTGTTCGTGCGCGTTTTCAGAAGGCGCATGGCTTATTGCCCTTACACAAAATATGCCTAACTTCATAATAAATTATAAAACAAATTTATTTTTACAATAAGTTATTTCTTTGAGCTCAATTCAAAATTTTGTCCATCTATAAACTATATATTTCACAATCTATGATCATTCTGGATCAATTGATTATCAATATTTGAATGGTTGTGAAAAGCAAAAGATCACTGTTATGTCTTGGTCGATTGTCGATTATTCGACCGAATCAAAATTTCTTTTGGAAGAAACATCAATGATGACAGATTCTTCAGTTTAGTTATTTATTTATTTCAGCAATGTTAGTTTAATCATCTCAACAATTTTAGTTTTTGAAATTAACAGTGATACTTTTAGGTATTTATTTAAGTAACGCAGTTCATTGATATGTGGTTTATTTATAAATTTATTATTGTATTATTCATCTTTTTTAATTGACTATTTATAAATTTATTATTGTACTACTCTCAACAGCCTTCCATCACCTGCTCGATCAGAACGAAGAAACCGACAAAAGCAACAACGCTCCGACTCAGAAGTACGTCCGCGACGCACATGCGATGGCATCAACCCCTGCCGACGTCAAGGAGCTGCCCAACAAATACACCTTCACCATCGACATGCCCGGCGTCAAGCCAGGCGACGTCAGCGTTCGCGTCGAGGACGACAACGTCCTGGTCATAAACGGAGAGAGGAAGAGGGAAGCCGCAGAGGAGGGGATGAAGTACTTGAGAATGGAGAGGAAAATGGGGGAGTTTATGAGGAAGTTCGTTTTACCAGAGAATGCTGATGTGGAGAACGGGATTACGGCAGAGTGCAAGGAAGGGGTTCTGACCGTGAATGTGATGAAGAAGCCTCCACCTGAGCCGAAGAAGCCTAAGACAATTCAGGTTCAAGTTGCTTGATTGATTAAAAAAAATGTTTTGTAGGTGTGATGAAGGTTGAATTGGATCATTTTGGTATGTCTTTTGCTGTTTTTTGATGTATCCAAGCATGGACGGGATGAAATGAAAATGCTTTTGTTATTTGAGCCAGAATTTGAATGCTATCTCGTGGATTTCTTACGTATTTTATGATGCATTTTGGGTTTATGAATCAGAATCAGAATTCTAATCTTATAAATAAGGTTTGATTGATAATTAGGTCGCATTTTTAAGGTGAAGCCACCTTGTGAGCATTAGAAGCCTGAATAGCATACCATTTCTAGCACCGATTGTCAGAACTTCTTTTAGCCAAGCGGAGCCTTAGGGATCTGCAAATTATAGTTCATCCTTAGTATCTCTGTGTAGTTTACGTGAAGCGATTCTGTGTTTGTTTATCCTAAATCTTATGCAAACGAGTTTGTAAACAAGGTCATTGATGGGGCGCCACAATGTTCGAATCCTTAGTGCATTGAATTATCAAAAAGTTGCAGTGATAGAAGCAAAAGGATAACCAATGAAAAACAGACTATTTAGGAATTTCACTTGGAATCGATGCTGTAATTAAAATGGCAGAACTCTTTTTGTCTCGTTTGCTCTGATCCTTGACTTAGGTCAACATGATCTATGCGTGGCTGATTGAGGCGATCGCTAAGACGCGCAATGTCACTGAGGATTAGAACAAAGGAGATTAAAAAAAAAAAAATTGTTTATGACGCTTCAAAGGTGGTGGAGGGGGCACATTTGGAAAAAAAAAAAAAAAAGTTTCATTGTTTTTCGCTTTCTTTTTTTCCTTCATTTTTGACGGTCATTTGCTAACTTTAAGGGTAAAAGTCAAGTATTTTCCGTTGAATTCTGTAAATAAATACGACAATGGTTTACCGGATTTCATCGTGTCCTTCACTTAGTCATTGTTGGAGTGTCAATAACAATGCTTTGAAGTTAGTTTGGTTATATTATAATTTAATTTTAAGGGAGTTACCTTCTAGTAAATTTTAGAAAAATTAAAAATGAGTCATTTTTAACAAAATTAGGAGTGCGATACCAAATCAACGATTCATATTTCAGTGGACTTAGGTATCTAATTTAGCAAAATTTTAAACCTAGTGGGGTGCGGGTTGGTATAGCTATCCCTCTTAGAGCACTTACAACATGTTGATTCTAGTGTGAGGAGAATGAAAAATTAGCGTGGTGTGGCCACGTCACTCACGTCACTCTCTCCCTGCAGCAAAGTGGGGATTCTGCGAGTTTTTTATTTTTTAAATGTATAATGATTAAACGGCAAACAGTTTGCTGTTTAACGATGTATTTTTTTTGTCTTCGCATCCCTAAACGGTAATCAGAAATTCGTATAGGGATCCCCACTCAGAAAAAGAAAAAACAGCGTGAGGAATCTCCACTTTCCCTTCTTCCTCATGCTTGAATAGCGCGATTGAGGAAGAAAAAGCGTGGATCTTCGCCATTTTCTCCCGAATCTGCCGAATCTGCACTGCAGGATATACTCTTACTATTGCTACTTTTACTGCACACACACTTATATATTTGTTGCTGCTTGCTAATATTTTATTCATGGCTTTTGAAGGCATGAAGGGGTTACAACTTATAGTTATTTGATAATTATGGAATAACTGCTAAAGAATTTTTTGTTGGTTGTTAATAACTAAGGTTAAATATGAAATCTCAAAATTATATTACATGTTTATTTCGACTTACAATTAAACTTCAACAAGGATACTTGACTTTGATTATTGTTAAGTTGGGGCATGACATTCGCTGAACTACCTCAGTTAGTCTGACTTTAAGCATTGGAAGCTAAACATTATTCAATAGACTATCTATATGATTATCTCACAGCCAACTATAGTTGACTAATAATCAAAGTCCCTGGCCAAAGTGGGTTAATGATAAATATTATTACTTAACCGAATTTGTTCATGCACTAACAAACTCGAATGTGGATGGTATTGGAATTCTAACCAAAAACAAATTTCTTAAGTTTGGTTTTACCATATAAAGTTAGAGCATAGAGACTAAGCTAGAATCCATTCTAGCTGACAAGAGAAATTAAAAGAACAAACAAAAGGACCATAAGAACACTTAAAAATATTCTGAGTATATGAGTTAGCATCGAATTATCTTTATGGCTCGATAGCGAGTCATATATGCTTAATGTGTGTCATCCATGCCTTTTTTTAGCCTAACCCATTTGTTCTTCTAACCGGCTCACCAAGTTTGGTTGTAATCCTAGTTGCTTAGCTCAAGTATCCATTGACGCATTTGATCGAGGTTGCAATTTAATCTAACTCGAATATGTAGTACTATCAAAACGAGTCAACAAGCTATTGAATGAAACACATGACATCGCATTGGACTAAGGGACTCGACTATGGGAAATCATCCAGAGAAAGACTTCGTCCATGAGACAATACTGCATCACAAACATGAGTTGGTACCGAGTCATAGGTTTAACTCAAGTCGTCCTCAATTTTATAGCATGACTCTAGGCCGACAATGCATGTACTTTAGTTTTGAAGTTCTAGACCAATTCACCCTCAAACTCCTATATATGGGATCATATGCAACGTAAAGTGGATATGATAACCAACTGCCTACATGCTGCATAATCATTCTTTAAGCTTCTTTCCCCACACATAAGTCATCAAAGAGGTTACTATGATTTTCTAGTCAAGCCTCATACTTGTGACTTAATCCTTTATGCTCAAACTGTAATCAAATATCTTGTTATATGCAGTCTGTAAATAAAGAACCTTAAAAGTGGATGTTGGCTTGATTAATAGCAGAACCACTACAAAATCTCTTGTTTACTCTCTCTTTCTCTTTTCTCCATTTTCTAATTTTATTTTTCTTTTGGATCTGTGCTAGATATCATTTAAATTGTCTCTGTAGTTAATCCTTAGTTAGCGATGATTCCATTTTTAGAATTAACATTTGATGCTTTCATTGAGAACTCAAACAAAGGAGTGGATCTATCTACCTACTTTAGATCCGCTGGATCTAAAACTTGTTTCAGTAACCTATTTTTGAACTTGTAACTTAGAGAGAAGATCTTGCTTGAATAAAGAAGATCCCTCTAAAAACTTCCATCAAAATCTATTTGAATGTCCTACACATTGATGGGCCCTAATTCAAACCCTCCTAATGTGTATATCGCTAATTATCCTAAAAATTCTTATCATCCGGATTTGATTAGAAAGAAGGAGCTGGTTATAATTGTTGAAATCCTAAATCAAAAGACGGAAACAGCTCATATGCTCTAATGGATAAGACTGAGACTTAGCTTTGTCCTTCGCCTCTAAACAACACCATAACTGGAATGGAGATGTGGTCTTGGAAGAATACAAGAATTCATCCACATTTGATAGACGTAAAAGGAATCAAATTGAAGTGCAGAGAGTTAGTGTTATGGAACTGAATGGAAATTTTGTTGGAGGAAAAAGGACCACGCCTCCTGATAGAAATACTAATCATGGGGCGTACCCAAAACATCAAACGAACCATTCCTATTGTTATATCTAACAATTCTATAATTTTTGTTGGATGATAACAATTATATATTATTAAAAATGTATTTAGTATTGTTATATTACATCACAGACAGAAATAAATATTTACATTTAAGTAGAATATTGTTGCACAAGAATTTAAATATTCAAAAAATATTTTATTTAAATATAATATTTTATTTCAACGTTTCAACGGTACAAATTTATAACTACACTATTTGAACAACTCACTGTAATACAATACATTCAATTTCATTTGTACACATTGCTCCTCACTACAGTTCACTCAGTCACTCAGTTGTACAAACGTATATACACATACATGTCACTTTGTCACTATTTTTCACTCTCTGTTATATTTACATTGACACACTAACATAGCTCTGTCTTCTGTCTTCTACCAGCTTTCAGTAAGTCCAGTCTTCTGCTTATCTGTTACAGGAATGCACACAGAGTAAACTGAAACAAAAGTATTTTAAATTCTAGCACATATAATTTTAAATAAAATTTATTTACATTAACATACTGACATAGTGTTGTCTTTTGTCTTCTACAAAGAATATTACAAAGTTATTTTCTCTCCCCCAGTTTTCTTTTCCCCCATGTTACATATTAACTCTGCATGATGGGTTCTAAGTCCCTTTAATATCGCCTCCCTGTCATTCCCCAAGAAGTTAAAAGACAG
This sequence comes from Allium sativum, assembly GCA_030737875.1. NCBI lineage: Eukaryota > Viridiplantae > Streptophyta > Magnoliopsida > Asparagales > Amaryllidaceae > Allium > Allium sativum. The sequence continues at coordinate 225,867,864 of CM060909.1, read as the reverse complement.
CTGAGGGTACTTCATATAAATATGTTTGAGCTCCTTCAGGAAGCGTTCACTGCCCGATTTATAAGGAGGCCTTATAAGAAATTCCCTCTACAGCTTAGAGAGAGAATGAATGTCATCCTTGAAAAACAAGGTAACCAGCAAAAACAGAATTTCCATCACCGTAAGAACAAATCATCAGGGACCAACTTCTACAAGTATAGAGAGAATTCAGAAACTGAGATTTATACCTAAGGAATGGGGGAGGCTATCTGCTATTCTCTTTCATCAAGCTCCAAAGGATTGACTCCCTCTACAAACCCACCATCTCCGCGTGAATCACCTACATTACCACCTTCTATAGACGAAATCAAATTTTCATCATCTCCAGACATTAAACAGTCGGGTAGTTTTTCGACAAACAAAAAATCCTCAACCCTCGCCTTCCCCCCTTTAGTAACCTCAGTGTCCCAATTTGAAGCAATATCACCTCCCAAGATTCTATTTCGGAGGGATAGGGAAAGAGAAGTAAAGTTCATATCAGGGAACTCGCCGCAATTATCACGGTAAACTAAAAAGAGAGTCTTTTCACAACAATCAGACATCATGACTGGAAAATGCACCCTCAAAAATAAGGAAATTTGGTCCCGAGTCTCGTAAACTATCCGCCTGGCACCAGAAAGATTTGCTTTCCTTGTTTCAATCTCGTTGCATGCTTCATCAGCATATCCGACTGCTCACTCCTAAGGGATGACACTTCAGCAGCCAAGGAACCATTGTCAGACCTTTTCCCTCCCAAGGGACACCCTCAGTCGACTACAGATCTCTTCGTTTCTACTCTTCGCGGTAGTTAAATCAAGAAGCCTAGACTCTAACATGGTTTTCTCTTCTTGAAGTTCTTTTTCTCTAGGGATAAGAGGTTAGCCGTAGCCTTGGCAGCGTACCAATTCCTGAATATCTAAAAAAAAAAAATCCCTTTTCAATATAAAGGAGAGAAGAGGTAAAAAAAGGTCTACCTTGCCTCCCAGCCGTACATCTGAAGCCAAATCAATGAACATGACTCATACAAAGAAAGCAGAAACGTTGGCCAAGGGTAAAAGATGAAAGGAAGAAGAATTGGTATTCAAAATCTAGTGACGATCTGGACCGACCAGAAGGAGATCAGTCAACGCACCCAATTGAGGGAAATCAGGAGACATAGGAATAGTACCTCAGAAAAAGACAAAAAGCTTGACTTGAAAAGTCGAAGATACCCATTCACTATAGGGGGGAACGTTACTACCAAAATTATCTTCGCATAAGATGGCCGTGAAGGGGTGTCGGATGACCTAGAGCTCACCAAGGGCTCAATGGGAAGTGAGGCCAAGTACCGGGAAGGGCTAAGAGCAGGTAGAAATAACCCTAAAAGATGCGTCAACCAGAACTGTCCTAGGGGAAAGGGTCGTAAAAGCAACGGGGCATAATCGTCAAGATCTATCCATCAGGGTCAATCCGACAAAGTCCTCCCGACAGCATCAACCCGACATAAAGATCTTGCGGCAGAGAATTATCCCAAACCGAAACCAAGAAAGTCAAAAGCAGTAAATCCATCAATGGAAGCTCAAAGATATCTTCCGTAATGACCTTCCTAAGAACCGATACACCTGAAGGCGAGGGCATTGAAGGCACTAAACCGAGATAACGCAAGGATTACCTAGAAGCAACTTTCGGAGCATCTGCTGCACGAGTACCGAAAGACAGCATTCACAAATAATAGAAGTAACACCGGAAGCCACCCTCCTGGGATCCAGGCTACCGTAAAAGCTACGCTAAAAGGCTAACCGAGACCCAAGCAGAGATACAGGCTACCCGTACTGATTTACTTACTACCGAAACCCACAACGACTTCGAACCGCAGTTATCAACATATAACATGAGGGCAGGCCCCTCTAAGTATTCACGATAAAGCCGGAGGCCTACATCCGAAAGCTTACGTCCGAGAGCATACATTCAGGAGCTGTTACCAAAGGCTCAACACCATCCGAGACCATAACTAATACTCCGAAGATGGCTGGAAGTAAAGTGCCCGAAACTAAGAAGAAAAAGCGACCGACAAAGACCCCCACAGGCCTAATAGCCCATCAGCGGAAGGGTCCCTGAACCACTATATATAAGACCTCAGAGGTCACATTTAAAGCGCGGGGGGGGGGGGGGGGAGGGTTTCTTTAGCACTTGTACTGTTAAAACATAATCATGGCACTGAAATTGACTGTGGGATTCACCCTGCTACATCTATGTGCTCCCAATGAAAATTCAATGAAAATGGATCTTCTCATAAGAAAATTTGCTTTGTAAGTGTATATCATTATTTTATAATCATTACTGTTGCAGTTTATTGTTCATTATCCAGATAAGCGTGGATTTCCATCCCTACATATCCTCGAACGGTAGAATGAACTTTATTTTCTGAGTTTGGATCCAATCTGACAGTCCTTAGCGATTCCACGCCTCCGAGCTTCGACATCTCGGGTGGAGATCCGATTTAACCTGAAAAATAGGTCGAACCACCCATTTGTCCCTTAGACCCGTTCCTATTGACCCATCTTCGGTGTTGACGAAAAATATCGTTAACAAATGCGAGCATACGTCTCGTCATCAACTCCTCATCTAAAGCTCCAAAGCAATCCAAGTCCAATCTGAAAATATACTCGGTATGACCCGAGCATTATAATAAAATAACACCCAGATAAGGCTAGCCAACTGCATGAGATAACTCAAAATATAAGTAACATATGTCAATACAATCTGAGGTCGTACATATGTCTATAACGGTTATACCCTCAATAACATCCAACCGTTTATTAGGAGAAGTGTAGTTGCATTATAGATAATGTCTATGGGGTAGCATATAAACAAATCAAATAGCTGGAATGGTTACATTGGTTAAATTCGACAGCTATTATGTATACAAACAAAATCGATAAGACATGTTCACATACTGGATTTTTCCATGGAGTTTTCTCCGGGTCAAGCCGAATCCGAACTCCTGCACAAAGGTCAAAAACTACCTCCAAGCATCGTATATCTCTAGATAAAATATGCCATAAGGTAATCACAACTGGACCATGCACAAAATATTGATTTGCACCACGTGGATCCAAATATATGCAACTCCATGAGCAACATCTATAAGCATACTCTAGATATGGAGTAAATATATCCTGCCACGGGTTAGCAAAACCCCAGATTGTAGTCCTACTCTGTTTTCTTCCATTTTCGATGTCAAAGTTTTGTTTGGAATCTTTCACACGAGTCTTCATCACTCGAACAAAACAAGAATTCCCAGTTGGGATCACACAGCATAATAGATGTTGGAATCACACATTGATTCCTCCATAGACCTCGAAACCACACACGGATTCTAATACATTAATAGATCTTGGAATCACATGTATATTCCTCTACAGACCTCAGAATCACTACATGTGTTCGAGCACCTCAACATATCTCGAATCGCCACATAGCCTTCACTTCACAACCATTTCCAAAAACATAGGACCCGTATACTAGTTTTGAAGTGTTTATTGATCAGTAGAACACTTACCAATCTCGGTCTCCTTATAACTAATCACTATATTTAAGGTTAGATTCTATATTCGATTAACCGATTACAATTCACACAATAGACAATTGTATAGGGAAAACAGCCTCTCTTAATTTTCATAACAAATGAATAAACATCCAAAGCACTATCAAGTCACGAAGCATGATAAACAGTCAAATGACTATCAAGTCACATAGCATGATAAACAGTCAAAGCACAATTAACTACTGTAAACGGCTTTTAATCCCTTTTCCCATTTAATTAATCTTTTATTAATTAAAACTTCTTTTATTAATAAAATTCCTTTTACCTAATAAAGCTTCCTCTATATAAAATGACATCATTTATTAATCAAAAACTCAAGCTTTATTAATATTCCTTTATACACTTGTGTATATATTCAATCTTGTGCATATAAACGATATATGTCTGTATTCTACGATTTCCATATTCTTTTATAGTCATCAATGCTTAAAAAGGTAATTATACACATATCCATACGGTATAAGTATATTCAGAAATCTCAAAAGGGGATTACATACTTACACCTTCAGTATAAGTGTATTCACTATTCTCCCAATATTTTATTTCTTTTAAGATATAATCAAAGAGGTTAAAGCAATCGTTAATAAAGAACATCTTCTCTTTAATAAATTAAAAGATCTTCTACAATATCTTATTCCTGAAAGATTCCTATACTTGTTTCTATCTTTATAATCATATTATTAAATATCTAAGTATATCCAAAATCATTAAACCGTATATTTCAGTTTAACTATATGCAACGGTTTAAAAAAAGCAAGTGTTGCTATAACAATGTTTATAACAAACCCAAAATACTTCCTTTATAATTATCTTTAATTTTTTTTTAAGTATTCTATTATACTTACTTTACGGATATAATCTGCGAGGGTTGAAGATGAACGTAATTAACACATTGTCTCGACAAACCCAAAAACCATTACTTTACTTCGCATTATCTTTAAAACATTCCTTAAAGATTTAAATATCGACAAACATTTGATAAGATGAAATACTAGTGATTCCTAAATCAATGATTATAACTTATAATCCAAAATCATTTATAAATCTTATAAAACATACTTAATTCATTTTAAAATATTTATATAAAATAAGTTAAAAACAGGTTTCAAATAAAAGCGTTAAAATGTATATATAGTAAAAATAGCTTAAAATTGGTTTTAAGTAAAAAAAATTAAAAAGGGATTTAAAAGCGTGTTTTATTCCAAAACCATCAATTCAAATTCTCAATTCCCGTTACTTCCGTGTTATTTCCTAATTTAGTCTAGTTATGCAAAACACATCAAATTGTGTGAAACCGACAAATTCAATATATTATATAAAAATAATACATTCACATTACCACAATTCCATATATAACAACGTTATATAGCCAATGGAGTCTACAGTCAAGTTTTACATTCAATCAGTTCATATAACATCATATGAACATAAATACTATAATAATCATACTGAGAAATCTTGCTGGATCCCTCTAACCTATGTGTGAGGTGGAATTCAGGGGGAGATCTAATGGCTCATATTTTTTGTGTTTAATTTTATGTCAACATTTCGTGTCCATCAGACTTTGCCTATATACATACATACATACATACATACATACATACATACATATATATATATATATATCGATAACCACCAAAACAATAAATCATCCAATCATCCAAATATTCAATCACATAGATATATATGTTAATAAAAGTCAATAATATTATATAGTACAGTAGCATATCAAAAAATGTGAGTTAATCTCATCTTCCATTCGAAACGATGATTAGACAACAATCCAGACTTCTCAGAATGATATTGATCTAGTGCGTAGTGTTCGACGATACGAACCCAGCGCAACTGACGGTGTGTCAATCTGACTTCGTACAAACTAGGTACGGTATTTACAAGTTAATACATGATTAAAATATCTTACTTAAATTATTTTGTTAAAATAAAACCCACCTCTCTAAAATAACGTGCCCAGTCACCTCCCCCTTCTCCTTCCTTTTCAATTTGAAATCGCATAACCTGCCTCCTCCTGTACAAAAAATTGAGTTTGCTTTGACTGTCAGTTTCCAACTTCTCGGCCATCTATTCTTAGCGCCGCCACCACCACTTCATTCTCTATTCAAAACTCCATCCCATCATCACCATTACATCACATTTGCACACCTCCAGTAGATTCCGACTTGATGCTCTCTAACGGGACTTCCACTGTTGCAGTTCAATATGGTCCACCAAACATCACCCTCCCACAGCCAACCCGTGCTCCATGCCTTCCTGAATGCCACGCACCACTCCCCTCTACCTTAAAGTCCCCACGTCAATGACCAGTTCATGCCCTAGCTCGGTTGTAGGAATATCGAGCTGCCCAGAATTCAAGAGCATCCATTTTGAAGCATATTAATGTGAAGTTATCGAACACATGAATGCAATGGATCAATAGTCATGTGATTCCATCAACAATTGCATATGATTTAATTAGTTGAAAGAATGATGAAGTCGTGGCTTGGAGTTTGCATCTACAGAAGATAAGAATGAGTAACGAAGTAGGTTTAGATTTTTAGAGATACTTATAGGCTCGATATTTAGGTTGCCATTTTCAATATTATATCAATATAATTGTCGTCGAGTGTTTTAACATCGCATGATCACATATCAAAGCAGATTGTTAGAGACTGGATATCCTTCTATAATTCAATATTTCGGACTTAAATAAACTAGTTTCGTCAAGATCCAAGATCATTTTCAAAAATACTACTTACTTGTGTTATTAAAATAGAGTTAATATTCAATCGATTTCAAAACACACTAATTCTTCGCTAATAGATTATTATTATCATTCACATTCAATTAAGAAAGTTTCAGGGATGTAGGAATTTTATGAAAATCGAATTTGGAGATCTGACCGCTCGAGTATGCAATGAAGAAACTGGGACTTTGTTTGGATCCCCCAAGCATTCCTGAATAAATAGTGATGCCTAGTTAACAGGAATCACATGTCAATTTTCAGTGTAATACAGGAATTGAGTAAAATTTCTCATTTGGGTATTAGCAATTTTAACAGCCCTCGTAGTGATAAATTTCTTCATTTGGGATAAGCTTTTAATCTTAATTTCTAGGGTGTAGCTAGGAGTTTTGGGATATCATTTAAGAGAGGTTTTGAGAGTATGAGTTTTGATCGTTAATGGTCGTAGCAGTTTTGATTGGTTTACAGGAAGTGTTATTATAACCGATCAATGTTTGTTTGAGAGTTTAGTATATATCTGTTTTTAAAGTTTTTCACAAAAATAACATGACATTTATATCTCTATATTTACTTTTTTGTTTTATGAAAAGTAACTTTATGATATAATTAGTGAGAACATAACTAGAAAATAAGTTATAACTTTTCAAAATATCCCGATTTGATGGATTGAAAATTGACGCTAAAATTACGCTGCATCGATTTTCACTGATTTTATAACCAATGAGAGCCGATGTAAAAAAAAATTGCAAGTAAATATTATAATAATACTTGAAATATACTCGTCTAACACTTAAAACCGGTATAAATTATTTAATTAAACTGCCAAGCTGGACTTCAACGTATCGTCAGTATATTGTAGGGTTGTTATGGTAACAAAAATTTACCATTACCATACCATTACTAGTCGATCGGTAATCATTTTTGATTGAAATAGGTATACCAGTTAAAACAATATGGTAATAGTAAATTTACCTTTTTAACGGTAAATTATCGGTGATAACTCTTCAATACCAGCGGTAACGGTAATTTTACCAATAAATTTAAAACATATGCATATTCATCTGACATGATTTATTACATGCATTTAGAACCAAATAAATGATTATATTTAGTTCAATAGTCCGATAAAATGTAAAATAATTCTAAGTACCCTTAGTTTCCTCATTTATGTTTTTTATGAACTAACATTGCATATAAGATAATAACGATGCACTATGTACAAAAAGCATGTTAAGATACATACTTTAATTGACAAACGGTAATTTATCATTACCAGCGTAATGGTTACCAGATTATCGGTATATCAGTATTCGGTATACCGGTTTGTCGATAACGGTAAGCAATTCTAGCTTACCAGTAAAAATGGTACAGTAACGGTATTTTCCAAATGGTAACGATAACAATTACCATAATAGCCTAGTTAAACCGACTGTTAGAGAGGTTTCCCTAGGGGTGAGCAAAAAACCGAAATAAAACCGAAACCGAACCGAAACCGAAACCGAAAATCAAAAACCGAACCGTACTAATATTTCGGTTTTGGTTTTTGGTCTAAACCGAACCCAAAAAAACCAAACCGAACCGAATTGTGAAATGTTGTGCATTGTCCCTTGCTGCATGTTGTTTCGTATTATATAGTATATACACACTGACCACTACTTCACTCATTTGATTTAGCTGAATACACGATTAGGGGTAGACTAATATAAAATGTCTATTTTTTGTTTTTGTACATTCTTGGATGTTTTGAATTGAAGATGAAAGTTGAGGTACTAGTAGACTATTTTCTAGAATTCCAAGTTGATGCCGATTTGTTGTAGGGTGCTTCACTAGAGTGCTACTGCACATTTCCTTCTTTTGTTTCTTGTCTTCGACTTAGAGCTAGCTAGCTTGACTCTGTACTACTGTGGATGACTTATAATCTATTAGTTTGTACTCTGTATCATGTGTCTCAATACACTTGATTGAAACAATTATTTCTTTTATAGTTGTTTAAATTTATAATATTATTTGTTTAAATCGGTTTTAAAACCAAAACCGAACCGATAAAAACCAAAACCGAGGTTTTGAAACCGAAACCGATGCTTCTATTTCGGTTATCGATTTTTAAAACCGAGGCCTTTCGTTTCCGGTTTCGGTTTTACCCCAAAACCGAACCGAACCGGGGTTTGCTCACCCTTAGGTTTCCCTACTGTAAGGGGCCCTAAATCAAACTCTTTGAAGCCAATTATTTTTGGCTGAAATATCTTAATTCCTCGTTTCCTCCTTTCTCCCCTCCGTTTCTTCCTCCGTTACATATATCTGCCGTAATTCCTCCGCAGTCCAAATCAACGCACAAATTCCTCCTTTTTTCTCACTGTTCCCATTTGATCAGCCAATTTTCTATTCGCGAGACCTCCAGAAAAGCCATCTTTTCAAAATTCACATATATTAACTGTCGCTTGGATTTCGCATGTCTCTATTTTCGGATTTTCAATCCTTTGGGTATGCTTAAGTTTTCTTTTTTCACTCTTGAATTTTTAATTCGATTATGAGTTAGTTCAGCTTTACTTGCTTCTACAAGATTTCTTAAAGTGACTTGGTCTTTACAAAGTCTTCTATCATGAAGAGATACTGTAACTTTTATATTGATTTATGATGTAATTGCAAAAATCTGATTTATGATGTAATTGCAAAAATCTATGGTAGAAATGAACGATTGTGTGTGAAATTCATACACTATATTTTCTAAGGTAGCAGCTCCTGTAATGGAGTACTACGATTTTTTTGTTTTTGTTCATTTCCAATCATAATGTTTATCGATGTTGCCATCTCTTTGTTTGGTTTTAAATTATTTATAGGCTACTATTTTACTACTAAGTTTATGTGCATATATTATGCTGCATGGACTACATTAGCTATTACTGGGAGATCAAAAGAAGTAATTGTATGTCTTCTATTTTTTTTACCAGTGTTCTCTTATGTTTTTTAATATCTTTTGAAAGTTAAGCGTAAATTTTATTAATCACCAAAATATTTACATTACATATATCAACATATACAAGTATGCTATGATATATAACCATCATTCTCTATACCCTTCAAATCACTAATACTCGCTCGCTAACCACAAGTGATTACAGAAAGAATCTCCAGTAATCAAAATTACATTCCAGTTCCTCTTGCTTCTAACACATCCGGTTAAAAAACATTCCATGACAATCTTGCACGCACCATAATCCCTCAGTTCTGACACAAGGCACAAGTCAAAACTCATATGTAGAATTTATCAAAAAAGGGGCCAGGATTGCACCTTGTATGTCGTTTCTGCGACATCACCTTGCTACCTGCGGGTAGTATGTCTTCGAGTATGAACTTATGTCCCTCATCAAGGTCATCATCCGCCCTAAATTTACCTTTAGGTTTCTTGCCTTTGGTCATTGCAGATGGATAGGAACTCATTGAAACTGCATGGATAACATGGAAGATTCAATTGCTGGAGGAGGAAGAATTAGATGGTCAGGTGGCTTTAAATTACGATATGGGGAAGTAGATTGCTTGGCACTGGAAGAAGAAGTTTCAATCAAAGCCAAAGTAAAATTCATACAAGAAGAAGCAGGAGAACTCTGACTATAAGTTGATGAACATGACATAGAACCAGAAAGAGTTGAACAAGGAGCAACAATAGAGGCACTAGAAGATGAACTAGTTCCCAAGAAATCAATACAGGAAATAGTTACATTACCTGTAGCCTTATTTGAAGTTTATAAATGTTCTCTTGTATCATCAAACAGATTACCAAACATGGTCTACATCTCAGCGTTAGCTGTGTATTCTGAATGAGCATTGGTAACCGGATTAGATTGAACAATATTAGGCTCATCAGGACCATGACCATCAATATCAACATTTTGCTCAGTAGCATTAATATCAACATTCTTCCCAGTATCATCAGTAGCTAAGCATGCAAAAAGAATTACCATTTTCATTTCCAGTAGCAACTGCAGAATCTGATGTACCCTTATTAGTATCTATCTCCTTTCTCTTCCAATACTTTTTTTTTGTAATCATTTGTCCTGATTACCATTTGCATATATTTTAATATGTGGCTTTCGTACTTGCACATTCTCAGCTTGACAATAATCCCTCCCATTAGCATTACCCTGATTCTGATTATCCTTATTGTTATTGGTGTGTAATTCACAATGGGATGAATCATGTCCAAATACCCTATAATTGACACAAATATTTGGTTCCCCATCATAGCTAACCTTTACAATAGGACAAGCTTCTCCCAAACCATCAATCTCAATAGCATTTGGTAGCTCAAATTCAGGTGATACTTCAACCAATGCCTTCGCATATCTGAACCTATCTAACCTTTCAGTACTAACATCATAACAAATCAATCTGCCAACATGATTCACAAGACAATTGATGCCTATTAGAGTCCATAAAACCATGGGTATCCTATACAAATGGATCCAAACAGGGAATATTTTATTTGAGATTGGGCACATCCTATGGTTGGGTCTCAAACAGATATGATAAACATCCTACCACGTATGCAGATGGGATCGGATCTGAGAATTTTTTCCCTATCAGAGTCATTGGAGAATTTAAAGTAAAAGTGTGACCCATCGGATTTAATATCAACCTCACCATCAAGCTTCCAATGCCTATGCAAATAATTAGATACAACGTGAAACGATAACGTACCATCAAGGAAAAATCTGATCAGAAAACTACTCCAGTAATTAAGACCTTGCTGCTTGACAAGATCTGGTATCATATGATTCTTTCTATCTCTCGGTATGTCAAAATGGAGTGGGTTGTACGATCCTGCATTCCTTGGAGAAGATCTAAATAGAGATGCGTAATCAGATTTCACTAGAAAAATGGTTGCCATGGAATAGCCAGATCTGGATTAGCATCCATTGAAGAAGAGGGATTTCCAGAGGGAGGTGGTGGATCAGGGAGTTTGGGGGGTGGAGGGTGAGGTGGAAGAGATGGAAAGGCATCAGTGGCAAAGGAGGAGGAGATAGGAAAAGATGAATGAGTTGTTGCCGCCTCCATTGCTTGGTCATGAGAGATTTGAAAACTTCGAATGAGAGATTTGAAAACTTTGGCGCATATTTTATTGTTCCAATTCACATTCTTTGACTGTGAACTAAATGTGTCATAAAAGTTCACTTCCACAACTTTCTAAAACTTGAAATGCATGTAAGCTTGGCCGGTTGTTGCACTTAAGAATCTTCTCCGGGCTATTTCTGCAAAATAAAAGTTTCAAGGAAAAATAATAGGGTTTTTTTCATGGTAAAAATCAATATAGTTGACCAAAAAGTCAGCACATAATTTTCTGATCAAGGTTATTAAGGGACTACTGACCAGTTGAATCGAAGAATAATATGTTTTTTGTGCACTTACCAGACAAGTTAGGCTTGAAATTTCCATTAGATACATGTCCGTATATGAGACAGATGGTATCAATTTGAAACCAGCTTGGAGATGAGAGTTTTAGTTTGCTTTGCTCAAATTAGAGTCAATTTATTGTTAGGCTATATGATTATAATTTTAATCTTCTTTTTATTACTTTGGTCTCTCTTTGTGTGTGTGTGTTTTTTTTTTCTTTTTCCTTTTTTTTTTTTTTTGAGTTTGGTTTTCAGTTATAAAATATAGCAACAAGTATCATATCAACGATCGATAAATGAAAATATCCAGTTGGTTTGATAATTTTGGGAACATGTTAGATCATTGAGAATAAAAATGATGTTATATAAAAGGAATACTTCATAAAAGTGGGAAAAGTCATATTCGGAAACAGGTTAAAGCATTTGTTACAACACATATTCAGATTTCTTTTATTAGTTATTGTATAGAAAATGTTGTTTTTTAAGAATTTTTACAAAATGTTGATTTTCAAGAATTTGTACCATGTGATATGCTCCCACTTGATATGCTCCCAAGATGTGGAGAATAATGCAAATGTTAGCAAAATTGACTAACAAAATGGTTTTTGGAATCCTAATACAGACACTAGCATGGATATGCACACACTACTGTGCACTTTTGGTTGAATAACAAATCAACATTTAAAATTATTTATGACTAAAAGTGAAGTTATTGGAAGAAAAGGCTGCCATTGATCTCATGATCATTGATAACTATTTCTCTTTTGAATATTTCTATTTCAAACCTGAAAAAGAAAAGCATATTTTTTGTTTTCGTGCTGCAAAAGGAAATAACTGGTATTTATATTCTTATAGGCCCCCAAATATGATTTCGGTTTATTAATTTTATGATTGCTTTCGTGCTGCTATAGTTTATTAAATTTATGTTAATGAACCTAAATTGCATATATAATAGCTAAAAAAGTTCTTTCTTTTCTAGACGATAGCATACCATGCAATCCTCTTTTTTCTTGATATAATTTATTGAAATGATTTCTTTCCTTTCATTTGTTGACCATTGTTCTTATTTCCAGTTTATTTATTATTGAATTGATTTTGTCTGATGGTTGTAATCAACATATAATTTTGTCAGCAGTGGTTCAAATAAATATTATTAAAGGCTAAGTTTTGTTTGATAGCCTTATAGAATTATTATTTTTAATCATTTTTAAACATTCTACATAGTTTTTCTTTAGACAAATTTGTGAACTGCATTCCATTGACAACTGTAAAAATTCACTTGTATTTTTAAATATTTTCCATTTTTGCCTCAAGTACTGCAAAATTCTTGCTTTCCTTGACATTTTATTAGTTTCTTGATAGTAAATAGGATTTGCAGCAGATATTGGTATTGTTTTGTAGTAAAACCAGCAACCCCACCTTGCAAATGATTAACTATTTAAAACCATTTAGAAGCCAGGATAATGATGAGAGTTTTTAGTTTGCTTTGCTCAAATTAGAGTCAATTTATTGCTAGGCTGTATGATTATACTTTTTGATCTCTTTTTTTTATGAGTTTGGTTTCAGTTATAAAATATAGCATCAAATATCATATCAACAACAATCGATTAAGTAGATTTGTTAGGTTAACATGCGCCAACAAACTGGGCGTGATCCCTCAAAATCAAGAGTCCAAGATAGTACCATTAAGTAGATTTATTGGGTACTCAACTAATTATGATTTTAGTTTCTTTGTTTTGATGGTCCATTTGTTTTATTTTAATATATTTGAATTTAGTTTTTTATTTTTCTTATCAATTCTGTTTGTAGGAAGTGAAGAACAAGGGTGTAACGACCCAGAAAATCTGAACCAATTTAAAATTTTTAAATTGGCTAAAATAATGGACTTTAAATATTTAAAATAAATATTTTAAATAATGGCGATGAAAACTGAGTTGAAATCGACATTTGAAAACCAATATAATTAATTATAATTATATATAGAATTGAAAATGGCGCGGTAGTTCGATAATTCGATTTCAAACTTCAATTGAATATACCGGGTGCAAAACAATCCGGATCTTAGTGAAACCAAAAATAATAGAATCTAATTGATGATATCTTTCTAACGAATCCGACCAATCGAAATTTGATAGCGGGAATCAAAAGGTATGTCCAGTTGAAAATTCTGAATAGTCGCTATGGAATTCAGGCCCTTAAAAATGGATATTTTGCAGATGACCTCGGATTTCGACGAAACCACTTTTGTTAGATCCGCAGTGTCAAGCTATTGTTAGGTTTCAAATTTCATAATTTTTCGAATCAATATGTGAGCGTGGCAAAGGAAAACGCGTTTGACCAGTTTCTGTTGAATTTAATCGACTGGAAATTGGCCATTTTGCAAACGGTCTCAGAATTCGACGAAACTAGTTTTTGTTAGGACCGTATCGTCAATACGAAGCTAGAAAATATTTTTCTGGAATTTTTCTAGTTAGTATGTGGCCCCGGTAATTTGAAATGTGCGTTTAAAATTCAATATAATGATTTAAATGAAAATTCAAAAAGAAACTGATTGTAACGATCAAATCAGCTTGCGATACATATCCCATTGTGTTCGGAATGGGGGTGAAACGCTATGGACGACAGGCGGTGGGCCTCGTTTCGAGGTCGTATGTAAAAGTCAACCTTTTTGCGAAATTTAATAATTAAATAATAAAAAAAAAAAATACTCCCCCCTCCCTTTATTCTTCTTCCTGGCCCCCCCCCCCGACTTCATTATCCAGAGAAAAAAAAAAAAAAAAAAAAGAAACCCTAGGAATCGATCGACGCCTCCGCCTGAGCCCCCCCCGATCGCTCGAGCTCCGTTGAAGCCCCCCCCTCGCTCGCGCAGCTGAAGCCGCCGACCGCCACCAGAAGTCCCCCCACGCAGCGCCTCCGACCACCACGTTCGAACTCCTCGAAGCCATCGCCCCCCCCCCCCCCCCGTCGAATCCCATCGCGAAGCCACCAAACCCCGAGCCGCCCAGTTCGAGACATCGGTGAAACCCCCCCTATTGGTAAGCATTTCTTTTTATTTTATTATCTTATTTTTATTTTATAAAACCGAATTTAAAACTGAAAAGGTTTGAAATTGAAAAAAAATAAAAACTGATTTTGATTTTTAATAAAAAGGTTTAAAAACAGTTTATAAAAGAATTAAAACTGATTTGGTTTTTAAAAATTAAAAACTGATTTTATTTTAAAAATAAAAACTGAATTTTTATAAAGTTAAAAGCTTAAAAATAAAAACTGATTTATTTATAAATAAAAACTGATTTATTTATAAGATTAAAACTGATTTCTTTTAAAAGAATTTTAAAACCTGATTTTTAAAGTTATAAAAACTGAATTTTTAAAAGTATTCAAAACTGAATTTTTAAAAGTATTCAAAACTGAATTTTTAAAAGTTAAAAACTGATTTTGTTTTAAAATAAAAACTGATTTAGTTTTAAAGGTAAAAGCTTTAAATAGGAAGAAAGGTTTGAACTTTCAAGAGAAGTAAAAATCATATTTTTATATATCGAAAGTCGAAGTAAAAATCATATTTTTATATATTGAATAGCGAAGTCAAAATTCGATTTTTATATATTGAATAGCATAGTAAAAATTCTATTTTTACATATGTAGAGAATACGGGCGAAAGCGACAAAAGGCGAAGATTTCTATAAGTGAAGTGTCGTGCAGTTGGATAGCTATTGGTGAGATTTCTGATTTAAAATTTATATATATACGTGTGAAATGAAAGTGAATAGCTATATATAAATTGCTATATATAAATATATATATATATATACGCCCCCCTCGTCCACAAACCATGGACGATATTTATTGGTTGAAATTGTTGTGAAAATTGAATGATTGTTTGGGATTGTTTGTGATGGATATTGGTTGATTGTGGTTGAAAAATACCCGTTTGTGGTTGTGAAATATTTGGTTGAAACCACTTAGGATTAGTTTGTGGAAATGAAATAAATATATACATGCCGCCTGCGTGCGAACTAGATGCATGATTCCCATTGTAAAAAACCGCGAGGTTTTAAGGTAGAGCGAGGAGCCGTACTAGGGACGGTGCCGGGGTAACTACCCTGCCGTTATGCTGCCGAAATTTTGAATAATATTTGTGTGTTTGAATTATTTTCATATGCTTAAACTATATTTATTCCTTATATAGAAAACATTCATGTGTTGAATTGATATTCATTCGTTGTTTAGAAATTCATGTGTTGAATGGTATTCATATTTTGAAATAAATTGCTCGATAATAAAAATCACATTTTTATCTATATATAGAAACTATAGAAAACATTCATGTGTTGAATTGATATTCATTCGTTGTTTAGAAATTCATGTGTTGAATGGTATTCATATTTTGAAATAAATTGTTCGATAATAAAAATCACATTTTTATCTATATATAAAAACTATAGAAAACATTCATGTGTTGAATTGATATTCATTCGTTGTTTAGAAATTCATGTGTTGAATGGTATTCATATTTTGAAATAAACTGTTTGATAATAAAAATCACCTTTTATCGACTATATGAACTATATAGAAAAATAGTGTTTTGAAATGAATTGTTTTACAATAAAAATCACATTTTTATTGTATGCATAAAACGTTGAAATGTGAAGTGTTAAAAATAGCCACTTGTTCAAAATAAACATAGATGAGTTGAAATATTCATTAATTAGCTAATGAAATGATTTGCACCTATTTATGTAACATTAGAATGAATGGAGTTTTTAAACCAAATAGAAATCAAATATGAAGTCAAATAGAAATTGATAAATGATAAGAACTGTATATATATGTACATGCAATATTCATTGAACAGGTTATAGCAAAGGGGCTAGAGAAGAGGAATAAAATTTTGTGCCCGACAAATAGGTACACATTTACTGATTTGTTTGGGTGATGATTTTGAGCCTGTTGGCTAGCCGCTTGGCTTTTTCTTTTTCTTTTTGAGATTAGAAGGACCGGGACGCTATTTGCGATTTCCCGACGCTCCCGGTGCAGGGGAGGTTATGGCGAAATTTTTCCAAAATTTAAGGTGTTAGAAAATTTTTTGAAGTGAAAACGATATAGAAATCATTGGATGAACTATATTTATATAACTATATAAATAAAATTAAAACGAAACGAGGCCGTGCAGTTCGTATTTCGAAACCGTGATTTCAAACGACTAGTACGGGAAATCCGACCATTGGATTTTCCCGAAACCTCAACCGTCGGGTTCGCCTTGGAATAATCTTTCCAACGGCACCAACCTTGTAAAAATCCAACGGTTGGATTGTCTGGAATGTTTAATTCAAATCTGAAGAAAAACAACGCCAGAAACGATTATATTTATTTATATATATATAAAAAATTATATTTAATCGAATAACGACGCTGCAGTTCGTATTTTGAAATCGAAAATTCAAACGATTGTACCGGGAGATCCGACCGTCGGATTTTCCCGAAACTGGAACCGTTGGGTTCGTTTTGAAAAGACCTTTCCAATGATGTAAATTTTGTGAAGATCCAACGGTTAGATTTTCAGATATGTGTAAATCAAATCTGAAGAAAAACAGCGCCACGGCCGCCTTATGGCCCGAAGCGTCGTTTTGAATAAAATGGCTATTTTAAAATAAATAAAAATAGCGATAAATAGTTATAAAATACCATAAGCGATATGGAATGGAAATAAACTGAATTTGCTTGATTTATGTGATGTTTGATGGTTGAATGTGTTTGGTGTGAAAATTACATTAAAGGACAAAACCAGTGTTGTCGAATAATTTAACCATTGAAATAAATCGATTTGAAATTCTAAATATACGTGAATTATTTGGAAAGGCCGAGTTAATTCTCATTTCGAATAATCGACCGACGATTGAAATTCGAAGATGAAGACGATGGTCGAAGACCGGAGATCTTCACCTCGTTTGGATGGTAACCGAGGTCCTGATTGGGAGGCATCCCGAAATATGGACAATGAGTGGTGATCGTTCAGACGTACGTGTTGATCGAAGGGTTTGCGAGGTATTTAGTGCCTCCGGTTTCGTTCAGACCCAGAACGGACTTGTAAATGGACTGTGTGTCTGACATAGGATTTATTCTGTGTGGCATGCTAAGATGCAGTGATCAGGGCTTCTGTTGAAAAGCAAAGTCTTGTGGTGATGATCAAAGCACCGCCTGTGTGGCGTAGCTTTGTGTATAACGTGAATTCGCGAGCCTCACACCCCGGTATGAACCTAAAACGGGAGAAGGACCTCAGGGAGGGCATGCGTTTCTTCCTAGCTAGGGTGGTGTCAGTGACCTACCAGCCCTGACATTTATATACTTTTCACCTATGTGGTTGTTGCTGTTGCGAGGCGCCTCGGTTTGATCGGACGATCCGGGTCCGATGGAGTCATTCGTTGGCTCGTTTACGCCCCAAAGGGCGGGGAAACGTATTGTTCAGGCATAATAATCCACATCGGTGGACCGACCCTGACGATCCAAGGGGCAGTTGCGGCTGTTCCTAAGGCTCGGGCTAGGCAGTCTCGAATTCGGTAAGGACTATCTTTTGCCTTGGTTCATGACGGAAATCCAATTTCCAAATACGACATCGTGCGGTTTTGATTGTATATATATATGGCGACATGATATATGGTACCCATGCCGTCTATGATTGATAGTTATGATTTGAAAGTGTTTTCAAAACATATAGGCACTAGCAATAATATCAATTGCCTTTGTTTTATTCGTATCAATCATATTTTGGCCATTATAAGGTAAAACTCTATCCTCCGGTTTGCGTTGCATTGTGTGATGGGAACTGAGTCTTATAACGGCTTCATTTTTATAAAAAGCATAGCGATGTTTAAAAGAAAGATTTGTTTTAAAGCACTGGCAATCCAATGGAGTAAACCCGTTCCACGAAAGTGGCGTGGTCCTGTGATTAGCCATATTATATGTGTGTTGAGTAGATTTCTCATACCAGTCCCATGACTGACTCGTAGTTTGTTTCACTCTCAAACTCGGGTGCCCCTTTTTCCACACGGGCAGCCTTGTATTCAGGTTTAGCTGGTTCTTCTTTCTGGATAGCTGGAGCTGAAGATGGATTCTATCATTTATTTCTTTTTATGCTGTTCAGCTCCTATTGTACATATTTTGTTTATTTCCGCTGTAGACATTTATGTATAGCTGAACTGTATTTGTACTAAGTAAGATCCTGTATACTGTGTAACTCTGATGATTACTTTTATCCAGTATATTTTGTTGTTCATTCTGGTGTATTTATTTAATTCTGTTCTGCTATTATATGTTTCTATGTTATATTCCAAAAGATAACCTTGTTTCCGTGAGATCGGGAAATCGGGTCGTCTCAACGTGGTTTCAGAGCTTTGGTTAAGCTTAGTTCTGGAATATAACATTTGAACGAACTCGTCAGAAATAGAACCAGTAGTGTTCTAGGACGGGTAACTCTATACAGATAGGATCAGTAATATCCTAGTATGAGTAAAGCAGAATGAAATTTCACCTCGATAGACACATTTACATTGAAGTATGTGTTTCTATATTTTAAATTTTCTTTTCTGTGACCTGACACTTGATCTGCTAATTGCAGAAGTACTAGAAAAATGAGTGCCAGAAACAGAAGGGATACAGAACCCGATCTAGAAGCTCTATTAAAGAAATATCGAAATCTGAACGGAGCGCAATTCTCGGGCAATGAATCTATTATTCAAACTCAAGCTTGGTTGAGTTCTGTCGAAAGAATCTTTGAGCATATCCAGCTGAGAGATGACCAGAAACGGTTAGTAGCATCTTGGGCGCTCAAAGAAGAAGCTTTAATCTGGTGGGAAACAATCATTAAAAATAATCCAGAAGGTGATATCACCTGGGACAGATTCAAAGTGATTTTCCTAGAGAGATTTACTCCTCCCGAAGCAACCGAGAGATTATGTGATGAATTTTCTTATCTAATACATGGTGATATGACCATCCCCGAATATCATAAGAAATTTAATGAACTTTCTCACTTTGCCCCTCATCTAATTCAAAATCCGAAGGGGAAAAATATGAGATTTATTCACGGGCTTCAAAGGAAATACCAGAATAAGGTATTAGGGCATGTGAAGCTTCCTTTTCCAGAAATGATTTACATGGCTTATCAGTATGAAGACCTCCATAAGAAAGGAATGTTGCGCGACGAAGAAGAAGTCTATTCTAGTGACAAAACAGAGTCAGAAACTGATCATCCTGAGGCAAGTACAGTGTCTGAGGTCAGTAAGAAGCCCAAAGTAAGTCGGAAGAGGGCCAGACCTGAGAAAGAATCAGCAATGACCGCTATGTGCTTAAACTGCAATCGAAAAGGTCATTTGTCCCGGAAATGTAAGTCCTTGAAATTGCAAAAGAAGGAGGGATCTAAATCAAAGAGCAAGGTTAAAGGAAATAGTAAATGCAATCTCTGCCATCAGGCTGGTCACGTAAAGCAAGATTGCTGGCTGTTGAAAAAGACTGAAATAGTTCAAGTGAATGAAGTGGCAGAAATTTCTGAGCCCGCAGCTATTCAGGAAAGGCCAGATGTTTTAGAAGGCACACTAACTGTCAAAGACATCCCAGTTAAAGTACTGTTTGACACAGGCGCGTCAAGAAGCTTCATTGCCAAAGATGCAGCTAAGAAACTGGATTTGAATTTGAAGAAGCTCAAGGAACCAATGACTGTCCAGAATCCAGTTGGGGGTTCCATTGATCTCAGTTGGATTTGTGGAGTGCCGGTTTCCTTTTCTCGTTATCGGTTTCCTACCATCGCAGTCGTCATGAATTTTAAAGAGTTTGATCTTATCTTGGGGTTAGACTGGTTGACCAAATATGAAGCTGAAGTTAAATGCGCCGACAGAGTCGTAAAGGCGAGGATTAAATCAGGTGATTATATAACCATTCCCTGTGAAGGTCAGAATGCTAATAGAAAAGACTTCTGGGCAGCTTTGAATGTTTCTCCAGCCCAAATAGAAAATATCCCTGAGATCATTGAGAATATTCCTGACCTCGTTAAAGATATTCCTGTCGTCAAGAACTATGCGGATGTGTTCGAAGAAGTTGTTCGCTTACCTCCGCAGAGGGAAATAGATTTCAAGATTGCTTTAATCCCCAATGCAAGGCCGGTAGTTCACGCTATTCGAAGAATGTCCTTGAAAGAGAAGGAGGAATTAGACAATCAAACAAGACAGCTAGTATGGAAAGGTCTGATCAGGCCTAGTTTCTCTGATTGGGGTGCAGCAGTGGTTTTTGTCCCAAAATCTGACGGTACTCTACGTCTATGCGTGGACTATCGTGATTTGAACAAGCAGACTATAAAGAACAAATATCCATTACCGCGGATTGATGATCTGTTGGATCGATTAAATGGAGCACAAGTATTTTCAAGAATGGACCTAGCTACGGGCTTCCATCAACTTCGAATTGCCGAAGAGTGTGTTCCAATGACAGCGTTCAGAGGCCCCGACTTATTCTACGAGTGGTTAGTAATGCCGTTCGGCTTATGTAACGCTCCAGCTTATTTCGTCGATCTGATGAATAGAGTATTCAGAGGAGTACTGAACAAATTTGTTTTGGTTTTTATTGATGATATTCTAATCTTCTCTAAATCAAAGGCCGAACATGAAAAACATCTGGAACAGGTTCTAGAAATCCTCAGAAGGAATGTATTAAAGGCCAAATTTTCCAAATGTATATTCTGGCAAGATGAAGTGAAATTTCTGGGCCATGTCGTATCGAAAGATGGAATCGCTGTGGATCCAAGCAAAATCACAGCTATTCAGAATTGGAAACAGCCCAGTACTCCCACTGAAGTCCGCAGTTTTCTCGGATTGGCTAGCTATTACCGAAAGTTCGTTAAAGACTTTTCGAAGATATCTGGTCATTTAACAAAGCTTACGAAGAAGCATTCTAAATTCAAATGGACTCAAGAAAGTGATGAGGCTTTCGAAGAGCTAAAGTTAAGATTAACGACAGCTCCAGTGTTAACCATCATCGATGGCAACCAAGATCTGAAAGTCTGGACTGATGCTTCTAGAGAAGGCCTTGGCGCAGTGTTAATGCAAAGAGGCCAAGTAATTGCTTATGCTAGCCGTCAACTGAAGCCGCATGAGAAAAACTATGTAACTCATGATCTTGAGTTATTGGCTATCATATTCTCTTTGAAAATCTGGAGACACTATCTTCTGGGCGAAAGATTTGAACTGTTTACAGATCACCAGTCGTTAAAGTATCTGTTCACTCAGAAGGACTTGAATTTGAGGCAGCAACGTTGGCTGGAGTTTCTTGCAGCATATGACTTCGAAATTATATATACTCCAGGAAAAGCCAATGTCGTGGCCGATGCGTTAAGCAGAAAGAATGTAATGATCGCCAGTTTTATTATCACGACTTCATTGCTAGATAAGATATCTGCTCTTCAGGAGGATGATCACTTCATTCAGAAGATCAGAGGGATAATTCAACAAGGCGAACCCTCGAGTTTTCAAGTAGATAATGAGGGGATTCTAAGGCTCAAGGGTCGAATATGCGTTCCTAACATTCCTGAACTTCGAAAGGAAGTACTGGATGAATGCCACAAGTCAAAACTCAGTATCCATCCGGGAGTAAGCAAAATGTATAATGACATCAAACGCACTTTCTGGTGGAAGTCGATGAAAAGGGACATTTCTTTATATGTAAGCCGATGCCCCACCTGCCAGCTAGTCAAGAGTGACCAACAGAAATTGGCTGGATTATTACAACCGCTAGAAGTTCCTGGCTGGAAGTGGGAACATATTTCTATGGATTTCATTGATGGTTTGCCCAGGACCAGGAAAGGAAATGACAGTATTTGGGTGATCGTAGATCGTTTCACGAAGACCGCCCATTTTATACCTGTCAAATCAAATAGAACCGCTCAGAGTCTGGCGCAGATATACTTCAGAGAAATAGTTAGACTACATGGAGTGCCACTCAGTATAGTAAGTGATAGAGATACAATATTCACTAGCAAATTCTGGGAAGCATTTCAAGTCGAGCTAGGAACGAAGTTAAACTTGAGCACCGCTTATCATCCTCAGACAGACGGTCAGACTGAGAGGGTGAATCGCATTTTAGAAGATCTATTGCGGGCTTGTGTTATAGATTTCGGTGGATCATGGGAAGACAATCTGCATTTGGCTGAATTCTCTTATAACAACAGCTACCAGGCGAGTCTGACAATGTCGCCATTCGAAGCATTGTATGGTAGACCTTGCCGATCTCCTGCTTGTTGGGTCGAGCCTGGAAATAGACTTGTGTTGGGTCCCGATATGATTCGAGAAGCGGCCGACAAAGTCGATTTTATTAAGAAGCGATTACTCGCCGCTCAAAGCCGACAAAAGAGCTATGCTGATAGAAGAAGAAGAGATATATCCTTTGAAGTTGGCGACTATGTATATTTGAAAGTATCGCCGATGAGAGGAGTTATCCGGTTCGGTAAAACTGGAAAGTTAGCACCCAAATTCATTGGTCCGTTTCCTATTCTGGAACGGATTGGGACTCTCGCTTATAGGGTCAAACTGCCTGACTGGTTGCCTGGAGTTCATGATGTATTTCACATATCTCAACTTCGAAAGCACGTTCATGATCCAGACTTGATCGTGGAAGAAGCAGCTCAGCAGGACATTGAAATTACTCCATAATTAGCCGTGAGGCGAGAGCCGCTGAAGATCATCGGCAAAGAAACCAAAGAGCTGAGAAACAAGAAGGTTCACTTAGTCAAAGTGCAATGGAGTGGAGATCCGCGAGATTGTACTTGGGAAACTGAGGAGAGCATTCAGAAAGCTTATCCTAGATGCCGAGTAGATATCTCTGATTGACTCTGGTGCAAGGTACATTTAACCTACTTTGCATTACCTTTTAATTCTCTATTCTGTTGCTATTTTCTTCCCATGAATGTGCATTGTTTATTCTATACTCTGAATATTAAAAACAAATTGGTTGCTGTGCTGTGTGATTGTAGATTTATCAAACCACTTTCGACTTTATTCCTTTTCGGGGACGAAAAGTTTTAAGTGGGGGAGATTGTAACGACCCAGAAAATCTGAACCAATTTAAAATTTTTAAATTGGCTAAAATAATGGACTTTAAATATTTAAAATAAATATTTTAAATAATGGCGATGAAAACTGAGTTGAAATCGACATTTGAAAACCAATATAATTAATTATAATTATATATAGAATTGAAAATGGCGCGGTAGTTCGATAATTCGATTTCAAACTTCAATTGAATATACCGGGTGCAAAACAATCCGGATCTTAGTGAAACCAAAAATAATAGAATCTAATTGATGATATCTTTCTAACGAATCCGACCAATCGAAATTTGATAGCGGGAATCAAAAGGTATGTCCAGTTGAAAATTCTGAATAGTCGCTATGGAATTCAGGCCCTTAAAAATGGATATTTTGCAGATGACCTCGGATTTCAACGAAACCACTTTTGTTAGATCCGCAGTGTCAAGCTATTGTTAGGTTTCAAATTTCATAATTTTTCGAATCAATATGTGAGCGTGGCAAAGGAAAACGCGTTTGACCAGTTTCTGTTGAATTTAATCGACTGGAAATTGGCCATTTTGCAAACGGTCTCAGAATTCGACGAAACTAGTTTTTGTTAGGACCGTATCGTCAATACGAAGCTAGAAAATATTTTTCTGGAATTTTTCTAGTTAGTATGTGGCCCCGGTAATTTGAAATGTGCGTTTAAAATTCAATATAATGATTTAAATGAAAATTCAAAAAGAAACTGATTGTAACGATCAAATCAGCTTGCGATACATATCCCATTGTGTTCGGAATGGGGGTGAAACGCTATGGACGACAGGCGGTGGGCCTCGTTTCGAGGTCGTATGTAAAAGTCAACCTTTTTGCGAAATTTAATAATTAAATAATAAAAAAAAAATACTCCCCACTCCCTTTATTCTTCTTCCTGGCCCCCCCCCCGACTTCATTATCCAGAGAAAAAAAAAAAAAAAAAAAAGAAACCCTAGGAATCGATCGACGCCTCCGCCTGAGCCCCCCCCCCCGATCGCTCGAGCTCCGTTGAAGCCCCCCCCTCGCTCGCGCAGCTGAAGCCGCCGACCGCCACCAGAAGTCCCCCCACGCAGCGCCTCCGACCACCACGTTCGAACTCCTCGAAGCCATCCCCCCCCCCCCCCCCCCCCCCGTCGAATCCCATCGCGAAGCCACCAAACCCCGAGCCGCCCAGTTCGAGACATCGGTGAAACCCCCCCTATTGGTAAGCATTTCTTTTTATTTTATTATCTTATTTTTATTTTATAAAACCGAATTTAAAACTGAAAAGGTTTGAAATTGAAAAAAAATAAAAACTGATTTTGATTTTTAATAAAAAGGTTTAAAAACAGTTTATAAAAGAATTAAAACTGATTTGGTTTTTAAAAATTAAAAACTGATTTTATTTTAAAAATAAAAACTGAATTTTTATAAAGTTAAAAGCTGAAATTTTAAAAATAAAAACTGATTTATTTATAAATAAAAACTGATTTATTTATAAGATTAAAACTGATTTCTTTTAAAAGAATTTTAAAACCTGATTTTTAAAGTTATAAAAACTGAATTTTTAAAAGTATTCAAAACTGAATTTTTAAAAGTATTCAAAACTGAATTTTTAAAAGTTAAAAACTGATTTTGTTTTAAAATAAAAACTGATTTAGTTTTAAAGGTAAAAGCTTTAAATAGGAAGAAAGGTTTGAACTTTCAAGAGAAGTAAAAATCATATTTTTATATATCGAAAGTCGAAGTAAAAATCATATTTTTATATATTGAATAGCGAAGTCAAAATTCGATTTTTATATATTGAATAGCATAGTAAAAATTCTATTTTTACATATGTAGAGAATACGGGCGAAAGCGACAAAAGGCGAAGATTTCTATAAGTGAAGTGTCGTGCAGTTGGATAGCTATTGGTGAGATTTCTGATTTAAAATTTATATATATACGTGTGAAATGAAAGTGAATAGCTATATATAAATTGCTATATATAAATATATATATATATATACGCCCCCCTCGTCCACAAACCATGGACGATATTTATTGGTTGAAATTGTTGTGAAAATTGAATGATTGTTTGGGATTGTTTGTGATGGATATTGGTTGATTGTGGTTGAAAAATACCCGTTTGTGGTTGTGAAATATTTGGTTGAAACCACTTAGGATTAGTTTGTGGAAATGAAATAAATATATACATGCCGCCTGCGTGCGAACTAGATGCATGATTCCCATTGTCAAAAACCGCGAGGTTTTAAGGTAGAGCGAGGAGCCGTACTAGGGACGGTGCCGGGGTAACTACCCTGCCGTTATGCTGCCGAAATTTTGAATAATATTTGTGTGTTTGAATTATTTTCATATGCTTAAACTATATTTATTCCTTATATAGAAAACATTCATGTGTTGAATTGATATTCATTCGTTGTTTAGAAATTCATGTGTTGAATGGTATTCATATTTTGAAATAAATTGCTCGATAATAAAAATCACATTTTTATCTATATATAGAAACTATAGAAAACATTCATGTGTTGAATTGATATTCATTCGTTGTTTAGAAATTCATGTGTTGAATGGTATTCATATTTTGAAATAAATTGTTCGATAATAAAAATCACATTTTTATCTATATATAAAAACTATAGAAAACATTCATGTGTTGAATTGATATTCATTCGTTGTTTAGAAATTCATGTGTTGAATGGTATTCATATTTTGAAATAAACTGTTTGATAATAAAAATCACCTTTTATCGACTATATGAACTATATAGAAAAATAGTGTTTTGAAATGAATTGTTTTACAATAAAAATCACATTTTTATTGTATGCATAAAACGTTGAAATGTGAAGTGTTAAAAATAGCCACTTGTTCAAAATAAACATAGATGAGTTGAAATATTCATTAATTAGCTAATGAAATGATTTGCACCTATTTATGTAACATTAGAATGAATGGAGTTTTTAAACCAAATAGAAATCAAATATGAAGTCGAATAGAAATTGATAAATGATAAGAACTGTATATATATGTACATGCAATATTCATTGAACAGGTTATAGCAAAGGGGCTAGAGAAGAGGAATAAAATTTTGTGCCCGACAAATAGGTACACATTTACTGATTTGTTTGGGTGATGATTTTGAGCCTGTTGGCTAGCCGCTTGGCTTTTTCTTTTTCTTTTTGAGATTAGAAGGACCGGGACGCTATTTGCGATTTCCCGACGCTCCCGGTGCAGGGGAGGTTATGGCGAAATTTTTCCAAAATTTAAGGTGTTAGAAAATTTTTTGAAGTGAAAACGATATAGAAATCATTGGATGAACTATATTTATATAACTATATAAATATAAATAAAATTAAAACGAAACGAGGCCGTGCAGTTCGTATTTCGAAACCGTGATTTCAAACGACTAGTACGGGAAATCCGACCATTGGAATTTCCTGAAACCTCAACCGTCGGGTTCGCCTTGGAATAATCTTTCCAACGGCACCAACCTTGTAAAAATCCAACGGTTGGATTGTCTGGAATGTTTAATTCAAATCTGAAGAAAAACAGCGCCAGAAACGATTATATTTATTTATATATATAAAAAAAATTATATTTAATCGAATAACGACGCTGCAGTTCGTATTTTGAAATCGAAAATTCAAACGATTATACCGGGAGATCCGACCGTCGGATTTTCCCGAAACTGGAACCGTTGGGTTCGTTTTGAAAAGACCTTTCCAATGATGTAAATTTTGTGAAGATCCAACGGTTAGATTTTCAGATATGTGTAAATCAAATCTGAAGAAAAACAGCGCCACGGCCGCCTTATGGCCCGAAGCGTCGTTTTGAATAAAATGGCTATTTTAAAATAAATAAAAATAGCGATAAATAGTTATAAAATACCATAAGCGATATGGAATGGAAATAAACTGAATTTGCTTGATTTATGTGATGTTTGATGGTTGAATGTGTTTGGTGTGAAAATTACATTAAAGGACAAAACCAGTGTTGTCGAATAATTTAACCATTGAAATAAATCGATTTGAAATTCTAAATATACGTGAATTATTTGGAAAGGCCGAGTTAATTCTCATTTCGAATAATCGACCGACGATTGAAATTCGAAGATGAAGACGATGGTCGAAGACCGGAGATCTTCACCTCGTTTGGATGGTAACCGAGGTCCTGATTGGGAGGCATCCCGAAATATGGACAATGAGTGGTGATCGTTCAGACGTACGTGTTGATCGAAGGGTTTGCGAGGTATTTAGTGCCTCCGGTTTCGTTCAGACCCAGAACGGACTTGTAAATGGACTGTGTGTCTGACATAGGATTTATTCTGTGTGGCATGCTAAGATGCAGTGATCAGGGCTTCTGTTGAAAAGCAAAGTCTTGTGGTGATGATCAAAGCACCGCCTGTGTGGCGTAGCTTTGTGTATAACGTGAATTCGCGAGCCTCACACCCCGGTATGAACCTAAAACGGGAGAAGGACCTCAGGGAGGGCATGCGTTTCTTCCTAGCTAGGGTGGTGTCAGTGACCTACCAGCCCTGACATTTATATACTTTTCACCTATGTGGTTGTTGCTGTTGCGAGGCGCCTCGGTTTGATCGGACGATCCGGGTCCGATGGAGTCATTCGTTGGCTCGTTTACGCCCCAAAGGGCGGGGAAACGTATTGTTCAGGCATAATAATCCACATCGGTGGACCGACCCTGACGATCCAAGGGGCAGTTGCGGCTGTTCCTAAGGCTCGGGCTAGGCAGTCTCGAATTCGGTAAGGACTATCTTTTGCCTTGGTTCATGACGGAAATCCAATTTCCAAATACGACATCGTGCGGTTTTGATTGTATATATATATGGCGACATGATATATGGTACCCATGCCGTCTATGATTGATAGTTATGATTTGAAAGTGTTTTCAAAACATATAGGCACTAGCAATAATATCAATTGCCTTTGTTTTATTCGTATCAATCATATTTTGGCCATTATAAGGTAAAACTCTATCCTCCGGTTTGCGTTGCATTGTGTGATGGGAACTGAGTCTTATAACGGCTTCATTTTTATAAAAAGCATAGCGATGTTTAAAAGAAAGATTTGTTTTAAAGCACTGGCAATCCAATGGAGTAAACCCGTTCCACGAAAGTGGCGTGGTCCTGTGATTAGCCATATTATATGTGTGTTGAGTAGATTTCTCATACCAGTCCCATGACTGACTCGTAGTTTGTTTCACTCTCAAACTCGGGTGCCCCTTTTTCCACATGGGCAGCCTTGTATTCAGGTTTAGCTGGTTCTTCTTTCTGGATAGCTGGAGCTGAAGATGGATTCTATCATTTATTTCTTTTTATGCTGTTCAGCTCCTATTGTACATATTTTGTTTATTTCCGCTGTAGACATTTATGTATAGCTGAACTGTATTTGTACTAAGTAAGATCCTGTATACTGTGTAACTCTGATGATTACTTTTATCCAGTATATTTTGTTGTTCATTCTGGTGTATTTATTTAATTCTGTTCTGCTATTATATGTTTCTATGTTATATTCCAAAAGATAACCTTGTTTCCGTGAGATCGGGAAATCGGGTCGTCTCAAAGGGAATGGGGATGATTGTATGGTGGATTAGGTTCATCGCTTGTTGACATGGCTGCATCCCAGGTGATTAATTTGTGGTACATTTAGCTGTATCTAAATAAGTATATTTGCTTTTTCGTTTATATGTTTCTTTAGCTTATGAAAAATGTTCATAGGATACTCTAAGCGCCTGTTTGGTATCAACTTATTGCAAAATGACTTACAAGTTGCTTCTCTCAAAATGCACTAAAACTACTTTTTTCTTAGGCTGCAATAAAAGATCAGCGTTGAGACTAGGTCTTGGATAAGAGATGGAATAAAGTGCCAAATTTAAAAAGGTGATGCATCATAATTAATAAGTAGCGTTTAATTAGCTCTCCGCGGCGTCTTGGTGGTGCTGTATCTTTTACTGTGTTAGAAATATTTATTTGACCAGTTTTTTCTGTAGTTATATTGTATGTGGTATTATTTGCTGAAGTCTTCAGGGTCACAGCATTAGGAAGTAATTTTTTTTCCTTTTTGATATTATGGGGAACCTTAATATCATAGTACACATTAATACTCACTTAAGAAAACCTCACGCCGTGTGTCTACCCTGCTTTGTTTAGTCGCCGCACACGGATGCGTAACGTCCAGCTCCCAAAGTGGTTTGCAGCAGGATTTGAATCTGGCCGCACACAATGCTTAGATCCCATCTTCCGACTCCCAAACCACCCGAGCTACGAACGGCGGGTAACATTGGGAAGTTTGGTTTGTAAGTTGTAAGTCATTTGCATGAAATTTCGTTTTAATACCTAAATTTAGATGTATGGGTAAATGTATTGACTTTGAATATGACTTCAACAATTACTTTGATCAAATTGTATGCATAACACACTTTTGCACTAATTGCATATTTTATACACGTGAGTGCACACATATGCACATATTAAATGTTTAATGATAACCTTTTACATGGTGTGGGAGTACTTACATTTTTAATGATAACCTTTTACAAGGTGTGGGAGTATTTAATTTTTTCGTATCCATTTACCATAACAGATATATTCCTTCTTTGTCAAACTTTGATTAAAAATCGGAAAACTAAAATTCAAAAATCCATTTCCCAACTTCATTAGTCTGTCAGAAAGTCTTGCCAATAAATCTTGTTGGAAAAATTTTGTTAGTTAATGTAGAAAATGAAATTTCTATTGGTTTTTGCTTAAGAGCGGTGTCTCTCTTTTGTCTCAATTTAAATGGGCTTAACTTTGCATGGAAGGTGGAGCATTGGAAAATAGAACTTTTGATGATTGGAGATCTTTGAGGGAATTAAATATAAGTTGACCCCGATAGCCACAATAGTTTTCTAAAAAATAGGTAGTACATCTAAAAATGACAAATTCAAATTTACATTGATTGTGACTTGAGTAAATTTGAATCTATTGAACAAATTTTGGCAGCAAGCGTTCATAACTTTCAGTCTTAGTTATTGACAACAAGAATGTAAAGTCGAAATTAGGGTAGGGTCCCTATTTAACTTTGAAATGTAGCGCATGTCCCTATCATGTTTATAATACAATCCCGGTCCCTGTTTTACGTATCGCTCCTTCTTTTTAGGAACTTCCGCCTGCTGTGTTGAACCCTTCCGCCTTTTTCAGTTTTCCCCCAAAAAATTTGGCGCTACCACATAAAAAAAAAAAATCAAAAAATTGGAAATATTCTCAGAAGTCCACGCAAACCAAAAAAAAGTTGCATAAATGTATGCAAGTTTTGTCAATAGTTGCATACATGTGTGCAACTATTGCATACGCTGTTTTCTTCAGAAATTTTGAACCGAAACTTGCATACATGTGTGCAACTAATTATAATACTTGCACATATGTATGCAAGTATTTCATGCAGAAATTTGAACTGATATTTATGCAAGTGAATTTATTTACATTAACATACTGACACAGTGTTGTCTTTTGTCTTCTACAAAGAATATTACAAAGTTATTTTCTCTCCCCCAGTTTTCTTTTCCCCCATGTTACATATTAACTCTGCATGATGGGTTCTAAGTCCCTTTAATATCGCCTCCCTGTCATTCCCCAAGAAGTTAAAAGACAGCTGAGGGTACTTCATATAAATATGTTTGAGCTCCTTCAGGAAGCGTTCACTGCCCGATTTATAAGGAGGCCTTATAAGAAATTCCCTCTACAGCTTAGAGAGAGAATGAATGTCATCCTTGAAAAACAAGGTAACCAGCAAAAACAAAATTTCCATCCCCGTAAGAACAAATCATCAGGGACCAACTTCTACAAGTATAGAGAGAATTCAGAAACCGAGATTTATAC
Source organism: Allium sativum (assembly GCA_030737875.1). NCBI lineage: Eukaryota > Viridiplantae > Streptophyta > Magnoliopsida > Asparagales > Amaryllidaceae > Allium > Allium sativum. Next base: position 225,836,199 of record CM060909.1, on the reverse strand, counting down.
ATAAGGAATGGGGGAAGCTATCTGCTATTCTCTTTCATCAAGCTCCAAAGGATTGACTCCCTCTACAAACCCACCATCTCCGCGTGAATCACCTACATTACCACCTTCTATAGACGAAATCAAATTTTCATCATCTCCAGACATTAAACAGTCGGGTAGTTTTTCGACAAACAAAAAATTCTCAACCCTCTCCTTCCCCCCTTTAGTAACCTCAGTGTCCCAATTTGAAGCAATATCACCTCCCAAGATTCTATTTCGGAGGGATAGGGGAAGAGAAGTAAAGTTCATATCAGGGAACTCGCCGCAATTATCACGGTGAACTAAAAAGAGAGTCTTTTCACAAAAATCAGACATCATGACTGGAAAATGCACCCTCAAAAATAAGGAAATTTGGTCCCGAGTCTCGTAAACTATCCGCCTGGAACCAGAAAGATTTGCTTTCCTTGTTTCAATCTCGTCGCATGCTTCATCAGCATATCCGACTGCTCACTCCTAAGGGATGACACTTCAGCAGCCAAGGAACCATTGTCAGCCCTTTTCCCTCTCAAGGGACACCCTCAGTCGACTACAGATCTCTTCGTTTCTACTCTTCGCGGTAGTTAAATCAATAAGCCTAGACTCTAACATGGTTTTCTCTTCTTGAAGTTCTTTTTCTCTAGGGATAAGAGGTTAGCCGTAGCCTTGGCAGCGTACCAATTCCTGAATATCTAAAAAAAGATGAAGAAAAAATCCCTTTTCAAAAGAAAAGGAGAGAAGAGGTAAAAAAAAGGTCTACCATGCCTCCCAGCCGTACATCTGAAGCCAAATCAACGAACATGACTCATACAAAGAAAGCAGAAACGTTGGCCAAGGGTAAAAGATGAAAGGAAGAAGAATTGGTACTCAAAATCTAGTGACGATCTGGACCGGCCAAAAGGAGATCAGTCAACGCACCCAATTGAGGGAAATCAGGAGACATAGGAATAGTACCTCAGAAAAAGACAAAAAGCTTGACTTGAAAAGTCGAAGATACCCATTCACTATAGGGGGGACCGTTACTACCAAAATTATCTTCGCATAAGATGGCCGTGAAGGGGTGTCGGATGACCTAGAGCTCACCAAGGGCTCAATGGGAAGTGAGGCCAAGTACCGGGAAGGGCTAAGAGCAGGTAGAAATAACCCTAAAAGATGCGTCAACCAGAACTGTCCTAGGGGAAAGGGTCGTAAAAGCAACGGGGGCATAATCGTCAAGATCTATCCATCAGGGTCAATCCGACAAAGTCCTCCCGACAGCATCAACCCGACATAAAGATCTTGCGGCAGAGAATTATCCCAAACCGAAACCAAGAAAGTCAAAAGCAGTAAATCCATCAATGGAAGCTCAAAGACATCTTCCGTAATGACCTGCCTAAGAACCGATACACCTGAAGGCGAGGGATCGAAGGCACTAAACCGAGATAACGCAAGGATTACCTAGAACCAACTTTCGGAGCATCTGCTGCACGAGTACCGAAAAGGCAGCATTCACAAATAATAGAAGTAACACCGGAAGCCACCCTCCTGGGATCCAGGCTACCGTAAAAGCTACGCTAAAAGGCTAACCGAGACCCAAGCAGAGATACAGGCTACCCGTACTGATTTACTTACTACCGAAACCCACAGCGGCTTCGAACCGCAGTTATCAACATATAACATGAGGGCAGGCCCCTCTAAGTATTCACGATAAAGCCGGAGGCCTACATCCGAAAGCTTACGTCCGAGAGCATACATTCAGGAGCTGTTACCAAAGGCTCAACACCATCCGAGACCATAACTAATACTCCGAAGATGGCTGGAAGTAAAGTGCCCGAAAATAAGAAGAAAAAGCGACCGACAAAGACCCCCACAGGCCTAATAGCCCATCAGCGGAAGGGGCCCTGAACCACTATATATAAGACCTCAGAGGTCACATTTAAAGGGGGGGAGGAGGGTTTCTTTAGCACTTGTACCGTTAAAAAATAATCTTGGCACTGAAATTGACTGTGGGATTCACCCTACTACATCTATGTGCTCCCAATGAAAATGGATCTTTGTAACACCCCACCTCCGCTAGGGTCACTCACAAAGGGAATGCACTAGGTTTGGTGAAGCATTATCGAGGTAAACATGCACAGAAATATTACAAGACAGATTATATACGAAACAGCGGAAGTAAAACAAATTTCATTACCTTATAAAATAAGGTCTAAAGCCTTTTACTTCAGAATACATCAAAACCTGTCTTGCAATAGTAAAGAAGCATAAAACCTTTTCATAAATTATTCCCCAAAATAAAGCGGTGAAGCAGCCATAGCCAAGAGAAGACCAAACTATACATGATGACCTTCAAGCATAAGAGGTCTGAACTAAACAACATCATTTCCTCCTTGAAAACCTGGGGGGGGGGAACGGAAGACAAAGAGGCAAAACAAAACGGGGTCAGTCATAAAGACTGGTAAGTCCTATCTACTTCCAGTATAAAAACAGGTAAAGGTAACATGACATGCATAAACTGAAAGTAAACATAAGAATGACGACAAGATAGATAAGCTAAACCAAGATAACTGGATGAACTACTGTAGCAAGATAAACTAAGGTATCATGATAAACTACGGTGTCAAGATAAATCAAGGTATCACATCGTCAGGTTTCTATCAAGTATACAATCCCAAGGTATCTATCATGTATAACATCCCACAGTATTTGTCATGTATATTTGCTCTGCACCTCTCGTACTAGTATCCCAACCCACGTCATGTGTTAACTATGAACTTCCCTTGCCCAATGTCATGTAATGGTCCATGTCAACCTAATATATAGCATATGTAGGTTTTTCCCAACTCGTATGTTCCTTTCCATGTATAAGTTCAGTCCTTTGCCGTAGGTCGTACGGGCTTTCCCATGTAAATCTATACCACCTCAACGTAGTACCATTTTATCCTTGAAGTTGTTTTGGACTGCTACCCTTGATCTGGTTATGTTTTATTACCATGAACTATCGCGTGTTCACTTAGGATTTATGCCACCTAGGACCACTAGGGATTATGCTACCTAATGAACGTTTCCGTGTCTCGGTTTGGGTTCAAGCCACCTAGGGCCACTAGGGATTATGCCACCCGTCAACCACGCCCTTTATCCCACGTATGTATCGTGAATCGTTTTCCATGTCTAGACGCACATGTATCTCAATGTGCCATCCGAGTTCCGTGCCAGGGCAAATCAAGAAATACGGAACTCGGTCGGGAGTTTTAAGTCATCTGCCGATGCAGATATCAAGGTCTGTTTTTGTATCCGTGGCTATGGTCCCATGTGACCCCTCCCTCAACTACTGAAAGGCAATCCAAGAAAAATCATGTATGAGAACTACATCTCGGCCCCACTATGCCCCACTTACCTATTGGCCAACCTCACCCATAACTCGATAGAAAGTATATGGTCTGTTGGGAGTTCTCTGCCTTTCCGTACGTGCACGATTGACTAAAGATGGTAGGTAGTCGGCAACGTGCTATCCAGGGCAAAAACAAGTATCGTCGACTCCACGCTAATCCATCCCAGTCTTTAGGTCGCTCGCATAGCAACCAAGGCATACTCTTGGTTCTTCTACCGCAGACCTTAACCTCTTGTGAGCCCAGGCGGATCATCTGCAGCCTCACAGAGGGATACCAAGAGTATCCTCACGTCCCCCGAAGCTACCGCTTCGTCACCCAGTTCGTTGGAGCCTTTATCTAAGTCAGATAATTCGCTCCTCCACGTGTGTCCAAGCGATGACCTACCGTATCGGGTTACTCATCTATCTGTGAACTGGTCCAATTTCCTTGACTAAGAATTATTACTTAGTTATCCTTAATTGAGGTTTACCACTTAGCTTCTCTTCCCGCTACCCTTGTTAACTACGATATTCAACCTAGTCCCCTGAGCTAGGGTTTTGTCTAATGGGTTAAGTGTTGTCAATCAAGTTCATGACTTAACCCGCCTACGAATCATGTCAAGCTTTGGCTAAGTATTCAAGTCCAAGACCTAGCCCTACAAGTTGGTTAAGTATACCAAGAAGCTCATGACTTAACCCTATTCAATCATCAAGTCAAATTGTTTAAGTATTTGTTTATCTTAACCCTATCAGATTATCGTGTTAGGTTGGTTAAGCATAGATTATCTTAACCTCATCAGATTATCGAGTCGGATTGGTTAAGTATAGGTTAACTTAACCCCATCCACTAATCGTATTAGAATGGTTAAGTATGTTTAAACGGTCTTGTGACTTAACCCTATCAAGTTCTCATATTAGATTAGTTAAGTATGGTTGCTTAACCTCATCAAATCATCATGTATAATTGATTAAGTATAAGTTACTTAACCCCATTAAATTATCATGTTAAGTTGGTTAAGTATTGGTTACTTAACCTCATTGAATTACCAAGTTTAGATTGGTTAAGTGTTAACTTAACCCCATCGAATTACCGTGTTTAGATTAGTTAAGTCTAAGTTACTTAACCCCATCTAATTACCAAGTCGGATTAGTTAAGTGTAAATTACTTAACCCCATCTAATTATCAAGTCGGGTTAGTTAAGTGTAAATTACTTAACCCCATCCCCTAATTGTCTTATATGGTTAAGTGTCATTAAGAAATCAAGTCCGGTTCCACTTAACCTACCCATTCGTGTCATATCGGTTAAGTGTCATTAGTCAAAATTACTTAACCTTTTCATGTGGCATTAATTAGATTAATGCACCCCAACCTCTCACATTAGACTTTGTTGTGGTTACTAGTTAAGCCGGGCGGGTCCGGGTAGATTTATACCACAACCTAGTCTAACCTCGGGTTTTAAGTGCTATATGACCAACTACTCACATTGGGTCCTATTGTTTGTAGCCACTAGTTAAGCCGGGCGGGTCCGGGTAGATTTATGCTACAAACTCAACCCAACCTCGAGTTGGCCACTTTCATGTTTAGTCTAGTGTCTTATTACACTTACAACCCACACGTGTCTAGTTCAAGTTCCATGTTTTCCTACGTGTCATGACACATTTAAATGTATCATGAATGTCATGTTCTCATGTAAACCCCATGTCAAGTTTTCGTGTCATATTCACATTTTTCCTAAGCTACCCAAACGTATTTCCAACCCAAGTGGAAGCGAGTCACATAGTAGGGGTATTATGCCAACATATTGGCCTCAAACAGGCGAGATATCGTAAAGGGATTGGCCGCAAACGTGAATGTTATCCTAAAGGATTTGGCCTCAAGCATGCATAGTATCATAAGGGAATTTGGCCACAAACATGCATAGTATCATAAGGGAATTTGGCCACAAACATGCATAGTATCATAAGGGAATTTGGCCACAACATGCATAGTATCATAAGGGAATTTGGCCACAAACATGCATAGTATCATAAGGGAATTTGGCCACAAACATGCATGATAACATAAGGGGTTTGGGTTCATTTACATGCATAAGCCCCAAAGTCAAGTCTTTGCCAATGTTTCACAAGTCAAATGGTTCCCAAAGGTTCATGCTAACATTCCATAGATAAAGATTCAAACTTGCAAGATAAACTAGGTTAAACATAACATGAGTGGCATGATTAAGTCGCTAAAACTTAGCCCAAGGTCATAGATCATAGAAAAGGGGCAAAATTAGGTTCACATAGGCTAGCATACTTATGTTTCATCGCATTTTATTCCATGTCACATTAGAACCACCGTTAGAATCTACAAGTAGCTAGAACTTACATAGTGTGGCAAGAGGGCTAGGAACATGAATCGTCTTGACGAAGAAAGGTGACTCCTTTGTTGAAGAATCGTCATGAAATTTGCGTAGCAACGTTGATCCACTCCCTTGATTTGATGTAGCAATCTAGCACCTTTGATTCGGATCCGATTTGAATGCATAAGCTCTTGGAGTTGGAGATGGAGGCCATGATCAAGAGGGATTTGGGCAGCACTTCGTTGTTAGATTGATTTTGAGTGATTTAGGTTAGGTCCTAGGGTGTTTTTATAGAGATTAGGAGTAGTTTAGGCCATAGGATAAACCCTAGGATAGATCTGAGCCCTCAAAATCCGTCACAGGCCCATAAAACCGAGCCAAGACAACAGCAGGTGCACCCAGGCCCAAGTGGTCGGACCACCCCGGTCGACATCCGTGTCGACTGGGCAGTCGACCTGCCCCCTGGGCGTGTCGACTCCCCAGTCGACACCCCAGTCGACCTGGGGCTTGGGCGGGAATTTTCCTGCCCAGTTCGTTCGGCTCCAGATTTGAATTTCGAACTGTTTTTGAACTTGAATTTTTCTGAAAACTTTGACGGGCCATAACTGGGTCATACAGACTCCGATTTTCGAAAACTCGGACTCCATTTCGCGTATTTTTCCAAGACGAACGCAATGGCGCAACCCGTTTCTCCTGATTCAGATTTTATAATTAAATTCTGCCTTGATTCTTGTCTTAGCATGTTGTAAAAATCCGGGTTGTTACATTCTCCCCAACTTAAAGGATTTCGTCCCCGAAATCTCCAAGTTAGGAAGAGCGTATCCTACCATCCATCATCCATCTACTCAACACATCATTCACAAGCAACCATTGTCCTTAGACGATTTCTAATGCCATATGAACATATGCAGAACGTGTGTGTATATGCTCCTTAGCTAATGCTAATGATCAGGCCTGAATGATCTTTCTAATGCAAAATATGTTTAGTGCCATGAGTCCAACATGTATGCAAATAGTCCTAGTCATATAAACACTATATGTGTGCACAAACATTCATTCATATGCAACATCCGCATGACAACACATTCAATTTCATCCATAAACAAGTATAAATACTCGTGCATATGCAACATGAAACGTGACCGCGTCAATCTAGTATCTAATGTGTATTCGCGCATCCACGAGCAACCACTTGCAACCATTTGTAACCATATCAATCATAACATGTTTCAAATACATGTTTACATCCATAGAGTTCGACCTAAGGTTCCCAAGATAGGATCGAGAAGATAAACAAGACAAACTCCTTACGGGGTTTGCAACAGAAATAGGACCGAGAGGATATCCACCAAGCGATAGCATGCAGCAAGTTCTACAGGAGAACCAGGGATCAACGATATACTCTTAAAAAGAGACATGATGCGCGTGTCTAAGCCGCATTTCCATGAGCTTAATTCCATTGTGCCTTGACCGCCTTTGACTTCATGATTTCGTAGCTCCTTGATTCCTATTTCCAAGGTATGAGTCGGAACTCGTTTCACTGTCGCCTCTCGTTCCTCTTTCACTTATTCTTTTCTAAAATACTTGGCTCAACCATACTGCGTACTCATGGTTTCATGCAAGCTTTCCAACAATCCACTAGCGAATCTTGGATCTCGTTTACCTACTAAGAGGTATTCCACGCAGAAGAGTTTTTCCTTGCAAACAACCGATGCCAGCCATGTTGCCCAGTGTACTTACTAGGGTGATTCCTACAGCCCATGCTTAAGCAGAATGAACCATCCGCCTTATTGGCGAACATTACTCGATCGGATCAGAGATTTCCGATAAATGCATCAAGAGATTCTAGGTAACTAACCATGACAGAACTCATAAGGTTACACGAGACTTCTAGGGTATTACCAAGGCAAGTTAAGAGTTTAACTACCCTCCTTTCAAAACCGAGAATGGCATCCCTTACTGGATAACCACTTCATCCCTAGAATCCATCCATAGCTCAACAATAGAAGCATTGCTTCTAATCTCAACACTTGGCATTTACACTCTCAATTCCAAACAAGTCATGAATAAATGGACCGACTCTCTCCAACCAGATTTTGGGACAAAAGTGGGATCTTCTACCATGCTAGTACTAAGGTGCAGAGACTTAACTATCGAAGCAGACTTAAATGATGCGATGATCAAAACAAAGTCTGGACGGGATGATAGAAAAGAAAGGCTAAACCTTTAACAGAAACGATACCATCCCTCTTAGGTACGCTAGGAGTGAGAGCATACAATTGCCCTCTCGCTGATCTTGTCCTTGTCTTCCTTCGTGGGCTAATCCATACCAACAAGTTGCTTATCCTTACGTCCGTGTCCTTTATCCTTGCTCTTATTACCCTTCCTTGTAACACGGTAACAGGCCTCTCGAGAACCACCTCCATCTCACGGAAAACGCTTCGTAGCTAGACAAGGATTAGTCGCAGTTAAAACTACTGTGACTACAGATGGAGGAAAGGAATGAAAAGAGATTCAATCAAGGGAACAAAGGATAGTGCTAATGGCTTTTGGGGAATAGCCTTTAAAAACTTTTCTTGAAAAATGCTTCTTTGTAAACGGTTTCTCAAATAGTTTTCAGAAGGTTTTAAAAACTTTTGCCCAGTCTGGTAACCTCGCTCTGATACGAAATGTAACACCCCACCTCCGCTAGGGTCACTCACAAAGGGAATGCACTAGGTTTGGTGAAGCATTATCGAGGTAAACATGCACAGAAATATTACAAGACAGAACATATACGAAACAGCGGAAGTAAAACAAATTTCATTACCTTATAAAATAAGGTCTAAAGCCTTTTACTTCAGAATACATCAAAACCTGTCTTGCAATAGTAAAGAAGCATAAAACATTTTCATAAATTATTCCCTAAAATAAAGCGGTGAAGCAGCCATAGCCAAGAGAAGACCAAGCTATACATGATGACCTTCAAGCATAAGAGGTCCGAACTAAACAACATCATTTCCTCCTTGAAAACCTGGGGGGGAAACGGAAGACATAGAGGCGAAACAAAACGGGGTCAGTCATAAAGACTGGTAAGTCCTATCTACTTCCAGTATAAAAACAGGTAAAGGTAACATGACATGCATAAACTGAAAGTAAACATAAGAATGACGACAAGATAGATAAGCTAAACCAAGATAACTGGATGAACTACTGTAGCAAGATAAACTAAGGTATCATGATAAACTACGGTGTCAAGATAAATCAAGGTATCACATCGTCAGGTTTCTATCAAGTATACAATCCCAAGGTATCTATCATGTATAACATCCCACGGTATTTGTCATGTATATTTGCTCTGCACCTCTCGTACTAGTATCCCAAGCCACGTCATGTGTTAACTATGAACGTCCCTTGCCCAATGTCATGTAATGGTCCATGTCAACCTAATATATAGCATATGTAGGTTTTTCCCAACTCGTATGTTCCTTTCCATGTATAAGTTCAGTCCTTTGCCGTAGGCCGTACGGGCTTTCCCATGTAAATCTATACCACCTCAACGTAGTACCATTTTATCCTTGAAGTTGTTTTGGACTGCTACCCTTGATCTGGTTATGTTTTCTTACCATGAACTATCGCGTGTTCACTTAGGATTTATGCCACCTAGGACCACTAGGGAATATGCTACCTAATGAACGTTTACGTGTCTCGGTTTGGGTTCAAGCCACCTAGGGCCACTAGGGATTATGCCACCCGTCAACCACGCCCTTTATCCCACGTATCACTACACCAAAAATGCCAATTTGGCAGTGCTCATGGCCGTATCAAAATGGATTTGATACGGCTTAAAGCCGTATCAAAAAATGGCGTCTCTGTTGTTTTGATACGGCTTAAAACCGTATCAAATTCATAAATTAATACGGTTTAAAACCGTATCAAATTGGTATTTTGATACGGCTTTAAGCCGTATCGAATTATTAATTTGATAAGGTTTCAAGCCGTATCAATTGATTAATTTGATACGGATTTAAACCGTATCAAATTAATAATTTGATACGGCTCAAAGCCGTATCAAATTAATAATTCGATACGGCTTAAAGCCGTACCAAATCTAAAAAAAAAATACAATTAGCTTGAAAGCCTGAAACATAATACAATGATACATATTACATTCTAAGATACAATAATACGAATAATACATATTGCATACAATAATACATAATATAATGGATTGATACAGCTCATAGACTTCAGTTGAACAACTAAGATACAATATACAAATACATATTACATACTGATATAGTGATACTACTATGGTACTAAGCTGAAAGTCTAAAACATACATGTGATCTCCGCTTCCGGTCTTCCACCACTGCTCCTCTCCTCAGTCCTCACCTGCGGTTTTAAATGAAGTGGAATGAAAATGAATCAAAACAGGGGTGATCTGGTCTGCGGTTTTAAATGAAGTGGAATGAAAATGAAAACTTTTCCATACTTCTGAGTTCGCAAACTCCGTTCCGGAACTGAGTTCGTGAACTCGGTTCCGGACTGAGTTCGCGAACTCGGTTCCGGACTGAGTTCGCGAACTCGGTTCCGGACTGAGTTCGAAACTGAGTTCGCGGACTCGGTTCGAAACGAGTTTGCTGCGAACTCAGTTCCGGAACCGTGTTCGCAAACTAGTTTGAGTTAATGTGATACTGAATTCGAGTGTTGCAAAGTGAAACTTAATATTCTTTTTTCAGGTCCTGCAAACATTTGAGTTAATGTTGTATATAATCTACAAACATTTTGCCTCCTAAACCTATTTAGTTTAACCAAGATAAGTTGATGAAAGTATTATTTCATTTGAGCTTACTAAGCAAGTCAAACCAGCTTTTGAAATGAACCTAAAACTATAAATAGCACCTTGAGTGGCTTTGACTTATCATATCTCCCACCAGTAGGATTAGCTGCTGCTAATATTGACGTTCTTGCATTCAATCTAACTTGTATACCTGCTTTTGTGATACTAATGTCTGTTGCTCCATCGCTTCATGGATGGCAACCTTAAAGAATTCATATAATGAGTTAACACTTAAAGTTCTACTCAAATGATCGAAAGAATTTTTTCATAATATTACCCGATCTTTTATATCCATTTTGTCAAATTCATCAATGCAACATACACCATTGTCAGCAAGCATTAGTGCACCAGCCTGCCAAGAAAAATTGCCGCCACTATTATATTAGTTATCGCCATTTGGCACCTATACTGATGAATATAATTAAAATAACATTTCAAAGGCTTTTTCTTTGAATTACATGACCAGAAACAGAAATCAAAATTCTGATAGCAAACCCAATATCTAGCAACCAAAATTTCTAAATAATTCCATCGGCTAGATGATAAATCTTAGCATTTGCTACACAGATGTCTAAAGCGGTATGGAACTATACTTTGAAGCAATATAAATTACCGTGTCTTCTACCACCATCACCAATATAAATTGTCTTGTTGAAATTTCTTTCCATGTTTTTTCGCTCTTATTGAAAGAAAAAAATAGTGAATAAATTATAAAGTAGAAAGAAATAGCTCACTTTTTGCAATTTAAAGTTGACGGATCAACGGGAACCCCTTCTTCTTCTCCACATGTAGCCAAACAATGTCCAAACAAAGCACCAAGAGGAGCTATACCAACATCTACAGCTGCCCACGTTGCTACCTTAACATATTTGAAGCTTCATATAATCTATCACGTTTACAACTTATCAAACATACAGCAAGAGAGAGAGAGAGAGAGTTTCTTCTACTCAAGATATGAGAAATAAAATAAAATTTGCACACTGAAGCATATAGAAAGCTAAAATTTACCTTTCATTTCTTGTAAATCTTACAAATATGTCTAAAACAAGCCACCTCCCACGTACCAAACCAAATGCATAGTTATTTAGCAATCCACTTACCCACCACAAGAAGACATGGTCAAAGCAAAACTTAGATGGTACAAGTGTTTATAAATATAAAACATGCAGATCAAATATCAAAACCGTATGCAAACTTAGATGGTCAAAGACTCAAAGCATTACCAGTTTGAGCAATTTAACTGATTTTTTCTCATTTATATAAGTAAGAAAATGGTGTGATAAGCATATGAAATTAATTCAAGATAATACGAATCAGTTCTGTAGATATGATAAAATCAAACTCCATGCGTATAAAAAATTGCATCTGAAAAGTTATACGAAGATTCATTGAGCTCATATTTTACTAACAAAAAATTATCAAAATGAACTCTTATTTACCTAGCAAATAAACATCATACTTTATTAACATCTTATACAAATACCAAATTCAAATGTAATAAGTCATCAAAATCTTATCACCCTCTTTAGACAAATCATTAACCTTGTTGCATTATAACAAGAAATGTGTATAAATAAAATCTGTAGAAGGACAAATTCTTCAACGAATAACGTATAACTTTTCAGACAGATTTATTTACATATGGAGATGTATGTATGTTTGTATATATGTGCAAGGTGGACTTAAAAATTTGATGAGGTGGGCTGACCATTAGCATTTGTTTTTTCCCTTCATTTTTTATTTTCCAACATCGGTATTTTTTTACAAATATTATACAAGGCACTAATAAAGTGAACAATTTGTGGTATAATATCAAGTATTAAAGGATGACAACAAAAAAATAAATTTAGAAGGAAAGAAGGCAAAATCTAGCTTCACGTTTCACATTGCATTGTAAAATACCAATATGTGCTTGATAAGTTTTTGTAGAATCAAAAATTCAAAATCTCATTACTAAAGAATCTAAATTGATCGAGCAACTAAAAAAGATCCAAATAATGAGGGGAAGAATAATTAAATCAGATATATATCCAAACATGGTTAAATATTTAAATATTACTAATTATTTTTAACTGGTTCAATAATGATTCTTGATAACAAACACAAATACAAATATCCAACACAACTTGAATTACTTGAATTAAACCCATGTATGAATGACAAGTAAACTGAACTACATACTAATAACAATAATTCAGCATAATGAATATATTCCAAAAATGGTTTCCCAAATAGAAACTGATAAACAATTGAATCAGAAAAAGCTTATATATATATATATATATATGCATAATGGGTTATTTTCTCAAACACAGCCTGTAACACAAATCCTGTGTTAAATTGTTATAGGCCCTGTTCAGTTTCGAACTGCGTTCGCGAACCCAGTTCAGTTCAGAACTGAGTCAGTTCCGAACTGAGTTCAGAACTGAGTCAGTTCCGAACTGAGTTCGCGAACTCAGTTCGGGACTGAACTGGGCTCACGAACTCAGTTCACGAACTCAGTTCCGAACCGAACCTTAATTAATAAAATGACTAAAACTTCACTTGATGAAGTTGATGATGTGCTTTTTACCAAAGATAAGTGGAAACATAAAAATGTGGTTCATGAAAACAAACCCATGAAACTTCACTTGATCAGTCTAAGCTGATGATAATGAAACTCGACCGCTGGACACTACTCTTCCCTGATCACTCAACTCCACAGTAGGCGTCGTGACCTATAATCTAACCGCATTTACTATTAACATATTAGTACATCGTCAAAACTATTTTTCATCATCAATGTCCTTTTTTCGTCTTCTTTTTTCTTTTTTGTACTTCTACAATAACTTGGACCAACATGTTAAACCAAAAATTCCTATTTGTATCTTGAAATTCACTAATTGTCAATAGATATGATAATATCTAATGTTTGCCCATATCAGTAGATGTACATATCTGAAAATGATTTTGCACAAGAAAGGTTATACAGTTTGCGCAAAACTGAGTTGCAAACTCAGTTTGTCGCGCAACTGAGTTTGCAACTCAGTTTTGCTGACATTTGCGCAAACTGCCTAAGTACACCTGCAATTTTCCAACAATGCAAAATGTTGTCCTGTGAAAGAATATGTTCCGGTTGCTAAAACCATTAGTGAAACTGTGAAAGGCAACTGGAATACGTGCTTAACTTTTATAAAAAAATTTAATGCATTACAACTATTTGTAAATTATGGAGAAATTCCTTCATATAATTAACATACTCATGAATAATGAAAGAAATAATATAATGTAAGTAGACTTTTTTTTTGCAAAAATTAAGTTTTGTGCTGTATATTTAGATGAAATCTTCACATCGTGAATGATTCCTGTAAAACAAAATGACTTGGAAACCCATAACGTGGCTCACTCCTTTGGAGATAGATAGAAAAATATTCAAGAACAAAAGGATTAAAAGGAAACCTTGATAAGTGTTGGCTTGTCCTTGACAGCCTTTGCTTCTCTAATTGCAGCACGGATTTCATCATATCCATTATTACCATTCTTGACCCAAATCGTGTGCCACCCAAGAGCCTCGTATCGAGCAGTGACATCCTCAGCGAACGCAATTTCTGTGTCTCCATCAATGGAGATGTGGTTGTCATCATAGAATGCGATCAATTTACCTAAACCCCAATGTCCGGCAAGAGAGCAGGCTTCGTTTGAAACTCCTTCCATATTACAACCATCTCCAACAATTGTATACCTGATTTAGTAGATAAGCATGCAGTTCAATATGTGAGTAGACCGATACTTTTATAAAATCAGGGATGGCAAATGAAACAAGCATCCACATTTTTTGCAATTTTCTCCCTGGATCATTATTTTTAATTTAAATAATGACCATGCTAAATAGTTTGCACTGATTAATGTAAATGTAAGGTAGGAAAGGTGCCAAAAAATTGATATTGTATGTTCTTCGGTTCTTACTACAAAACTGACACGATGAAGGCAATTTTCCATTTATATTTAGTAGTGTCATAGAATGAGTAGAAGAAATATATGTGTAATGGTCAACAATCTCCATATTTGGCTTGTTGAATCGAGCAGCTAAGTGTTTTTCTGCCAGTGCTAATCCAACAACATTTGCAATAAATTGGCCAAGAGGGCCTACAAGAAGAAACCAGCAAGAAAGTTCTAAATAAAATATGCTTACAGGTTACGAACAGTAATTACAATTATTTCACAATAACAATAACAATAATAATAATAAAGCTCAAAGAGAGTATAGCAATGATGTAAACAAACCTGTTCACTTATATACGAAAGTGACGAAACATGAAGATGATATACAAAAAAATTTAAATTAACTAAATAAATGGTGTATATTTAACAAGCCTACCCGTGGTCACTTCGACCTCTAGCGTCTCAAAGTTCTCGGGGTGACCAGGAGTCTTACTTCACCATTGCCTGAAAGCTTTCAAATCCACTTCCTAAAACCCACAAACAACAAAACAGTTTGATTAACAGATCTGTAAAATAAATTTCGAATGTAACTGCACTTGGAGGTGAAGGCAATAAACTAAAATACATCTGTATATTCAATTTACAACTATTGGGATTACTGAGATATATAACTGGCCTTAAATTCATTATCATCCTATGTCGCTAAAAAAGAGCGATAAAACATTGAAAACTGTTGAAAACAATGTTGTGGTTCGTTGACTGAGTTGTGTATGTCATCATTCTCTTTAAGACGTTTCACCGTTCTATCAAAGGCACGTCGGGCAGGCTATCAACAGCGCGCCCAGTATAAAACAGCCAAAATGAATATTTAACCAACCTCCGCACAAAGGTCATTGATCAAAATCTGTGCCTTGGAGTTTGTGAAATATTGCTTTTATTTTTTTAAAGAATAATGGTCGAAAAGAAGGGTGGAGGCGAGAGCGATCAATGCAATTCGTTCTATTTCATCCACTTTGAAATAAATGGATCCAACATGACCGTTTCGAAGGAAATGTTAACAATTTTGTATCAAAAACATAAGTGTTACACCGCACCAATCCGAGTTGGAAATAGAAGCCCAATATATGGTGCCTAAGGGGCCCAATATAGGAGATCTCAATAGCCCTTATGACCTGAGACTCAAACAGTAAATGCACTTATTCAAACCATTTTCATTTTTTAAAAAACAATCCAAAAAATTCCAACAGAAACTAGTAAAGAAAATCTCAATAACCCCTATGTCCTGGGACTCAAACAATAAATGCACCACACCTATTCAAACCATTTTCATTTTTAAAACAATTCAAAATAAATTCAAACAAAAACTAACACGTTAACAACTTGTAAAACCGTTTTTTTTTCATGTAGTCAATTTTATGGAGGATTTGCAAGTGCAATAAACGCAGTATTCCAATCACTAAATAACATCGATGCAATTTGACATTTTCAAGAGTTAATGCTCTCTACCATCTTGGTTGTTATTATAAACAAACATGTTACTTCTTAGTTTTATGAAATAGGATTTTATAGTTTTAAAACTGTTGTAATACTTCAATGCATGTCTACAAAGCAGTACACATTTTTATCGTACCCCTGCTGTAGTTTCAGCATTCACACCAAGATACGTGAAGTAGAATTTGACATCCTAATGAGAATGAGACTAATCTTGCAATGATATTAAAATTATCAAAAGAAATTAAGCGCACAAAATATCATATCCAACAAAACAATTACGAAGACAAACATGTAGTTCTCCATCCAAAAGCATTAACAAGGACAATCTAACTAAACCTAATCTAGAATTTGCTATAAACAAGCAACTAAAACGATTAAAATAAGAATTGGTGAAAGTTGACCTTAATTGCTGATAACCATCTCGAATGGACAGATCTGAACCAAAAACGGCCTCCTTTAAATCTACTTACTCTCAAATCGGATATTCGAATAAACGAATAAATCGAATAGACTAATCTTACAACAGTATTTGATTTTGTTTGCAGAAGAACATCGAGACATAGCTATCGCATGAGAGAAGTTGAAACACTAGTGCTGAAATCAAATATTACGCGGCCTGAATGTTAATTAGAAATGAAAAAATAGCAGGGGGAACCGCAAAAATATGATGCGGATTTGATCCGTATTAAATCCTAGTGATCTGAATGGTTGAAGATGTAAGGTTAGATTTGAAGGGTTGAAGGTGGTGCGGATCGCCAAAGTTAATTTGGTACGGCTCTGAGCACTGTCAAATTTGATACGGTTAAAAGCCGTATTAAATCTCTACATCATGGTGCGCCAAATGTGCTATTTTGGTGTAGTGTATGTATCGTGAATCGTTTTCCATGTCTAGACGCACATGTATCTCAATGTGCCATCCGAGTTCCGTGCCAGGGCAAATCAAGAAATACGGAACTCGGTCGGGAGCTTTAAGTCATCTGCCGATGCAGATATCAAGGTCTGTTTTTGTATCCGTGGCTATGGTCCCACGTGACCCCTCCCTCAACTACTGAAAGGCAATCCAAGAAAAATCATGTATGAGAACTACATCTCGGCCCCACTATGCCCCACTTACCTATTGGTCAACCTCACCCATAACTCGATAGCAAGTATATGGTCTGTTAGGAGTTCTCTGCCTTTCCGTACGTGCACGATTGACTAAAGATGGTAGGTAGTCGGCGACGTGCTATCCATGGCAAAAAAAACTATCGTCGACTCCACGCTAATCCATCCCAGTCTTTAGGTCGCTCGCATAGCAACCAAGGCATACTCTTGGTTCTTCTACCGCAGACCTTAACCTCTCGTGAGCCCAGGCGGATCATCTGCAGCCTCACAGAGGGATACCAAGAGTATCCTCACGTCCCACGAAGCTACCGCTTCGTCACCCAGTTCGTTGGAGCCTTTATCTAAGTCAGATAATTCACTCCTCCACGTGTGTCCAAGCGATGACCTACCGTATCGGGTTACTCATCTATCTGTGAACTGGTCCAATTTCCTTGACTAAGAATTATTACTTAGTTATCCTTAACTAAGGTTTACCACTTAGCTTCTCTTCCCTCTACCCATGTTAACTACGATTTTCAACCTAGTCCCCTGAGCTAGGGTTTTGTCTAATGGGTTAAGTGTTGTCAATCAAGTTCATGACTTAACCCGCCTACGAATCATGTCAAGCTTTGGCTAAGTATTCAAGTCCAAGACCTAGCCCTACAAGTTGGTTAAGTATACCAAGAAGCTCATGACTTAACCCTATTCAATCATCAAGTCAAATTGGTTAAGTATTTGTTTATCTTAACCCTATCAGATTATCGTGTTAGGTTGGTTAAGCATAGATTATCTTAACCTCATCAGATTATCGAGTCGGATTGGTTAAGTATAGGTTAACTTAACCCCATCCACTAATCGTATTAGAATGGTTAAGTATGTTTAAACGGTCTTGTGACTTAACCCTATCAAGTTCTCATATTAGATTGGTTAAGTATGGTTGCTTAACCTCATCAAATCATCATGTATAATTGATTAAGTATAAGTTACTTAACCCCATTAAATTATCATGTTAAGTTGGTTAAGTATTGGTTACTTAACCTCATTGAATTACCAAGTTTAGATTGGTTAAGTGTTAACTTAACCCCATCGAATTACCGTGTTTAGATTAGATAAGTCTAAGTTACTTAACCCCATCTAATTACCAAGTCGGATTAGTTAAGTGTAAATTACTTAACCCCATCTAATTACCAAGTCGGATTAGTTAAGTGTAAATTACTTAACCCCATCCCCTAATTGTCTTATATGATTAAGTGTCATTAAGAAATCAAGTCCGGTTCCACCTAACCTACCCATTCGTATCATATCGGTTAAGTGTCATTAGTCAAAATTACTTAACCTTTTCATGTGGCATTAATTAGATTAATGCACCCCAACCTCTAACATTAGACTTTGTTGTGGTTACTAGTTAAGCCGGGCGGGTCCGGGTAGATTTATACCACAACCTAGTCTAACCTCGGGTTTTAAGTGCTATATGACCAACTACTCACATTGGGTCCTATTGTTTGTAGCCACTAGTTAAACCGGGCGGGTCCGGGTAGATTTATGCTACAAACTCAACCCAACCTCGAGTTGGCCACTTTCATGTTTAGTCTAGTGTCTTATTACACTTACAACCCACACGTGTCTAGTTCAAGTTCCATGTTTTCCTACGTGTCATGACCACATTTAAATGTATCATGAATGTCATGTTCTCATGTAAACCCCATGTCAAGTTTTCGTGTCATATTCACGTTTTTCCTAAGCCACCCAAACGTATTTCCAACCCAAGTGGAAGCGAGTCACATAGTAGGGGTATTATGCCAACATATTGGCAACAGGCGAGATATCGTAAAGGGATTGGCCGCAAACGTGAATATTATCCTAAAGGATTTGGCCTCAAGCATGCATAGTATCATAAGGGAATTTGGTCACAAACATGCATAGTATCATAAGGGAATTTGGCCACAAACATGCATAGTATCATAAGGGAATTTGGCCACAAACATGCATAGTATCATAAGGGAATTTGGCCACAAACATGCATGATAACATAAGGGGTTTGGGTTCATTTACATGCATAAGCCCCAAAGTCAAGTCTTTGCCAATGTTTCACAAGTCAAATGGTTCCCAAAGGTTCATGCTAACATTCCATAGATAAAGATTCAAACTTGCAAGATAAACTAGGTTAAACATAACATGAGTGGCATGATTAAGTCGCTAAAACATAGCCCAAGGTCATAGATCATAGAAAAGGGGCAAAATTAGGTTCACATAGGCTACCATACTTATGTTTCATCGCATTTTATTCCATGTCACATTAGAACCACCGTTAGAATCTACAAGTAGCTAGAACTTACATAGCGTGGCAAGAGGGCTAGGAACA
The DNA here is from genome assembly GCA_030737875.1 of Allium sativum. Lineage (NCBI taxonomy): Eukaryota > Viridiplantae > Streptophyta > Magnoliopsida > Asparagales > Amaryllidaceae > Allium > Allium sativum. Next base: position 225,816,811 of record CM060909.1, on the reverse strand, counting down.
TGAATCGTCTTGACGAAGAAAGGTGGCTCCTTTGTTGAAGAATCGTCATGAAATTTGCGTAGCAACGTTGATCCACTCCCTTGATTTGATGTAGCAAGCTAGCACCTTTGATTCTGATCCGATTTGAATGCATAAGCTCTTGGAGTTGGAGATGGAGGCCATGATCAAGAGGGATTTAGGCAGCACTTCGTTGTTAGATTGATTTTGAGTGATTTAGGTTAGGTCCTAGGGTGTTTTTATAGAGATTAGGAGTAGTTTAGGCCATAGGATAAACCCTAGGATAGATCTGAGCCCTCAAGATCCGTCACAGGCCCATAAAACCGAGCCAAGACATCAGCAGGTGCACCCAGGCCCAAGTGGTCGGACCACCCAGGTCGACACCCGTGTCGACTGGGCAGTTGACCTGCCCCCTGGGCGTGTCGACTCCCCAGTCGACACCCCAGTCGACCTGGGGCTTGGGCAGGAATTTCCCGCCCAGTTCGTTTTGCTCCAGATTTGAATTTCGAACTGTTTTTGAACTTGAATTTTTCTGAAAACTTTGACGGGCCATAACTGGGTCATACGGACTCCGATTTTCGAAAACTCGGACTCTATTTCGCGTATTTTTCCGAGACGAACGCAATGGCGCAACCCGTTTCTCCTGATTCAGATTTTATAATTAAATTCTGCCTTGATTCTTGTCTTAGCATGTTGTAAAAATCCGGGTTGTTACATTTCTCATAAGAAAAATTGCTTTGTAAGTGTATATCATTATTTTATAATCATCACTGTTGCAGTTTATTGTTCATTCTCCAGATAAGCGTGGATTTTCATCCCTACATATCCTCGAATAGTAGAATGAACTTTATTTTCTGAGTTTGGATCCAATCTGACAGTCCTTAGCGATTCCACGCCTCCGAGCTTCGACATATCGGGTGGAGATCCGATTTAACCTGAAAAATAGGTCGAACCACCCATTTGTCCCTTAGACCCGTTCCTATTGACCCATCTTCGGTGTTGACGAAAAATATCATTAACAAATGCGAGCATACGTCTCGTCATCAACTCCTCTTCTAAAGCTCCAAAGCAATCCAAGTCCAATCTGAAAATATACTCGGTATGACCCGAGCATTATAATAAAATAACACCCAGATAAGGCTAGCCAACTGCATGAGATAACTCAAAATATAAGTAACATATGTCAATACAATCTGAGGTCGTACATATGTCTATAACGGTTATACCCTCAATAACATCCAACCGTTTATTAGGAGAAGTGTAGTTGCATTATAGATAATGTCTATGGGGTAGCATATAAACAAATCAAATAGCTGGAATGGTTACATTGGTTACATTCGACAGCTATTATGTATACAAACAAAATCGATAAGACATGTTCACATACTGGATTTTTCCATGGATTTTTCTCCGGGTCAAGCCGAATCCGAACTCCTGCACAAAGGTCAAAAACTACCTCCAAGCATCGTATATCTCTAGATAAAATATGCCATAAGGTAATCACAACTGGACCATGCACAAAATATTGATTTGCACCACGTGGATCCAAATATATCCAACTCCATGAGCAACATCTATAAGCATACTCTAGATATGGAGTAAATATATCCTGCCGCGGGTTAGCAAAACCCCAGATTGTAGTCCTACTCTGTTTTCTTCCATTTTCGATGTCAAAGTTTTGTTTGGAATCTTTCACACGAGTCTTCATCACTCGAACAAAACAAGAATTCCCAGTTGGGATCACACAGCATAATAGATGTTGGAATCACACATTGATTCCTCCATAGACCTCGAAACCACACACGGATTCCAATACATTAATAGATCTTGGAATCACATGTAGATTCCTCTACAGACCTCAGAATCACTACATGTGTTCGAGCACCTCAACATATCTCGAATCGCCACATAGCCTTCACTTCACAACCGTTTCCAAAAACATAGGACCCGTATACTAGTTTTGAAGTGTTTATTGATCAGTAGAACACTTACCAATCCCGGTCTCCTTATAACTAATCACTATATCTAAGGTTAGATTCTATAGTCAATTAACCGATTACAATTCACACAATAGACAATTGTATAGGGAAAACAGCCTCTCTTAATTTTCATAACAAACGAATAAACATCCAAAGCACTATCAAGTCACGAAGCATGATAAACAGTCAAATGACTATCAAGTCACATACCATGATAAACAGTCAAAGCACAATTAACTACTGTAAACGGCTTTTAATCCCTTTTCCCATTTAATTAATCTTTTATTAATTAAAACTTCTTTTATTAATAAAATTCCTTTTACCTAATAAAGCTTCCTCTATATAAAATGACATCATTTATTAATCAAAAACTCAAGCTTTATTAATATTCCTTTATATACTTGTGTATATATTCAATCTTGTGCATATAAACGATATATGTCTGTATTCTACGATTTCCATATTCCTTTATAGTCATCAATGCTTAAAAAGGTAATTATACACATATCCATACGGTATAAGTATATTCAGAAATCTCTAAAGGTGATTACATACTTACACCTTCAGTATAAGTGTATTCACTATTCTCCCAATATTTTATTTCTTTTAAGATATAATCAAAGAGGTTAAAGCAATCGTTAATAAAGAACATCTTCTCTTTAATAAATTAAAAGATCTTCTACAATATCTTATTCCTGAAAGATTCCTATACTTGTTTCTATCTTTATAATCATATTATTAAATATCTAAGTATATCCAAAATCATTAAACCGTATATTTCAGTTTAACTATATGCAACGGTTTAAAAAAAGCAAGTGTTGCTATAACAATGTTTATAACAAACCCAAAATACTTCCTTTATAATTATCTTTAATTTTTTTAAGTATTCTATTATACTTACTTTACGGATATAATCTGCGAGGGTTGAAGATGAATTTAATTAACACATTGTCTCGACAAACCCAAAAACCATTACTTTACTTCGCATTATCTTTAAAACATTCCTTAAAGATTTAAATATCGACAAACATTTGATAAGATGAAATACTAGTGATTCCTAAATCAATGATTATAACTTATAATCCAAAATCATTTATAAATCTTATAAAACATACTTAATTCATTTTAAAATATTTATATAAAATAAGTTAAAAACAGGTTTCAAATAAAAGCGTTAAAATGTATATATAGTAAAAATAGCTTAAAATTGGTTTTAAGTAAAAAAAATTAAAAAGGGATTTAAAAGCGTGTTTTATTCCAAAACCATCAATTCAAATTCTCAATTCCCGTTACTTCCGTGTTATTTCCTAATTTAGTCTAGTTATGCAAAACACATCAAATTGTGTGAAACCGACAAATTCAATATATTATATAAAAATAATACATTCACATTACCACAATTCCATATATAACAACGTTATATAGCCAATGGAGTCCACGGTCAAGTTTTACATTCAATCAGTTCATATAACATCATATGAACATAAATACTATAATAATCATACTGAGAAATCTTGCTGGATCCCTCTAACCTATGTGTGAGGTGGAATTCAGGGGGAGATCTAATGGCTCATATTTTGTGTGTTTAATTTTATGTCAACATTTCGTGTCCATTAGACTTTGCCTACATACATACATACATACATACATACATACATATATATATATATATATATATATATATATCGATAACCACCAAAACAATAAATCATCCAATCATCCAAATATTCAATCACATAGATAAATATGTAAATAAAAGTCAATAATATTATATAGTACAGTAGCATATCAAAAAATGTGAGTTAATATCATCTTCCATTCGAAACAATGATTAGACAACAATCCAGACTTCTCATAATGATATTGATCTAGTGCGTAGTGTTCGACGATACGAACCCAACGCAACTGACGGTGTGTCAATCTGACTTCGTACGAACTAGGTACGGTATTTACAAGTTAATACATGATTAAAATACCTTACTTAAATTATTTTGTTAAAATAAAACCCACCTCTCTAAAATAACGTGCCCAGTCACCTCCCCCTTCTCCTTCCTTTTCAATTTGAAATCGCATAACCTGCCTCCTCCTGTACAAAAAATTGAGTTTGCTATGACTGTCAGTTTCCAACTTCTCGGCCATCTATTCTTAGCGTCGCCACAACCACTTCATTCTCTATTCAAAACTCTATCCCACCATCACCATTACATCACATTTGCACACCTCCAGTAGATTCCGACTTGATGCTCTCTAACGGGACTTCCACTATTGCAGTTCAATATGGTCCACCAAACATCACCCTCCCACAGCCAACTCGTGCTCCATGCCATCCTGAATGCCACGCACCACTCCCTTCTACCTTAAAGTCCCCACGTCAATGACCAGTTCATGCCCTAGCTCGGTTGTAGGAATATCGAGCTGCCCAGAATTCAAGCGCATCCATTTTGAAGCATATTAATGTGAAGTTATCGAACACATGAATGCAATGGATCAATAGTCATGTGATTCCATCAACAATTGCATATGATTTAATTAGTTGAAAAAATGATGAAGTCGTGGCTTGAAGTTTGCATCTACAGAAGATAAGAATGAGTAACGAAGTAGGTTTAGATTTTTAGAGATACTTATAGGCTCGATATTTAGGTTGCTATTTTCAATATTATATCAATATAATTGTCGTCGAGTGTTTTAACATCGCATGATCACATATCAAAGCTGATTGTTAGAGACTGGATATCCTTCTATAATTCAATATTTCGGACTTAAAGAAACTAGTTTCGTCAAGATCCAAGATCATTTTCAAAAATACTATTTACTTGTGTTATTAAAATAGAGTTAATATTCAATCGATTTCAAAACACACTAATTCTTCGATAATAGATTATTATTATCATTCACATTCAATTAAGAAAGTTTCAGGGATGTAGGAATTTTATGAAAATCGAATTTGGAGATCTGACCGCTCGAGTATGCAATGAAGAAACTGGGACTTTGTTTGGATCCCCCAAGCATTCCTGAATAAATATTGATGCCTAGTTCACAGGAATCACATGTCAATTTTCAGTGTAATACAAGAATTGAGTAAAATTTCTCATTTGGGTATTAGCAATTTTAACAGCCCTCGTAGTGATAAATTTCTTCATTTGGGATAAGCTTTTAATCTCAATTTCTAGGGTGTAGCTAGGAGTTTTGGGATATCATTTAAGAGAGGTTTTGAGAGTATGAGTTTTGATCGTTAATGGTCGTAGCAGTTTTGATTGGTTTACAGGAAGTGTTATTATAACCGATCAATGTTTGTTTGAGAGTTTAGTATATATCTGTTTTTAAAGTTTTTCACAAAAATAACATGACATTTATATCTCTATATTTACTTTTTTGTTTTATGAAAAGTAACTTTATGATATAATTAGTGAGAACATAACTAGAAATTAAGTTATAACTTTTCAAAATATCCCAATTTGATGGATTGAAAACTGACGCTAAAATTACGCTGCATCGATTTTCACTGATTTTATAACCAATGAGAGCCGATGTAAAAAAAAATTGCAAGTAAATATTATAATAATACCTGAAATATACTCGTCTAACACTTAAAACCGATATAAATTATTTAATCAAACTGCCAAGCTGGACTTCAACGTATCGTCAGTATATTGTAGGGTTGTTATGGTAACAAAAATTTACCATTACCATACCATTACTAGTCGATCGGTAATCATTTTTGATTGAAATAGGTATACCAGTTAAAACAATATGGTAATAGTAAATTTACCTTTTTAACGGTAAATTATCGGTGATAATTCTTCAATACCAGCGGTAACGGTAATTTTACCAATAAATTTAAAACATATGCATATTCATCTTACATGATTTATTACATTCATTTAGAACCAAATAAATGATTATATTTAGTTCAATAGTCCAGTAAAACGTAAAATAATTCTAAGTACCCTTAGTTTCCTCATTTATGTTTTTTATGAACTAACATTACATATAAGATAATAACGATGCACTATGTACAAAAAGCATGTTAAGATACATACTTTAATTGACAAACGGTAATTTATCATTACCAGTGTAATGGTTACCAGATTATCGGTATATCAGTATTCGGTATACCAGTCTGTCGATAACGGTAAGCAATTCTAGCTTACCAGTAAAAACGGTACAGTAACGGTATTTTCCAAATGGTAACGATAACAATTACCATAATAGCCTAGTCAAACCGACTGTTAGAGAGGTTTCCCTAGGGGTGAGCAAAAAACCGAAATAAAACCGAAACCGAACCGAAACCGAAACCGAAAATCAAAAATCGAACCGTACTAATATTTCGGTTTTGGTTTTTGGTCTAAACCGAACCCAAAAAAACCAAACCAAACCGAATTGTGAAATGTTGTGCATTGTCTCTTGCTGCATGTTGTTTCGTATTATATAGTATATACACACTGACCACTACTTCACTCATTTGATTTAGCTGAATACACGATTAGGGGTAGACTAATATAAAATGTCTATTTTTTGTTTTTGTACATTCTTAGATGTTTTGAATTGAAGATGAAAGTTGAGGTACTAGTAGACTATTTTATAGAATTCCAAGTTGCTGCCGATCTGTTGTAGGGTGCTTCACTAGAGTGCTACTGCTCATTTCCTTCTTTTGTTTCTTGTCTTCGACTTAGAGCTAGCTAGCTTGACTCTGTACTACTGTGGATGACTTATAATCTATTAGTTTGTACTCTGTATCATGTGTCTCAATACACTCGATTGAAACAATTATTTCTTTTATAGTTGTTTAAATTTATAATATTATTTGTCTAAATCGGTTTTAAAACGAAACCGAACCGATAAAAACCAAAACCGAGGTTTTGAAACCGAAACCGAAACCGATGCTTCTGTTACGGTTTCAGTTATCGATTTTTAAAAACTGAGGCCTTTCGTTTCCGGTTTCTGTTTTACCCCAAAACCGAACCGAACCGGGGTTTGCTCACCCCTAGGTTTCCCTACTGTAAGGGGCCCTAAATCAAACTCTTTGAAGCCAATTATTTTTGGCTGAAATATCTTAATTCCTCGTTTCCTCCTTTCTCTCCTCCGTTTCTTCCTCCGCTACATATATCTGCCGTAATTCCTCCGCAGTCCAAATCAACGCAAAAATTCCTCCTTTTTTCTCACTGTTCCCATTTGATCAGCCAATTTTCTATTCACGAGACCTCCAGAAAAGCCATCTTTTCAAAATTCACATATATTAACTGTCGCTTGGATTTCGCATGTCTCTATTTTCGGATTTTCAATCCTTTTGGTATGCTTAAGTTTTCTTTTTTCACTCTTGAATTTTTAATTCGATTATGAGTTAGTTCAGCTTTACTTGCTTCTACAAGATTTCTTAAAGTGACTTGGTCTTTACAAAGTCTTCTATCATGAAGAGATACTGTAACTTTTATATTGATTTATGATGTAATTGCAAAAATCTGATTTATGATGTAATTGCAAAAATCTATGGTAGAAATGAACGATTGTGTGTGAAATTCATACACTATATTTTCTAAGGTAGCAGCTCCTGTAATGGAGTACTACGATTTTTTTGTTTTTGTTCATTTCCAATCATAATGTTTATCGATGTTGCCATCTCTTTGTTTGGTTTTAAATTTGTTATAGGCTACTATTTTACTACTAAGTTTATGTGCATATATTATGCTGCATGGACTACATTAGCTATTACTCGGAGATCAAAAGAAGTAATTGTATGTCTTCTATTTTTTTTACCAGTGCTCTCTTATGTTTTTTAATATCTTTTGAAAGTTAAGCGTAAATTTTATTAATCACCAAAATATTTACATTACATATATCAACATATACAAGTATGCTATGATATATAACCATCCTTCTCTATACCCTTCAAATCACTAATTACTCGCTCGCTAACCACAAGTGATTACAGAAAGAATCTCCAGTAATCAAAATTACATTCCAGTTCCTCTTGCTTCTAACACATCCGCTTAAAAAACATTCCATGACAATCTTGCACGCACCATAATCCCTTAGTTCTGACACAAGGCACAAGTCAGAACTCATATGTAGAATTTATCAAAAAAGGGGCCAGGATTGCACCTTGTATGTCGTTTCTGCGACATCACCTTGCTACCTGCGGGTAGTATGTCTTCGAGTATGAACTCATGTCCCTCATCAAGGTCATCATCCGCCCTAAATTTTCCTTTAGGTTTCTTGCCTTTGGTCATTGCAGATGGATAGGAACTCATTGAAACTGCAGGGATAACATGGAAGATTCAATTGCTGGAGGAGGAAGAATTAGATGGTCAGGTGGCTTTAAATTACGATATGGGGAAGTAGATTGCTTGGCACTGGAAGAAGAAGTTCCAATCAAAGCCAAAGTAAAATTCATACAAGAAGAAGCAGGAGAACTCTGACTATAAGTTGATGAACATGACATAGAACCAGAAAGAGTTGAACAAGGAGCAACAATAGTGGCACTAGAAGATGAACTAGTTCCCAAGAAATCAATACAGGAAATAGTTACATTACCTGTAGCCTTATTTGAAGTTTATAAATGTTCTCTTGTATCATCAAACAGATTACCAAACATGGTCTACATCTCAGCGTTAGCTGTGTATTCTGAATGAGCATTGGTAACCGGATTAGATTGAACAATATTAGGCTCATCAGGACCATGACCATCAATATCAACATTTTTCTCAGTAGCATTTATATCAACATTCTTCCCAGTATCATCAGTAGCTAAGCATGCAAAAGAATTACCATTTTCATTGCCAGTAGCAACTGCAGAATCTGATTTACCCTTATTAGTATCTATCTCCTTTCTCTTCCAATACTTTTTTTTTTGTAATCATTTGTCCTGATTATCATTTGCATGTATTTTAATATGTGGCTTTCGTACTTGCACATTCTCAGCTCGACAATAATCCCTCCCATTAGCATTACCCTGATTCTGATTATCCTTATTGTTATTGGCGTGTAATTCACAATGGGATGAATCATGTCCAAATACCCTATAATTAACACAAATCTTTGGTTCCCCATCATAGCTAACCTTTACAATAGGACAAGCATCTCCCAAACCATCAATCTCAATAGCATTTGGTAGCTCAAATTCAGGTGATACTTCAACCAATGTCTTCGCATATCTGAACCTATCTAACCTTTCAGTACTAACATCATAACAAATCAATCTGCCAACATGATTCACAAGCCAATTGATGCCTATTAGAGTCCATAAAACCATGGGTATCCTATACAAATGGATCCAAACAGGGAATATTTTATTTGAGATTGGGCACATCCTATGGTTGGATCTCAAACAGATATGATAAACATCCTACCACGTATGAAGATGGGATCGGATCTGAGAATTTTTTCCCTGTCAAAGTCATTGGAGAATTTAAAGTAAAAGTGTGACCCATCGGATTTAATATCAACCTCACCATCAAGCTTCCAATGCCTATGCAAATAATTAGATACAACGTGAAACGATAACGTACCATCAAGGAAAAATCTGATCAGAAAACTACTCCAGTAATTAAGACCTTGCTGCTTGACAAGATCTGGTATCATATGCTTCTTTCTATCTCTCGGTATGTCAAAATGGAGTGGCTTGTACGATCCTGCATTCCTTGGAGAAGATCTAAATAGAGATGCGTAATCAGATTTCACTGGAAAAGATGGTTGCGATGGAATAGCCAGATCTGGATTAGCATCCATTGAAGAAGAGGGATTTCCAGAGGGAGGTGGTGGATCAGGGAGTTTGGGGGGTGGAGGGTGAGGTGGAAGAGATGGAAAGGCATCGGTGGCAAAGGAGGAGGAGATAGGAAAAGATGAATGAGTTGTTGCCGCCTCCATTGCTAGGTCATGAGAGATTTGAAAACTTCGAATGAGAGATTTGAAAACTTTGGCGCATATTTTGTTGTTCCAGTTCACATTCTTTGACTGTGAACTAAATGTGTCATAAAAGTTCACTTCCACAACTTTCTAAAACTTGAAATGCATGTAAGCTTGGCCGGTTGTTGCACTTAAGAATCTTCTCCGGGCTATTTCTGCAAAATAAAAGTTTCAGGGAAAAATAATAGGTTTTTTTTCATGGTAAAAATCAATATAATTGACCAAAAAGTCAGCACATAATTTTCTGATCAAGGTTATTAAGGGACTACTTGTAACACCCCACACCCGCTAAGGTCACTCACAAAGGGAATGCCTTAGCTTCGGTGGAGTATTTAAGTGAATATAGAACTGAAAAATTACAACAAGACAGATATAGGTAATACTTGAAATTTAAAACATCATTTCATTGCAGCAGAAGGTAAACATGTTTGGTTACATCTCAAAAAAACCAACAAGAGTCAAGTACAAAATATCCATCTCGTTAAAACATAAGTACATAATCCCACTACATACTAATAGCCATAATAGAAAAGGTAACCGAGCTTTTCTTCAAGAGTCCAAGCTCCAAAAGATAGATAAAGCAATCTGATCAAAGCCCACTAGTGCTAGGCCCACTCTGAGAACCTGAGGGTTGGGGAAAAAGATAAAAACAACGGGGTCAGACATAAGTCTGTGTGAGCCCTATAACTTTAACAATACAATCATTAAAGTAATTAGGGTATGATATAAACCTGGTACGGTACGACTGGGGATAAATGACTACACTAAGCAGCCAACTAGACTTAGGATGAACTAAGATAACGGTAAAGACGCGCCTATCCACCCAAGGATAAATACTATTCTGCATCACACCAGATCTACCCACCCAAGGATAATTCCTACACTGCACCACACCAGATCCACCCACCCAAGGGTAATTCCTACTTAAAGGTTGATCCCACTAAGTGTACTTAGTAATTTTTAATAGTAGTTTCGTGTACCCCTAGCTGACTACATAGGTGCCGTCTGCCCCTATCTCCACTAGGTGTACCCACAACTTAGTAATTTTAATAGTAGTCTCTTGTACCCCTAGCTGACTACATAGGTGCCGTCTGCCCCTATCTCCACTAGGTGTACCTGCTACTCCCCAAGCGATCGGCTCCCTACCGTAGATACCCGTGCTGGCCCCACAGTGGGGTGTATCAGTCCCCAAAGTGGCAACCCGATAATATCAATGGTGCACGGCTTATATCTACACGATGCAACAACGTCTTACCTACCAGCCCGGGTCCACACACGCATATGAAACCCGTTGGACTCGCGTTGCCACCGCTACCCCGTTTTGGCCTCTTATAGTCAAGCCCAGTACGCGTGTCCCGTCCTCGACATGGGTCGAGCCCAATAAGATACATATGGGTTACTGGTTGAAATGGGCCCCCACAAGCTACTACTTAAGCTTGTCATTTTATCTAGTGCATCCCACTTAACCCCTTTTTCATAATCATGCCCACTTACATGTTAAGGTTTGGTTAAGTCATCTAATCATATTTCAATTGCCACTCAAGGCACCCACTAGATTTCTACATGCCACCCAACGCACCCACTTGATTTCCACATGCCACCCAAGGCACCCACTTAACCTTTTAATCATGTTTAGTTACATGTTCCACTTTGGTTAAGTATTCTAGTCGTATACTCTATTGCCACCCAAGGCAACCCACTAGATTTTTCCACATGCCACCCAAGGCACCCACTTAACCCTTTAATCATGTTTAGTTACATGTTCCACTTTGGTTAAGTATTCTAGTCGTATTCTCTATTGCCACCCAAGGCAACCCACTAGATTTTTCCACATGCCACCCAAGGCACCCACTTAACCCTTTAATCATGTTTAATTACATGTCCAACTTTGGTTAAGTATTTTAATCTTATCTTCTATTGCCACCCAAGGCAACCACTAGATTTCCTCATGCCACCCAAGGCACTTACTTAATCTCCACATGCCACCCAAGGCACCCACTTAACCCTTCATGCCCCACTACATGCTTATCTGGTTAAGTGTTTCTTAATTGATTAAGAACGTAACCGTTGTAAAGACCTCTCACATTAGACTATCTTTTATGGCAGCTGGATTTGCCGGTTGGGTCTGGGCAGCCTTACGCCATAACCGAGTCTAACCTTGTGTCTATACACTTGTCACGTATTTAGTTTGTGCCTAAGACCTCTCACATTGGGCCAATCATTTGTAGCCGCTGGATATGCCGGTCGGTTCCGGGCAGTCTTATGCTACAAAAAGGGTCCAACCTCCTGTCTTAGTCGATTAATTACACCTAATTAATCACCCCCATATTTCGAATTAGTTTTCCCTAATTAATTCCAATTTTAACGATGTACATAATTGACTCAATTATGTCCATCCACATTATGGTATGCATAATCATACCAATTTCACACCATTTCATTAACATGTATATTAACCCCATCGTTCCCCACGTAATTCGCTAACATGACATAAAAGGGAAGATTCATCACAAATACAATGGGTTCAACTTGCATAACATTAGCATCAACATGGGTTTAAAGGTGTCAACATGCATATAGCATCAACCCAACTAGCATAAATAATCAACCCAAACTTGCATGAATCACATATGTCATAAAGAGGTTAACTTGCATAAGTTATTTATGTCATACAAAGGGGTAAACTTGCATGTGTATGTATGACATACAAAGGGGTTAACTTGCATATGTATGCATATCATACTAAGGTGTAAACTTGCACATGTTACTTGCATATAATCAAACACCAAACTTGCATAACATGTCATATATGAACTTGCATATAATCATATACCAAACTTGCATAACATATCAGGTATGAACTAGCATATAATCATACACCAAACTGGCATATCATGGTGTCATAATGGATCAATGTTTCTCATATGACTTGCATATCTTGCATAACATCATAAACACATAGCATATGACTTGCATAACTTGCATAACACCACAAACACATAGCATATGACTTGCATAACTTGCATAACATCATAATCACATAACATATGACTTGCATAACTTGCATAACATCATGATCACATAACATATGACTTGCATAACTTGCATAACATCATGATCACATAGCATATGACTTGCATAACTTGCATAACATCATGAACATGTATCATATGACTTGCATAACTTGCATAACATCACAAACACATAGCATATAGCTTGCATAACATGCATAACATCATTAACACATAGCATATAACTTGCATAACATGCATAACATCATTAACACATAGCATATAACTTGCATAACTTGCATTGATCCACATTCATAGCCATAACCACATTATATCCTATCATAATCATTTCAACAATTGGTCATTAAGGCTATAGAAAACAAACAACTTGTTGATTAGCACTCCTAAGAAGAAGATTAAGTTGCTAGAGTTGATTAGAGATTGATTTGAGAAGCTATCTTCCTCTTTAGATTGATGGAGGCTCCTTCAAGTTGCATTTTGACGGCATAACGGTGTTGTAGCTATTTTTAGTATGAATTAGGGTAGTCTTAGGGTGTATTTATAGATTAGTTAGGTGTTTTAGGCCCTTAGATTAACCCTAAATCATATTAGAGCCGTCAGATCACGTCCTAGCCACCAGAACACAGCCCAAAAGCCAAACTGATGCACCCAGGTCACCTGGGCTCGACCAGGGAGGTCGACCCCCAGGTCGACACTAGGGTCGACTCCCCAGTCGACCTGGTGGGTAGGTCGACCCCCAGGTCGACCCCCTGGGTCTGGCGGGAATTTTCCCGCCACTTCTGAAATTTGAAATTTCTGTTTTTAAATCTGTTTTTAAATTTTTCTGAAACTTCTTCGAGCCATATCTGGGTTATACGGACTCCGATTTTCGAAAACTCGGACTCTATTTCGCGTATTTTTCCGAGAAGAACGCAATGGCATAGCCCGTTTCCCTTGATTCAGATTATAAAGTTTAATTCTGCCCTGTTTTATATTATAGCAAGTTATTCAACATACGGGGTGTTACATTCTCCCCTACTTAAAGGATTTCGTCCCAGAAATCTCTAAGTCAAGAAGAACGTATCCTACCAACCAAACAACCATCTACTCAAACCATCAAACACTGGCATCCATTGTCCTTAAAGTTTCTAATGCTGTATGAACATATGCAAAAAGTGTGTGTATATGTTCCCTGTCTAATGCAAAATTAGGCAGTCTACTGATTTAGTTGACCTCCTTAATGCAAACCATGATAGTGCCATGTATCCAATATGTATGCGAAAGAACCCTATCGACACATACTATTACTACATGCGTGCACAACCACTCACCAAAATGCATCATCCATATGATAGCACAACCATTATACATCCATTAATATAGCTACCTACACACAATTTTATGCAATATGCAATATGAAGTGATTGAGCCGATCTAGTGCCTAGAGTGTGTGTATATGCATCCACGAGCAACCACTAGCAACCACTTGCATCCACACGCATCCATCAAACATAACATGTCTCAAACACATGTTTCAACCATAGGTTTTCCCTATCTAAAGGTCAAAGGTACTAATGAGAGGACATACTAAAGATAAGATAAGTACTAGACAAACGATACAGGAGAAGTTAAAAGACATACCCTCAAAAAAAAGGAATGGGTACAATGAACGCATCTTCGCTTCTGTCTCCCAAGTAGCATTGCTCTCATCTTATCCCCTTTTTCACTTTGACTAGTCGAACCTCTCTGTTTCTCAACTTCCTAATCTCTGACCCAAGGATGCAGGTAGGAGCTCGTCGAATAGTCGGATCACGCTCTACCTCCACCTCTCTAAGCAAGCTCGGCTCTACCACCTCTACGATCTCATGTAGGCACTTCCTCAAATGTGACACATGGAATACGCCATGTACCCCACTAAGTATCTCGGGTAAATCCACTCTATATGCCATGGAGCAGTCCTCTCGCTCTTCACGGGTATGAAATGGGCACTCTTAGTAAGTCTGTCTACCACAACCCAAATTCCCGTATTACCCTTCTTCGACCTAGGTAACCCATCAATAAAATCTATCGAGACACCATCCCACTTCCATTGCAGAACTTCCAATGGGTGAAGCAACCCACCGGGTTTCTTTTGCTCCGCTTTCACTTGTTGGCACACCAAGCATCTAGCGACATACTCGGCCACATCTTTCTTCATACCGGCCCAAAAGAAAACTCGCTTCATGTCTTGGTACATCTTGTCCCCACCGGGATAAATGGTCCTCCTAGAACGGTGTGCATCATCAAGAATAGCCTTCCTTAAACCCTCGTCTTGCGGTACACAAAGTCTACCGTCTCTACGCAAGCACCCCCTATCGTCTAGGGTGTACCTACTCAAATGGCTGGACGACTCCCCCCTTATGAGCCTCTCTACTAACTCAACCAACTGTGGGTCGTCCCGCTGTGCCTCGCCAATCTGTCTCAAAAGAGTAGGTCTGACCTCCAAGGATGCTAGCAAACCGGGTATAAAGTCAACGGAAGGTCTGAAATCAAACATCGAGATAAATTCCAAGCTTCGTCATTCCACGAACAATGAACTCAAGGACAACTTTTTTCTACTCAAGGCGTCCGCCACCACGTTACCCTTGCCAGGTGTATACGCTATCTCGAAATCTTAGGATGCTAAGAACTCCATCCACCTTTGCCGTCTCAAGACTATGCGCTCGAAGAGTCTCCAACACTTCCCTAAGATGTAGGGCATGCTTTTCTCCACTTCTGGAGAAAACCAGGATATTCTCTCATACAAAATCGTCACAACTATCCATCTCTCACGCAGACCATCCTAGTCGAACTCGTCATCCCCCAAGTGCAAGCCCCAAAGGCCTAAACCAATATCAGACAAACACCCAAGGGACACCTCCTTCGAATTCAGACGATCGACCTACGTGAGATGATACTAGTAAAAACGGCTAAATAATTAAGCCCTTCTCCAACTTTGGATGTCCTTGCCAATCTCGCCCCAAAACCACCGTTGATCAAATGACTGGCTTTGCTTAACCTATTAAGCACACACGAAAACTTATTTCACTTTTAGAAAAGACCAAGATGTCATCCACAAAGACCACTACGAAGTTATTTAGGTACTCCCTGAACACCCTACTCATCCAATCAACAAAGTATGCGGGGGCATTCGTCAAACCAAATGGCATCACCAGCCACTCATAAAAACCATCCGAAGTCCTAAAGACGGTCTTATCTATACTATCCTCAGTCACTCCCAACTGATGAAACTCCGTGGCCAAGTCCCACTGCGAAAACATTGAGGCGCCAACCAACTAATCAAAGAGATCATCAATCCTTGGCAATGGGTGTCTATTCTTCTTTGTGAGTTTGTTGAGTTCTCTATAGTCTACACAAAGTCCGAGGGACCCATCCGCCTTCGTGGCAAAAACTGCTGAAGTACCCCACTCCGATATACTTCGTCTTATGAACCCCTTCTCAAGCAACTCCCCTACTTGCTTATGGAGTTCCCTCCTCTCACGAGGAGCCATGTGGCGCACTGACAAAGATACAGGTTTAGCATTATCCACCAGATATATTCGGAAGTCTATCTACCGCTTCGGAGGTAAGCCCTTCACCTCCTCAAACACATCCGAGTATTCCTGGACCACTCTAACAGATCGCAAACTCTCGACCGAAGCGTCAAGCGATTCAAGATAACTTAGCATAACAGAATCCATGGGATTACAAGAGATCTCGAGAGTGTTACCCAAACGGGTCATGAGCCTAACAACTCTCCTTTCGCAATCAAGAACGGCACCATTACTGGATAACCAGTCCATGCCCAAAATCAACCCATAGCCCGTGAAGCCCAAAACAAAAGCATCACATCTAAACTCAACGCTAAGTATAGAAATCTTCAAACCCAAACATATCATGGACAAATAAGTGGAGCCCCCAATTGGGTTTGAAACAACCACGGGATCATCTACTAAACTGGTGTCTAGGTGCAGTGACTCAACTAATGATGATGAGATAAACGAATGTGGTGCACTAGAGTCGAATAAAATTCGAACAGGATGATCGAGAGAACCAAATTTCAACTTAGACGGTCCTACCCCCATCAGGTATACCCGTCGTGAGGGAATACATCTACCCTCCAGAAGATCCTGTACTTCGTCCTTACCTCTTTGGACAACCCTAAGGTGTCCTATTTCTCTAAAACAATTAGCCTTCCCCTTCACATTCTCCTTTCGTGGCCTTCTTACCACGATGAAGTTTCGTCCTTTATTTACCTAATAGCTATTTGAACCTTCCTCTCTCGTCCATCTTAAAGGTACCTATAAGCCCTCCACCTCCTTGGACTAACTTCTTAGCCTGGCAAACGTCTTAGTCCCTTGAAGTGGTTCTTCCGTCCTTCATGCGGAAGTCCTTATTTATCATAAAAAGGACATCTCTACGCGGAGGGGAAATTCAAAAAGAGATAGAGGAAGAGATTCAAAACGGAGAATCGAAGGAAGGATATATGGCTCTTGGGTATTATGTTCTTTTCTTTCAAAAACTTTTCTCTTAAAAGACATGTTTTTGAAAATACTTCTTCCAAAAATATTTTTAGAAAAATAGTTTTCTAAAAATTTTATCTGTTCTGGTAACCTGGCTCTGATACCACGTGTAACACCCCACACCCGCTAAGGTCACTCACAAAGGGAATGCTTAGCTTCGGTGGAGTATTTAAGTGAATATAGAACTGAAAAATTACAACAAGACAGATATAGGTAATACTTGAAATTTAAAACATCATTTCATTGCAGCAGAAGGTAAACATGTTTGGTTACATCTCAAAAAAACCAACAAGAGTCAAGTACAAAATATCCATCTCGTTAAAACATAAGTACATAATCCCACTACATACTAATAGCCATAATAGAAAAGATAACCGAGCTTTTCTTCAAGAGTCCAAGCTCCAAAAGATAGATAAAGCAATCTGATCAAAGCCCACTAGTGCTAGGCCCACTCTGAGAACCTGAGGGTTGGGGAAAAAGATAAAAACAACGGGGTCAGACATAAGTCTGAGTGAGCCCTATAACTTTAACAATACAATCATTAAAGTAATTAGGGTATGATATAAACCTGGTACGGTACGACTGGGGATAAATGACTACACTAAGCAGCCAACTAGACTTAGGATGAACTAAGATAACGGTAAAGACGCGCCTATCCACCCAAGGATAAATACTATTCTGCACCACACCAGATCTACCCACCCAAGGATAATTCCTACACTGCACCACACCAGATCCACCCACCCAAGGGTAATTCCTACTTAAAGGTTGATCCCACTAAGTGTACTTAGTAATTTTTAATAGTAGTTTCGTGTACCCCTAGCTGACTACATAGGTGCCGTCTGCCCCTATCTCCACTAGGTGTACCCAAAACTTAGTAATTTTAATAGTAGTCTCTTGTACCCCTAGCTGACTACATAGGTGCCGTCTGCCCCTATCTCCACTAGGTGTACCTGCTACTCCCCAAGCGATCGGCTCCCTACCGTAGATACCCGTGCTCGCCCCACAGTGGGGTGTATCACTCCCCAAAGTGGCAACCCGATAATATCAATGGTGCACGGCTTATATCTACACGATGCAACAACGTCTTACCTACCAGCCCGGGTCCACACACGCATATGAAACCCGTTGGACTCGCGTTGCCACCGCTACCCCGTTTTGGCCTCTTATAGTCAAGCCCAGTACGCGTGTCCCGTCCTCGACATGGGTCGAGCCCAATAAGATACATATGGGTTACTGGTTGAAATGGGGCCCCACAAGCTACTACTTAAGCTTGTCATTTTATCTAGTGCATCCCACTTAACCCCTTTTTCATAATCATGCCCACTTACATGTTAAGGTTTGGTTAAGTCATCTAATCATATTTCAATTGCCACTCAAGGCACCCACTAGATTTCTACATGCCACCCAAGGCACCCACTTGATTTCCACATGCCACCCAAGACACCCACTTAACCCTTTAATCATGTTTAGTTACATGTTCCACTTTGGTTAAGTATTCTAGTCGTATACTCTATTGCCACCCAAGGCAACCCACTAGATTTTTCCACATGCCACCCAAGGCACCCACTTAACCCTTTAATCATGTTTAGTTACATGTTCCACTTTGGTTAAGTATTCTAGTCGTATTCTCTATTGCCACCCAAGGCAACCCACTAGATTTTTCCACATGCCACCCAAGGCACCCACTTAACCCTTTAATCATGTTTAATTACATGTCCCACTTTGGTTAAGTATTTTAATCTTATCTTCTATTGCCACCCAAGGCAACCACTAGATTTCCTCATGCCACCCAAGGCACTTACTTAATCTCCACATGCCACCCAAGGCACCCACTTAACCCTTCATGCCCCACTACATGCTTATCTGGTTAAGTGTTTCTTAATTGATTAAGAACGTAACCGTTGTAAAGACCTCTCACATTAGACTATCTTTTATGGCAGCTGGATTTGCCGGTTGGGTCCGGGCAGCCTTACGCCATAACCGAGTCTAACCTTGTGTCTATACACTTGTCACGTATTTAGTTTGTGCCTAAGACCTCTCACATTGGGCCAATCATTTGTAGCCGCTGGATATGCCGGTCGGTTCCGGGCAGTCTTATGCTACAAAAAGGGTCCAACCTCCTGTCTTAGTCGATTAATTACACCTAATTAATCACCCTCATATTTCGAATTAATTTTCCCTAATTAATTCCAATTTTAACGATGTACATAATTGACTCAATTATGTCCATCCACATTATGGTATGCATAATCATACCAATTTCACACCATTTCATTAACATGTATATTAACCCCATCGTTCCCCACGTAATTCGCTAACATGACATAAAAGGGAAGATTCATCACAAATACAATGGGTTCAACTTGCATAACATTAGCATCAACATGGGTTTAAAGGTGTCAACATGCATATAGCATCAACCCAACTAGCATAAATAATCAACCCAAACTTGCATGAATCACATATGTCATAAAGAGGTTAACTTGCATAAGTTATTTATGTCATACAAAGGGGTAAACTTGCATGTGTATGTATGACATACAAAGGGGTTAACTTGCATATGTATGCATATCATACTAAGGTGTAAACTTGCACATGTTACTTGCATATAATCAAACACCAAACTTGCATAACATGTCATATATGAACTTGCATATAATCATATACCAAACTTGCATAACATATCAGGTATGAACTAGCATATAATCATACACTAAACTGGCATATCATGGTGTCATAATGGATCAATGTTTCTCATCTGACTTGCATATCTTGCATAACATCATAAACACATAGCATATGACTTGCATAACTTGCATAACACCACAAACACATAGCATATGACTTGCATAACTTGCATAACATCATAATCACATAACATATGACTTGCATAACTTGCATAACATCATGATCACATAGCATATGACTTGCATAACTTGCATAACATCATGATCACATAGCATATGACTTGCATAACTTGCATAACATCATGATCACATAGCATATGACTTGCATAACTTGCATAACATCATGAACATGTATCATATGACTTGCATAACTTGCATAATATCACAAACACATAGCATATAGCTTGCATAACATGCATAACATCATTAACACATAGCATATAACTTGCATAACATGCATAACATCATTAACACATAACATATAACTTGCATAACTTGCATTGATCCACATTCATAGCCATAACCACATTATATCCTATCATAATCATTTCAACAATTGGTCATTAAGGCTATAGAAAACTCACAACTTGTTGATTAGCACTCCTAAGAAGAAGATTAAGTTGCTAGAGTTGATTAGAGATTGATTTGAGAAGCTATCTTCCTCTTTAGATTGATGGAGGCTCCTTCAAGTTGCATTTTGACGGCATAACGGTGTTGTAGCTATTTTTAGTATGAATTAGGGTAGTCTTAGGGTGTATTTATAGATTAGTTAGGTGTTTTAGGCCCTTAGATTAACCCTAAATCAGATTAGAGCCGTCAGATCACGTCCTAGCCACCAGAACACAGCCCAAAAGCCAAACTGATGCACCCAGGTCACCTGGGCTCGACCAGGGAGGTCGACCCCCAGGTCGACACTAGGGTCGACTCCCCAGTCGACCCCCTGGGTCTGGCGGGAATTTACCCGCCACTGCTGAAATTTGAAATTTCTGTTTTTAAATCTGTTTTTAATTTTTTCTGAAACTTCTTCGGGCCATATCTGGGTCATACGGACTCCGATTTTCGAAAACTCGGACTCTATTTCGCGTATTTTTCCGAGACGAACGTAATGGCATAGCCCGTTTCCCCTGATTCAGATTTTAAAGTTTAATTCTACCCTGTTTTATATTATAGCAAGTTATTCAACATACGGGGTGTTACACTACTGACCAGTTCAATCGAAGAATAATATGTTTTTTGTGCACTTACCAGACAAGTTAGCCTTGAAATTTCGATTAGATACATGTCCGTATATGAGAAAGATGGTATCAATTTGAAACCAGCTTGGAGATGAGAGTTTTAGTTTGCTTTGCTTAAATTAGAGTCAATTTATTGTTAGGCTATATGATTATAATTTTAATCTTCTTTTTATTACTTTGGTCTCTCTTTGTGTGTGTGTGTTTTGTTTTCTTTTTTCCTTTTTTTTTTTTTTTGAGTTTGGTTTTCAGTTATAAAATATAGCAACAAGAATCATATCAACGATCGATAAATGAAAATATCCAGTTTGTTTGATAATTTTGGGAACATGTTAGATCATTGAGAATAAAAATGATGTTATATAAAAGGAATACTTCATAAAAGTGGGAAAAGTCATATTCGGAAACAGGTTAAAGCATTTGTTACAACACATATTCAGATTTCTTTTATTAGTTATGAGTTATTGTATAGAAAATGTTGTTTTTTAAGAATTTTTACAAAATGTTGATTTTCAAGAATTTGTACCATGTGATATGCTCCCACTTGATATGCTCCCAAGATGTGGAGAATAATGCAAATGTTAGCAAAATTGACTAACAAAATGGTTTTTGGAATCCTAATACAGACACTAGCATGGATATGCACACACTACTGTGCACTTTTGGTTGAATAACAAATCAACATTTAAAATTATTTATGACTAAAAGTGAAGTTATTGGAGGAAAAGGCTGCCATTGATCTCATGATCATTGATAACTATTTCTCTTTTGAATATTTCTATTTCAAACCTGAAAAAGAAAAGCATATTGTTTGTTTTCGTGCTGCAAAAGGAAATAACTGGTATTTATATTCTTATAGGCCCCCAAATATGATTTCGGTTTATTAATTTTATGATTGCTTTCGTGCTGCTATAGTTTATTAAATTTATGTTAATGAACCTAAATTGCATATATAATAGCTAAAAAGGTTCTTTCTTTTCTAGACGATAACATACCATGCAATCCTCTTTTTTCTTGATATAATTTATTGAAATGATTTCTTTCCTTTCATTTGTTGACCATTGTTCTTATTTCCAGTTTATTTATTATTGAATTGATTTGTCTAATGATTGTAATCAACATATAATTTTGTCAGCAGTGGTTCAAATAAATATTATTAAAGGCTAAGTTTTGTTTGATAGCCTTATAGAATTATTATTTTTAATCATTTTTAAACATTCCACATAGTTTTTTTTTTAGACAAATTTGTGAACTGCATTCCATTGACAACTGTAAAAATTCACTTGTATTTTTAAATATTTTCCATTTTTGCCTCAAGTACTGCAAAATTCTTGCTTTCCTTGACATTTTATTAGTTTCTTGATAGTAAATAGGATTTGCAGCAGATATTGGTATTGTTTTGTAGTAAAACCAGCAACCCCACCTTGCAAATGATTAACTATTTAAAACCATTTTGAAGCCAGGATAATGATGAGAGTTTTTAGTTTGCTTTGCTCAAATTAGAGTCAATTTATTGCTAGGTTATATGATTATACTTTTTTATCTCTTTTTTTTATGAGTTTGGTTTCTGTTATAAAATATAGCATCAAATATCATATCAACAACGATCGATTAAGTAGATTTGTTAGGTTAACATGCGCCAACAAACTGGGCGTGATCCCTCAAAATCAAGAGTCCAAGATAGTACCATTAAGTAGATTTACTGGGTACTCAACTAATTATGATTTTAGTTTCTTTGTTTTGATGGTCCATTTGTTTTATTTTAATATATTTGAATTTAGTTTTTTATTTTTCTTATCAATTCTGTTTGTTGGAAGTGAAGAACAAGGGAATGGGGAAGATTGTATGGTGGATTAGGTTCATCGCTTGTTGACATGGCTACATCCCAGGTGATTAATTTGTGGTACATTTAGCTGTATCTAAATAAGTATATTTGCTTTTTCGTTTATATGTTTCTTTACCTTATGAAAAATGTTCATAGGATACTCTAAGCGCCTGTTTGGTATCAACTTATTGCAAAATGACGTACAAGTTGCTTCTCTCAAAATGCACTAAAACTACTTTTTTCTTAGGCTGCAATAAAAGATCAGCGTTGAGACTAGGTCTTGGATAAGAGATGCAATAAAGTGCCAAATTTAAAAAGGTGATGCATCATAATTAATAAGTAGCGTTTAATTAGCTCTCCGCGGCGCCTTGGTGGTGCTGTATCTTTTACTGTGTTAGAAATATTTATTTGACCAGTTTTTTTTGTAGTTATATTGTATGTGGTATTATTTGCTGAAGTCTTCAGGGTCACAGCATTAGGAAGTATTTTTTTTCCTTTTTGATATTATGGGGAACCTTAATATCATAGTACACATTAATACTCACTTAAGAAAACCTCACGCCGTGTGTCTACCCTGCTTTGTTTAGTCGCCGCACACGGATGTGTAACGTCCAGCTCCCAAAGTGGTTTGCATCGGGATTCGAATCTGGCCGCACACAATGCTTAGATCCCATCTTCCGACTCCCAAACCGCCCGAGCTACGAACGGCGGGTAACATTGGGAAGTTTGGTTTGTAAGTTGTAAGTCATTTGCATGAAATTTCGTTTTAATACCTAAAGTTAGATGTATGGGTAAATGTATTAACTTTGAATATGACTTCAACAATTACTTTGATCAAATTGTATGCATAACACACTTTTGCACTAATTGCATATTTTATACACGTGAGTGCACACATATGCACATATTAAATGTTTAATGATAACCTTTTACATGGTGTGGGAGTACTTACATTTTTAATGATAACCTTTTACAAGGTGTGGGAGTATTTAATTTTTTCGTATCCATTTACCAAAACATATATATTCCTTCTTTGTCAAACTTTGATTAAAAATCGGAAAACTAAAATTCAAAAATCCATTTCCCAACTTCATTAGTCTGTCAGAAAGTCTTGCCAATAAATCTTGTTGGAAAAATTTTGTTAGTTAATGTAGAAAATGAAATTTCTATTGGTTTTTGCTTAAGAGCGGTGTCTCTCTTTTGTCTCAATTTAAATGGGCTTAACTTTGCATGGAAGGTGGAGCATTGGAAAATAGAACTTTTGATGATTGGAGATCTTTGAGGGAATTAAATATAAGTTGACCCCGATAGCCACAATAGTTTTCTAAAAAATAGGTAGTACATCTAAAAATGACAAATTCAAATTTACATTGATCGTGACTTGAGTAAATTTGAATCTATTGAACAAATTTTGGCAGCAAGCGTTCATAACTTTCAGTCTTAGTTATTGACAACAAGAATGTAAAGTCGAAATTAGGGTAGGGTCCCTATTTAACTTTGAAATGTAGCGCATGTCCCTATCATGTTTATAATACAATCCCGGTCCCTGTTTTACGTATCGCTCCTTCTATTTAGGAACTTCCGCCTGCTGTGTTGAACCCTTCCGCCTTTTTCAGTTTTCCCCCAAAAAATTTGGCGCTACCACATAAAAAAAAAAATCAAAAAATTGGAAATATTCTCAGAAGTCCACGCAAACCAAAAAAAAGTTGCATAAATGTATGCAAGTTTTGTCAATAGTTGCATACATGTGTGCAACTATTGCATACGCTGTTTTCTTCAGAAATTTTGAACCGAAACTTGCATACATGTGTGCAACTAATTATGATACTTGCACATATGTATGCAAGTATTTCATGCAGAAATTTGAACTGATATTTATGCAAGTGAGTTTATGCACACATGTATGCCAAAATTACGCAGTACTTGCATATATGTATGCAAAGAAATCAAGTGCAGATGCATAAGTTGAAAACGTGCACGGATGTATGCAGGAAAATACATATACTTGCATACTATTATGCATTAAACTGCAATTTCGTTGTTTTTTTTTTTGACGTCTTGTTTGATTGGTTTTTTATCTGAATTTTTCAGTGTTTACGTGTTTTAATTAATTATGAATTTGCGTATTTTTTTCTATTTTTTTAGTGAATTTTTGAATAACAGGGACTATACTTACAATATGTCTATGACCGGATGTGAGTCTAATTTTAAAATTTAATAGGGACCTGTGCCAGACGGATCCTAAACTTCCTTGAATTGGTAATGTGTGAAAGAAGGGTTGAGGGTTTTATGTGGCTCATGATCTAGATTGTACATGAATTCAACGTACAATAATGTCCTTCATGTTACCCAATTTTTCTTTAGATGATGTTTTCTAAAATAAGATGCCTTGCATATAAAACTGCTTGTGGTACTATATTAGCTAATACTTTAAATATACAAATTAAAAAACAGGAGGCAGTGATGGAAGAATATCACAGAAAAGTGAAAGAAGCAATGGCAGCAAAAGTAGCAGCGCCAAATGAATTGGAGCGTAGAGCACTAAAAGCAATGGGGGCGATGAAGGAGGGAGATGCGACATTTGGTTTCAGATCAGAAGTTAGTTTAGATTCATAGGTGTACCGCTGGCAGGATAGGTACCTGCCTAGAGAGCAGTATTTAACCGCGTTTATACTGGATGCATGTGGAACCGATATAACTAAACTCATTACAATCATTGCAACCCACCTCCAAAAGCTGTATAGGGATACAAATTCAACATATTTTACCCTGACCTCGTTGACAAGACTAAAGCACCAAACTATACCATTGAAGAAGGTGGAAAAGGAGAGATGTGTATTATTAGATTTCTTGTTGGTCCACCATATGAAGGTTTCATAGCTTTTAGGATCGTGAATGGAGAATGGGAATACTCTTACAAGGAAGGATTCAAGTGCACCTTTGAGCGTGGAATCTTGCATTTGTTTTTTTTTTCTTTTTTTTTAACTTTAAACGATACAAATATAAAAGGTAATAGATCAAAGAAAGGACAGGCTTAAATTTTCTCACCCACATGGAATTTGTCCATAAGCTTGCTTGTTCGGAGTATAATGTTAACCATTGTTAGCTGATTTATCCACTCTAGCTACGGGAGCAAATTTTCTGCTTTGATCATGTGTTTGATTAATTATTATTGTTGTTGTTTGGTGTGTTTGTTTCTTATTGTCGCTGATAATGTGTGGAAATAGACACATGAATGGAAGCATCGGTTTAGTTGTTTTGGCAATTAAGCGTTATTTAATGATCGTTTTTTCATGTTGTATGGTTGTGCAAGTGATTTAAAGTTTAATCTATAAAGTACAGATTTTTGAAATAAGCTCCTGAAAATAACTTATTGTAAAAGTAGGTCTGTTTCATAACTTATTATGAAACTAGGCGTGTTCTAAGCTGAGTCAATAACCGATGCGTGTTCTGAAAACACGCATGAATAGAGTTGTTTATGCGTGTTTTTGGAATGCACACGAACATAAAAGAGTTGCGCGTTCTAAAAATGCGCATGAACACTTCTGTTCGTGCGCGTTTTCAGAAGGCGCATGGCTTATTGTCCTTACACAAAATATGCCTAACTTCATAATAAATTATAAAACAAATTTATTTTTACAATAAGTTATTTCTTTGAGCTCAATTCAAAATTTTGTCCATCTATAAACTATATATTTCACAATTTATGATCATTCTGGATCAACTGATTATCAATATTTGAATGGTTGTGAAAAGCAAAAGATCACTGCTATGTCTTGGTCGATTGTTGATTATTCGACCGAATCAAAATTTCTTTTGGAAGAAACATCAATGATGACAGATTCTTCAGTTTAGTTATTTATTTATTTCAGCAATGTTAGTTTAATCATCTCAACAATTTTAGTTTTTGAAATTAACAGTGATACTTTTAGGTATTTATTTAAGTAATGCAGTTCATTGATATGTGGTTTATTTATAAATTTATTATTGTATTATTCATCTTTTTTAATTGACTATTTATAAATTTATTATTGTACTACTCTCAACAGCCTTCCATCACCTGCTCGATCAGAACGAAGAAACCGACAAAAGCAACAACGCTCCGACTCAGAAGTACGTCCGCGACGCACATGCGATGGCATCAACCCCTGCCGACGTCAAGGAGCTGCCCAACAAATACACCTTCACCATCGACATGCCCGGCGTCAAGCCAGGCGACGTCAGCGTTCGCGTCGAGGACGACAACGTCCTGGTCATAAACGGAGAGAGGAAGAGGGAAGCCGCAGAGGAGGGGATGAAGTACTTGAGAATGGAGAGGAAAATGGGGGAGTTTATGAGGAAGTTCGTTTTACCAGAGAATGCTGATGTGGAGAACGGGATTACGGCAGAGTGCAAGGAAGGGGTTCTGACCGTGAATGTGATGAAGAAGCCTCCACCTGAGCCGAAGAAGCCTAAGACAATTCAGGTTCAAGTTGCTTGATTGATTAAAAAAAATGTTTTGTAGGTGTGATGAAGGTTGAATTGGATCATTTTGGTATGTCTTTTGCTGTTTGTTTTGATGTATCCAAGCATGGACGGGATGAAATGAAAATGCTTTTGTTATTTGAGCCAGAATTTGAATGCTATCTCGTGGATTTCTTACGTATTTTATGATGCATTTTGGGTTTATGAATCAGAATTCTAATCTTATAAATAAGGTTTGATTGATAATTAGGTCGCATTTTTAAGGTGAAGCCACCTTGTGAGCATTAGAAGCCTGAATAGCATACCATTTCTAGCACCGATTGTCAGAACTTCTTTTAGCCAAGCGGAGCCTTAGGGATCTGCAAATTATAGTTCATCCTTAGTATCTCTGTGTAGTTTACGTGAAGCGATTCTGTGTTTGTTTATCCTAAATCTTATGCAAACGAGTTTGTAAACAAGGTCATTGATGGGGCGCCACAATGTTCGAATCCTTAGTGCATTGAATTATCAAAAAGTTGCAGTGATAGAAGCAAAAGGATAACCAATGAAAAACAGACTATTTAGGAATTTCACTTGGAATCGATGCTGTAATTAAAATGGCAGAACTCTTTTTGTCTCGTTTGCTCTGATCCTTGACTTAGGTCAACATGATCTATGCGTGGCTGATTGAGGCGATCGCTAAGACGCGCAATGTCACTGAGGATTAGAACAAAGGAGATTAAAAAAATTTGTTTATGACGCTTCAAAAGTGGTGGAGGGGGCACATTTGGAAAAAAGAACAAAAAAAAATTGGTTCATTGTTTTTCGCTTTCTTTTTTTCCTTCATTTTTTACGGTCATTTGCTAACTTTAAGGGTAAAAGTCAAGTATTTCCCGTTGAATTCTGTAAATAAATACGATAATGGTTTACCGGATTTCATCGTATCCTTCACTTAGTCATTGTTGGAGTGTCAATAACAATGCTTTGAAGTTAGTTTGGTTATATTATAATTTAATTTTAAGGGAGTTACATTCTAGTAAATTTTAGAAAAATGAAAAATGAGTCATTTTTAACAAAATTAGGATCAGAGCACTTACAACATGTTGATTCTAGTGTGAGGAGAAGGAAAAATTAGCGTGGCGTGGCCACGTCACTCACGTCACTCTCTCCCAGCAGCAAAGTGGGGATTCTGCGAGTTTTTTATTTTTTAAATGTATAATGATTAAACGGCATATATGCTTAATGTGTATATGACAAGAGAAATTAAAAGAACAAACAAAAGGACCATAAGAACACTTAAAAATCTTCTGAGTATATGAGTTAGCATCGAATTATCTTTATGGCTCGATAGCGAGTCATATATGCTTAATGTGTGTCATCCATGCCTTTTTTTAGCCTGACCAATTTGTTCTTCTAACCGGCTCACCAAGTTTGGTAGTAATCCTAGTTGCTTAGCTCAAGTATCCATTGACGCATTTGATCGAGGTTGCAATTTAATCTAACTCGAATATGTAGTACTATCAAAACGAGTCAACAAGCTATTGAATGAAACACATGACATCGCATTGGACTAAGGGACTCGACTATGGGAAATCATCCAGAGAAAGACTTCGTCCATGAGACAATACTGCATCACAAACACGAGTTGGTACCGAGTCATAGGTTTAACTCAAGTCGTCCTCGATTTTATAGCATGACTCTAGGCCGACAATGCATGTACTTTAGTTTTGAAGTTCTAGACCAATTCACCCTTAAACTCCTATATATGGGATCATATGAAACGTAAAGTGGATATGATAACCAGCTGCCTACATGCTGCATAATCATTCTTTAAGCTTCTTTCCCCACACATAAGTCATCAAAGAGGTTACTATGATTTTCTAGTCAAGCCTCATACTTGTGACTTAATCCTTTATGCTCAAACTGTAATCAAATATCTTGTTATATGCAGTCTGTAAATAAAGAACCTTAAAAGTGGATGTTGGCTTGATTAATAGCAGAACCACTACAGAATCTCTTGTTTACTCTCTCTTTCTCTTTTCTCCATTTTCTAATTTTATTTTTCTTTTGGATCTGTGCTAGATGTCATTTAAATTGTCTCTGTAGTTAATCCTTAGTTGGCGATGATTCCATTTTTAGAATTAACATTTGATGCTTTCATTGAGAACTCAAAAAAAGGAGTGGATCTATCTACCTACTTTAGATCCGCTGGATCTAAAACTTGTTTCAGTAACCTATTTTTGAACTTGTAACTTAGAGAGAAGATCTTGCTTGAATAAAGAAGATCCCTCTAAAAACTTTCATCAAAATCTATTTGAATGTCCTCCACATAGATGGGCCCTAATTCAAACCCTCCTAATGTGGATATCGCTAATTATCCTGAAAATTCTTATCATCCGGATTTGATTAGAAAGAAGGAGCTGGTTATCATTGTTGAAATCCTAAATCAAAAGACGGAAACAGCTCATATGCTCTAATGGATAAGACTGAGACTTAGCTTTGTCCTTCGCCTCTAAACAACACCATAAGTGGAATGGAGATGTGGTCTTGGAAGAATACAAGAATTCATCCACATTTGATAGACGTAAAAGGAATCAAATTGAAGTGCAGAGAGTTAGTGTTATGGAACTGAATGGAAATTCTGTTGGAGGAAAAAGGACCACACCTCCAGATAGAAATACTAATCATGGGGCATACCCAAAACATCAAACGAACCAGTCCCATTGTTATATCTAACAATTCTATAATTTTTGTTGGATGATAACAATTATATATTATTATAAATGTATTTAGTACTGTTATATTACATCACAGACAGAAATAAATATTTACATTTAAGTAGAATATTGTTGCACAAGAATTTAAATGTTCAAACAATATTTTATTTAAATATAATATTTTATTTCAACATTTCAACGGTACAAATTTATAACTCCACTATTAATACAACTCACTGTAATACAATACATTCAATTTCATTTGTACACATTGCTCCTCACTACAGTTCACTCAGTTGTACAAACGTATATACACATACATGTCACTTTGTCACTATTTTTCACTCTCTGTTATATTTACATTGACACACTAACAGAGCTCTGTCTTCTGTCTTCTACCAGCTTTCAGTAAGTCCAGTCTTCTGCTTATCTGTTATAGGAATGCACACAGAGTAAACTGAAACAAAAATATTTTAAATTCTAGCACATATAATTTTAAATAAAATTTATTTACATTAACATACTGACACAGTGTTGTCTTTTGTCTTCTACAAAGAATATTACAAAGTTATTTTCTCTCCCCCAGTTTTCTTTTCCCCCATGTTACATATTAACTCTGCATGATGGGTTCTAAGTCCCTTTAATATCGCCTCCCTGTCATTCCCCAAGAAGTTAAAAGACAGCTGAGGGTACTTCATATAAATATGTTTGAGCTCCTTCAGGAAGCGTTCACTGCCCGATTTATAAGGAGGCCTTATAAGAAATTCCCTCTACAGCTTAGAGAGAGAATGAATGTCATCCTTGAAAAACAAGGTAACCAGCAAAAACAGAATTTCCATCACCGTAAGAACAAATCATCAGGGACCAACTTCTACAAGCATAGAGAGAATTCAGAAACTGAGATTTATACCTAAGGAATAAGGGAGGCTATCTGCTATTCTCTTTCATCAAGCTCCAAAGGATTGACTCCCTCTACAAACCCACCATCTCCGCGTGAATCACCTACATTACCACCTTCTATAGACGAAATCAAATTTTCATCATCTCCAGACATTAAACAGTCGGGTAGTTTTTCGACAAACAAAAAATCCTCAACCCTCGCCTTCCCCCCTTTAGTAACCTCATTGTCCCAATTTGAAGCAATATCACCTCCCATGATTCTATTTCGGAGGGATAGGGGAAGAGAAGTAAAGTTCATATCAGGGAACTCGCCGCAATTATCACGGTAAACTAAAAAGAGAGTCTTTTCACAACAATCAGACATCATGACTGGAAAATGCACCCTCAAAAATAAGGAAATTTGGTCCCGAGTCTCGTAAACTATCCGCCTGGCACCAGAAAGATTTGCTTTCCTTGTTTCAATCTCGTCGCATGCTTCATCAGCATATCCGACTGTTCACTCCTAAGGGATGACACTTCAGCAGCCAAGGAACCATTGTCAGCCCTTTTCCCTCTCAAGGGACACCCTCAGTCAACTACAAATCTCTTCGTTTCTACTCTTCGCGGTAGTTAAATCAAGAAGCCTTGACTCTAACATGGTTTTCTCTTCTTGAAGTTCTTTTTCTCTAGGGATAAGAGGTTAGCCGTAGCCTTGGCAGCGTACCAATTCCTGGATATCTAAAAAAAGAAGAAGAAAAAATCCCTTTTCAAAAGAAAAGGAGAGAAGAGGTAAAAAAAAGGTCTACCTTGCCTCCCAGCCGTACATCTGAAGCCAAATCAACGAACATGACTCATACAAAGAAAGCAGAAACGTTGGCCAAGGGTAAAAGATGAAAGGAAGAAGAATTGGTATTCAAAATCTGGTGACGATCTGGACCGGCCAGAAGGAGATCAGTCAACGCACCCAATTGAGGGAAATCAGGAGACATAGGAATAGTACCTCAGAAAAAGACAAAAAGCTTGACTTGAAAAGTCGAAGATACCCATTCATTATAGGGGGGAATGTTACTACCAAAATTATCTTCACATAAGATGGCCGTGAAGGGGTGTCGGATGACCTAGAGCTCACCAAGGGCTCAATGGGAAGTGAGGCCAAGTACCGGGAAGGGCTAAGAGCAGGTAGAAATAACCCTAAAAGATGCGTCAACCAGAACTGTCCTAGGGGAAAGGGTCGTAAAAGCAACGGGGCATAATCGTCAAGATCTATCCATCAGGGTCAATCCGACAAAGTCCTCCCGACAGCATCAACCCAACATAAAGATCTTGCGGCAGAGAATTATCCCAAACCGAAACCAAGAAAGTCAAAAGCAATAAATCCATCAATGGAAGCTCAAAGATATCTTTCGTAATGACCTTCCTAAGAACCGATACACCTGAAGGCGAGGGCATCGAAGGCACTAAACCGAGATAACACAAGGATTACCTCGAACCAACTTTCGGAGCATCTGCTGCACGAGTACCGAAAGGCAGCATTCACAAATAATAGAAGTAACACCGGAAGCCACCCTCCTGGGATCCAGGCTACCGTAAAAGGTACGCTAAAAGGCTAACCGAGACCCATGCAGAGATACAGGCTACTCGTACTGATTTACTTACTACCGAAACCCACATCGGCTTTGAACCGCAGTTATCAACATATAACATGAGGGCAGGCCCCTCTAAGTATTCACGATAAAGCCTGAGGCCTACATCCGAAAGCTTACGTCCGAGAGCATACATTCAGGAGCTGTTACCAAAGGCTCAACACCATCCGAGACCATAACTAATACTCCGAAGATGGCTGGAAGTAAAGTGCCCGAAACTAAGAAGAAAAAGCGACCGACAAAGACCCCCACAGGCCTAATAGCCCATCAGCGGAAGGGGCCCTGAACCACTATATATAAGACCTCAGAGGTCACATTTAAAGGGGGGAGGGTTTCTTTAGCACTTGTACTGTTAAAAAATAATCTTGGCACTGAAATTGACTGTGGGATTCACCCTGCTACATCTATGTGCTCCCAATGAAAATTCAATGAAAATGGATCTTCTCATAAGAAAAATTGCTTTGTAAGTGTATATCATTATTTTATAATCATCACTGTTGCAGTTTATTGTTCATTCTCCAGATAAGCGTGGATTTCCATCCCTACATATCCTCGAACGGTAGAATGAACTTTATTTTCTGAGTTTGGATCCAATCTGACCGTCCTTAGCGATTCCACGCCTCCGAGCTTCGACATCTCGGGTGGAGATCCAATTTAACCTGAAAAATAGGTCGAACCACCCATTTGTCCCTTAGACCCGTTCCTATTGACCCATCTTCGGTGTTGACGAAAAATATCGTTAACAAATGCAAGCATACGTCTCGTCATCTACTCCTCTTCAAAAGCTCCAAAGCAATCCAAGTCCAATCTGAAAATATACTCGGTATGACCCGAGCATTATAATAAAATAACACCCAGATAAGGCTAGCCAACTGCATGAGATAACTCAAAATATAAGTAACATATGTCAATACAATCTGAGGTCGTACATATGTCTATAACGGTTATACCCTCAATAACATCCAACCATTTATTAGGAGAAGTGTAGTTGCATTATAGATAATGTCTATGGGGTAGCATATAAACAAATCAAATAGCTGGAATGGTTACATTGGTTACATTCGACAGCTATTATGTATACAAACAAAATCGATAAGACATGTTCACATACTGGATTTTTCCATGGAGTTTTCTCCGGGTCAAGCCGATTCCGAACTCCTGCACAAAGGTCAAAAACTACCTCCAAGCATCGTATATCTCTAGATAAAATATGCCATAAGGTAATCACAACTGGACCATGCACAAAATATTGATTTTCACCACGTGGATCCAAATATATCCAACTCCATGAGCAACATCTATAAGCATACTCTAGATATGGAGTAAATATATCCTGCCACGGGTTAGCAAAACCCCAGATTGTAGTCCTACTCTGTTTTCTTCCATTTTCGATGTCAAAGTTTTGTTTGGAATCTTTCACACGAGTCTTCATCACTCGAAAAAAACAAGAATTCCCAGTTGGGATCACACAGCATAATAGATGTTGGAATCACACATTGATTCCTCCATAGACCTCGAAACCACACACGGATTCCAATACATTAATAGATCTTGGAATCACATGTAGATTCCTCTACAGACCTCAGAATCACTACATGTGTTCGAGCACCTCAACATATCTCGAATCGCCACATAGCCTTCACTTCACAACCGTTTCCAAAAACATAGGACCCATATACTAGTTTTGAAGTGTTTATTGATCAGTAGAACACTTACCAATCCCGGTCTCCTTATAACTAATCACTATACTTAAGGTTAGATTCTATAGTCGATTAACCGATTACAATTCACACAATAGACAATTGTATAGGGAAAACAGCCTCTCTTAATTTTCATAACAAACGAATAAACATCCAAAGCACTATCAAGTCACGAAGCATGATAAACAGTCAAATGACTATCAAGTCACATAGCATGATAAACAGTCAAAGCACAATTAACTACTGTAAACGGCTTTTAATCCCTTTTCCCATTTAATTAATCTTTTATTAATTAAAACTTATTTTATTAATAAAATTCCTTTTACCTAATAAAGCTTCCTCTATATAAAACGACATCATTTATTAATAAAAAACTCAAGCTTTATTAATATTCCTTTATATACTTGTGTATATATTCAATCTTGTGCATATAAACGATATATGTCTGTATTCTACGATTTCCATATTCCTTTATAGTCATCAATGCTTAAAAAGGTAATTATACACATATCCATACCGTATAAGTATATTCAGAAATCTCAAAAGGTGATTACATACTTACACCTTCAGTATAAGTGTATTCACTATTCTCCCAATATTTTATTTCTTTTAAGATATAATCAAAGAGGTTAAAGCAATCGTTAATAAAGAACATCTTCTCTTTAATAAATTAAAAGATCTTCTACAATATCTTATTCCTGAAAGATTCCTATACTTGTTTCTATCTTTATAATCATATTATTAAATATCTAAGTATATCCAAAATCATTAAACCGTATATTTTAGTTTAACTATATGCAACGGGTTAAAAAAAGCAAGTGTTGCTATAACAATGTTTATAACAAACCCAAAATACTTCCTTTATAATTATCTTTAATTTTTTTAAGTATTCTATTATACTTACTTTACGGATATAATCTGCGAGGGTTGAAGATGAATGTAATTAACACATTGTCTCGAAAAACCCAAAAACCATTACTTTACTTCGCATTATCTTTAAAACATTCCTTAAAGATTTAACTATCGACAAACATTTGATAAGATGAAATACTAGTGATTCCTAAATCAATGATTACAACTTATAATCCAAAATCATTTATAAATCTTATAAAACATACTTAATTCATTTTAAAATATTTATATAAAATAAGTTAAAAACAGGTTTCAAATAAAAGCGTTAAAATGTATATATAGTAAAAATAGCTTAAAATTGGTTTTAAGTAAAAAAAATTAAAAAGGGATTTAAAAGCGTGTTTTATTCCAAAACCATCAATTCAAATTCTCAATTCCCGTTACTTCCGTGTTATTTCCTAATTTAGTCTAGTTATGCAAAACACATCAAATTGTGTGAAACCGACAAATTCAATATATTATATAAAAATAATACATTCACATTACCACAATTCCATATATAACAACGTTATATAGCCAATGGAGTCCACAGTCAAGTTTTACATTCAATCAGTTCATATAACATCATATGAACATAAATACTATAATAATCATACTGAGAAATCTTGCTGGATCCCTCTAACCTATGTGTGAGGTGGAATTCAGGGGGAGATCTAATGGCTCATATTTTGTGTGTTTAATTTTATGTCAAAATTTCGTGTCCATTAGACTTTGCCTACATACATACATATATATATATATATATATATATATATATATATATATATCGATAACCACCAAAACAATAAATCATCCAAATATTCAATCACATAGATAAATATGTAAATAAAAGTCAATAATATTATATAGTACAGTAGCATATCAAAAAATGTGAGTTAATCTCTTCTTCCATTCGAAACGATGATTAGACAACAATCCAGACTTCTCAGAATGATATTGATCTAGTGCGTAGTGTTCGACGATACGAACCCAACGCAACTGACGGTGTGTCAATCTGACTTCGTACGAACTAGGTACGGTATTTACAAGTTAATTTATGATTAAAATACCTTACTTAAATTATTTTGTTAAAATAAAACCCACTTCTCTAAAATAACGTGCCCAGTCGCCTCCCCTTTCTCCTTCCTTTTCAATTTGAAATCGCATAACCTGCCTCCTCCTGTACAAAAAATTGAGTTTGCTTTGACTGTCAGTTTCCAACTTCTCGGCCATCTATTCTTAGCGCTGCCACCACCACTTCATTCTCTATTCAAAACTCCATCCCACCATCACCGTTACATCACATTTGCACACCTCTAGTAGTGTGACGATCCCAAAACCCCGTGACACGGTGTTAAGGATAATCATTGGAATATAACACATTAATCATCATTAGCAGATCACAGATAATAGCATAAACAGAAAATAGAATAATTTACACACATATGACAGCGGAATCATATAGATATCATCACATCAGAGAAGCACAGTACAGGATACAACTTAGTGCATAATGATACATAATCAGTCACCATCGCCTGAGGCGGAATCATACATAAAGAGTACACAAAAGGAATATCAGTCTACATCGCCAATGGCGGGATCATAATATAGATACAATAATGGCGGAGAAAATCCAAGTCAGCACAGTGTAGTCAAGCCTCGCCATGAGCCAAAAGATGCGTCAGAAACCTGTAACTAGGCTGCCCGTGTGAAAATGAGGGCACCCGAGTTTGCAAGATGAAACAAACTACGAGTCAGTCATGGGACTGGTATGAGAAATCTACTCAACTTATTAACAACAATAATAGTGAAAATCAAAGGACCATGCCACTTTCGCGGAACGGGTTTACTCCAATGAGTGCTAGTGCATGAAATAAAGTAAATGATTAAATCAACGCAATGCTTTTTATAAAATGAAGCCATTATAAGACTCAGGTCCCATCACACAATGCAACGCAAGCCAGAGGATAGAGTTTTCCCTTATAATGGCCAAAGATGCTTCATACGAATAAAACAAAAGTGTTTGATATTATTACTAGTGCATATATGTTTCAAAAGCGATTTCAATCATAAATATCAATCATAGGTGGCATAAATGACCCATACCACTATGTCGCCTACTAGTAATACAATCACGTCCGCATATTTCGTATTGGAAATTGGATTCCTTCATGAGTCGAGGCAAGGGGCAAGCTCCTCTCCGTTCGAGACACTCTAGCAAATGTCCCAGGACCCCACTATGATCCTTGGAATCGGCTGAGCCGGTCCTCTCTTACTTTTGAGGATTGACAATTCCTGAACACACGTTTCCCGGTCCTTACAGACCTATAATCGAGGCGCCTCGCATTCCAACAACCACACATGTGAAAAGTATATATAATGTCAGGGCTGGTAGGTCACTGACACCACCATAGCTAGAAAGAAACGTCGTGCACTCCCAGCGGTCCGTCTCCCGTTTTTGACTCATACCGAGGTGTGAGGCTCGCGAATTCACGTTATACACAAAGCTACGTCACACAGACCATGCTTTGATCATCAACCACAAGACTTTGCTTTGCAACAGAAGCCTTGATCATATGCCACTTAGGCGTGCCACACAGGCAATCCACTCCATGCGACTGATTTCTGTCAATACATAACCTCTGAGCTCGTACGTCTCAGAGAAGGGCGTTAAGCAAGAGAATAAATTCTCTGCCGCCAAACAGATATATATGTAACAGAGATCAATCAACACAGAACAAAATCCAATGTCAGACACACAGTCCATTTACAAGTCCGTTCTGGGTCTGAACGAAACCGGAGGCACCAATTCCTCGCATATCCGTACAATCAACAGTATGTGTGGACGGCTACTACTTCAATTCCTTCATGGTAGCTACTCCAATCACGAGCATCAATAGCGCCCATCCATCCAATGTGGAGATCGTCGGTCTTCAGTCGTCTTCGACTCCTCGACTTCTCAACGTCGATCGATTATTTGAAATGAGATAAACTCGGCCTTTTCAAATAACCCACGTATATTTAGATTTTCAAATCAGTTAACCACGTGGTTGGTCTATTCAACATTCACATTTCAGTTATTTAGTTATAATTTTCATGTCAAATACATTCAACCATCACATATCAAGCAAACACAACAAAATTGGTTTATTTCCACTCTATGTCGTCTATAGTACTTTATAACGATATATCGCCATTTTTATTTGATTTAAAACGGCCATATTTAATTAAACGACGTTTCAGGTCGTGTCGATGCACTGGCGCTTCTTTTCACTAATTTTGTTTTACACATATATGAAAATCTAACCGTTGGATTTTCACAAATTTTACATCATTAGGAAGGTCTTTTCAAAACGAATCCAACGGTTTCAGTTTTGGGAAAATCCGACGGTCGGATCTTCCACACTAACCATTTGAAGTTACGATTTCAATTTACGAACTGCAGCGTCGTTATTCGATTTAATTTAATTATATTTATATATATATATAAATATAATCGTTTCTGGCGCTGTTTTTCTTCAGTTTTGAATTAAACATTCCAGACAATTCAACCGTCGGATCTTCACAAAGTTGGTGCCGTTGGAAAGATATTTCCAAGGCCGACCCAACGGTTGCGGTTTTGGGAAAATCCAATGGTCGGATTTCCCGCACTAGTCGTTTGAAATCACGGTTTCAAAACACGAACTGCACGGCCACGTTTCGTTTTAATTCTATTTATATATTTATATAAATACAGTTCATTCAAAAATTCCTATATCGTTTCCACTTCAATTATTTCACTAACGCCTTTAAATTTTGGAAAATTTCGCCATAACCTCCTTTGTACGGGAGGGTCTGGGAAAATTCCCAAATAGCCACACGGGCGTCTCAT
This sequence comes from Allium sativum, assembly GCA_030737875.1. Taxonomy (NCBI): domain Eukaryota; kingdom Viridiplantae; phylum Streptophyta; class Magnoliopsida; order Asparagales; family Amaryllidaceae; genus Allium; species Allium sativum. The sequence goes on along the minus strand of CM060909.1, from coordinate 225,777,487 downwards.
ATCAAAAAGAAAAAGAAAAAGCCAAGCGGCTAGCCAACATGCTCATAAAATCATCACCCAAACAAAGCGGTAAATGTGTACCTATTTGTCGGGCACAAAATTCTATTTCTCTTCTCTAGCCCCTTTTGCTTTAACCTGTTTAATAGATATGCATGTACATATATACAATTTATAACATTTATCATTTTCCATTCAATTTCATATTTGATTTGCTTTGGCTTAAAAACACCATTCATTCTAATGTTGCATGCATAGGCTAAAATCATATCATTAGCTAGTTAATGTATATTTCAACTCATGCACGTTTATTTGAACAAGTGGCTATTTTTAACACTTCACATTTCAAAGATGATAATTTTGGCGAACTAAAATAGATTTCAACACATGACTATTTTATTTAGTTCCTATGCATGTTAAAATTAATATTTCTTTCACAAATATTTACTTCAACGTCCGCATATCTTTAGCATATCACAAATATGATAAAAATGATATTTTTATCGTTCAAAATATTTATTCAACCAATGGATGGTTTCAACACTTCATAGTTTCAATAAAAATGTAATTTTTATTGTTCGATCTTTTTATTCAACACATGAACTTTTCCACTACACACACACTTCTCAACAAATGAGTATTTCCACACATGGACATTTTATTTATGTTGTTCATATTAGAAAGATGAGATTTTTATGGTTGAAATTATTTATATAAGGCGAATATTTTTCATACTTCTTATATATATAAAAATGTAATTTTTATTGTTTAAACACTTCATTCATTCACAAATGAATTTAATTTTCACACAACACTTTACAACACACAGACATTTCCACACATGGATATAGTTTCAATATATGACTTTAATTTCAACGCATGAAAATAATTTCAACATATGAAAATAATTCTAACACACAAAGATTATTCAAAATTTCGGCAGCATAACGGCAGGGTAGTTAAAACCGGCACCGTCCCTAGTACGGCTCCTCGCTCTACCTTAAAACCTCGCGGTTTTTGACAATGGGGATTCATGCATCTAATTCGCACGCAGGCGACATGTTTATTTTTATTTCCACAAATATTTTCAATTGATTTCAATCACCAATGGGTATTTTTCAACCACAACCAAACAATATCAACCACAAACAATTATTCAACCATTCGTATTTTTCATCCAATATTTCACACCAATTCACCACAATAAATATCGTCCATGGTTTGTGGACGAGGGGAGTATATATATATATATATATATATATATATATATATATATATATATATTTGCTATATTTCACTAGCATTTCAACACATATATCACTTATTCTATGCATGTAAAAATTCATACTTCGCTTATATAGCTTACACTACACATGTACATGAGGTATACAACACGTATGTAATTTATATTTCGCTTATATAAATTATACACGACATTTTCCATTCAATTTCACATTAATTTAGATTTCTCACCTTGGTTTTCTGAGCGCTAAAAATCGATACGATGTCAGAAAAATCCGCAGCTTCTTCTATTGGGTAGAGAGCTTCCTTGCGGTCTCGATGTTTCCTGTTTCATCGAATTTCGTCAACACACCAAAAAGATATGATTTTTCAAAGTGTAAAGATCAAAGAAAAACTCACTTTTACGAAGCTTCAAAACTAGGTTTACAGTTTTCGCGAGAACCAGGGCACGAGGGGACGATCAGGGAGTTGGCCGTGGAAGAGCTTCGAGAGGGCTACAGGCGCGCGGTGGTTTGGTGGCGTTCGGTGGTCCAGATCGGCGGCGGCGGCGGTTTAAAGGTCGGAACTTTGGAAGGGGATATCTCGATGTAGAAGCAACGATAGGGGGAGCTCCTTATATGGATTTGAAGAGGGGAAGGAGAACTACAAAAAGTTGAACTGGGGGAGGAGCTAATTCGGGCTGTGGCGATCGGAAATCGCCAGGGAAGGGGGGAAAAGGTTTCCGTCGTCGATGTCGGGGTCGGGGGGGGGGGGTGTTTCTGATATTTTTTATTTATTTATTTATGAATGGAGAAATATGATTGGTCGAGGATTATATTAAATTTTTAAATAGTGTTTTCTCAAACGAACTCCTTTTTAAACCCAACGACTGTCGCCCCTAGCTAAATACCCGCATTCCGGACACAATGGGATATGTTTCGTAGGCCAATTCGACTATTACAGTCAGTTATTTTTCAAATTAAAGTATAAAACATTTAATTTTTAACTCTGAACGCACATTTCAATTTGCCAGGGCCACAAACTGATTCGAAAAATTCCAGAAAAATAAATCTAGCTATGTTTTGACGCTACGGTCCCAACAAAACTAGTTTCATCGAATTCTGAGGTCGTTTGAAAAATGGCCATTTTCTGGTCGATCCATTTTAACAGAAATCGACCAAACACATTTTCTTTTGCTACGCTCACATACTAGTTTCAAAAATTATGAAATTTGAAACCTAGCAATAGTTTGACATCCCGGACCCAACAAAAGTGGTTTCGTCGAATTCCGAGGTCGTATGCAAAATATCAATTTTCCAGGCCTATATATTCCATATACCGACCCTTCTGAAAATTCATTCGGCCATAACTTTTGATTCCCGTTATGAAACTTCGATTTTTCAGATTCGTTAGAAAGGTATTGACTAACAGATTTAAATATTTTTGGTTTCGCTAAAATCCGTTATATTTTCCACCCTGCATAGTCGGTCAAAGTTTGAATTCAAATTTTCAAACTGACTCACTATTTCTAATTCACTATTTTATTGAAATATTCTATTTCAATTGTTCAAATTCCTTTGAAATAATCAATTTAAAAATTTTAAATTGGCTCGTATTTTCCGGGTTATTACAATCTCCCCTACTTAAAACTTTTCGTCCTCGAAAAGGAAACAACAGTAAAGTAGGAAATAAAATGCAAATGCAAAGTATTGTAAAGGTACCTTGCACCGGAGTTAGTCAGAGATATCCACTCTGCATTTGGGGTAAGCTTGCTTAATGCTTTCCTCAGTTTCCCAAGTACAGTCTCTAGGATCACTGCTCCACTGCACTTTAACTAAATGAACCTTTTTGCTTCTGAGTTCTCTAGTTTCTTTGCCAACAATCTTTAATGGCTCTCTTTTGAGTGCTAATTCTGGAGTTATCTCCACATCCCGTTGCGCTGCTTCTTCTACAACAAGATCCGGATCATGCACATGTCTCCTAAGTTGAGATACGTGAAAAACATTGTGCACTCCAGGCAATCAATCTGGTAATTGAACCCTATAAGCAAGAGTTCCAATTCGCTCAAGTATAGGAAAGGGACCAATAAATCTCGGTGCCAACTTCCCAGTCTTGCCAAATCTGATTACTCCTCTCATCGGAGAAACCTTTAAATAAACATGTTCACCAACAGCAAATGTCAAATCTCTTCTTCTAGAGTCTGCATAACTTTTCTGTCGGCTTTGGGCGGTTTTCAATCGCTTCTTGATGAAGTCCACTTTATCAGATGCTTCTCTAATCATATCGGGTCCTAGTACAAATCTGTTGCCAGGTTCTACCCAACATGCTGGAGATCTGCAGGGTCTGCCATATAATGCTTCAAATGGTGACATTCTCAAACTTGCTTGATAGCTATTGTTATATGAGAATTCTGTCAAATGCAAATGATCTTCCCATGACCCACCAAAATCGATTATACAAGCCCGCAATAAATCTTCTAGAATTCTATTCACCCGCTCGGTTTGGCCATCTGTTTGTGGATGATAAGCGGTGCTCATATTCAGTTTTGTTCCCAATTCTGTCTGGAAAGCCTCCCAGAACTTGCTAGTAAATAGGGGATCTCTATCACTGACTATGCTGATGGGAATTCCATGCAGCTTAACAATTTCTCTGAAATATATATGTGCTAGACTTTGGGCAGTTCTATTGGATCTGATAGGTATAAAATGGGCAGTCTTCGTGAAGCGATCTACGATTACCCAAATGCTGTCATTACCTTTCTTGGTTCGCGGCAAACCATCTATGAAATCCATGGAAATCTGTTCCCATTTCCAGCCTGGGACTTCCAACGGTTGCAACAATCCAGCTAGCTTCTGCTGGTCACTCTTGACCAATTGACAAGTAGGACATCTACTGACATACAAAGAAATATCCCTTTTCATTGCCTTCCACCAGAAAGTGCGTTTGATATCGTTGTACATTTTACTCACCCCAGGATGGGTGCAAAATTTGGATTTATGGCATTCGTCCAGCACTTCTCTTTTAAGCTCGGGAATGTCGGGAACACATATTCTTCTATTCAACCTCAGAACTCCCTCACTATCCACTAGGAAACTGGAGCCTTCGCCCCTTTGAATCCTTTTTACCATCTCTTTCACAAAATTGTCACTTTTCTGAAGAACAGATATCCTATCAATCAATCCAGGTGTAATTATAAGATGGGCAACGATCGCGGTCTTTCTACTAAGTGCATCCGCTACAACGTTAGCCTTTCCCGGCGTATACAGGATATCAAGATCATACGCTGCAAGAAATTCTAGCCAACGCTGTTGTCTCAGATTCAGATCTTTCTGGGTATATAAATACTTCAACGATTGATGATCTGTGTACAGTATAAACTTCTCGCCCAATAAATAATGCCTCCAGATTTTCAAGGCAAAAACGATGGCTAGCAACTCAAGATCATGAGTCACATAATTCTTCTCATGCGGTTTCAGTTGGCGGCTTGCATAAGCGACTACTTGGCCTCTCTGCATTAACACTGCACCAAGACCTCTAATAGAAGCATCTGTCCAAACCGTTAAATCTTGATTGCCATCAATAATAGTTAACACTGGAGCGGTGGTCAACTTCGATTTCAATTCCTGGAAAGCTTCTTCACAGTCGGAAGTCCACTTAAACTTCTCGTGTTTCTTTGTGAGCTTCGTTAATGGACCGGATATCTTCGAAAAATCCTTAACGAACTTTCGATAATAACTAGCCAACCCCATAAAACTTCTAACTTCTGTGGGAGTAGTGGGTTGTTTCCAGTCTTGAATCGCTGTTATTTTGCTTGGGTCAACAGAAATTCCTTTCTCTGACACGACATGGCCAAGAAATTTGACTTCTTCTTGCCAGAAGACACATTTGGAGAATTTGGCTTTGAAGACGTTCTTCCTTAGAATCTCCAATACTTGTTCTACGTGCTTTTCATGCTCGGGTTTTGATTTGGAGTAGATTAAAATATCATCGATAAATACGAGGACAAATTTATTCAGTACTCCCCTGAACACTCTATTCATTAGATCGACAAAGTATGCTGGAGCGTTACATAGGCCAAACGGCATTACTAACCATTCATAAAATATGTCTGGACCTCTGAAAGCTGTCAAAGGAACACACTCTTCTGCTATTCTCAATTGATGAAAACCTGTAGCTAGGTCCATTCGGGAAAATACTTTCGCCCCATTCAATTGGTCTAGCAAATCATCAATGCGAGGTAATGGATATTTATTTTTAAGCGTCTGTTTGTTGAGGTCTCGGTAATCAACACATAATCTAAGAGTACCGTCTGACTTCGGGACAAACACAACAGCTGCACCCCAATTAGAAAAACTAGGTCTGATTGGACCCTTCCACAACAGTTGACGAGTTTGATCGCCTAATTCTTCTTTTTCTTTCGGAGTCATTCTACGAATTGGATGCACCACTGGTCTGGCATTGGGCATTAGATCGATTCGGAATTCTATTTCTCTTTGCGGAGGTAGGTTTTCAACTTCTTCAAACACATCCGCAAAGTTTCTAACAATCGTAATCTTTTCCATGGAAGTGGGGATAAGTTCTAATGCTGACCAAAATTCTTCTCTATTCGGATTCGAACCATGACAGGGAATCGTAATATATCCAAGCTTCGTTCGAATTTTAACGATTCTTTCCGCACAATTCACTTCGGCTTCATATTTCATTAACCAATCCAGCCCGAGAATAATATCGAATTCGGGGAAATCCATAACGATCAAATCAAAAGGAAACTTGTATCGAGAAAAAGAAGTAAAAACTTTACAATATGAACCTAGAGTAATAGGACCCCCTATCGGGTTATGAACTTCAACCGATTCTTTGAGCTTTCGCTGTTTTAACTTTAATTTGTGCACTGTGTTTCTAGCAATAAAACTACGCGATGCACCTGTGTCAAACAATACAGAAACAGGAATACTTTTAATTGTAAGGGTACCTCCCAAAACATCGGGTTTACCTGCTCCATCGGAAGCAGCTGGCGGGCTAGACCCGTCATAGACATGAGCTACTGTAGCTTTCTTCAGCAAGGGACAGTCTTTGACCAGATGGTCAGTCTTGCGACAATTGAAGCACGAGCAAGGGTTCCGAGAGCCTTGGCTCGAGCCTTGAGAATTTGTCTTCTGTCTCTTCGGAGCTGTGCAGACGTTTGAGTAGTGCCCCGGCTTACCACAATTAAAGCAATTTCCTCTTGGCGGCTTGCCAGTCTGAGGTTTTGAAGATGCTGCTTGGCTTGACTCGCCCTGATTTACAGCAGGCTTGCGCTTGTTTTCGGCTTGGCTTCTAGCGCGATCCTGATCCAGATGCCTTTGATCAAGGTCTTCATAGTTGCATGTCATTTCCACCAGCTCGTTGAATTCCAGCTTGACATGGGCCATGGCTCTATCATGATATTGTCGTCTTAGTCCAAGGATAAACCTCTTATTTTTGGATTTTGCGGTAGCAGCGAGCTCTGGAGCATAAGGCGACAACATTGTAAATTTGTTCAGATAATCTTGCACGGAAAGATCCCCTTGCTGGAGATTGGCGAAGTCATCGTGCATTCTTTCTAGAGCTTGTTCTGGGACATATTTCTCCTTGAAGAGTTCTTTAAATCCATCCCATGTTCTTCCAGCTTCTCTATTCCCGACAGTAAGAGATTCCCACCATAATTCAGCTTGTTCCTGCATAAGCCAGGCGCCCATAATAGCTTTGTCTTCGTCTCCAAGCCTTAGGCCTTCAAAAATTTTCTCGCATGTTTTGAGCCATGCAAGGGCCTCTATTATAGTGCCAGTTCCCGAGAAGGTCTTGCCTCCTAAGTTCTTATATCTCTTAGCTACACGGTCAAGCTCGAAGTATTGAGCTGTCGGAGGTTGTATCAAAGGTCCTTCTTGAGCTGGGATTTCTCCCCTTCCTTGGCCTCGGCCGGCACGACCTCCTCTAGCGGCGGCTGCTCTGGTAGCCATTTTCAAATTCTGTATAAGCAACGAAAAAAAGTCAGCTAACAGAAATGATAGTCTATTGCATAGTTAAGCAGAAATTCTACGGAAAGATAACGATGGACTGATCAATTGTTTTTGCTATTCTGCTAGGCTCATTCTAGGACTTTGCTAGTCCTATCTCTAATGACCGACTCGCCTTAGAATACTACTGATTCTATTTTGACGAAGTGTTTAATGTGTTAGACTCCAGAACTAAGGTTAACCAAAGCTCTGATACCAGCTGTGATGATCCCAAAACCCCGTGACACGGTGTTAAGGATAATCATTGGAATATAACACATCAATCATCATTAGCAGATCACATATAATAGCATAAACAGAAAATAGAATAATTTACACACATATGACAGCGGAATCATATAGATATCATCACATCAGAGAAGCATAGTACAGGATACAACTTAGTGCATAATGATACATAATCAATCACCATCGCCTGAGGCGGAATCATACATAAAGAGTACACAAAAGGAATATCAGTCTACATCGCCAATGGCGGAATCATAATATAGATACAATAATGGCGGAGAAAATCCAAGTCAGCACAGTGTAGTCAAGCCTCGCCATGAGCCAAAAGATGCGTCAGAAACCTGTAACTAGGCTGCCCGTGTGAAAATGAGGGCACCCGAGTTTGCAAGGTGAAACAAACTACGAGTCAGTCATGGGACTGGTATGAGAAATCTACTCAACTTATTAACAACAATAATAAGGCAAATCAAAGGACCACGCCACTTTCGCAGAACGGGTTTACTCCAATGAGTGCTAGTGCATGAAATAAAGTAAATGATTAAATCAACGCAATGCTTTTTATAAAATGAAGCCATTATAAGACTCAGGTCCCATCACACAATGCAACGCAAGCCGGAGGATAGAGTTTTCCCTTATAATGGCCAAAGATGCTTCATACGAATAAAACAAAAGTGTTTGATATTATTACTAGTGCATATATGTTTCAAAAGCGATTTCAATCATAAATATCAATCATAGGCGGCATAAATGACCCATACCACTATGTCGCCATACTAGTAATACAATCACGTCCGCATATTTCGTATTGGAAATTGGATTCCTTCATGAGTCGAGGCAAGGGGCAAGCTCCTCTCCGTTCGAGACACTCTAGCAAATGTCCCAGGACCCCACTATGATCCTTGGAATCGGCTGGGCCGGTCCTCTCTTACTTTTGAGGATTGGCAATTCCTGAACACACGTTTCCCGGTCCTTACAGACCTATAATCGAGGCGCCTCGCATTCCAACAACCACACAGGTGAAAAGTATATATAATGTCAGGGCTGGTAGGTCACTGACACCACCATAGCTAGAAAGAAACGTCGTGCACTCCCAGCGGTCCGTCTCCCGTTTTTGACTCATACCGAGGTGTGAGGCTCGCGAATTCACGTTATACACAAAGCTACGTCACACAGACCATGCTTTGATCATCAACCACAAGACTTTGCTTTGCAACAGAAGCCTTGATCATATGCCACTTAGGCGTGCCACACAGGCAATCCACTCCATGCGACTGATTTCTGTCAATACATAACCTCTGAGCTCGTACGTCTCAGAGAAGGGCGTTAAGCAAGAGAATAAATTCTCTGCCGCCAAACAGATATATATATGTAACAGAGATCAATCAACACAGAACAAAATCCAATGTCAGACACACAGTCCATTTACAAGTCCGTTCTGGGTCTGAACGAAACCGGAGGCACCAATTCCTCGCATATCCGTACAATCAACAGTATGTGTGGACGGCTACTACTTCAATTCCTTCATGGTAGCTACTCCAATCACGAGCATCAGTAGCGCCCATCCATCCAATGTGGAGATCGTCGGTCTTCAGTCGTCTTCGACTCTTCGACTTCTCAACATCGATCGATTATTTGAAATGAGATAAACTCGGCCTTTTTAAATAACCCATGTATATTTAGATTTTCAAATCAGTTAACCACGTGGTTGGTCTATTCAACATTCACATTTCAGTTATTTAGTTATAATTTTCATGTCAAATACATTCAACCATCACATATCAAGCAAACACAACAAAATTGGTTTATTTCCACTCTATGTCGTCTATAGTACTTTGTAACGATATATCGCCATTTTTATTTGATTTAAAACGGCCATATTTAATTAAACGACGTTTCAGGTCGTGTCGATGCACTGGCGCTGCTTTTCACTAATTTTGTTTTACACATATATGAAAATCTAACCGTTGGATCTTCACAAATTTTACATCATTAGGAAGGTCTTTTCAAAACGAATCCAACGGTTTCAGTTTTGGGAAAATCCGACGGTCGGATCTTCCACACTAACCATTTGAAGTTACGATTTCAATTTACGAACTGCAGCGTCGTTATTCGATTTAATTTAATTATATATATATATATAAATATAATCGTTTCTGGCGCTGTTTTTCTTCAGTTTTGAATTAAACATTCCAGACAATTCAACCGTCGGATCTTCACAAAGTTGGTGCCGTTGGAAAGATATTTCCAAGGCCGACCCAACGGTTGCGGTTTTGGGAAAATCCAATGGTCGGATTTCCCGCACTAGTCGTTTGAAATCACGGTTTCAAAACACGAACTGCACGGCCACGTTTCGTTTTAATTCTATTTATATTTATATATTTATATAAATATAGTTCATTCAAAAATTCCTATATCGTTTCCACTTCAATTATTTCACTAACGCCTTTAAATTTTGGAAAATTTCGCCATAACCTCCTTTGTACGGGAGGGTCTGGGAAAATTCCCAAATAGCCACACGGGCGTCTCATATCAAAAAGAAAAAGAAAAAGCCAAGCGGCTAGCCAACAGGCTCATAAAATCATCACCCAAACAAAGCGGTAAATGTGTACCTATTTGTCGGGCACAAAATTCTGTTTCTCTTCTCTAGCCCCTTTTGCTTTAACCTGTTCAATAGATATGCATGTACATATATACAATTTCTAACATTTATCATTTTCCATTCAATTTCATATTTGATTTGCTTTGGTTTAAAAACACCATTCATTCTAATGTTGCATGCATAGGCTAAAATCATATCATTAGCTAGTTAATGTATATTTCAACTCATGCACGTTTATTTGAACAAGTGGCTATTTTTAACACTTCACATTTCAAAGATGATAATTTTGGCGAACTAAAATAGATTTCAACACATGACTATTTTATTTAGTTCCTATGCATGTTAAAATTAATATTTCTTTCACAAATATTTACTTCAACGTCCGCATATCTTTAGCATATCACAAATATGATAAAAATGATATTTTTATCGTTCAAAATATTTATTCAACCAATGGATGGTTTCAACACTTCATAGTTTCAATAAAAATGTAATTTTTATTGTTCGATCTTTTTATTCAACACATGAACTTTTCCACACACACACACTTCTCAACAAATGAGTATTTCCACACATGGACATTTTATTTATGTTGTTCATATTAGAAAGATGGGATTTTTATGGTTGAAATTATTTATATAAGGCGAATATTTTTCATACTTCGTATATATATAAAAATGTAATTTTTATTGTTTAAACACTTCATTCATTCACAAATGAATTTAATTTTCACACAACACTTTTCAACACACAGACATTTCCACACATGGATATAGTTTCAATATATGACTTTAATTTCAACGCATGAAAATAATTTCAACATATGAAAATAATTCTAACACACAAAGATTATTCAAAATTTCGGCAGCATAACGGCAGGGTAGTTAAAACCGGCACCGTCCCTAGTACGGCTCCTCGCTCTACCTTAAAACCTCGCGGTTTTTGACAATGGGGATTCATGCATCTAATTCGCACGCAGGCGGCATGTTTATTTTTATTTCCACAAATATTTTCAATTGATTTCAATCACCAATGGGTATTTTTCAACCACAACCAAACAATATCAACCACAAACAATTATTCAACCATTCGTATTTTTCATCCAATATTTCACACCAATTCACCACAATAAATATCGTCCATGGTTTGTGGACGAGGGGAGTATATATATATATATATATATATGCTATATTTCACTAGCATTTCAACACATATATCACTTATTCTATGCATGTAAAAATTCATACTTCGCTTATATAGCTTACACTACGCATGTACATGAGGTATACAACACGTATGTAATTTATATTTCGCTTATATAAATTATACACGACATTTTCAATTCAATTTCACGTTAATTTAGATTTCTCACCTTGGTTTTCTGAGCGCTAAAAATCGATACGATGTCAGAAAAATCCGCAGCTTCTTCTATTGGGTAGAGAGCTTCCTTGCGGTCTCGATGTTTCCTGTTTCATCGAATTTCGTCAACGTACCAAAAAGATATGATTTTTCAAAGTGTAAAGATCAAAGAAAAACTCACTTTCACGAAGCTTCAAAACTAGGTTTACAGTTTTCGCGAGAACCGGGGCACGAGGGGACGATCAGGGAGTTGGCCGTGGAAGAGCTTCGAGAGGGCTACAGGCGCGCGGTGGTTTGGTGGCGTTCGGTGGTCCAGATCGGCGGCGGCGGCGGTTTAAAGGTCGGAACTTTGGAAGGGGATATCTCGATGTAGAAGCAACGATAGGGGGAGCTCCTTATATGGATTTGAAGAGGGGAAGGAGAACTACAAAAAGTTGAACTGGGGGAGGAGCTAATTCGGGCTGTGGCGATCGGAAATCGCCAGGGAAGGGGGGAAAAGGTTTCCGTCGTCGATGTCGGGATCGGGGGGGGGGGTTTCTGATTTTTTTTTTTTTTTTTTTTTATGAATGGAGAAATATGATTGGTCGAGGATTATATTAAATTTTTAAATAGTGTTTTCTCAAACGAACTCCTTTTTAAACCCAACGACTGTCGCCCCTAGCTAAATACCCCCATTCCGGACACAATGGGATATGTTTCGTAGGCCAATTCGACTGTTACAGTCAGTTATTTTTCAAATTAAAGTATAAAACATTTAATTTTTAACTCTGAACGCACATTTCAATTTGCCAGGGCCACAAACTGATTCGAAAAATTCCAGAAAAATAAATCTAGCTATGTTTTGACGCTACGGTCCCAACAAAACTAGTTTCATCGAATTCTGAGGTCGTTTGAAAAATGGCCATTTTCTGGTCGATCCATTTTAACAAAAATCGACCAAACACATTTTCTTTTGCTACGCTCACATACTAGCTTCAAAAATTATGAAATTTGAAACCTAGCAATAGTTTGACATCCCGGACCCAACAAAAGTGGTTTCGTCGAATTCCGAGGTCGTATGCAAAATATCAATTTTCCAGGCCTATATATTCCATATACCGACCCTTCTGAAAATTCATTCGGCCATAACTTTTGATTCCCGTTATGAAACTTCGATTTTTCAGATTCGTTAGAAAGGTATTGACTAACAGATTTAAATATTTTTGGTTTCGCTAAAATCCGTTATATTTTCCACCCTGCATAGACGGTCAAAGTTTGAATTCAAATTTTCAAACTGACTCACTATTTCTAATTCACTATTTTATTGAAATATTCTATTTCAATTGTTCAAATTCCTTTGAAATAATCAATTTAAAAATTTTAAATTGGCTCGTATTTTCCGGGTTATTACAAGTAGATTCCGACTTGATGCTCTCTAACGGGACTTCCACTGTTGCAGTTCAATATGGTCCACCAAACATCACCCTCCCACAGCCAACCCGTGCTCCATGCCATCCTGAATTCCACGCACCACTCCCCTCTACCTTAAAGTCCCCACGTCAATGACCAGTTCATGCCCTAGCTCGGTTGTAGGAATATCGAGCTGCCCAGAATTCAAGCGCATCCATTTTGAAGCACATTAATGTGAAGTTATCGAACACATGAATGCAATGGATCAATAGTCATGTGATTCCATCAACAATTGCATATGATTTAATTAGTTGAAAGAATGATGAAGTCGTGGCTTGGAGTTTGCATCTACAGAAGATAAGAATGAGTAACGAAGTAGGTTTAGATTTTTAGAGATACTTATAGGCTCGATATTTAGGTTGCTATTTTCAATACTATATCAATATAATTGTCGTCGAGTGTTTTAACATCGCATGATCACATATCAAAGCTGATTGTTAGAGACTGGATATCCTTCTATAATTCAATATTTCGGACTTAAAGAAACTAGTTTCGTCAAGATCCAAGATCATTTTCAAAAATACTATTCACTTGTGTTATTAAAATAGAGTTAATATTCAATCGATTTCAAAACACACTAATTCTTCGAAAATAGATTATTATTATCATTCACATTCAATTAAGAAAGTTTCAGGGATGTAGGAATTTTATGAAAATCGAATTTGGAGATCTGACCGCTCGAGTATGCAATGAAGAAACTGGGACTTTGTTTGGATCCCCCAAGCATTCCTGAATAAATAGTGATGCCTAGTTCACAGGAATCACATGTCAATTTTCAGTGTAATACAAGAATTGAGTAAAATTTCTCATTTGGGTATTAGCAATTTTAACCGCCCTCGTAGTGATAAATTTCTTCATTTGGGATAAGCTTTTAATCTCAATTTCTAGGGTGTAGCTAGGAGTTTTGGGATATCATTTAAGAGAGGTTTTGAGAGTATGAGTTTTGATCGTTAATGGTCGTAGCAGTTTTGATTGGTTTACAAGAAGTGTTATTATAACCGATCAATGTTTGTTTGAGAGTTTAGTATATATCTGTTTTTAAAGTTTTTCACAAAAATAACATGACATTTATATCTCTATATTTACTTTTTTGTTTTATGAAAAGTAACTTTATGATATAATTAGTGAGATCATAACTAGAAAATAAGTTATAACTTTTCAAAATATCCCAATTTGATGGATTGAAAATTGACGCTAAAATTACGCTGCATCGATTTTCACTGATTTTATAACCAATGAGAGCCGATGTAAAAAAAAATTGCAAGTAAATATTATAATAATACCTGAAATATACTCGTCTAACACTTAAAACTGATATAAATTATTTAATTAAACTGCCAAGCTAGACTTCAACGTATCGTCAGTATATTGTAGGGTTGTTATGGTAACAAAAATTTAACATTACCATACCATTACTAGTCGATCGGTAATCATTTTTGATTGAAATAGGTATACCAGTTAAAACAATATGGTAATAGTAAATTTACCTTTTTAACGGTAAATTATCGGTGATAATTCTTCAATACCAGCGGTAACAGTAATTTTACCAATAAATTTAAAACATATGCATATTCATCTGACATGATTTATTACATGCATTTAGAACCAAATAAATGATTATATTTAGTTCAATAGTCCGGTAAAACGTAAAATAATTCTAAGTACCCTTAGTTTCCTCATTTATGTTTTTTATGAACTAACATTACATATAAGATAATAACGATGCACTATGTACAAAAAGCATGTTAAGATACATACTTTAATTGACAAACGGTAATTTATCATTACCAGTGTAATAGTTACCAGATTATCGGTATATCAGTATTCGGTATACCAGTTTGTCGATAACGGTAAGCAATTTTAGCTTACTAGTAAAAACGGTACAGTAACGGTATTTTCCAAATGGTAACGATAACAATTACCATAATAGCCTAGTCAAACCGACTGTTAGAGAGGTTTCCCTAGGGGTGAGCAAAAAACCGAAATAAAACCGAAACCGAACCGAAACCGAAACCGAAAATCAAAAACCGAACCGTACTAATATTTCGGTTTTGGTTTTTGGTCTAAACCGAACCCAAAAAAACCAAACCGAACCGAATTGTGAAATGTTGTGCACTGTCTCTTACTGCATATTGTTTCGTATTATATAGTATATACACACTGACCACTACATCACTCATTTGATTTAGCTGAATACACGATTAGGGGTAGACTAATACAAAATGTCTATTTTTTGTTTTTGTACATTCTTGAATGTTTTGAATTGAAGATGAAAGTTGAGGTAGTAGCAGACTATTTTCTAGAATTCCAAGTTGTTGCCGATCTGCTGTAGGTTGCTTCACTAGAGTGCTACTGCTCATTTCCTTCTTTTGTTTCTTGTCTTCGACTTAGAGCTAGCTAGCTTGACTCTGTACTACTGTGGATGACTTATAATCTATTAGTTTGTACTCTGTATCATGTGTCTCAATACACTCGATTGAAACAATTATTTCTTTTGTTTAAATTTATAATATTATTTGTTTAAATCGGTTTTAAAACCGAAACCGAACCGATAAAAACCAAAACCGAGGTTTTGAAACCGAAACTGAAACCGATGCTTCTGTTACGGTTTTAGTTATCGATTTTTAAAACCGAGGCCTTTCGTTTCCGGTTTCGGTTTTACCCCAAAACCGAACCGAACCGGGGTTTGCTCACTCCTAGGTTTCCCTACTGTAAGGGGCCCTAAATCAAACTCTTTGAAGCCAATTATTTTTGGCTGAAATATCTTAATTCCTCGTTTCCTCCTTTCTCTCCTCCGTTTCTTCCTCCGCTACATATATCTGCCGTAATTCCTCCGCAGTCCAAATCAACGCACAAATTCCTCCTTTTTTCTCACTGTTCCCATTTGATCAGCTAATTTTCTATTCGCGAGACCTCCAGAAAAGCCATCTTTTCAAAATTCACATATATTAACTGTCGCTTGGATTTCGCATGTCTCTATTTTCGGATTTTCAATCCTTTGGGTATGCTTAAGTTTTCTTTTTTCACTCTTGAATTTTAATTCGATTATGAGTTAGTTCAGCTTTACTTGCTTCTACAAGATTTCTTAAAGTGACTTGGTCTTTACAAAGTCTTCTATCATGAAGAGATACTGTAACTTTTATATTGATTTATGATGTAATTGCAAAAATCTGATTTATGATGTAATGGCAAAAATCTATGGTAGAAATGAACGATTGTGTGTGAAATTCATACACTATATTTTCTAAGGTAGCAGCTCCTGTAATGGAGTACTACGATTTTTTTGTTTTTGTTCATTTCCAATCATAATGTTTATCGATGTTGCCATCTCTTTGTTTGGTTTTAAATTTGTTATAGGCTACTATTTTACTACTAAGTTTATGTGCATATATTATGCTGCATGGACTACATTAGCTATTACTGGGAGATCAAAAGAAGTAATTGTATGTCTTCTATTTTTTTTACCAGTGCTCTCTTATGTTTTTTAATATCTTTTGAAAGTTAAGCGTAAATTTTATTAATCACCAAAATATTTATATTACATATATCAACATATACAAGTATGCCATGATATATAACCATCCTTCTCTATACCCTTCAAATCACTAATACTCGCTCGCTAACCACAAGTGATTACAGAAAGAATCTCCAGTAATCAAAATTACATTCCAGTTCCTCTTGCTTCTAACACATCCGGTTAAAAAACATTCCATGACAATCTTGCACGCACCATAATCCCTCAGTTCTGACACAAGGCACAAGTCAAAACTCATATGTAGAATTTATCAAAAAAGGGGCCAGGATTGCACCTTGTATGTCGTTTCTGCGACATCACCTTGCAACCTGCGGGTAGTATGTCTTCGAGTATGAACTCATGTCCCTCAT
Source organism: Allium sativum (assembly GCA_030737875.1). Taxonomy (NCBI): domain Eukaryota; kingdom Viridiplantae; phylum Streptophyta; class Magnoliopsida; order Asparagales; family Amaryllidaceae; genus Allium; species Allium sativum. The sequence goes on along the minus strand of CM060909.1, from coordinate 225,760,714 downwards.
CAAGGTCATCATCCACCCTAAATTTTCCTTTAGGTTTCTTGCCTTTGGTCATTGCAGATGGATAGGAACTCATTGAAACTGCAGGGATAACATGGAAGATTCAATTGCTGGAGGAGGAAGAATTAGATGGTTAGGTGGCTTTAAATTACGATATGGGGAAGTAGATTGCTTGGCACTGGAAGAAGAAGTTCCAATCAAAGCCAAAGTAAAATTCATACAAGAAGAAGCATGAGAACTCTGACTATAAGTTGATGAACATGACATAGAACCAGAAAGAGTTGAACAAGGAGCAACAATAGTGGCACTAGAAGATGAACTAGTTCCCAAGAAATCAATACAGGAAATAGTTACATTACCTGTAGCCTTATTTGAAGTTTATAAATGTTCTCTTGTATCATCAAACAGATTACCAAACATGGTCTACATCTCAGCGTTAGCTGTGTATTCTGAATGAGCATTGGTAATCGGATTAGATTGAACAATATTAGGCTCATCAGGACCATGACCATCAATATTACCATTTTGCTCGGTAGCATTAATATCAACATTCTTCCTAGTATCATCAGTAGCTAAGCATGCAAAAGAATTACCATTTTCATTGCCAGTAGCAACTGCAGAATCTGATGTACCCTTATTAGTATCTATCTCCTTTCTCTTCCAATACTTTTTTTTTGTAATCATTTGTCCTGATTACCATTTTCATGTATTTTAATATGTGGCTTTCGTACTTGCACATTCTCAGCTCGACAATAATCCCTCCCATTAGCATTACCCTGATTCTGATTATCCTTATTGTTATTGGCGTGTAATTCACAATGGGATGAATCATGTCCAAATACCCTATAATTGACACAAATCTTTGGTTCCCCATCATAGCTAACCTTTACAATAGGACAAGCATCTCCCAAACCATCAATCTCAATAGCATTTGGTAGCTCAAATTCAGGTGATACTTCAACCAATGCCTTCGCATATCTGAACCTATCTAACCTTTCAGTACTAACATCATAACAAATCAATCTGCCAACATGATTCACAAGCCAATTGATGCCTATTAGAGTCCATAAAACCATGGGTATCCTATACAAATGGATCCAAACAGGGAATATTTTATTTGAGATTGGGCACATCCTATGGTTGGATCTCAAACAAATATGATAAACATCCTACCACGTATGAAGATGGGATGGGATCTGAGAATTTTTTCCCTATCAGAGTCATTGGAGAATTTAAAGTAAAAGTGTGACCCATTGGATTTAATATCAACCTCACCATCAAGCTTCCAATGCCTATGCAAATAATTAGATACAACGTGAAACGATAACGTACCATCAAGGAAAAATCTGATCAGAAAACTACTCCAGTAATTAAGACCTTGCCGCTTGACAAGATCTGGTATCATATGCTTCTTTCTATCTCTCGGTATGCCAAAATGGAGTGGCTTGTACGATCCTGCATTCCTTGGAGAAGATCTAAATAGAGATGCGTAATCAGATTTCACTGGAAAAGATGGTTGCCATGGAATAGCCAGATCTGGATTAGCATCCATTGAAGAAGAGGGATTTCCAGAGGGAGGTGGTGGATCAGGGAGTTTGGGGGGTGGAGGGTGAGGTGGAAGAGATGGAAAGGCATCGGTGGCAAAGAAGGAGAAGATAGGAAAAGATGAATGAGTTGTTGCTGCCTCCATTGCTAGGTCATGAGAGATTTGAAAACTTCGATTGAGAGATTTGAAAACTTCGAATGAGAGATTTGAAAACTTTGGTGCATATTTTATTGTTCCAGTTCACATTCTTTGACTGTGAACTAAATGTGTCATAAAAGTTCACTTCCACAACTTTCTAAAACTTGAAATGCATGTAAGCTTGGCCGGTTGTTGCACTTAAGAATCTTCTCCGGGCTATTTCTGCAAAATAAAAGTTTCAGGGAAAAATAATAGGTTTTTTTTCATGGTAAAAATCAATATAATTGACCAAAAAGTCAGCACATAATTTTCTGATCAAGGTTATTAAGGGACTACTGACCAGTTCAATCGAAGAATAATATGTTTTTTGTGCACTTACCAGACAAGTTAGCCTTGAAATTTCCATTAGATACATATCCGTATATGAGAAAGATGGTATCAATTTGAAACCAGCTTGGAGATGAGAGTTTTAGTTTGCTTTGCTCAAATTATAGTCAATTTATTGTTAGGATATATGATTATAATTTTAATCTTCTTTCTATTACTTTGGTCTCTCTTTGTGTGTGTGTGTGTGCTTTTTTTCCTTTTTCCTTTTTTTTTTGTTTTTTGAGTTTGGTTTTCAGTTATAAAATATAGCAACAAGTATCATATCAACGATCGATAAATGAAAATATCCAGTTGGTTTGATAATTTTGGGAACATGTTAGATCATTGAGATTAAAAATGATGTTATATAAAAGGAACACTTCATAAAAGTGGGAAAAGTCATATTCGGAAACAGGTTAAAGCATTTGTTACAACACATATTCAGATTTCTTTTATTAGTTATGAGTTATTGTATAGAAAATGTTGTTTTTTTAAGAATTTTTACAAAATGTTGATTTTCAAGAATTTGTACCATGTGATATGCTCCCACTTGATATGCTCCCAAGATGTGGAGAATATTGCAAATGTTAGCAAAATTGATTAACAAAATGGTTTTTGGAATCCTAATACAGACACTAGCATGGATATGCACACACTACTGTGCACTTTTGGTTGAATAACAAATCAACATTCAAAATTATTTATGACTAAAAGTGAAGTTATTGGAGGAAAAGGCTGCCATTGATCTCATGATATCATTGATAACTATTTCTCTTTTGAATATTTCTATTTCAAACTTGAAAAAGAAAAGCATATTGTTTGTTTTCGTGCTGCAAAAGGAAATAACTGGTATTTATATTCTTATAGGCCCCCAAATATGATTTCGGTTTATTAATTTTATGATTGCTTTTGTGCTGCTATAGTTTATTAAATTTATGTTAATGAACCTAAATTGCATATATAATAGCTAAAAAGTTCTTTCTTTTCTAGACGATAGTATACCATGCAATCCTCTTTTTTCTTGATATAATTTATTGAAATGATTTCTTCCCTTTCATTTGTTGACCATTGTTCTTATTTCCAGTTTATTTATTATTGAATTGATTTTGTCTGATGGTTGTAATCAACATATAATTTTGTCAGCAGTGGTTCAAATAAATATTATTAAAGGCTAAGTTTTGTTTGATAGCCTTATAGAATTATTATTTTTAATCATTTTTAAACATTCCACATAGTTTTTCTTTAGACAAATTTGTGAACTGCATTCCATTGACAACTGTAAAAATTCACTTGTATTTTTAAATATTTTCCATTTTTGCCTCAAGTACTGCAAAATTCTTACTTTCCTTGACATCCTATTAGTTTCTTGATAGTAAATAGGATTTGCAGCAGATATTGGTATTGTTTTGTAGTAAAACCAGCAACCCCACCTTGCAAATGATTAACTATTTAAAACCATTTTGAAGCCAGGATAATGATGAGAGTTTTTAGTTTGCTTTGCTCAAATTAGAGTCAATTTATTGCTAGGTTGTATGATTATACTTTTTGATCTCTTTTTTTTATGAGTTTGGTTTCAGTTATAAAATATAGCATCAAATATCATATCAACAACGATCGATTAAGTAGATTTGTTAGGTTAACATGCGCCAACAAACTGGGCGTGATCCCTCAAAATCCAGAGTCCAAGATAGTACCATTAAGTAGATTTATTGGGTACTCAACTAATTATGATTTTTGTTTCTTTGTTTTGATGGTCCATTTGTTTTATTTTAATATATTTGAATTTAGTTTTTTATTTTTCTTATCAATTCTGTTTGTAGGAAGTGAGGAACAAGGGAATGGGGAAGATTGTATGGTGGATTAGGTTCATCGCTTGTTGACATGGCTGCATCCCAGGTGATTAATTTGTGGTACATTTAGCTGTATCTAAATAAGTATATTTGCTTTTTCGTTTATATGTTTCTTTACCTTATGAAAAATGTCCATAGGATACTCTAAGCGCCTGTTTGGTATCAACTTATTGCAAAATGACTTACAAGTTGCTTCTCTCAAAATGCACTAAAACTACTTTTTTCTTAGGCTGCAATAAAAGATCAGCGTTGAGACTAGGTCTTGGATAAGAGATGGAATAAAGTGCCAAATTTAAAAAGGTGATGCATCATAATTAATAAGTAGCGTTTAATTAGCTCTCCGCGGCGCCTTGGTGGTGCTGTATCTTTTACTGTGTTAGAAATATTTATTTGGCCAGTTTTTTCTGTAGTTATATTGTATGTGGTATTATTTGCTGAAGTCTTCAGGGTCACAGCATTAGGAAGTATTTTTTTTCCTTTTTGATATTATGGGGAACCTTAATATCATAGTACAAATTAATACTCACTTAAGAAAACCTCACGCCGTGTGTCTACCCTGCTTTGTTTAGTCGCCGCACACGGATGCGTAACGTCCAGCTCCCAAAGTGGATTGCAGCGGATTCGAATCTAGCCGCACACAATGCTTAGATCCCATCTTCCGACTCCCAAACCGCCCGAGCTACGAACGGCGGGTAACATTGGGAAGTTTGGTTTGTAAGTTGTAAGTCATTTGCATGAAATTTCGTTTTAATACCTAAATTTAGATGTATGGGTAAATGTATTAACTTTGAATATGACTTCAACAATTACTTTGATCAAATTGTATGCATAACACACTTTTGCACTAATTGCATATTTTATACACGTGAGTGCACACATATGCACATATTAAATGTTTAATGATAACCTTTTACATGGTGTGGGAGTACTTACATTTTTAATGATAACCTTTTACAAGGTTTGGGAGTATTTAAATTTTTCGTATCCATTTACCAAAACAGATATATTCCTTCTTTGTCAAACTTTGATTAAAAATCGGAAAACTAAAATTCAAAAATCCATTTCCCAACTTCATTAGTCTGTCAGAAAGTCTTGCCAATAAATCTTGTTGGAAAAATTTTGTTAGTTAATGTAGAAAATGAAATTTCTATTAGCTTTTGCTTAAGAGCGGTGTCTCTCTTTTGTCTCAATTTAAATGGGCTTAACTTTGCATGGAAGGTGGAGCATTGGAAAATAGAACTTTTGATGATTGGAGATCTTTGAGGGAATTAAATATAAGTTGACTCCGATAGCCACAATAGTTTTCTAAAAAATAGGTAGTACATCTAAAAATGACAAATTCAAATTTACATTGATCGTGACTTGAGTAAATTTGAATCTATTGAACAAATTTTGGCAGCAAGCATTCATAACTTTCAGTCTTAGTTATTGACAACAAGAATGTAAAGTGGAAATTAGGGTAGGGTCCCTATTTAACTTTGAAATGTAGCGCATGTCCCTATCATGTTTATAATACAATCCCGGTCCCTGTTTTACGTGTCGCTCCTTCTTTTTAGGAACTTCCGCCTGCTGTGTTGAACCCTTCTACCTTTTTCAGTTTTCCCCCAAAAATTTTGGCGCTACCACATAAAAAAAAAAATTCTAAAATTTGAAAATATTCTCAGAAGTCCACGCAAACCAAAAAAAAGTTGCACAAATATATGCAAGTTTTGTCAATAGTTGCATACATGTGTGCAACTATTGCATACGCTGTTTTCTTCAGAAATTTTGAACCGAAACTTGCATACATGTGTGCAGCTAATTGTAATACTTGCACATATGTATGCAAGTATTTCATGCAGAAATTTGAACTGATATTTATGCAAGTGAATTTATGCACACATGTATGCTAAAATTACGCAGTACTTGCATAGATGTCTGCAAAGAAATCAAGTGCAGATGCATAAGTTGAAAACGTGCACGGATGTATGCAGGAAAATACATATACTTGCATACTATTATGCATTAAACTGCAATTTCGTTTTTTTTTTTTTTTTTTTTGACGTCTTGTTTGATTGGTTTTTTATCTGAATTTTTCAGTGTTTACGTGTTTTAATTAATTATGAATTTGCGTATTTTTTTTCTATTTTTTTAGTGAATTTTTGAATAACAGGGACTAAACTTACAATATGTTTAGGACCGGATGTGAGCCTAATTTTAAAATTTAATAGGGACCTGTGCTAGACGGACCCTAAACTTCCTTGAATTGGTAATGTGTGAAAGAAGGGTTGAGGGTTTTATGTGGCTCATGATCTAGATTGTACATGAATTCAACGTACAATAATGTCCTTTATGTTACCCAAGTTTTCTTTAGATGATGTTTTCTAAAATAAGATGCCTTGCATATAAAACTGCTTGTGGTACTATATTAGCTAGTACTTTAAATATACAAATTAAAAAACAGGAGGCAGTGATGGAAGAATATCACAGAAAAGTGAAAGAAGAAATGGCAGCAAAAGTAGCAGCGCCAAATGAATTGGAGCGTAGAGCACTAAAAGCAATGGGGGCGACGAAGGAGGGAGATGCGACATTTGGTTTCAGATCAGAAGTTAGTTTAGATTCATAGGTATACCGCTGGCAGGATAGGTACCTGCCTAGAGAGCAGTATTTAACCGCGTTCATACTGGATACATGTGGAACCGATATAACTAAACTCATTACAATCATTGCAACCCACCTCCAAAAGCTGTATAGGGATACAAATTCAACATATTTTACCCTGACCTCGTTGACAAGACTAAAGCACCAAACTATACCATTGAAGAAGGTGGAAAAGGAGAGATGTGTATTATTAGATTTCTTGTTGGTCCACCATATGAAGGTTTCATAGCTTTTAGGATCGTGAATGGAGAATGGGAATACTCTTACAAGGAAGGATTCAAGTGCACCTTTGAGCGTGGAATCTTGCATTTGTTTTTTTTTTTGTTTTTTTAAACTTTAAACGATACAAATATAAAAGGTAATAGATCAAAGAAAGGACAGGCTTAAATTTTCTCACCCACATGGAATTTGTCCATAAGCTTGCTTGTTCGGAGTATAATGTTAACCATTGTTAGCTGATTTATCCACTCTAGCTACGGGAGCAAATTTTCTGCTTTGATCATGTGTTTGATTAATTATTATTGTTGTTGTTGTTGTTTGGTGTGTTTGTTTCTTATTGTCGCTGATAATGTGTGGAAATAGACACATGAATGGAAGCATCGGTTTAGTTGTTTTGGCAATTAAGTGTTATTTAATGATCGATTTTTCATGTTGTATGGTTGTGCAAGTGATTTAAAGTTTAATCTATAAAGTATAAATTTTTGTAATAAACTCCTGAAAATAACTTATTGTAAAAGTATGTTTGTTTCATAACTTATTGTGAAACTAGACGTGTTTTGAGTTGGGTCAATAACCCATGTGTGCTATGAAAACACGCATGAACAGAATTGTTTATGCGTGTTTTTGGAATGCACACGAACATAAAAGAGTTGTGCGTTCTGAAAATGCGCATGAACACTTCTGTTTGTGCGTGTTTTCAGAAGGCGCATGGCTTATTGCCCTTACACAAAATATGCCTAATTTAATAATAAGTTATGAAACAAATTTATTTTTATAATAAGTTATTTTTAGGAGCTCAATTCAAAATTTTGTCCACCTATAAACTATATATTTCACAATCCATGATCTTTCTAGATCAATTGATTATCAATATTTGAATGGTTGTGAAAAGCAAAAGATCACTGCTATGTCTCAATCAATTGCTGATTATTCGACTGAATCAATTTTTTTTTTTGGAAGAAATATCAATGATGACAGATTCTTCAGTTTAGTTACTTATTTATTTCAGCAATGTTAGTTTAATATTCTCAGCAATTTTAGTTTTTGAAATTAACAATGATACTTTTAGGTATTTATTTAAGTAATGTAGTTCATTGATATGTGGTTTAATTATTACATTTATTATTGCATTATTCATCTTTTTTGGATTGACTATACATAAGTATAATGATGTGTTTTAAGTTAAGATTTGTTTAATTTGTCATTTCATTTATAAAATCATTAATTATTCAAAATATATTAATTAATAGAATTTACATAATTGTATTTGTTTTCATTTTTTTTTATAAAATAACACAGTGAATTTTTAATTAATTTTTTGTTTATGAGAATAGTTTATAGAATTTCTTTCTTATCACACATCTTAACGGTCGGTTTTTTCATTACTGTAAGGTTATATTTGTGTGGTAAAAAAAAAAAAAAAAAAAGGTCGTAAAATATCGAGTCGGCCTTGAATCAAACTAAACATGAACATCCAACAGACTTCGCGCGATTTCAGTTTTCTTCGTGAAACTTCCAGAAGCGTCTTCAATCCATCTCGAAATCTCGTTTCTTCTGGAAGTACCATTCCTATAAATTCCCAAATCAAGTCTTCTTCAATCAGTTCAAATCCAAGCGGTAATCGATTCGAAGTATTAGCCTATCCACCCAATCGCAATGGACGCTCGCTTCTTGTTCGCAGATCCACTACTCTCAACAGCCTTCCATCACCTGCTCGATCAGAACGAAGAAACCGACAAAAGCAACAACGCTCCGACTCAGAAGTACGTCCGCGACGCACGTGCGATGGCATCAACCCCTGCCGACGTCAAGGAGCTGCCCAACAAGTACACCTTCGCCATCGACATGCCCGGCGTCAAGGCAGGCGACGTCAGCGTTCGCGTCGAGGACGACAACGTCCTGGTCATAAACGGAGAGAGGAAGAGGGAAGCCGCAGAGGAGGGGATGAAGTACTTGAGAATGGAGAGGAAAATGGGGGAGTTTATGAGGAAGTTCGTTTTACCAGAGAATGCTGATGTGGAGAACGGGATAACGGCAGAGTGCAAGGAAGGGGTTCTGACCGTGAATGTGATGAAGAAGCCTCCACCTGAGCCAAAGAAGCCTAAGACTATTCAGGTTCAAGTTGCTTGATTGATAAAAAAAATGTTTAATTGGTGTGATGAAGGTTGAATTGGATCATTTTGGTATGTCTTTTGCTGTTTGTTTTGATGTATCCAAGCATGGACGGGATGAAATGAAAATGCTTTTGTTATTTGAGCCAGAATTTGAAGCTATCTCGTGGATTTCTTAAGTATTTTATGATGCATTTTGGGTTTATGAATCAGAATTCTAATCTTATAAATAAGGTTTGATTGATAATTAGGTCGCATTTTTAAGGTGAAGCCACCTTGTGAGCATTAGAAGCCTGAATAGCGTACCATTTCTAGCACCGATTGTCAGAACTTCTTTTAGCCAAGCGGAGCCTTAGGGATCTGCAAATTATAGTTCATCCTTAGTATCTCTGTGTAGTTTACGTGAAGCGATTCTGTGTTTGTTTATCCTAAATCTTATGCAAACGAGTTTGTAAACAAGGTCATTGATGGGGCGCCACAATGTTCGAATCCTTAGTGCATTGAATTATCAAAAAGTTGCAGTGATAGAAGCAAAAGGATAACCAATGAAAAACAGACTATTTAGGAATTTCACTTGGAATCGATGCTGTAATTAAAATGGCAGAACTCTTTTTGTCTCGTTTGCTCTGATCCTTGACTTAGGTCAACATGATCTATGCGTGGCTGATTGAGGCGATCGCTAAGACGCGCAATGTCACTGAGGATTAGAACTAGGGCTGTTATGGTAACGGTTACCGTTACCGTACCGTTTTTACTGGTAAGCTAGAATTGCTTACCGTTACCGTTACCGATCGACTGGTATACCGATGATTGGTATACCGATAATCTGGTAACCGTTACACTGGTAATGGTAAATTACCGTTTGTCCAACGAAGTTTATATCTTAACATATTTTTTGTACATAGTGCATCTTTATTATACTATATGTAGTGTTAGTTTATAAAAAAACATAATGAAAAAGGAAATAAGTGTATCTGGGATTATTTCATTTGATTATTGAACTAAATACAATCATTTATTTGGTTCTACGTGCATGTTATAAAGCATATCAGATGAGTATACTTAGGTTTTGAATTAACTGGTAAATTACCGTTACCGCTGGTATTGAAGAAACGTTACCGATAATTTACCGTTAAAAATGGTAAATTTACCGTTACCATACCGTTTTAACTGGTATACCGATTTCAATCAAAAATGGTTACCGATCGACTGGTAATGGTATGGTAATGGTAAATTTACCGTTACCGTAACAGCTCTAATTAGAACGAAGGAGATTAAAAAAAAAAAAAAAAATTTGTTTATGACGCTTCAAAAGTGGTGGAGGGGGCACATTTGGAAAAAAGAAAAAAAAATGGTTCATGTTACAAAATAAAAGAAGAACACAAGAAAATAAGAGAGAGCAGACATTATTATTCATTCAGATGTATTTCCAATATACACAAGCTTTCTATTTATAGGCTTTACATGTCTCATCAATTACAATAGTTTCCCTTGCATTAAGCGTATTCACCCTTGAAAACATATATATTACAACACTCCCCCTTGAATATGCGTATGCAAAGATGATAAAATCGATTGCCTCATTAAAAACCTTTTTTATGAAAAACCCTGTGGGAAAAATCATAAACAAGGAAAAGAGTACAATTTATTTCATCTCTAGGTAACATATTGACAATATGTTCCAATGAGGGTTGATACTTCTGGATCAAAATAATGCCTCGTTAAAAACCTTACTAACAAAAACCCAATGGGAAAAATATTAGTGAAGGAAAAGTGTACACTATAGCATTATATATGCTCCCCCTGATTCGTAACGCATTATTCAAATAGTTTTGTGATGCAAACGACGCATACCAATTTTATAAACCATTTTCTGAAATGTTGACTTTGGAAGTGCTTTAGTGAATAAATCTGCTGGATTTTCTTGAGACTGAATTTGCTTTACTTCTATCTTATTGTTCTTTTGAAGTTCATGTGTGAAGAAGAATTTGGGAGAAATGTGCTTCGTCCTATCACCCTTGATATATCCTGCTTGAATCTGAGCTACGCATGCGGCATTGTCTTCGTAAATGATGGTTGATCTTTCGGTTGTTGAGGGAAGTTGACATGTGTTTCGAATGTGTTCGATTAATGATCTCAACCAAATACATTCTCGGCTTGCTTCATGTAGTGCTAATATTTCAGAATGATTAGATGATGTTGCTACCAATGCTTGCTTTGTAGATCACCATGAAATAGCTGCATTGCTGTTAGTAAAAACATATCCAGTTTGTGATCTTGCTTTATGTGGATCAGAAAGGTAACATGCATCAGCATAACCAACTAGAATCGGATTATTGCCTATGTTAGAATAAAACAAGCCTAAATATGTGGTTCCTCGCAGATATCTCATGATATGTTTTATGCCATTCCAGTGTCTTTTAGTAGGTGCAGAACTATATCTAGCTAGAAGATTGACTGAAAATGCAATATCTGGTCTCGTGCATTGTGCTAAATATAATAATGCACCATTTGCACTGAGATATGGTACTTCTGGACCAAGGGCATTTTCATCATCTTCTTTTGGTCGGTAAGGATCCTTTTTAATATCTAGTGATCTGACAACCATAGGTGTACTAAGTGGATATGCTTTATCCATTTGAAAACGCTTCAGGATTTTCTCAATGTAATTTGATTGATGGATTAATATGCCATTTTTACTGTGCTCAATCTGCAGACCAAGACAGTATTTGGTTTTGCCAAGATCTTTCATTTCAATTTCCTGTTTTAGGTAATCTATTGTTTCATTGATCTCTTCTGGAGTTCCAATCAAATTTATATCATCAACATATACCGCTAAGATAGCAAATCCCTTTACCGATTTCTTTATAAAGACACATGGACAAATGAGATTGTTTTTGTACCCAGCTTTTACTAAATATTCACTAAGACGATTATACCACATTCTACCAGATTGTTTCAAACCGTATAGTGATCGTCTCAATTTTAATGAATACATTGACTTTGATTTTGCTTCAGGCAATTTATGTCCGTCTGGGATTTTCATGTAAATATCAGTATCCAATTCACCGTATAGGTAAGCTGTCACAACATCATTCAATTTTATATCAAGCTTCTCAGAAACTACAAGGCTTATTAAATATCTAAATGTTATAACATCCATAACGGGAGAGTACGTTTCTTTGAAGTCAAAACCTGGTCTCTGGAGGAAACCTTGTGCAACAAGCCTTGCCTTGTATCTCACAACTTCATTTTTATCATTTCGTTTTCTAACGAATACCCATTTGTAACCGACTGGTTTAACACCTTCTGGTGTTTTCTCTATTGGTCCAAATACACCATGTTTTTGAAGTGAATCTAACTCAACCTGAATAGCATCTTTCCACTTTGGCCAATCTTGTCTTTTTCGACATTCATTTATGCTAATTGGTTCATTATCATTATTCTCATTATAGTCATGACTTTTAATTATTTCAGTAGCTACTGCGAATGAGAATACATCATCAATTGTTATTTTACTTTGATCCCATATTTCTCCATAATTCGTATAAAACATTGAGATCTCATTATTATTAGGTACCGTTTTATTTTCGGAAGCTTCTATTATTTCTTCTGGGATAATAGTTCCTTCACTGATTTTAGGAGAATTGAGATTTTCTTTTGAGTTATCCTTTGGATCATTTATAACCTCTTCGGGAGGTTTGCTAATTGATGATTTTTCATTAGACTTTCTTTTTCTAGGCGCCAAGTCTTTTGAACCTATCGGTCTTCCACGTTTTTGTCTAGCTTTAGATTCATTTGCTGCTATTGGTCCTTCGGGGATTTCAATTCTAGCTGGTGTATTTGCTGCTGGAATGTGAGATTTAGTTATTTTTGCAGCATCATTAAATGCATCTGGCATTTGATTTGCAATATTTTGAATATGCAAAATTCTTTGTACCTCGTATTGACATTGTTTGGTACGTGGATCCAAATGAAACATAGAGGGATTATTCCATGAAATTTCACGTCGTTCTACTGGAACGGTCTTTTCTCCCCCTAACGGCGGGAAATTTGACTCATCAAATTTGCAATCTGCAAATCTTGCAGTAAATACATCACTCGTAAGAGGTTCAAGATAACGAATTATCGAAGATGAGTCAAATCCCACGTAAATTCCCAACCTTCTTTGAGGACCCATTTTAGTACGAAGTGGGGGATTAATGGGTACATGCACAGCGCAACCAAATTTTCGTAGATGTGAAATATTTGGCTGTGATCCAGTTAAAAGCTGTGATGGTGAAAACTGATGATAAGCCGTTGGTCTAATTTTAATCAATTTGGATGCATGCAGAATTGCATGTCCCCAAGCTGTAATAGGCAACTTTGTTTGCATAAGTAAAGGTCTTGCAATAAGTTGCAAACGCTTAATTAGTGATTCTTCCAGACCATTTTGAGTATGAACATGAGCTACTGGATGTTCAACTTCAATTCCCAGTGATAAACAATAATCATCAAATACTTGAGAAGTGAATTCTCCAGCATTATCTAATCGTATTGATTTAATTTGATGATCGGGGAAGTGTGCTCTTAATTTAATTATTTGAGCAAGTAATTTGGCAAATGTCATGTTTCTAGTAGATAGCAAACATACATGTAACCAACGAGTTGATGCATCAATTAAGACCATAAAGTATCTAAATGGCCCGCAAGCGGGATGAATTGGACCACATATATCACCTTGAATTCTTTGCAAAAATGCTGGAGATTCAGAGGTGATCTTACTGTATGAAGGTCGAGTAATTAATTTTCCTTGTGCACATGATGTACACATGTAATCATTTGGTAAATTCAACTGATTTGGTAAATCATGCCCATTTGAGTTCTTAGCAATTTTACGCATCATAGTTGATCCAGGATGACCTAAACGATCATGCCAAAGAATCAATTTCTTTGTATTTGCGAGCTTCTGGCTCATGTTTATAAAATGAGATTCAACTATGCCAATTTTGGTAAAGTATAATCCAGTTGAAATCGTACCAAATTTTTCTAAAATAAGCTTCTGGCTTTCAATTTTAGAAATAACACAAAGATATTCTTTATTGTTTTCATTTATAGTTTCAATATGATATCCATTCATTCTTATATCTTTGAAGCTAAGCAGATTTCTTTTAGAATTGCTTGAATATAGTGCATTCTGAATGAATATATGTGTACCATTTGGTAACACTACATGGGCTCTTCCGGACCCTTCAATTATATTGGCTGAACCAACTATAGTTGAAACTTTATATGAAATATTTTCAGATAATTCAGAGAAAAACTTCGGGTTTTTCAAAATCGTATGAGTAGTTCCACTATCAACCAGACATATATCATCATTTAAACACTGTCGATCCATACCTTAAGAAATAAATACAGCCAGTCAATAACAGAAATAACTCATAAATATAAATAAATATCCATGTGAATAAACAACTAATCAAAGTCCAACATTACATATTATTTCTGCAATTCAGTAAGAATAAACTAAAAGAAAAACAAATAAAAGTTCCAAACTAATACATGCTGAAGGGAAATGAAACAAAAATAAAAAAACACAGGATGAGCTTCAGGCTAGTCATTGGTTGGTTCGGTCAATTTCTTCGAATATTGTATTTAAATTTTCATCGCTAGATAAATTCCCATCATAGTCTTCAAAGAAATCATCTAACTTCAGGTCAGTGTTATCGGACAATCCCTCAGTGTTATTTGTCTCGATATTCTTCGATTTATGGTATTCTTCGATTGTTTTCTTTGATGATCTACAAGTGCGTGACCAGTGACCAGTGCGCCCGCATCTATAGCAAATGTCCTCATAATGCTTCTTATTTTCAGCAGCTGAATTATTGCTATTTCCAGGCTCATTTTTCATTTGCTGCTTAAAATTAGTAGTTTTGTTCACTCCAAAACCACTATAACCACCTCTGCTGGGGTTGTATCCGCGTCCACGACCACGACCACGTCCTCTTTCTTTTCCTCTGCCACGACCTCTTCCGGAGTGGGCAAAGTTAGCATTAACTTCAGGTAATGCAGCTGAACCAGTTGGTCTTGAGGAGTGGTTTTTAAGAAGCAGTTCATTGTTTTGTTCAGCAAACAATAGACATTCTATAAGTTCAGAATATTTTGTAAAGTGACGCTCTCAATATTGCTGCTGCAGGAGCACATTCGAGGCATGAAAGGTTGAGAAGGTCTTTTCCAACATTTGCGCATCATCTACCTTTTCTCCACATAATTTTAGTTTAGAAGTAATTCTAAACATGGCGGAATTATATTCCCTTACTGTTTTAAAGTCTTGAAACCTCAGATTCAACCACTCTTGTCTCGTATTTGGAAGTATGACCGTCTTCTGGTGGTCATATCGCTCCTTCAGGGAGTTCCATAGGTGGAGAGAGTCTTTTTCAGTTAAATATTCTGATTTTAAATCATCGTGGATGTGGTGTCTTAAAAATATCAGAGCCTTTGCTTTGTCCTGCTGGGACATATTATTGCCATTTTTAATGGCGTTCTCTAAGCATTGAGACTGTAAATGGATTTCAGCATCCAGTATCCATGACAAATAATTGTCTCCAGAAATGTCCAATGCTTTAAATTCAAGTTTAGCGATGTTCGACATTTTGCAAACTACATATAAAACAAAACTCAGATCAACGCACAATTTAATTACACATATAAAACACATGTAACATGTTCAAATGAAAGAAAACATCTTGTATTTTGAATAGACAATACACAATATAGTATGGGCGACTACCTGTAACCCAGATAGCACAGTACAAAGCTTAAAGCAAGCATGGCAGGGAAGGAAGGAGATTTCATATTACAATCAGTGGCATGATATTAAAAAAAACAAATGAATATGCGCCAAACAATGGTACTGAACAAGACATCACAGGGAGTAAGGACTGCAACAGAAATAGTATGCTATAACATTATAAACAGTTGATGCATAACAAACATATATGAGAAAAAATTCATCATTCTTTCATTAAAATAACTTCCGAAAGAAAATGAAGAAATATATGAAAAAAATGGACGATTCCTACCTAAGAGACAAAATTAAAGTAATAACAAACTTGCGTTGAAAAGAACCTTTTTTTTCTTTTTCGGTTAGAGTATATAAGTGGATCTGTAGGGATGAATGCCATATAAAGAAGAATAAAGGCATTGATATTTGATAGGTGGAATGAGTAAAAAGAGGGTAAAAATATCATAGTCTAAAAACCAATTCAAACTCTTTCCAATAAAAAATGACCGGTAAGCAGCCATAGGGATTAATAGCATGACTATTCAAAATATTACTTAATTATAGCAAAAGAGTATGTTCAGATCCAAATTTCGAGCGTGAGCACCAAAATGGGTTACGTGGAAAAAGTAAAAAAAATGTTTGAAGTGTTTGAACTAATGTTGTCGGCAATAAAATAAAATAACAATAATACATCGTGCTGATAATGTGTTACAAAATAAAAGAAGAACACAAGAAAATAAGAGAGAGCAGACATTATTATTCATTCAGATGTATTTACAACATACACAAGCTCTCTATTTATAGGCTTTACATGTCTCATCAATTACAATAGTTTCCCTTGCATTAAGCGTATTCACCCTTGAAAACATATATATTACAACAGTTCATTGTTTTTCGCTTTCTTTTTTTCCTTTATTTTTTACGGTCATTTGCTAACTTTAAGGGTAAAAGTCAAGTATTTCCCGTTGAATTCTGTAAATAAATACGATAATGGTTTACCGGATTTCATCGTATCCTTTACTTAGTCATTGTTGGAGTGTCAATAACAATGCTTTGAAGTTAGTTTGGTTATATTATAATTTAAGTTTAAGGGAGTTACATTCTAGTAAATTTTAGAAAAATGAAAAATGAGTCATTTTTAACAAAATTAGGATCAGAGCACTTACAACATGTTGATTCTAGTGTGAGGAGAAGGAAAAATTGGCGTGGCGTGGCCACGTCACTCACGTCACTCTCTCCCAGCAGCAAAGTGGGGATTCTGCGAGTTTTTTATTTTTTAAATGTATAATGATTAAACGGCATATATGCTTAATGTGTATATGACAAGAGAAATTAAAAGAATAAACAAAAGGACCATAAGAACACTTAAAAATCTTATGAGTATATGAGTTAGCATCGAATTATCTTTATGGCTCGATAGCGAGTCATATATGCTTAATGTGTGTCATCCATGCCTTTTTTTAGCCTGACCCATTTGTTCTTCTAACCGGCTCACCAAGTTTGGTAGTAATCCTAGTTGCTTAGCTCAAGTATCCATTGACGCATTTGATCGAGGTTGCAATTTAATATAACTCGAATATGTAGTACTATCAAAACGAGTCAACAAGCTATTGAATGAAACACATGACATCGCATTGGACTAAGGGACTCGACTATGGGAAATCATCCAGAGAAAGACTTCATCCACGAGACAATACTGCATCACAAACATGAGTTGGTACCGAGTCATAGGTTTAACTCAAGTCGTCCTCGATTTTATAGCATGACTCTAGGCCGACAATGCATGTACTTTAGTTTTGAAGTTCTAGACCAATTCACCCTCAAACTCCTATATATGGGATCATATGCAACGTAAAGTGGATATGATAACCAGCTGCCTACATGCTGCATAATCATTCTTTAAGCTTCTTTCCCCACACATAAGTCATCAAAGAGGTTACTATGATTTTCTAGTCAAGCCTCATACTTGTGACTTAATCCTTTATGCTCAAACTGTAATCAAATATCTTGTTATATGCAGTCTGTAAATAAAGAACCTTAAAAGTGGATGTTGGCTTGATTAATAGCAGAACCACTACAAAATCTCTTGTTTACTCTCTCTTTCTCTTTTCTCCATTTTCTAATTTTATTTTTCTTTTGGATCTGTGCTAGATATCATTTAAATTGTCTCTGTAGTTAATCCTTAGTTGGCGATGATTCCATTTTTAGAATTAACATTTGATGCTTTCATTGAGAACTCAAACAAAGGAGTGGATCTATCTACCTACTTTAGATCCGCTGGATCTAAAACTTGTTTCAGTAACCTATTTTTGAACTTGTAACTTAGAGAGAAGATCTTGCTTGAATAAAGAAGATCCCTCTAAAAACTTTCATCAAAATCTATTTGAATGTCCTCCACATAGATGGGCCCTAATTCAAACCCTCCTAATGTGGATATCGCTAATTATCCTGAAAATTCTTATCATCTGGATTTGATTAGAAAGAAGGAGCTGGTTATAATTGTTGAAATCCTAAATCAAAAGACGGAAACAGCGCATATGCTCTAATGGATAAGACTGAGACTTAGCTTTGTCCTTCGCCTCTAAACAACACCATAAGTGGAATGGAGATGTGGTCTTGGAAGAATACAAGAATTCATCCACATTTGATAGACGTAAAAGGAATCAAATTGAAGTGCAGAGAGTTAGTGTTATGGAACTGAATGGAAATTTTGTTGGAGGAAAAAGGACCACACCTCCTGATAGAAATACTAATCATGGGGCATACCCAAAACATCAAACGAACCAGTCCCATTGTTATATCTAACAATTATATAATTTTTGTTGGATGATAACAATTATATATTATTATAAATGTATTTAGTACTGTTATATTACATCACAGACAAAAATAAATATTTACATTTAAGTAGAATATTGTTGCACAAGAATTTAAATATTCAAACAATATTTTATTTAAATATAATATTTTATTTCAACATTTCAACGGTACAAATTTATAACTCCACTATTAATACAACTCACTGTAATACAATACATTCAATTTCATTTGTACACATTGCTCCTCACTACAGTTCACTCAGTTGTACAAATGTATATATACATACATGTCACTTTGTCACTATTTTTCACTCTCTGTTATATTTACATTGACACACTAACAGAGCTCTGTCTTCTGTCTTCTACCAGCTTTCAGTAAGTCCAGTCTTCTGCTTATCTGTTATAGGAATGCACACAGAGTAAACTGAAACAAAAATATTTTAAATTCTAGCACATATAATTTTAAATAAAATTTATTTACATTAACATACTGACACAGTGTTGTCTTTTGTCTTCTACAAAGAATATTACAAAGTTATTTTCTCTCCCCCAGTTTTCTTTTCCCCCATGTTACATATTAACTCTGCATGATGGGTTCTAAGTCCCTTTAATATCGCCTCCCTGTCATTCCCCAAGAAGTTAAAAGACAGCTGAGGGTACTTCATATAAATATGTTTGAGCTCCTTCAGGAAGCGTTCACTGCCCGATTTATAAGGAGGCCTTATAAGAAATTCCCTCTACAGCTTAGAGAGAGAATGAATGTCATCCTTGAAAAACAAGGTAACCAGCAAGAACAGAATTTCCATCACCGTAAGAACAAATCATCAGGGACCAACTTCTACAAGCATAGAGAGAATTCAGAAACTGAGATTTATACCTAAGGAATGGGGGAGGCTATCTGCTATTCTCTTTCATCAAGCTCCAAAGGATTGACTCCCTCTACAAACCCACCATCTCCGCGTGAATCACCTACATTACCACCTTCTATAGACGAAATCAAATTTTCATCATCTCCAGACATTAAACAGTCGGGTAGTTTTTCGACAAACAAAAAATCCTCAACCCTCGCCTTCCCCCCTTTAGTAACCTTAGTGTCCCAATTTGAAGCAATATCACCTCCCAAGATTCTATTTCGGAGGGATAGGGGAAGAGAAGTAAAGTTCATATCAGGGAACTCGCCGCAATTATCACGGTAAACTAAAAAGAGAGTCTTTTCACAACAATCAGACATCATGACTAGAAAATGCACCCTCAAAAATAAGGAAATTTGGTCCCGAGTCTCGTAAACTATCCGCCTGGCACCAGAAAGATTTGCTTTCCTTGTTTCAATCTCGTCGCATGCTTCATCATCATATCCGACTGCTCACTCCTAAGGGATGACACTTCAGCAGCCAAGGAACCATTGACAGCCCTTTTCCCTCTCAAGGGACACCCTCAGTCGACTACAGGTCTCTTCGTTTCTACTCTTCGTGGTAGTTAAATCAAGAAGCCTAGACTCTAACATGGTTTTCTCTTCTTGAAGTTCTTTTTTTCTAGGGATAAGAGGTTAGCTGTAGCCTTCGCAGCGTACCAATTCCTGAATATCTAAAAAAAGAAGAAGAAAAAAATCCCTTTTCAAAAGAAAAGGAGAGAAGAGGTAAAAAAAAGGTCTATCTTGCCTCCCAGCCGTACATCTGAAGCCAAATCAACGAACATGACTCATACAAAGAAAGCAAAAACGTTGGCCAAGGATAAAAGATGAAAGGAAGAAGAATTGGTATTCAAAATCTAGTGACGATCTGGACCGGCCAGAAGGAGAACAGTCAACGCACCCAATTGAGGGAAATCAGGAGACATAGGAATAGTACCTCAGAAAAAGACAAAAATCTTGACTTGAAAAGTTGAAGATACCCATTCACTATGGGGGGGGGGGACGTTACTACCAAAATTATCTTCGCACAAGATGGCCGTGAAGGGGTGTCGGATGACCTAGAGCTCACCAAGGGTTCAATGGGAAGTGAGGCCAAGTACCGGGAAGGGCTAAGAGCAGGTAGAAATAACCCTAAAAGATGCGTCAACCAGAACTGTCCTAGGGGAAAGGGTCGTAAAAGCAACGGGGCATAATCGTCAAGATCTATCCATGAGGGTCAATCCGACAAAGTCCTCCCGACAGCATCAACCCGACATAAAGATCTTGCGGCAGAGAATTATCCCAAACCGAAACCAAAAAAGTCAAAGGCAGTAAATCCATCAATGGAAGCTCAAAGATATCTTCCGTAATGACCTGCCTAAGAACCGATACACCTGAAGGCGAGGGCATCGAAGGCACTAAACCGAGATAACGCAAGGATTACCTAGAACCAAATTTCGGAGCATCTGCTGCACGAGTACCGAAAGGCAGCATTCACAAATAATAGAAGTAACACCGGAAGCCACCCTCCTGGGATCCAGGCTACCGTAAAAGCTACGCTAAAAGGCTAATCGAGACCCAAGCAGAGATACAGGCTACTTGTACTGATTTACTTACTACCGAAACCCACAGCGGCTTCGAACCGCAGTTATCAACATATAACATGAGGCAGGCCCCTCTAAGTATTCACGATAAAGCCGGAGGCCTACATCCGAAAGCTTACGTCCGAGAGCATACATTCAGGAGCTGTTACCAAAGGCTCAACACCATCCGAGACCATAACTAATACTCCGAAGATGGCTGGAAGTAAAGTGCCCGAAACTAAGAAGAAAAAGCGACCGACAAAGACCCCCACAGGCCTAATAGCCCATCAGCGGAAGGGGCCCTGAACCACTATATATAAGACCTCAGAGGTCACATTTAAAGGGTGGGGAGGGTTTCTTTAGCACTTGTACTGTTAAAAAATAATCTGGGCACTAAAATTGACTGTGGGATTCACCCTGCTACATCTATGTGCTCCCAATGAAAATTCAATGAAAATGGATCTTCTCATAAGAAAAATTGCTTTGTAAGTGTATATCATTATTTTATAATCATCACTATTGCAATTTATTGTTCATTCTCCAGATAAGCGTGGATTTCCATCCCTACATATCCTCGAACGGTAGAATGAACTTTATTTTCTGAGTTTGGATCCAATCTGACAGTCCTTAGCGATTCCACGCCTCCGAGCTTCGACATCTTGGGTGGAGATCCGATTTAACCTGAAAAATAGGTCGAACCATCCATTTGTCCCTTAGACCCGTTCCTATTGACCGATCTACGGTGTTGACGAAAAATATCGTTAACAAATGCGAGCATACATCTCGTCATCAACTCCTCTTCTAAAGCTCCAAAGCAATCCAAGTCCAATCTGAAAATATACTCGGTATGACCCGAGCATTATAATAAAATAACACCCAGATAAGGCTAGCCAACTGCATGAGATAACTCAAAATATAAGTAACATATGTCAATACAATCTGAGGTCGTACATATGTCTATAACGGTTATACCCTCAATAACATCCAACCGTTTATTAGGAGAAGTGTAGTTGCATTATAGATAATGTCTATGGGGTAGCATATAAACAAATCAAATAGCTGGAATGGTTACATTGGTTACATTCGACAGCTATTATGTATACAAACAAAATCGATAAAACATGTTCACATACTAGATTTTTCCATGGAGTTTTCTCCGGGTCAAGCCGAATTCGAACTCCTGCACAAAGGTCAAAAACTACCTCCAAGCATCGTATATCTCTAGATAAAATATGCCATAATGTAATCACAACTGGACCATGCACAAAATTTTGATTTGCACCACGTGCATCCAAATATATCCAACTCCATGAGCAACATCTATAAGCATACTCTAGATATGGAGTAAATATATCCTGCCACGGGTTAGCAAAACTCCAGATTGTAGTCCTACTCTGTTTTCTTCCATTTTCGATGTCAAAGTTTTGTTTGGAATCTTTCACACGAGTCTTCATCACTCGAACAAAACAAGAATTCCCAGTTGGGATCACACAGCATAATAGATGTTGGAATCACACATTGATTCCTCCATAGACCTCGAAACCACACACGGATTCCAATACATTAATAGATCTTGGAATCACATGTAGATTCCTCTATAGACCTCAGAATCACTACATGTGTTCGAGCACCTCAACATATCTCGAATCGCCACATAGCCTTCACTTCACAACCGTTTCCAAAAACATAGGACCCGTATACTAGTTTTGAAGTGTTTATTGATCAATAGAACACTTACCAATCCCGGTCTCCTTATAACTAATCACTATATTTAAGGTTAGATTCTATAGTCGATTAACCGATTACAATTCACACAATAGACAATTGTATAGGGAAAACAGCCTCTCTTAATTTTCATAACAAACGAATAAACATCCAAAGCACTATCAAGTCACGAAGCATGATAAACAGTCAAATGACTATCAAGTCACATAGCATGATAAACAGTCAAAGCACAATTAACTACTGTAAACGGCTTTTAATCCCTTTTCCCATTTAATTAATCTTTTATTAATTAAAACTTCTTTTATTAATAAAATTCCTTTTACCTAATAAAGCTTCCTCTATATAAAATGACATCATTTATTAATCAAAAACTCAAGCTTTATTAATATTCCTTTATATACTTGTGTATATATTCAATCTTGTGCATATAAACGATATATGTCTGTATTCTACGATTTCCATATTCCTTTATAGTCATCAATGCTTAAAAAGGTAATTATTCACATATCCATACGGTATAAGTATATTCAGAAATCTCAAAAGGTGATTACATACTTACACCTTCAGTATAAGTGTATTCACTATTCCCCCAATATTTTGTTTCTTTTAAGATATAATCAAAGAGGTTAAAGCAATCGTTAATAAAGAACATCTTCTCTTTAATAAATTAAAAGATCTTCTACAATATCTTATTCCTGAAAGATTCCTTTACTTGTTTTTATCTTTATAATCATATTATTAAATATCTAAGTATATCCAAAATCATTAAACCGTATATTTCAGTTTAACTATATGCAACGGTTTAAAAAAAGCAAGTGTTGCTATAACAATGTTTATAACAAACCCAAAATACTTCCTTTATAATTATTTAATTTTTTTTAAGTATTCTATTATACTTACTTTACGGATATAATCAGCGAGGGTTGAAGATGAATGTAATTAACACATTGTCTCGACAAACCCAAAAACCATTACTTTACTTCGCATTATCTTTAAAACATTCCTTAAAGATTTAAATATCGACAAACATTTGATAAGATGAAATACTAGTGATTCCTAAATCAATGATTATAACTTATAATCCAAAATCATTTATAAATCTTGTAAAACATACTTAATTCATTTTAAAATATTTATATAAAATAAGTTAAAAACAGGTTTAAAATAAAAGCGTTAAAATGTATATATATAGTAAAAATAGCTTAAAATTGGTTTTAAGTAAAAAAAATTAAAAAGGGATTTAAAAGCGTGTTTTATTCCAAAACCATCAATTCAAATTCTCAATTCCTGTTACTTCCGTGTTATTTCCTAATTTAGTCTAGTTATGCAAAACACATCAAATTGTGTGAAACCGACAAATTCAATATATTATATAAAAATAATACATTCACATTACCACAATTCCATATATAACAACGTTATATACCTAATGGAGTCCACAGTCAAGTCTTACATTCAATCAGTTCATATAACATCATATGAACATAAATACTATAATAATCATACTGAGAAATCTTGCTGGATCCCTCTAACCTATGTGTGAGGTGGAATTCAGGGGGAGATCTAATGGCTCATATTTTGTGTGTTTAATTTTATGTCAACATTTCGTGTCCATTAGACTTTGCCTATATACATACATACATACATACATACATACATACATACATATATATATATATATATATATATCGATAACCACCAAAACAATAAATCATCCAAATATTCAATCACATAGATAAATATGTAAATAAAAGTCAATAATATTATATAGTACAGTAGCATATCAAAAAATGTGAGTTAATCTCATCTTCCATTCAAAACAATGATTAGACAACAATCCAGATTTCTCATAATGATATTGATCTAGTGCGTAGTGTTCGACGATACGAACCCAGCGCAACTGACGGTGTGTCAATCTGACTTCGTACGAACTAGGTACGGTATTTACAAGTTAATACATGATTACAATACCTTAATTAAATTATTTTGTTAAAATAAAACCCACCTCTCTAAAATAACGTGCCTAGTCACCTCCTCCTTCTCCTTCCTTTTCAATTTGAAATCGCATAACCTGCCTCCTCCTGTACAAAAAATTGAGTTTGCTTTGACTGTCAGTTTCCAACTTCTCGGCCATCTATTCTTAGCGCCGCCACCACCACTTCATTCTCTATTCAAAACTCCATCCCACCATCACCGTTACATCACATTTGCACACCTCCAGTAGATTCCGACTTGATGCTTACTAACGGGACTTCCACTGTTGCAGTTCAATATGGTCCACAAAACATCACCCTCCCACAACCAACCCGTGCTCCATGCCATCCTGAATGCCACGCACCACTCCCCTCTACCTTAAAGTCCCCACGTCAATGACCAGTTCATGCCCTAGCTCGGTTGTAGGAATATCGAGCTGCCCAGAATTCAAGCGCATCCATTTTGAAGCACATTAATGTGAAGTTATTGAACACATGAATGCAATGGATCAATAGTCATGTGATTCCATCAACAATTGCATATGATTTAATTAGTTGAAAGAATGATGAAGTCGTGGCTTGGAGTTTGCATCTACAGAAGATAAGAATGAGTAACGAAGTAGGTTTAGATTTTTAGAGATACTTATAGGCTCGATATTTAAGTTGCTATTTTCAATATTATATCAATATAATTGTCGTCGAGTGTTTTAACATCGCATGATCACATATCAAAGCTGATTGTTAGAAACTGGATATCCTTCTATAATTCAATATTTCGGACTTAAAGAAACTAGTTTCGTCAAGATCCAAGATCGTTTTCAAAAATACTATTTACTTGTGTTATTAAAATAGAGTTAATATTCAATCGATTTCAAAACACACTAATTCTTCGATAATAGATTATTATTATCATTCACATTCAATTAAGAAAGTTTCAGGGATGTAGGAATTTTATGAAAATCGAATTTGGAGATTTGACCGCTCGAGTATGCAATGAAGAAACTGGGACTTTGTTTGGATCCCCCAAGCATTCCTGAATAAATAGTGATGCCTAGTTCACAGGAATCACATGTCAATTTTCAGTGTAATACAAGAATTGAGTAAAATTTCTCATTTGGGTATTAGCAATTTTAACAGCCCTCGTAGTGATAAATTTCTTCATTTGGGATAAGCTTTTAATCTCAATTTCTAGGGTGTAGCTAGGAGTTTTGGGATATCATTTAAGAGAGGTTTTGAGAGTTTGAGTTTTGATCGTTAATGGTCGAAGCAGTTTTGATTGATTAACAGGAAGTGTTATTATAACCGATCAATGTTTGTTTGAGAGTTTAGTATATATCTGTTTTTAAAGTTTTTGACAAAAATAACATGACATTTATATCTCTATATTTACTTTTTTGTTTTATGAAAAATAACGTTATGATATAATTAGTGAGAACATAACTAGAAAATAAGTTTTAACTTTTCAAAATATCCCGATTTGATGGATTGAAAATTGACGCTAAAATTACGCTGCATCGATTTTCACTGATTTTATAACCAATAAAAGCCGATGTAAAAAAAAATTGCAAGTAAATATTATAATAATACCTGAAATATACTCGTCTAACACTTAAAACCGATATAAATTATTTAATTAAACTGCCAAGCTGGACTTCAACGTATCGTCAATATATTGTGGGGTTGTTATGGTAACAAAAATTTACCATTACCATACCATTACTAGTCGATCGGTAATCATTTTTGATTGAAATAGGTATACGAGTTAAAACAATATGGTAATAGTAAATTTACTTTTTAATGGTAAATTATCGGTGATAATTCTTCAATACCAGCGGTAACGGTAATTTTACCAATAAATTTAAAACATATGCATATTCATCTGACATGATTTATTATATGCATTTAGAACCAAATAAATGAGATTATATTTAGTTCAATAGTCCGGTAAAACGTAAAATAATTCTAAGTACCCTTAGTTTCCTCATTTATGTTTTTTATGAACTAACATTACATATAAGATAATAACGATGCACTATGTACAAAAAGCATGTTAAGATACATACTTTAATTGACAAACGGTAATTTATCATTACCAGTGTAATAGTTACCAGATTATCGGTATATCAGTATTCGGTATACCAGTCTGTCGATAACGGTAAGCAATTCTAGCTTACCAGTAAAAACGGTACAGTAACGGTTTTTTCCAAATGGTAACGATAACAATTACCATAATAGCCTAGTCAAATCGACTGTTAGAGAGGTTTCCCTAGGGGTGAGCAAAAAACCGAAATAAAACCGAAACCGAAAATCAAAAACCGAACCGTACTAATATTTCGGTTTTGGTTTTTGGTCTAAACCGAACCCAAAAAAACCAAACCGAACCGAATTGTGAAATGTTGTGCATTGTCTCTTGCTGCATGTTGTTTCGTATTATATAGCATATACACACTGACCACTACTTCACTCATTTGATTTAGCTGAATACACGATTAGGGGTAGACTAATATAAAATGTCTATTTTTTGTTTTTGTACATTCTTGGATGTTTTGAATTGAAGATGAAAGTTGAGGTACTAGTAGACTATTTTCTAAAATTCCAAGTTGCTGCCGATCTGCTGTAGTGTGCTTCACTAGAGTGCTACTACTCATTTCATTCTTTTGTTTTTTGTCTTCAACTTAGAGCTAGCTAGCTTGATTCTGTACTACTGTGGATGACTTATAATCTATTAGTTTGTACTCTGTATCATGTGTCTCAATACACTCGATTGAAACAATTATTTCTTTTATAGTTGTTTGAATTTATAATATTATTTGTTTAAATCGGTTTTAAAACCGAAACCAAACCGATAAAAACCAAAACCGAGGTTTTGAAACCGAAACCGATGCTTCTGTTACGGTTTCGGTTATCGATTTTTAAAACCGAGGCCTTTCGTTTCCGGTTTCGGTTTTACCCCAAAACCGAACCGAACCGGGGTTTGCTCACCCCTAGGTTTCCCTACTGTAAGGGACCCTAAATCAAACTCTTTGAAGCCAATTATTTTTGGCTGAAATATCTTAATTCCTCGTTTCCTCCTTTCTCTCCTCCGTTTCTTCCTCCGCTACATATATCTGCCGTAATTCGTCCGCAGTCCAAATCAACGCACAAATTCCTCCTTTTTTCTCACTGTTCCCATTTGATCAGCCAATTTTCTATTCGCGAGACCTCCAGAAAAGCCATCTATTCAAAATTCACATATATTAACTGTCGCTTGGATTTCGCATGTCTCTATTTTCGAATTTTCAATCCTTTGGGTATGCTTAAGTTTTCTTTTTTCACTCTTGAATTTGTAATTCGATTATGAGTTAGTTCAACTTTACTTGCTTCTACAAGATCTCTTAAAGTGACTTGGTCTTTACAAAGTCTTCTATCATGAAGAGATACTGTAACTTTTATATTGATTTATGATGTAATTGCAAAAATATGATTTATGATGTAATTGCAAAAATCTATGGTAGAAATGAACGATTGTGTGTGAAATTCATACACTATGTTTTCTAAGGTAGCAGCTCCTGTAATGGAGTACTACGATTTTTTTGTTTTTGTTCATTTCCAATCATAATGTTTATCGATGTTGCCATCTCTTTGTTTGGTTTTAAATTTGTTATAGGCTACTATTTTACTACTAAGTTTATGTGCATATATTATGCTGCATGGACTACATTAGCTATTACTGGGAGATCAAAAGAAGTAATTGTATGTCTTCTATTTTTTTTACTAGTGCTCTCTTATGTTTTTTAATATCTTTTGAAAGTTAAGCGTAAATTTTATTAATCACCAAAATATTTACATTACATATATCAACATATACAAGTATGCTATGATATATAACCGTCCTTCCCTATACCCTTCAAATCACTAATACTCGCTCGCTAACCACAAGTGATTACAGAAAGAATCTCCAGTAATCAAAATTACATTCCAGTTCCTCTTGCTTCTAACACATCCGGTTAAAAAACATTCCATGACAATCTTGCATGCACCATAATCCCTCAGTTCTGACACAAGGCACAAGTCAAAACTCATATGTAGAATTTATCAAAAAAGGGGCCAGGATTGCACCTTGTATGTCGTTTCTGCGACATCACCTTGCTACCTGCGGGTAGTATGTCTTCGAGTATGAACTCATGTCCCTCATCAAGGTCATCATCCGCCCTAAATTTTCCTTTAGGTTTCTTGCCTTTGGTCATTGCAGATGGATAGGAACTCATTGAAACTGCAGGGATAACATGGAAGATTCAATTGCTGGAGGAGGAAGAATTAGATGGTCAGGTGGCTTTAAATTACGATATGGGGAAGTAGATTGCTTGGCACTGGAAGAAGAAGTTCCAATCAAAGCCAAAGTAAAATTCATACAAGAAGAAGCATGAGAACTCTGACTATAAGTTGATGAACATGACATAGAACCAGAAAGAGTTGAACAAGGAGCAACAATAGTGGCACTAGAAGATGAACTAGTTCCCAAGAAATCAATACAGGAAATAGTTACATTACCTGTAGCCTTATTTGAAGTTTATAAATGTTCTCTTATATCATCAAACATATTACCAAACATGGTCTACATCTCAGCGTTAGCTGTGTATTCTGAATGAGCATTGGTAATCGGATTAGATTGAACAATATTAGGCTCATCAGGACCATGACCATCAATATCAACATTTTTCTCAGTAGCATTAATAGCAACATTCTTCCCAGTATCATCAGTAGCTAAGCATGCAAAAGAATTACCATTTTCATTGCCAGTAGCAACTGCAGAATCTGATGTACCCTTATTAGTATCTATCTCCTTTCTCTTCCAATACTTTTTTTTGTAATCATTTATCCTGATTACCATTTGCATGTATTTTAATATGTGGCTTTCGTACTTGCACATTCTCAGCTCGACAATAATCCCTCCCATTAGCATTACCCTGATTCTGATTATCCTTATTGTTATTGGCGTGTAATTCACAATGGGATGAATCATGTCCAAATACCCTATAATTGACACAAATCTTTGGTTCCCCATCATAACTAACCTTTACAATAGGACAAGCATCTCCCTAACCATCAATCTCAATAGCATTTGGTAGCTCAAATTCAGGTGATACTTCAACCAATGCCTTCGCATATCTGAACCTATCTAACCTTTCAGTACTAACATCATAACAAATCAATCTGCCAACATGATTCACAAGCCAATTGATGCCTATTAGAGTCCATAAAACCATGGGTATCCTATACAAATGGATCCAAACAGGGAATTTTTTATTTGAGATTGGGCACATCCTATGGTTGGATCTCAAACAGATATGATAAACATCCTACCACGTATGAAGATGGGATCGGATTTGAGAATTTTTTCCCTATCAGAGTCATTGGAGAATTTAAAGTAAAAGTGTGACCCATCGGATTTAATATCAACCTCACCATCAAGCTTCCAATGCCTATGCAAATAATTAGATACAACGTGAAACGATAACGTACCATCAAGGAAAAATCTGATCAGAAAACTACTCCAATAATTAAGACCTTGCTGCTTGACAAGATCTGGTATCATATGCTTCTTTCTATCTCTCGGTATGTCAAAATGGAGTGGCTTGTACGAGCCTGCATTCCTTGGAGAAGATCTAAATAGAGATGTGTAATCAGATTTCACTGGAAAAGATGGTTGCGATGGAATAGCCAGATCTGGATTAGCATCCATTGAAGAAGAGGGATTTCCAGAGGGGGGTGGTGGATCAGGGAGTTTGGGGGGTGGAGGGTGAGGTGGAAGAGATGGAAAGGATGAATGAGTTGTTGCCGCCACCATTGCTAGGTCATGAGAGATTTGAAAACTTCGAATGAGAGATTTGAAAACTTTGGCGCATATTTTATTGTTCCAGTTCACATTCTTTGACTGTGAACTAAATGTGTCATAAAAGTTCACTTCCACAACTTTCTAAAACTTGAAATGCGTGTAAGCTTGGCCGGTTGTTGCACTTAAGAATCTTCTCCGGGCTATTTCTGCAAAATAAAAGTTTCAAGGAAAAATAATAGGTTTTTTTTCATGGTAAAAATCAATATAATTGACCAAAAAGTCAGCACATTATTATTTGATCAAGGTTATTAAGGGACTACTGACCAGTTCAATCGAAGAATAATATGTTTTTTGTGCACTTACCAGACAAGTTAGCCTTGAAATTTCCATTAGATACATGTCCGTATATGAGAAAGATGGTATCAATTTGAAACCAGCTTGGAGATGAGAGTTATAGTTTACTTTGCTCAAATTAGAGTCAATTTATTGTTAGGCTATATGATTATAATTTTAATCTTCTTTTTGTTACTTTGGTCTCTCTTTGTGTGTGTGTGTGTTTTTTTTCCTTTTTCCTTTTTTTTTTGAGTTTGGTTTTCAGTTATAAAATATAGCAACAAGTATCATATCAACGATCGATAAATGAAAATATCCAGTTGGTTTGATAATTTTGGGAACATGTTAGATCATTGAGAATAAAAATGATGTTATATAAAAGGAATACTTCATAAAAGTGGGAAAAGTCATATTCGGAAACAGGTTAAAGCATTTGTTACAACACATATTCAGATTTCTTTTATTAGTTATGAGTTATTGTATAGAAAATTTTGTTTTTTAAGAATTTTTACAAAATGTTGATTTTCAAGAATTTGTACCATGTGATATGCTCCCAAGATGTGGAGAATAATGCAAATGTTAGCAAAATTGACTAACAAAATGGTTTTTGGAATCCTAATACAGACACTAGCATGGATATGCACACACTACTGTGCACTTTTGGTTGAATAACAAATCAACATTTAAAATTATTTATGACTAAAAGTGAAGTTATTGGAGGAAAAGGCTGCCATTGATCTCATGATCATTGATAACTATTTCTCTTTTGAATATTTCTATTTCAAACCTGAAAAAGAAAAGCATGTTGTTTGTTTTTGTGCTGCAAAAGGAAATAACTGGTATTTATATTCTTATAGGCCCCCAAATATGATTTCGGTTTATTAAATTTATGATTGCTTTCGTGCTGCTATAGTTTATTAAATTTATGTTAATGAACCTAAATTGCATATATAATAGCTAAAAAAGTTCTTTCTTTTCTAGATGATAGCATACCATGCAATCCTCTTTTTTCTTGATATAATTTATTGAAATGATTTTTTCCTTTCATTTGTTGACCATTGTTCTTATTTCCAGTTTATTTATTATTGAATTGATTTTGTCTCATGGTTGTAATCAACATATAATTTTGTCAGCAGTGGTTCAAATAAATATTATTAAAGGCTAAGTTTTGTTTGATAGCCTTATAGAATTATTATTTTTAATCATTTTTAAACATTCCACATAGTTTTTCTTTAGACAAATTTGTGAACTGCATTCCATTGACGACTGTAAAAATTCACTTGTATTTTTAAATATTTTCCATTTTTGCCTCAAGTACTGCAAAATTCTTGCTTTCCTTGACATTTTATTAGTTTCTTGATAGTAAATAGGATTTGTAGCAGATATTGGTATTGTTTTGTAGTAAAACCAGCAACCCCACCTTGCAAATGATTAACTATTTAAAACCATTTTGAAGCCAGGATAATGATGAGAGTTTTTAGTTTGCTTTGCTCAAATTAGAGTCAATTTATTGCTAGGCTGTATGATTATACTTTTTGATCTCTTTTTTTTATGAGTTTGGTTTCAGTTATAAAATATAGCATCAAATATCATATCAACAACGATCGATTAAGTAGATTTGTTAGGTTAACATGCGCCAACAAACTGGGCATGATCCCTCAAAATCAAGAGTCCAAGATAGTACCATTAAGTAGATTTATTGGGTACTCAACTAATTATGATTTTAGTTTCTTTGTTTTGATGGTCCATTTGTTTTATTTTAATATATTTGAATTTAAATTTTTATTTTTCTTATCAATTCTGTTTGTAGGCAGTGAAGAACAAGGGAATGGGGAAGATTGTATGGTGGATTAGGTTCATCGCTTGTTGACATGGCTGCATCCCAGGTGATTAATTTATGGTACACTTAGCTGTATCTAAATAAGTATATTTGCTTTTTCGTTTATATGTTTCTTTACCTTATGAAAATTTTTCATAGGATACTCTAAGCGCCTGTTTGGTATCAACTTATTGCAAAATGACTTACAAGTTGCTTCTCTCAAAATGCACTAAAACTACTTTTTTCTCAGGCTGCAATAAAAGATCAGCGTTGAGACTAGGTCTTGGATAAGAGATGGAATAAAGTGCCAAATTTAAAAAGGTGATGCATCATAATTAATAAGTAGCGTTTAATTAGCTCTCCGCGGCTCCTTGGTGGTGCTGTACCTTTTACTGTGTTAGAAATATTTATTTGACCAGTTTTTTCTGTAGTTATATTGTATGTGGTATTATTTGCTGAAGTCTTCAGGGTCACAGCATTAGGAAGTATTTTTTTTCCTTTTTGATATTATGGGGAACCTTAATATCATAGTACACATTAATACTCACTTAAGAAAACCTCACGCCGTGTGTCTACCCTGCTTTGTTTAGTCGCCACACACGGATGCGTAACGTCCAGCTCCCAAAGTGGTTTGCATCGGGATTCGAATCTGGCCGCACACAATGCTTAGATCCCATCTTCCGACTCCCAAACCGCCCGAGCTACGAACGGCGGGTAACATTGGGAAGTTTGGTTTGTAAGTTGTAAGTCATTTGCATGAAATTTCGTTTTAATACCTAATTAGATGTATGGGTAAATGTATTAACTTTGAATATGACTTCAACAATTACTTTGATCAAATTGTATGCATAACACACTTTTGCACTAATTGCATATTTTATACACGTGAGTGCACACATATGCACATATTAAATGTTTAATGATAACCTTTTACATGGTGTGGGAGTACTTACATTTTTAATGATAACCTTTTACAAGGTGTGGGAGTACTTAAATTTTTCGTATCCATTTACCTAAACAGATATATTCCTTCTTTGTCAAACTTTGATTAAAAATCGGAAAACTAAAATTCAAAAATCCATTTCCCAACTTCATTAGTCTGTCAGAAAGTCTTTCCAATAAATCTTGTTGGAAAAATTTTGTTAGTTAATGTAGAAAATGAAATTTCTATTGGTTTTTGCTTAAGAGCAGTGTCTCTCTTTTGTCTCAATTTAAATGGGCTTAACTTTGCATGGAAGGTGGTGCATTGGAAAATAGAACTTTTGATGATTGGAGAACTTTGAGGGAATTAAATATAAGTTGACCCCGATAGCCACAATAGTTTTCTAAAAAATAGGTAGTACGTCTAAAAATGACAAATTCAAATTTACATTGATCGTGACTTGAGTAAATTTGAATCTATTGAACAAATTTTGGCAGCAAGCGTTCATAACTTTGAGTCTTAGTTATTGACAACAAGAATGTAAAGTGGAAATTAGGGTAGGGTCCCTATTTAACTTTGAAATGTAGCGCATGTCCCTATCATGTTTATAATACAATCCCGGTCCCTGTTTTACGTGTTGCTCCTTCTTTTTAGGAACTTCCGCCTGCTGTGTTGAACCCTTCCGCCTTTTTCAGTTATCCCCCAAAAATTTTGGCGCTACCACATAAAAAAAAAATTCTAAAATTTGGAAATATTCTTAGAAGTCCATGCAAACAAAAAAAAAAAGTTGCATAAATGTATTTATGTTTTGTCAATAGTTGCATA
This sequence comes from Allium sativum, assembly GCA_030737875.1. Lineage (NCBI taxonomy): Eukaryota > Viridiplantae > Streptophyta > Magnoliopsida > Asparagales > Amaryllidaceae > Allium > Allium sativum. Next base: position 225,726,378 of record CM060909.1, on the reverse strand, counting down.
CATGTGTGCAACTATTGCATACGCTGTTTTCTTCAGAAGTTTTGAACCGAAACTTGCATACATGTGTGCAACTAATTGTAATACTTGCACATATGTATGCAAGTATTTCATGTAGAAATTTGAACTGATATTTATGCAAGTGAATTTATGCACACATGTATGCCAAAATTACGCAGTACTTGCATAGATGTATGCAAAGAAATCAAGTGCAGATGCATAAGTTGAAAACGTGCACGAATGTATGCAGGAAAATACATATACTTGCATACTATTATGCATTAAACTGCAATTTCGTTGTTTTTTTGACGTCTTGTTTGATTGGGTTTTTATCTGAATTTTTCAGTGTTTACGTGTTTTAATTAATTATGAATTTGCGTATTTTTTTCTATTTTTTTAGTGAATTTTTAAATAATAGGGACTAAACTTACAATATGTTTATGACCGGATGTGAGCCTAATTTTAAAATTTAATAGGGACCTGTGCCAGACGGACCCTAAACTTCCTTGAATTGGTAATGTGTGAAAGAAGGGTTGAGGGTTTTATGTGGATCATGATCTAGATTGTACACGAATTCAACATACAATAATGTCCTTCATGTTACCCAATTTTTCTTTAGATGATGTTTTCTAAAATAAGATGCCTTGCATATAAAACTGCTTGTGGTACTATATTAGCTAATACTTTAAATATACAAATTAAAAAACAGGAGGCAGTGATGGAAGAATATCACAGAAAAGTGAAAGAAGCAATGGCAGCAAAAGTAGCAGCGCCAAATGAATTAGAGCGTAGAGCACTAAAAGCAATGGGGGCGACGAAGGAGGGAGATGCGACATTTGGTTTCAGATCAGAAGTTAGTTTAGACTCATAGGTGTACCACTGGCAGGATAGGTACCTGCCTAGAGAGCAGTATTTAACCGTGTTCATACTGGATACATGTGGAACCGATATAACTAAACTCATTACAATCATTGCAACCCACCTCCAAAAGCTGTATAGGGATACAAATTCAACATATTTTACCCTGACCTCGTTGACAAGACTAAAGCACCAAACTATACCATTGAAGAAGGTGGAAAAGGAGAGATGTGTATTATTAGATTTCTTGTTGGTCCACCATATGAAGGTTTCATAGCTTTTAGGATCGTGAATGGAGAATGGAAATACTCTTACAAGGAAGGAATCAAGTGCACCTTTGAGCGTGGAATCTTGCATTTGTTTTTTTTTTGTTTTTTTAAACTTTAAACGATACAAATATAAAAGGTAATAGATCAAAGAAAGGACAGGCTTAAATTTTCTCACCCACATGGAATTTGTCCATAAGCTTGCTTGTTCGGAGTATAATGTTAACCATTGTTAGCTGATTTATCCACTCTAGCTACGGGAGCAAATTTTCTGCTTTGATTATGTGTTTGATTAATTATTATTGTTGTTGTTGTTGTTTGGTGTGTTTGTTTCTTATTGTCGCTGATAATGTGTGGAAATAGACACATGAATGGAAGCATCGGTTTAGTTGTTTTGGCAATTAAGTGTTATTTAATGATCGTTTTTTCATGTTGTATGGTTGTGCAAGTGATTTAAAGTTTAATCTATAAAGGACAGATTTTTGAAATAAGCTTCTGAAAATAACTTATTGTAAAAGTAGGTCTGTTTCATAACTTATTATGAAACGAGGCGTGTTCTAAGTTGAGTCAATAACCCATGCGTGTTCTGAAAACACACATGAATAGAGTTGTTTATGCGTGTTTTTGGAATGCACACGAACATAAAAGAGTTGCGCGCTCTAAAAATGCGCATGAACACTTCTGTTCGTGCGCGTTTTCAGAAGGCGCATGGCTTATTGCCCTTACACGAAATATGCCTAACTTCATAATAAATTATAAAACAAATTTATTTTTACAATAAGTTATTTCTTTGAGCTCAATTCAAAATTTTGTCCATCTATAAACTATATATTTCACAATCTATGATCATTCTGGATCAATTGATTATCAATATTTGAATGGTTGTGAAAAGCAAAAGATCACTGCTATGTCTTGGTCGATTGTTGATTATTAGACCGAATCAAAAATTCTTTTGGAAGAAACATCAATGATGACAGATTCTTCAGTTTAGTTATTTATTTATTTCAGCAATGTTAGTTTAATCATCTCAACAATTTTAGTTTTTGAAATTAACAGTGATACTTTTAGGTATTTATTTAAGTAATGCAGTTCATTGATATGTGGTTTATTTATAAATTTATTATTGTACTATTCATCTTTTTTAATTGACTATTTATAAATATAATGATGTGTTTTAAGTTAACATTTGTTTAGTTTGTCATTTCATTTATAAAATCATTAGTGATTCAAAATATATTAATTAATTGTATAACTTTGTACTTATTTTCATTTTTTTTAAATATAACACAGTGATTTTTTGATTAATTTTTTGTTTAAGAAAATTGTGAATATATTTTTTTTGTATCACACAACTTAACGGTCGGTTTTCTATCGTTGTACGGTTATACTAGTATATTACGTGGTTCAAAAAATATCAAAGTGGGCCTTGAATCAACCTAACATGAACATCTAACAGACTTCGCGCGATTTCAGTTTTCTTCCTAAAACTTCCAGAAGCGTCTTCAATCCATCTCGAACTCTCGTTTCTTCTGGAAACACCATTCCTATAAATTCCCAAATCAAGTCTTCTTCAATCAGTTCAAATCCAAACGGTAATCGATTCAAAGTATTAGCCTATCCATCCAATCGCAATGGACGCTCGCCTCTTATTCGCAGATCCACTACTCTCAACAGCCCTCCATCACCTACTCGATCACAACGAAGAAACTGACAAAAACAACTACGTTCCGACTCAGAAGTACGTCCGCGACACACGTGCGATGGCATCAACCCCTGCCGACGTCATGGAGCTGCCTAGCAAGTACACCTTCGCAATCGACATGCCCGGCTTCATACCAGGAGACGTCAGCGTTCGCGTTGAGGACGACAATGTCCTGGTCATAAACGGAGAGAGGAAGAGTGTAACACCCCGTAATTCTGTTAATATTAATATTCACAAATCAAAGAATAATTAATTTCAGATGTGAGAATTAAGGGAAACGGGTTGCGCAGTTGTGTTCGTCTCGGAATTCTGGTTGGAATAGAGTCCGAGTTTGCGTGATTTGGACTTCGTATGAAGGAGATATGGCCATCGGAAATTTCAGAAAATTCAAAATTCGAAGTCAAACAGGCCAGGCGGGAAATTTCCCGCCCAGCACCCCAGGTCGACTGGGCAGTCGACACCCCCAGGACCAGGTCGACTGCTCAGTCGACTTGGGTGTCGACCTGGTCCAGTCGGCCAAGTTTTGGCAGAGCCCAATCTTGAGCTGCTGATGTGTCTTTAAGGCTGAGTTGGCTAATTTAACGGTTCAGGTTAGTTCTGAGTTGATCTGACGGTCTAAATAAATCCTAAACTATATATATACCTAGGTAGTCTCTCACTCTAAATTCACATGAAAAATAGAATAGCCGCCGTCATGCCATCACCATGGAACTCAGTGTAACCGCCGCCAACTAAGAAGGAAGAAAGCTAATCAAAACTTTAATTCTACTCAACTCTAAAGCAAATCAAGACTCTCTTTCTTTTCTAATTATGAGTATGATGATCTTAATAAGATTATTAGCAAACTAATTAGATTAAAATGTGATATGGATCATAAGAAAATGATGTGAATTGTCATATATGTTGTTGTAAACCTTATGCTATCATGTATGTTGTAAATCCTATGTTATGTGATGATGATATCCTATATGTTGTAAATCATGCTATGATGATATTATATATGTTGCAAGTTTCTATGCTAAGTTGCGATGTTACAAAGCCATGATGTTATTATGTTGTAGTTAGCTTATGAATCATGATGTTGATTAAATATATTTGGGCTATGATGATTCACATGATAAATCACATGTACCTATGCAAGTTTAGATTTATTAGTATGTATAATCTCACATATTGTATGACATCTATTTAGAACTAGAATTATGACATCTATTTAGATCTAGAATTATGCTATGACATGTGTGAATTCTATGTGTTACATGCTAGTTCACACCATCATTAGGTTGCATAAACCACATATGCAAGTTTGTACATGAACTTGGGTTATGATCATATTATGTAAGTTGTGACATTTAACCAAACAAGTTGACACCTTTAGATCCATGACATGTGTAGTTTTATGCAAGTTTCACCCCTATTATGATTAGATCTAATTTATTTGTCTATATGTTGTGATAATTTATCTTTGTGCTATGAGTTAGACTATTCGAGTCTAACGTATATTTTGCGTTGAATAAGCGAACGTATAACGTGGGGTAGGGGTAATATTAAGGATTTAATATTAAGAAATTGGATGCAATTTATATGATTTTGCATACCATAAGTGGATGGCCATAATTGAGTCAATTATGGACATCATCAAAATTGGAATTAATTAATAATTTGAATAGGGAAATTATCAAAACTGGGGTAAAAGATTATAAGTAATAATCAATGCTTAGGACACGAGGTTGGACTCGTTTGTGATGTAAACCTGCCCGGACCCGACCGGCAAATCCAGTAGTCACAAATGTCAACCCAATGTGAGAGGTCCTAGGCCCAAATTAAAGCATAACAGTTGTAAAGACACGAGGTTAGACTCTTTTATGGTGTAAGACTGCCCAGACCTGCCCGACAAATCCAGCTGCCATAAATGCCAGTCTAATGTGAGAGGTCTTTATAAGGTTATGGCCTTAATGAATTAAGAAATACTTAACCAGATAAACATGTGAGGTGGGGCATAGGGTTAAGTTGGTGCCTTGGGTGGCATGAGGAATCTAGTGAGTGCCTTTAGTGGCATTTGAAATACGATTAGTAAGACTTAACCAAACACACATGTAAATGAACATGACTAAGAAAAGGGTTAAGTGGGATATACTAGTGGGGACAAGCTTAGGTGGATAGCTTGTGGTAAATAGTGGGGGCCCATTTCAACCAGTAACCCAAAACGTATCTTTGTGGGCTCGACCCAAGTCGAGGACGGGACACGCATACTGGGCTTGATTATAAGAGGCTAAACGGGTTAGGGGTTGTAACGCAAGTCCAACGGGTTTCATATGCGTGTGTGGACCCGGGCTGGTAGGTAAGACGTTGTTGCATCGTGTAGGTATAAGCCGTGCATCCTCAAGTTGTATCGGGTTGCCACTTTAGGGGAGTGATACACCCCACTGTGGGGCCAGCACGGGTATCTACGAGTAGGGAGCTGATCGCAAGTGGGTAGTGGGGTACACCTAGCGGAGATAGGGACAGGCGGCACCTATGTAGTCAGCTAGGGGTACATAAAGTTATTTATATAATTTCTAAGTTCGGTGAGTGGGATCAACCTTTAGGGTGACTGGTGTGGTGCAGTGTAGTAATTGTTCGTTAGTAATTAGGTGTGCCTTTAACGTTATCTTTATCTGCTCTTCCATACCCAATAGTTCATAGACATTTCCTTGTTTTCCAGCTTATGCCTTAGTCTAGTTATTTTGATAATAGTATTGTTAGAATTATCATACTCGCCAGACTTTATGTCTGACCCCCTCTATTTCTATCTTTTTCCCCCTTCAGGTCCTCAGGGTGGGCCCAGCTCTAGTGGAGCTTGATTGGATTGCTTTATCTCAATTTTGGAAAGCTTGGACCGTTGAAGTAAAGTCCAGCTTGTTATCTTCTTTAATGGCAATTTATGTAATGGGATTATGTATTTTGTTTTATCCAGATGGATATTGTACTTGACTCTGATTTATGGTTTTATGATGTAACAAACATGTTTAATTTCCGCTGCAATGAAATAAAGTTTTAGATTTCCAAGTACTACTTATTATCTGTCTTGTTGTAATTTTTCTGTTCTATATTCACTTAAAACCTCCACTGAAGTTAATGCATTCCCTTCATGAGTGGCATTAATGGACGTGGCGTGTTACACGTGGTATCAGAGCTTAAGGTTACCAGAACATATAATTTTTTTAGAAAAACTATTTTTCTAAAGTATTTTTGGAAGAAGTGTTTTCAAAAACATGTCTTAATGAGAAATTTAAAGAGGAAAGTTTTTATGAAAAACATAATCCCCAATAGCCATATCTTTATCTTTAGAATTCTCCATTTTTGAATCTTTCCTTTTTCGTTTCAGCATGGCTGAAGATCTTAACCTTCCAGAGGGTGTACCGGTACCAGGATGGTATATGAGGTTATTAGAGGCTAGGGCCGCTGCAGGTCCAGCCAATGTTCCTCCACCACCAGTTGCATCCACTCCTCCTTCTCCTTCCCCCTCCTCGCGCTGATACTTTTGCAAAGACATGCAAGGAATTTAAGGCTATGGGTGGAAAACCTTTTCAAGGTTCAGAAACGTTTGTGGAAGCCAGGGACTGGCTTAAGGAGGTGGAAGAATTGCTTGATATCTTTGAAGTAGAAGACGGAAGGAAAGTCCGATTAGCAGCTTGGTTAATGAAGGGAGAGGCCTCATTTTGGTGGGAGGTCACTAATGGGGAGCGTCCTGCTGATTCTTGGTCGGATTTTAGACGTAGGTTTGAGGCAAAGTTTCTCTCAAGGGCAGAAGAGAATTTATACATGGAAAGGTTCTTGACATTGAAGCAGGGAAATCTATCAGTGAAAGAGTACATCAACTAATTTAACCAATTGGCAAGGTTTGGCTTAGATTTGGTGAACACGCAGGAGAAGAAGGCTCTGAGGTTCGTTAATGGCTTGAATGAGCCATTGCAGGGGTTGGCTATGACCCACATCCCTATGGGGGCCACTTTTGAGAAGCTAGTAGACATGGCACTCATGCACGAGGAGAAAGGCGCTAATGCTAATAAGGCACCCAAGAAGAAAGGGGATCAGAAGAAACCACAACAACAAAACAAGAAGGGTGGTAAAGACAATAATGGCAAAGGAAAGAAAAGATGCTTTAACTGTGGGACACCAGGCCATCTCAGCAAGGATTGCAGAAAGACAAAGAAAACTGGTTGTTTTCACTGTGGTGAAGCGGGACATCTAGTGAAGGACTGCCCAAAGAAGGGGCAGAGGGCAGGGTCTACCTCGGGAGGATAGGTGCAGGCTCTTATGGCACCAGGGCAGGCAAGGGGACAAGTTCAGGCTCTCGCGGTCCCACCGCTGCAAGAACGAGGTAGAACCATTTCCGTTGAAAGCTTAGTTTTTCTGTTTGATCATCCTGTCCGTACTTTATTTGATTCGGGCGCATCGCATTCGTTTATCTCTACATCATTAGTTGAATCACTGCACTTAAACACCAGTTTAGTAGAGGATCCCTTAGTTGTTTCGAATCCAATTGGGGGCTCAGCTTATTTGTCCATGATGTGTTTGGATTTGAAAATTTCTATACTTAGCGTTGAGTTTAGATGTGATGCTTATGTTTTGGGCTTCACGGGCTATGGGCTAATTTTAGGAATGAATTGGTTATCCAGAAATGGGGCCGTTCTTGATTGTGAAAGGAGAGTAGTTAGGCTCATGACTCACCTTGGTAACGCTCTCGAAATCTTTTGTAATCCAATAAATTCCGTTATTCTAAGTTATCTAGAATCGCTTGACGCGTCTGTGGAGAATCTACGATCTGTTAGAGTGGTCCGAGAATACTCGGATGTGTTTTAGGAGGTGAAGGGCTTGCCTCCGAAGCGGGAGATAGATTTTCGAATATATCTTGTGGATAATGCAAAACCAGTATCTTTGCCAGTACGCCACATGGCTCCTCGTGAAAGGAGGGAACTCAATAAGTAAGTGAAGGAGTTGCTTGAGAAGGGGTTCATAAGTCGTAGTATATCGGAGTGGGGTGCTCCAGTAGTATTTGCCACGAAGGCCGATGGGTCCCTTAGACTTTGTGTGGAATATAGAGAACTTAATAAGCTTACTAAGAAGAACAGACACCCACTGCCGAGGATTGACGATCTCTTCGATCAGTTAGTTGGTGCCTCAGTGTTTTCGCAGTTGGACTTAGCCACTGGTTTCCATCAGTTGAGAGTGGCTGAGGATAGCATTGACAAGACTGCCTTTAGGACTCCGGACGGTTTCTATGAATGGCTAGTGATGCCCTTCGGTTTGACAAACGACCCCACATACTTTGTTGATTTGAGTAGGGTGTTTAGGTAGTACCTTAATAAATTCGTGGTGGTCATTGTGGATGACATCTTGGTCTTTTCTAAGAGCGAGGAAGAGCATGCCCTACATCTTAGGGAAGTGTTGGAGACCTTTCAAACGCATAACCTTAAAGCTAAATTCTCTAAATGTCACTTTTGGAGGAGGGAAGTGCGATTCTTAGGGCACGTGGTCTCAAAAGAAGGGATAGCTGTGGATCCCGCAAAGGTAGTGGCCATCCAAGATTGGAAGGCTCCTAAAAATGCTACCGAGGTGAGAAGTTTCTTGGGGTTGGCGGGCTACTATAGGAAGTTTATCAAGGACTTCGCGAAGATATCAGCCCCATTAACACGTTTGACGAAGAAGAACCTAGTTTTCACGTGGGACGTAGATTGTGATGATGCGTTCCAACGTTTAAAGAGAGCTTTAACTTCAACCCCAGTCTTAGTGCTGCCTGATGGGAGTAAGCCATTTACTGTTTATACCGATGCTTGTGGGACAGGTCTAGGCGCAGTCTTAATGCAAGAGGGTAGGGTAATAATCTATGGTGGAAGGCCGTTGAGGGTGCATGAGAAGAATTACCCCACGCATGACCTAGAGTTGGCCGTAATTGTTTTTGCGCTTAAGTCTTGTCGCCATTATCTTCTTGGCGAGAAATTCGAATTATTCACTGACCACAAATCTTTAAAATACTTATTCTCTCAGAAGGACTTGAATTTAAGACAACAAAGGTGGATGGAATTCTTAGCGTCCTACGACTTCGAAATAGCATATACCCCTGGCAAGGGTAACGTGGTGGCAGACGCCTTAAGTAGGAAAAAGTTGTCCTTGAGTCCGTTGTTTGTTGAACGGTGAAACTTAGAATTCATCTCTATGTTTGATTTTAGACCTTCCGTTGACTTTGTACCCCGTTTGCTAGCATCCTTGGAGGTCAGACCTACGCTTTTGGGACGGATTGGTGAGGCACAGCGAGATGACCCACAGTTGGTTGAGTTAGTGGAGAAGCTCAAAAGAGGGGAGTCATCAAGCCATCTCCGTAGGTATACCCTAGATGATAAGGGTTGGTTACGTAGGGATAGTAGACTTTGTGTACCATGAGACGAGGACTTGAGGAAGACTATTCTTGATGATGCACATCGTTCGAAGATGACCATTCATCCCGGCGGGGATAAGATGTACAAAGACATGAAGCGAGTTTTATTTTGGGTCGGTATGAAGAGGGATGTGGCCGAGCATGTCGCTAGATGCTTGGTGTGCCAACAAGTAAAAGCGGAGCAAAAGAAACCCGGTGGGTTGCTTCACCCATTGGAGGTTCCACTATGGAAATGGGAAAGTGTCTCGATGGACTTCGTGGATGGATTACCAAGATCAAGGAAGGGTAATACGGGGATTTGGGTTATAGTAGATAGACTTACTAAGCACCCATTTTATTCCCGTGAAGAGTAAGAGGACTGCTCCATGGTTAGCTTCTGTATACGTCCGAGAGATAGTTCGTTTGCATGGTGTTCCTTCTAGCATAGTAAGTGACCGCGATCCTATCTTCACTAGCGAATTTTGGAGGAGCTTACAAGAAGCGGTAGGGACTCAGTTATGTTTGAGCACCGCATATCATCCTCAGACGGACGGCCAAACCGAGAGGGTGAATCGTATTCTAGAGGACCTTTTGAGGCTATGTATCCTAGACTTTGGGGGTACATGGGAAGAGCATCTTCCATTGGTGGAGCTCGCATATAATAATAGCTTTCAGTCCAGCATTGGCATGGCACCTTTCGAAGCTCTTTATGGACGACCTTGTCGTTCACCTACATGTTGGTGGGAATCTACGGATAAGATCTTACTTGGGCCCGATATGATTAGAGAGACTTCGGAGAAGGTTGATTTAATTCGAAGAAGGATGAAAGCAGCGCAAGATAGGCAGAAATCTTTTGCGGATAAGAGGAGGACAGATCTTGAGTTTGATGTTGGGGACATGGTCTTTATCAAAGTGTCTCCATTACAGAACGTTGTTCGATTTGGGTCCGTTGGGAAATTAGCACCAAGGTTCGTAGGGCCGTTTCCTATTAAGGAGAAGATTGGACAGATGGCGTATAGAGTGGAGTTGCCTGAGAGACTTAGTGGTGTACACGATGTATTCCATGTGTCACATTTGAGGAAGTGCCTACACGAGACCGCGGAGGTGGTAGAGCCGAGCTTGCTTAGAGAGGTGGAAATAGAGCGTGATGCGACGATTCGACGAGCTCCTACACGCATTCTTGGGTCAGAGATTAGGAAGTTGAGAAATCGAGAGGTCAAACTAGTCAAAGTGCAATGGGGAGATGATGAGAGCAACGCTACTTGGGAGACGGAAGAGAAGATGTGTTCATTGTACCCTTTTCTTTTTGAGGGTATGTCCTTTTAATTTCTCCTTTATCGCTTAGCTTTTACTTATCTTATCTTTAGTATGTCCTCTTGCTAGTATCTTTGACCTTTAGTTAGAGAAATCCTATGGTTGAAACATGTGTTTGAAACATGTTTTGTACGATGGATGCATAGTGGATGCGAGTGTTTGCTAGTGGTTGCTCGTGGATGCATATACACACACTTTAGGCACTAGATCGGCTCAGTCACTTCATATTGCATATTGCATATATATGGATGTATTTAGTAAAATGGATGTATGGGGATTTTTTTTTATCGTATGGATGCTGTATTCAGATGATGATTGTGCACACATATAGAGGTAATATGTAGCATTAAGGAACTTTTGCATACATAATAAACGCATGGCACTATCATGATTTGCATTAAGGAGGTCAACTGAATCAGTGGACTGCCTGATTTTGCATTAGATATGGACATATACACACACTGTGCATTTAAACATGAAAGCATTAGAAGTCTATAAGGACAATGGATGCCTGTGTTTGATGGATGAGTAGATGGACGATTGGATGTTTGGATATACATTCTTCTTGACTTGAAGATTTCGGGGTCGAAATCCTTTAAGGAGGGGAGAATGTAACACCCCGGAATTCTGTTAATATTAATATTCACAAATTAAAGAATAATTAATTTTAGATGTGAGAATTAAGAGAAACGGGTTGCGCCATTGTGTTCGTCTCGGAATTCTGGTTGGAATAGAGTCTGAGTTTGCGTGATTTGGACTTCGTATGAAGGAGATATGGCCATCAGAAGTTTCAAAAAATTCAAAATTCGAAGTCAAACAGGCCAGGAGGGAAATTTCCCGCCCAGCACCCCAGGTCGACCGGGGAGTCGACTGGGCAGTCGACACCCCCAGGACCAGGTCGACTGCGCAATTGACTTGGGTGTCGACGTGGTCCAGTCGGCCAGGTTTTGGCAGAGCCCAATCTTGAGCTGCTGATGTGTCTTTAGGGCTGAGTTGGCTAATTTAACGGTTTAGGTTAGTTCTGAGTTGATCTGACGGTCTAAATAAATCCTAAACTCTATATATACCTAGGTAGTCTCTCACTCTAAATTCACATGAAAAATAGAATAGCCGCCGTCATGCCATCGCCATGGAACTCAGTGTAGCCGCCGCCAACTAAGAAGGAAGAAAGCTAATCAAAACTCTAATTCTACTCAACTCTAAAGCAAATCAAGACTCTCTTTCTTTTCTAATTGTGAGTATGATGATCTTAATAAGATTATTAGCAAACTAATTAGATTAAGATGTGATATGGATCATAAGAAAATGATGTGAATTGTCATATATGTTGTTGTAAACCTTATGCTATCATGTATGTTGTAAATCCTATGTTTTGTGATGATGATATCCTATATGTTGTAAATCATGCTATGATGATATTATATATGTTGCAAGTTTCTATGCTAAGTTGCGATGTTACAAAGCCATGATGTTATTATGTTGTATTTAGCTTATGAATCATGATGTTGATTAAATATATTTGGGCTATGATGATTCACATGATAAATCACATGTACCTATGCAAGTTTAGATTTATTAGTATGTATAATCTCACATATTGTATGACATCTATTTAGAACTAGAATTATGACATCTATTTAGATCTAGAATTATGCTATGACATGTGTGAGTTCTATGTGTTACATGCTAGTTCACACCATCATTAGGTTGCATAAACCACATATGCAAGTTTGTACATGAACGTGGGTTATGATCATATTATGTAAGTTGTGACATTTAACCAAACAAGTTGACACCTTTAGATCCATGACATGTGTAGTTTTATGCAAGTTTCACCCCTATTATGATTAGATCTAATTTATTTGTCTATATGTTGTGATAATTTATCTTTGTGCAATGAGTTAGACTATTCGAGTCTAACGTATATTTTGCGTTGAATAAGCGAACATATAACGTGGGGGTAGGGGTAATATTAAGGATTTAATATTAAGAAATTGGATGCAATTGATATGATTTTGCATACCATAAGTGGATGGCCATAATTGAGTCAATTATGGACATCATTAAAATTGAAATTAATTAATAATTTGAATAGGGAAATTATTAAAACTGGGGTAAAAGATTATAAGTAATAATCAATGCTTAGGACACGGGGTTGGACTCGTTTGTGACATAAACCTGCCCGGATCCGACCGGCAAATCCAGTAGTCACAAATGTCAGCCCAATGTGAGAGGTCCTAGGCCCAAATTAAAGCATAATAGTTGTAAAGACACGAGGTTAGACTCTTTTATGGTGTAAGACTGCCCGGACCCGCCTGACAAATCCAGCTGCCATAAATGTCAGTCTAATGTGAGAGGTCTTTATAAGGTTATGGCCTAAATGAATTAAGAAATACTTAACCAGATAAACATATGAGGTGGGGCATGGGGGTTAAGTAGGTGCCTTGGGTGGCATGAGGAATCTAGTGAGTGCCTTTAGTGGCATTTGAAATACGATTAGTAAGACTTAACCAAACACACATGTAAATGAACATGACTAAGAAAAGGGTTAAGTGGGATATACTAGTGGGGACAAGCTTAGGTGGATAGCTTGTGGTAAATAGTGGGGTCCCATTTCAACCAGTAACCCAAAACGTATCTTTGTGGGCTCAACCCAAGTCGAGGACGGGACACGCATACTGGGCTTGATTATAAGAGGCCAAACGGGTTAGCGGTGGCAACGCAAGTCCAACGGGTTTCATATGCGTGTGTGGACCCGGGCTGGTAGGTAAGACGTTGTTGCATCGTGTAGGTATAAGCCGTGCATCCTCAAGTTGTATCGGGTTGCCACTTTAGGGGAGTGATACACCCCACTGTGGGTCCAGCATGGGTATCTACGAGTAGGGAGCCGATCGCAAGTGGGTAGTGGGGTACACCTAGCGGAGATAGGGGCAGGCGGCACCTATGTAGTCAGCCAGAGATACACAAAGCTATTTATATAATTTCTAAGTTCAGTGAGTGGGATCAACCTTTAGGGTGACTGGTGTGGTGCAGTGTAGTAATTATTCGTTAGTAATTAGGTGTGCCTTTAACGTTATCTTTATCTGCTCTTCCATACCCAATAGTTCATAGACATTTCCTTGTTTTCCAGCTTATGCCTTAGTCTAGTTATTTTGATAATAGTATTGTTAGAATTATCATACTCGCCAGACTTTATGTCTGACCCCCTCTATTTCTATCTTTTTCTCCCTCCAGGTCCTCAGGGTGGGCCCAGCTCTAGTGGAGCTTGATTGGATTGCTTTATCTCACTTTTGGAAAGCTTGGACCATTGAAGTAAAGTCCAGCTTGTTATCTTCTTTAATGGCTATTTATGTAATGGGATTATGTGTTTTGTTTTATCAAAATGGATATTGTACTTGACTCTGATTTATGGTTTTATGATGTAACAAACATGTTTAATTTCCGCTGCAATGAAATAAAGTTTAAGATTTCCAAGTACTACTTATTATCTGTCTTGTTGTAATTTTTCTGTTCTATATTCACTTAAAACCTCCACTGAAGTTAATGCATTCCCTTCATGAGTGACATTAATGGACGTGGCGTGTTACAAAGAGGGAAGCTGCGGAGGAGGGGATGAATTACTTGAGAATGGAGAGGAGAATGGGGGAGTTTATGAGGAAGTTCGTTTTACCAGAGAATGCTGATGTGGAGAACGAGATAACTGCAGAGTGCAAGGAAGGGGTTCTGACTGTGAATGTGATGAAGAAGCCTCCACCTGAGCCAAAGAAGCCTAAGACTATTCAGGTTCAAGTTGCTTGATTGATAAAAAAATGTTTTATTGGTGTGATGAAGGTTGAATTGGATCATTTTGGTATGTCTTTTGCTGTTTGTTTTGATGTATCCAAGCATGGACGGGATGAAATGAAAATGCTTTTGTTATTTGAGCCAGAATTTGAATGCTATCTCGTGGATTTCTTAAGTATTTTATGATGCATTTTGGGTTTATGAATCAGAATCAGAATTCTAATCTTATAAATAAAGTTTGATTGATAGTTAGGTTGCATTTTTAAGGTGAAGCCACCTTGTGAGCATTAGAAGCCTGAATAGCATACCATTTCTAGCACCGATTGTCAGAACTTCTTTTAGCCAAGCGGAGCCTTAGGGATCTGCAAATTATAGTTCATCCTTAGTATCTCTGTGTAGTTTACGTGAAGCGATTCTGTGTTTGTTTATCCTAAATCTTATGCAAACGAGTTTGTAAACAAGGTCATTGATGGGGCGCCACAATGTTCGGATCCTTAGTGCATTGAATTATCAAAAAGTTGCAGTGATAGAAGCAAAAGGATAACCAATGAAAAACAGGCTATTTAGGAATTTCACTTGGAATCGATGCTGTAATTAAAATGGCAGAACTCTTTTTGTCTCGTTTGCTCTGATCCTTGACTTAGGTCAACATGATCTATGCGTGGCTGATTGAGGCGATCGCTAAGACGCGCAATGTCACTGAGGATTAGAACAAAGGAGATTAAAAAAAAAATTGTTTATGACGCTTCAAAAGTGGTGGAGGGGGCACATTTGGAAAAAAGAAAAAAAAATGGTTCATTGTTTTTCGCTTTCTTTTTTTCCTTCATTGTTGACGGTCATTTGCTAATTTTAAGGGTAAAGGTCAAGTATTTCCCGTCGAATTCTATAAATAAATACGACAATGGTTTACCGGATTTCATCGTGTCCTTCACTTAGTCATTATTGGAGTGTCAATAACAATGCTTTGAAGTTAGTTTGGTTATATTATAATTTAATTTTAAGGGATTTACATTCTAGTAAATTTTAGAAAAATAAAAAATGAGTCATTTTTAACAAAATTAGGAGTGCGATACCAAATCAACGATTCATATTTCAGTGGACTTAGGTATCTAATTTAGCAAAATTTTAAACCTAGTGGGGTGCGGGTTGGTATAGCTATCCCTCTTAGAGCATTTACAACATGTTGATTCTAGTGTGAGGAGAAGGAAAAATTAGCGTGGCGTGGCCACGTCACTCACGTCACTCTCTCCCAGCAGCAAAGTGGGGATTCTGCGAGTTTTTTATTTTTTAAATGTATAATGATTAAACGGCAAATAGTTTGCTGTTTAACGATGTATTTTTTGTCTTCACATCCCTAAACGGTAATCAGAAATTCGTATAGGGATCCCCACTCAGAAAAAACAGCGTGAGGAATCTCCACTTTCCCTTCTTCCTCATGCTTGAATAGCGCGATTGAGGAAGAAAAAGCGTGAATCTTCGCCATTTTCTCCCGAATCTGCACTACAGGATATACTCTTACTATTGCTACTTTTACTGCACACACACTTATATATTTGTTGCTGCTTGCTAATATTTTATTCATGGCTTTTGAAGGCATGAAGGGGTTACAACTTATAGTAACTAAGGTTAAATATGAAATCTCAAAATTATATTACATGTTTATTTCGACTTACAATTAAACTTCAACAAGGATACTTGACTTTGATTATAGTTAAGTTGGGGCAAGACATTCGCTGAACAACCTCAGTTAGTCCGACTTTAAGCATTGGAAGCTAAACATTATTCAATAGACTATCTATAGGATTATCTCACAGCCAGCTATAGTTGAATAATAATCAAAGTCCCTGGCCAAAGTGGTACGGTTAATGATAAATATTATTACTTAACCGATTTTGTTCATGCACTAACAAACTCGAATGTGGATGGTATTGGAATTCTAACCAAAAACAAATTTCTTAAGTTTGGTTTTACCATATAAAGTTAGAGCATAGAGACTAAGCTAGAATCCATTCTAGCTGACAAGAGAAATTAAAAGAACAAACAAAAGGACCATAAGAACACTTAAAAATATTCTGAGTATATGAGTTAGCATCGAATTATCTTTATGGCTCGATAGCGAGTCATATATGCTTAATGTGTGTCATCCATGCCTTTTTTTAGCTTGACCCATTTGTTCTTCTAACCGGCTCACCAAGTTTGGGAGTAATCCTAGTTGCTTAGCTCAAGTATCCATTGACGCATTTGATCGAGGTTGCAATTCAATCTAACTCGAATATGTAGTACTATCAAAACGAGTCAACAAGCTATTGAATGAAACATATGACATCGCATTGGACTAAGGGACTCGACAATGGGAAATCATCCAGAGAAAGACTTCGTCCATGAGACAATACTGCATCACAAACATGAGTTGGTACCGAGTCATAGGTTTAACTCAAGTCGTCCTCGATTTTATAGCATGACTCTAGGCCGACAATGCATGTACTTTAGTTTTGAAGTTCTAGACCAATTCACCCTCAAACTCCTATAAATGGGATCATATGCAACGTAAAGTGGATATGATAACCAGCTGCCTACATGCTGCATAATCATTTTTTTAGCTTCTTTTCCCATACATAAGTCATCAAAGAGGTTACTATGATTTTCTAGTCAAGCCTCATACTTGTGACTTAATCCTTTATGCTCAAACTGTAATCAAATATCTTGTTACATGCAGTCTGTAAATAAAGAACCTTAAAAGTTGATGTTGGCTTGATTAATAGCAGAACCAGGGGCGGAGGCACTCATAGCCCAGCTAGGGCCACCGCCCCATCTGAAATGTTCAAGTCCAAGCAAAATACAACCTCTCAGGAGGTCCAGCCCTAGCTAAAACAAGAAGGTTGCCCTAGCTGAAGGGTGATAATAGCCATTGCTAGCTGTTTTTTGAAACTGCAAAGCATATATTGATATATATATATATATATATATATATACACCAGATTTTCTATTATTTTTGCAATGTGGGACAAATGTCTTTTGGTTTGGCCCTAGCTCAATTGAAAAGCTAGCTCCGCCACTGAGCAGAACCACTACAAAATCTCTTGTTTACTCTCTCTTTCTCTTTTCTCCATTTTCTAATTTTATTTTTCTTTTGGATCTGTGCTAGATATCATTTAAATTGTCTCTGTAGTTAATCCTTAGTTGGCGATGATTCCATTTTTAGAATTAACATTTAATGCTTTCATTGAGAACTCAAACAAAGGAGCGGATCTATCTACCTACTTTAGATCCGCTGGATCTAAAACTTGTTTCAGTAACCTATTTTTGAACTTGTAACTTAGAGAGAAGATTTTTCTTGAATAAAGAAGATCCCTCTAAAAACTTTCATCAAAATCTATTTGAATGTCCTCCACATTGATGGGCAGTAATTCAAACCCTCCTAATGTGGATATCGCAAATTATCCTGAAAATTCTTATCATCCGGATTTGATTAGAAAGAAGGAGCTGGTTATAATTGTTGAAATCCTAAATAAAAAGACGGAAACAACTCATATGCTCTAATGGATAAGACTGAGACTTAGCTTTTTCCTTCGCCTCTAAACAACACCATAAGTGGAATGGAGATGTGGTCATGGAAGAATACAAGAATTCATCCACATTTGATAGACGTAAAAGGAATCAAATTGAAGTGCAGAGAGTTAGTGTTATGGAACTGAATGGAAATTTTGTTGGAGGAAAAAGGACCACACCTCCTGATAGAAATACTAATCATGGGGCATACCCAAAACATCTAACGAACCATTCCCATTGTTATATCTAACAATTCCTTAATTTTTGTTGGATGATAACAATTATATATTATTATAAATGTATTTAGTACTGTTATATTACATCACAGACAGAAATAAATATTTTCATTTAAGTAGAATATTGTTGCACAAGAATTTAAATATTCAAACAATATTTTATTTAAATATAATATTTTATTTCAACATTTCAACGGTACAAATTTATAACTCCACTATTTGTACAACTCACTGTAATACAATACATTCAATTTCATTTGAACACATTGCTCCTCACTACAGTTCACTCAGTCACTCAGTTGTACAAACGTATATACACATACATGTCGCTTTGTCACTATTTTTCACTCTCTGTTATATTTACATTGACACACTAACAGAGCTCTGTCTTCTACCAGCTTTCAGTAAGTCCAGTCTTCTGCTTGTCTATCACAGGAATGCACACAGAGTAAACTGAAACAAAAATATTTTAAATTCTACCACATATAATTTTAAATAAAATTTATTTGCCTCAGAATTTTGGTCTGTTTCTCATCATATTTCATGTCTTGATCTGATTTATATGGACATCCATCTGTGTCTAGACAACTTTAAATATTCACCGTCATGCATTGTAAATACCATAAGGTAGACAGTACCTTTAGCGCTCACATCTATAAAATACACGTGTACTATACTTGTATACACATACATGTGTATGTATACACATATTTCAATGCAGGGACAATACGGTCAAACATCGTGAATGGATATGAACCAAGGAAGGATATGAACCAAGAAATCTAGTACATATGCAGACCGACAGACATACACACACACACATACACACACATATATATACACACACACATCTGTGCATATATTATATATGTATGTATGTATATATATACATGGTAGGAACAATGGTTTTGCAAGATCAACAATGGAGTCAAACAAATACGTACAAGGACAACTGCATGGTCATGTGTAATGCAAGTACAAGGCATCACCAAATTCATGTGCAACATCATGTACAGGGGACAATACAAGTGAATGCATGGCCAAGCAAGTCGAGCCAGTTTTAAAATTCAAATACATTTCAAAATGGTCTCAAATACAAGCAATTCAACATGGTTCAATCAAGCCAGCATGCATATATTTTTTGAAATAAAGACAAGTTGTTTACCCAGCAAAACAAAGCAGCATTGTCGAGCCATGCAGAAGACAAGTTCGAATAGCCCAAATGCAAGTAACAAAAGTGATAGGAAAAACAAAGCTCAGCCTATGTACATGCAAGTATGACAATGTTTCAAGTTCAGGTACACACAGCAAGGTTCATGCATCACAATGTCACAAATACACGCTGTTTCAAGTCAATCCTGAACATATGTGAATCAGTGTCAGCCAAGCACATGCTAGTAATCAAAATCATGTACATGCTGAGATGTTCACACTTTCTAGAAATGTGTGTGCATGTGTATATATATTCGGATGCAAAGAAAATCATACAAGCCTGGTCGAACATCAAGCAAATGCATACCAAGGTAATAGATAATACAACATAGGGCTTGCCAATATAACTCAGCAAGACACAATTCAAACTCAGTATGCAATAAAAAATTGTTCCCAGAAGTTTTCAATCACGCAAGGGACATGAGAAACAAATTATTTTGTTTTCAATTTTTGGAATAATTCATTGTGGGAAAATCAAACTCAGCAAGAAATTGTGTTTAAGTGTTAATTTCCAGAAATGTTTATTTAGCAAAAAAATTACGATTTGAATTCAAGTTTACATGCAGAAATGTACACGTGAAGATTGACAATAGTTTAATGAGCAATAAATGTTTATTTCCATAATCACGTAGGGTTAAGAATTTGTTTCCAATTCAATTCATTTCCAAAAATCATGTTCCAGTTTTGGCAAGTCTATATTTCCAGTATTCAATCATCAAAGCTGAATCATTCAAACAATCAGGGCAACACATCATGGCAAAATTCACGCAACAAACAGGCAAAAAATCAGAGAGCTCAAGGATTTTTATAATCCTATTTAAACACCTAATACATCATTGGCAAAATTCGTTGAAAACCAAAATCATCACTTCAAGAGTAATTCGAAAAAAACAAATTAGAAGGAACTCACGGTATTCAATCGAGAATCCCCAAATCATTAACAAGCAAGACCAACGATAGCCGAAGACAACCAGAGAACTTCTTTCCAGCAATCGAAGTCAAGGTTTGGGGGGTTTTGGGAAACTCTAATTTCATTTGAAGTCGGCCGACATTTTTGGGAGAGATTTTGCAAAAGCTTTGCAAATAAAAAAAAGGAGGTCGGCTGTATTTTTATAAAGGAGGGGTTTTATATTTTTTATTATTGTTTTGTTTTCACTTTTGTAAACTATCCATTAGTTTTCTAGTTTGTCTGTAAAACTAGAGTTTTCTAGTTTGTCTATAAAACTAGGAGTTTACGAGTTTGTCTGTAAAACTAGGGTTTACTAGCTATAAGTTATATATTTAGGGTTTACGGATTACGGCTTTGTAATTCGGGGAAAATATAATCATGGGTATAAAGATCAGTCTAGGATTTTGGGCATAGGATTAGAACAGGAGCAGGGTTTGCGAGTTTATAGGGTTTTGTAAGCGGAATCTGTTTTAATATCTAGTAAAAATCTTGGGAATGCAGCAGTATGCAGGGTTTGTCGAAGCTGGGTAAAATCTTTGTCATTTACTTTCTGCATTTATTTTGGAGATTGTTAAAGGGACTCCACTTTTGGTAAAAGGGAGTACCATTTTCAGTTTATTTTAAAATTGTTAAGGGGGGTTAAAATAAATTATCCTCCCCTTAAACATATTAATAAAATTTCCAATATTAACCCTATACTCTTCATTAATGCAACCTTAAAACATAAACTCTAATTTAATTATGCACATAGGAAAATAATAATACATGAAACATAAACGTTCTGCAAACATAAAAGTAACATATTCAAGCATTGTTTACTTTAGTTTTCACTATCACAGAAAGCATAGAACACAATAACAACAAATATACACATACAAAACACACTAGCCACAAATGGAAAAAAAGAGTAACAACATACACATACACTTAACACAACATGAACATAAGCATAAATTCACTTAACAAACATTTGTTTTAATGCTGGAATATGTACATTGTTTTAATGTAATTACTCTTGGCAAATCATCTCACAGCGAGGTTGTTTTTCTTATCAAACTGTAAGATCTAAACCACAACACATGTTATTCACCCTCGAACAAAATCCGAACTTTCCATGATGAATTGTATTCATCATTCGTGCAAATAAACGAAATTCATCTGCTTTCTGCGAATTGTACTCATCTTTTTCAACAAAATCTAAAATTTCAAAAAGGGGATTTATAAACGTTTTAATTTTTTTTACCTTGCGGCGTGTTTGGATCAAAATGAGATTGAATTTTGATCGATAGGGTTTAAGGGATGATGAGGGCGGGGGTACTTTAGTCTATATTTTATTTTATGTTTAAAATTCCAAATCCCCCTTAACAAATAAAAAATAAGATGGAGTCCCTTTAAATTTATCCTCCCCTTAACAAAAAATGGAGTTCCTTTGACAATCCCCTTTATTTTCTTTGTTATAATCTGTATTGTGATATTTTTAATATCTTGAATTAATCCAATAAACCCTATTCACCTCCCACCCCCTCTAGGGTTAATTTAGATCCAACTAGTAGTATCTGAGCTCGGTATTTTCATTAACTCTAGAGTAATGGTGTTCCCTAGTTGTCAGTATAGCGAGAGTCAGTCCAGTGATATTCCAATTATTTTCAATGGGACAGATTTTTTAATTTGGAAATCGAAAATCAAATTTTATTTAAAATGTGTTAATTTTGAATATTGGAATATTATTGAAAATATGGGAGATATGCTAGATAAAAGGAATAAGGTTATCAATGCGAATGCTATGCATATTAGTTATTCCTATCTTAGTAATGAGCAATTAAAATTTATATCTCATTGTTTAACTGCACACTGGAAAACTCTCGACGCGTTGTATGGAAAAGACAACAACTGCTCAAAATCCCAGAATGTCAACTCAGAATCTAATTTATGCTTGAAAGGAGAAACAGTTGAAAATTCAAATAGATCAAACGATGGAGACTCAACAGACGATGAGACAGGAAATTTCTCATATGAAGATTTATTTTACATGTGTACTGATTTAATTAAATCTGTTGATAAGCACCAATGGAAAAACAAAACTTTGAAATCTGGAAACCCTAAGTTGACAAGTAAAATTAATGATTTGGATCACAACTTGAATACTCTAAAAACTCTTCAAATTCGGATTGCAAAAATTGTTTGAAATTGAAAACCAATCTTGTTCATCTCAATAAAAATATTCAAAAGCTTGAGAATGAAATTCTGATCTTAAAAGAGAGCGAGATTGAGTTATTAAGTTCGAATAATTTTCTGCAAAAGGAACTTCAAAATTTTAAGACGATTGAAATTTCCAAATATGATTTTATTGAAAAACAAAATTTTCTGAAAACTGGATCTATCTTGAAAGAACTTGAAACAAAAATTGCGAAATTCAAAAATTTTGAAAAACTCGAATTTGAAAAGCTGAAACATTTTGAATTTGAAATTTCTGAGTCTGAAGCCAAAATCAAATTACTTGAGTCTGAAAATTTGGTTTTGAAACAACATGATACTGAAAAAAAGATCACTAATAATCGTTGTTCAGATTTAATAAATGAAAAGCAGTGATCTTAAATCCAAACAACGACTAGAATCAACTTTGGATAAATTCTCCAATGGGGAAAAATCATTGAATATGTTTTTACAAAATCAAGTTTCTATTGGAAATAAATGTTGTATTGGCTTTGGGAAAATAAATGTTTTTAAAAACTGGAATTCAAATGGTTTTAAAAATCCTTCAAACTGCTTTGAAAAGAATCGATTTGAAAATCTGGACTCTGATATTTCAAAGGATTTTTAAATCATAAACGAGATGTGAATTTGTTTGGTAACAAACCATGTAAACAATCTTGGATCCTAAATGGAAATAAAACGACTTTGACTAAATTAAACAGATTTGGGTCCCTAAGGGTACAAAAGTAAATTAGGATAGATTGTTATACAAACAAGTCTACGTACCAAAATGTGTAAATAAAACTGTGAGTGGTTTTACAAACTTTGTTAGACAACTCGACCCTCTAAAGTGTTAGGTACCAAAGGAGGCTGAGGAACAGTTATGCAAAAGAGAATTGAATTCAAGTTGTTCCACATTTATGTATCATTCAGAGTTCCTTAGCCAAGATTGGTTGATATAAAGATTCATTTGCTCACATTGAATTCAGGTATGATCTCTAAACTTATCTCTGTTAATATTCTCTTTTTTTATTCTTCTTTGTTTACTCCTCCTTCTACCCCTTCTATTTTCTCTTGGTTATTTCTAATTTGCAATTGACACTGCCATATTATTTTTCCTTTTATTTTGAGTTTCTTAACTTCCAATTGCAGAATTTTTGGTTTTTCTGGAAATCCGCTTCATTTGAATAAAACTCTCATGTTTTAATCATTTCCAGATCTTGAATTTAAACTTGTAAATATCTGCAATTATTTTGAAATTTATTTTTTATTTTTGAATTCCTAGCAGTGCTGAAGCATTCTTGCTATATCTTCGACACTGTTGATTTGAATTCTAAATTTTTGAAAATCTGAAAAATTAATGAAATTTCACACATCTCTGTTGTTTTGAGTTTCTTCTAATTCACTTTGGAAAGACTGGAAAATTTATACCCATTATAGTACACTATTATTTTTTCAGTTGTGATAATTTCATTGATTTTTGGATTGGCTTGATTATTTCTAAATTGAAAAACTTTTGACTTGAATCACTATGTTACATTTTGAAATTCATTTCTTTCATAATCATTTGGTTGGATAATTAATTGCTTGAAATCATTTGAAATTTTTGATATTGTGAATTTCACACACTTCTTAGATTTGAAATTATTAATCTTGTGTGATTGATTCATTGTATCTCAAAAGTTACATTTCTACAAGTGATTTCAAATACACTGTTTTTTGGTTCATGAATATCTCTCAAGTTTGATGTAAATATTCTGAAAATTTCTATTGTGTTTGTCAGAAATAATTATGAAAAATTCGTTAAAAATCTGATCTTGAAACTCACTGTTATTTCATGGCCTTTTGGGCTTGAATATTTGATTGTTTGAAATCACTTGAAATCCTTAATTTCTTGAACTCACACATATCTTGGATTTGAATTTTATAATCTGGTGTGATCGATTCATTAAATCTTGAGATTTTCATATACCTTTAAATGATTTCAAATAAACTATATTTTTAATCTTGGATCATGAATCACCTTTTGTAACTCAGAAATATCTGTGAAAAATTCTTTTGACAAGTCTGCTTTGAAATTGATTGTTGTGCTGCTCTGATAAAAGGAATCGTTTTGAAAATGTTTTGATAACCGGTTGTTTTGGTAAAAAATTGTTCGTTGCTCTAATAAATGGAATTGGTTTATTAAATTGTCTTCTTGTGCTTGGTGATTGGATATTGTTGTATGAGATACCTTTGTTAGCCATCCATATTGTATTAAAATCCTCATTAATGGAGATAACAAGTGGTATCAGTCTTCGGTGCCTTAAAGTTTTCACTCATCTGTATACATCTTTCTGAATCCCTCTTGCAATGGATTCTCAATTTTAAAATCATTTATTGATTATTTATTCAGAAATTGAAATCAATAACCAAAATTGAACTGGATTTAGAATTCATCAAAATTATTATCAGAATGTTTGAAATTGTGATGAGTTGTGACCACAATATATTTCACAACAAGAGGAGGTTTTATTTAAATTTTCATGATGATTGAACAATTGTTATAATATCTTTGAATTAGCATTTATTTCACGAACATCTTCTCTAACTATCATCCTTCTGTCAGCCATTATGATTTTATATTAATGTGGAGAGTTTAATATTTTTTTGAAATCATCTTAAATAAACAGTGGCAATATTTGTGATGGAATTGTGATTATATTATTTGTTCAAAAATAGAGATAATTGAAAGTTTTCAAAGATCCGGTACAGTTGAGCATATTTCATAATATGATTAATTTAGAAATTTATTTCACAACCATTTCTGTACCTGCCATATTTCAATCATCCATATTGGTTTTATAATACTAAGTAGATTTTTTTTAAAAAGGAAAATGATAAAAATATAATATACATAAGTGTTTCTCTAAGCTCATTTAAAATTCCAAGCACTGATCATGCATGGATAAGAGATTACTTATAATTTAAGTTGCAACTGACCTCTTTAAAAATCCAAGATCTGGTTATGCGTGGTCAGTGTGCTCTTAAATGAAAAGAAAATTAAATGGAAATAACTTGGTATAAATAAAAATATATTTGAAATCCTCCTTGGTGTGTAAACCCAGCCTATTAGTCCATTTTCTAACTTGTGAAATGTGTTAATATTTTATTATATATTATGATTTGTTGATTGATAGCTATTTGGATTTGAGATTATTTGTGTAACGAACTGGAATTTTCGACTCCGAAAATTGACACAAAACCCAGCGTCGATTGTTCAGACATCAAAAATACCAGGTCATTAATAGAAAGAAATTAGAGGATGAGATAGAAAGATAGAACTAATAGAATAGAAGAAGAAGAACACAACTGAGCAGAATCAGAGTAAACACGAATCTCACAGCGGGACGAATATATTATATAATATAACTTTGAAATACAAAACTGTATTGTATATTCATACCATTTTCAGAGTACAATACATCATATCATAGCGGAAATAATCTCTAACTAACTAATGGTGAAGCCTTCTGTTTCCAGCTCCTCCAAGTGAATCTGCAAATCCTGAAACACTTGACTGCCCATACAAATTTGGGCACCCAAGAGTTTAGGGAAAACAAACAAAATAAACTCTGGGTCAGTCATGGGACTGGTGTGAGTGAATTCCAACCATATGGCTTAACTTTGAAAATCCTTTTGAAACCAAAAAGATAATAGTAAGACCAGCCCACACATAAACACGGACGGTTTTTACCTTACTATAACCCAAAACACTTTGATACCAAAATCCAGTGATATTATAATAATGTCTAATCAAATAAATAACCAAATAGTAGAACGCTTGCATCTCACGCTCTACATATATAGTATAAAAATCAAAAATCGCAGGGCGCTTATTGGAGATTGGATTCCAACTATGACAAGGTATGGGACCACCTTCCGATAATGTATCTCTAGAGGCGAATACACTGGGTTCAACAAGAACGTCTTGTAACCCGGCCCACACATGACCGACCACTCATTTCGCTTGAGTGTATCGAATGTATATCACCAACGGTTGGACTCAAACCACCGTTCCCGAATGGGCAGAATCGATAGATTTAGAAACAAAAGGAATTTCTCTAGATAGGTGATTATACACCCTAATGGGAGCGACCCACATAGCCATGCTGCCTGCCCGATTTTTGTCATTTCTCGGTTGTGAAGCTTGAGGCTACGTTTACCTTTTAGGACATCTGGCCACCATACACTTTGAATGCCACATCGTCAAACCCATCAAATCACTAGTTGATCTTTTCAAAAATATTACGGGTATAAAAGCTAAGAGAAACGAATTTCTCCGCCACCAGACGTAATACCTTGAAAAGAACGCCTTAGGTGACCGTCAGGAATATTCTGTCAGACATTCGTCCATAC
Organism: Allium sativum; assembly: GCA_030737875.1. Taxonomy (NCBI): domain Eukaryota; kingdom Viridiplantae; phylum Streptophyta; class Magnoliopsida; order Asparagales; family Amaryllidaceae; genus Allium; species Allium sativum. The sequence continues at coordinate 225,699,524 of CM060909.1, read as the reverse complement.
AAGTTGTCCTGGGACTGGACAAACAGAGAGCACCATTCTGAAACAGGACGACCCTTGTATTTTACTCCGTCTTCAATTTGTCTTCAGCATAACCCAATTCGAAGCGCTTATGCCTATACGGAGTGGTTTTCGATAATATATCCAACCGGTCTCTCCGTATTGACAACGATGGTCAAACACTTCGATAGTCGGTTATTTAACTATCGAAGTAAAAACAAACATCCAATCAAATGTATAATTATCATCACACAACCATGGGCACTTTTATTTAACATTCATCATCGTCGAATTATAATTCCCATTTCTAATAGTGTTATTTAACTCTAATCATATTTCAAACATCGAAATGATGTCATCGTTTTCTGAAACGATTCTCCACTACTCGTTCTTATATTTCTTTAGATAATCATCGTTACCTATTACTTTAGAATAAGTGGATTTCAAAACAAACTGTTTACATTCCCTAGGGAGTAGTGCTATATAAAATCATGCTTAAGCTTAGCCAACAGCGTTAATTTAACGCTATAGTTCAAAACTCGTCATACGCTGTGATATTCCCCTTTTATAACAAATCTCGACATAACAGTCACGCTTAAGCCTAGTCAACAGCGTTGTTTTATCGCTGCAGTTCAAATACTTGGAATACGCTGCTATATTCCACCTTATACTGTTCTTGACATCTCTTACCGTTACAAAAATCTTGACATCTCTTTCCGTTACAAAAATCTTGACATCTCTTTTCGTTACAAAAATCTTGACATCTCTTTCTGTTACAAAATATTAACATCTCCTTCTGTTACAAAAATCTTGACATCTTTTACTGTTACCAAATTCTTAACACCTCTTCCTGTTACAAAACAAATACCATCCCTCGATAATTGTGAAGCCGTTCAAGTTGGGGTATTTTAATTACCTCTCAGACCTTGATTGACGACGTTCTTACCTTAGAATAGATATAAATTTGTAACTCTAACCCCTTATACTTTTAAATCAGTAAACGTGCTTCTTGCTATATTTTAAATATGGTTTTATGACGCCACATCCTTATTTTGAAAACTCGGTTATTACATTAGCTTATACAAATCCATTTTTAAACATTTCTCTCCGCTTCGACTTTCTTGGACAAATCCCTTATTAAACATTCCTCTTCGCTTTGTCTTCTTTAGACAAATCCCTTATACTTTAAAATCTTATGTAAACTAAATCAACTATTCGTTAATTTATTACATTAGATTAATCAGCCCAATCTAATTTAATTAAATAACCAATTATTGATCAAAACAGTTTGCTTGGTAAATATTTAGCCATGATTAACCCACTAATTAATTCTAACAAATCTTTTCATTTTGAATAAATTAATCCAAATAATTTCACTTGTATCGATTACTATAAAAATAATAATTTATTTCTAAATAATCTCATTTACTATTTAAAAACAATAATCGATTCTAACTAATCTTACTTAATATAAAATCAACCATAATCTATTTGTAAATATCTCATTTAATTGTTCTTAAAACAATAAATTCTTGTTATTAATCATCAAGTTAAACTCCACCTACTTACTTATTAATCTTATTAATATAAGAATCCACTTTACTAAATCATTTAGTAAGTATGGTGAAACATGTGCTTCGCACACAGTGGGATTTTGGTAAAACAATAGCGGTTAAAACAAATGATACATTTATGGTTGATTGTTGCCACTTTCTTAATCGATATCATCTATTGATTAAACCAAAATAACGTTTGAATTTCCATTCAACGCTAATATCAACGCAAGGTTTCAAAAGTCATTTGGGTTCAAACAGTGCATCTATATAAAACACACAGTACATATAAATATTGAGGAATCCGGTTGGATTCCTCCAACCGGTTTCCTGCATCCACCGATGTTAGTCAACAATTAACACTGATTCCATACCAGGAAATATTATAATCGATGGAATCAGTCCAACCAATGATGTGTATATATGCAACGATATACAATTCAACCAATTTAATTGTAATCTACCGAAGCGACCATCACACAACGTTCAACCACTATTATAATATTTTAAAATAGATCAAAGTCAGTGAATTTACTCACCTTGGCGCTTTAACCGTTAAATAATGATTTGCATCGGTAACCGGATCAGACGTTTTATTATGCTGTAATTTCCCGCGAGCTCCGAACGCCTCAAAACCATTTTCATAACGTAGATTGCCCTCGAAAAGTTCAAACGCAATAGACGGATCTTCAACGTTCTGCAAGCTGAAGCCATACTCAACTGAAATGTTCAAACATATACCACGGTCAATGCTAGTAGCCAATTACCCATTCCCGGCTTCTCCCCATTTTTTTTTTCCTCTTTGGAAACTGGGCTTTCATTAGGCCCAATTAAACTCACGTCTTCACTGTACCATATGCTCTCCCTCTCCAGACAATCATATAGTGATCTTCCGCCTCCCAAAAAGAAGAATCCCGCTCCTCTGGTAACGTCCCATTTCTAATGGGATTTCCCCTTTTCTTTTTATAATAATATAGCCCAAATCCTTTAAATACCCACGGATGTACTGTAGATTTGTCTCTCCACTCCAGACAAAACAAGCGTGCTACCCTTATGTCTCTCCATGCTTCTTCATGCATGCATGCACAGTGCACTGTATGTTCTCACTTCCTTTTCCCATAACCACCAACCGCCCTTCTCAAAACATCAGTACCCATTAAAACAACAACGCCCGTACTTCCTACACCACACGGTTCTCTAAACCGTATTCATATCATGAGTAAAAGAAACCCGCTCCATATATATGCCGTGCGTTATGTCCCTTCAACTGGCCTTCCACACTCCATTGAAACTCATCTTCCAAGCTCAACGTTTCTATACAAAACAGTTAACACTGTTAAGTCCCTAGTAATCAACAGCCGTAAGCTCCAGTAAAGTATTCCCATGGCCAATTCTTGTATGCTTCACTCCATTATTTCCTTTTACTCCACATTTTGCCAAGCATACACTAGCTTCACTACTCAACGCCTTGTACTTCGGTCATCGCTTGGATGTACAGCGAAAGGAAATTAGTGTCGAACCTTATGAACTAATATAAGAACGAAGATCATCTCATTAGAGATCCAAATATTTCAACCGCCATCTCCACTTCAGCAAGATCTCCCTCACGTGAACTCCTCTATACTCTCGCTTCTCCTCACAGGAAAGTATTGTAGCGTTATATTTTATTTTATTTGAAGCCATTATCCTCGCTTGTATTTTCAGATGAAGAAAATGGGATGAAGGTGCCGTGCTTAAATATGGGTGAAATAACTTGACAGCCAAGTATTGGGCAAGGTATAGGCCATAGGCAGGTTTGCAGATTTTATTAATTGTGATAAGCCTTGTCATTGCAGTTTATATTTTGATTTGCCGAGACCTATATATATAGGTATGTAGTGTACAGTTTTAGGCGGCTTGTGCTTTTTTTTTCCCAGCTATGCATGTCTTGTAAAATCATAGGTTGGCCTTATACACTTCAGGTCGGCGAGGCGTGATGTTTAGGTGTACGTCGGTATAGGGACTTCCTATATATATATATATATATTTGTTTATTTAAGACAGGCCATTGGTTCAAGGTACTAATCATGAATGGGACTTATCAAAAATGGTTTCGAAAACAGTTCCACTATATGAATAGTTCCAGAGGACGTGCAGATGTGAAAGGGTATGCACAGCTAGTCAAACTTAGTAGATATGAAGCTTAGGAACAACTAAGCAAACTTAAGAGAAAAGGGAACCATATATAGTTCATTTCAATGATTTAACGTTTTGGGTATATGCAGTGAAGCACATTAATGAGGAGAAGACACTCACGTATACGGCTAGTTATAAGTAAGGTAGGCCTGATGTGTTTTCGTCTCCTAGTCCCCCCCTACACAAGTTTGTGGTTTTAAAGTCCTAGTGTACCGTGTTACAAAAGATTATATTCATGTATGAGCCGTTACGGACAGATATAAGAATACGCCCATGCCCAGCGAAGTGCCCCGGTCCCAAAAATATAATAATACCGGTAGGTTAACTCATATTTTGAAACCTCAAAATACTGATTCAAGGTGCAAAATACTCCAAATAAAAAGTTGTGTATTTAATTAATTAAAAATTACAGTAAAATTATAAAAATTAAACTATCACTACGCCTCAAAAGAACCTTGTCCAGATTTGCAACCGATATCTAGTTATATCAATTAAACTGTTATGGTCGATAAACGGTTTTATAGCGACTTTTCGAATATTTGATTTGGACATATCTTGCAATAAATATGACGAAATCTCCATTTTCTACTTTCGTTGGAAAGATACAGTTCAACAGATTTCAACGCTTCTTGTTTCGAAGAAATCCGATTTAAAACGAGTTCTGTACACTCAGTTGAAGTTCAGAACGTTAAATTACGAACTGCAGCGTCGTTATGAGCTCGATTATAATTAATATATATTTTTATACGTTCAACTTCATTTTAATTAATATATAAATCTACATATAACACGAATTCAATATTTAAACTGATTTAAATATTCAATTCCGAAGCGGTAAAAATGTGGGACATTACATTCCTTCCCCCTTAAAATAATTTCGTCCTCGAAATTGCTAAGATGGGGAAAATGCTACAATCTCTGTTGTAAACAGGTTAAAAATCTTTTTGGTTTAGTTCATAATTTCAGTTTCAACTGAACTGATCAAAATATTAATTCCCTTCTTTATAACAAAAATTTCCAAAATTCTAAAAATTTTAATTTTCGGAGAATTTCGTCAACCTTTCCGCTGCACGGTTCATTCGGTCTACTATAACACGCCACTCTGGACCTTCTACCTTCATTGGGCATCCAACTTTCTCGCTTCCATTTGCAATCCATTCAGTATACCCAATTACATCTCCAACTGATCTCCAGTCAGTTTATTCTCAATCAATAATCCCAACTCAAATTTCTTTTTTCAAACTCCAGTTCAATTCCAATTCCAAATAACCAAATTTCCCATCCAAGTTTGGTTCCATTCCCAATCTCAATTCACAACTCAACTACTTGGTCAAGTCAAATCCTTATTCCAGTACGATTTCCACTTACTTGGCTTCAATTCAACTCAAATTTTATTTAACTTATTTAAATTCGCTGTTTATTTACTTCATAAGTAAATTTTAAATTTCAGAATTCAAATTCCTGAGGTTTTGTTTCAAATCAGTTTGAAATAATATACATATATATTCATAACATAGCAATTCAAAACCTTTGAATTCCTGACAACTTGTTTCCTCACAATAATTCAAAAACAAAATCTTTGGTAGTAATCCGGCACTTAGAACTCGAAAATGAACACCGATAATGGTCGACTTCATCATCGGAATTTATTTCCAGCGATCAAAGTGAGTTCAATACTATATCACTTTCAAAACTCATATTCAAATACTTTTATTTGAAATTACTTCAAAAATATCTTTTCGAAACTTGGATAATATTTCAAAATTTCCCCAGGATCTTAAAATTCCATATATTTAATTCAAATTTCATTTACAAACATTTTCATGTATCAGAATTTTTATTCCAATTCTGGTTTAAATTTCAGATTCAGTATATCTGATTTTACATATTATATGTATAAAATATTTCGATTGGTTATTTATATAACCAATTCAATTATAAATCTTATTCGATCATAAGTTCACCCAACACATTCAATATATACTAGATAATTCCAATATATATGTTTTCTTTATATCAAAATATATTTCGAGTAAAATTATTTCATTTACTCTCTTTCAAAACAATACTATGTCGAAATTCTCTATCCAAGCGTTTATAAATCCCTATCGACCTCGTCAGCTAAACGCGTCGATCTGGAATTTATATACCACTCATCAGATCAATCAACACAATATAAAACAGTTTTTATATAAATTTATAAATACACGCTCATATATATACACTCAAACTCAATCTAGAGTATTACTAACTCCATCTCTATTGAGTCACGCCACAGAGCCAAGGTAATCACTTAACCTTCAGCTCTGATACCAACTGTAACGAACTGGAATTTTTGACTCCGAAAATTGACACAAAACCCAGCGTCGATTGTTCAGACATCAAAAATACCAGGTCATTAATAGAAAGAAATTAGAGGATGAGATAGAAAGATAGAACTAATAGAATAGAAGAAGAAGAACACAATTGAGCAGAATCAGAGTAAACATGAATCTCACAGCGGGACGAATATATTATATAATATAACTTTGAAATACAAAACTGTATTGTATATTCATACCATTATCAGAGTACAATACATCATATCACAGCGGAAATAATCTCTAACTAACTAATGGTGAAGCCTTCTGTTTCCAGCTCCTCCAAGTGAATCTGCAAATCCTGAAACACTTGACTGCCCATACAAATTTGGGCACCCAAGAGTTTAGGGAAAACAAACAAAATAAACTCTGGGTCAGTCATGGGACTGGTGTGAGTGAATTCCAACCATATGGCTTAACTTTGAAAATCCTTTTGAAACCAAAAAGATAATAGTAAGACCAGCCCACACATAAACACGGACGGTTTTTACCTTACTATAACCCAAAACACTTTGATATCAAAATCCAGTGATATTATAATAATGTCTAATCAAATAAATAACCAAATAGTAGAACGCTTGCATCTCACGCTCTACATATATAGTATAAAAATCAAAAATCGCAGGGCGCTTATTGGAGATTGGATTCCAACTATGACAAGGTATGGGACCACCTTCCGATAATGTATCTCTAGAGGCGAATACACTGGGTTCAACAAGAACGTCTTGTAACCCGGCCCACACATGACCGACCACTCATTTCGCTTGAGTGTATCGAATGTATATCACCAACGGTTGGACTCAAACCACCGTTCCCGAATGGGCAGAATCGATAGATTTAGAAACAAAAGGAATTTCTCTAGATAGGTGATTATACACCCTAATGGGAGCGACCCACATAGCCATGCTGCCTGCCCGATTTTTGTCATTTCTCGGTTGTGAAGCTTGAGGCTACGTTTACCTTTTAGGACATCTGGCCACCATACACTTTGAATGCCACATCGTCAAACCCATCAAATCACTAGTTGATCTTTTCAAAAATATTACGGGTATAAAAGCTAAGAGAAACGAATTTCTCCGCCACCAGACGTAATACCTTGAAAAGAACGCCTTAGGTGACCGTCAGGAATATTCTGTCAGACATTCGTCCATACAAGTTGTCCTGGGACTGGACAAACAGAGAGCACCATTCTGAAACAGGACGACCCTTGTATTTTACTCCGTCTTCAATTTGTCTTTAACATAACCCAATTCGCAGCGCTTATGCCTATACGGAGTGGTTTTCGATAATATATCCAACCGGTCTCTCCGTATTGACAACGATGGTCAAACACTTCGATAGTCGGTTATTTAACTATCGAAGTAAAAACAAACATCCAATCAAATGTATAATTATCATCACACAACCATGGGCACTTTTATTTAACATTCATCATCGTCGAATTATAATTCCCATTTCTAATAGTGTTATTTAACTCTAATCATATTTCAAACATCGAAATGATGTCATCGTTTTCTGAAACGATTCTCCACTACTCGTTCTTATATTTCTTTAGATAATCATCGTTACCTATTACTTTAGAATAAGTGGATTTCAAAACAAACTGTTTACATTCCCTAGGGAGTAGTGCTATATAAAATCATGCTTAAGCTTAACCAACAGCGTTAATTTAACGCTATAGTTCAAAACTCGTCATACGCTGTGATATTCCCCTTTTATAACAAATCTCGACATAACAGTCACGCTTAAGCCTAGTCAACAGCGTTGTTTTATCGCTGCAGTTCAAATACTTGGAATACGCTGCTATATTCCACCTTATACTGTTCTTGACATCTCTTACCGTTACAAAAATCTTGACATCTCTTTCCGTTACAAAAATCTTGACATCTCTTTTCGTTACAAAAATCTTGACATCTCTTTCTGTTACAAAATATTAACATCTCCTTCTGTTACAAAAATCTTGACATCTTTTATTGTTACCAAAATCTTAACACCTCTTCCTGTTACAAAACAAATACCATCCCTCGATAATTGTGAAGCCGTTCAAGTTGGGGTATTTTAATTACCTCTCAGACCTTGATTGACGACGTTCTTACCTTAGAATAGATATAAATTTGTAACTCTAACCCCTTATACTTTTAAATCAGTAAACGTGCTTCTTGCTATATTTTAAATATGGTTTTATGACGCCACATCCTTATTTTGAAAACTCGGTTATTACATTAGCTTATACAAATCCATTTTTAAACATTTCTCTCCGCTTCGTCTTTCTTGGACAAATCCCTTATTAAACATTCCTCTTCGCTTTGTCTTCTTTAGACAAATCCCTTATACTTTAAAATCTTATGTAAACTAAATCAACTATTCGTTAATTTATTACATTAGATTAATCAGCCCAATCTAATTTAATTAAATAACCAATTATTGATCAAAACAGTTTGCTTGGTAAATATTTAGCCATGATTAACCCACTAATTAATTCTAACAAATCTTTTCATTTTGAATAAATTAATCCAAATAATTTCACTTGTATCGATTACTATAAAAATAATAATTTATTTCTAAATAATCTCATTTACTATTTAAAAACAATAATCGATTCTAACTAATCTTACTTAATATAAAATCAACCATAATCTATTTGTAAATATCTCATTTAATTGTTCTTAAAACAATAAATTCTTGTTATTAATCATCAAGTTAAACTCCACCTACTTACTTATTAATCTTATTAATATAAGAATCCACTTTACTAAATCATTTAGTAAGTATGGTGAAACATGTGCTTCGCACACAGTGGGATTTTGGTAAAACAATAGCGGTTAAAACAAATGATACATTTATGGTTGATTGTTGCCACTTTCTTAATCGATATCATCTATTGATTAAACCAAAATAACGTTTGAATTTCCATTCAACGCTAATATCAACGCAAGGTTTCAAAAGTCATTTGGGTTCAAACAGTGCATCTATATAAAACACACAGTACATATAAATATTGAGGAATCCGGTTGGATTCCTCCAACCGGTTTCCTGCATCCACCGATGTTAGTCAACAATTAACACTGATTCCATACCAGAAAATATTATAATCGATGGAATCAGTCCAACCAATGATGTGTATATATGCAACGATATACAATTCAACCAATTTAATTGTAATCTACCGAAGCGACCATCACACAACGTTCAACCACTATTATAATATTTTAAAATAGATCAAAGTCAGTGAATTTACTCACCTTGGCGCTTTAACCGTTAAATAATGATTTGCATCGGTAACCGGATCAGACGTTTTATTATGCTGTAATTTCCCGCGAGCTCCGAACGCCTCAAAACCATTTTCATAACGTAGATTGCCCTCAAAAAGTTCAAACGCAATAGACGGATCTTCAACGTTCTGCAAGCTGAAGCCATACTCAACTGAAATGTTCAAACATATACCACGGTCAATGCTAGTAGCCAATTACCCATTCCCGGCTTCTCCCCATTTTTTTTTCCTTTTTGGAAACTGGGCTTTCATTAGGCCCAATTAAACTCACGTCTTCACTGTACCATATGCTCTCCCTCTCCAGACAATCATATAGTGATCTTCCGCCTCCCAAAAAGAAGAATCCCGCTCCTCTGGTAACGTCCCATTTCTAATGGGATTTCCCCTTTTCTTTTTATAATAATATAGCCCAAATCCTTTAAATACCCACGGATGTACTGTAGATTTGTCTCTCCACTCCAGACAAAACAAGCGTGCTACCCTTATGTCTCTCCATGCTTCTTCATGCATGCATGCACAGTGCACTGTATGTTCTCACTTCCTTTTCCCATAACCACCAACCGCCCTTCTCAAAACATCAGTACCCATTAAAACAACAACGCCCGTACTTCCTACACCACACGGTTCTCTAAACCGTATTCATATCATGAGTAAAAGAAACCCGCTCCATATATATGCCGTGCGTTATGTCCCTTCAACTGGCCTTCCACACTCCATTGAAACTCATCTTCCAAGCTCAACATTTCTATACAAAACAGTTAACACTGTTAAGTCCCTAGTAATCAACAGCCGTAAGCTCCAGTAAAGTATTCCCATGGCCAATTCTTGTATGCTTCACTCCATTATTTCCTTTTACTCCACATTTTGCCAAGCATACACTAGCTTCACTACTCAACGCCTTGTACTTCGGTCGTCGCTTGGATGTACAGCGAAAGGAAATTAGTGTCGAACCTTATGAACTAATATAAGAACGAAGATCATCTCATTAGAGATCCAAATATTTCAACCGCCATCTCCACTTCTGCAAGATCTCCCTCACGTGAACTCCTCTATACTCTCGCTTCTCCTCACAGGAAAGTATTGTAGCGTTATATTTTATTTTATTTGAAGCCATTATCCTCGCTTGTATTTTCAGATGAAGAAAATGGGATGAAGGTGCCGTGCTTAAATATGGGTGAAATAACTTGACAGCCAAGTATTGGGCAAGGTATAGGCCATAGGCAGGTTTGCAGATTTTATTAATTGTGATAAGCCTTGTCATTGCAGTTTATATTTTGATTTGCCGAGACCTATATATATAGGTATGTAGTGTACAGTTTTAGGCGGCTTGTGCTTTTTTTTTTCCCAGCTATGCATGTCTTGTAAAATCATAGGTTGGCCTTATACACTTCAGGTCGGCGAGGCGTGATGTTTAGGTGTACGTCGGTATAGGGACTTCCTATATATATATATATATATATATATTTGTTTATTTAAGACAGGCCATTGGTTCAAGGTACTAATCATGAATGGGACTTATCAAAAATGGTTTCTAAAACAGTTCCACTATATGAATAGTTCCAGAGGACGTGCAGATGTGAAAGGGTATGCACAGCTAGTCAAACTTAGTAGATATGAAGCTTAGGAACAACTAAGCAAACTTAAGAGAAAAGGGAACCATATATAGTTCATTTCAATGATTTAACGTTTTGGGTATATGCAGTGAAGCACATTAATGAGGAGAAGACACTCACGTATACGGCTAGTTATAAGTAAGGTAGGCCTGATGTGTTTTCGTCTCCTAGTCCCCCCTACACAAGTTTGTGGTTTTAAAGTCCTAGTGTACCGTGTTACAAAAGATTATATTCACGTACGAGCCGTTACGGACAGATATAAGAATACGCCCATGCCCAGTGAAGTGCCCCGGTCCCAAAAATATAATAATACCGGTAGGTTAACTCATATTTTGAAATCTCAAAATACTGATTCAAGGTGCAAAATACTCCAAATAAAAAGTTGTGTATTTAATTAATTAAAAATTACAGTAAAATTATAAAAATTAAACTATCACTACGCCTCAAAAGAACCTTGTCCAGATTTGCAACCGATATCTAGTTATATCAATTAAACTGTTATGGTCGATAAACGGTTTTATAGCGACTTTTCGAATATTTGATTTGGACATATCTTGCAATAAATATGACGAAATCTCCATTTTCTACTTTCGTTGGAAAGATACAGTTCAACAGATTTCAACGCTTCTTGTTTCGAAGAAATCCGATTTAAAACGAGTTCTGTACACTCAGTTGAAGTTCAGAACGTTAAATTACGAACTGCAGCGTCGTTATGAGCTCGATTATAATTAATATATATTTTTATACGTTCAACTTCATTTTAATTAATATATAAATCTACATATAACACGAATTCAATATTTAAACTGATTTAAATATTCAATTGCGAACCGATAAAAATGCGGGACATTACAATTTGATTGCATCACTTAGTTTGAATTTATAATCGTGTCCAAATCCATCACTGTTTTTTGCTCATTTTTATAAAAAATTCCTTTGAAAATAATTGGAAATCCTATATTTTAAAACTCTCTCCATTTCTATAAAATTCATTGTACATCATTCATTCTACAATGTGAAATTTTCTGCTAGTTCTTGAATATTACGATTTTTGTTTGACTGATTGAGATTTATGATGATCGCTCTTTCTCTTAAGCTGATTTTATATTTTTAATCATTTTTTCATTAGTTTTAATTTCTGTATCCTTTTGATGATAACAAACGCGGGAGAATGGGTTAAGATTTTGATCGATCAATGGGTATTATTTGAATATTTTAGTATTGAAGTTTCAATTGATTTATTCTGTTCAATCATGCACATATCTAGGGGGAGTTTTGTTTTAAGGGAGCATACAAATAGGCGGAGTTCAAATATTCACTACCAGTCACATTTATCATATTCAAAATCTCATCATATGTTTGACATCATCAAAATGGGAAGATTGTTGTATCTAACAATTCTATGATTTTTGTTTGATGATAACAAACATATATTTATTATAATAATTGTGTTTACAATTGTACTGTTTTACTACATCACCGACAGAAATAAATATTTATATTTACATTTAAATAGAATACTACTGCACAAGAATTTAAATATTCAAACAGTATTTTATTTAAATATAATATTTTATTTCAACATTTCAACAGTACAAATTTATAACTCCGATATTTGTACAACTCACTGTAATACAATACATTCAATTTCATTTGTATACATTACTCCTCACTACAGTTCACTCAGTCACTAAGTTGTACAAACATATATACACATACATTCCACTCTTTCACTATTTTTCACTCTCTGTTATTTACATCGACACACTGACACAGTCTTGTCTTTTGTCTTCTGCCAGCTTTCAGTCTGTCCAGTCTTCTGCTTACTTGTCATAGGAACACACAAATAGAGAAAATTGAAATAAAAATATTTTAATTTCAAGTAGTTATAATTTTATTTTTAAAATTTATTTGCCTTAGAATTTTGATGTGTTTCTCATCATATTTCATGACTTGATCTGATTTATATAGACATCCATCTGTGTCTAGGAAGCTTGTGATATTCACAGTGATACACTATAAATACCACAAAGTAGATAGTACCTCTGATGCTCACATCTATAAAATGCACGTGCACTATACATGTATACACATACATGTGTACGTATATATACACATATTTCTATGTAGGGACAATACGGTCAAACATCGTGAATGGACATGAACCAAGAAATCCAGTACATATGCAGACACAAACATATATATATACACACACACATTTGTGCATATATATATATATATATGTATGTATGTATGTATGCATGTATGTATGAATGTATGTATATACATAGTAGGAACAGTGGTTTTGCAAGATTAACAATTGAGCCAAACAAATATGTGTAGGGACAACTGCATAGTCATGTGTAATAAAGGTACAAGGCATCACCAAATTCACGTGCAGCATCATGTATAAGGGACAGTACAAGTGAATGCACGGCCAAGCATGTCGAGCTAGTTTTAAAATTCAAATACATCTCAAAATGTCTTAGATACAAACATTTCAACATGCTTCAATCAAGCCAGCATGTATATTTTTTTTTAAATAAAGCCAAGTTGTTTACACAGCAAAAAATGCAGCACGGTCGAGCCATCCACAAGACAAGTTCGAATAGTCCAAATGCAAGTAACATAAGTGATAGCAAAAACAAATCTCAACACATGTACATGCAAGTATGATAATGTTTCAAGTTCAGGTACACAAAGCCACACAACAATGTTCATGCATCACAATGTCACAAATAAAAGCCATTTCAAGTCAAGCCTGAACACATGTGAATCGCTGTCAGCCAAGCACATGCCAGTAATCAAAATTATGTACATGTTGAGATGTTCACACTTTCCGGAAATGTATATATATTTGGAATGCAAAGAAAATCACACAAGCCTAGTTGAACATCAAGCAAATGCACACCAAGGTAATGGATAATACAAATGGGTAATGCCAATATAACTTAGCAAGACACAATTCAAACTCAGCATGCAATAAAAAATTATTCCTAGAATTTTTTCAATCATGCAAGGGACATGGGAAACAAATTATTTTGCTTCAATTTTTTTGAATAATTCATTGTGGGAAAATCAAACTCAGCAAGAAATTGTTTCTAAGTATTGATTTCCACAAATGTATATTTTGGCAAAAAAAATAAAAAAATTGTTCAGATTCAAGTCTACATGCATAAATATACGTGTTAATTTTGGTAACAGTTTAATGGGCAACAAATATTTATTTCCATAATCATGCAGGGCCAAGAATTTGTTTCCAAACTTCACAGTTTCAATTCATTTCCAGAAATCATCAAAGCCGAATCATTCAAACAGTCAGGGCAACAAATCATGGCAACATTCACGCAACAATTAAGCAAGAAATCAGCCAAGATCATTTAAAGAAATCAGAGAGCTTAAGGATTTTTATAATCCTATTTAAACACCTAATAAATCATTAGAAAAATTCTATGAAAACCAAAATCATCAATTTAAGAGAAATTCGAAAAAAAACAAATTAGAAGGAACTCACGTTTTTCAATCAAGAATCCCCAAATCATTGACAAGCAAGATCAATGACAGCCGAAGACAACAGAGAACTTTTGTCCAGCAATCGAAGTCGATATTTGGGGGGTTTTGGGAAACCCTAATTTCATTTGAAGTCAGCATACATTTTGAGAGAAATTTTTGCAAAAGCTTTGCAAATAAAAAAGGGGGTCGGCTCTATTTTTGTAAAGGAGGGGATTTTTTTTTATTATTTTGTTTTTACTTTTGTAAGTCGTCCATTAGTTTTCTACTTTATCTATAAAACTAGGGTTTTTCTAGTTTATTTATAAAACTAGGAGTTTACTAGTTTGTCTACAAAACTAGCGTTTACTAGCTATAGGCTTTATAGTTAGGGTTTATGGATTACAGGTTTGTAATTCAGGTAAAATCTGATCTTAGGTATAAAGATTAGTCTAAGATTTTGAGCGTAGGATTGGAACAGGAGCAGGGTTTTGTGAGTTTACATGGTTTTGTAAGCGGGATCTGTTTTAATACCTAGTAAAAATATTGGGAATGCAGCAGTGGGCAGTGTTTGCCGAAGCTGGGTAAAATCTGCGTTATATACTTTCTGCATTTATTTTCTTTGTTATAATCTATATTGTGATATTTTTTAATATCTCAAATTAATCCAATAAACCCTATTCACCCCCTCTAGGGTTAATCTAAATTCCACACCCAATACCTTGATTGAATATTCCTATTCGATGATGATCAATATTTGAATTTGGGAAACCTTAGGACTGATGTAGTCATTGGATTGAATACCAGAGTCAGATATCAAACTACTACAATAAAACCCATTGCACAACATATTGTTGGGGTGTTGAACTTGCCAGAATGGTTATTTTGAAGAGAGTACGACCTAGATCTCAAACAAGTAATGTGGATTATTTGCAAAGCCAAATGCCCAGGGTTGATCCTGATGATCATCTAATAGAATACTGTCCATGTGAACAATGTATTTTGGGTATGAGCAAAAGGTTAGTGGATAAAATTATAGGATAAAGGAAAAAAACAAGGATTGGAATCCTGCACCAAGTCAAACTTCCTTCGCTCATGAGATTTTGGACGTTGAATATCTAAAGAAACTCAATCTTCCTACGATGCCTTCCTATAACAGAACAAATAATCCAAAATTATTTTTGTACTAACATGAATGGCACATAAATGATGCAAGAACATCTGACATCATATGATGTAGAAGTTTTCCTGTCTATCTGGAAGGAGTAGCTTCTTTGCGTTTTATCAAATTTCCACCTAAATTTATCTGTAGATTCAAAAAACTGGCCAAGAAATTCATGAGATAGTTTCACTTACATACCATCCAATCCGAGGGTGTTATATCGCTATCCGATTTATTTCAAAATCCGCAAGGGTCATTAAAGGCATTCTTGAATTGATTCAATGTCGCGATTATAAAATTTTGTAACTCTGATCAGGAATTGTTTCCTACGGTTTAGTGCCAGCCATCGATAAAGAGACTGATTTTGGAAGATGGATCAAAATGAATGAAACCTACAACTTCAGAGGAGTTTTATAAGAAAGCAGATGAGTCCTTGAAATTGGAAGCTGTGGAAGACACCAAAGGAAAGCCAGATATTCAAAAGCTGAAAAAGACTTTCCAATGTGATGTTTCCATAATGCAAGAAGTGACTCTGGAGATGCAAATAAAGCAGGGAGTCGAAAGAGATAAAGTCAAAATAATGGAAATAATGAAAAGGATAGAAAACGCTTTAAGGAATTGAGTCCAAAGAAATACACACTATTAATGTCGGCTAGGAAAATATTTTCTTGGCCATGAATAGAGCTAAGCACAATCTGAGACTACCAAGAAAGGAGCCAAAAAAAAATACTTTGGAAAGTTTTGTCGTTTCCATGAAATGTGTCAACAAAATATAAATAATGTCGTCAATTGAAGTACCTAATCGAAGAGTAGTTTAGAAAGAGCAAGCTTCAATAATATGTGCAAAAATCATTGGAAGAGAATGTAACGACTCACATTTCTGACCGTTCAAATAGATAGTAATCCTCACATGTCAACTTAGACAAAACTAAAATACAGATAGGTATTGGGATTAATATAAGAAAAGGAAGAAAGAAGAAAACAATCACAGAATCTCGCAGCGGAAGAACCAAATATAATAATTAAATAACAGTTCGTGAAGCTGTTAAATTATACATTTGATTATACATTACAAAATACATCAGAGTTAACTGTCATAAAACATACCAATATATGCAGCGTAATAATACTAGTAATTACGTCTGTCAAGCTCCATCTTCATCTTCAATATAATGTGGTCTTCGCTAACTGAAAAACTCAGGTTGTCTCGAGCACCGATGAAAATACAAAAATTCTCGGATCAGAACTAAAATATTCTCATATCAGTCGAATCAAAATCATGTAATAATATCAGTGTCACATCGTCAAAAATTCTTACGGTAATTCACATCTCATATCCAATGTATTTGTGAGTGCAATAACTTAAGAGATGTTACGGGAATTTCCATCTCCTAAGGATCAGTCAAACGATATACTATATAACATAATACGCTATTATAATAGTGTATATTGAGTAAAGAAAAGTATCAAAACAGCGTAAGTGGGATTACTTTTTTACCCTTACACCGTTTATAAACATTGAAGTCAATACAGTACTGTAAACTCCACCAAACTGGTGGACTCAGGGAGCACTCCATAGGTACAATGATAACACTCTTAAAATCAAAGGTGGCCACCAATCAGATC
The DNA here is from genome assembly GCA_030737875.1 of Allium sativum. Taxonomy (NCBI): domain Eukaryota; kingdom Viridiplantae; phylum Streptophyta; class Magnoliopsida; order Asparagales; family Amaryllidaceae; genus Allium; species Allium sativum. Next base: position 225,682,278 of record CM060909.1, on the reverse strand, counting down.
ACAAAGTAATAGATATAGTATCGAAGAAGCGTGTTCGATAGGATAAGCGACCTCACTTGGCTCGCTATGGCATCTGTTTTAGTCATTTTAATTATGACCCGAAAGACAAGACCATCCATCATCATTCTCTTACTTTGTTCCAGTATCGTTCACCAAACCAACCTACTTCATTCTTGATTCTCCACTACATACACAGTTGTTAAAGTGGTTTTCGGTATTGGCAGAGAGTATGAAAATATCTGATCCCGGTCCCTTTAACAACCAAACGTTTACATTTTTCACACCAGTCGAATTTTTACATTTCAAATGGTACATACTTCATATCGAAATATCATATTTTTGCTTCCAAACCATTTATATCCAAAATGAATATACTTTCGTATTAAATCTCGATTTTATTCAAACTCAGAATCTTGAAACAATTCAAATCTTAAAAATAATTTAAATATTAAATAGTTAAATTTGTATAAATATATTAAATAATTTAGGCATATTTGAAATAGTTTGTATTTAAAATAGAATTATCAAAAATTTAGTAAAATATATAGTTAAAAATATTAAATTAGTTTGTAAATTATATAGTTAATTATTTAAATGGTTTATTTAAAATACTGTATAAAATAAATAGTTGAAAATGAAAATAAGTTATTCATTAAAGTATTTTATTTAAAATAGTTACTATGTATAAGTTAAAATAACATAGTTTATAAGTAAAATTATTGCTAAGTAAAAATAGTATATATATAAGGTTTAAATAAATAAATTAGAATTAGAATTGTGTCTTCTAAATTTTAAGCAAATTAGAAATCATATTCTAGTTTCAAATCAATTCGACTAAATTTCGATATCTTAATTCGAATCGATCCAACTTCCCATTTATATTTTAATTCGATCCAGCAATTTGATTGAAATAATTAGATTTAACAAGTTCGAATCAAATTTCAATAAAAATACTCACTTTGAATTATTTTACTTTATAAAATCTCGAGTTTACACTTCAACTATTACTTTAAATTAAGTTAATTTAAAGTAAATTTCAAAGATGTACATATAACCCAATTTTGATAAATCGATTCATATTCAGTTTCATTTTAACTTCAGTTTACAACATCAAAAATTTCCTTTAGCTTTTACATTTCAAAATCCAATATTCAAGTTCAAAGGAAAACTATTTATAAAACATCATTTATAATGTTTTTAAAACAATATTTCAAGAGTCATGGTTAAAACAAATTTTATTTAACTAACCGGTGTCCGTATATAATTTTCTACCTTATAGCTAAGTAATACTTAAAATTTATTTTAGTATTTTGGGAAAGATATATATCATTTTAATCCAAATCAGGGGTCATAGGAATATATCATTTCAACCTATGTTTCTCCATTCATTTTAATGATTAATCTTGGGTTTATTCAATGCCTATAACATTTAGGGTAAATGATTGGGATTTACCAACACAATTAATGATCATATAAAAATCAAGGTGAATAACGGGTAATTCACACAATTAAACATCAATAAGTCAAACATATCAAACCTAAACCACTAATCACATCAATATTTAATATCGTATAAATTTACTGGTTATCAGATGTCAGGTTTTAAGCTAGTAATTAAATTTCAAATTTAACCTATCTATTCAATATAAATTAACAATTAAATTAAATTATACAATCGGTGCAAATATATATAAATATGCAATTTTTACTTACAAACAACAATCAATACAATCATACTATGACATGATTTTAATCTAATTAATAATCGAATATTTTAGTTAAGCGTGATTGTGTTAAATCACTCACCTTTGATTTCAAACACGTTCGAAATCCAATTTTTAGCCCAAAATTTAACAGTCTCATAATCTATTCAAAACAGCTCTATGTTGTTCAGAATTTTGATATGAACCTAATGAAACAAACCGTGAGTCAACCCGAGTTCATAAGGAAAAGTTATACAAGTTTTATTATTTGAATTTCAAAATATAAAATAAAATAAAACTAAACTCCTCACCAACCAAGTTCCGCCACATCAGCATCCACCTTAACTCACTGCTCCAATTCATGAAATAGCAGGAACGCACCAGGAACAACCCAAACAACGCTGCCTCCCCTTGATTAACGCACCATCTATGATCATCAATACGTTGATCTAAAATCACCATCAGAACGACCATTCGAGGCTCCCCCGTCATCGAAATCGTCACAGCCTCCGGTTGCCTAAAATGTCTCGAAAACCCTGAGATGCGCACTGGCTTCTAGGCCTAATTCTCGTGAATGTTGAAATATTTAATGTCGATCAACCGTATGGATTTAAAGGTCTTGCGAAGCTCTTCGATTTAGGTTTTGGAATTTTTTTTCATTGATTGGATTTGATGATATTAAGCCTTGAAGATTTCGAAATATCATCCATTGAAATTAAAACGGCGGCTGCCATAGTTAGGGTTCCAAAATTATATTATTTTAATATCAAATTCATCATTTTTCGTGATTTAAAGCCAAAAATGTGTCTGTGTCCAAATCAGGCATGCTTACAGCCTACTTACAGGTTTAAAGGCCTTCTGAACGCAATGGCACTAGTGGCGAAGCCAAATTCTGAAGTCTACATCAGCTGTACTTAAAAATTTGATTATTCTAATTAAATTGTACACATAAATTCATGCATATTTTAAATTCTTATGATCAAACGATTACTCCGATGGCTACGAAAATTTAGATCCTACAATAATTTACAATTCCGGTTCTAATGAAACTAATTTCATCGAATTCCGAGATTATTTACATAATGTCAAATTTCACATATTTATTAATATAATAAAATATTCAGTTTTCACTTATTTACTTTAAAATTAAATTCAGTAGTTTATAACCTGTATCAAATCAAAATAGAATTAAAGTTAATTTCATAAATAAACTTTCTTTTTATTTGAATTCCAATATTGATTACTTACCACTTAAATTTTCCTATTTCAATTATAAATTACACCAATCAAAATATTTCAATATTAAGTTTCATATTTCATTATTTATCCATATAAACTAATTCAAAATTTTGTTTGCAATCAATACAAGTAACAATTATCATAATTGATTGAATTTCAATACTTAAACCATTTAATTAAGTTTACATCATAAATCTTCACAGTTAAATCATTAAATTTTTGTTTATACCCGTAAAATATTCAAATATCATATTAAATTTTAAATTTTAAATATTTGAAAAATAATGTTTGTTTCACTCTCTGCCGCTCAAAACTTTTCGTCCTCGAAAAGGCGCAATGAGGAAGTTATCACTTTATACATTTAATCATGTAATTTCTTATTTAACTTAGAAAAATTACCTATACAGAAGTTTAATATAGGTTTGAAAACTCAAATTTCCACAAAACTTTCTAAACCTTAAATTCACGAAAATTTCGGCAAAGTCTACTTTGTACAGTTACGTCCGAAAAAAGCACAATACATATATAATCACAAGTATACATCTCATCACAATGATGAGGCATCCTAAACCATAGGGAAACAATATATATAACCTAAACATAATATATATTCTGAGGTACGTACCTTTTTATTAGCGATTTAGCTTATTTTACGCAAGAAAAAGCGATATTATGCTTAAGTGGCACCAAAAGCAGGCAAATGCCATCGGTATCTACTAAAACACTCAATATCCAAATAAGAATATATATATATTTAAAAAGCATACCTACAATAAACATATATGAAATAACAAATACAGCCAAAGTGATAAATAAAACATCCAACAATCACAGTCATCCAAAGAAGCACAATAACAAATTTTTAATGTCAATATATTATTTTAAGATTCATTTCGTTCATTTCATTTGTATAAACTTCACATTTTCAAATGTCAATATTATAGTTTAAAATTCCTTATTATAAGCATAATCTATTTCATATACGTTTATAATTCATTCAGTAGCTACCAGATTTACATATTCTAGTATTAGCTAAGTGTATAACCACTAACATGTTCATTTTACCCAATTCAACAGGTTCCGTAATTTCAAAATTGGTTTTAAATCATTATTGATCTTTAAACATACATTTCATTAATATTTTAGTTTTATATTGCAATTTACCAAACTGCGATTTTTTTGAAAATTTGATTTGCACATATCTTAAAATCGACAAGTTGAAATCTAATTTTTTTTCTCTTTCATTAGTAAATTGTATTTCAGTTGATCCGAAAGATTCTTATTGCAAAGAATTTCGACTTATTTTGGATCTTATACATTCATTTAAATTTCAAATCTAAAAATTACGAACCGCGGCTACGCAACAAGCTCGTTTTAATTAAATTTAATTAATTCATTCAACCTTCATTAAGTTTATAAATTAGAAACCTATTCACTTATAATTTCACAAAAACAAGTTAAACAATCTTATTCAACTTGAAAATATCGACTATCCTAAATTGTCGAACATCCAACCGTCAACATCAATACATATGATTCATATCCAAACAATTCACTAAATTAGCTTATTCATCAATTCGGTTTATTTGCATTAGTTAATTGAATTTAATTTCAAACATAACTAAGGATATATCACTTATTTCATAACTCAAGTATTATTCCTACTTATAAACCATCAATTTTAGTTCACCTTCATTATCCATACCAAAACTTGTATCTTATTCAATTGTTGATTCCAATAACATTTTAACTTGTAAATTAATTGGTAAGTTATATATATGCTGTAGAAAAATTTGATTGTTATACAAGTTCAACAGTTTCAGTTTTTTTTCGAATTCATTATTTCAAATTTCTAAGAGTTTTTTTCTTAGGTTCATTTCTTATTTCATAATTCAAATGTTTCTAAAATTCCAAGTTTTGATTCATTTCTATAATTTGAAAATCATTAATTATTATGGAACTTAAGAATTCAACTCTAAGTCATTTCCAAAATAACATTCAAAATAATATATATAATACTTTTATATCAAACCATAATTTAAAAGATTTAAATGAAATCCAATTTTTCAAAAATATAATATAAAAGTTTCTAAGTGGTCTCCCCCACTCAGACTCCCGAAAATAAACGCCGATGATGTGTGCACTCATCACCGAAATCATTTCCAGAGCCAAGAGTGGAGTATACACTTACTCAAAATTTTATTAGTAAACAACTTCTATCAAAACTACTTTTAAATATAATTATATTATTTCAAAACCATTGTAAAACAATATTTAAAAAACATTCAAATTTAAATCCTCATTTTCATATTTAAATTTATTCTTTTTCATTATCAATAAATTTTTAATATTTCATTTTCTAAAATCATTCAATAATAAATAGTTAAATCATTGACCAATCAAACAATGAATGCTGATTTTTTTTCATTTCTATCGACCAATATAGTCAAATTTATGAACTACCAATATAATTTCTTATATATAAAAATATAATTCAAAACAATATTATGGCGATCAGTCCTACTCGAGTGTTTAGAAATCCCTATCCATGCCTTGGCGTCCCAAGTATCGACCATAATTAAATAATCAACAGAACAAATTAACACAATACAAAACCATTTCTATATCAAAAGTACAAGTACGCTCTCTCGTATACACTCAAACTCATCCTAGGGTGTTATTACCCTACCTCTAGTAAGCTAATCCCAATTAGAGCCAAGGTTATCACTAAACTTGGTTCTGGTACCAACTGTAACGACCCGCATTTCTGTCCATTCAAATTGACAATAATCCTCACATGTCGACTTAAACAAATCTAAAATACAGATAGTTATTGGGATTAATATAAGAAAAAGAGGAAAGAAGAAAACAATCGCAGAATCTCGCAGCGGAAGGACCAAATGTGATAATTAAATAACAGTTCATGAAGCTGTTAAATTATACATTACATAATACATCAGAGTTAACTGTCATAAAACATACCAATATATGTAGCAGAATAATGCTATTAATTACGTTTGTCATGCTCCATCTTCATCTTCAATATAATGTGGTCTTTGCTAACTGAAAAACTCAGGCTGACCCGAGCACCAATGAAAATATAAAAAACTCGGATCAGAACTAAAATATTCTTATTTCAGTCAAATCAAAATCAGGTAATAATATGAGTGTCACGACATCAAAGATGCTTACAGTAATTCACATTTCATATCCAATGTGTTCGTGAGTGCAATAACTTAAGAGATGTTACAAGAATTTCCATCTCCTAAGAATTCGTCAAACTAGATATTATATAATATTATATGCTATTATAATGGTGTATATTCAATAAAGTAAAGTATCAAAATAGCGTAATCGGGATTACATTTTACCATTACATCGTTAATAAACATTGTAGTCTATACTGTGCTGTAAACTCCACCAAACCGATAGGCTATCAGAGAGCACTCCATAGGTACAATGCAAAACAAAGTCGTTGTGAGCGCGATCAGGATAATATGACAAGGCACCGAGGAATACCAAATGGTAGGATTCTACCGGATTGCGGGACCGAGTTGGTGGTAACACATAGCATCTACTACCACTCACCTCGAAAAACACTGCGAAAATCGCGGGTGGCCACCAAACAAGTCACAAAGTAATAGATATGGTCATAATAACCCGAAAATTTGAACCAATTTAAAATTTTTATTTTGGCAATTTTACTGAATTTTGAATATTTAAAATGGTTTATTTTAAATAATGACGATGAGAAATTTATTTTGAATAGAATTAAAACATATATATTTATTTGAATCGACATTAGAATATAAATATTTATTTTTAATTATAAAAGGAATTGAAAATGGCGCGGTAGTTCGAAAATTCGATTTCAAATTTCAAATGAATGTACAGGATTCAAAATAAACCGGATTTTAGCGAAACCAAAAATATTTGAATCTATTTTAGAATATCTTTCCAACAAATCCGAAAAATTGAAATTTCATAGCGGGGATAAAAAGTTATGCCCAGATGAAAATTCAGAATAGTCGCTATGGAATTTTGGCCCTTAAAAATGAAAATTTTGCAAATGACCTCTGTTTTCGACGAAACCACTTTTGTTGGGTTCGTGATGTCAAGTTATTGCTAGATTCAAAAATTCATAATTTTCTGAATCAATATGTGAGCGTGGCGCAGGAAAACGTGTTTTGGCAGTTTCAATCAATTTCGATCGACCAGAAAATGGCCATTTTTCAAACGGTCTTCAAATTTGACAAAATTAGTTTTGTTAAGACCGTATCGGACCGTATCGTCAATACAAAGCTAGAAAATATTTTTCGGGAATTTTTAGATCCGTATGTGGCCCCGGTAAATTAAAATGTATGTTTAAATTAAATATATACTGATTTATAATTTAATTTAAAGCAAAACTGATCGTAACAGCCGAATGGGGTTACGGGACATATCCCATTGTGTTCAGAATGGGGGTAATTAGCTAGGGGCGATAGTCGTTGGGCTTGGATTGGAGTTCTCACCATTAAACAAGCAATTTTTGATTTAAATAATAATAATATATTAATATATAAGGTAGATTTGGTCAAACCCCTAGCCAATGTCTCATTCCATGGTCAACCAAGAAAGCCGCCATCCTTCACTAACCTACGGCGAAAAAACCCTCGAGATTAAATTCTCAAATCAACGCTAATCCAAGCTGAATTAAACCGCGAAATCCAAATGATTATTGTAAAGATTTACATCAGCTTTAAATCTATAGTTGAGTGATCGGTTTTCATTAAGGGGTTCGCTCGTATTTGGTGCTCCAATCACCCATGTTCGCGCGACTTTTGCGGCATTAGGGGTGAACCGAGTTGCGCCAACGTCAGGGCGCAGGCAGGCAAAGGGAGGGTCTTCGGCGAGGCGCAGAAGAATGGAGGTCTGGCGACTTCTGGAAGGAGCGGCGTGAGGAAGATTAGTTGGAGCGAGGTCGGGTTTTTCTCCAGTGTTGAAAACGAAGAAGGGCCTGATGCTTTTGGGGAGGTAATTAACCGTTTAAACACTTTGTTAATGTAAATACACATGGATTTTGTAAATAGAAAATATAAATTATTTTAAAATAGAAAATATACATTGATTTAAAATAGACAATAGCATTGAATTTGAAAATAAAGAAATGTTGTTTTTAAAAATATAAACATATGTTGTTTTTGAAAATATAAACATACTTTGTTTTAAGAGAAAAATAATAATATAAGTATACTTGGTTTAAAAATATAATCTTTACCAAGAAGAAAGCGTTTTAAAAATATAATCTTTACATAGAAGAAAGCATTTTAAAAATATATTTTTACACAAGAAAAGATTATATTTTTAGAGATAAAAAGATCTGATTTTTAAAAGTGAAAAGGCGGTATTTTTAAAAGTGAAAAGGCGATATTTTTAAAAGTGAAAAGGCGATATTTTTAAAAGTGAAAAGGCGAGATTTTTAAAATATAAGCATCGATGGAAAAGTATGATTTTTAGTTAGATAAAAATATATAAACATCATATTAAAAATGTGATTTTTAATATGAATAGCATAGGGAAGACTGCGTTGGAATTTCGAGCAAATCCATACGGTTCAGAAATTCGGTATAGACTGGAGGAGTGGATCCCAAAGTTGAGAACTCCTCACTTTTATTTTATTTTCTAGTTTGAAATATATACTAGGATGCAGACGGTGCTTAGCAGCACCCGACACCCGTGTCCACAGACCATGGATGACTTGTTTGTTTGATTGATGTGTTGTGAAAATTGATTGTGTGATGTGGAATAAATAAATATTTTATAGTTAAAAATATAATTTTTAACATGTATATAAAATAAATATTTATAAACAAATCGGACGATTTGTTTATATACACACATTTGACTAATATTGATTGGGACGATAAATTTTACACATCGCCTAACGGCACAGATAAAACCTGTGTTTGATTGTTTGAAACTCCACACGGGTATTGGGATGATATTGGGCATATACTAAACCCAATAATTAGTTGTATGTCAATCGAATGGTTGACAAGCTGCGTAAGCGTTAAATATTTGTATTTGATGCTTACACAATGTAGAATGCACTCTGGATGATGGATTGTTGTTTTCATTGTTGTTATACACATTTGTTGTGTGAAATCCATATAATCAAATTATATGGCAATTGACTTTGTCTGATTCCAGTTCAGAAAGAAAGAATATTTTAAAATAACGATTATTTTAAAATAACGAATATTTTCAAACAATATTCAGAAAAGAATCAAAATCTGATTTTGATGTCCGATTTGGGATGGACACAAATATATTTAAATATATATAGCCGTGTTGATTAGATTAACGCCATTTTGACGTGAATGATATTTATATCGATTTTATTCATTTTTATAATGAATATAAAAAAGGAATTGATTTCAAAATTTAATGTTTTGAAAATATTATCATTTATATATCGATGGTATGGAATATTCAATTTTGATAAGAAATTGAATAGGAAGTTGAAATCGTTTTGAAAACGAATTATAAAATACGTTTTAAAAGGAAATCGATGAAATATATATAATATATGTATTATATATATATATATATAATGGCCTGAATAGAACGTGTCGCGCTGCGGCAGTTCGCTAATTTCGACCATTAACTTCGAATGGACATTACGGGAGATCCGACCGTCGGATTCTCCTAAAACTAGAACCGTTAGGTTCATATCGAATAGAGCTTTCTAACAAATACAAGAAATTAGAAATCTAAAGGTTGGATTTGGAATTATGTCCAAATCAAATATGGAAAAGGTCGCTGTAAGTGCAGTTCGATGGCCGTTGATGGAAATCGACTGTACGGGCCTTGATAAAATTATTAAAAATATCAATAATTAGTGTAAAATCATAATAAATGATTTGGAAAGAGTTGGGATGAAAAATACCATATTTGAAAAGATAAAAATAGATTTTTATCAAAATGAACTAGTTTTGAACTAGAATTACAAACCATTTATTTTTAAAATAAATAAATTGGATTTGGAATGGTTTTGAAAATAACCAGAATTTCCAATATATAAAGTAGAAATTGATTTGAATCGAAATTGTCTTCGGAATATTTCGATGTTGGATTTCGTGATTATACAGATATTGTTATGGAAATTTGAAAGATATATTTTTATCGTTATTTCCAACACGATATTTGTTGGTCGTAGAATTTGAAATTGAATATAAGCCGATATATTTTCTATTCAGAGCCTTGTATTTAATATCAAATGGGATTTGGGTTTGTCGTGAATGGTGTCTTCATTAACAATGTTCTTAAACCCAATTGAGAAAAAGATTAAATCTTTTTATTTGGATTTAATGAAGCATACCAATTAAATAATATTTAATTGGAATCGAATTGGAATTGATTTGTGGGTTTATCGTGAACGGTGTTTTGAATAACATTTGTTCTTTAACCTGACAATTTATGGAATGTGAATTGGGTTTGTTGTGAACTGTGTTTTAACGACATTCATTCTTTAACCCGATTCATAGTGAAATGTGATTTAGAATTTATAAATCTTTTATTAAGATTTAAAGTTGATTTTCCAAAGTAAAGTTTTCCAATTTAAATAAAATAAATTGGAATGGAATTCGATTTGGTAATAATCGAAGTGAATTTCTGTGGATGAGGACTACAAATATATATGGAATTTAAAAGGCTTTGCCGTTATTCCATTTATATTGTTAGTCGGATATGGAAGTTTATATCGATTATATATATTGATTTGTTTTCCATGAAAATTCCATCGTTAGTGGAATGTGATTTTGGGTTGTCGTGAATGGTATCTTTAATGATACTGTTCTTAGACCCAACGGAGTTAAGAAAATCAGAAACTAACTGGAGATTAGTTAAGTTGGATAGTTTCTTGGGTATTGATCTGATGTTGGTTTCGGCCTTCGGGGTTAACACTTAGGGAATTATTAACTTGCTAATTTACGGTTAAAGGCTGATGGAATAGAATGTGATTTTGGGTTTATGGTGAACCGTGTTTTAAATGACATTGGTTCTTTAACCCAGTTAAAGACAGGATATGATTTCCCAAGTTAAACAATCATTAATGTTGATTTTTGGGAAGATTAAAACTAAGTGGAGTTTTAATGAATCTTTAATTAGATTGAAATGATCGAGAATGGAGTATCACCAGTTTTGCTCCAGGCGATAGTTAAATCTTTAATTAGATTTGTACGTGAAATGGTAATTGAATTTACCGATAACACCGTGGTGTTAGATATGAAGTATTACCAGTTTTACTTCATGGGATGAATAGGTTGGAGTTGGGAAATTAAAACAAATGATTACTTCGGTAAGGTTCGTTAATCCCGACTAGTTTGGATAAATCATAATTTGGTTTGAATTGATATTCAAAGGAAGATTAAAGAATAAATTTAAAGAATTTATCTTCGATAAAATTAATGGGAACCTTTCCCAAAGTAAAAGAATATTTGAATAAAGGAATATTCTGGATTGGAATAAGGCGTATGTTGTGTTTTTATAACACTTGTTTATTATATACGCGAGTTATTCGGAAAGACCGGGTTTATCCCATTCTGAATAACTGAATCGACGAGAAGTCGACGATGAAGATGGTGATTGAAGACCGGAGGTCTTCAAATCATTTGGATAATTACTGATGATCTTGATTGGGCTGTACACCCAAGAGGAGGGAATCAGTTGGTGATTGTCCATACGTACTTGGAGATCGATGGATATGCGAGGAATTAGGTTCCTCCGGTTTCGTTCAGACCCAGAACGGACTTGTAAATGGATGTGTGTCTGACATTGGATTTTATTCTATGTTGATTGATTTCTATTAAATATATATCTGTTTGGAGGAGAAGAATTTATTCTCTTTCTTAACGCCCTTCTCTAAGACATACGAGCTCAGAGGTTATATATCGATAGATATCAGTCGCATGGCATGAATTGCCTGTGTGGCATGCTGAGATGCAAATGATCAAGGCTTCTGTTGAAAAGCAGAGTCTTGTGGTTGATGATCAAAGCACGGCTTTAATACAGCGTAGCTTTGTGTAGCATTAATTCGCGAACCTCACACCCCGGTGTGAACCAGAAACGGGAGAAGGACCTCAGGGAGGGCATGCGTTTCCTTCTAGCTAGGAGTGGTGTTTTGGGTTTTACGCGCCCGAGCATTTTACTTATGTGGATGATGGATTGCGAGGCGCCTCGGTTAGATCGTACGATCTGGGTCCGATGGAGTCATTTGGCTCACTGACACCCCATAGGGGGGGAAACGCAGTGCTCAGGGTTTAAGTTTAATCCACATCGAGTGGACCGGCCCTGACGATCCAAAGGTCACTCGAGCTCTGGCCTGAGACACGGGCTAGAGAGTCTCGAAGCGGTGAGGATGATCCCTTGCTTCGGTTCACAGATGGAAATCCAACTTCCAATACGACATTTTGCGGTTTTGATTGTAAACCTATATATGGCGACATAGTGGTATGGGGCACTTATGCCGTCAATGATTGATACTTATGATTGAAATTGTTTTGACACTATGCACTTATAATAGTATCAAGTGATTTGTTTTAACGTACCAAGCATGATTGGCTATTATAAGGAAAAACCCTATCCCCTGGCTTGCGTTGCATTGTGTGATAAGACCTGGGTCTTATAATAGCTTTATTTTCCTAAAAATCATTGCGCTATTTTGTTATTTGCATTGGTATTCTTGGGAGGAAAACCGTTCCGTGTTATACGGCGTGGTCCCTTGAGATATCTGATTTAAAGTAAAGTTTTAAATAACTGTTTTAGTTCTCACACTAGTCACATGACTGACCTGGAGTTTATTGTTTTAACCTAAACTCTAGGTGCCCTTATTTTCTGCACGGGCAGCTTGTAGTTTTGGTTTTGTAGATCTATACTCACAGGATCCTAGTTTTCAGCTGGAATGATATTTGGAAAGCTCTGTATCCGTATATCACATTCAGTTGTGTTTTGTATTATTTTTCCGCTGTAGTAATGTAATTAAATCTCTGATATTTCTCTGATGTATAATATTTATTCATACCCTGTATATTCTTGTATTATGATGGAATTGTTGTAATTAACAATGAAATGTTCTTCCGTTTGTGTTTTGATTCGCCTTGTTCTCAAAGCAATCCGGGCTTTCCTTCACAGGGAAGTTCAAGTTGTTATAAAAGAAGCGTGTTCGATAGGAGGAGCGACCTCACTTGGCTCAGCCATGGCGTCTATTTTAGTCATTTCAATTATGACCCGAAAGTCAAGGCCATCCATCATCGTTCACTTACTTTATTCCAGTATCGTTCACCAAACCAACCTACTTCATTCTGGATTCTCCACCACATACACAGTTGTAAAAGTGATTTTTGGTATTGACAGAGAGTATAACAATATCTGATCCCAGTCTCTTTAACAACCAAACGTTTATCATTTTCACCCCGACAGGATTTATACATTTCAAACGGTTCATGCTTCATATCGAAATATCAATTTTTGCTTCCAAGTCATTTATATCCAAAATGAATATACTTTCATATTAAATCTTTAATCACACTCAAAATCTTGAAATAATTCAAATCTTAAAAATAATTTAAATATTAAATAGTTAAATTTGTATACATATATTACATAATTTAGGTATATTTGAAATAGTTTGAAAATAAATAATTTGTATTTAAAATAGAATTATCAAAAATTTAGTTACAAATATTAAAGTAGTTTATAAAATGAATAGTTAATTATTAAAATGGTTTATTTAAAAAAGTGTATAAAATAAATAGATTAAAATGAAAAATAGTTATTTAATAAAGTATTTTATTTAAAATAATTACTATGTATAAGTTAGAAAAGCATAGTAAGGTAAAATAATTGCTAAGTAAAAATAGTGTGTGTATATATATAAGGTTTAAATAAATAAATTTGAATTAGAATTGTGTCCTCAAAATTTCAAACAAATTGGAAATCATATTCCAGTTTCAAATCAGTTCAACTAAATTTTGATATCTCAATTCAAATCAATCCAACTTCTCATCTATATTTCAATTCGATTCAGTAATTCGATTCAACTAATTCGATTTAACAAGTTCGATTCAAATATTTGAAATTTCAATAAAAATTCTCACTTTCAATTATTTAACTTTATAAAATCTCGAGTTTACAATTCCACTATTAATTTAGATCGAGTTAATTTAAAGTAGATTTCAAAGGAGGACAAACAATCCAATTTCGATAAATCGACACATATTCAGTTTCATTTTAACTTCAGTTTACAACATCAAAAATTTCCTTTAGCTTTTACAATTCAAAATCCAATATTCAAGTTCAAAGGAAAAATATTTACAAAACATCGTTAATAATGTTTTTAAAACACTATTTCAAGAGTCATGGTTAAAACAAATTTTATTTAACCAACCAGTGTTCGTATATAATTTTCTACCCTATGGGTATGAAATGTACCGGATTTTTAACAATTTAATAATTAATTTATATAATTATCTGAATAGCGTTTTGGTAATTTAAATGTTTGAATTCAAATATTTTGAATATCTAATTAATATAAATAATGTGGTAATAAAGTTTAATTTCGAAATAGTCGGAAATAGTTGAATTTGCAATATTGTGTAAATTGGATAACGTAAGAAATCTAATTGAGTTTAGAATTTAATTATAATAAGGAATTTATTAGTTAAATGATGTTTAAACATATTAATTATAATATAATTATAATCGAGCTCGTAACGTCGCGGTAGTTCATAATATTTTACTTTGAACTTCAAATTAATATATAGGATCCATTATAAGTCGGATTTCTTTGAAACAAGAAGCTGTTGAATCTATTAAGCTATATTTTTCTAATGGAAATAAAAAATTGATATTTCATTCTATGGATTGTTAGTTATTTCCAAAATCAAATTTTCGGAAAGTCGCTATGGAATCGTTTACAAATTATAATGATTTATTTAGTAATTAAATCGGTTTTTAATATAGAATGAATGTCATTTTAGCTTGAAATTGAAATTTCAAGTCTTACTCTATATTTTGTTTATTTATAAACCAGTATAAATTCTATTTGAATACATTAATATATATATATATATATGATAATAACAACTTATTTTTATTAAATTGGATTATTTTAATCGGGTTATGTTATATCGATTTAACATGGACTTATAGAATAACCTATTTTCAAACGATCTCCGTTTTAAACAAAACTAATTTTATTAAAACCGCAGTGATTAATTATTGTATGATTTCCAATTTAGGGTCAATCATATTTATTTTGTAACCGTGTGCAGTTTAAAAGTTGTGTTATTTAACTGGTTGAAATTAAAAAGGAATTTTTACAAACGGACTTAGGATTCGACGAAACTAGTTCCATCATGTCCGAAATATTTAATTATTGTAAGATTACAAGTTTCACCACAAACGGAGATAGTATGTGGTGGATTTTGTATGTTACTTCATATGCAAGTTTCATGAAAAAATTATATATATATATATATTAAAACCAATTTCTTTATAACTAAGTCTTCCTACTCTAAACATCTTGCAGACCTACCTAAGATGTACATATGCAGACATTTACCATAGCCAATACTTCAAAAATTTAAACTACCCTATTTTTTCCATCCTACTACTGTACATAAAACTTAAGGATTAAACTTCTCCACCTACAAAAAACGCACCATGAATTGTATTTTTTTCCTTCTTCCAAAAAAAAACCATCAAACGAAATTTAATGGCGGAAAGAAAAGAGAGAATAAAAATAAAACAAGTGAAAGCCTTCTCTAAAAATTCCAAAACAAATTCCCTCGAACTCACAACAAAGAGATCTTGTTTTCTATTATGGTTATGTGGTGTTTGAAATATATTGTATTTGTAACCTATAGAGAACGATCTCAGAATTCGACGAAACTAGTTTTGTTGGGACCGTAGCGTCAAAACATAGCTAGATTTATTTTTCTGGAATTTTTCGAATCAGTTTGTGGCCCTGGCAAATTGAAATGTACGTTCAAATTGAATATTAAATGTTTTATACTTTAATTTGAAAAATAACTGACTGTAACAGTCGAATTGGCCAACGAAACATATCCCATTGTGTCCGGGATGGGGGTATTTAGCTAGGGGCGACAGTCGTTGGGTTTGAATTGGTGTCCGTGTGGAGAAACAGTATTTTAAAATATAATAAAACCACGGGCCAATGGAAAAATTCCTTTCATTATTTTAAAAAAAATAAAAAACGCGAAAACCCTTTTTTCTTCCCCGATCGATGGCGGAAATCGTTCAACCCTTTCCCCCCAAATCGTCGCCGCCTCAGCCCCCTGCCGACGCCACCACCACCAGTCGACACCGCCGCCTCACCTCTTCCAATCCGACCTACCCTCGTCACCTCCCTCCTCCCCATCGATGAGAACGAGGCCCAGGAAGTCCGACACTTCCCAGCGCCGCCACGTGCGCCACCGACCACCGAACCACCCCAAACCACCCTGCGCCGACTCCCCTCTCCTTCCTCTTCCACGTCAGCACCTCCGATCGTCCCCTCGTGCCTTGATTTTCACGAAAATCGCAACCCTAGTTTCGAACCACTTAGAAAGGTGAGTTCTTTTTGATGTTTGCACTTTGAAAAATCATATCTTTATGGTGTGTTGACGAAATTCGATGAAACAGGAAACATCGGGACCGCAAGGAAGCTCTCTACCACATAGAAGAGACCGCAGATTTTTCTGAGTCATCTACGATTTTTAGCACTCAAAAACCAATGTGAGATATTTAAATTTAAATGAAATTGAATAGAAAATGTCGTATATAAATTATATAATCGAAATATAATTTATATGCGTGTTGTATACCACATATACATGCGTAGTATAAGTTGTATGAGTGAAGTATGAATTATACATGCATTGTTTAAATGATATGTGTGTTTGAATGGAAAATATATATATATATATATACATACTCCCCTCGTCCACAAACCATGGACGATATTTATTGTTGTGAATTGGTGTGAAATATTGGGTGAAATATTCAAATGGTTGAATAATTGTTTGTGGTTGATATTGTTTGGTTGAGGTTGAAAAATACCCATTGGTGATTGAAATGAATTGGAAATAATTGTGGAAATAAAAATAAAACATGTCGCCTGCGTGCGAATTAGATGCATGAATCCTCATTGGCAAAAACCGCAAGGTTTTAAGGTAGAGCGAGGAGCCGTACTAGGGACGGTGCCGGTTTTAACTACCCTGCCGTTATGCTGCCGAAATTTTGAATAATATTTATGTGTTAGAATTATTTTCATATGTTGAAATTACCATCATGTGTTGAAATTAAAATCATATGTTGAAACTATATCCATGTGTGGAAATGCTCATGTGTTGAGAAGTGAAGTGTGAAAATTAAATTCATGTATGAATGAATAAAGTGTTTAAACATTAAAATCACATTTTTATAATATATATGAAGTATGTAAAATATTCGCCTTATATATAAATAGTTTCAACAATAAAAATCCCATTTTTCTTATATGAACAAACTATATAAACTATCCATGTGTGGAAATGCTCATGTGTTGAGAAGTGATGTGTGAAATTGAAATTCAAGTGTTGAATAAATATTAAGATGATGAAAATACCATTTTTATCATATATGTGATTTGCTAAAGATACACTAGTGTTGAAATAAATATTTGTGAAGTGAATATTATTTTTAACATGTAAAGGAACTAAATAAAATAGTCATGTGTTGAAATATATTTTAGTTCGCCAAAAATATCATTTTTATTGAAATGTGAAGTGTTAAAAATAACCACTTGTTCAAATAAATATGCATGAGCTGAAATATTCATTAATTAGCTAATGATGTGATTTTTTTTGCTTATGTATGCAACATTAAGATGAATGGTGACTTTAAACCAAAGTGAACCAAAAATGAAATTGAATAGAAAATGATAAGTGATGAAAATTGCAGATATGTGCATGCATATTTATTGAACAGGTTATAGCAAAGAGGCTAGAGAAGAGGAATAAAATTATGTGCCCGACAAATAGGTACACGTTTACTGTTTTGTTTGGGTGATGATTTTATGAGCCTGTTGTCTAGCCGTTTGGCTTTTTCTTTTTCTTTTTCTTTTTGACATGAGACACCCGTGTGGCTATTTGGGAATTTTCCCAGCCCCTCCCGTACAAAGGAGGTTATGGCGAAATTTTCCAAAATTTAAAGGCGTTAGTGAAATATTTGAAGTGAAACGATATTGAAATCGTCGAATGAACTATATTTATATAAATATATAAATATAATCAAATTAAAACGAATCGTGGCCGTGCAGTTCATATTTTGAAACCGTGATTTCAAACGACTAGTGCGGAAAATCCGACCGTTGGCTTTTCCCGAAACCGCAACCGTTTGGTTCGCCTTGGAAATATCTTTCCAACGGCACCAACTTTGTGAAGATCCGACGGTTGCATTGTCTGGAATGTTTAATTCAAATCTGAAGAAAAACAGCGCCAGAATCGATTATATTTATATATAAATATAAATATAATTAAATTAAAACGAATAACGACGCTGCAGTTCGTATTTTGAAATCGTGATTTCAAACGACTAGTGTGGGAGATCCGACCGTCGGATTTTCCTAAAACTGGACACATTGGATTCGTTTTGAAATGATCTTTCTAATGGAATAAAATTTGTGAAGATCCAACGGTTAGATTTTCAGATATGTGTAAAACAAATTTAGTGAAAAACAGCGCCAGTGCTTCGGCACGACCTGAAATGTCATTTAATAGAATATGGCCGTTTTTAAATAAATAAAAATGGCGGTATATCGTTGAAAAATATTATTGACGATATAGAATGGAAATAAACCGATTTTGCTTGGTTTGCTTGAGATGTGATGGTTGAATGTATCTAACATAAAAACTATACTAATGAACTGAAATGTGAATGTTGAGTGATTTAACCATGTGATGAATTGATTTGAAAATCTAAATATACGTGGATTATTTGAAAATGCCGAGTTTAAACTCATTTCAAATAATCGATCGACGATGTGAGGTCGAAGAGTTGAAGACGGTTGAAGACCGACGATCTTCACATTGGATGGATGGGCGCTACTGATGCTCGTGATTGGAGTAGCTACCTTGAAGGAGCTGAGGTAGTAGCCGTCCGGACATATTGTTGATTGTGAGGATATGCGAGGAATTGGTGCCTCCGGCTTCGTTCAAACCCAGAACGAACTTGTAAATGGACCGTGTGTCTGACATTGGATTTTGTTCTGTGCTGATTGATCTCTATTGAACATATATCTGTTTGGCGGCGGAGAATTTATTCTCTTGCTTAACGCCCTTCTTTGAGACGTACGAGCTTAGAGGTTATATATAGATAGAAATCAGTCGCATGGAGTGGATTTCCTGTGTGGCACGCCTAAGTGGCATGTGATCAAGGCTTCTGTTGCAAAGCAAAGTCTTGTGGTTGATGATCAAAGCATGGTCTGTGTGACGTAGCTTTGTGTATAACGTGAATTCGCGAGCCTCACACCTCGGTATGAGTCAAAAACGGGAGAAGGACCCAAGGAGTGCACGACGTTTC
This sequence comes from Allium sativum, assembly GCA_030737875.1. Taxonomy (NCBI): domain Eukaryota; kingdom Viridiplantae; phylum Streptophyta; class Magnoliopsida; order Asparagales; family Amaryllidaceae; genus Allium; species Allium sativum. The sequence continues at coordinate 225,662,731 of CM060909.1, read as the reverse complement.
TTTCTAGCTAAGGTGGTGTCAGTGACCTACCAGCCCTGACATTATATATACTTTTCACCTGTGTGGTTGTTGGAATGCGAGGCGCCTCGATTATAGGTCTGTAAGGACCGGGAAACGTGTGTTCAGAAATTGCCAATCCTCATAAGTAAGAGAGGACCGGCCTTGGAGGATCCATGGGATTGTTGTGTGCGGTCCTGGGACATTTACTAGAGTGTCTCGAATGGAGAGGAGCTTGCCCCTTGCCTCGACTCATGATGGAATCCAATTTCCAATACGAAATTTCGGATGTGATTGTATTACTAGTGTGGCGACATAGTGGTATGGGTCATTTATGCCGCCTATGATTGATATTTATGATTGAAATCGCTTTTGAAACATATATGCACTAGTGATAATATCAAACACTTTTGTTCTATTCGTATGAAGTATTTTTGGCCATTATAAGGTAAAAACTCTATCCTCTGGCTTGCGTTGCATTGTGTGATGTGACCTGAGTCTTATAATCGCTTCATTTTATAAAAAGCATTGCGATGATTTAATCATTTACTTTATTTCATGCACTAGCACTCATTGGAGTAAACCCGTTCCGCGAAAGTGGCGTGGTCCTTTGATTTTCCTTATTATTGTTGTTAATAAGTTAAGTTGATTTCTCATACCAGTCCCATGCTTGACTCATAGTTTGTTTCACCTTTCAAACTCGGGTGCCCTCATTTTCACATGGGCAGCCTAGTTACAGGTATCTGGTACGCTTTTGGCTATGGCGAGGCTTGACTGCATTGAGAAGACTTTAACTCTTTCCGCCATTATTGTATCTATATTATGATTCCGCCATTGGTGATGTAGACTGATATTAATTTTGTGTACTCTTTATGTATGATTCCGCCTCTGGCGATGGTGACTGGTTATGTATTATTATGCACTAAGTAGTATCATGTACTGTGCTCTCTGATGTGTTGATATCTATATGATTCCGCTGTCATATTGTGTAAATCATTCTATTTTATGTTTATGCTATTATCTGTGATCTGCTAATGATGATTAATGTGTTATATTCCAATGATTATCCTTAACACCGTGGTACGGGGTTTTGGGATCGTCACAGTTTGGGTCGTATTGAGCTAGAGACATATGGAGGTGTTTCGGAGTTCGCTTTTGAACTTAGCATGTCATCTTGCACTTGCTCATTTTTTAAGGGAATTCGAAGTGATTTGTTGTCGAGAGCTGTGCTATAGCCGTGGTTTAAGGCCGATGAACGCATATTGATTTGTCCATGCGAGCTAAAGGTGGTTTACAAGGGGAAGAAGAGGAGGTTAAGGGAAGAATTTTAGTGAATTTATGTTGTTTTATCATGGAATGTAAATGGAGTTTGGATTTTTTTTAAAGAAAACGACAATGACAGTGGAAGCTCGACTTTTAGAATACTGGAGCTGTTTTCTTTCGTGGGGGAGAAGATAAGCCGGACGGGTGAGATAAGATGAAGGCCTTTTTAATTATGGTGAGCTCAATTATTCAAATAAATCTAAGTGTTGTTTTAATTTAGATACGTATTAACTTGTAAAACTAATAACTTTTCCAGACGAGTCTATCACGTTGGAATCATGTGGATGCAGGCTACACCATGGAACTGGTCTGGAGCGATTTCGAGATCGTTACAATTTAGGCAAATTAAAATGTTTGAATTAATCAACTGACGTAATCGTTATTCAACAATTAACGATCAAAGTGAGTAAACTTACTAACTCTGTCTAATTTTATAATATTATAAACGTTATCTAATATTGATAAATGATGATTGAATGTTGTGTGATGGTTGTTTACATGAATTGCTTATAAATTAGTTAAGTATATAAAACGTTGGTTAAATATTGATCCTATTTATTATAATGTTTCATGTTGATATGAAATTATTGTTATTTATGCTTATCAACATCCGTGGTTGCAGGGAAACAGGTTGGAGGGATCCAACTGGATTCCTCAACAATTATATTGTCATTTTTCATGTATTGCATTATATGATGTGACAAATATTTTGTGGTTGATTATTGCGTGTTTTGGTATGTTTGAATAACATTGACCTTGAAATAATTGGTATTTAAATACCGTAACTTATAATGGAAAAGAATTCGAGTTTTAAAAGGGAATACCTATTTTTTTTAAATAGAAATTGAATTTCGATTGAATTAGAAAATAATAACTTATTATAATAACAACAAGTAGTTTGATTACGAACAATGTTTATAAATGAGATGAAATAATTATTATTGGATAATTTGGAAATGTAAATTCAATAATGAATTTAAAAAGAAAAATTAGGATTTGTTTCGAAAGAATAATGAATTTTAAATTCGATGTTCGAAATGTAAATAGAATTGAAATAAATCCATAAGGATTTGTAATTGGAATTCAACTATGTCGAATGTTATAAAAATAATTTACTTTTAGAAATCATATGTTATATAATTCAGTATTTGAAAAGATAGATACTATTTGGGTTGAAACCAATAGCTTATAATCGAATATGTAATTGAAATGAAGTTATAAATTTAATATACAATTAATAAGAAGTTGACTTGTAAACGTAGCTTTTGAATGGAATATGATGTAGAATTATAAAATATCTTAATAATTGGAATTTTAATTTGTAATGGTATTTATAGATAAAAACCAAGATTTGATTTGATAAAATGAGTCCAATTATCTGGAAAGAAATAATATTCATAGTTTGAAGTGAATAATGATTTAAAAGCAAACGTTTTGCAAATTTGAATGAATATAAAAAGAGATTGGTAAATATTTGGAAGTGATAAATTAAAAATGAATACAGAAATTGAGTTGACCTGAAACGGTGAATTTATACTGATGTCCGAAACGCTAATCGAATAGAAATTATTTGAAAGAGAGTTATATATTGAAATTTGATTATATTGAATTTAGGAAAGTATTATCTACTTTCCGATTCTTATCAAGATTTATTCTTTATCTAATTATTTATTTATTTATTCAAATTAATGAATAAAAAATATATTTGAAGTTAAATATTTTGAAGAAAGGATTATAACGCTATCGTTATAATTAATGATTTTCGTTAAAGAAGTGGATTCATAAACTGAATCCGAGAGTTGCGTAAGTAATGATTTGATAAGAAGTTAAGAAAATTAGAAATTGACTGGAGATTAGTCAAGTTGAATGGCTTCTGAGTGTCGATCTGATGTTGGTTTCGGCCTTCGGGGTTGATACTTAGGGAGTTGTTCTCTTACTAGTTTATAGTTAGGGTCTAATGAATATGGAAGAATGGTGATGCATGAATAAGAAATGTAAATGTTTCCCAATGTTAATAACGAATATTTTCTGAATATATAAAATAAGAAGTCGTGGATATGTGGAAATGTTTTCCAAGAATCGTGAAAGTCTAGTCGAGTTTAAGGAATATCTGGGAAAAATATAAGAAATAGGAAATGGGGAAATTGATAAATTAATGAAATTAATTTAAAGGGCCAAATATTGTTTGAAAATTAATCGATAAAATTTCCATTTGGAAATATGACCGTTGTTTGCATGGATGTTTTCCTTTGATAGTTAAATAACCGACTATCTAATTTTTTTGGCTATTTTTCCATTATCAATACAGAGAGACTGGGATCGGATTTATTACCTGAAAACCACTCCGTATGGGAATTAGCATGGTGAATCAAATATGCTGAAGGCATTTGAAGATGGAATATACGTAAGGGCTGTTTTGGCGATCCTAGGTAGATATTACCTAAGATGGATTTACAGAATAGTGCCTCCTGTTTGTCCAGACCCATGACAACTTGTATGTACGAATGTCTGACATAGTATACCTAATAGATCGCGTAAGTTGTTCACTTCAAACATATTAACGTTGGTGGTGGAGGAACTCGTTTCTCTTAGCTTTATACTTGTGGTATTTTTGGGGAAATCAATATGTGATTTGGCAGGTATGACGATGTAGCATTCAATGTAAATGAAGATGTGATCTGTCTTAGGGTAGTTATGACCTCAACCCTCTTCGACCGAGAAATGGTATAAAATCGGGTAGGTCGCATGGCTAAGTGGGTCGCTTCTAATTAGGGTATATCGTCACCATCTAGAAAATTTTATATTTGTTCTCCTTTCGCTTCTGTACCTCCCAGAAATACGGTGGGCCCAAACCGTAGGGTGACAATATATTAGGAACATTCAAGTGAAATGAATGGTCGGTCATGTTTAGCCAGGGTTACAAGATGTTCTTGTTGAATCCTATCGTATTTTCTCTAGAGGTATAATGTCGGAAGGTGGTCCCATACCTTGCCATAGTTGGAAATCCATTCTCCAATAAGAACCCGCAGTTTTGATTGTATACAATGTATGTAGAGCATGAGATGCAAGCCTTCTGCTAGATTGTTACTTACTTGACTTAGACACTATTATAATATAAGAATAATATTATTTTAAAGAATGTTTTGGGTTATCGTAAGGTAAAAACCATCCATATTTATGTGTGGATCGGTTTTACGATTATCATTTCTTTTAAAAGTATTTTTAAATGCTAATACAAATGGTTGGAGTTCACTCACACCAGTCCCATGATTGACCTAGAGTTTATTTTGTTTTGTTTTACCTTAAACTCTTGGGTGCCGAAATTTGTACGGGCAGTTAAGTAGTCAGCATTTTAAAGATATACTTGGAGAAGCTTGGAGCAGGAGGCTTCAACATTAGATATACATAGATTTTATTTCTGCTGTGATGTTATGTGTTGTACTCTGAAATGATATGTATATACAATTATAAGTTTGTATTTCAGAAGTTATATAATATATTTTATTCATTCCGCTATGAGATTCCTGTCTACTCTGATTCTGTTCTACTATGTTCTTCTTACATTCTAACTTTCTTCCTATTTCTCACACTCTAACTTCTTTCTATTATTGATCCGGTATTTTCGACACTTGAATAGTTGACATGGTGTTTTGCAATAATTTTTGGGGTCGAAAATTTCTAGTTCGTTACAGGCTAAGTAATGCTTAAAATTTAATTTTAGTATTTTGGGAAAGATATATATCATTTTAATCCAAATCAGGGGTCATAGATATATATCATTCAACCTACGTTTTTCATTCATTTTAATGATTAATCCCGGGTTTATTCGATGCCTGTAACATCTAGGGTAAATGATTGGGATTAAGCAACAAAAACAATGATCATATAAAAATCAAGGTGAATAACAGGTAAATTCACACAATTAAACATCAATAAGTCAAACATGTCAAATTCAAGCCATTCATCACATCAATACCTCTAAATAGTTCAATATCGTTTAAATTTAATGGTTATCAGATGTCAAATTTTAAACTAGTAATTAAATTTCAAACTTAACCTAACTATTCAAGTTAAATTAACAGTTAAATTAAATTACACAATTAATGCAAATAAATATGAATATGTATTTTTGACTTCCAAACAACAATCAATACAATCATACTACGACATGATTTTAATCTTACTAATAATCAAATTTTTTGTTAAGCGTGAGTGTGTTAAATCACTCACCTTTGACATCGGACACTTCTAAAAACCAATTTTTAGCCCAAAATTTAAAAGTCTCGTAGTCTATTCGAAATAACTTTATGTTGTCCGAAATTCTGATACGAACCTAACGAAACAAACTGTGAGTCAAACCGAGTTCGTACGGAAAAGTCATACAAGATTCATCATTTCAATTTCAAAATATAAAATAAAATAATACTAACTCCTCAAGAACCAAGTTCGCCACGTCAAAATCCACCTTAACTCACTGCTCACATTCGGGAAACAACAGAAATGCGTCAAGAATGACCCAAACAACGCTGCCTCCCCTTGATTAACGCACCATCTATGACCATCAATACGTTGATCTGAAATCACCATCAGAATGTGTAACACCCCGTAATTTTAACAACACTAAGGAGGATAAATTAAAGAATACTTAGTTTAATATTCATAATTAAGGGAAACGGACTGCGCCATTGCGTTCGTCTCAAAATTCTGGTCAAGATAGACATTTGGTTTGCGTAAAACAGACACTATATGAAGAAGTTATGAAAGTTTTAAGTTTGTATACGCGCAGGATATATTACATATACATATATATATATATATATACACACACACATATAGGGTCCAAGAATTCAAAAATTAGGTCCAGAAGTTCAAAATCGTTCGAATCACGAAAAAATGAGTGAGCAGGAAAAATCCCGCCCAGGGGAGTTGACCCTTGGGTCGACCCCTCAAGGGGTGTCGACCCATCGGTCGACCCCATAAGGGGTGGTCGACCCCCTAGGGCAGACGTGGCAGTTCGGGTTTGGGGACTGGCGGCTATAAATATGGCTCCATTTCTCTTGTTTTCTACACTGAAAAAATAATGGAGGACTAGATGCTGTCAGTCCCCAGACTAAATCAAACCTTTTCCTTCTTCTACAATCAAGTTAATCAAGTTATTCAAGTGTCATCTTCCCTTCATCTTTCCCGTTTTATTTTATATATCCTGGCTACTTTCGAGCTTAGGCATGCCACTGAAATATGCGAACGCGTTAAACGCGGAACGAGGGGAAAAACCTTGAAATTGGGCATAACTTGTAAATGGGAATTTGGCGAAACTTGAATAATGTTTATGAATATGAATTTAGGGCATATAATTCATTATAAACATATTCGGGGAAAAGGGCATGAAAACCTATAACGACACAGGTAAAATTGGCTAATAATGAAATGCCTAGGATTATAGTAATTAGAAATTATAACTGTGCCTAAACACGAGGTTAGATTACACTTGTGGTGGAAGTCTGCCCGAAACTGCCTGGCATATCCAGCGACCACAAGTGGTGAATCTAATGTGAGGGGTCTAGGTGCACAAATACGAGACTTGCTAAGACACGAGGTTAAGCCCGACTTATGGAAGAAGCCTGCCCGGAACCAATCGGCATATCCAGCATCCACAAGTGGTAGGCTTAATATGAGGGGTCTAGCACGTTGTAACCATAAATGGGCATGGTAATGAATTGGAATACTTAACCTAGTTGAATCCGTAGGGATTGTATGAACATGAACTCGAATAGGGGTTAAGTAGACTTGTTGAAAACAGTGGGTGGGTTAAGTAAATCTGGGTTGGGTGGGTAATATTTATATATAGGCCCACAAACTTAACCTATTAGGGTTATATAATTAAAGACACCGTTAGGTAAGCATAACCTGTGGAAATGTGAGGTTATGTAATTAAAGACACCGTTAGGTAAGCATAACCTGTGGAAATCCTAGTGGGGGTACATGACAAGGGGGAAAGCTTGTATCATCTTGTGTGAGGGACCTGTTTCAGTCAGTAACCCATAGAACAGTATCATACGAGTACTCTTCCCTAGGTCGGAGTTGGGACACGCTTACTGGGATGATTGTAAGAGATCCAAACATGGAGGACGGTGTGGGCAGCGCAAGCCGACCGGGACATGTGCATGCATGTTTGAGCAGATGGGGATAAGACGACCGTGACACCAGTAGATATGGTTGTGCACATCAACGAAGGGTTGCCACTTTAGGAAGTGATACCTTCTACTGTGGGGCCGACACATGGTATCTACGGAGCAGGGAGCTGATCGATTAGGTAGTAGTTAGGGTAAATCTAGACTCTGGTAAAGTTTAGGAGCCTGTTAGGATTGGACTGCCTGTGGATTGTATTGGGTTAAAACCTCTCACTAGAAGTAAGCCTTAGTCTACCATCTTATAGTTGTTGGCATCATCTCATTCTGGTTATACTAGTATCGGTGCAGAGAATCAGAGTAATCATTAGAGAAGCATATACACTCTATCATGTTTACCTTGTCATACCTGCCTTTTGTGATATTATCTTTCTTATCCACTTTATATGTCTGTCATGATACTTCTACTTATTCATTTGCTAAAAGTAACTGGACTCCTCAGACTTTATGTCTGACCCATTTTGTTTCCTCTTCTTTCTTCCATCCCCCTCCAATGTTCTCAGGGAGGGAATACTCAAGCTTGGCCAGTATTCTGCTATTATTTGCTGGATCTTCTTAGATGTATTGCTCAAGTTCCTATCCTTGCTACTATGGCTATGTTTTTATTTGAGGATTTTGCTTCTTTTATTTTGTACTCTAATGTTTAAGTACAATACAGAAGTTTTTATGATGTACTGGTTTTTATGGAATTTAGACATATGATGTTTTTGAACCACGATGCTTTATGATTAATAAAGTTTGTTTTTATTCTGCTCCTATTTTATATCTGTCTTGTAATATTTGTGTTTCTGTTTACCTATAACGCTTCATGAAACTTAATGCATTCTCTTAATGAGTGACATTAACGGACGTGGGGTGTCACAGAATGGCCATTCGATGCTCCCCCATCATCAAAATTGTCGCGGCCTCTGGTTTCCCAAAAAGCCTCAAAAACCCTGAGATGAGGCGGCTTCTAGGCCTAATTCTCGTGAATGTTGAAACTTTTAATGTCGATCAACCGTATGGATTTAAAGGTCTTGCGAAGCTCTTCGATTTACATTTCGGAATTTTCTGATTTCGTTGATTGCGTTTGATGATATTAAGCCATGAAGATTTCGAAATTTCAGCCATTGAAATTAAAATGGCAGCTGCCATAGTTAGGGTTCCGAAAATGTATTATTTTAATATTAAATTCATCATTTTGCGTGATATAAAGCCAAAAATGTTTGTCTAAATCAGGCCTGCTTACAGCCTACCTATAAGTTCTAAGGCCTTCTGAACGCAATGAGACAAGTAGTGAAGCCAAATTCTGAAGTTTATTGCAGTTGCACTTAAAAATTCGATTGTTCCGATTAAACTGTATACATAAATTCATGCATGTTTTAAACTCTTACGATCAAACGATTACTCCGATGGCTACACAATTTTAGATCTTACAATAATTTACAATTCCGGATCCAATAAAACTAATTTCATCAACTTCAGAGATTGTTTACAACAATTTCACATATTTATTAGCAAAATAAAATATTAAGCTTTCACTTATTTACTTTAAAATTAAATTCAATAGTTTATAACCTTTATCAAATCAAAATAGAATTCAAATTATTTTCATAAATAATTTTTTTTTATTTGAATTCCAATATTGATTATTTTGCCTATTTAAATTTTCCTATTTCAATTATAAATTACACCAATCAAAATATTTCATTGCTAAGTTTCAACTTTCATTATTTATCCGTATAACTAATTCAAAATTTTGTTTGCAATCAATACAAGTAACAATTGTCGTAATTGATCGAATTTCAATACTTAAACCATTTTATTCAGTTTACATCATAAATCTTCAAAATTAAAACATTAAATTTTTATTTATACACATAAAATATTAAAAAATAATATTAAATTTAAAATAGTTGAAAAATACGGATTGTTACAAGAATCAGCTAGTTGCACTTTCAGGCCAAATAAATCGATCAATCCAACCTAGAAAAAACATTCAAGGGTCCAAGCGTATTGGCAGGAGATTGATCAACATTATTATCGGGGATATCATCTAACTCAAAGAGTTGAGGAGAAATGGAAAGGTACACGAGCACCCTCAAACATTCATCGAAGATAAAAGATACTTAGTTGTTGAAGATGAAATCATAGCAAAGCAGTAAAGGACATTACTAATGATATTGTGTTTAGAAGTAGAGATTCCGAAGGAATTAAGTCCCCGACTGTCAACCCGATGGTGATTATTGTTGGGGATTGGGCCACCTTTGGTCCGAAGAGTCCCGTTTGATAGTGTCAGTCAAGTGAATATCCTATTTCGTAAGACTTTTGATTAAATGAATCTTGAAATGAAAGATGAATTTGTTTGTTAAATAAAAATCCAAGGGTTTACTAGAGAACAGAAGCAACTAGTTAGAATGATCAATTTGGAAGTTGAATTGGGTGAAGGAAAACGAAGGGTCATGTTGATTCAGACCTTAGTAACCATAAATTAATTCTCATCCTACAATTCTTTTCTTTGGCAACGTGCCTTAGCTAGATTTTGGATTGTCTTTGGTGTATAAAGATGAAATTCCCTATGGAGAATCAAGTTGATGTCATGAAAGAAGATCAAAGCACTATTGGAGAGTGTTATATAGCTAAGACATGGGAATCGAGAAAGAAGGAGAAATTTTTGTAACTTAGATTGGGAAATGTTTCCTACGGTTTAGTGTGAGCCATCGATAAAGAGACTGATTTTGGAAGATGGATCGAAATGAATGAAATCTACTGCTTTAGATGAGATTTATAAGAAAGCAGACGAGTCCTTGAAATTGGAAGGTGCAGAAGACACTAAATGAATGCCAGATATTCAAAAGATGAAAAGACTATCCAAAATAATGTTTCTATAATGCAAGAAGTGACTCTGGAGACGCAAATAAAGCAGGGAGTCGAAAGAGATGAAGTCAAAATAATGGAAATAATGAATAGGATAGAAAATGCTTTAAGAGCTTAAGTCCAAGGAATACACACTATTAGTGTCAGCTAGGAAAATATTTTCTTGGTCATGAATGGAACTAAGCACAATCTGAACCTACCAAGAAAGGAGCCAAGAAAGAATGAAAATACTCTAGAAAGTTTTGTCATTTCCATGAAATGTGTCAACAAAATACAAATAATGTCGTCAATTGAAGGCCTAATCAAAGAATAGTTTAGAAAGAAAAAGGTTCAACAATATGTGCAAAAATCACAATAAGAGAATCGGCTAGTTGCACCACCAGGCCAGATAAATTAATCAAGCCAACCCAGTCAAAGCATTCAAGGGTACATGCGCAATGGTAGGAGATTGATCAACATTATTATCGGGAATATCATCTGACTCAAAAGAGTTGAGGCGAAATGGAAAGGTACACAAGCACCCTCAAACATTCACCGAAGATAAAAAGGTACTTAGTTATTGAAAATGAAAACCCAAAAAAGAAGTAGAGGACATTACTAATGATATTGCATTTAGAAGTAGAGATTCTGAAAGAATTAAGGCTCCGACTGTCGACCCGATGGTGATTATTGTTGGGGATTGGGCCACCTTTGGTCCGAAGAGTCCTGTTTGATAGTGTTAGTCCAGTGAATATCCTATTTTGTAATACTTTTAATTAAATGAATCTTGAAATGAAAGATGAATTAGTTTGTCAAATGAAAGTACTAGGTTTTACTAGAGAACAGAACCAACTAGTCAGAATGGTCAATTTCCAAGTTTTATTGGGTGAAGGAAAACGAAAGGTCATGCTGATTCAGACCTTTGTAACTGTCGACTAATTCTCATCCTACAATGCTTTTCTAAGGCAATGTGCCTTGGATGTATTTTAGATTGTCATTGGTGTATAAAGATGAAATTCCCTATGGAGAACCAAGTTAAAGTCATGAAAGAAGATCAAAGCACTATTGGAGAGTGTCATATAGCTAAGATACGGGAATCGAGAAAGAAGGAAAAGCGCAGGAGTGTGAGTGGGGGTAATTCATTCACATTTAAGATCCCCATACATTGCAGCTGTAGAAAAGCCCCTGCCTTGGCGAACATGGTTATGTCGATAAGACTATGCAGGGAGAATCGACTAGCAGCATCAGAGATCATGGTATTTATTCATATAGACATGAAAAACTCAACTTGAGTATTGCGAATCAGATCACATCTTGGTGTGAAGATGTAGTAAGAACTAATCCCTTTTCCTCGTGTTTACTTAGACATGTTTTCATGTACTTATTCCTATATATGCAAGATATCATCGAAGATAGCAAGTCATATGTTGAATATTGATCCTTGATTTGCTCCTCCTAAGCTAAAGAGGAATAATCAAGGACTAAAGCGATTTGATGTGTTAACAAAATAAGTTGACCGGTTGATGACGAATGGATATATCAAAGATGCTACATAAATATGATTTTGTATCTACCTCTATGCTAATGAAGAAGTTGAACAGAAAATTGAGAGTTTGTTTGGGTTATTCACATGTTAACAAATATTTGTGAAGATTCAATGAGAACTAATCCCTTTTCCTCGTGTTTAGTTACACATGCTTGCATGTACTTATTCCTATATATGTAAGATATCCTCAAAGATAGCAAGTCATATGTTGAATATTGATCCTTGCTTTGCTCCTTCTAAGCTAAAGAGGAATAATCAAGGACTAAAACGATTTGTTGTGTTAACAGAATAAGTTAACCGGTTGATGATGAATGGATTTATCAAAGTTGCTACATAAATATGATTTTGTATCTACCTCTGTGCTAACGAAGAATTTGAATGGAAAATTGAGAGTTTGTGTGGGTTATTCACATGTTAACAAATCCTTTCCCAAGGATAACATTTTGTTACTTAGAATTGATAACCTGGTTGATGGGGAAAAAAGACATGAATTACTATTACATATAGATTTCTATTCAATATATAATCAAATCATGATACATGAACCTAATTATGAGAATACTTGTTTTATTATTGATCTTGGACTTTACTACTATGTGTGAGGTCGTTTTGACATAGGAACATATGAGCTACTTATCAGTGGTTAGTGAGTATAATGTCTAAGCATCAGACTGGAAAATTAGTGGAAGTCTATGTTGATCGCATGCTAGTGAAATCTTGTGTACTTGGAAATCATTTGGATAACTTAGCAAAAATGTTTGAAATCTTAAGAAAGTACGGTACCAAATTAAATCCTCTCAAGTGCTCATCTGGAGTCGCATCCGAAAATTCCTTTGATTGATTGTGAGTGTGAGGGGGCGTCGAAGCTAACCTTTCATAAACCACTATCTTGAGAAATGTTGAAACCGCAAAGAATAAAAAGGAATTGCAGAGCTTTAATGGAAAGACTGCAGTTTTGAGTCGGTATAACTTGAAGGCCATATATATATATATATATATATATATATATATATATATATATATATATATATATATATATATATAGTTTTCAATATATATATATATATACCTTTTTTGATGCAGTAAAGAATAGGAAAAAGGATTTGAAATGGGACCCGAGAAGAATTTTCCAGACAAATGGAGATCTTTCCAAACCAATGGATAAAAAATATTTTTTTATTTTCCCAACGGTTCCTCATGTATTGAGTGCATCACTTGTGCATGAGGGGGTACAAATTTAAAGAGTAGTATGTTGTATTAGCAAGCATCTCACAAGCGTGGAGAAGAACTATTTAAAGCTAACAAAACTTGATTATTTCTTATTGGCATCCTCAAGAATGTTGCAGTCGTATTTCCCAATTCATCCGATAAAGTGCTGACTGATCACCATTGAAGCAGGTAGAGACTCCAGAAAAACTATTGAAATGAAATATCAATTTAAGCCAACGTGATATTATCTATCATCTTAGAAAAGAAACCAATGGGTAGTGTTAGTTGGTCTCATTGTAGAATTCACAATCAAGGGTAATGAGATGGAAGACTCAATGGTCATGGTGACATAATGAAATCTGTTTGTTGATGAAGCATAAATTCATTATTGCTTGGAAGTATGAATTGCATTTGAAATCCATAGGAACGATTAGCCTATTATGCTTTGAGAATAGAATTTCATGCCATCAACAATGAACCAGAATACGACATGTTGAATGCAGGTCCGAAGGTTGAAAAAGAATTAGGGATTTAAGCTTTACACATTCCTAGTGATACGAAGATCATTGTCTACCAAGTGCGGTAGGAATACCGAGCAAAGGACATAAATCTTGGCCCTTACTTATCAAAGGCATGGATTCAACAATCTCCAGCAGTATACTATTACTCACATCCCTATAGATGAAAACGTGAAGGCTGGCTCATCAGCCAAGTATGCCAGTTCAGGAGAAGCATAATTGCTAGGATTTGTTCCAGTAGAAGTTCTTATGTCTTTTGAGCATTGATAAATGGATGTAGATTAGATTATGGAAATTGTGGAAGATCCTGAATCATAGGTGATGCAAATCAAGGACTACTTGATTAATGAAGGTCTTCCCAAAGATGCGAATGAATGGAAGAAGCTCTCTTAGAGGGCGCTAAGATTTTTTATGCAGGATGGAAGACTATATAAAAGGGGATTCCATGCCACTCCATCAGTGTGTAACTCGAGACAAAGCAATACAAATTCTACGAAGGTGCACAAAAGGAGTTTTGGTAAACATTTGTAGGATAAATGCTCGCAAAGAAGGTGTTGTGATATAAATACTTCTGGCTAGACCTGAAAAAAGTTGCAGTTGACAAAAGATGATGGCGTAATAAATTCTAGAGGTTCTTAAAGATTCCCAAGGCCTATCATCTAATCTAACATAAATGGTTAGCCCTTGGGTTTTAGTAGTCTACGACATGGATTTTAACGGTGTGCAACGAATGACAAAAGTAGACACTAAATATGTGACAGTTTTTATTGATTAATTCACAAAATAGGCCAAAACGGAACCGTTGGACACAAACATCACTAAGATAGTATTCAAATTTATCTTAAAAACATTATTTATAAGTTTGGAGTGCCATTAAAGATTGTTGTCAACAATGGGATTCAATTCGTATGTGCTGAGTTCCAAAATCTTTATAAGCGAATCCAATGAGAAGAGCTTTTCTAGGGTAGCACACCCATAAGCAAACTGGAAATTAGAGGTGGCAAACAAGATCATTAGGTGCATAATAAAGAAATAGCTCATAAAGACCAAATGAGGCTTGGTTGATGAGCCACCACCTGCACTATTAGTGAAACAACCCACACCCCTTAACGTCACCCATATGATAATGCGTTAAGGTTTATGAAGCGCTTAGGTATAAACCAACAAACAGAGACTAAAATTCACAAGAAAGAAATATAAAACACAGCGGAAAATTCAAAACAGCATTTCATAAAGCAAGTCAAATCATAGTACTTATTACATTTCATAAATACCAAATGTCACCATAATAAAACCCGATACATTATCTCATGGAAAATCATAATATCAGAGTACATAAGTAAAATCATCCCTCTTAAGTGCAATACAATAACCAGAAAATGAGAAAATGAACCAATATATGAGTCTGAATCCAAACTGAACAGAAAAGTCAAGAATCACTGCTGAGACCCTCTACCCTGCGAACCTAGGGGAAGGAAGAGAGAAGGAGAAAACAGACTAGGTCAGACATACATTTGGTAAGTTCTAGTAATTTATGCATGAGCATAAGTTAAGAAAGCCTTAGACAGATAAATAGTCTTAAGGACATAAGACATAAACATACAAAAGCAGTATACAAAGTTAAACACAAATACAGATTGGCTTTTCGTTCATATCCATGATTGCTATACCAACTACCAAAATGTTATAATTAGGCTTTATCTAATTTTTACACGATTGGCTCCTATAACCACAATGTGATAGCCTATGCCAACTATGGAATTCAGGGTTATCAATCCTGAATCCATCAACTAAAAGAACATAGTCGTTAATCACAAGCATTACAACGACTTATCTTCCCCAGTCGGCACGATGCACGCTCATCGTCCCGCCGGAACGCTCCCGTACACGTCTCGTTTGGACCTCTTACTATCCAGCGCAGTAAAGGGTGCCCTCGCCTCTACCTAGTGTGAGGCCCCTAGAGATGATAAAAGGGATACTGCCTGATATGGGTCCCCAACCAAATATGCAATTGACACAAGTCATCCCCTAGACTTGGTCCTCGTTTATTCAATTTGGCCACTTAGTTTCCCCGATAAGCGCCGCACTGTCAGAATGAACCTAAACTATGATTTCCTCATTTTATTAGGCCTCTTATTTTCCCCAATCAGTCCCACGCTGCCGAAACGGACATACGAGCCACTTATTTTCCCCAATCAACCCTTGTGATGCCGGAACGGACACCCACTACAATTTCATTATTTTATTAGGTCAGTTGTTTTCCCCAATCAACCCCTATGTTGCCAGAACGGACTCCACTATCTTAGCTTATTAATTTCATTTACAATTTAACTTAAGCACATTTTAAGTTTATTAATAAGCCCCAGTATAACCTGATGTTGTAATCCTAGTTTGTATTTAAACATTTCTAATCCATGTTTATCTTTTTATACAACGCAACCCCACATTACTTAGCGTCCAACTATGTTAATTCTATTCCAGTTTACGTGCGTACGTGTTTACATGTTCTCCAATTACATGTTAAGTTTGATCCCCAATTTCTACTTTAATATTGATTATAATACTTAATCATCTTCAACATGCCCAAAAATCCCTTTTTTTTCAATTCAAATTTAATGCGAAAATAACGATATAGTCCTACGTTCTCTTCAGGCCTAAGCTCAGCGTTAAAAGAAAAAGGGAAACAGTCTAGGTTACTCGCAAGGCCTAGACTCAAAAATGAACAAACAAATAAAAATAGGCATAAGCATACCTGTTAGTAAAATTACAACAAAGAAGGGGATAAAAGAAAGAGAATTACTTATAAACAGTAAGTAACTGAAAAGGAATAGACATTAAATAAATTACAATAACTTTACAGAAAAACTAAACATATAAATACTGTAAATATTAAATTTACAAACTTAAAACTATTTAACTGTCGAACTTTTCCTACATAATTTTACTAAACTAAAAGTTACATAAAAAATCATAGATATGATGAAAAGAGCTTCCCCCTTGGCCTTTCTCTTAATCTAGCATTACCCTCCGCCTCTAAAAGTATTTATAAAAATAATTATTTAAAAGTATAAAACTTCTTTATCCCCATAAAAGTTCAATCATTAGGCCTTTCCTAATAGGATAGGTCTGGGGGAAGAAGAAGAAGAGAGAATGGATGTGAAGAAATGAGAGAGGCTCTACTATTTATAGGGTTTATTGGATGTTATCAGCCGTCCAATTTTAGGATTAGATTTGGACCAACCATGTCATTGGGCCAATCATAAAGTGCCACGTCAGCCTTTGGTTTAAAACAAACCAATAAAATAATGCCACATCAGCCAAAAATAACGTCGGAACGATTATAAAATGATCGCTGTAATCGTATGCACCACCTCACGAGCCTACTAGCGCGATGGGTGGACCCAGCCCGCCTTGGGTCGAAGGACCCTTGGGTCGACACTAGGTCGACCCAAGTGGGAAACAGATGGTCCCACTCGCCTATTATTTAATGTATAATATATATATATATATATACTATACTTTTCTGGTTAGTTTCTTTAATTCATAACTAATTCATTTTAACTTCGATTTCAACAAACCAAGTGCCCACTTTAATCAGAAAATTATAACGGACTCAATGGTGCTAGTCCCGTTGTCTAATTCTGAAGTTTATTTTGATTAATATCTAATTTATTACCCTTTTCTATTTAATTATTATTTATTAAAATTTAGGGTGTTACAGTTATCTTATAGGACAACACACAAATCTGAAATTGATGACACCTTTATTCTTGGCGTGCAATTCAGAATCTATGATCTAGTGGGCTGATGTCCTTATTCATTGGCCGATACACTTAAGTCTACTGAAAAATGAGCTATTGTTGCTCTTAGTACTTGATCAAAAAAATGATAAATAGAACGAAGCAGAACTAAGAATAGCCACACATCAAAAGAGAGTGGAAAGACACTTCAATGCAAAAGTCTAAAATTGGAACTTGGAAGTTGGAGACCTCATTCTCAAACGTGTGATGACAAATATCTGTGAAATCAGGCCAAACTAAGAAGGGCCCATGTAATTGACAAGAAGCACTAAGATGGAGCTTTCAAGCCTTTGAAAGTTGATGAAATCCTCATTCCATGAGCATGGAACAACAACTTGCTTCAACCGTATTATGCATGAATCTCGTATCATTTCATTTTCCGCAAATAAGCCATTCGATCATAATGTGGGGATTGTACATTAGTAGAATTTTCCCTTTCTTTCAATCATGGATAAAATTAGCTTTTGAGCCATCAAAATTGTGTTCCCTTGACAAGCCTGAATTTGCAGGATCATCAAATAGACAAGCCCAACTTCCTAAGTTAGGAATCAATAAAAATATTTTCCCTCGAGGTTAATCCTTAACTTCTTAGAAACATTTGAATCTTATTCGAGAATATCAAATTATCGAATTTCTGAATTGAAGATCTTCTAGTGAGATGCTGAATCTATTCCAAGTCCGTTGGATCGTTGAATATTTGAATTGAAATTCGTTTGATGAGCTGCTCTGATGATGTCGGGTCATCAAATGCTCGGCTCAAAACACTTCTCATAGGCTATTGAATTCAGGGCGAGTCCAAACGATCGGTTGCCCAAGCCCAAAAAATTTTTTGTTGCCCATTGACATATCATTTGTCACATTTGCCATGATTTTTTTTAATACAAATTCTTTACAAGCACAAAATCACATAAAACAACAACATTAATATTAAACTTATATACAAAATGTTATCGCATCATGCAGCCCACATTACTAAGTTCAAAAAACATAAAATCAAGTATCGACCTTTCACACAAAATATGGTCAATGTTTCCATAACAAATTCAAAACTAGCATTTTTTTATAGCGAATTCTTCAATTAAATTGTTGTAATCAAGTTTATCCAAAAACTAACTTTCAATTGTCTTAGCATTGTTTGATTAAATCAATTTTTAGTTCTAAAACAATGAGTTCTTCATCTTATTTATTGAATTAAATCAAAAAGTAATTTCAGATTTTCTAAATACAAAATTCAGCCACATTGTTTGATAAAGGAAAACATATAATTTATAGTCTTCAGGTATATAAACAGACATAAGTACTGGACATAGAATTCATACAAGTACCCAAATAATGAGTAGTATCCAATTATGAACAGTTCGCCTATCCCAGATTCCACATAACGTAAGGATAATGAGACTTATCGGACATGGTTTAGCTTCAAAATTAGAAAACATCAAAATAAAAAATAAAAACAGCAAATTTAGGGATTTGGATTTTCGAATTAAAAAAAAAAAATTACCTTTGTATTATATGTTGAATAGTTGATGTCAAGCAAGTTGCAAAGCGGAAGATAAAGAAACTGAAGACGACGCTGTGATTGGATGTCTCTTTTGTGTCGGCGGTTTGAAGAATCAGAGATGGCAAGAGAGGAGAGCACAATTGAAGATCTTGTTTAAGAAGACTGATGAATATGTAATTTGCCCCAATATTTTATTTTATTTTAAGAAAATAAGTGGGTGCGTTGAAAAGCAGAAATAGGCAGGAGGAGGAAGAACATCTGATTTGAGAAGCGGGAGAAGCAACTGAACATGTTTGCTCTATTTTTTATTTTATTTTTTACACTCAGCCCAGTTGGCTGCCACATCGCATTGGCTTAGTGGGCTTGTCTCTGGGCCGGGCCTGATTGAATTAACTCTTAGACTACCGGGTCATCAAGTGTTCGCCTTGAAATTATTTCCATGAGCTATTGAATTTTTTTCGACGACCAAAGTTCTCGAAGCTGATGGTAAAACCACTCTTTGAGACTGTTGAACTAATAGACCCACAATTATGTAAACCAAAAAATATTTCCATGTGCCGATTATAAAATTGTGCTTAGAAGCCATCCGATCGGTAGTCAATCTTTTTGGAGCCCTTAAAGTTAGTGAAATGAAATCACAATTCAAAAGCCAGCAACTTGATCCTTAATGACTAAAGCTATTTACATAATTTAGGCTTCGGGGTAGTTGATATCTTCAGCTTCAGAAGTTTAGTTTAAATTTTAAGTCGACCTTTAGTTTATTGCGAGGTCTTTTCAACTATCTAGAGCAAATCTGGAATGTATTTATGCTAAATCCACTGGCCACTAGAAGTAAATCTTTTAGTTCTAAGAATTTCGATCAAAATGATTATCAAGTTGCTAATTGAATACCGGATATAGTTCAAGCTTGTAAACAATCCTATGATATGGATGGAGGGAAGGAAGTAAGAAAAGGCCAAGGTGTTTTGTATCACAGTTCTGTACAACAATTGCAATAGAGATAAGGGTCATACTATTTTAAGTAATTGCATTATAAATGTACATGAAGGCTGAAAAAACGTTTGTGTCTCTCTTCCATTCAGCGCTAACCGATCGATTCAGTGATTATTATTTCAACGATAAAATATCGCTTTATTCCCGTTTTGGATCTGATTGTAAAATATGTACCAACAATACCCCTGTGCCCTTTCTTTGTGAACAAGTTCTTCTGTTCGGTTCCTAAAACAAGTTTTTTCGCTTGGAAGCTGAAGTGTATGGGAGCAACAAGAAACAAGAGTAGTAAAGCATGGGTAACATTACTTTTATTATTTTCTAGCTTATTGTGTGATAGTTTATAGCTTACTGTCAACGTATGTTTTTTTAGATTACCGTGTATTTTAAATAGAAGTTTTCTTTCCACAAATTTCATTAATCATATTCATTATAAGACTGTGATCGCCGCAAAAATACGTTGTCCAGGCCATATAACTAAGAGTAATTTTGTCAATGCAGCAATCATTTTACAATATCAATTTTCTATTAAGCAAAGAATAAAACAATACTTTTTTATTGAGCGTTCACTACAAAAGAATTCTGAATTCCATACGCCAATTTGGCGTAGGGATGGCGTAGGGAATCGAATTTTCCTACGCCATACCTACGCCAACAAGGAAGTCGGAAAATAGCTCGTCGCAAATATTTCCCTACGCCATACCTACGCCAATTTCCCTACGCCATACCTACGCCAGGTTCCATACGCCATACCTACGCCAAATTCCTTACGCCATACCTACACCAAGTTTCATATACATCGTTACCCCTTCCCTACACCTTCCCTACACCTTCCCTACGCATACGTACACCAAAAATCAATATGGTAGTTTTATATTTATCTTCATCTACCCCAAATCATAACAAAACCGAACATATGCAAAATCATAGCAATATATATCAATAAAAACAATGATGTAAAATGAATTTCATGGTCGAATTACCATAAACTTACTACAAATATATTTAAAACAAATCATGTCCAACAAACAATAAAATAAAGTTGCTACATGATCGTCTCATCTAATTCAAACATCGTGTAATGTACCTTACACAAATAGAACATCAAACTCACTATCAAACTCATTTGCTCTTGTAGTTTGCTAATAGTGACACTCATTTCTTGATTTTTATCTCTTAACTCTTCTACTTCCTTCACAAGCTTTTCTGTATCATCTGTAGCTTCAAACCTAACGGTGTATGTGTTGTCTTTGTATATCTGCACATAAAATTTTTAACCCAATTAGTACAATGAATACATTTCACATTACAATCAAGTAAAATGTTCAGTTTTGCGGAACTGAACTTAAGGCTCAGCGAAACTGAGCCGAAATGACTCAGCATCGCTGAGCCGAAATTGCTCAGTTTCCGCTGAGCCTTTTAAGGCTCAGCGACAGCAACTCGAAGTTGTTGTGCCAGCAACTCGGGTTTACGATGCATTACGCTGAATTAATATAGAAAAGCCTAGCAAGTTAAATTTAAAACCTTCGATTACAATAAACAATAAAATTAGACAAGTCCTTTTTTTTCAAAAAAAAGGTAATAATAAATGCATGTAATATAATAGTCAATACAATGGCTGTTTCCACTAAAATTTATTTATGAAGTGCAATGCTATCAAATGATTCAATTTGGAAGTAACTTTTGAGATTAACCAAACTAGAATAGCAAATATTATAATTTAGGTGACTTGAACCAATTCAACACTTCCCAAATAATAATTAGATATATATCTTCTATTTGGTAATATTCTATTCAAAACAAACTACATTATTGTTTGACTGGATTTTACGGTTTATCTGATTTTTTTTGAAAAAAAAATACTCTAGCCAATGCAAAATATTGAGACTTTTGTTCGGATTTTCCACGTATTTGAGTTTGCAGAACTGATTCCTACATATAACAAAAAGGAAGGGGTGCTGTGAGGAAAGCAAGAAAACCTGCAAATACATACTCCACCCTACCATCAAGAAGTCAAGTTCTGCTCATTATAGCACCCTTTCCAATTAAGTTTTGTCCTTAGAGTCTTCCCAGCCTGTAATGAATTGAATATGAAAATTTTATTATTTACACACACACATCACACTTAGCTAAATTAGAAAATAAAAAATAAAGAATACCAACTGAACCAATCTAAAGTAGCATTTTCTCAAATTCTACAGGCCGGCACACAATTCTTTTGTATGAATCATGCAAGTTACCTTCAATTTTATTTTGCCTATTCTGTTAAATAATGAGACATTCAAAACACATCAGTAAAAAAGACATATTCAAAGTTTCAACTATCAACTTGACATAAAAAGTTAATAGATTAAGCAGAAGAAAAAAAGAATTTGAGATGGTGAAAGAACCACGGCCTCATAATCCTCAGATAGTAATAGAGATCCAAGGCACAAGTTTTAACATTGAACAAAAATGTAAATACTTATGTTTGTCAACAAGGATGGATAGAGTTGCCATTGCCCAGGTTCAAATTCTCTACTTGTATACAGAAAACCATGTTCTCATAACAAAAGAACGTGCTGAAAAAATATTGTACAATGGAAGTGAAACTAGAAGACGACTAACTATGATTGAGGCCCCCCATCCTTACCTACTACTAACTCTTAAAATCTACTAAAATTACTTTTGGTTTCATTTCGATCCTTGCTAAAATCAAAATGGAATGATCGAAATCTTGGCGTTCGGTCAAAACCTACCTTGCACAAAACTGATCTACCCTGCGAATTAGTAACAGAAAATAGAACATAAACTTAAACAAAGTGTTAACTACAGACATACAGTGTTTCCACTCTGATTATTGATCATAAATTTGGAAGTTAAGGACAAAATTCTTGGATAGCTCAGAATATTTGTACATAAGTTAGAAACATATAAGGAATTAAAGATAGGTTAAAATACTACAACGCTACTGTAATTGAAAAGTACCTTTAATTTTCTGATTTTCTGATGCTCTGGAAGAGAAACAGGCGGCGTGATGGAGGAACAGACACCGCGCGGCGCGACGGAGGAAGAGATAAAGAGCAGCACCGCCCAGGGACAGCGCGATGGAGGAAGATAGAAAGAGCGGAAACAACGGCGGCCTGATTGGCTTGGCGGCTAAATTAGGGTTTTTTTCCGTGTTTAATTTGAGAATGAGAACGATGAAACGGAATTTTTTTTATTACGAAACGATGCGATGGAATGAATAATTGACGGGCCAACGTGTTTGTTTTAAACGGGTTATGGATATTTGAACATAATTTCAGAACCGATTAAATAAATACCAACCTATATAAAAGGCGTAGGGAATGGATAGGGAATTCCCTACACAGTCCCTACGCCATTCACGTATTTTTACATTTTCCCTACGCCGCGCCTACGGCGCTGGGTAGGTATGGTGTAGGGAAACTTGAGTTGGAAAACGATCCCTTTTTTTGTAGTGTCAGCATTCAGCAATCAACATTCAACATTCAGCGTTCAGCTTTAAGAATTCAACATTTTCAATCAAACGAAGCCTAAAATATTTGATAAAGAAACGAAATAACTTAATTAAAACTTTTTGGATAAAGTATCATTCCATTAATCATAACTGATAACTTAATGAACTATCACTTAAGGTCTCAAAATTATTGTGATATCCGAGCATATATATATATATAACACTCCCTTGTAAATCTATGTACATTAAATAAAAAGTATTGGATAAAATTAAAATGTGAACATATAAGAATGAAGCGTCCAAGCAATGTTCCAAGCCTGTTAAGAATCAACTACTACCATATGAACTTAATGGAGAGAAGGGAAAATAGAATGGATAAAATATAAAAGTCTGGTGAATGAAAAGAGACTATCAGAAAGAGAAAAATCAAGAGATAGTAATCTCAGAAGTTGTTTTAAGTGTTACAAGGATTTAGTATTCGTAATTTCTTAAGTATTACTTAGTGTTATTATTTGCACTAAAATTCTTGCCATAAAAGTAAAGTATGGCTTATGGAATGATTCCTTATTCTGCCATGTTATCAGCCTACTACTGTCTACCATGAATCTAACATGGCAATCGATGCCCCTAACACCAAAACGGAATCATCTCAGATGTAAATCATTAGGACATGCAACAATAGTTGTTGTGGTCTCTTATTTTCAGCGTTAAAGCTGTCTGTGTATCCATTCAAACAGACATCTATCTACTAGGGTAAAAACTAATACTGTCTTATTTCTTACATCGATGCCCGCATACCTGGTCAGCATTAGGACGCATTATCTCCAGCTCTTTCTCTATTAGGTCACTCATTTCAAATCCCTTGGCCATATCCTCCTCATCGCAAAATTTATGTTATCTTTCTCCTGTTCCCAAGGGAGTGATCATCTTTGAAGGTGAAGGATTGTGCTTTACTATTGTAGGTTTCACCTTGTCATCTTCCTCTGCTCTATCCTCAGCTTCTACCTTCTCTTGCTTAACGGCGAGCTCGGCCTGTAATTTTCCACCATCTCCTTCAAGCTTCGCTCACTCGAGTCATCGCCAGCACCGACGACCATTGTCTTCACTCCTTCCTTATCTCCTAATCGGCCAACAACTCACCCATCCTTGCAAACATTTTCTCTGTATCAATTTCCCCTAGCTTTAAATCTTTTAAAGACTCAATAGTGCCAAACTCCAAGTTCTTAATCTTTTTATACTCTTTTACATCAAATGTTGCTCCGATGGTTGTCGTTGGTGCAAAAGATATGGAAATATCCATCCTAAGGGTACGTGTATGTCCAAGATGAAGCAGTATTAGTCATCTTTTAGTCCCTTGCAACTCAGTACAAAGATGAATGACCTTCTCAAATGCTTTAATCGTCTTCTCTAATAATGGAGAGTTTTGACCAAAAAATAGCACAAATAGTTAATAGATTATGTATAGAGATGAAAATAAAAAATTAAAACAAGAAGAAATGCAAGCACATACAATTTACAGTGGTTCGACGTTCAATGATTTACATCTACTTTATAATTCTCTTTGATAATACTCAAGAAATCAAGTTACAATGGTAGAAATACTCAAAAACTCGAGTACAATGTTGTTGCTAAAAGAAAAGTGCTGAAAAAAGAATAAATGCCCTTCATTTGATGTTCTTGGAGGCTTTCTACAGTTGAGGGTCGTGGTCGGTTCGATTGAGCCATATAGAGGTCGATCCGGCTGTTTCGGAGTTCGTGGAGATGGCCAGTTCACAGTTGGAGCGAGTCTACAGGTAGAGTTTTATCCAGCTAGACTAGGTTCGGGTTCAAACAGTCAAACCGCGAGATCGCCCATTTGGAGTTGTCATCTAAATCTCTATCGAACCAAATGAAGATCGAACCGGGGTTACCACCCATACCTTCATCGAGTTAGTGATTGGATCTGACCCCCTTAGTCGATCCGGGAACACACAGAACTAGGGTCTCCTTAAGTCCATCCTAGTGGACCCAAGACTATGTCGAACTGGGTGTGGCGCCATACTGAACTTGCCTAGTCTCGTGATTGCCTGAATATGTGTGACGACCGGGAATCTCGCTCGGTCCGAATCAGTCGCTAAAACCGACCTAGACCGTTCAAAATGCCTGATTGTTTTGAGAACACGACAAAATAGAACGCAGACGGGAGAACATTTCATTGTTAATTACAACAATGCATCAGAATACAAGAATATACAGAGTATGAATGAATATTACACAGAAATATCAGAGATTTATATTACATTTAAATACATCACAGCGGAAAATAATACAATACACAACTAGAAGAGATATACGGATACAAAGCTTTCCGGATACCGTTCCAGCTGCAAACCAGGATCCTGTGAATATAAATCTGCAAAACCAAAACTACTAGCTGCCCGTGTGGAAATAAGGGCACCCAGAGTTTAGGTTAAAACAATAAACTCCAGGTCAGTCATGGGACTGGTGTGAGAACTAAAACAGTTATTATTCTTTATTTCAAAGTTAGGTAAATCAAGGGACCACGCCGTATAACACGGAACGGGTTTCCTCCCAAGAACACCAGTGCATAAAACAACAGCGCAATGCTAAATAAAGAAAAATGAAGCTATTATAAGACCCAGGTCCTATCACACAATGCAACGCAAGCCGGGGGATAGGGTTTTCCCTTATAATAGCCAAAGCATGCTTGATACGTTTAAAAACAGATTATTTGATACTACTATAAGTGCATAGTGTATAAAACAACTTCAAATCATAAGTATCAATCATAGACGACATGGGTACCATATATCATGTCGCCATACTAGGCTCTACAAATAAAACCGCAAATGTCACGTATTTGGAAATTGGATTTCCATCTATGAACCGAGGCGAAAGATAGTCCTCAACCGATTCGAGACGCTCTAGCCCGCCCCTCAGGCAAGTACTCAGTCAAGCCTTTGGATCGTCAGGGCCGGTCCACCGATGTGGATTAAAATGCCTGAACATGCGTTTCCCCGCCCTTTGGGGCGTAAATGAGCCAACGAATGGCTCCATCGGACCCGGATCGTCCGATCTAACCGAGGCGCCTCGCAACAGCAACAACCACACAGGTGAAAAGTATATAAATGTCAGGGCTGGTAGGTCACTGACACCACCCTAGCTAGAAAGAAACGCATGCCCTCCCTGAGGTCCGTCTCCCGTTTTTGGTTAACAACCGGGGTGTGAGGCTCGCGAATTCACGTTACACAAAGCTGTGCCACACAGGCTGTGCTTTGATCATCACCACAAGACTTTGCTTTTCAACAGAAGCCTCGATCAATTGCATCTTAGCATGCCACACAGGCAAACCACTCTATGCAACCGATATCAGTCACACCGAATGAAATCCAATGTCAGACACACAGTCCATTTACAAGTCCGTTCTAGGTCTGAACGAAACCGGAGGCACTTTCCTCGCATATCCATCGATCTCCAAGCACATCTGGACGACCACCGATTGATTCCCTCATCTTGGGTGTACAGCCCAATCAAGATCATCAGTAATCACCCAAACGATGTGAAGACTTCCGATCTTCGACCACCGTCTTCATCTTCGACTTATCGTCGTATCAGTTATTCAGAATGGGATAAACCCGGTCTTTCCGAATAACTCGCGTATATTTTAAATAAGTGTTACACAAACATAACATACGCCTCATTCCAATTCATCAGTCACTAACCGTAAATTAATCAAGAGAATAATTCCCCAAATATTAACCCCGAAGGCCGAAACCAACATCAGATCAATATCCAGAAAACCATTCTGCTTAGCTAACCGACAGTTAGTTTCTAAATTTCACATTCATAGGGAAAGGTTCCCATTAATTTTATCAAAGATAAATTCCTTAAAATTTATTCTTTAATCTATTTTTGAATATCAATTCAAACTAGTCGGGATTAGCGAACCTTACCGAAGTAATCATTTGTTTTAATTTCCCAATCCCAACCTATTCATCCCATGAAGTAAAACTGGTTATACTTCATATCTAACACCACGGTGTTATCGGTAAATTCAATTACCATTTCACGTTCAAATCTAATTAAAGATTTAACTATCGCCTGGAGCAAAACTGGTGGTACTCCATTTTCGATCTTTTCAATCTAATTAAAGATTCATTAAAACTCCACTTAGTTTTAATCTTTGACTGGGTTAAAGAATTAGTGTCATTTAAAACACGGTTCACGATAAACCCAAAAATCAATATCAATTCAATTAAATATTATTTAATTGGTAGACTTCATTAAATCTAAATAAAAAGATTTAATCTTTTCTCAACTGGGCTTAAGAACAGTGTTAATGAAAACACTATTCACGACAAACCCAAAGCACATTTGATATTAAATACAAGGCTCTGAATAGAAAATATATCGGCTTATATTCAACATCAAATTCTACGACCCACAAATATCGTATTGGAAATAACGATATATATATAAATATCTTTCAAATTCCCATAACAATATCTGTATCATCACGAAATCCAACATCGAAATATTCCGAAGACAATTTCGATTCAAATCCATTCCAATGCAATCATTGGAAATTCTTGTTATTTTCAAAACCATTTCAAATTCAATTTATTTATTTAAAAATAAATAGAATTATAATTCTAGTTCAAAACTAGTTCATTTCGATAAAAATCTATTTTTATCTTTTCAAATATGGAGTTTTTCATCCCAATTTTTCCCAAATCATTTCTTATGATTTTACACAAATTATTGATATTTTTAATAATTTTATCAAGGCCCGTACAGTCGATTTCCACCAACGGCCATCGAACTACACTTATAGCGACCTTTTTCAAATTTGATTTGGACATAATTCCAGATCCAACCGTTAGATTTCTAATTTCTAATATTCGTTAGAAAGCTCTTTACGATACGAACCCAACGGTTCCGGTTTTAGGAGAATCCGACGGTCGGATCTCCCGTAATATCCGTTCGAAGTCAATAGTCGAAATTCGCGAACTGCCGCGGCGCGGCGCGTTCTATTCAGGCCATTATATTATATATATAATATATATAATATATACTTTGTCGATTTCAATTCAAAACGTGCTTTATAAATCGTTTTAAATTCATTTTCAAAACGGTTTCAACTTCATATTCAATTTCAAATCAAGATTGAATATTCCAATATAAATTCGTTTTAAATTCATTTCAAATTGATTCCAGTTCAAATCGATTTTTTTATTTAATTTCGATTCGTTTTCAATTCTATTAAATTTCAATTCGAATTCATTTCTATTCAAATTCAATTCGAATTCATTTCTATTCAAATTCAATTCGAATTCATTTCTATTCAAATTTCAAATCATTTCAGTGTATTTCGAATTTCAAATCAATTCAGTTTAATTCGAATTTCAATTCACTTTAAATATAATTCGAATTTCAATTAATTTCAATATAGTTCGAATTTCAAATCTATTCAATTTTCATTGAAGAATGAATAAAATCGATATAAATATCGTTCACGTCAAAATGGCGTCAATCTAACCAACACGGCTTCATATGTTTCTATTTTCAAATATTCTATTTCAAATGTTTCTATTCAAATATTTCTCTTCAAATATTTCTATTTCAAATATTTTTATTTCAAATATTTCTATTTCGAAACTGCAATGAGGCCCAATCAATTACCATATAATGTTAATTATATGGGTTTTCTACAACACATGTATACAATAACAACGATGAATAATCAACCATCATCCAAAGTGCATTCTACACTGTATAAGCATCAAATATAGATATTCAACGCTTATAACAGTCTGTCAATCAATCGACATACAACTAATTATTGGGATTAGTGTACTTCAAATATCATCCCAATACCCATGTGGGGTTTCAAACAATCAAACACAGATTTTATTTGTGCAGTTGGGCGATGTGTAAAATTTATCGTCCCAATCAATATCAGTCAAATGTGTGTATATAAACAAATCGTCCGATTTGTTTATTTTATTTCATTTCATATATACGTTAAAATTTTATTTTTAACTATAGAATATTTTCCACTATAAAATATTTTATTTCACTATATAAATGTTTTATTCCATTTCACATCACATCACACAATCAACTACACATCAAAATCAAACAACCAAGCATACAAGCCGTCCATGGTCTGTGGACGACGGGTGTCGGGTGCTACTAAACACCGTCTGCATCCTAGTATATATTTTTAACTAGAAAAACAAAATTAAAAGGTGAGAAGTTCTCACAGATATTGCTAATCCAGCGCCACAACTCTTCTTATATAGAAATCTTCGTCGTTCTCGCCTCTTGTCACTTTCTCTGCCCGTATTCTCTACATATATAAAAATCACATTTTTATTTCATTATTCAATATATAAAAATCATATTTTTACTTCGCTATTCAATATATAAAAATCGAATTTTTACTTCGCTATTCAATATATAAAAATCGAATTTTTACTTCGCTATTCAATATATAAAAATCATATCTTTATACTGTTTAAAAATATCGTCTTTACTTTGATAAAAATATCGTCTTTACTTTGATAAAAATATCGTCTTTACATTGATAAAAATATCGTCTTTACTTTGATAAAAATATCGTCTTTACTTTGATAAAAATATCGTCTTTACATTGATAAAAATATCGTCTTTACATTGATAAAAATATCGTCTTTACATTGATAAAAATATCGTCTTTTCGAATATAAAAATCCAATCTTTGGGAAACCACAAATGATAACTTTCCTATAGAAAAATCATAACTTTTTATTTTTAAAAATCATAACCTTTCAAAGGCAAAAATAATATCTTTTTAATTTATGAAAATCCTAATTTTAAATAGAAGAATCGACACAAAGAAACTAATTACATTATAATAAAAAAGAAAGGAAAACTCACATTTTTCCGAGTAAAAATCGTATCTATAATTGATGTAGGGCCCACTGGTCAGCGGTGAAGGACTAGTGGAGGTAGCGCCAGGTGCTGGAGGGTAGGCGGTGGCGGCGGTTGGCCGGTCTTGGCCTGAGGTGGTGGGGTATGCTGTTTTGGGAGCTATGTTAGGATTTGAAGGGGGAAAGAGAGAGGGAGGCGGCGCTGGAAGGGATGCTGGTCGGAGGGGGGGCGCGACGGCCAGAGGTGGGTGGACGGTGGTGTGCGTGGCGGTTTGCAGGAGGTTTAGGGGATGGGTTTTGTATTGGTCAGAGGAGGAGGAGAGAGAATGACGACGAGGAGGAGGGGATGGCCAGGAAGGGGGCGGCGCAGTAGTGGGGGAGGGTGGCGATGGTCGCGGCGGTAGTAGGGGGAGGGCGGCGCTCGGTTTTGGGCTGAACGTGGAGGCATCGGGTTTTATTGATTTGGGGGAATAGGTTTGGAAAGGAGTGGATTTATATATATAAATTTAATTAATTATTATTTTAAATTCTAAAAGCAACTTTTTATTTCGACCTCGAAACGAAACCCACCGAGTCTCGTCCCCAGCTGATTACCCCCATTCCGAACACAATGGCATATGTATCGAAGGCTGATTCGATCGTTTCGATCAGTTTCCGTCAAAATCAAAATATAACTCTATATATTGAATTTGAGCGCGCATTTCAATTTACCGGGGTCACACACTAACTAGAAAAATTCCAGAAAAATATTTTCTAGCTTCGTATTGACGATACGGTCCTAACAAAACTAGTTTCGTCGAATTCTGAGACCATTGGAAAAATGGCCATTTTCCAGTCGATTAAAATCAACTTAAACTGGTCAAACGCGTTTTCCTTTGCCACACTCACATATTGATTCGAAAAATTATGAAATTTGAAACCTAGCAATAATTTGACATCACGGATCCAACAAAAGTGGTTTCGTCGAAATCCGATGTCGTTTGTAAAATTCCCTTTTTTAAGGACCTGAATTCCATAGCGACTATTCAGAATTTTCAACTGGACATATCTTTTTATCCCCGCTATGAAATTTGGATTTTTCGGATTCGTTGGAAAGATATTCTCAAATAAATCCTAATGTTTTTGGTTTCGCTAAAATCCGGTTTATTTTGCACCCGGTACATTCATTTGAAGTTTGAAATCGAATTATCGAACTACCGCGCCATTTTCAATTCCTTTTATATATATAAATAATTATTTATATTCTAACGACGATCTATATAATATATTCGTTCGAATTCTATTCAAAATAAATTTTTCGTCGTTTTTATTTAAAATAATTCATTTTAAATAATCAAAATTCACTAAAATTGCCAAAATAAAAATTTTAAACTGGCCCAGATTTTCGGGTTGTTACAATCTCCCCCACTTAAAACTTTTCATCCCCGAAAGGGAACAAAGTCGAAAGTGGTTTGATTAATCAACTCTACGTTCGATCTGGCTTCCATTCTCCAACTTTTCAGTTTCTGAGAATTTTCAAATTCTTCAAAAATTTGGCTAACACCCTAAATTTTCGAAAAATTTCGCCATAACCTCCCCTGCACCGGGAGCCACGGGAAAATCCCGAAATTGCCATATAGGCCTTCTGATCTCAAAAAGAAAAAGAAAAAGCCAAGCGGCTAGCCAATCGGCTCATAAAATCATCATCACCCAAACAAAACAGTAAATTATAGTAAACATGTACCTATTTGTCGGGCAAACAAATTTTATTCTCTGCTCTAGCCTCCTTGCTATGACCTGTTCAATGTAAGTACATGTATATGCCAGCAAATGCGACCAAATCTCAATAATATTCACTATTTGATACAATTTGGCTAAATGGTTTAAATTTTAATTAATCAACTAATAATCAAACAACACAATCAGCAATCAATTAGTGAATTATCAATTGAAATTCATAACTTTGATATATAGTCAAAAATCAGATTTTTGATGCCAAATCACAGCAATAGGCCCTATCTAATTTTGGTTCTCACACCAGTCAATAGGAAATATATAGAAATCTCACTTTCGTCACTTGAATATAAACACCGATGATGAGGCCTCATCATCAGAATCATCTCCGGGCGACTAGAGTGTGATTCTATATCTATCCAATATATTAAAATTTCGAACACACGTTTGCAAGACGTATATGCAAAATCTCTATATACTAGACTGTCCTAATCAATACAAATAAATAATCAAATACGAATAATTGATTTAAATTTTCAAAACAGAATTTGTTTTCACTTTAAAAAAATATACTCTTCACACTCGTTCTAGGATACTACTGATCCTATCTCTAACGAGTCATTCCCATTGGATATTACTAATCCAATATCTGATGAATTCTTTCGTATGGTTCAAATGTGCCTTGTTCTCTGAGCTTTGTAAACCAAAGCTCTGATACCAAATGTGATGACCGGGAATCTCGCTCGGTCCGAATCAGTCGCTAAACCGGCCCAGACCGTTCGAAATGCCTGATTGTTTTGAGAACACGACAAAATAGAACGCAGACGGGAGAACATTTCATTGTTAATTACAACAATGCATCAGAATACAAGAATATAAAGAGTATGAATGAATATTACATAGAAATATCAGAGATTTAAATTACATTTAAATACATCGCAGCGGAAAATAATACAATACACAACTAGAAGAGATATACAGATACAAAGCTTTCCGGATACCGTTCCAGCTGCAAACCAGGATCCTGTGAATATAAATCTGCAAAACCAAAACTACTAGCTGCCCGTGCGGAAATAAGGGCACCCAGAGTTTAGGTTAAAACAATAAACTCCAGGTCAGTCATGGGACTGGTGTGAGAACTAAAACAGTTATTAATCTTTATTTCAAAGTTAGGTAAATCAAGGGACCACGCCGTATAACACGGAACGGGTTTCCTCCCAAGAACACCAGTGCATAAAACAACAGCGCAATGCTAAATAAAGAAAAATGAAGCTATTATAAGACCCATGTCCTATCACACAATGCAACGCAAGCCGGGGGATAGTGTTTTCCCTTATAATAGCCAAAGCATGCTTGATACGTTTAAAAACAGATTATTTGATACTACTATAAGTGCATAGTGTATAAAACAACTTCAAATCATAAGTATCAATCATAGACGGCATGGGTACCATATATCATGTCGCCATACAAGGCTCTACAAATAAAACCGCAAATGTCACGTATTTGGAAATTGGATTTCCATCTATGAACCGAGGCAAAAGATAGTCCTCAACCGATTCGAGACGCTCTAGCCCTCCCCTCAGGCAAATACTCAGTCAAGCCTTTGGATCGTCAGGGCCGGTCCACCGATGTGGATTAAAATGCCTGAACATGCGTTTCCCCGCCCTTTGGGGCGTAAATGAGCCAACGAATGGCTCCATCGGACCCGGATCGTCCGATCTAACCGAGGCGCCTCGCAACAGCAACAACCACACAGGTGAAAAGTATATAAATGTCAGGGTTGGTAGGTCACTGACACCACCCTAGCTAGAAAGAAACGCATGCCCTCCCTGAGGTCCGTCTCCCGTTTTTGGTTCACAACCGGGGTGTGAGGCTCGCGAATTCACGTTACACAAAGCTGTGCCACACAGGCTGTGCTTTGATCATCACCACAAGACTTTTCTTTTCAACAGAAGCCTCGATCAATTGCATCTTAGCATGCCACACAGGCAAACCACTCTATGCAACCGATATCAGTCACACCGAATGAAATCCAATGTCAGACACACATTCCATTTATCGTCGTATCAGTTATTCAGAATGGGATAAACCCGGTCTTTCCGAATAACTCGCGTATATTTTAAATACGTGTTACACAAACACAACATACGCCTCATTCCAATTCATCAGTCACTAACCGTAAATTAATCAAGAGAATAATTCCCTAAATATTAACCCCGAAGGCCGAAACCAACATCAGATCAATATCCAGAAAACCATTCTGCTTAGCTAACCGATAGTTAGTTTCTAAATTTCACATTCATAGGGAAAGGTTCCCATTAATTTTATCAAAGATAAATTCCTTAAAATTTATTCTTTAATCTATTTTTGAATATCAATTCAAACTAGTCGGGATTAGCGAACCTTACCGAAGTAATCATTTGTTTTAATTTCCCAATCCCAACCTATTCATCCCATGAAGTAAAACTGGTTATACTTCATATCTAACACCACGGTGTTATCGGTAAATTCAATTACCATTTCACGTTCAAATCTAATTAAAGATTTAACTATCGCCTGGAGCAAAACTGGTGGTACTCCATTTTCGATCTTTTCAATCTAATTAAAGATTCATTAAAACTCCACTTAGTTTTAATCTTTGATTGGGTTAAAGAATTAGTGTCATTTAAAACACGGTTCACGATAAACCCAAAAATCAATATCAATTCAATTAAATATTATTTAATTGGTACACTTCATTAAATCTAAATAAAAAGATTTAATCTTTTCTCAACTGGGCTTAAGAACAGTGTTAATGAAAACACTATTCACGACAAACCCAAAGCACATTTGATATTAAATACAAGGCTCTGAATAGAAAATATATCGGCTTATATTCAACATCAAATTCTACGACCCACAAATATCGTATTGGAAATAACGATATATATTTAAATATCTTTCAAATTCCCATAACAATATCTGTATCATCACGAAATCCAACATCGTAATATTCCGAAGACAATTTCGATTCAAATCCATTCCAATGCAATCATTGGAAATTCTGGTTATTTTCAAAACCATTTCAAATTCAATTTATTTATTTAAAAATAAATAGAATTATAATTCTAGTTCAAAACTAGTTCATTTCGATAAAAAATCTATTTTTATCTTTTCAAATATGGAGTTTTTCATCCCAATTTTTCCCAAATCATTTCTTATGATTTTACACAAATTATTGATATTTTTAATAATTTTATCAAGGCCCGTACAGTCGATTTCCATCAACGGCCATCGAACTACACTTATAGCGACCTTTTTCAAATTTGATTTGGACATAATTCCAAATCCAACCGTTAGATTTCTAATTTCAAATATTCGTTAGAAAGCTCTTTTCGATACGAACCCAACGGTTCCGGTTTTAGGAGAATCCGACGGTCGGATCTCCCGTAATATCCGTTCGAAGTCAATGGTCGAAATTCACGAACTGCCGCGGCGCGGCGCGTTCTATTCAGGCCATTATATAATATATATAATATATATAATATATACTTCGTCGATTTCAATTCAAAACGTGCTTTATAAATCGTTTTAAATTCATTTTCAAAACGGTTTCAACTTCATATTCAATTTCAAATCAAGATTGAATATTCCAATATAAATTCGTTTTAAATTCATTTCAAATTGATTCCAGTTCAAATCGATTTTTTTATTTAATTTCGATTCGTTTTCAATTCTATTAAATTTCAATTCGAATTCATTTCTATTCAAATTCAATTCGAATTCATTTCTATTCAAATTCAATTCGAATTCATTTCTATTCGAATTTCAATTCATTTCAGTGTATTTCGAATTTCAAATCAATTCAGTTTAATTCGAATTTCAATTCACTTTAAATATAATTCGAATTTCAATTAATTTCAATATAGTTCGAATTTCAAATCTATTCAATTTTCATTGAAGAATGAATAAAATCGATATAAATATCGTCAATCTAACCAACACGGCTTCATATGTTTCTATTTTCAAATATTCTATTTCAAATGTTTCTATTCAAATATTTGTCTTCAAATATTTCTATCACAAATATTTTTATTTCAAATATTTCTATTTCGAAACTGGAATGAGGCCCAATCAATTACCATATAATGTTAATTATATGGGTTTTCTACAACATATGTATACAATAACAACGATGAATAATCAACCATCATCCAAAGTGCATTCTACACTGTATAAGCATCAAATATAGATATTCAACGCTTATAACAGTCTGTCAATCAATCGATCGACATACAACTAATTATTGGGATTAGTGTACTTCAAATATCATCCCAATACCCGTGTGGGGTTTCAAACAATCAAGCACAGATTTTATTTGTGCAGTTGGGCGATGTGTAAAATTTATCGTCCCAATCAATATCAGTCAAATGTGTGTATATAAACAAATCGTCCGATTTGTTTATTTTATTTCATTTCATATATACGTTAAAATTTTATTTTTAACTATAGAATATTTTCCACTATAAAATATTTTATTTCACTATATAAATGTTTTATTCCATTTCACATCACATCACACAATCAACTACACATCAAAATCAAACAACCAAGCATACAAGCCGTCCATGGTCTGTGGACGACGGGTGTCGGGTGCTACTAAACACCGTCTGCATCCTAGTATATATTTTTAACTAGAAAAACAAAATTAAAAGGTGAGAAGTTCTCACAGATATTGCTAATCCAGCGCCACGACTCTTCTTATATAGAAATCTTCGTCGTTCTCGCCTCTTGTCACTTTCTCTGCCCGTATTCTCTACATATATAAACATCACATTTTTATTTCATTATTCAATATATAAAAATCATATTTTTACTTCGCTATTCAATATATAAAAATCGAATTTTTTACTTCGCTATTCAATATATAAAAATCGAATTTTTACTTCGCTATTCAATATATAAAAATCGAATTTTTACTTCGCTATTCAGTATATATAAATCATATCTTTATACTGTTTAAAAATATCGTCTTTACTTTGATAAAAATATCGTCTTTACTTTGATAAAAATATCGTCTTTACATTGATAAAAATATCGTCTTTACTTTGATAAAAATATCGTCTTTACTTTGATAAAAATATCGTCTTTACATTGATAAAAATATCGTCTTTACATTGATAAAAATATCGTCTTTACATCGATAAAAATATCGTCTTTTCGAATATAAAAATCCAATCTTTGCGAAACCACAAATGATAACTTTCCTATAGAAAAATCATAACTTTTTATTTTTAAAAATCATAACCTTTCAAAGGCAAAAATAATATCTTTTTAATTTATAAAAATCCTAATTTTAAATAGAAGAATCGACACAAAGAAACTAATTACATTATAATAAAAAAGAAAGGAAAACTCACATTTTTCCGAGTAAAAATCGTATCTTTAATTGATGTAGGGCCCACTGGTCAGCGGTGAAGGACTAGTGGAGGTAGCGCCAGGTGCTGGAGGGTAAGCGGTGGTGGCGGTTGGCCGGTCTTGGCCTGAGGTGGTGGGGTATGCTGTTTTGGGAGCTATGTTAGGATTTGAATGGGGAAAGAGAGAGGGAGGCGACGCTGGAAGGGATGCTGGTCGGAGGGGGGACGTGACGGCCAGAGGTGGGTGGACGGTGGTGTGCGTGGCGGTTTACAGGAGGTTTAGGGGATGGGTTTTGTATTGGTCAGAGGAGGAGAGAGAGAATGACGAGGAGGAGGAGGGGATGGCCAGGAAGGGGGCGGCGCAGTAGTGGGGGAGGGTGGCGATGGTCGCGGCGGCAGTAGGGGAGGGCGGCGCTCGGTTTTGGGCTGAACGTGGAGGCATCGGGTTTTATTGATTTGGGGGAATAGGTTTGGAAAGGAGTGGATTTATATATATAAATTTAATTAATTATTATTTTAAATTCTAAAAGCAATTTTTTATTTCGACCTCGAAACGAAACCCATCGACTGTCGTCCGTAGCTAATTACCCCCATTCCGAACACAATGGCATATGTATCGAAGGCTGATTCGATCGTTTCGATCAGTTTCCGTCAAAATCAAAATATAACTCTATATATTGAATTTGAGCGCGCATTTCAATTTACCGGTGTCACACACTAACTAGAAAAATTCCAGAAAAATATTTTCTAGCTTTGTATTGACGATACAGTCCTAACAAAACTAGTTTCGTCGAATTCTGAGACCGTTGGAAAAATGGTCATTTTCCAGTCGATTAAAATCAACTGAAACTGGTAAAACGCGTTTTCCTTTGCCACGCTCACATATTGATTCGAAAAATTATGAAATTTGAAACCTAGCAATAATTTGACATCACGGATCCAACAAAAGTGGTTTCGTCGAAATCCAAGGTCGTTTGCAAAATTCCCTTTTTTAAGGGCCTGAATTCCATAGCGACTAGTCAGAATTTTCAACTGGACATATCTTTTTATCCCCGCTATGAAATTTGGATTTTTCGGATTCGTTGGAAAGATATTCTCAAATAGATCCTAATGTTTTTGGTTTCGCTAAAATCCGGTTTATTTTGCACCCGGTACATTCATTTGAAGTTTGAAATCGAATTATCGAACTACCGCGCCATTTTCAATTCCTTTTATATATATAAATAATTATTTATATTCTAACGATGATCAATATAATATATACGTTCGAATTCTATTCAAAATAAATTTTTCGTTGTTTTTATTTAAAATAATTCATTTTAAATAATCAAAATTCGCTAAAATTGCCAAAATAAAAATTTTAAACTGGCCCAGATTTTCGGGTTGTTACAATTGCTTCACTTGAGTCTCGTGTACCACGTTGGTGAATGTTTGTGAACCTTGATGGCTTTACTAAAAGGCTGGTCAACATAGCACCTCCCAAAGCATATTGCGTCTTAGACGGGATGTGCTTTGAATTTGTCAAGATGCAACTTTTTGCGATGCCATTTGTCTTAAGGAAAATGATGATTATCAGCCGTGTCTCTTTGTATGGTCATGACATCGGCATTTTCCTTACTTGTATAAATGGCTAGTCAATGCTTCATACTGTGTCCAATGATACTCGTTGAGCCAAAGTCATTGACTTGGAGCAATTAGGAGACACAGGTAAACATTTGAACCCTGTGGGGTCAGGTGTGACGATCCCAAAATCCGAGGGGCGGTATTAAGGATAATCATTGGGAAATAACACATTAATCATCATAGCAGAGTACAGATAATAGCAGAAACAATAAATAAAATAATTTTACATGGATATGACAGCGGAATCACAACATGTAGGGATATCAGAATAGCATAACGTGGGATATACTTAGTAAATAAAAAGGAAAGTGATCAGTCATCATCGCCAGAGGCGGAATACATACATGCAGTGAGACATAATAAGGGTATCAGTCTACATCGCCGAAGGCGGAATACATATACATATAATAAGAAATACGGAAAGTAAATCAGTCTGCATCGCCAGTGGCGGAATCATAATATGTATACAGTAATGGCGGAAAATGTCAAAGTCCTCTCTGTGAAGTCAGCCTCGCCATGAGCCAAAAATGCACTCTATGCAGCAGTGCAGAACCAAAAACCACCTGGCACCTGTGTACTAGGCTGCCCGTGTGAAAATAAGGGCACCCGCGTTTGCAAAGTGAAACAAACAACGAGTCAGTCATGGGGACTGGTATGAGGAATCTATTTAACAGTTAAACAACAGTAAATAGCTAATCATAGGACCACGCCACTTTCGCGGAACGGGTTTACTCCAGTGATTGCTAGTGCATTTAAAACAAGGTAAATTCTTTTAAAACAACGCAATGCTTTTAGAAAGAATGAAGCCATTATAAGACTCAGGTCCCATCACACAATGCAACGCAAGCCGGAGGATAGAGTTTTACCTTATAATAGCCAAATATGCTTGATACGTATAAAGCAAAATCATCTGATATTGTTACTAGTGCATATATGTTTCAAAAATGAATAGCATCATAAATATCAATCATAGGTGACATGAGCGTCCCATGCCACTATGTCGCCATATAAAAGTTACAATCGAATCCGTTATCTCATACTGGAAATTGGATTTTCCGTCATGAGTCGAGGCAAGGGGCAAGCTCCTCTCCGCTTCGAGACACTCTAGCAAATGCCTCGGGACTACACACTCTGGGTAACCCCTGGATGCTTCAGGGCCGGTCCTCACTTACGTTAGAGGATTGGCAATTCCTGAACACACGTTTCCCGGTCTTTACAGACCTATAATCGAGGCGCCTCGCATTCCAACAACCACAAAGGTGAAAAGTAGATAAATATGTCAGGGCTGGTAAGTCACTGACACCACCATAGCTAGAAAGAAACGTCGTGCTCTCCCTGCAGTCCGTATCGCGTTTTTAACTCATACCGGGGTGTGAGGTTCGCGAATTTACGAAATACACAAAGCTAGGCCACGTAGACCTTGCTTTGATCATCATCCACAAGACTTTGCTTTTCAACAGAAGCCTTGATCACAGCATCTTGGCATGCCACATAGGCAGTCCACTCCATACGATTGATTTCCATCGATATATAACCTCTAAGCTCATACGTCTCAGAGAAGGGCGTTAAACAAGAGAATAAATTCTCCGCCGCCAAACAGATATATATTAACAGAGATCAATCAGTATAGAACAAAATCCAATGTCAGACACACAGTCCATTTACAAGTCCGTCCTGGGTCTGAACGAAGCCGGAGGCGTCAAATTCCTCGTATATCCGTCCAATCAACACATACGTTCAGACGGCTACTACTTCCGTCCCTTTCCGGTAGCTACTCCGGTTAGGAACCTCAGTAGCGCCCATCCAACCGATACGAAGATCGTCGGTCTTGAATCGTCTTTGCATTTTCCAATTCGAATCGCTCGATAAATTATTTGAAATGAGGGTTAGCTCGGCCTTTTCAAATAATTCATGTCATTAGAATTTAAATCGATTCATTTTATGGTTATGTTATTCGACATCCATCTTTCAGTTATTTAGTGTTATTTTCATGTCATACACATACAACCATCAAATATCAAACAATTCATGCCCAATTGGTTTATTTGCAACCTATGTTGCTTAAGATATTTTATAACGATTTTTCGCCATTTTTATTTATTTAAAAATGGCCATATTTAATTAAACGACGTTTCAGGTCGTGTCGTGGCACTGGCGCTGTTTTTCCCTTAATTTGTTTTACACATATCGGAAAATCTAACCGTTGGATTTCCACAAAGTCTATATCAGTGGGAAGATATTCCCAAAGCGAACCCAACGGTTCCAGTTTCGTGAGAATCCGACGGTCGGATCTTCCACACTAATCGTTTGAAGTTACGGTTTCAAAATTCGAACTGTCGCGTCGTTATTCGATTTAAATTAATTATATTTATATTTATATATAAATATAAACGATTCTAGCGCTGTTTTTCTTCAGATTTGAATTAAACATTCCGGACAATCCAACCGTTGGATTTTTACAAAGTTGGTGCCGTTGGAAAGATATTTCCAAGGCGAACCCAGCGGTTGCGGTTTCGGGAAAATCCGATGGTCGGATTTCTCGTACTAATCGTCTCAAATTACAATTCCGAAAGGCGAACTGCACGGCCTCTATTCCTTTTAATTATATTTATATTTATATATATAAATATAGTTCAATCTATAATTTCAACTATAGCTCATTCTATATTTTCAACTTCGTTTTCACTTCAAATATTTCACTAACGCCTTAATATTTCGAAATTTTTTGCCATAACCTCCTTTGTACGGGGAGGGGTTTGGAAATTTATTGGGTCGTATTAGGTACCCAATAAATCCTAAAAAGCATTCACATATTTATAGTGATATATTTTGGTGTTTACGGGGGAGCATGTACTGATAATCACTCCAGAGAATAAATTCCCGTCACCCCGTTTC
Organism: Allium sativum; assembly: GCA_030737875.1. NCBI lineage: Eukaryota > Viridiplantae > Streptophyta > Magnoliopsida > Asparagales > Amaryllidaceae > Allium > Allium sativum. The sequence continues at coordinate 225,620,820 of CM060909.1, read as the reverse complement.
CGTGTGGAAATAAATAGTCCATGTGCCGTATCTAATAACTAGAGCGACGTGATTATTGTCAACTCCAGACCCATGTGGGGTTTTTATTAATCTGGCAATTTATCGTTATAATTTATATAGTCCATATCAGTCATCAGTTCAACCTGTAGTACATAGTCATCGCCCTACAAGCCTCTTGCTTATATGGTAAATCTTCCACCTCGTCACACAAGCTCCAATTGCTTATGTGGAATATGATGAAGTATGCCTATCGTCAAGAAGTATGCCATGTAGTGTAGTTCAAAATTAATTGTTACTATCCTATGGCGTTGTTTATTATTTCACACAGAAAAACTAGCACTCTGCATCCAATGGCATTCACAGGAGTTGATATATAAATAAAATTGCGCAGCCAACTCATCAAGGTTTACCTATTTGTCGGGCACGCAAATAATTTCTTTACTCTACAGCTAATCCATTTTTCCTGTTCAACACATGAATATATGCAGAACAAAGCTAATAATAATATTTCTAGCAAACTATTATTTATTTCAACACGTGTGTATTTTTAACTAAGCGTACACATGATAAAAGGAATATTTTTATCATCAAAAATATTTATTCGACACATGTGTATTTTTAACACTTCTTATTCACTATAAAAATATAGTTTTCATTGTCGATTCATTTTATTTTTAGAAGACGATAACATTCAACACATGAATTTCAACTCGACGAACAAATTGCAATTCAACACATGAATATTCTATATCGTTTGTATATATATAAAAATGTGATTTTTATTGCTAAAGCCATTTGTTTAAATTCGAATAATATTCAACACATGAATTTCAACTCAACGAACAAGTTGCAATTCAACACATGAATATTCGATATAGTTTGTATATATATAAAAATGTGATTTTTATCGCTAAAGCCATTTGTTTAAATTCGAATAATATTCAACACATGAATTTCAACTCAACGAATGAATTGCAATTCAACACATGAATATTCTATATAGCATATGTAAATAATTTCAATGCATGAAAATTATTCTAACACATAGATATTTCAGAAAATTTCGGCAGCATAACGGCAGGGTAGTTAAAACCGGGACCGTCCCTAGTACGGCTCCTCGCTCTACCTTAAAACCTCGCGGTTTTTTGACAATGGGGATCATGCATCTAGTTCGCACGCAGGCGGCATGTTTTATTTTCAATTCCACAATCCTATTCTATTTTGTTTCAACCACAAGAGGGTATTTTTCAACCACAAAGGTATTTTTCAACCATAATATCAACCACAAACAATTATTTCCAACCATTCGTCAAACCATATAATATCACGTCAATCACAAGCAATAAATATCGTCCATGGTCTGTGGACGAGGGGGGTATATATATATATATATAATATAATAATTCACTTGCATTTCATCACAATTCAAAGCATATATGTTTCAAACAACGCTTGTATAATTTATACATCGCTAATATAACTTATGCAACACATGTACATGAGATATACAATGCGTATATAATTTACACTTCGCTTATATAATTTATACAACGCGATTTCATTCACACAAATAGTTTAGATTTCTCACATTGGTTATTGCGGTGCTAAAAATCGTAGGAAGGTCAGAAAAATCCGCGGCTTCTTCTAGAATGTAGAGAGCCTCCTTGCAGTCACGGTGTCTCCTGTTTCATCGAATTTCGTTAAAGAACGAAAAAGATATTATTTTTCAAAGTTTCGCAACGCTTTATAGTGTTAAAACAGTTTAAAATTATATAAGCCGTTAGTTTTCAAACCTGCTCAATTCTAGGTTAGGATTTTTCTCTTGATTCGTAGCTCTATAGGACGATCAGACCATTGGACGTCGTCGAGGGAGGGAAGAGCTTTCCGGCGCTGGTAGTCTGAGGTGGTGCGACGGCGAATCGAGGCGGCAGCGGCTCCAGGAAGGCGACGACTTTGAAGCGCCAGAACTCGACGACGGCGGCTCTGTTGGTGGCGAAGCTGGGTCGGATGTGGAGAGGGGAGTACGACGAACAAAAGCTTCAACGGTGGTCGGCGGCGAAACGGCCTGAGGCGGCGGCGATATCGGCGAGAAGTTTTGAACGACTTGCGTCGTTCGTTCGTTCTGGCGGCTAGGGTTTTAGAGCTTTTTTTTTAAAAGAAAATTTCCTATTGGCCAGAATTTATAGGAAATTTTTAAATAGTGTTTTTGCAAACGGACTCCTTTTTAAACCCAACGACTGTCGCCCCCAGCTAAATACCCCCATTCCGGACACAATGGGATATGTTTCGCTGGCCATTTCGACTGTTACAGCTAGTTATTTTTCAAATTAAAATACAAAACATTCGATATTTAATTTAAACGTACATTTCAATTTGCTAGGGCCACAAACTGAATCGAAAAATTCCAGAAAAATAAATCTAGCTTTGTTTTGACGATACGGTCCTAACAAAACCAGTTTCGTTGAATTCAGAGCTCGTTTGCAAAACGGCCATTTTTAGGTCGACCCATTTTAACAGAATTTAACCAAACACGTTATCCTTTGCCCCGCTCACATACTAGCTTCAAAAATTATGAAACTTGAAACTTAGCAATAATTTGACATCCCGGACCCAACAAAAGTGATTTCGTCGAATTCCGAGGTCGTATGCAAAATCTCAATTTTCAAGGGCTATATATACTATATAGCGACCTTTCTGAAAATTCATTTGGCCATAACTTTTGATTTCCGTTATGAAATTCCGATTTTTCAGATTCGTTAGAAAGGTATTGATAAACAGATTTAGATATTTTCAGTTTCGTCAAAATCCGTTATATTTTCCACCCGGTACAGTCAGACAAAGTTTATATTCAAAATTTCAAACGGCCATACCATACCAAATTCTATATTTTATTGAAATATTCTATTTCAACTATTCAAATTTCTTGGTAATAACCTAATTTAAAAATTTTAAACTGGTTCATATTTTCCGGGTTATTACAATCTCCCCCACTTAAAACTTTTCGTCCTCGAAAAGGAAATAATAGTTAAGCAGGAAATAAAATGTAAATGCAAAGTATTGTGAAGGTACCTTGCACCGGAGTTAGTCAGAGATGTCCACTCTGCATTTGGGATAGGCTTGTTTAATGCTTTCCTCAGTTTCCCAAGTACAGTCTCTAGGATCACTACTCCACTGCACTTTGACTAAATGAATCTTTTTCCTCCTTAGCTCTCTAGTTTCTTTGCCAACTATCTTCAATGGCTCTCTCTTGAGTGCTAATTCTGGAGTTATGTCAATATCCTGTTGCGCTGCTTCTTCCACAACAAGATCTGGATCATGAACATGTTTTCTGAGCTGAGATACGTGGAACACATCATGTACACCAGGCAACCAATCAGGTAATGAAAACCTATATGCAAGAGTTCCAATCCGTTCAAGTATAAGAAAGGGACCAATAAATCTCGGTGCCAACTTCCCAGTCTTGCCAAATCTGATTACTCCTCGCATTGGAGAAACTCTTAAATAAACATAATCGCCAACGGCAAACGATATATCCCTTCTTCTCGCATTAGCATAACTTTTCTGTCGGCTCTGCGCGGTTTTTAATCGCTTCTTAATGAAATCGACTTTATCCGATGCTTCTTGAATCATATCGGGCCCTAACACAAGTCTGTTGCCAGGTTCTACCCAACATGCGGGAGATCTGCACGGTCTACCATATAATGCTTCAAATGGGGACATTCCCAAACTTGCTTGATAGCTATTGTTGTAAGAGAATTCTGCTAAATGTAAATGATCTTCCCAGGAGCCTCCAAAATCAATAACGCAAGCCCGCAACAAATCTTCTAAAATTCTATTCACCCGTTCAGTTTGGCCATCTGTCTGAGGGTGATAAGCGGTGCTTAGATTCAATTTGGTTCCCAATTCTTCCTGGAATGCTTCCCAGAATTTGCTAGTAAACAGGGGATCTCTATCGCTGACTATACTGAGCGGTACTCCATGAAGTTTAACAATTTCTTTGAAGTAAATCTGTGCTAGACTTTGAGCCGTTCTGTTGGATCGGACAGGTATGAAATGGGCAGTCTTCGTGAAGCGATCTACGATTACCCATATACTGTCGTTTCCTTTTCTAGTTCGAGGCAAGCCATCGATAAAATCCATCGAGATTTGTTCCCACTTCCAACCTGGAATTTCTAATGGTTGTAATAATCCAGCCAATTTCTGCTGATCACTCTTAACTAGCTCACAAGTGGAGCATCTGCTAACATATATTGAAATATCTCTTTTCATAGCCTTCCACCAGAATGTGCGCTTGATATCGTTATACATTTTGCTCACACCGGGATGGATACTTAGTTTGGACTTGTGGCACTCATCAAGTATTTCTCTTCTGAGCTCTGGGATTCCAGGCACACAAATTCGCCCTTTTAATCTTAGAACCCCTTGGCTATCAAGGCTAAAATCTGAGGGTTTTCCTTCTTGGATCCGCTGGCTAATCCTTTTAATGAATTCATCGTCCTTCTGCAGAATAGTAATCTTATCTTCTAAGGAAGAAGTAATGATAAAACTGGCAATGATTTCATTCTTTCTGCTGAGAGCATCTGCGACAACATTGGCTTTCCCTGGAGTGTATAGAATTTCAAAATCGTATGCCGCAAGGAATTCTAACCAACGCTGTTGTCTCAATTTTAAATCTTTCTGGGTGAACAGGTATTTCAAGGACTGATGATCGGTGTATAGTTCGAATTTCTCGCCCAGTAAATAATGCCTCCAGATTCTTAAAGCGAACACGATAGCTAATAACTCAAGATCATGAGTAGCATAGTTTCTTTCATGCGGCTTTAGTTGACGGCTGGCATAAGCGATCACTTGGCCTTTTTGCATTAACACTGCTCCTAGCCCTCTAATAGAAGCATCTGTCCATACAGTCAAGTCTTGGTTGCCTTCTATTATTGTCAATACCGGAGCAGTTGTCAACTTCAGTTTTAGCTCTTGGAAAGCTTCTTCACATTCGGGAGTCCATTTGAATTTTTCATGCTTCTTTGTAAGCTTTGTCAATACTCCTGATATCTTTGAAAAATCCTGAACGAATTTCCGATAGTAACTAGCCAATCCAAGGAAACTTCGAACTTCTGTGGGAGTAGTAGGTTGTTTCCAGTTCTGAATCGCTGTAATTTTGCTTGGATCTACAGCAATTCCTTCTTTTGACACGACATGGCCAAGGAATTTAACTTCATTCTGCCAGAAGACACACTTAGAAAATTTAGCTTTCAAGACATTTCTCCTCAGAATTTTCAACACTTGTTCTAAATGTTTTGCATGCTCTTCTTCCGACTTAGAGTAGATTAGGATGTCATCGATGAAGACTAGAACGAATTTATTCAACACACCACGGAACACTCTGTTCATAAGATCAACGAAGTATGCTGGAGCGTTGCACAAACCGAACGGGCATCACTAACCATTCGTAGAATAAATCGGGACCCCTGAAGGCTGTCAAAGGAACACAGTCTTCGGCTATACGCAATTGGTGGAAACCTGTAGCTAGGTCCATTCTGGAGAATACGGTTGCTCCATTTAATTGATCCAACAGATTGTCTATTCGGGGCAAAGGATATTTGTTCTTCAGTGTTTGTTTATTGAGATCTCGGTAATCAACGCAAAGTCTTAGAGTACCGTCTGATTTCGGGACAAATACAACTGCTGCTCCCCACGCTGAAAAGCTTGGTCTGATCAGACCTTTCCAAAGTAATTCTCGGGTTTGACTACTTAGCTCTTCTTTTTCTTTTGGGGCCATTCTTCTTATTGGATGAACTACTGGTCGGGCATTCGGAATTAGATCAATTCTAAATTCAATTTCTCTTTGCGGCGGTAAGTTTTCTACTTCTTCAAACACATCAGCGTAGTTTTTCACGACCGGTATCTTTTCTAATGAAGGAGGAATAATTTCTAAAGAAGACCAAAATTCGGTTCTATTAATTTCTGAGCCATGGCATGGTATATATATAGGTCCAAGCTTCGTTTCGACTTTAACGATTCTTTCGGCACATCTAACTTCGGCCTTATATTTGGTCAACCAGTCAAGTCCCAGTATAACATCAAATTCGGAAAGGTCCATAACAATCGAATCAAAGGAGAACTTATAGCAAGAATAAGCGATAGGCACCCTACTGTATGAACTGAGACTAACGGAACCTCCTATTGGGTTTCGAACTTTAATTGGTTCTTTAAGTTTTCTTCGTTTCAATTTTAGTTTGTGAACAAGGTTACCAGATATGAAGCTACGCGATGCACCAGTATCAAAAAGTACAGAAACAGGAATATTTTTAATGGTAAGGGTACCTCCCAAGACATCGGGTTTACCTGATCCATCGGTGTTAGCTGGCGGGGTCTTCCCGTCATAGACATCGGCCACCTGTGCATTCTGCTTCAGAGGGCAGTTCCTGCTGTAGTGCCCCTTCTTGTGGCAGTTGTAGCATTCGGCTGAGTCATTTGCCTTTGGCTTCTTTGGGGCTTTGCATACATTAGAGAAATGACCGGGCTTCCCGCAATTGTAGCAGTTTCCTTTCGGGATCTTTGCGGGTTTTTGAGTAGCGGGTAATGCTAGATTCGGGTTGATCGGTTGAAGCCTTGCGCTTATTTCCTGCTTGGCTTTTAGCGCGGTCTTGGCTAGCATGCCTCTCATCCATGTCTTCGTAGTTGCAAGCCATCTCTACTAGTTCTGTAAAGGAGAGTTTGATGTTGCTCATAGCTCTATCATGGTATTTGCGCTTCAGCCCAAATATGAATCTCTTATTCTTGGCTTTGTTGGTTAAAATCAGTTCTGGAGCATAGCGCGATAACTGGGTGAACTTATTCAGATAATCCTGAATAGAGAGGTCTCCTTGCTGGAGATTAGCAAACTGCTCTCTCATCCTCTCTAGAGCCTGTTCCGGTACAAACTTCTCATTGAACAAAGTCTTGAACTGCTCCCAAGTCCGGATAGTACCAGCTGCATCCCCAGAGGTAATGGCATCCCACCATAATTCTGCTTCTTCCTGAAGGAGCCAAATGCCAAGTCGGGCTTTGTTGTTAGTTCCCATACCCATACCTTCGAAGATTTTCTCACAGGTTTTTAGCCAAGCTATAGCTTCGGTCACTGTGCCAGTGCCAGTAAAAGGTTTTCCTCCAAGATTTCTGTACCTCTTTGCTACTTTATCTAGCTCAAAGTCTTCTGGTGCTGGTGGCTGAATAATAGGGATTTCCACCACTACGGGGATATTCCCCCGTCCTCCTGCTGCATCTCCTCGGCCTCCACGACCTCCTCTAGCTACTGCTGCTCGTGTAGCCATCTAAGAGAACTGTATAAGCAAGAAAAGAGTCAAGCTCACAGATTTGATAATTTTCATAAATGATAAAGCAAGGGAATACAAGGAAAGATAATGATGACGTATTGATCAAATTGTTTTGCTAATCTGCTTAGCTCATTCTAGGACATTGCTAATCCTATCTCTAATGAGCTACTCGCATTAGAACACTACTGATTCTATTCTGACGAGGTGTTTAATGTGTTAGATCCCGGAACTAAGGTTAACCAAAGCTCTGATACCAACTGTGACGATCCCAACATCCGAGGGGCGGTATTAAGGATAATCATTGGGAAATAACACATTAATCATCATAGTAGAGTACAGATAATAGCAGAAACAATAAATAAAATAATTTTACATGGATATGACAGCGGAATCACAACATGTAGGGATATCAGAATAGCATAATGTGGGATATACTTAGTAAATAAAAAGGAAAGTGATCAGTCATCATCGCCAGAGGCGGAATACATACATGCAGTGAGACATAATAAGGGTATCAGTCTACATCACCGAAGGCGGAATACATATACATATAATAAGAAATACGGAAAGTAAATCAGTCTGCATTGCCAGTGGCGGAATCATAATATGTATACAGTAATGGCGGAAAATGTCAAAGTCCTCTCTGTGAAGTCAGCCTCGCCATGAGCCAAAAATGCACTCTATGCAGCAGTGCAGAACCAAAAACCACCTGGCACCTGTGTACTAGGCTGCCCGTGCGAAAATAAGGGCACCCGCGTTTGCAAAGTGAAACAAACAACGAGTCAGTCATGGGGACTGGTATGAGGAATCTATTTAACAGTTAAACAACAGTAAATAGCTAATCATAGGACCACGCCACTTTTGCGGAACGGGTTTACTCCAGTGATTGCTAGTGCATTTAAAACAAGGTAAATTCTTTTAAAACAACGCAATGCTTTTAGAAAGAATGAAGCCATTATAAGACTCAGGTCCCATCACACAATGCAACGCAAGCCGGAGGATAGAGTTTTACCTTATAATAGCCAAATATGTTTGATACGTATAAAGCAAAATCATCTGATATTGTTACTAGTGCATATATGTTTCAAAAATGAATAGCATCATAAATATCAATCATAGGCGACATGAGCGTCCCATGCCACTATGTCGCCATATATAAGTTACAATCGAATCTGTTATCTCGTATTGGAAATTGGATTTTCCGTCATGAGTCGAGGCAAGGGGCAAGCTCCTCTCCGCTTCGAGACACTCTAGCAAATGCCTCGGGACTACACACTCTGGGTAACCCCTAGATGCTTCAGGGCCGGTCCTCACTTACGTTAGAGGATTGGCAATTCCTGAACACACGTTTCCCGGTCCTTACAGACCTATAATCGAGGCGCCTCGCATTCCAACAACCACAAAGGTGAAAAGTAGATAAATATGTCAGGGCTGGTAAGTCACTGACACCACCATAGCTAGAAAGAAACGTCGTGCTCTCCCTGCAGTCTGTATCCCGTTTTTAACTCATACCGGGGTGTGAGGTTCGCGAATTTACGAAATACACAAAGCTAGGCCACGTAGACCTTGCTTTGATCATCATCCACAAGACTTTGCTTTTCAACAGAAGCCTTGATCATAGCATCTTGGCATGCCACATAGGCAGTCCACTCCATACGATTGATTTCCATCGATATATAACCTCTAAGCTCATACGTCTCAGAGAAGGGCGTTAAACAAGAGAATAAATTCTCCGCCGCCAAACAGATATATATTAACAGAGATCAATCAGTATAGAACAAAATCCAATGTCAGACACACAGTCCATTTACAAGTCTGTCCTGGGTCTGAACGAAGCCGGAGGCATCAAATTCCTCGTATATCCGTCCAATCAACACATACGTTCAGACGGCTACTACTTCCGTCCCTTTCCGGTAGCTACTCCGGTTAGGAACCTCAGTAGCGCCCATCCAACCGATACGAAGATCGTCGGTCTTGAATCGTCTTTGCATTTTCCAATTCGAATCGCTCGATAAATTATTTGAAATGAGGGTTAGCTCGGCCTTTTCAAATAATTCATGTCATTAGAATTTAAATCGATTCATTTTATGGTTATGTTATTCGACATCCATCTTTCAGTTATTTAGTGTTATTTTCATGTCATACACATACAACCATCAAATATCAAACAATTCATGCCCAATTGGTTTATTTGCAACCTATGTTGCTTAAGATATTTTATAACGATTTTTCGCCATTTTTATTTATTTAAAAATGGCCATATTTAATTAAACGACGTTTCAGGTCGTGTCGTGGCACTGGCGTTGTTTTTCCCTTAATTTGTTTTACACATATCGGAAAATCTAACCGTTGGATTTCCACAAAGTCTATATCAGTGGGAAGATATTCCCAAAGCGAACCCAACGGTTCCAGTTTCGTGAGAATCCGACGGTCGGATCTTCCACACTAATCGTTTGAAGTTACGGTTTCAAAATTCGAACTGCCGCGTCGTTATTCGATTTAAATTAATTATATTTATATATAAATATAAACGATTCTGGCGCTGTTTTTCTTCAGATTTGAATTAAACATTCCGGACAATCCAACCGTTGGATTTTTACAAAGTTGGTGTCGTTGGAAAGATATTTCCAAGGCGAACCCAGCGGTTGCGGTTTCGGGAAAATCCGATGGTCGGATTTCTCGTACTAATCGTCTCAAATTACAATTCTGAAACGCGAACTGCACGGCCTCTATTCCTTTTAATTATATTTATATATATAAATATAGTTCAATCTATAATTTCAACTATAGCTCATTCTATATTTTCAACTTCGTTTTCACTTCAAATATTTCACTAACGCCTTAATATTTCGAAATTTTTTGCCATAACCTCCTTTGTACGGGGAGGGGTTTGGAAATTTATTGGGCCATATTAGGTACCCAATAAATCCTAAAAAGCATTCACATATTTATAGTGATATATTTTGGTGTTTACGGGGGAGCATGTACTGATAATCACTCCAGAGAATAAATTCCCGTCGCCCCGTTTCCATGTGGAAATAAATAGTCCTTGTGCCGTATCTAATAACTAGAGCGACGTGATTATTGTCAACTCCAGACCCGTGTGGGGTTTTTATTAACCTGGCAATTTATCGTTATAATTTATATAGTCCATATCAGTCATCAGTTCAACCTGTAGTACATAGTCATCGCCCTACAAGCCTCTTGCTTATATGGTAAATCTTCCACCTCGTCACACAAGCTCCAATTGCTTATGTGGAATATGATGAAGTATGCCTATCGTCAAGAAGTATGCCATGTAGTGTAGTTCAAAATTAATTGTTACTATCCTATGGCGTTGTTTATTATTTCACACAGAAAAACCAACACTCCGCATCCAATGGCATTCACAGGAGTTGATATATAAATAAAATTGCGCAGCCAACTCATCAAGGTTTACCTATTTGTCGGGCACGCAAATAATTTCTTTACTCTACAGCTAATCCATTTTTCCTGTTCAACACATGAATATATGCAGAACAAAGCTAATAATAATATTTCTAGCAAACTATTATTTATTTCAACACGTGTGTATTTTTAACTAAGCGTACACATGATAAAAGGAATATTTTTATCATCAAAAATATTTATTCGACACATGTGTATTTTTAACACTTCTTATTCACTATAAAAATATAGTTTTCATTGTCGATTCATTTTATTTTTAGAAGACGATAACATTCAACACATGAATTTCAACTCGACGAACAAATTGCAATTCAACACATGAATATTCTATATCGTTTGTATATATATAAAAATGTGATTTTTATTGCTAAAGCCATTTGTTTAAATTCGAATAATATTCAACACATGAATTTCAACTCAACGAACAAATTGCAATTCAACACATGAATATTCGATATAGTTTGTATATATATAAAAATGTGATTTTTATCGCTAAAGCCATTTGTTTAAATTCGAATAATATTCAACACATGAATTTCAACTCAACGAATGAATTGCAATTCAACACATGAATATTCTATATAGCATATGTAAATAATTTCAATGCATGAAAATTATTCTAACACATAGATATTTCAGAAAATTTCGGCAGCATAACGGCAGGGTAGTTAAAACGGGGGACCGTCCCTAGTACGGCTCCTCGCTCTACCTTAAAACCTCGCGGTTTTTTGACAATGGGGATCATGCATCTAGTTCGCACGCAGGCGGCATGTTTTATTTTCAATTCCACAATCCTATTCTATTTTGTTTCAACCACAAGCGGGTATTTTTCAACCACAAAGGTATTTTTCAACCATAATATCAACCACAAACAATTATTTCCAACCATTCGTCAAACCATATAATATCACGTCAATCACAAGCAATAAATATCGTCCATGGTCTGTGGACGAGGGGAGTATATATATATATATAATATAATAATTCACTTGCATTTCATCACAATTCAAAGCATATATGTTTCAAACAACGCTTGTATAATTTATACATCGCTAATATAACTTATGCAACACATGTACATGAGATATACAATGCGTATATAATTTACACTTCGCTTATATAATTTATACAACGCGATTTCATTCACACAAATAGTTTAGATTTCTCACATTGGTTATTGCGGTGCTAAAAATCGTAGGAAGGTCAGAAAAATCCGCGGCTTCTTCTAGAATGTAGAGAGCCTCCTTGCGGTCACGGTGTCTCCTGTTTCATCGAATTTCGTTAAAGAACGAAAAAGATATTATTTTTCAAAGTTTCGCAACGCTTTATAGTGTTAAAACAGTTTAAAATTATATAAGCCGTTAGTTTTCAAACCTGCTCAATTCTAGGTTTGGATTTTTCTCTTGATTCGTAGCTCTATAGGACGATCAGACCGTTGGACGTCGTCGAGGGAGGGAAGAGCTTTCCGACGCTGGTAGTCTGAGGTGGTGCGACGGCGAATCAAGGCGGCGGAGGCTCCAGGAAGGCGACGACTTTGAAGCGCTAGAACTCGACGACGGCGGCTCTGTTGGTGGCGAAGCTGGGTCGGATGTGGAGAGGGGAGTACGGCGAACAAAAGCTTCAACGGTGGTCGGCGGCGAAACGGCCTGAGGCGGCGGCGATATCGGCGAGAAGTTTTGAACGATGTGCGTCGTTCGTTTGTTCTGGCGGCTAGGGTTTTAGAGCTTTTTATTTTTTTTTTAAAAGAAAATTTCCTATTGGCCAGAATTTATATGAAATTTTTAAATAGTGTTTTTGCAAACGGACTCCTTTTTAAACCCAACGACTGTCGCCCCTAGCTAAATACCCCCATTACGGACACAATGGGATATGTTTCGCTGGCCATTTCGACTGTTACAGCCAGTTATTTTTCAAATTAAAATATAAAACATTCGATATTTAATTTAAACGTACATTTCAATTTGCCAGGGCCACAAACTGAATCGAAAAATTCCAGAAAAATAAATCTAGCTTTGTTTTGACGATACGGTCCTAACAAAACCAGTTTCGTCGAATTCTGAGCTCGTTTGCAAAACGGCCATTTTTAGGTCGACCCATTTTAACAGAATTTGACCAAACACGTTATCCTTTGCCCCGCTCACATACTAGCTTCAAAAATTATGAAACTTGAAACTTAGCAATAATTTGACATCCCGGACCCAACAAAAGTGGTTTCGTCGAATTCCGAGGTCGTATGCAAAATCTCAATTTTCAAGGGCTATATATACTATATAGCGACCTTTCTGAAAATTCATTTGGCCATAACTTTTGATTTCCGTTATGAAATTCCGATTTTTCAGATTCGTTAGAAAGGTATTGATAAACAGATTTAGATATTTTCAGTTTCGTCAAAATCCGTTATATTTTCCACCCGGTACAGTCAGACAAAGTTTATATTCAAAATTTCAAACGGCCATACCATACCAAATTCTATATTTTATTGAAATATGCTATTTCAACTATTCAAATTTCTTGGTAATAACCTAATTTAAAAATTTTAAACTGGTTCACATTTTCCGGGTTATTACATCAGGAGTTTGAATAAGTTGGTCACACAGTCAAGCTATGTCAAGTAGTTGGCTCCCGCGTGTGGTAATAAACATACAGGTGGTTGCCAAATGACGTCGTCCTCTTGCGCAAGTTGATTGCATAATCGAGTCATACTATCTTTCACATACAAATCAGTATGTAGAGTCATTGATTGAGCCATAAACGGATGGAGTCTCTCTTCTTTCCTATTCTCTTTTTCCTTCTTTTTTTACTTTGGATCGATAGTCGAATCAGTCTTCGGATCGATATAGTCGATCCGAACTTTTCGGTTCGACATGATCGAGTCGGATCGAGTCAAATCAGAAAGGGACAGCACGTCACTTCACTAAAAAGGTGAAGAGTCTTTTCTCTTTCCTAATTTATACTATGTCCACACAATAATTTACTTTTTCACTTTAGCTTTTTATCTTTTAGAACCAAGAATCTCAAGAATCCCGAATCTAAATCCAATTCAATTTTTTGCTATTGACTTTTGGTCACTAGGTGGGTTTCCAATAATTTTCACCATGTTTTTATCCGTGATTTCTTATGAATCGAAACACGAATTCACGTTCCCTGTGTTCTTGGGTTTGGGTCCGCCATCGATGATGTCGGAGGCATCGAAGTGGGTGATTTCAATGCAACATTGGCGTAGCAAGGTGATGCAATGTGAAGTTAGATGATCAAAACGGACGAGATGGCTAATTGGTGTAAATTAAAAATACTTAGGTCACTGGTAGAATTAGGGAAGATGATGGGAAGGACTCGAAGTCTCTAGGGTTGCACTGTGGGGGTCCATCAAGGCAACAGTGAGGAAGAGATGTATTGGAATATGGAAACATGCTCTATGATTTTGGTTGGATGCAGGTATATGTCAAACTGGAAGGATATCGGATCAAAGAGGCTTTGGAGAAGGAGAAGTTGTTGAAGGTTTGAAGGAAGTGTGGAGGTTTGATTCGGTATGGTCATTAGTCTAACCAGTGAAGGTCGGTTCGGAGGGACAAGCGGATCGATGAAGTTTGGAGAAGGAAATAATTCTGGGCTCCAATTCGACATGGTCGTTGGTTGAACCGAAAGGTACCAGATTGTAAAAATGCATAAGTCGTGGTTTGATATGCACGTTAGTCGAATCGGATGGAGTTAAATCCCAAATTATCAACCCAAACCTAAACTGTATTCAACACCCAACCTTGATGCTTCAATTTTATTCAATGGTCAGAACAATCCTGAACAATAACGAGTCGTCTGAATAAGCATCTGGACAGTTAGGCTAGAACATATCTGAACTGACAAACGAACTTGACGCTACATATGACTTTGCACTATCCAAACACCATAACATCACTCCCCGCTAAGATACGACGTTGAACCAGTGACACACATGACTCGGTGAGACGGTTGGGAACAATGGTCTCCTGTGTTGAATTGCCGCATATTTCCAATGCTTTGCTTATGTTGTTATTCTAGTTCACTTTCACTACACGCATTGCACTGGTACACACATGGGGTGAGGGGAAGGGGGTACAGGTTCTTCATTCTAACCAACGATGTTTCTTGGGTAGCACAACAAACATGTCTATAGATATCAAATAAACCTTTGAGGTAGAGAAGGATAAGACTGCTCAACTAGATCCCGAGAAACCTTCCATTTCTGGGATTGAGTCAGATAATGAAGACTCATAGTTTGTCGTTCAAACTCATTAGGGAGAGACAAGTACTTCTAAAGAAGAAACTTATGTTGAAGAAGAAGAAGGAGGAATAAGAGAAGAAGAAGCTTCTAATGCCTTGCGTGATGTCGTCTTTCTAAATAATCCAAATGATTCATGGTTGTCGACCATGTATGAAGGGAAGCTGAAAACGGTTATGCGTGAAGCAAAGAATTTCTTTCGACCATATCTGTGTGCCATCTAAAGTCGAGACTGCCTATAATCCACTAAAAGGTTATATGTCTATAAGTTTTCAGATGTGCACAGTTGATTGTATCTCTCCTTTCAGCCCCGTCATAGTCAGTTTTCTTCAGTGCATGAAGATAGTACCGATGCATCTACACCGTACCACCTATTCCTACCTCTTCTTGTTGTTTAAAGTGAATAGGGAACACCTAGGTGACAACCTTTGTTGATATTGCCTTCTTCTATAACTTTAAACATCTAAAGAATGTAACTCCCTCTTTCCTTTATTTGAATCCGCCCAAGGAAAGCGGTCATTATTGAGGGATTCAGTAAGCTCAGAGATATCAGACTTGAATGGTTTTCCATTCCTCTATAGGAAGGTTGCGCCAGGAGGTGGATTCAGTGTAGTAAGTGTCAAGACTTGGCTTACTCTCCTCCACTTTAATGGAGAATTCCTAACACTTGTGATCCCTTGCAGCTAATAGCCCAGCTAAGCCTTCCAGCGGCGAGTATTACACCCATATGGCTACCCTGCAAAATGTTGCACCGGGTGATTAGATCGTCAAAAGATGTATTGCTGATGAATTCCTACACCAATTCCATATAATTAAACCTAGTCAGACCGTGGGAGTGGGCGGAGCTCGAGTTCCAGTAGGTGTGGCAGGGTCAGTGGGCGTTCCCCTTGTTGGTGGATCAAAGGTTTCCAAATCTAAAACTCATGCCTATATCAAGGGAATTCCCAAGGTAGCGTCTGCATCTGGGTCTTTTCCGGAGCCTGAGGGAGAGGCGAAGGAAAACTTGCCCCAAAAGATAATTGAGGCAGGGACTAAAACTCCCTCTCTAGAGAAATCATCTTCTAAGAAATCTCCCGTAGTGGAGAAGGGAGATGTAGAAAAATCCATGTCCGAACATACTCCGCCACCACAGGGCCAGCTACTTTAGCTCCCAATCCAAGAAGGCCGATCACTTTCTATGGACATTATTTACAAAGGCCTAGAAGACTTGGACATTATATCTAGGCAGTGCTCCTTTTTGGATTTAGACTCTCAAAATGTTGCGGCCACGGTTGGAGAAATTAAGCCTACTAGCATTGAGATGGCAACTGGTCTGTCAGGGGGATGCACTAGGATACATACGACACACGCACTGCACGTCACAGAATTCGTCCATCATATAATCTCCTAGTTTTTACACTAATTCATTATGGATTACATGTACCATGTCTTCCCAATTGTATGATCCTAAGATATTCTGCAGCAATGTCTATAATATTGGGGTCCCACCCAAGTACCATTAAGAACATGAGCGAAAGTACAGGGATGATCGCGACAGAGAGGAGCAAGAGAGAGGGAGAGGAGACATCATCAATATAAGTATCATCTTTGTTCTCATTCCCACTCCCCACTCCGTCACGACACCGATAATCCTAAAAGTTCAAAGGATCACCATGAGGGCGATAAGTCGGTTGTCAAGGCCCCGGTCTCTCATAAGGAACATTATTCCAAGAAGTATTCCAAGAATAAAAAAAGACATGATGGCAGTTGTTCCGAGAAAGCAAAGATCCATAGAAATATCCATTTTGGAGCATGTCGCACACGATGTGTCTACCGTGGAACGGATGAAATTTCCGAAAGGGAAATTTCGTCACTACTATTTCAAGTGCACGCAATTCGTCCCTGGCCTGCAACATGTGCCTAACAATCTTCGATGAAGGGCTCAAAAAGGAGATAGACTTCGTCGTCAAGCAATACATGGAAACATGCAAATACTCCCCGAAGCAGTCTGAAATCATTTGCGACCTTGATCTAGACTTGGCCAATCAGAAGCAGAAATGAGAATGCGACAAAATCTCTTTGGCTCATGTTGATAAAGAACTTTTAGATGCCCAAGCTAAATTGAAAGTTACGGAAGTGGATGCTGAGAAATACAAGAAAATGAATAATGAGTTATGTGACACCCCACATACTCACTAAGGGAATGCATTAAGTTTCGTGAAGCGTTAAAGGTAAACAGACACAGAATAATTACAAGACAGATATAAATAAGAAAGCATCGGAAATTTAATTTTTTATTTCAACATATATCATAATACCATGGTCCACAATACCATAAGTCACAAAAACCATTACAATAAAATAACTTCTGTCTTGCATCATCAGATTACAAAAGAATATAAAAAACATAATTCCCCAATTGAAAGAGTTAATCCATAGTAGAGACAAGAACTTGAGCCATACTTCAGAAGTAGCCCTAGCAAGATGATATCAGAGTCCTGACTAAGACTGAGTGTTTCCTCCAAGAGAACCTTAGGGGGGGACAGAAGAAAGAAGGAGAAACAAAAAGGGTCAGACATAAAGTCTGGTGAGTCTAGTTACTTTTAGCCAATAAATAAATAAAAGTAACATGATAGGCATATAAAGTGGATAAGAGAGGTCACTACAAAAATGGAAGGTGCGATAAGGTAGACAGGGTAAGGTGTATACACTTCACTAATGATTACTCTGCACTATTACTAGTATAACCGGAATGAGATGATCCCTTCCACTATAAGGCGGTATACTTGGGGCATATATCCAAATATACCCTAACCACTACACTAATCGATCGACTTCCTACTCTGTAGATACTTTGTGCCAGCCCCACGGTAGGATGTATCACATCCTACAATGGCAACCCTTCACTGATATGCACAGCCCTATATCTACTGGTGTCACGGTCGTCTTATCCCCCTCTGCCCGGCTCATGCACGCATATGGGCCGGTCGGTTAGCGCCGCCCACACTGTCCTCCACGTTTGGATCTCTTACAATCAGTCAGTAAGCGTGTCCCCTCTCTGCCTAGTACGGAGTATTTTATTTGATACTTACTCCAGGTTACTGACTGAAATGGGTCCCACACAATATGATACAAGCTCTCCTCTTTGTCTTGTATCCTCCACTAGGTTTTTCACTAACTATGTATACCACTAAGTGTCTTTAATTAAATAGCCCTATACCATTTATGCTTACCCTGAAAGGTGTCTTTAATTACATAACTTTATTATTTTCTCTAGTGATGTATACCACTAGGTGTCTTTAATTACATAACCTTATCGGGTTAAGTTCATGGGTCTATATGTAAATATTACCCACCCGCTCCAGATTTACTTAACCAATCCACTATTCCAATAAATTTACTTAACCCTAACCTTAGTTCATAATCATAAAATCCCTATGGATTAGATTTGGTTAAGTAGTCCAATTAATTGCCATGTCCATTTATGGTTTATAATGGGCTAGATCTCCCACATTAGGCTTACAACGTGTGGATGCTGGATATGCCGGTCGGGTCCGGGCAGACTTATTCCACAGGTGGGCCTAACCTCGTGTCTTAGCCCGATTCATATTTGCGTACTTAGACCTCCCACATTAGCTTCAACACTAGTGGTTGCTGGATATGTCGGTCGGGTCCGGGCAGACTTCCACCACTAATGCAACCTAACCTCGTGTCATAAGTACAATTACAATTCCTAATTGTAATTACTAGTCATTCCATTATTAATTAATCAATTAATTAATCCTTTCCCTTTATAGGTGTTAATGCCCATTTTAGCCAATAATTTGAATTATATGTCCAAAAATGTTCATATTCAAATTATGCCAATATTAAACCTTTTTCTCCCGTTTCCTAACTAGCGCACTCATAAACTGGTGGCATGCCTAGGCCAGTCAATAGCCTAGTTATGAACGATAATAGGAAAATAATGGGAATATAACCAAAGTGATCATCTTGGCATAAACATAAACTAGCATGTTGATAAGGTGAACATACATACTAGCATGGACATGTAATTATCATCATAATAAGGTGGATATAAAAGTGAGGAACTGGTGGCATTCAATATAACTACGATGTCACAATAAGCATAATAAGATCTAAATTAGCAGTTTAGATGTCCAATTGGTTTAGATCTTACATTATAATACAAGGTGATAAATTAGATCACATAATTCAGATCTAGGGGTTAAAATAGATCTAACATTACTAGAATGACATAATAGCATGTTTAGATCTAAATATGGCTTCACATGTCCAACTTACAACATATCTAAGTTGATCGCAATATGACAGATGAAAGGTGATTTACATAAAGAGTTAGATCCAACCAATGTTGCAACTGTCTAAATTAACATATTTACATTCACCATAACATAGTTACAAGTCAAGATCCACATAGGTAACATAATAGAATAACCACAATTGCATTGGATCTAAAGATGTAGATCCATCATGACATAGTATAAGCTTTTACAATAGTATAGATTCATAGTTTACAACATATCCAATTCAGAGTCTTTCATAATTCACTTTTATTTATTTAAACCTAAAAGAAACTAGAAACTCACAGTGTTAGGTTTAGAGAATAGAGAAAGAATGGATCTTGAATTTCTGGATTTGATTTGCAAAGTTGAATATTGTATGTTGTTAAAGAATACAAATCCGTCTCAGTTCGCACACTGGCAGCATATGGCTCCCATAGTTTCCAATGAAAAATAAGAGAATTGAGCACATATTTATAGCTGCAGAACCCTCTGAAACTGACTGCCACCTCAGCCCTAGGGGTGTCGACACCCCTGTGGGTGGGTCGACCAATAGGTCGACACCCCTTAAGGGGGGTCGACCCTGGTGTCGACACCCCTTTAGGGGGGTCGACCCTGGTGTCGACACCCCTCTATAGGGGTCGACCCCCTAGAGCGGGAATTTTGCAGTCTTGAAGAATTTTTGATTTTCGAACTGTTCTGGATAGGGTCCGACTCTTATGTGTATATATGTTCTTTCTACGCGTATACAAACTTAAAACCCTCATAACTTCTTCATATAGTGTCCGTTTTATGCAAACCAAATGTCTATCTTGACCAGAATTTCGAGATGGACGCGATGGCCTAGTCCATTTTCCTTAATTTTGAATATTAAATCAATTATTATTTAATTTATCCCATTTAATGTCAATAAAATTATGGGGTGTTACGTTCCCCCTACTTAAAGGATTTCGTCCTCGAAATCTCCAAGTTGAGAAGAATGCATATCCTACCATCCATCATCCATCTACTCATCCATCAATCACTGGTATCCATTGTCCTTAAACATTTCTAATGCTTACATGAATATATGCAAAGGTGTGTGTATATGTCCCAATACTAATGCGAAGATCAGGTGGTCTACTTATTTAGTTGACCTCCTTAATGCAATGTATGTTAGTGCCTATAACATGTAAGCTCTATATGTGTGCACATTCACTCGTTCAAATGCAACATCCATATGCTAGTTCATCCATTTCCATCCATAAAAGAAAAGAAAATGCACACACATCCATATGCAGTATGAGAGTGATTGAGCCGATCTAGTGCCTAATGTGTGTGTATATGCATCCATAGGTAACCACTAGCAAACACTTGCATCCATCAATCATAACATGTCTCAAACACATGTTTACATTCATAGGATTCCTATCTAAGTGTCGAAAATACTATTAATAGGACATACTCAAATGATAGAAACATGTACTGATAAAGCTTTGGAAAAAGGAGTTAAGAACAAACCTTCGAAAAGAAAAGGGTATGAAGCACGAATCTTGTCTTCGGTGTCCTAAGTCGCATCCTCTAGGTTATCTCCCCATTGAACCTTTAGCAACTTGATCTCTTTATTGCGTAGCTTCTTAACTTCTGATCCCAGAATATAGGTAGGTACTCGCCTGACTGTCGCCTCCCGTTCCACTTCGACTTCTTCCAACACACTAGGCTCAACGATTACTACGGTGTCATGCAGGCACTTCTGCAGATGTGAAACGTGGAAAACATCATGAACGCCGGATAGATTTTCTGGGAGTTTTACTCTATAGGCCATTTGGCCAATCCTCTCGTTTATGGGAAATGGTCCCACAAACCTAGGGGCCAACTTCCCTACTGATCCGAAGCGAACCACATTCCTTAGAGGTGACACTTTGATAAAAACTAAGTCTCCCACTTCAAATTCGATGTCAGTCCTTCTCTTGCCTGCATAGGATTTCTGCCTATCTTGAGCTGTCTTCATCTGTCGTCGAATAAGGTCAATCTTTTCGGACGTTTCTCTAATCATATCTTGTCCAAGTAATAATCTTTCTGTAGATTCCCACCAACAAGTTGGTGATCTATAGGGTCGTTCGTACAATGTTTCGAAGGGCGCCATGCCGATGCTAGCTTAATAACTGTTATTATAGGAAAACTCTACTAAAGGAAGATTCTCTTACTGTGATGACCGCCCATAACCCCCGCACTAAACAAGAGGAATAATGCGCTGAAAGGCGTGCCAGGCTGCTATGGACGATCATCATAGTAAGTGAACACATCGAAACCTGTCGTAGAACTCACAGCGCAAGGATAAAATATAATAGAACATATACAACAGGTGATAGTAATGAGGTATCATATAGCAAACTTTTGAAACTCTTTCAACATCCAGAAAGATTATCCAACTGATATCCAAGTTTGTACATAAGGCCTCACTACAACTCTCAAGCAACTCAAACAGCGGAAACAGAAATACTAGATAGAATAAAACTGGTACGCCAGCCTCCTGCTCGTCATCGCTCAGCTTCCTCGTATCACTAAGCTCCATTACCTGTAACCTGCTACTAAGTCTGCCCATCCACAACCGGATGAACAGCCCAAGGTAATAAGAGTAGACATAAAACCTTGAGTCAGACAATAGTCTTAGTGAGCGATAATACAGCTAACAAACTTCAACAAGAAAGCATATGAGAATGGGTAAATGAACAACTTATCTACCCACATCACCAGAGAAGAACTCAACCTTATCTTCCCCACATCGGACAGTGATAGCCTTTACACCAAGCATTTCAACCATTCATCCATAGAAACCAGAACACCCATTCAATCATAGAGAACACACATAACATCCAGATTATATAAGTCTCACACAGACAACCCTAATCGAGTTTAACATTCCTCAAGTACCCTCGCCAGAGGCCTAAACCAATATCACTTAAGCACTCAAAGAACATCTCCCTCGACTTTGGATAATCTATGTGACATAGTACAAACAGAACAAACAATCATCCATAACCGACTCTGGCTATCACCGCCAATCCTACTTCGAAACCATCATTATCGTATGACAGCCAACCTTGCCATATGTCAATGGCTAATGATAACCCCAGTTCTAGCATGAACTCCATATGCCCAACCTTGGCAATGTCCAACCTTGACACTAGGCCTTTCCCCAACCAGAAAGACCCAGGGTACTCGACCAACAACCGGTCTTTTGGGCCTTTCAACGATACCCATCGTACCCCTGCTTTGAGCCTGCTAGAATTTACGACAACGATGACTTCTCGGCCTTCGCATCTCTAATCGTCCAACCTTGACGATGTTTCATAGCTCAAGCAACCTTCTCGAGCAGCCATTATCCACCAACTCACGACCTTTGAGTTGTCTCCGCATTCGTTGTTCCACCTTGATCAACGAACACATTCATCACTTCGAGTCTTCCTACTTGAATCACCTCGAAGTCACGCCATCACCGAACCAAAACACATTATCCACCAACTCACGACCTTTTTGGTTCGTACCCGAGTCGTACCCGAAAACGTACTTTTTCAGAAAACGACCCTGCCAAAACCGACCAGAACCTTGCTCCAGAATGACCAGCCAAAAACCGACCAGCCTTGCTCCAGAACGACCCGCCTTCATGCAGCTTTGGATCGACTCGACCTCCTTGCAGCTTTGGATCGACTCGACCTCCTTGGGACCGACCAGCTTTGGATCGACCCCGTCAAGACCGACCAGATTTTGCTCTACCTGACCGACCAGCTCCTTCAGAGCGACCAGGATTTGGTTCCAGTAAAAACCAACCAGAATGCCACCATCTGAAACCGACCAGAATGCCACCATCTGAAACCGGCCAGAAACACTTCTGCTCCTTCTGGACCGACCAGAAACACTTCTGCTCCTTCTGGACCGACCAGCTTAAACCGACCAGCTCCCTGACTTGCTTCCCAAGCCATACTATGACCGACCACCTCATTCCAGACCGACTCGACCAACTCCAGGACGACCAGAAACCTGCACATCTCCAATTCGACTCCGATTTCGACCAAAACTTCGCCAAACGACGAATCCGACGAAACCAGCTTATCCGATTCATCCAAACGCAATCACAAACATGTTATGCAACCAACAATATCATCAATCTAACAATTTCCATCAAAACACATAAATTTCCAAAAACATGATAAGTGAATCATATGAACATAAAAACGGATCTAACTTGCATAATCTTGAGAAAAATCATAAAATTAACCATTTAAATTATCTAGATCAGATCCTAAGGTGATTCATATATAAAATGGACTTAGCATGGTGTGGATCTAAGGAAAATAACATGGAAATGATGAAATTAACATCCTAAAACCCATATACTTGCATGAATCCGAATGAGAGATGTAAATCACTCACCAATTCTTCAAATCGATGCAAAAACAATGAAATATGATTCCGATCAGCAAGCAACTTGCACAAAACCCTTAGATCCGGTGAAATTCCCTTTCAATCGATGTAGATCTAGCCTCTTATGGTATAGATCATTGATTCCTCCTTGGATTTGGAATTTTAATGGTGGAAAGGTATTAGAGGAAGAAGGAGATCAAAGCCTCCCCATAAGAGAATGGAAAATTCTAACCTTTCCCCATATCCCTTACCCCCCTATTTATAGCCTCCACCAACCCCTTAATGGGCTTTCTCCAAACCAGCCCATTAGCCTTCCAAAACCTGGACAGCCAGCTGCTAAACCTTAAAACAGCGATTTCTCCCAAACCGCTGAACCAAATCCTTAATGTAACCACTCTACGGAAAGAGAATCATCAATTCCTTTCCAATGGCACAGGTCTCACCCTCTGATTCGACCTGAGTCAAAAGTTATGCCCTGTACAAGACTGACAGGGGAAAAATGGTCACAAACAAAATCGGTAAAATTTATGGACATGTCTCACATCTCCATAAGCAACATACTAAAAGATGAGAATGATCCAACCCTCAGGGAATAAAATAAAATTATTTTATGATCTTCCGATACATAAAATGCGGGCTGTTACACTTACCAAGTCCCTTTGAAGTCTATGATACACAACCTCAAAAGATCTTCAAGAATCATGTTCAACCACTCTGTCTGTCCATCGGTCTGAGGATGATAAGCGGTGCTTAAACACAACCGTGTACCTAATGCTTCTTGCAAGATCCTCCAAAATTCGCTGGTAAAGAAGGGGTCATGATCGTTCACAATGCTGGAAGGTACTCCATGAAGACGAACTATCTCACGAACATAAATTGCTACCAACCACGATGTCGTCCTCTTACTCTTAACTGGAATAAAGTGAGTGCTCTTAGTGAGTCTATCCACCACAACCCAGATACTGGTGTTGCCTTTCTTCGATTTAGGAAAACCATCTATGAAATACATAGAGATGCTCTCCCATTTCCACTGCGGAACCTCCAACGGATGAACTAATCCACTGGGCTTCTTTTGCTTAGCTTTGACTTACTGGCAAACTAAACATTGAGAAACAAATTCGGCCACATCTTTAATGCAGACACTATGGAAGCTAGCTCTAGATCATGGGTGGGGTAGTTCTTTTCATGAACCCTCAACTGTCTACCCCCATAACACACTACTTTCCCTTCTTGCATTAGAACTGTACCAAGCCCTGTACCACATGCATTAGTGTAAACAGTAAACACCTTATTCCCGTCAGGAAAGGTCAAGACTGGGGCTGTTGTCAGATCCCTCTTCAGTCGTTGGAAAGCAACGTCATAGTCTACATCCCTACGAAAATGCCAAGTTCTTCTTTGTCAGCCTAGTGAGTGGGGCTGATATCTTTGAGATTTCCTTATTGAACTTCCTATAATATCCCGCTAAACCAAGAAAGCTTCTCACCTCGGTTGCATTATTAGGAATCTGCCAATCTTGCACTGCAACCACCTTCACAGGATCTGCAGTTATCCCTTCTTTGGAGACCACATGCCCTAAAAATCTCACCTCTTTTCTCTAAAAATGGCATTTGGAGAATTTTGCTTTAAGCTGATGGTCTCAGAGAGTTTTCAAAACTTCTCTCAAATGTTGGGCATGCTCTTCTTTGCTTTTGGAGAAGATCAAAATATCATCAACAAAGACTACAACAAATTTATTTAGGAACTCCCGAAACACCCTCAACTGATGGAACCGCGTGGCCAAGTCTAACTGGGAAAATACCGAGGCACCAACAAGCTGATCAAATAAATCATCAATCCTCGGGAGCGGGTGTCTATTCTTCTTAGTGAGTTTACTCAGCTCTTTATAATCAACACACAAACGAAGCGAACCATCCGCCTTAGTTGCGAATACTACTGGAGCACCGTATTTAGATATGCTTCGTCTAATAAACCCTTTCTCAAGCAACTCCCCTACTTGCTTACTCAGCTCCCTCCTTTTCCCTTGGAGCCATGTGGCGCACTGGCAATGCAACTGGCTTTGCATTGTCCACCAAATATATACGAAAGTCGATCTCGCGCCTCAGAGGTAAACCCTGAACCACATCAAAAACATCGGAAAAATCCTGCACTACTGAAACAGATTGCAGATCATCGATATATGCATCAAGAAACTCTAGGAAACTAAGCATAACCGACCCTTGTGGGTCACACGAAATCTCGAGGTTTCTCCCATGACAAGTCAGAAGCCTAACAACCCTCTTTTCACAATCCAGAATGGCACCATATGTGGTAAGCCAATCCATTCCTAGAATCAACCCATAGCCCATAAACCCTAGCACATACGTGTCGCATTCAAACTCGACGCCTAACACAGATATTTTCAAACCCCAAAAAATCATAGATAAATGAGCTGAACCACCAATGTGGTTTGAAACAACTACGGGATCCACTACCATACTAGTAATCAAGTGTAGAGATTCAACTACATAACTTGATATAAATGAATGTGAGGAACCATAATCAAAAAGTGTTCTAATAGGATGGTTTGAAAGAGAAATCAAACCTTGCACAGAAATTTTTCTACCTCTATCAGGAGCACTGGTTGTGAGAGAATGCACCTACCCTCCAAAA
Source organism: Allium sativum (assembly GCA_030737875.1). Taxonomy (NCBI): domain Eukaryota; kingdom Viridiplantae; phylum Streptophyta; class Magnoliopsida; order Asparagales; family Amaryllidaceae; genus Allium; species Allium sativum. Next base: position 225,594,469 of record CM060909.1, on the reverse strand, counting down.
GTCCCTGTCCTTTGACCCTATCCCTGTGATCCCTATTTCTTTGGGCACTCTTTAGCAAAGTGTTCGGCCTCTCAACAGTGGTAGCAAGAGTTCTTCCTTTGCTTACAATCTTTAACCAGATGACCTTCCTTCCCACAATGGTGACATTTTCTCTTATCCTTGCCTTTATCATTTTTCACTCCTTTCCTCTGTTGTTGCTGCTGCCCCTTCTTGGGCCACACCTTCCTATTTTGCGATGTCTCCTCGGCCTTCTTTTCTCCCTTGTCTTCCTCATGCATTAGGGACATATCGACAAGCTTTTCAAAAGTGGCCCCCATTGAAATATGGGACATGGCTAAACCATGCAGAGGCTTATTCATCCCTTTAGCAAACCGCAATTCCCTTTTGTGCGGCGTATCCACCAACTCTAAACTGAACCTTGCTCGCTGGTTGAATTTATTCACACACTCTTTTACCGTCATGTTTCCTTGTTTGAGTGCTAAGAATCTCTCCATCTGCACGTTGCTTTCGGCTTGGGAAAGAAATTTCATTTCGAACCTCTATCTAAAATCTCCCCAAGTTTCTACCGGACGTCCAGCTCGAGTGACTTCCCACCTAAATGAGGCTTCGTCCTTCAGTAGCCAAGAGGCTAACTGGACCTTCTTCTATCCTCTACTTCAAAGATTACGAATAAATCCTTAGTCTTCTCGAGCCAATTCCGAGCTTCTATGAATGTCTCGTTCTCATGGAATGGCTTTTCTCCCATAGCACGGAAGTCCTTGCAGATCTTGGCGAAGTTATCTGCTCCTGGATGGGGAGGAGGAATGACTGGTGCAGTTGGGGAAGGAACATTTCGTTGGCCTTCGGCAGGTGTCGTGGCCTCCAAATATCTACGGAACCATCCGGGTATTGTGACGCCCTTTGGGATATTAGGAATGTTTTGTTCCTCAGACATGCTGAAAAAGGAAAAAGGAAGAAATTTAGATAAAGGACCGAAGGATACTAAATATGGCTTTTTGGGGAATGTTTTTCAAAACAGACTTTTATTTATTAAAATGCTTTCTTTTAAAACCTTTTTGGAAATAATTTTCAAAAACTTATATCAAATCCGGTAACCTTCAGCTCTGATCCCAAGTGTCACACCCCACGTCCGTTAATGTCACTCACTAAGGGAATTTATTAAGTTTCGTGAAGCGTTACAGGTAAATAGACACAGAATAATTACATGACAGATATAAATAAGACAGAAGTGGAAATTTAAATTTTTATTTCAACATAAATCATAATATCGTGGTCCACAATACCATTAGTCACAAAAACCATTACAATAAAAATAACTTCTGTCTTGCATCATCAGAGTACATAAGAATATAAAAAACATAATTCCCCAATTGAAAGAGTTAAGCCATAGTAGAGACAAGAACTTGAGCCATACTTCAGAAGTAGCTCCTAGCAAGATAATATCAGAGTCCTGACTAAGCCTGAGTGTTTCCTCCCTGAGAACCTTGGGGGGGGGTGACGGAAGAAAGAAGGAGAAACAAAAAGGGTCAGACATAAAGTCCGGCGAGTCTAGTTACTTTTAGCCAGTAAATAAATAAAAGTAACATGATAGGCATATAAAGTGGATAAGAGAGGTCACTGCATAAATGGCAGGTGTGACAAGGTAGACTGGATAAGGTGTATACACTTCTCTAATGATTACTCTGCACTATTACTAGTATAACCGAAATGAGATGATCCCTTCCACTATAAGGCGGAAGACTTAAGGCATATGTCCAAATATACCCTAACCACTACCCTAATCGATCGGCTCCTTATTCCGTAGATACTCTGTGCCGGCCCCACGGTAGGATGTATCATGTCCTACAGTGGCAACCCTTCACTGATATGCATAGCCCCATATCTACTAGTGTCATGGTCGTCTTATCCCCCTTTTCCCGGCTCATGCACGCACATGGCCCGGTCGGTTTGCGCCGCCCACACCGTCCTCCATATTTGGATCTCTTACAATCAGTCAGTAAGCATGTCCGCTCTCCGCCTAGTACGGAGTATTTTATTTGATACTTACTCCGGGTTACTGACTGAAATGGATTCCACACAATATGATACAAGCTCTCCCCTTTGTCTTGTATCCCCCACTAGGTTTTTCACTGACTATGTATACCACTAGGTGTCTTTAATTAAATAGCCATATACCATTTATGCTTACCTTGAAAGGTGTCTTTAATTACATAACTTTATTATTTTCTCCGGTGATGTATACCACTAGGTGTCTTTAATTACATAACCTTACGGGGTTAAGTTCGTAGGCCTATATGTAGATATTACCCACCCCCTCCTGATTTACTTAACCCATCCACTATTCCAATCAATTTACTTAACCCTAGTTCATAATCATACAATTCCTATGGGTTAGATTTGGTTAAGTAGTCCAATTCATTACCATGTCCATTTATAGTTTATAATGGGCTAGACCTCCCACATTAGGCCTACAACATGTGGATGCTGGATATGTCGGTTGGGTCCAGGCAAACTTATTCCATAGTTGGGCCTAACCTCGTGTCTTAGCCCGATTCGTATTTGCGTACCCAGACCTCCCACATTGGGTTCAACATTAGTGGCTGATGGATATGCCGGTTGGGTCCGGGCAGACTTCCACCACTAATACAACCTAACCTCGTGTCAAAAGCATAATTACAATTCCTAATTGTAATTATTAGACATTCCATTTTTAATTAATTAATCAGTTAATTAATCTTTTCCATTGATGGGTGTTAATGCCCATTTTACCCAATAATTTGAATTATATATCCAAAAATGTTCATATTCAAATTATGCCAATATTAACCCCTTTTCCCCTGTTTCCTAACTAGCACACTCATAAACTGGTGGCATGCCTAGGCTAGTCAATAGCCTAGTTATGAATGATAATAGGAAAATAATGGGAGTATAACCAAAGTGATCATTTGGCATAAACATAAACTAGCATGATGATAAGGTGAACATACATACTGGCATGGACATGTAATTACCATCATAATAAGGTGGGCATAAAACCGAGGAACTGGTGGTAGCCAATATAACTACGATGTCACAATAAGCATAGTAAGATCTAAATTAACAGTTTAGATGTCCAATTGGTTTAGATCTAACATGATAACACAAGGTGATAAATTAGACCACATAATTCAGATCTAGGGGTTAAAATAGATCTAACACTACTAGAATGACATAATAGCATGTTTAGATCTAAATATGGCTTCACATGTCCAACTTACAACATATCTAAGTTGATCACAATATGACAGGTGAAAGGTGATTTACATAAAGAGTTAGATCTAACCAATGTTGCAACTGTCCAAATTAACAAATTTACATTCACCACAACGTAGTTACAAGTCAGGATCCACATAGGTAACATAATAGAATAACCACAATTTCATTGGATCTAAAGATGTAGATCCATCATGACATAATATACGATTTTACTATATCACAGATTCATAGTTTACAAAATATCCAATTCACAGTCTTTCATAATTCACTTTTATTTATCTAAACCTAAAAGCAACTAGAAACTCACAGCGTTAGGTTTAGAGAATAGAGAAAGAATGGATACTGAATTTCTGGATTTGATTTGCAAAATTGAATGTTGTATGTTGTTGAAGATAATGAATCCGTCTCAGTTCGCACACCAGCAGCATATGGCTCCCATAGTTTCCAATGAAGAAATAGGAGAATTGAGCACATATTTATAGCTGCAGAACCCTTTGAAACCGACTGCCACCTCAGTCCTAGGGGTGTCGACACCCCTGTAGTTGGGTCGACCCATAGGTCGACACCCCTCAAGGGGGGTCGACCCCGGTGTCGACACCCCTCTAGGGTGGTCGACCGCCTAGAGCGGGGATTTTGCCGCCTTGACGAATTTTTGATTTTCGAACTGTTCTGGATAGGGTCTGACTCATATTTGACTCTTACATGACTCATATGTGTATATATGTTCTTTTTGCGCATATACAAACTTAAAACCCTCATAACTTCTTCATACGTTGTCCGTTTTACGCAAAACAAATGTCTATCTTGACCAGAATTTCGAGACGGACGCGATCGCGCAGTCCATTTTCCTTAATTCTGATATTAAATTAATTATTATTTAATTTATCCCCTTTAATGTCAAGAAAATTACGGGGTGTTGCAAGTTACAGGACCGCTTCCACTCCGAGCTCGACTCCCACAACTAAAGGACCAAAACTCCAGAAGACCAATGCAAGGCTGCTGCTCAAGAAACACCAAGCTGAAACTTAAATGCGGCAATCTTGAAGCAGATAAGATTTCTTAGGTGAAGTAAAATGCTTACTTGAAGGCTAAATTGGCCAAGGCCAAATCCAGAGCCGAGGAGAATGCCAATACCACCTTAGAGTCTGCTTCCAATTCTAAGCTGCAATATGATATAGACATGGCAGAAATGGGGAAGCAACTTGATGAGGAAAAGAAAGTGGAAGAGGAGTTTGGGACTTTGGAGATGACTTTATTAACTAGGGTCCTCCAGTATCGTGACATTTCTTGGGTTGAGGATTATCCTACAACTTTAGCCGATACCTGGAGTGAGCTGGTCAAGGAGGAGAGGCGTACATTCGAAAGCAAACCTAGGGATGAGCTAGTACTATTGAAGACATTCTTAATAAACAACGAGCCCGAAGTTCTGGTAGAAGGGAGAAGACAACAGAAGGAGACCAATAACGCCGCTAGGCTCCAGGCTAAAGGAAAGACTATCATTGAAAGTAGTTATGGTTCTTCTTCTATAGCTCCTAGATCCATAGAAGTGGAGGGCCATAATCCCGACTTCCCATCTCCCGAAATCTCTAAACCTTTGACTTCTATTACCGAGACGCTCGAAACTCTCGATCTCACCAGTGGCGGCACCACAGAAGGTATCTCTCTGAGTTCACCGAATTTTAAGGAAGTTTTACTAGCGTGTCGATGAGCAATGGAGGCGACAATCGAAATGCTCATCGCTCCTAAAGAGCTAGCTGCTATCGCTCTTCATGCTATAGTTATCCATTAGGTCTGGACGTCTCCCGATACTCAGTTGAAGGCTGCTGAAGATTCTCAAGTGTCCACTTTCAAGGATCCTGACAAGGATGAAGAATTGATCGATGCACTGAAGGGTGTTGACAACAGGGGAACTTAACACAAGGATGAGGAAGAAGTTGTTTATACCGGGGAGTCTGGGCCCAAGGGGCCCTTGAGCTTGTCAGAAATCGAGGCACGATAAGCGGGACAGCTTCTCGAGCAGAAAGTCGAAACCACAGTGGGCCTTTTCTCTATTACTCCCCTCCAAATTGTCCCTCCTTCCGGCGCCCCATAATCATCAGTATCGACCAAGGAGACAAAAACTTCTGGGAAAGAGAAAATGTCAAAGAAGAAGCATGAAAATCTGATAAGGGATCAGATGGGTCCATTGGCGAGAAGCAGCCCAAGCGCCGCATTATCAAGGAGTCTAAGATGGAAAAAAAGTAAAACCAGAAGACAGATATAGAGCCATCAAAACCAAGTAGACCTTTCTTACTTTGTCTATAGGCCTGCTATTGTTGTTGCGAGTTCAGCCCTTGCATTTTTTGTCTTGGTAGTTGTACAAACTGTGGATTATGAATAAAGTATTTATTTTTATTTGTAAGTTTTTATCACTTTCCATTCAATGTGCTTACATTTTAATTTTTCACTAAGTCATGTTTAATTCACAATAAATTCCTGCTTGAAGTGAATAAGTGTTAAGTACTAAGTTGCCTCTCTTAAGAACTGAACTCATAGGTTGTCTCGCTTATAATGATTAAGTGTCGCAGTTCGGAGGTAAAGTGTATACTGGAGGTATAGTGTATATGACCCTTATTAACTTTGAATCACACGCTACCACTACAAGAAAACACTGATTTTACAGCGGATCAGTCCGTCGCAAATCCGTCGATAAACATGTATTAGCAACGGATTTGTGACGGATAACACTGGTCGGTAAATTTCACGTTGGTATTTTAGTGACCATTTTGCGATGGAATTTTACCTCAATTCTCCGCTTCATCGTCATTTGTCAATATATTTAAATTTAATTAATTTTACGGACATTTTACCAACGGATATATATTTCTTTAATATATATTTTAAAAAAATCCGTCGGAGGTCCCTTGCTAAACAACAAGGGGCTAGAAGCAGATAATTTGAACTTTTGCTTCACCTTAGATATCTATCGGTAATTCATCACAAATGCTAACATTTTAGCAACTGATAAATATATATAATAACACTGCATATCATAAAATGAAGTAAACAAATAAAAATTTTATTTCAACAAAATTTTAATAGTACAAAAATTTACAACAAAATTTTCCAACTTTCCATACACTATACATATATAACAATTTTATTCTCATATAACACACTATTCTCATGCAATTTGTATTCCCGTATATTTGTTGTGCATTTACCCTCTGTGCTCCCTTTGGTTATGCTCGATCTGAACCAGATGTGTGTTGCTTTTGCTGCCAGATTTTTTGAGGGATAATGTTGCAGTTTCCAAGTGTTATAAGAAAATTTATGGAAAGAGATTGAACATATCAGTACTCTAAAAAAAACTTGTTTAGAAATTAATAAATAAGTTTGAGCAAAAATATGCAGGTTTTGCTGATGTATAAAAAATAAATATGATAGTTGGTTGACACTAAATGATGTTTATAAGAATCTTGTATAGAAATTAATAAAATAAAATGTAGCAAAAAACATGCCGGCTAATAAGTATGATAATTTGTTGATGCTTGTAAGAAACCCATTTAACATTGACAAATTAAAATGCAGCAAAAATAAAATGCTTAATATGCATACATATGCTGGAATGCTTCCACCACTTCATTGCTCGAAAATGTGATAAATATTAAAAATAAATTTAGATATTTTAACACAATCACAAAGCAGATAAAACACATGCAGTTGAGATATATTAACTATTAAGGAGCTTACCTGACAACCTATCAATGCCTCTTCTTTCAGTCAGTTTCCATTGCAACCTTGACTTTGGTTCTAATCCAGGCTGTGAATTTCCAAACCATGCTTCTGATCAAATTAATGCATTTAGAAATAATAAAATAAGAATTAAAAAAAGAAGTAAAGAGGATGAAATTTTGACTTGTGTTTCTAAATGATTTCACTTACTTTTCAACATTAAATTACTCAAAATCTATCCCAACACCAAGCAAAAATTATCAGATCAACCGTATTTGACAGTTTCTAGCATATCAGTGTAAACTTCCTATGTGCAGGTTAGTCAGGAGATTTATTGCAATGACTCATAATTACATATAAAACTTAACTGTGTAAGCAATTCAATAAGAATATCATAGTTTGAACAAATAAATAAGAATACCACAGTTAGAGATGATCAAAGTGTAGAAGTGCAGGAATTGATTCTTTTAAACTCTATCTGTTGTCACAATAACCAAAAAACACTCCTACATTAAATATGCAACACCCTTAAAATAACATTTGGTAGAAGCATACTTATAAAATGCAGTAATAACCAAAAGAGAACCATGTTACTTACACAAAATTAGAATGCTAATCAACCAAATCTAATTTCTATGAATACAATGTTTTTAATAAATTTATTTATTTGCAGTTGTTATGACGATGAAACTAACTATTGCAATGTTAATAGATGTGTCCAGTTAAGAAATGGGGAATACAATATACACCTGACAGAATTTGGATGTCAGCATTGTGGTGTGAAGTTTTGAAACTTTGGTAATCAAGTGACATTAAAAGGATGTGGGCAGCCCCTCCGTTGAATTGGAAGCAGGGCCAAACCTTTAGATGTTCGTGGTCTAATTTGCAACAAAGGGCACAAAATAGTAGGTTTGTACCAGAGCAGTTTATGGTTACTTAATTTCTTTCTTACTAGAAATGAGATTTGTTTTGCACCAGCATCTCCGTTGGATCCTTCCACATGTATGACAGTCCTTTCAAGTTAATGTATCTCAAAGTATTTATTGATATACATTAGTTGTAGGATCGTATAGTAGGTCCAAATCCTTCACAATAGCAAAACAAAAAGTTCCCAACTTGATTGCACTCATTAACTGCAAATAGAAGTCCAAATCTAAATTGCAGTACTAATTAATGGAAAATGACCATTGTTGAATCTTTAACGGAGTGCATCCAACAAAAATTGTAGTGAATATAGAATCAATTAAGTATCTTCATGAAAAAACATGGAAAGTAGCAAATGAATTACCTAAATTGCATAGAATGAACGCTTGCATCCAATCAATCTAAGAAATCGTAAATCTCAGAAATTGGCAAAAGCATTGGAAATGGGAATGTGACCACAACAAGGAATGGATGGTAAGTGCAATTTGTAGATGATGAAAGAATAGAAAGAACTGAAATTGTAATGGCTTGTTGTGCGGAGTAAGACAACAGAACTGCGGCGTGACTTGAAGTTGACTGCTAATTATAATATTATATAGCAACGAATTTCACATAGAACGCAAGGGAGAGCAGAGGAGAGGAAACGATTTCCTAGGGAAGCGCAGGTGAGATTCGTTTCCTGAGGGAATCGGAGGAATTTGCAAAAAGATAGGAAGTGGGATTGAAGAGAGCGAGAGAGAGTGGATCTAGGTTTTTGGAAATTTGAGAAAGAGGAACGAAAAATGAAACGACAAAGAAAAGATAGGAAAAATCTAATTCTAATTTTAGGGATGGAGGCAAAAATAATAGGTTGGGGCGAAAAATTCAAAAGTGGAGCCAAAATTTTAGTTACTTAATATGAGAAAACTTACTAGTATATACCAAAGACAATAATTATAAAAGTAAATATACAAAAGCTTATTTAAATCTTGTACTGTCTTGTGTAATCCAAGGCCGTAAGGCTTCAATACGCATTAGAACAAATTCTCCTTTAAAATATAACTTCTTGTAGACAATTCAAAGTTTTACTTTTAAATTTTATGAATATAATTATCAACTATAAGTATAAAATTTTAAAGTTTTAAAATTTTCTTTAAAACATAAATATCAACTATAATTATAAAATATAAGTATCAACTATAATTATCAACTGTATTTATTAAATACAATTATTTAAAATTAATTATTAAATACTAGATATCATTTCATAAGTATTAAACTTTATTAATTATTAAATAATTATTATAATAAACTGATATTTTCATTATTTAGGGGAATAATTATAAAAGAACAATTTAAAATTTTGGGATTTAGCATAAAACATATTGGCATACTGATTGAAATTTTGATGAAAGCAGGTGACTTAATTAAGTATTTAGTAATTACATTGGTTATGAGTAAAGATGTTCTTGCTAATTCTAAATAAGCAATGATTATAACACTACAACAAAAACACCATATTACAACTTTAATTTTACAACGGTGGTAAAAGCACCGTTGTAATAAATGGTTTTTTACAACGGTGGTAAACGCACCGTTGTAATAAATGGTTTTTTACAACGGTGGTAAAGACACCGTTGTAATAAATGGTTTTTTACAACGGTGGTAAAAGCACCGTTGTTATAAATGGTTTTTTACAATGGTGGTATTCCCTAAAGTTGTAATAAACATATTTTTAACAACTTTTTGTTTTGTTAGTTGTAATAGATGCCCATTACAAACTTCATGTTTATAATATCTATATTTAATAACTAATTATATTAATAATTAATAATAATTAATAATTAATAGTAAACTTAGGAATCAATAATATTTATTAAATAATTAATAGTTAATAAGTGGTAATTAATGTTTAATAGTTAATGTTAACTGCTTATTAATTAATATTTAGGTGACATATACATTATAAGCTTTTAATAGTTATTACTCGATTATAACTAAGTAGAAATAAGTAAAAGTTAAATAATAACTATTGTTAATATGAAATAATCCTAATTAATAATTAACATTTAATTAATAACTAATTAGTAAGTAATAATTAATAATCAATAATAAGTAAACAAATAAATATTACTTAATTAATTAATAATTTACAAATAATTCATCTGTCTGGAGTTCACATGTATTTGCGTGTGAGGTTCAAGTATGTTTTTTTTAAGATGTACCAATTAGTTTATAATCTATGATGAACGTTATTTTTTAATTTAATAATTATTAACTAATAATAACTATAAAAAATAAATTTAATAAATAATCAATATGTAACAAAATATTTAATAATTCAAAATTAATCACCATATTACAATTAACTAAATATTTGCAACGTTCGATAGACGACAATTGCAATAACAAATTTATAAAAATTGTTTTTTCTCGACATTTGTAATAAAGGGTTTTTATAATTGGTTTTTCTTGATAATAACTTATACACGTCATTATTTATAATTTAATATTTAACATCAAATGTTTGATGATCAATATTTAACATTTAATATTTCATTTATAAGTAATATTTAATATGTAACATTAATAGGTAATAACTAATAACAAAAAGTAATATCTAATACTATTAATAAGTATATTTACCCTTATGATCCGTCGGCCCAACCAAACGTACCCGACCCGCCATCCCTTATAACCCTAATTCCATCGTAACCCCCTTCATTCACTCAAGCCGCCTCACAAATTTCTCAAAACCGAATTGAAGAAAAACCCTAGATCCCCTTTTCTTCCTCCGTAACACGAGATAACCGACTTCGCAACTACCCCTTCGACCACCTCAATGATTCGCCATCAACCCTAAACCCCCACAGACCACCAGTTCGGCCATCGCCAGCCAACCCCCGAGCCTTCACGACGAGCGATCTCGAATTAAGCTAAGTTTCTCCTTTTTACTCGTTTTAAATTAGCTGTAATATTTTGTTTGTTTATTTTGGGTTAGATCTATATTTCGATTCATGTGATTTCAGAACCATGGGGCTCGTATTGGGTTAGATCTATAGTTCGCCCATCAGATTGTCTGATTTCAGATATGATTTCGTATTGGGTGTGATACGAATTAAGCTTTGCACTGCTACGGTATGTCTATTTTGCTTTTTTCGATGGGTTCTTTGCTTGTTGAGTGGATTTTGGAATTGGTTTATTGAGTTATCGAGGAATTTGAGGAACTGTTAGTTGGTTGTTGGTTTTGAGGAAGTTTCGAAGGGTTTGTTGTGGTTCTATGGTTTTGCAGCCTTGTGGTTCTATGGTTTTGCTGCTTGGGATTATTGTGATCTGTCCTTGCAAGTTTTATTTTGGTTTGTCTGTGCATTTTGTGTTCTAATTCTAGGCACAAGAGGCTATTTTGCTTATAAACTTGATGAATATGCAAAAAAGCTTTGCTGCGGCATAGCTATGCAGTGATTGCACTGCAAAGCTTTGCCTAAGCTTGCAAAGCTTTGCCTAAGCTTGCAAAGCTTTGCCTAAGCTTGCAAAGCTTTGCCTAAGCTTTGCATTGCAAAGCTTTGCACTGCTATTTGCAGTGCAAAGCTTTGCTGTGCAAAAGCTTTGCCAAAGCTTTGCTGCGGCAAAGCTTTGCACTGCTATTTGCAGTGCAAAGCTTTGCTATGTAAAAGCTTTGCCAAAGCTTTGCTGCGGCAAAGCTTTGCAGTGCAAAGCTATGCAGTGATTGCACTGCATAGCTTTGCCGCGGCAAAGCTTTGCAGTGCATAGCTTTGCCGCGGCAATGCTTTGCAGTGCAAAGCTTGCCGCGGCAAAGCTTTGCACTGCTATTTACAGTGCAAAGCTTTGCTGCGGCAAAGCTTTGCACACTGTGCAAAGCTTTGCCAAAGCTTTGCTGCCGCAAAGCTTTGCTGTGCAAAGCTTTGCTGCAGCAAAGCTTTGCACTGCAAGTAGTAGTGCAAAGCTTTGCCGCAACAAGCTTTGCACTGCAAAGCTTTGCCGCGGCAAAGTGATTGCACTGCATAGCTTTGCCACGGCAATGCTTTTCAGTGCATTGTATATAACAAAATGAATCATCCAACGTTACATGCATTGTATATAATGGTCAGGTTATTTACGTATATAATGGTTTGAATGCATTGTATTAGCTGTTTATTTTGTGCACTCACATTTTTCCAATTTTTGTTACATGCATAAATCTATACTGCAGCACTAACAGTTTGATAATTTCTTTCTTAGGAACGAATATTAAGGAGAAAAAGGAGCACAAGGAGATTAACAGGAGCAGAAGAAAGTTAGAACTGTTATAAAGTCTTTGTATCTTCAGTTTTGTCAATGTATTATGTAAAAAAAATGACGAGTTTGAAATTAATAATATATTGTTTTGGTTCATGGTTTAAGTTTGTTTGATATTTTCAGTTTTGTAGATAATATGTTCTGCAATGAATTCTTTTATTAGTAATATGTATATAATTTGTGGATATATTACAATTGTAAAATATAAAAATTGTAATAAAATGTAAAAATTAAAACAACAACGGTGCATAACTGTTGTAATAAACTTATTACAACGGTGGAAAAAAGTTGTAAAATATACATATTACAACGGTCTTGCAACAGTGCAGAAAAGTTGTATAAGATATTAGGCTATTACAACTTCTTAAGACACGACGGTTTGCCCACCGTTGTAAAAACCCTATTACAACGGTGTTCCACCGTTGTAATAGGGTCATTTTGTTGTAGTGTAAGTTATTTATTATAGAACGTAAATTATTATTTATTATTACTTATAAATCATTAATTAGAACAAATTAATTATTAATTATTGGACATGTTAATAATTATTAAAAATATAACACTAAAGTATGTCTTATAAAAATAATATAAATGTCTCTTGCAAATCTGTTGGAATTCTGTTGCAAAATAGCTTCGATAAATATTTTTCGGTATTCTGCTTGGATTTACAGCAGAAAATACTAGCATAAATTTTCTGTCGGTAATTTGATGCAATTTGCAATGGCTTAGTGAGGGATGACAGAAGACGGCGGTAATAAATAAAAGAAAAGAAAAACTTGAAAAATCAAAAAACAATCCCTTGTAGATCACATGGAAATCCATCGCAAATTAGCGACGGAAATTTCCGTTTTTAAATATTTGACGCTAAATCAGTGTTTTCTTGTAGTGTACGTTGGGGGTTTATTCGAAGTTAATTTACATTGCTTTACTCATTACCCAGCCATTTGTGGGGATTGAGCTAAGTTTATTGGACGTCCGATGCTTAAGCGTTTTATACTCTCTCCATTATCTGTTCGGGTTAGGGTTGTGGATTTAACAGTCTTAAGTCATAGTTGCACCGTTCACGCTAACCTAATAGGTCTATACTCCTTATCAAGTCATGAGACTTAGTTAAGTACACAAATGGTCGTCTCCCATTCGCTTAGGCGTCGTTCTCTCACTTTAGTCTTTAAAGCGAGGATCGCCGATTCGAGCATTAGAGTCAAGCTCGAATTTAGTTAACTCTTATCCGACTAGTCGTGGATTTTGAGTTAGCTCATCGAAATTTGAGCAAATGCTCGAAGGGAATTAGTCGTTAGCTTTGTTCAAGTTTTTGCATAAGCTAGTCGAATCACAACACTTAGCCAAATTATTAAACACAATCAAAGAGCATGGACAAGAGATTTTATTTATAACACAATTGGTGATTTGTTCCTTATTACATAGTCAGAAAATGAAATGATAATTACAAAATTGAAGAAGTAAAAGCCTAAGTTAAACAACACCACAGATGCTTGACATTTCATGCTCTTGGAAGTCGGTCACCATTAACGGTCATTAGCCTGAAAGCTCCGTTACCAAATCTCATTTGTATGATGTAGGGTCCTTCCCATTTTGGGCCCATATGAATCGGAGTCGGGAAGACACGCTACAGGACGAGGTCGCCAGGCTCCAAGGTTCTAGACCGAATGTTCTATTTATAGTATCGGGCAACTCGATGTCCTAGTGTCGAAGCACACAAGTCAGTCTCCTCTCTCTTCTCATTGATCATGTCAAGTGATACGAGGAGAAGCGCCTTGTTAGTCGAAGGATCGTAATACGTTGTTTTGTGAGAGGGAACTTTAATCTCCACTGGGATGATTGCCTCGGAGCCATAGTATAATGCGAATGGAGTGTGGCTAGTTGTTGACTCCGATATGCCCAGAGAGATAGAGGTCATTCATCGACCCACTTGGCCTTAGCCTGATCAAATAGCTTCTTCAGAATGGACTTGATGATTTTGATCACAGCTTTGACCTGTCCATTCGATTGCGAGTGTGCAACTATAATGTATCTCTTCTCGATGCAATGATGCTGACATTAATCTTTAAACTCTGTGCTATCGAATTGGGTCTTATTATCAGTTATGATGGGCTTGGGAAGACTAAATCGACACATAATGTTTCTAACGATGAATTAGATCACCCGCTTTGTCGAGATCGTAGTCATAGGTTTAGCTTTGGCCTACATCATAAGGTAGTCAATTGCCGCGATCGCGTACTTTGCTCCAACCTTGGTAATCAGAAGGCTACCGATGATGTCTATTCCCCATACTGCAAATGGCCAAGGACTAACCATCTGAGTAAGTTGAGTTGGTGAAGCTTTGGAAATCTTCGCAAATCTCTGGCATTTATTGCAGCATTGGGAGTAATCAGCTGCATTCCAATTGACGGTACGCCACAAGCAGTCGTACTGAAGTATCTTATTTGCCAAAAGTTACCCCCTGCATGATCGCCACATTCGCCCTTGTGTACTTCTGCAACACACTTAGCATCATCGTTGGCTATACACCAAAGCAAAGGAACTGAGAAGCCTTTTCAACACAAAGTGTCCCCCTGGATGATGTATATCGAAGCTTTATGCACGATAGTGCTTCTTTCACTCTCTCACTCTGAAAGCGTTCCATTGATGAGAAAGTTCTTAAAAGGATTCATCCATGATTCTCTTTTAGTCTCGGTGTCCAAGTACTCATCAATTTCTATCTGATTGATGCTGGGGATTGTCAATCTCTCTACCAGGACCGACTCCATCTGCGCTGGATTGTCAAAACTCACCAGCTTTGCCAAATAGTCAGCTTCCTCATTTTGCTCTCGCGGGATGCAAGTGATGATATAATAGTCAAATCAACCCAACAGCTCTTCCACCAGGTTAAGATAGATGGAAAGTCATGCCCCTTTTTCCTGGAATTTCTTCCTGACCCGAATAAAACAATCTATGAGTAATAGAAAATGTTAACTGCTTTTACTCCCAGTTCCTTTGTAAGTCTCATCTCGACAATCAGGGCTTCATTGTTTATGGACAAAAATTCCATCCTTAGTGCACAGTAGATCAGATGTTTCTTAAGAGTTAACAAAACAACTCCAGCATCATAACGTCGATCGTTTAGGGCTCCATCCTTGTACAACTTCCATTTGATGGTTGATGAATCAAGCTCTACTTCATCATCATCATCCGGGGTTATAAACTCCGCTATAAAATCGACTAATGTCTGTCCTTAAATTGTTCGCCTTGGGATATATGCAATATCGAACTGACTTAGTTCAATATTCCATTTGATTAAGCTTCCAAACACCTCAGGTCGCTGAAGGACCTGTATTAGCGGTTGGTCAGTGTACACTTTAATAGGGCGACCATGGAAGTAATGTCGTACGTTTATCTAGGCTATTACAAGGCGGTAAACAAGCTCTTTGAGTTTGGAGTAGTTGCGCTCGGCTCCCGTCAATCCTTGCTTACATAGTACACTGGCCGTTGAACCCAATCATCTTCACGGACGAGTGCTGAGATGATTGCATGCAAAGATACCAACAAATACCCAAACAAGTCATCGTAATCAATTAGCTTTGACAGAATCAGAAGTCTCTCCAAATGGTTCAACAAATTTTTTAATGCTTAGACACAGTCAGGCATCTAAGCAAAGTTGCACTTTCCTCTCTTTATCAAGTGAAGAAAGGAGTGCACTTTTCCATGAGCCTGGATATGAATCTGCCCAAGGCTGTTACTTTCCCATTCAGGATCTACACATCTCTAATCTTTCATGATTCCAGAATGTCTCGAACAGCTTTAATTTGGTCAGGGTTGACTTCAATGCAATTGGAACTGACGTTGAAACCGAAGAACTTCCGTGATGAAACACCGAAAGAGCTTTAAATGGTAGAGCTTCATCCCATATTGACGGAGAATACTAAACATTTCCGCCAAGTATTTATGATTGGATGATTGCTTCGACTTCACAAGCATATCATCTACATACACCTCCATTGACCTACAATTTGGTTTCGGAACATGCGATTAACAACCGTTGGTATGTCACCTCAGCATTCTTCAGTCCGAACAACACGACTACAAAGCAATATAGCTCAAGATCCGTTATGAAGCTAACATGTTTGTAATGAACCGGATTTTTTTCCAATGTTTTAAAATTATGAAATTTATTTGAATTCTGGTATTTAAGAAACTTATATTGGTTGTAATTTTGGAATTTAGTCTATTTAAATAATTTTATTTGATTTTACAAGTGTGAATTTAAAATTTTATTTTTTATCTAAATAGTTTGTTAAATTTAAGGATGTTAATATTTTAAACTAGTTTGAATAGGTTGTTTGAGATATTTTATATTTTAAACTAGTTTGACTTAACCCTACAGACCATGTGTCAAGTTGGTTAAGTATATCAAGCAATCCATGACTTAACCTCGTCTAATTATCATTTTAGATTGGTTAAGTATATATTAATTTGACCCTATCAAATTATCGAGTCAAATCGGTCAAGCGTATTCGAAACGATTCGTGACTTAGCCTTATCATGTTTTCACGTTAGATTGGTTAAGTATAGGTTAACTTAACCTCATCAAATTAACGAGTTAGATTGGTTAAGTATAGGTCACTTAACCTCATCAAATCATCGTGTTAAATTAGTTAAGTGTTTAACTTAACCCCATCTGATTACCATGTTTAGATTAGTTAAGCCTAATCTTAACCCCATCCAATTACCATGTTTAGATTAGTTAAGCCTAATCTTAACCTCATCCATTAACTGTATTATACGGTTAAGTGTCATTAAGAAAATTTACTTAACCTTATCACGTTATCGTGTTGGATTGATGAAGTGTTGGTTAACTTAATCCCGTCCACTAGTCGTATAAAAAGGGTCAAGTGTCATTAGGCAAATCAAGTTACTTAACCTACCCAAGCTTATCATGTTTTGTTAAGTATCATTAGCCTAATCAAATTACTTAACCCATTTGTCCATATCATATTTGGTTAAGCCTCATTAATCAAATTAACTTAACCCTATTATGTGGCATTAATTTAATTAATGCACCCTCAACCTCTCACATTAGACCTTGTTGTGGTTACTAGTTAAGCCGGGCGGGTCCGGGTAGATTTACACCACAACCTAGTCTAACCTCGGGTCTTAAGCGCGACATGACCAACTTCTCACATTGGGTCCTATTGTTTGCAACTACTAGTTAGGCCGGTCGGTTCTGGGTAGTTTTACGTTGCAAACTCAACCCAACCTCGAGTTGGCCACACTTATATTATCTAAGTTCATCATGTTTCCAAAACATGTTACAAGTTTTCAAGCATTTGGGTAGACCTAACTTAATAGGTAAATTCCCAAAGGGTAGACCTAACTTAATAGGTAAATTCCCAAGCTCATGTTTTTATGCATACTTACATGCCAACTTCCATGTTATCTTTCAAGTCGTATTTTCAAGTATAAACATATGTCATAATCAAGTTAAGATTTCACGACATGTTCATGTTTATCTAACTACCCAAAATCGTGTTTTCCCAACGCAAGCAAAGCGAGCCAACATAGTAAGGATGCTATGTCACATATTGGTCTCAAAACATGCATGATGCTAAAAAGGGCTTGGCTTCCACATGCATAACATCATAAAGGGATTGGCCATAAACATGCATAGTGTCATAAGGTAATTTGGCCACAAACATGCATATTATCAAAAAGGGTTTAGCCATAAACATGCACAACTTAAAAGAGAGGATTGGCCACGAGCATGCATAATCTCATAAAGGATTTGGCCACAAACTTGCATGCTACCATAAGGGGTTTGGGTTCATAAACATGCATAAGCCCCAAAATCTTGTCTTAGCCAATGTTTCACACGTAAAGTGGTTCCTAAAGGTTCATGCTAGCATTTCATGCATAAAGATCCAAACTTGCAAGTTAAACTAGGTTATGCATAGCATGAGAGACATGATTAAGTCACTCACATGGCCTAAAATCATAATCATGAACACAAGAGGCAAGGTAAGGTTCATATAGGTTCACATAATCATGTTTAGCCTCATTTTATCCCATGTCATTATCAAAACTACCGTTTCCATCTAAAAGTAGCTAGAACTTACATAGTTAGGCCTAGGGAAAGAAGCATGAATCATCTTGGCTAAGAAAGGTGCCTCCTTTGTTGAAGAATCGTCATGGAACTCGCATAGCAACGTTGATTTTGCCTCTCTTTGGTGTAGCAAGCTTGCATCTTTTGATTTGAACCCGATTTGAATGCATAGGCTCTAGGGATTTGAATGCATAGGCTCTAGGGATAAAGAAACTTATATTGGTTGTAATTTTGGAATTTAGTCTATTTAAATAATTTTAATTGATTTTACAAGTGTGAATTTAAAATTTTATTTTTTATCTAAATAGTTTGTTAAATTTAAGGATGTTAATATTTTAAACTAGTTTGAATAGGTTGTTTGAGATATTTTATATTTTATTTTTCTTTTGCCTTGCGAATTATCTTTAATTTAAATAATTTGTTTAACCGATATTTATAATTAAAGTGTCTATTTGAAATTTTTTGTTGTATGTAGTTGTATTGCGTTATGTACATAGTATAAAAAAGTGGTGCTTACCCTTTAAAAATAGTGTTTAATATAGTTTTGCCACTTGTTTAATTTGGGAAAACAAAATGAAAGCAAAGAAACGTTTATAACACTTGTTAAGGATTAAACATCACCGTATAACACGTGTTTTCTTACCATTGATAAACTACACCACGCGTCCCCGTTTTTTTCTCTTTTTCTCTACCCTTTTTATTATCAGCGATTCGCTTCTTTCTTACCCAAAAAATCTTTTTCTTCCCCAAACCGTAGGAATTCATGGCAGCAAAAATTATTCCCTAAATTTAATTTACCCAAAATCAAAAATCCGTTCTCTTCCACTAAAACTTGAAATTCGCCTGACCTCCGCAACGTCACAAGCACCAGTCGCCGCCTTTTACCACCAGGCGACGCTGCAGTCGCTATCCAGGTCGCCTTCACCAGCCCAACCATCTCCTTTCTGTTAGCCATCTTCTACTCTACACCAAACATCCCGTACTTGAACCCGGGACTACACTCCACAATTTCTT
The DNA here is from genome assembly GCA_030737875.1 of Allium sativum. Classification (NCBI taxonomy): domain Eukaryota; kingdom Viridiplantae; phylum Streptophyta; class Magnoliopsida; order Asparagales; family Amaryllidaceae; genus Allium; species Allium sativum. Next base: position 225,575,190 of record CM060909.1, on the reverse strand, counting down.
CACAATTTTGGAAACACCTCTGATTTCTGAATTTTTGCTAGAAATGATCTTGTATAAATCCTGAAAGTTTTAAAAAGTTATCCACCTTCCAGAGATTGTGAAACCACTAAATTCTCATGAAAAAAAAATCTGAAACGTTAGAATCCCTGGGAGTTGAACATAGAGACCGCATGCACTTGTGAAATCCTATTTTTTGTATGACTGGTTTAGATTGGTAAACTGCTTACATTGTTATTATATTTTGAACCAACCCTTGTATAAGTCTGTCCTTTTATGATGCTGCCAGTCTTAAAGGCTAGGATAAATATTTCTGTTATATAATTTGTCCATTGTTTGGAAAATGCATATGTACACAAACTCGTTTAAATACGTTGATTTAATGCTACTGCAAGTGTCGATGCCACATTGTAGTGTCCCTTGGGTCACTTCATTTTCGTCCCATTATGTATCTTGCACCTTCTCATTTTATTTAGATTTGTTTTGTAGTTGCCACTGACCTGTACATGCACCCGATTGCATTATAACCCGTTTGTTTGTCTAAACCTATGTTTCGTTGTATCTGTATACCTGCATGCTTCCCTAACCGTTTTCCCCAGAGCTGAAAACTGATAAGTACAAATACTATACTTGACAATGAACTGATACTACACTAGATTTGTGCGTAGTAAACTGAATTGAACAGATGTTATACTTGGATTTAAACTGATATAGAATGGACCATGCCCATCGATAAGAACGGATACTACACAAAAATAAATTTTTTTTGTATGTTTTGGAAGTTAGGATTAACTATTATACTTGGTTTTGTTGAAGTTGTTTACTTGAACAGTGATTAATCCTGACTCGAGTGTTTTATGTTTTTGCATGGAACGCTCAGGTCAGATAAGCATGTTGCAGATTTTAGAGTTTCAGCTATCGAAATTGGAGAGGAACGTGAAGATGCGTATGCGCGCAAGGTCCGACCAAAACTATAAACTTTATTTTTAAAATTCATGTGTATATTTTTTCTTCCGCTGTATAAAAATGATTTGTAAAACTCTGATTTTGTATATAAAAATTTTCGATGTTATTTATTCTGTGTTTTTGATTTGTTCTTGTTAATTCCGTAAGCAATAACGATTCGCCATTTCGAGCGTCTTGAGCGGGTTTATTTATCGATTCGAGAAGGTAAAAATAGCGAGTTGTCATAATGTTCCTAATTCGGAACATGCAATGCGATCTGGTTATATCTGAAATAAGCATCCTTGAAGGAGACAAGTTTGTGCCCAGCTGTTGAGTCTACAAGTTGGTCTATCCTGTGAAGAGGAAAGCTGTCCTTGAGGCAGGCTTTATTCAAGTCAGAAAAGTCAATGCATGTCTGCCATTTCACATTGGAATTCTTCGTGAGGACCGGATTTAATATCCTTTTGGGGTATAATGAGTCTCGAAACAATCCGTTGCTCTTTAACATTTCTACTTCCTCCTTCAAAGTTGTTGACCTCTCAGGACCAAGCATACGTCACTTCTGTTTCACTGGACGTACTTTGGGTCATTGTTAAGTGAATGGCTCATGATGGTCAAAGATTTTCCATCCATGTTAACATGGGACCACGCAAACACGTCAAAATTTGTGCAGAGAAAATCAGTCAGTTCCCTCATTCGAAGTGAATCAATGTGGGATCCGATCTTCAAGACCTTAGACGGGTCATCATTATAAATTGGGATCGCAACCGTAGTTTCATTAGGAGTCGCCCTTCGAAATCCTTGCTCCTCGTCCTCTCTCAGATCAATATCCTCGAACTGGCGACTAGACGGTCCTATCCAGGATTTATCCTTTATTTGCAATGCGTTGGCATTCTTGGTGGGAGCGGAATTATTCGTATCCTCCTCTTCTCCTTGCTACGAGCCTTCTTCTATTCATCCAAGTAGCTTGCTCGTCCCGCTACCTGGTATCCTCGTAGGACCCTAACTCTTTCCTCTGTCGGAAACTTTAGGAGCAAGCACCAAGGAGGTAAGCATGCTTAGAATTCAGCTAGGGCAGCCGTACCAAAAAGGCGTTGTATGGAGAGTCAACATCCACAACATGAAATGGGAGAATCTACACTGTCTAGCGATCACCCACTCCCAATTCAACCGATAGTTCCATCATCCCTACAAGTTCATTCGCTGAGCCATTGAAGCCATGTATTCTTCCACTGCAAGGTTTTAAGTCCTTTGCTTTCTACCTCATCCGATTGTAAGCTCTCTTAAACAAATTTTTTATGGAACTCCCGCAGTCCACAAGGATTTTACGTACTAGTGTCTGCCCAATTGTGACCGAAATTACCAACGGATCAATACTAGGGGGCTTCCACCCCCTCAGCATCTCGTTTTGGAAGATGATAGTATCCTTCATCGTCCTTCTCTACCTTATAGGACCAACTTCCTCAGTAGTATTGTACTCCCAGTCACATTGTAACAACCCAGAATTTTGACAACGAATTGGTTATTTAATTAGATTTCAAAAATAGAAATTTCTACAAATGATGAAATTTGAGCATGAAATTTTAACTGTGGCATTCCCTTGGAATTCTGGTCAACTTTAATGTTTGGAGTTTCACGAACGAAGTCCGTACGAAAAAGTAACGGAGGAAATACGAACAACGGACGAAAATAAATAAATCAGAATAAATAAATATTACTTACCTTCTTTAACCTTCCATAATTGGACAAGACTATCGAAGGGCGGTCGACCCCTATGAAGGGGGTGGTCGACTTGTTCAGCTGTTTCTAGCCCAATGACTGCTAGGTTTTGAAGGGTATTTTCGTATATATCATTATATAAATGGACGGATGTTTATTTAATCAAATCTAACATTTCATAACCAATCCAACTCTTATAAATTAGGGGGTAAGGACTCATTCTTTTTCACACAAGTCTGTAGGCAACAACGAAGCTCTTCCATTTCCCCTTCTTTTCAAATAAATACTAAATCAAAAATAAATTCATATACAATCAGTCAAATATAAATCATATTGATTTGTAAGGGATAATTAGATTCAAGTGGAAAAGGGCATGAATTGACGTCTAAGCTCTTCTTCATCAGATTCTTCCCTCTTTTCCTATTTTCTTGCAAATCTACAACTCTGAAAGTATACCCTTTTTAGAATAACTGTAGGTCTGTAAGAATTTGGGAACTGTAGGCCTAAATGATTTTTTAGATTTCAAATTTGGATGCTTTCAGGTGAGTGAGAAATTTGTATACAAAGCTACAGTAACTTATTATCTCGTTTGTATTAGATCTTAAATATATGCCTAACATTTATCAGATCTATTCATACTATTGTTAAATCTGAAATGATGCTTATCATATCTATTTATAAATGTTATCAAAACCTAAAAGCATAAATTTGTGGTTTGAATAATATTATAATTTGTAGTCTTACTTAATTGTTCATACATATTGCCTACAATTGTGTTTGACTATATATTAGGATTATTGCAAAACACTGTAAATTTGGAAATCAGTCCCATAAAACACTGTTAAGATGTACTTTTATTCCAGATCTTTAGTTTCAGTGCTCAATGACAAATTATGTAATTTTGATTAGAAAGACATGAACCTGCTTATGCTCAATTTTGTTGGTTTTAACTTATTTATTGTAAATTGTGCCATTTTGTCCTCTTTAAACAAAAAGACATATTTTGAAACCAATAAGAAATATGCTCAAAATTGAAAAGGGAAAAGTTGTGCAAATTCACGTATAAATATAAGTATACATATTTGTGCGTAGTTTACATCAACTATTCCAATATATACCAAAAATGTATTTCTTGTAGTTTGAATTATGTTTCTTCCAATATTCAGGCTTGATTTACGATAATTATAGTTGGTGGTCTTTTTGTAAGATTTAGAACCTTATTTAAAAGTTGAATACAAAAAGGAATGTTTGGTTATTAGTTAAACTAAAATAATAAATTTAACAATAATAATAAAAAAGGAAATAACTACGTTAACTACATGAAAATATAAATATAAATATATATATATATTATCCATCCAAATCTACGTAAACAACAAAATATACATTATAATGAATGTTTGTGTGTTTGAATGATTTTCATTTAATGGAATTATACATGTAAATGTAATCCATGTTAAATGAATATATTTGTGGTGACCCATGTAGCAGTTAGTGCAATTGATTGCTATAAAAAGGGCTATAAATAAATAAATAACTATTGTAACCGTCATTGATTGGGGCAAAAAAATTTGATTAGGTAGTTGAACAAGACGGTTACGGTTTCTAATTTGGTTAGTATTAACATTGTAAACCTCAATTAGGAAATTTAATTATAACCGCACCAAGACACGAGGTTAAGATCAACTTGTGGTAGAAGTTTCCCCGGAACCGCCAGACAAATGCAACATCCATAGGTGGCCAGCTTAATGTGAGAGGTCTGGTGCATAAATATATACATACATATATATACAACAGGCAATAAATTAACAAATTGATAGTGGCTATTGGGGTATAACAAATATATATTTTGGGATTGATAATTAAGGATATTTATGAGTGTCCATTACCTTAGGAATATGACCGTTAAGGTCTTATACTGCAGGTAACCTTAATAAAGGTAATCAAAGAATTAAATGGAGACTAATGGGAATCACGTGAATTAATAAATACTAAGTTCATATAAGAAGGGAATAAATAATCAAACCTTTTGGCTTGAGAGGTCATAGGTTTTCCTTGACTAGTAAACCTAGAATAAGCATAACTTGAAAATAACAATGGACTTAGTAGGAAGATAATGCTAGTTATTATTTACCATAGGAGTCTGTGACGATAACTACTTTGTGTGGTATTAGTTATTTCCAAAAAAAAGGTTTACTCCATGAGTGAGGTCTTAAGTAGCCAAAAGGGGTCCTCCTCCCATCCGTAATGAGAAACCAAATAGGAAATAATATACAAGCGTAGCCGACTTTAGGGATTAAGGTCTTAAGCGGTTAGATTCACCTATAAAAAGGTATTAAGTGATCGCGCAGCCCACCTCCCATAAATGAAAGCATTAAAGGCTAACTGGGTACGAGCTTTATAATCTCTGTGAATAGTCCGCTTTCTTGGATCGTAAGTGACTTGGATCAAGAAGTCCACCTGGGAATAGGTCTTCTAGTCTAGGGGTCTTAAATGGTGCGCGAATCCTAACAGAACCTGGATCTAAAAATGTTTGGTATGGTCATTCCACAGAGCTACCTATCCTATAGGAAGTATTAAGCGTCTAGGAGATTATCCAATAGGGCCAACCAAATAGTAATGAAGGGGGCCTCCACCGGGTGGTCTTAAATGGCGTGCTACGTCTACCTAACCAAATGGTCTTAAGTGGTTGATTACTATCTCTCGCCTTATGCGGGGCATGGGTCGATATGTGTGAATGACGGAAGCCTTAATTAGTAGGACCTTGTAGCTAGTGTCCTCTAGTTTATAATAACGTTGATTGTATCATTGAGAGGTATTAAATGAAGGTCTGCCTATTGTCTTAGGTGATTTAGAGAATCCACCCTACATATCATCCGATAGTGAGGCGTTAAGTGGCTAAGTATACACACATAAGTAAATAAACTCCGTAGTTAGGAGTTCACTTCTCCGTTTAGTAATCAGTTAAATGATGGTATAAAGGATTCACAAATGTATGCATAAACATTCTATCTTGGGATCGATATTATTGGGAATACTACCTTGCGAATGGTAGTTAGAGTCGTGCGTAAAGGTTTACAAGTTTGGTTAGAATTACTAGCCTTGCTACGCATATATCTTTGGTTGAACCAAACAGGATACATGTGTATTATAATCTGTGTTGTACCTTCCTTGCTCACCAGAACTTGTTGTTCTTACCATCTCCTCATTACAATCTCCCAGGTTTCTCTAGAGAAGGTCGGATCCTCACAGGTGTCTAAGTTTGGCTTTCGGTTCTCATGCTCTCTCATACTCGGTATTGACATAGTGACTCACTTTATAAAAGGTGGTTACTTGAGTTAATGCTAGTCTATCCTATTTTTTTCCGCTGTGAGTTATTTTACCGTACTCTGATTATCCTCATGCTCATTTATTTACAGGTACCATATTTACACGCCCCATACTTGGATGTGTTCGAATTTCAATTTTTGTCGAAATTTGAGCTCAGAAAAGTTTGGGGTGTTACATTTGGTATAAGAGAAAGGGTTAGACGAATAGAGGAATTAGTTAAATTAGAATTCATGAGAGAGTGTAATTTGATTTTATTTTCTATTTTCTTTATCTTTCTTACTCGACTTTAATTTATTTTGACTTTGAATTAGTCGTGGGCCTAGTTATATAGAATGGGTCTTAAGCGACTAAGAGATAAATATGTTGAGTTCGGGTTTCAAGCCAATTCCGTCTTACCCCACAGTTCGTTGGCGATTTCGTTGTGAAGAGCATGAGGATTACATATGGTGGATTCTATTGATTCGAGTTCGGAGACTGAACAAAAATCTAGCAATAACTGAGGTAGTCGCAATTTCTTTTCTTGGTTTTGATTAGCAGTTTCAGTTAAAGACCTTTTCTTGGTGTTGAAACGAGAAATCCATGTTAATATGTCATATCCATTTGGAAATATAATTATGAGGTATATCCATTCGATACTTCATTAAATTTCCGGATACTCCTTTATTGAAAATATTCAATTGAGTTCTTAGCCTTGTATTCGAGGGAATTTTATTTTTAAAACTATTTGGAAAGCAAAGTGGATTTCGACAAGTTTTTGAAATTATGGTTTTAGAAAAATAGTTTTATAAAAATATAGTTTTAAAATTTTAATTTACTTGTGTTTCAAAATTGTTAGGTTTTGTGTGATTTTAATAAGTAATCCAATTGGTAGAAAGAAGGGAATTGGAAGTGACAAGCAATATGCCTTGAAACTTAAAAACTATTAATACCCATTCCTTGTGATTTTTTAGTGTTCCTCTTTTTATATATATATATATATATATATATGTATATATATATATATGTGTGTGTGTGTGTGTGTATTGGATGATTTATTGAAATTATTATGATTAATCTTCGAGATTTTAAAAATTCGACATTTTTGAAAGTGAAAAGGTTTTTCCAATTTGTAATATAAACTGGAATGTAAATAATAATAGTAGTAATAATATATTGGGTTTATAAATACGAAAGTGTTGGTTTATAATAAATTTCCATTTTTGAAAAGTTCTAAATTTTCCTTCGGAAAAGCTAAGGAAAATCCTTTGTCTGGATCTTAGGGTATTTGACTTCGAATCGTTTAATTTATGTTTGCTGGGTAAAGGGAAAATCCATCTAATTGTTTTATTTTGGATTTCTAGCTTATTTTCTATTCTAAAATTCGTTCGTTTGGTGGTTACCACTGTTCGGAGGCAGGGAAAAGGTGTAGGAAATTAAATTTCTCGACTCGACAAGTGGTGGAAGTCGACACAAGAATTTGGTTTGGTTCAGAAGTCATTTCGATGTTATAGGAATTTTTGTTATAACTTTTATTAAACTTATTTGAACTGTTGGGCCGAGGTTCAGACCACGCCCGTTTAGGGGCAAGCGGTCGATCGGCAGTCGACAGCCCTCTACGGGCCAGGTTACCACTCCCCCTAGGGGGCACGACCTACAGCCCGACTCGATTCGACTGGAACGATATATATATATATATATATATATATATATATATTCCTTCCCCAAACCCCATTTCCGGTAAACCCAAAACCCTCATCCACCTCCAAGCTCCAATTCAAGAAATATACGCACTGTTTCGTCCCTAAATACCACCAAAATCATCCTTGTGCGGATCTCTACCATATTGTACTTCAGATCTATAATTTCCTTCGCCCATTTCATCGTTTCCTCCATGGCTACTCCTCGAAACGTCGCTGCTCAACACCCCAATTTCACACCTTAAGATGCCGCATTATTAGACCGCGATGAGGATAAGATTAAGCGTTACTTGGCTACATCCAACAACGATTTTCATTTTGGCCGACGGGTGAAATTCGCTGATTTTGCCGCTTTTTGTCGCAGTAGGCCTAACACCGATCCTGCGCCTCGACCCCTTTGAGCGCGATTTGTATCTGCGCTGCGTCCGTCTATTTGATGCCCAAATGGATGCTACCATCGATGATAAGTCTTGCATCATCCAGTCTGAGTTCACGGGCACCCACATCGAGTTCTCTGATGAGGATTTGGCAGAGATTTTGGGAATCTCACTCGTTGGACCCGAGCTGGATGCTATCGAGATAGAGGACCCTCAGATTCTTCAGCGGAGTCTGGACCACCACTAATCTGCAGCCTATCGCTCATGTGGTTATGCGTATCATACAACACAATATCAACCCAGAGACGGCAAGCTTGGAGCATATTTCTTAGAACTTTTCTAAAAGGAAGTCAGTTCCTTGTTAAGCTAAAATTTATCGTGTTCTTTTGTGTGTAATTTCAATTTCGCATTTTTGCGTGACTGACTTCCTTTTTCACCAAAATGTGACTTGAATCGTTTAAGTTTCCGCAAAATCATTTTTGAAACTCTTGGAAAACGCTGTTTGAAAAAAAAACCTTTATCATTTTTAATTATTAAACTTTTACTGATTTTTTTAATTTTGGTTTGCGCGAAAACGTAGAATTTGGGTACTATAGTTTGTGCGTGTTTAAACGTCTGTTTTGTATTAAAATAGATGGGTTGAATGACGTAAAGCACATGTTACCAAAATTTTAGTTTTCATGCAGATCTCGTATGGAAAGTAAAACGGTGTTGAAAAGAAATGTTCAAAAATTTATAAAAAGAGTTTAAAGCGGAAATTTATTTTTGTGAAAACTTTCGATTTTTGTTCATATGAGCAACGTAAGAAAGATTTTTGGATGGTTTGTGTGCACGTTTTAGCGGTGCAATATGACCAACGATGCGATAAAAATATTAACGATAATAAGAAAAATGCTATTCTAGCCTTAGAGATGTTGTTTCCATAACTTGTTAATGATGCATGTGTTACTAATTAACTCGTTTTACATTTTAGAGCTTATTTTAAGCCTCCTTATAGTCCACAGATGGAATTTTTTGGCGTATTTTGGGTAATTGGGGTAAAATTTCCACCGTAGGATAAGAAGTGGAATATTTATAAACAAAGAAAACGTTAAAAATTTTCACTTTGCACTACAATAGAAATAGTGTTTTATAGCGGCATATAGTCACTATTAAACAATACTATAACGGCCTGAAAAACGCTGTATATCGACATGTTATAAAAAACGGTTGAATAATTATAACATAGAAACCGCCGCTATGATAGGTAAGGATAATAGCTCGCTATTGCCGCTATAAAATATGTCATTCTTCATGAAAATAACGAATTTTTTGTAACACTGTATAGCTGCTATAAACTATTAATTCAATAGCGGGTTTATCGTACTACAAACCAACATGATAGTATTTCTAAATCCTTTTACAGCCTGTATATGCCGCTATGAAATATGTGGATATAACACATATTCAATGAAATCCTTTGCCAACAAGCTCCTATATTACATTATGTTTTATAACGCTTTTCAATATATTATAATAATAGCAATCAAATGAATATTCACAACAACTTCAAAAGCAGTATATGACCCAAAAAATTATAATACTCAACAATTGTAACACATATTCATGATAGCAGGATAAAGAATCAACTAACAAAATATAAGTTCAATACAAATGTTTTCAATTTCATATTGATGTCAATTTGAGTTAACAAAAAATAAAACATAGTTCAAATTAAAGTCTACAATAAAACCCCAACTAACCGCTCTTCTCCATCAAACTTCAATAGCCATGCTACCCATCCGATCTCTACTCCACACATACAGTGTCCAAACGCACAAGTCGAAGATCATCACCATTGCACCATTACATTGTCGCTACATGTACATCCATATATGATCTGAAAGCATATTTAACCAGTTACAAGCTATGCATAATTCTCATAAAATCCACATTTTCATGTTGAAACAACGTAGTTCATCCACATATTAAGGGTGTCTTAACTTTTATATCTATATTGCATATTAGTTTTCTCCATGTGCAGAAAAGAAAATACATGAAATTTCAAGATATGCTTACTGTCCTAACTTTTATATTTGTATACTTTCAATATCCCAATTGGTTTGCATCCATCGATCTATTTGAATCATATTAGTTATCTAATGTTTTCAAGATATACTCACAGCAACCATAATGTCTACCATTGAATTAATCACCTGACAAGTTGTTAAACCAACATCCGAACTTTGTTCGATGAATGCTTCCTCAAACAATTTACGTGTCTTCCAGTATCAGTTTCCTATATATATGAAATAGTCATTATCTACTCATTATAAAAGCAAGCAACAGTTCACAAAATATAACAGTGTTACCCTCAAGGTTCTGAATGTTATATCCATGTCTACCAGAAAAGCTGGCCAACCAAAGAAGTCACCTAATTCTTCATCATAAATATTGAATCTATATAAGATAAATAGAACAAACAAGTGAATGCTAGAGAATGAGAAATTCAGATAACATGATAGATGTGAGTATTACAAATCTGCATCAATTATGTACTTATAAAGCAAGTGATAACTTTGACCTTGATGGCATTGTTTAGAATGATGGTCAAGGATCCTTCATGTCGCTCACAGTGAAACAAAATGACATATACTTTATAGAGATTATCAAGCTTAACTAGACTTGTTACCTTTGCTAGTTTCATATGATTGTATTTTTTAAGAACACAAGTACTCGTTTTAGCTTAATTAACAACTAAAACTTGAAATACATGATTCTAACGAGGAATTTGTGTTGTGATTTGCGATACTATATATATGTTGGATTGAAGAGGCCGAAGATAGCTTTGAGTCGTGGAAGATGGTTCACAAATCGGTGCTCGTATGTGGAAGCTATGAGCTGGAAGGTGCAAGTTTTTCAAAGGCTGGAGCGACAGACGTCTGTCATAAGAATGACAGACGTCTGACACTACAGGGGAATTTTCCCGAAAGTTTGGATAGACGTCTGTCCCATGGGGGACAGACGTCTGAGCTCAACAGACGTCTGTCATACTGGGGACAGACGTCTGAGCTGAAGCCCAAATAATTCCCTGGGAGGGAACAGACGTCTGTCAACCCCACGACAGACATCTGTCGAGGCATATGGGTTGTTTCGGGCTGAAAACATGACAGATTGATTTGTGAAGATACGGGGGCAATTTGGGTAGTTGGCCTATCCCTATATAAGCTATTTTCTGGTGTGAATTAGAGAGAGCTTGGATACTTGATTTGGCATGAAGGGTTTATTCTCAAGGGAGAACTAGGGTTTATAGCCTAATTCCAATTCTTCAATTCTATTCTCCTCAAGCTCTTTTCTATATTGAAATATAGTGATTATTGGATCAATCTCTTGTATTCCTTTCATCGTGGTAATAAAATACTCTCTCCAAAGTGGATGTACACTAACAAGATGTTAGTGGAACCACTATAAATCCTTGTGTGATTTATTTTTGCTACTTTGTCATTAGTTTCTTGCTTGTGATTGAGATTTGGATTGTTCGTGATTGGTTGATATTGGTTTTGTGACTAGAGTTATTGCTTTGGTTGTTTTTGCAAGTCTAACAACGATCTAGTCTTCCGCTAGCGCATTGTGGTTTAGATATCGGATTCGAGTGGTCTTGAATCGGATTAATCACAACGGTTACAACAGTTGGTATCAGAGCTGTTTTTGGTGCTTGTTAGGTGTTTGTGAAAACGCCGGAGATGGATAGTAGCTCGGTAAGTCCTTCAACCGGAAGTCCGAATAGTGTGGCGCCTTATGTACGGGGTCGTATGCAGCGTCGGGTTCTCAATTGGTTATTGACAAGTGGAATGGTGATAATGACTTTGAGAAGTGGCAATGGAAAATGAAAGCGGTTCTTAGGCGGAATCGGGTGCACCGAGTAGTATTTGATACTCACTTATTGCCAAGTGATATCTCGGATGTTGAGAGAGAGGAGATGGAGGAATGGGCTTACACTACTCTTCAACTTTCTATGGGGGAGAATGTGATCTCCGAAATTAGTGGTGAGACTACCGCTAAAGGTATTTGGGACAAGTTGGAAGAACTTTATATGAAGAAGTCGCTCACTAATCGTTTGATCTTGTTGTGAACGTTTTTCACCTTCAAGATGAAGGAGGGTAATTCGGTTAAGGCACATTTGAGTGCCTTTGATGACTTGCTCATGAAGATGAAGGCCTTTGATTTGAAGATTGAGGAAGAGCAAAAGGCGTTGATATTATTGTGTTCATTGTCGGATCGCTATACGGGTTTCTCAAATAGTTTGATCTATGGCCGGGATACCTTGACTCTAGATGATGTCAAGACGGGTCTTCTTAGTGAGGAGTTGAGAGATCAAATGAAGGAGATGAGCGAGGGTAGTAGTGGAGCTAGTAATAGTCATGGGTTGTTTGCGGAGAAAGAAAATAATGTGAAGAAAGGAAACCGGGGGCATTCTAAATCAAGAAAACCCGGTGGAAGAGGTAAATCGAAAGAGAGAAATGGCAAGTGCTTTATTTGCAAGAAACCGGGACATTGGAAGAATGAATGTCCGGACAAAGATAAGAAGGAAGTAGCGTCTTCATCTGTGGCGGTGGAGAGTGGGGATGGTGAGATAGATGAGAATGTGTTGACGGCGGTAATAACGGGTGTTTCGGGTAACGAATGGGTACTCGATTCGGGTGCGTCTTATCATATGACGCCAAATAGAGATTGTTTTTCGTCCTTTGAGGTCAAAGAGGGAAATGCAATTGCTATGGGAAATGGTGCTATTTGCAAGTCGATGGGTAGTGGCTCCGTGCAAATAAGGATGTTTGATGGAGTTGTTCGCACGCTCACCAATGTTCGCTATGTTCTGGGACTTAGGAAGTCGCTTATATCTTTGGGGCAATTGGATTCTCTAGGATCCAAGATCACTATTGAGAAGGATTGCTTGAGGGTTTCGAAGGGAGCACTTGTGGTTATGAAGGGTGCTAGGACTCATGGTATATATTTGCTTCAAGGTGTGACCGTAGGAGGTGAGACTTGTGTGGGTGTTGATAGTTCTCGTGACTTGGATGCGACACGGTTGTGGCATTTGAGATTGGGTCATGCCTCGGAGAGGAGTTTGGATATTCTTCGGAAGCGGGATATGATTGATGGTGAGAGCTTCAATAAACTAGAGTTTTGCGAGGAATGTGTCGTGGGGAAGCAAACAAGGGTATCATTCGATGTAGGCAAGCATGACTCAAAGGAGGTTCTTGAGTATGTTCATTCGGATGTTTGGGGACCGGCACCGGTTGCTTCTTTGGGAGGAGCAAGGTATTATATTTCTTTCATTGATGATTTGTCTCGCTAGGTATGGGTGTATGTAATGGGGGCTAAGTCGGAGGCGTTTGCTAAGTTCAAAGTGTGGAAGGCTCTTGTTGAGAATGAGAGTGGTAAGACTTTGAAGGTGTTAAGGACCGACAATGGCGGTGAATATGTCGCGTGATTCTTGGAGTATTGTAAGCATCACAGAATCCGGAGACATTTTACTACACCGAGAGATCCGCAATCTAATGGAGTAGCGGAGAGAATGAACCGAACTCTACTTGAGAAAGCTTGATGCTTGAGATTGACATCGGGTTTGTCTAAGGGATTTTGGGCCGAAGCTTTGTCAACCGCGGTGCATATTGTGAATCGAATTCCATGCTCGGCCATTGGTAACGAAATTCCGGAGGAAGTGTGGAAAGGGAATAGTGTTGATTTGAGATATCTTCGTGTGTTTGGTAGCCCGGTTTATGTGCATGATCCGGGGAATGATAAGCTTGGAGCTAGGGCATTCAAGGGGATCTTTCTTAGTTTCACGGATGGCGTGAAAGGCTATCGGATATGGAATCCAGAAACGAAGAAGGTTGTTAATTCTCGTCATGTCACTTTTGATGAGTCGGCTTTATTCAAGGTGAATGAGAACTCATCGGACGTTCCGGATTTGGTTCATGGTGAATCAAAGGAGAAGGAAGTCATTCCCACATTCCGTCCAAGTGGTAGTAGAGTTGAAGAAGCTCGTGGGGTTGAAGCGGTTGATGAAACATCACATAGTCCACATGGTTCCTCTAGTGATGATGTTGGTGATGTACATGATACTAGAGAAGTTTTGACTCAAGGTGGAGCCAAAAGGGGTTTAGGTGAAAGTATTACTACTCGGGTTGGTCGACGTGCAATAAGGCCTCCCGAAAGATATGGCGATTGAAACTACCTTAGCTTTAGTGATCATTTGGACTATGCTCTCAATGTAGTCCAAGATGAGCCGATGTACCTTGATGACGTCATGGAGTCGAGAGAGAGCTCGAAGTGGATTTGCGCCATGGAGGAAGAGATGCAATCGCTTATGAAGAACCGAACTTGGGAGTTGGTTCCACTTCCTCAAGGAAACCATGTTATAGGGTGCAAATGGATTTACAAGGTGAAGGATAATGGAAGGTATAAAGCAAGGTCAGTGGCAAAGGGGTTCTCACAAAGGAAAGGAAAGGAGTATGATGAAATTTTTGCACCGGTGGTTCGTCATACATCTATCCGAGTTTTACTAGCCATAGTTGCTATCCATGACTTGGAGTTGGAGCAACTTGATGTGAAAACCGCCTTCTTGCATGGAGACTTGGATGAAGACATCTACATGGAGAAACCAGAAGGGTTTGTTGTAGATGGTAAGTCTAATATGGTTTCCAAGTTGAAGAAATCACTATATGGGTTAAAGCAATCGCCTAGAAAATGGTACAAGAGATTCGATCATTTCATGCTTGAAAGTGGCTTCCATCGAAGCATCAAGGATGCTTGCGTATATTTCAAGAGGTTTGGAAATGATTGTTGGGTGTATTTACTCTTGTATGTGGATGATATGCTCATTGTTTCCAAGGATCGAAATGAAATCAACAAGTTAAAGATGCTTTTAAAATCGGAATTCGAGATGAAGGATCTTGGAGAAGCAAGAAAAATCTTGGGCATGGAAATTGGAAGGGACCGAAAGCGTTTTGAGTTAGGATTGACTCAAAAGGAATACATAAAGAAAGTGCTTTGCCGGTTTAGCATGGAGGATGCAAAGGCATTAAATACACCTTAACCTTTGCATATGAAGCTTTCGGAGAAGGGATCACCTATCGGGGATAAAGACAAGGCTTATATGGCAAAGGTGCCATATGCAAGTGCGGTTGGTAGTTTGATGTACGCAATGGTGTGTACAAGGCCCGATATTGCAAATGCCGTCGGGGTGGTTAGTCGGTATATGGCTAATCCGGGGAAATCGCATTGGGAAGCCATGAAGGCTATATTGAGATACTTGAAAGGCACAACATCTCATGAACTTGTCTTTGGCGGTAGTGATGATAGGAGTTGCAAGTTGGTTGGTTATTGTGACTCGGACTACGCCGGTGATAGGGATCGGAGGAAATCAACTTCCGGGTATGTCTTCACACTTGGCGGGACAACCATTAGTTGGAGATCGCGGTTGCAAACCGTAGTTGCTTTATCCACTGCGGAGGCGGAGTTGATTGCCATCGTGGAAGCGGCCAAGGAGGCACTCTACTTGAAGCGATTGTTGTGTGACTTGGGTTTCGAACATGAAAGTGTTGATGTTCGATGTGATAGCCAAAGTGCTAGCCATTTGGCGGAGAATTTGGCTTTTAGCTCACGGACCAAGCATATTGAGGTGAGGGAGTCATTTCTTGTTGCCATGGATGAGGGTAAGCTAGTATACCTTCGGAAAGTACACACAAAGGATAATGCGGCGGATATGTTTACGAAGGCATTGCCGTATGGGAAGTTCGAGCATTGCTCGAACTTAATTCGCTTGTTGAGTTGCTAGGTGCCACGGGGTGGCACGAGGTGGAGAGAGTGATTTTGTGTTTGATGGAAAAGGAATAGCGGTGAGAGATTGGAAATCTATCTTCATGGTAAGTACTCGCTTCACTCCCGAGTACATTGTCTTATGGTGAGACGGTTTGGTTTGAATACTTTCAACATTTCATTGGCGGGTGGAGGCTTTGCCTGAACTCGTTAGTGTAGTGCAATGGGTGGTGGCTTTGCCGGATCTCATTGGGAATGTATTCATGTTGCTTGGTCGAAGATAAAAGGAAATGCATGGTGCATTGGAGTTTGGAGTTGAGATGGTTATAGTATCGAGGTGGAGTGTTGTGATATGCGATACTATATATATGTTGGATTGAAGAGGTCGAAGATAGCTTTGAGTCACGGAAGACGGTTCGCAAATCGGTGCTCGTATGTGGAAGCTATGAGCTGGAAGGTGCAAGTTTTTCAGAGGCTGGAGCGACAGACGTCTGTCATAAGAATGACAGACGTCTGACACTACAGGGGAATTTTCCCGAAAGTTTGGATAGACGTCTGTCCCATGGGGGACAGACGTCTGAGCTCAACAGACGTCTGTCATACTGGGGACAGACGTCTGAGCTGAAGCCCAAATAATTCCCTGGGAGGGAACAGACGTCTGTCAACCCCACGACAGACGTCTGTCGAGGCATATGAGCTGTTTCGGGCTGAAAACATAACAGATTGATTTGTGAAGATACGGGGGCAATTTGGGTAATTGGCCTATCCCTATATAAGCTATTTTCTGGTGTGAATTAGAGAGAGCTTGGATACTTGATTTGGCATGAAGGGTTTATTCTCAAGGGAGAATTAGGGTTTATAGCCTAATTCCAATTCTTCAATTCTATTCTCCTCAAACTCTTTTCTATATTGAAATATAGTGATTATTGGATCAATCTCTTGTATTCGTTTCATCGTGGTAATAAAATACTCTCTCCAAAGTGGATGTACACTAACAAGATGTTAGTGGAACCACTATAAATCCTTGTGTGATTTATTTTTGCTACTTTTCATTAGTTTCTTGCTTGTGATTGAGATTTGGATTGTTCGTGATTGGTTGATATTGGTTTTGTGACTAGAGTTATTGCTTTGGTTGTTTTTGCAAGTCTAACAACGATCTAGTCTTCCGCTAGCGCATTGTGGTTTAGATATCGGATTCGAGTGGTCTTAAATCGGATTAATCACAACGGTTACAACAATTTACACATCACCCTTTACTAGTTGAATTATATTGCACTGTTCCATTTAGTTATGGTCTTTGTGCTTGCACAAAACAAAAACCTGCTCAAAAAAGTAATGGTCTTATATGTTATACTAAATAATCAATTATTATTCACCAACCTATCCACCCTTCCTTTAGATAAGTTTGTAATTATATATAAAATTTTCTATATATGTGAAGCCAAAAGCAATATTTAGACAATTTTGGAGTCATATAGAACAATGTAAATTTCTAGCAATGTATGTTGAATGTGCACCATATACTGATATCATATGAGGTAAATTTACTTTTAACTAAAAATATAATGAATGGTGTATGACTATGTATATCATGCTTGTCAGCTTACTACAATTAAGAAAGCAAAAGCTACCTTATATAAATAACAATGCTTATATTTGGATATTGCTAACTATTCATCAGGTTGAAGTCTACCTTCTTTTGGTCATGTTTTGACAAACCCATCTGTCCCTTATTAACGTACATGACATATTCAAATTGCATTTTTTGCAGAAAGACTTTTGGTTAAAACATTACAGTAATGAACATTTGTATCAAAGAAGCAAAAGGAAATCGTTATTAATAAATATTGGACAAATTTGTATTCAGAAGAGATGAAATAGGTTATATTTATGCATCTCTGTCTTTCTATATGTTTCCAAAATTAAATACCTACAAAGACGATCTACGATATTTCCATTACCGATATGGTCATCATGTAATGAAGGCATGTAATGAAGGCACGTCATCTGGAGTAATATATTACAGGACTTTGCTACATTAACCGGGTTAAAAGCCGGTTAAAAATGCGAAACATCTGAAATGCTGCAATTCAGCGGAAGGAAAGCTGTGTAATGCACGTGGCGGATGAATATCATGGGGATGCTACCTCGTTTAAGGGTCCAGATTACTTCCGCGTAATCTCACAGCATAAGAAAGCGATCGTTCTAGCAATTAGGTATATTATATCCATACCTAAAGAAGAAGACACTTAAGGCTTTAGATAGTTCGATACAAAACAGAATAATCAGTAAATTTGATAAAATAAAATGATCATGTGTTTACCAATGTCAATGCATCCCTCCGTCTGTATCCCTACTAAAAATAATCACATTTCCAGCATATTTGTGGCCATCGATATGAGAACATGATTTAACATGCACTCTACTCTCAAGTACATGATTTTATCCCTTCTTTAAATTTATTAAGAATGTCAGGTCCACAAAACACCGCATCTCCTATCTCTACTTCCGTGAGAACACACAAAAACAAATGACCCTGTCATTTTGCCAAATGATTGGTGATCCGATTCCAACTCTTTTTCAAGCACTTGTTCAACAAACGCATTGTAATCACAGGCCCTTATTTTGCCTATGATAACTTGCATAAATTAGTTGCACATATGAAATATAAATATTGATGAGCATACAATTAATTCAACCTGTATCTTTTCATATCCGGGAAAATCGTTATATCTCCACTTGTGCTTGAATCTGTTATCTTCTTTGCACATTGTCAAACTTTGTCTTGAAAAAAAAAAAAAAAAAAAAAAAAAAAAATTCCGGTCGTTAATTTATATTGCAAACTGTTTTGCTTTTTTACAATTGACTTGCTTGGAACAAGGTACAATCCCACTTGAGATATTTAGAGCCAACTGCTGTGTAAAAATATAGTAATGCAGCTATCATGTAACTTGATGTTCAGTTTCGATGACCTTTGACTCACCTAACATCTGTATCAAAACTGGAACCATAGACCATCCATAATGGACCTCCTTTGACCCACCTAACTGCTATATCAAAACCAAATACATAAACTACTAGCCTACTATCCCCTAAATAAACGTACATATTAAACTAACAACATTCACCAATTACCCATCAGCTCTGAACTGCCATTTACCTCCACCAGTGCAAACAGCCTTTGCACTTCAGTCCCAACAACTGCAAACTGATACATTGTTCTACAACCCTCAAAGGCAAACACTCTAAATCAACTGCTCCTTCAATGCAATTACTCCATCTCACCACCAAACAAGCAACTCCACAGCTGCACTGCACCACACTCTGCCATCATTTAACCAAATCACATGCACATATACAAATACTCCTCCTCAGACCAGACAATTGCCACTTCACCGGCCTCTACCTCACCAAAACCGCCTCCTTAAACAAGCTATTTCCAAACTGAAGATCTGTATTAACACCCCCTCCAAACGCTAGTCAACACATTACAACACCACTGCTACTACTCTTCCAGATGCATATCAAAAAACAACCACTTAAGCAACCTAAAATGCAATTTCATTGCTTCTCATCAACTGCCTTCTCTCCACATACATTCAACCTCATGACCACACCACCACCTGAAGCATCAAACATGGTGGTTGATTGATCAATACATGTCTATTAACCATTAAATTGGAAGTATGAGCTTACATATTATGCCCAAGCAAATTGACCGAACTTTTTATCCGCGGTCATCGAACTCCATGAAGTCTATTTGAAATCAAAATATCAAATTGTAAAATCTATGATTGAAAGTGTAATTACTTATTCTAAAACAGTTTTAAATTAGTACATATGGGAACCAAAGTCATACATGAGCAAAATAAATAGGGAGTAGATAATTCTATCAGAATTTCAGACAAAATAGATAATTATATTAAGCTTCTCCATACTATTTAAGTGGTCAACACATGGTGATGTAGTTCCCTTGCTTGTCGCGCATCCGGCCATCGAATGGAATTCAATACTCGTTGCATCAATGATGTATTTTGTTTCCCCTTAAGAACAACGATTTATGGCTGGTACGCCAAAAAAGGTGGAAGGAACTGATTACTCGAACATTATGTACGTACTCAAAGTTACTAAAATAAATCAAAAGGATCTACATAAAAAAGATAAAGTACAACAAACTACTAATTTAATGCATTTAAGTCATTAGATTGCTTAAACGCAAGAGTTTTCGACAAACCTATTCTATTACGTATAAAAAATCGAATATGAACGAATTTATTTATTTTTATCATTGATATTTTATTTCAAGGGGTTTATTTTAGAATTTGAATTTCTTATAAAGCCATCCCACATTAGCCAAACTATTTCTCATTTACACTTTGCCACTCGGCATCACGAACTAAGAAATGCGCAACCAAATTTAAGATCTTATTCACGAACTAGAAACTTGATTAAACAAATCGATAGCTTGAATGCTAATGAGTAATGATCAATAGTGTAGAGTGTTCGTATTAATTAGTAATTTGATTTAATCTTCAACCCGCTTGGATTGAAAAAGAGGTAAATAGGGACAGCAGTAGAACCACAACATTATTAAACTTTTAACCAAAGGGGATTAAAGAATAATAGTTTGTTGACACACCATGAAAAGTATAACTAAAACTTATTTAACTAAAGCAGACTGGCTTAATTAATAAACTTGATGCAAAATTCAAATAATTAAGTAATTGAGCCGAGATCAATAATAAAATAAACGAATTCACGGTCCATGTCCAATTTCATATATACCAAAGTAGATTTTTATTAGCCATTGTCTTATTACGATGCAAAATTGTTTAAGTATTGACGGTAAACCGTATTATCTTTCATAAAAAGGACTAAATATGGGTAGCATAGGTTAAGTAAATTATTATCTTATGGAAAGGACTAAAGATGGGTGGATATGTATGTGTAATAGGACATTCATGTGGAGCTACGAACGAGAAGGTAGGGCTGTCAGTTTCCTACACGATCCTTGACCCGACCCGAAACCCACACGAAAATTAGCAGGTTAACCCGACCCGTTTAGTTAACGGGTCATTTTTGAGTCAACCTGAATTTGACCCGTTTATAAACGGGTGGGTTTAGGGTTGACCCGCTAACCCGATTTTGACCTGCCAAACCCGATTATATGTTGTATCTCTTCCATACTATTATTCTTTTATGAATACTGTTAGTGTTAATCTTTTATGTATGCAGTAATTAGTATGCTCGTATATGTAAGCTGTTATATTTTACTAATTTATTCTTGTATGTAGTTTGTTATATTTTACTTATAACAATTGTATCTCTTCAATATTGGTAATCTTTAATTTATGCAGTATGGGAATATATACTTATGTATAGAAAATGATTTTTGGATATGGTGATTTCATGCTTTATATATGTGTTGTCCGTTGGTGACTTTGCAACTTGTTGCATGTTGGTAATTATATAATAGTGTGCATTTTGGTGATTTGGCACTTTTTTTCCCACAAAAACGGTTTCTGAACCTCAGAAACCGTGCACACACAAACTACAAATAACAACTGAACCGAACTACAGAAACTAGGGCTAAACATCATAAACAAAGCAATCAACTCCATGCTACGTCTTAGGCCCATCAGGCGGAGCCTCAGCTGACATAGAAGCGATGAAGAGACCAAAGCTCTAAAGAGACAGTCACGGAGCCTGAGCTGAGCACTAGCCTCCAAAAAAGTAGAAAGACCAATGTCAGTAGGACAGAATGGGTGGCTGACATCTCTTCGCTCCAAGGCGATAGTCGAAGGAAACTACTCAACCAAGAATCCTCAGCAAAAGAAGTTCCAGAGAAAAACAAGAATCCTCCTAGCAAGCTCTGTACAAGCCAAACCCAGCAACCTGAAAACCAACATCTGCATAACTAGCAAACAACGTAAGTCCGGGGGGGGGGGGGGGGAGATAGGACAAAGGAAAGACAAATAAATAAAACAACAACAAAACAAAAACCACAGCACTGCTCAAACCAAAACCACTAAATCAACCGATACCGGACCTTTGGCTGGCCGCCGAAGGAGTATTATCAAAAAGAGCTGCAAGACTCCTAGCTCGGTCTCCAACACGCCACGGAAAGGACGACCGCGAAAAGCGAGAAACACATCGTTCCTCACTTTCCGGATAATAGAAGGAGGGTCCATAGCCACATCATCAAAAACTGCCTTGTTCCTAGAGCACCTAATATGCCAGCAGATCAAACAGGGAATCAGACGACGGAGGATAGAACGGAAGGATTTACTTGAGTTTCTAGCCCACCAAAACCTCAGTAATCCTTCCAAAGAGGTGGCATTACCATGGCAACCCATCAGATTCCCGAAATAGTTCCAAATAGCCCTAGCACAACTACCATAGATCAACAGATGGAAGGAGGTCTCGGTGCTTCCAGCGTAGTAGCATTTACATCTGGACACGAGAAGGATCCCAACACGCTGAAGGTTCTCATCTATGGGTAATCCGTCTTGCAACGTTTTCCATATAAATAAGGAAACCTTTGGCGGGATGCGAACATTCCAAATGAGGCTGAAAACAAGGAGTTGCGGGCCTGGCGAACGAACAAACTCCCACGCCGCCTAAAGGGAGAAGGGGCTGCCATCCCAGATGGTACCATCCCCATGGGCATCTGTTAAGGCCTTTACGGATTGCATACGTTTCCATGTATCACTGGCGTAGGACGGGACGCCGGTGAAATTCGTGCTAGCAAGCGTACGATACTTGGCGTGGAGGAACGTCGCCCAAAGAGAGTTATCCGCTCGAAACCTCGCCCAAAGCTTACAAGCGAAGGCCAAACAAATGTCCTTAGGGTTATGGAGGCCAAGACCTCCCTCACCTTTGGGACGACATATGGTGTTCCAAGAAAGCCAGTGATGACGAGAAGCGTTGTCCTTTTTTCCCCAAAAAAACGACGAAGCTAAGGACCGGAAAGAGCGGAAGAAGGAAGCAGTGGGAGTCATTGCTGCGAAGATGTGAGATCCTACAGACTCAAGGACAGACTTGAGGAGAACAAGTCTTCCAGAGAGATGAGGGAAGCATTCCACTTAATAATCTTACCCCTCACTTTGTCAGTTAGGGGGTCAAAGATGGCGTTCAGCTTCCTACCACGATAAAGCACAATGCCTAGATAAGGAAGAGAGGTTGCCTTAAAGCCTGTACTGGACTCTATCCAGGAGGATCTAGTCAACGACAGGTCTTTCGCTGGCACAAAACAACACTTGGCCATATTCACGAGTTTCCCAGAGATATTCTCATACTACCTAATAAGATCGATCAGGCGACGAATAGAGCAACGAGTACCATTTGTGAAAATGATGATGTCGTCAGCGAAAGATAAGGAAGAGATTAGAGGGCAACTCCTCGGGATATCGAATTGATGGATTTGCCCGGCTAGCATTAGGGAATGCAGTCCGCGAACGAAAGCCTTAGCAGCAAGGACGAAAAGGGAAGGGAATAAGGGGTCTCCCTGAAGTAGGCCTCTCCCGGACCTGAAATACCCTATAGCCGATCCATTAATGAGAACAGAAAACCAGCAGTTGGATATTAGTCTCCAGACTACGTCGATAAAGGGTTCTGGAAAACCGAAAGCCCTCAGAACCTTGATCACAAAGAACCACGACATGCGATCGTAAGCTTTAGCCATATCTAGCTTGACAATCACATTTGAGCCACGAACCTTCTTATCAATCTAAGAAATCAGCTCCTGGGCTAATAGGACGTTATCTGTGATAAGACGTCCTTTGACAAACCCAGCCTGAGAAGAAGAAATGTGACGCTCAAGAAACGGTGCTAGCCTAGAAGTTAACACCTTGGAAATGACCTTGTTTGAGAAGTTACACAAGCTGATAGGACGGAAGTCTGCACAAGAAGTAGGAATATCACATTTTGGGATAAGAACTAAATTGGTGGAGGTCCATCCGACGGGGAGGTCTCCACCAGAAAAGAAAGATTGGATGGCGAGACAAAAGTCCGCCTAAATGATGGGTCACACACTCCTATAAAACACTCCGTTAAAACCATCTGGCCCACTAGCACTGTCCTTGCTTAAAGCAAATACGTAAGCACGTATTTCATCTGAGGAAGGAGGAGCAGCTAGTTCAGCGTTGTTCGATGGAAGGATCAGTCTAGGAATGAAAGCAAGAAGGGACGGGTCAGAAGCCGGGACCGAAGGACAAGAGAGGAAGGATTGAAAGTGGGATAGGATAGTCTCTTTGACTTCACTCGGGTTGGAAGCCAAAGAAAGATCAGGATGCTGCATCTGACGAATGGAGAGAAGACCATTCTTCTTCCAAATGGTGGAGTTAAAAAATTTGGAATTCGTATCACCTTCCACAACCCACTTGATTCTGGCTTTCTGGCGCAAGTGGTCGTGTTCGATACGAAGCTCCGAAGAGAAGGCAAGTTGAGCCAGAGCCCAAGCCTCACGGTTAGCGGCGTTGGGCTCATCATCAAAAGAAGCTTCTGCAAGAACGAGAATTTCTTCAGCTGCTCTAACCCGGTCGAAAATATTCTTGAATACCTGCAGATTCCACTCCTTGAAACTGATCTTAAGGCGCTTCAACTTGCGAAAGAAAACAACACAAGGGGGACCACTCATAGGGGATAGCCAGGAATCCTCTACTATCCAAAGGAAGGAATGGTGTGAACGCCACATACTCTGGAACCTAAAGGAGGATGGGCCAGAAATGGAAAGAGGAGAACAACTAAGGAGCATCGGGGCATGGTCAGAAAAAGTACGATGCAGATGAGAGATGGAGAACGAGAAAGGCAGGCTGAACCAACCTTCAGAGGCGAAAATTCTATCTAGCCTAGATAGAATCCGGTTTGGGCCTTCTTGGTTGTTACACCAAGTGAAGGCCGGTCCAACAAACGGCACTTCATAGAGCCCAGAAGAGACGATGAAAGCGTTGAAATCCGCAACCGCTAAACGGTTCACAGCATTTCCTCCACGCTTTCCTGCTTGGCTAGCGACGACATTGAAGTCGCCACCCAGCACTGACACAGAAAACCCCAGGTCGGAAAGATAGTGAATGTCCGCCCAAAGGGATTGCCTCTCAATCCGATCGCACTTGGCATAGACCGCCGAGAAAAGAAAGGAAGAAGAAAGGGAAGGCAAAGAACAGGCCATAGACAAAAGCTGATCCGAATCGAAGACAGGGTGGAAAACCACTCCTTTGGACCACAGGATCCAAATCTTTCAGGACGCATTTGCTAAGGCACCTCCAAAACCAAGAGATAAGACCGAGGAGGTGGTTGCATCCTGTCCCACGAAAGGCTCCAGCAACGCAATCAAGCAGATGGAGTGTTTCCGAACAATGCGTTTGAATCGAGCTATGGACGCTTCATTCCCGATACCCCAAACGTTCCAAAAAGGAAAGCACGCCATGATGAAAACAAAAAAAAACATAGGAAGCAAGAGCCAGAGGTCGAAAGCACAGGGGGCTCAAATACGGTAAAGAGTATGTCGAGTAGATCTAACGATCCTCTCGGACGCCGCTATAGAGAGTGTGCGAATGGTGCGGGGAGTGCGAGGTGCCGCACGACGACTTTGGCGCGTGGGAGGGGTAGTCGAATGTGACGTCGCCTCACAAGATCTAGTGAAACCTAAAGAGCTCTGAAGACTCGAAGTGTATCGACAAGAGGCCGATACAAAAGACCGGGAAGGGCAAGAATTCTTAGTAAGCCGAGATAGTCGATCGTTTATGATCGCTATCTCGGCTTTACTAAGAAACGGAGAAGGGGACGAAACAGTGGAAGGAGAAGCAGAGGAGAGAGTCAAAGTCGGGGAAGAACACGAAACTAAGAAAAAAGAAAACACTGAGAAACCAGAAAAAGCAGGACAAATAAAATCAGACAAACACGTGGAGTTGTTCATCAGAGACAACACATGTTGATGTGTGAACTTTACCAATGTCGATCTATCATTAGATTGATAGACCAGTGATGTAGGTAAAATTCTAGCAAAAGGACACGAAGGGGCAGCCTTAGGCCCGGACAACCATGGGAGGCCACCTCTTTGGTAACCCGTATAGTGAAACAAATCTGAGTCCACTATACGCCTACAGCGGAGAAGCCACCCATCCCATGTTGTCGAAGAAGAAAGGAGCCGACGGAAGCAACCAATGCAACACAGAGAATCAATGCACTAAAAGATAGTCACTAACGACACTGAATGGGCGTCTTAGTGACCATCGACAAAACAAAGGGCAAAACCCACAGAAAAAAATGCGGTACCCAACCAGAAAGCAAGAGCCCAACAAAACCAGTCTAAGCAGAAGAGCTCGGACCAGTCACAAACTGACCAGAAGAAGTCACAACATCGGTTACTATAACCAAAACCAGCAGCAAAAACCTTGGAGCCCAACCAAACAAAAAAACACCAGAGCAAATCAGTGAGGCCCCATCTATGATCCATACCATGGCAAAGGTATGGAACATAAAGCTATAGAAGCTTAAGTCTAACACCAACCGGCTTAGCATGCCAAAAAGAGAAACAGGCAAAACACAATCACCCACCACACATGCAAAAGAGTCTACACACGTGACAAGTCACTGCTACAGCCGAAGAAGGCTGAACCGTGACAGGGAGCTCACTATCAAGAGTGACATGGCTCAAAGTGAAAACGAACACTCCAAACAAAACACAAGAACACAACGATTGTTCAAAAACAAACGACATAGAAAAAGTAGCTAGAGGAAAGGAAAGTACCTGACCAAGGAGCAAAGAAAGATCCCACTTAAAAAGATTGCAGCAAGGTAGACATGGTGTGAAGACCTGCTCCTCACATGACTCAAAAGAGGACACTACTATACCAACCGCAACACTGTCACAGCAGCTGAGGACAATAGGCAACGAGACATCATTACCAAGTTCAACAACAGAGATGCAAGCATCATAGGTGGTGAACTCCTCTGACATGCAGACTGTTGAAACTCGTGTAGCAGAGGTGATGAACTCCTCTGACACGCTGGTGGTTAAGGAAGAGGTAGCTGCGGATTCAGCCAAAAAAGAGTTAGCAGCAGGAGCCAACCGAGCTTTTAGCGATCTGCGACGACGATGGCGAGATCGTCGACGCCAACGAGAGCTCGAGGCTATCACAGCCCCATCTAAAATAGGTTCAACGTAGCATGGAAGCTGCAAAATTGGCGGAGACAAAGGGGACACTGGCGATGCAGTAATCACCTCCACATCACACAGCGGCAGCACATCATAAACTTCGCCAAATTCCAGACCAAACAGACCCCCACAGTTTACAGATCCAACAAAAAATTCTGGTACACACATCACCGAAGTAGCCTTGGAGCCTCGAAATCTCAGACGAGGAGCGAAGGAGGTTATCAACTCCTCCTTGGCCAGTCTCCTATTACCAGGCTTCAAAACCCCGGAAGAAGCCACCGGCGGTTTTAGAGCAGACTGCGGTGGAAGGTAAGGCAAGGTTCTGGTGAACCACGGCAGCAATTCCAGAAAAGATCAACCACTAGAACAAAGCGGTGACGAGAGAAGGCGGTGAAATCCTTCAGATCTCGTACAAAAATCATCACTTCGTTCCCACCTGATAGCGCCAGTTCAAAAGAACCCGCGTACAACGTTTCTAGGGAAGTTCTGATGGCTTCCAGAGGCGGGAGACCACTCAAGAAAGACCGTTTGAGAACGAAATCACCATAAGAACTGGTCATCCCCAAATCGAAACAAAAGGCCTACCACAAGCCGAGACCGAATACCAGTCAAGGGAGCAGGAGAGAACACAGGCGAGGGCTTAATGTGAAAAACGAGATCGATAAGAGTAGAAACGTGATTTGGCTCTTTTGTTGCTTATATTAGTAGGCAATATCTATCAATGGGTCAAACGGGTAAACCCAACCCAACACGATCCGACATTACCCATTTAGTTAAACGGGTTACGCGGGTCGGGTCGGGTCAACCCGTTTATAAACGGGTTGGGTTATGGTTGGAAAAATATGACCCGTTTATAAATGGGTTGGGTTATGGTTGGAAAATATGACCCGTTTAATAAACGGGTTGACCCGACCCGTTTATAAAGCAACCCGAACCCGACTTGACCCGACCCAACACGACCCATTGACGGCCCTATGAGAAGTCATCCTACAAGAAGGCAATTTACAAGTACAAGCATCTTTTCCCGTACATGTAGCATCTATGTGTTAGTGGATACCTAGAATATATAGTCCAAGGCATGCTAATGAGTTTTAGTACTGGAAAAAAAATATGAGCTTCATTGTAATAAATAGTATACTGTTCATTATTACCTGTTTAGTGTTCCATGTGAATAGAGACTCCAGATCTGCTGATATATTCAATGTCAAACTGACATGTCACCCCAAAAGAAAAAAGACTGAGCTGAAGGCAAGTGGCATAATTGGGACAATCGTTATCACAGTCTACAATTCACTCACCAAATTGCACGGATCAGAAAATGAAATCAAAATGTACAACGTCTATATTCTAAATTAATAATTATATCATAGGCGAAGCCAATAATAATGAATGTAAAATTTATAAACCCAAGTAAAATATATATTCTAGTAATTCGCTTATGCAGTCTACCTTTTTCCAAAATATATTCAAAAGTAGCATATGTTTTGAATGCTAAAGCATTATACAAGAGCAAGGGAGCTACAAAACAATAATTCACCTCATCATTCCCCCGAGGTAGCTTCCTGAACCAGGGGTGCGTCTATTGCCACCTCATTGTTTTGCTCTTCACCCCCCGCTAATCACAAAATTAACGTCATACCTCGTTTTCTCTTCAATGAACCCCTTTTTTCCCAAAATAACCATAACATTTCTCTCACGCTACTTTTCCTTTTCCTCCAGGTTTTACTTCGCTGTTCTCACTTCTCCATGGTCCTTTCTTCCAGAAGCTACTACTGCCACTGTTAGTCATGCTGTCTTCCATTAAACTCTTTGCAATATAAATGGATATTAACACTAATGAAGATGATTTAATGTGTCGAAACCTTTGGCAACTCACTCCTACCAACGAGAAACTGTAGCAGATGCCTTTTTTTCTGTTTGTTTTCTCCTTGTTCCTGTTCATCTGGCAATGATAAACAAAGCATTTTACTCAAAATGCACACATGTATGTCTGCATGTATATTATAATGAAAAAATAATCTGGCATGTTTGTCTTTCACGGCGTTGTTACTATTTTTACAACATCCACTGTAAATAACTAAACATCCCGCATATGAATAGTTTTGACAGGTAAAGTTGAGAGATGAAGATGAAAATGGAAGATGACTAATCATTTTGAATAAGCTATCTAATTAGTTGTTAAGGGGTATAATTGAAACTAGTATTTAAAAATTTTAAATGGGGGGTGAAGAGTAAAACAAGGGGTGTCAATAGATGCACCACCTGAACCAGTTCACTTTAGAAATCTGCAACAGGAGCCCATTGTAAAATTGTAAAAACTCCTATGTCTAATAAACAAATAAACATGGAAAATAATAAACAAATACACCTTCACGTTGGCTGCAGGGTTAGCGATGTGAAAATTGTCGGAGAGGCTTGCAAGATCATGGGTTGATCCATGGATGTAGGATAGGGAATTGACGGTAGGTACAAAGAGAAGGTGTGCGGTAGCCATACAGTGAAGGATTCACCATCTGGCGCCATATGGGGAGAAAGTGAACCTAGTAGTTGTAAGAGAGGATCTTGACAGAGGGCAATAATGGGCGATTGGCATATTTACTGCCGTTTATGATGAAGCGCTAATTGGCGACTAAATCTCTTCAAAAAATTTATGTTCATCATGGATTCATGGTTTCCTTTTCTTTAACTTCGTCAGGGTCAAGGTCAAGACCGAGTGGGAACCTGAGAAATTGGATGCCATTTGAAGATTGGAGACCGTGTTGATTTTTAGGGTTCAACTTTTCTTTTTGGATTGGAACCGGAAGGGGGGAAAAGGTTTTGAAATAAGGAAGAGGGAATTGAATTCAATAATAGGCGACCAATGAAAAGAATGGGGGAGCCATTGCGTTACGGGCTAATTTCAATTTTAAATAAAGCAAACTAAGAAGATCAACAACATAATTCAAGAAGGCAATAACATAATTCAAGAAAGCGTTATCTTTCACCGTTATAAAAAGTAACTTTTCATGTAGTGATGATTTCCTTTTCTGGTTTAGGAGAAATAAAACAGAAAGCAATTAGATGCGTTGACGTTTTGGATGGTAGGGTTTGAATGCAAAATTTGGTTGCTTTACACTTTTATTCGTAATCGTGTAAGGGTTACGGATGAAAAATGATTTTTGAAATTTGCATTTATATAGAACTACCAGTATATTTAGGATGTTTTGCATCATGTTTTCAAAAGTAATGTTTTAAAAATTTAATGCATACATGTATGAAGATCCGATTTAGAATCATTGTGCATATATGTTTTATGATGAAATGCATTAAGTACACTGTGCACATGCGCACATGGTTGCAAAGTGGATGTATACAAATTGGTTGTGTATGATAGGATAAGTAGGTGTTAGAATTCCGGGATGAAGTTCCTTTTAAAGAGGGAAGAATGTAACAACTCGGAATTTTGACAATAAATTAGTTATTTAATTAGATTTCAAAAATTGGAATTTCTACAATAATGGAATTTAACCGTGGAACTTTAGCCGTTGTGTTCATCTCAAAATTTTGGTCAACTTTCATGTTTGGAGTTTCGAGAACGGAGTACGTATGAATAAGTTACGGACGAAATACGAAAAATGAACGGAAATAAATAAATCGGAATAAATTAATATTACTTACCTTCTTTAACCTGCCATCAATTTGCAGGATTGCCGAAGGGTGGTCGACCCCTATAAAGGGGTTGGTCGACCGCTTCGGCTATTTCCAGTCCAATGACAGCTAGATTTTGAGGGTATTTTCATATATATTATTATATAAATGGACGAATATTTATATGATCAAATCTACACTACTAAAAAGGCTTGATTTAGCGACGAGCACAGGCAGCGGCTTGCGACGGCTAAAAAATCGGCCATCGTAAGTCGTTGCTCGTTCTGCAGTTATCAAACTGCCGAGCCCCTTTCTTCCTCATTTTACTTTTTCCCCAAAACTATTCCCAAACCCTACATCCCGTCGCCCTCCCTTGCTGATCCGATTCCAACCTCCAAATTTGATTCCAAGCTTCTTCAATCAGTTCGGTATGTCATCTAACTCTAATTTATGCTTAATTAGGGTTAATTAGAGGCTTTAGTTGCTTACTTAAATGGGTTTGCAACATTGAATGTTTATGAATATGAAATTGGTTGTATTGAATGTTTATGAATATGAAATTGGTTGTCCTGAGAGATGCTTATGATGATGGTTATGTTGTAAGTTGATTCGGGTAAATGTAATTAATTAGAAAAGAAAAAAACTATGATTGTCACATATGTAATGGATTTAGGATGTTGAAAACCATGATTATGACGTATGTAGGCTTACGATGAATGTGTTGTATTTGGTGAGAGGAACTTGAATATTTCGTGATTTTATGTTAATCAATGTTGTGGATATGAGTCAAAGTGCATAGTTGATGCTAGTTAACTACATATTAAGTTATATCATATTTCATATTTTATTAAACTACTTTATAGTTCACTCAACTATTTACACTTATTAACTAAAAATTAAGTTTGACCATGTTTCATATTTTTATTTAATTACTTAAATATTTAACTAAAAATGAAATAAACATGATTGTTTTAATTTGAATTAAAATTAATTGATTAACTTGAAAGCTCAGTTTATAAATTATTTCAGTTTAAATAGTTAACAAAATTTCGATGGCTGATGACTGATGTTAATAATTCAAGTTATTTGTATGCATTATATGATTGTAACAGATATGTCTGGTGGACGACGATCGAGGAGTTCATCACAGCCGACTCCTTCACCATCTCCTACACTAGGAGCAGGTCCTAGTAGCTCCGAGCCTGATTTGCGGCGAGTTGCAGAGATTGTTTCTAAGAGTGCTGTGTAAGTGTCAAATTTATTTCTATTTAGTTTATTTAAAATATATGAAATATCTATGTAAACATGTACGCAGGGGGTTCGAAATCCAGCCAACAGAATTTATTTTAGAGGTGTCGAGGCAGTCTTACACGAGCAGGATATCTGGGGCATGGCCGCATTGGGATAGTATCCCACCCCACATCAAGAACGCCATTTTAGCCGATTTGCTGGCAAGTATTTTTTTATATTATTATTGAAAGTAATGTACTGTAAATAATTCAAAATAAATTTAATATGCATGCGGTTGTACGTATGGAGCCGTAGAACATGCAACTTTTTTTGACATACAGGAATATGAAAATGCGAAAGAATTATCGAGAAGCAATTTCAAGAGCAAAGACATCTTCGAAAAAGCCTCAATGGATGAGTGATGATGTGTGGGCTGGATTTAATGTATACTGGGATACGAAAGCAGCCAAAGTAAGATATAATGAAAATATTCACATTTATGTTGATTGCATTCTTTTAATTAATCGTGTATCAAATATAATAGGAAGTAGCAAAAAAATAAAAATAAAGCAATAGAGCTAATAATCCAGGTTTACACCGCGGTGGCTCGAATCATTCCAGCAACATAGGAGAGAATTGGTATAAAATTTCAATATTTTTAGCATATGTTCATCTAAAAATTTAGTGCATATCGTTAACTTATTCTTATTTTTAATAATCTTATTACTGTATATATACTCAGATGACAAAGTTTCAAAGGCAGCCTATGATGGCAGAGGTTTTCAGGCGTACACATGCGATGGATCATACTGATGACGAAGGGAACTTACGGTTGCAGAGTGCAATCATATATGGGATTCTATTATTAAACTGCCTACTCGTAATAGGCGATATGGCTTCGGCAACCAGGAGGTAAACATTTTTTAATTTAAGTTTACATTTAAAGTATGTATACAATTGTAAAAAAAAAATAAAGACAACAATAAAGTATGTATTACATTTATCTTATAATATAACATTAAATATAGTACGTATTAATTTTATTCTTTAAGTTTAACATGTTAAACCTATGCCACATCATCTTTTAATCTAATTTCCTCTCATTTTTAAAAGTCTATGTATATACTACAAGTCCATGTTGTCTTCATAATTTTTTTACATGCTTGGCGATATACATGTAGATTTATATGATAACGTCATGAACATAATTTAGGTTATTAACTTAAATGTGAACTTTATTTGCAGGCCATTGATTTTCAGCGAGGATATAGGAGGTCCATGGATGAGGAGGAAATAGCTCAGATGCAGCAGTAGTTGGAAGAGATGAATGATTGGAGAAGAAGCCAACTGGCGTAGGAGATAGACGAGCGCATTGCAGCTTTCTATTAGGAGCATGGAACGATGCATGGGGATGATGATGATGCCGAAGGCGAAGAAGAAGAGGACGAAGACGAGGAGGATGATGATTAGTCTGGTTGTTTTATTGATTTGGTATGTACATATACTTGGTTTTTTATATGCTTCATGCACGTACGATGTTATTTGACGATGGTATGTGTTGTTGGATTTATTTTGATGATATGTGATGATGGTATGGTAATATGAGACGATGATATTGTTTTTTTGATCTATGACGATAGTATGTTATGATATTGTGATGAATTTAGTAATATTTTGGATATTTTGTGTTGTTGATGTGTTTCGGTAGTGAGAATTGATTATATTGGAGTGATATTGGTTGATTTGTGAGTTTATATTGGAATGGTATTGGTTTTGTGGATTGAGGGGAAGGAATAGAAGCTGTGTGCAGAAAAAATGCTTCAGATTTGCGACGGCTAGCGACGGCTTCCCCGTAAAAAAATCATTTGCCACATATCGTGATATGTGGCAAATCGTCGTTGCAAACCGTTGCTAAATGGGCGATGGAGCCGTCGCTCTTGCCGTTGCTATTCCTGTTCGCGACGACTTATTTAGCGACGGCTGAAAGCGACGGCCGCCGACGGCTATTTGCCATCGCTAAACCATCCGCTCCTTGTAGTGCTAATAGTTCATGACCAATCCAACTCCTATAAATAAAGAGGTAAGACATCTTTCTTTTCCACACAAATCATTTGGCAGTAGTGAAGCTCTACCATTTCCCTTTTTCTTCAAATAAATTCTAAATCAAAAATAGATTCATATACAATTAATCAAACATAAACCATATGAATTTGAAAGGGATAATCCGATTCAAGTGGAAAAGGGT
This sequence comes from Allium sativum, assembly GCA_030737875.1. Classification (NCBI taxonomy): domain Eukaryota; kingdom Viridiplantae; phylum Streptophyta; class Magnoliopsida; order Asparagales; family Amaryllidaceae; genus Allium; species Allium sativum. The sequence goes on along the minus strand of CM060909.1, from coordinate 225,541,086 downwards.
ATGAATTGATGTCTAAACTCTTCTTCATCAGATTCTCCCCTCTTTTCCTATTTTCCTGCAAATCTACAAATTTGAAAGTATCCCTTTTCAGAATAATTGTAAATATGTAAGAATTTGAGAACTGTAGGCCGAAAAGGTTTTTCAAATTTCATATTTGGATTCTTTTAGGTGGGTGGGAAATTTATATACAAAGCTACAATAACTTATTATCTCATTTATATTATATCTTAAATCTATGCCTAACATTTATCAGATATGTTCATAATATTGTTATATTTGAAATGATACTTATCATATCCATTTATAAATGTTGTCAAAACCTAAAAGTATAATTTGTGATTTGAATAATATTATAATTTGTTGGCTTACTTAATTGTTCATACATATTTCCTCCAATTGTGTTTGACAATATATTGGGATTATTGCAAAACACTGTAAATCCAGAAATCAGTCCCACAAAACACTGTTAATTTATAGTTCATTTCAGATCTTATTTTCAGTGTTAAATGATAAATTATGAAATTTTGATTAGAAAGACATAAACTTGTTTGTGCTCGATGTTGTTGGGTTTTAACTTAGTTATTGTAAATTGTGCAATTTTTTCCTCTTTAAACAAAAAGACATTATTTTGAAACCAATAAGAAATATGCTCAAAATTAAAAAGGGAAAAGTTATGCAAGTTCACATATAAATATGAATATATATATATATACATATATATATATTTGTGTGTGTGTATATATATATATATTTGTGCATAGTTTACATTAACTATTCCAATATATAACTAAAATATATTTCTTGTGGATTGATTTGTGTTTACTCCAATATTCAGGCATGATTTACAATAATTACTGTTGACAATCTTTTTGTGAGATTTAGAACCTTATTTAAAAATTGAATACAAAAAGGAATGTTTTCTTATTGGTTGTTTACACCAAAAACGGTACAAACACCCCCGAAGTGGATTTCACAATTCACAAAGAATTAGATCTAGGAGATGGAACCACACTCAAAAAATAAAGAAAAGCAGAAAAGGGAAACAACAAAGAATTTTAGAGTGGTTCGCCTTAAAGATAGCCTACTTCCACTTTGGAAGCACTTTGCATTATCATCATGGAGATTAGAAAATACATGGTTCTGTTAACTTTATACATTTCACTCTAATCTCTTTAATATCTCAAACTTGATAGGAAAAGTCCTCTTGGATCTTTGAAATTATGGTGGTTAATGGAATGAATCTTCACAACTTTGCACTCAGATTATCCTTGTCAGTTCCATATTGAATGAGATTGTAGATTGGAGCTTGAATGGACTTTAACGGAGCTTAGAATGGCTTAAATAGTGGAGAATACAAATGAGCAGCACTTCGTGGAGTTAGGAGTCGAGCCCCAAAATATGGAAGCCATGGGTTATTTATAGGTAGAGTCCAAATGAAGTGGTGAGATGAAACTCATATATGCAGGCTATGGGTCGTTCATATTATAATTACGAAAATGCCACTACCAGCTGTTGCCAGTTGTCTGCTCGACCTTATAACGCTCGAGCCATCATAATGCGCGACCGACCAAAACACTGCACGACTAAGATAGTGCTCGATGGTGCTCGACCCTTGGATGCGCGACCGACCAGAAATACTCGATCCAAGATGATGGGTGGCCCCTCTTCTGTTCGACCATAGTCTGCTCGACCGACCAGGACGCTTGAGAACAAGAATGCTTGACCAACCAGAATGCATGACCGACCCTTATTTATGACCGACCCCTTATGTTGTTCGACCCGTGTAATTTCTGAATGACGCATGATCGACTGACCAATGGACTAAATGTCAAGCGACCCATATATGCTCCTAGTTACCAACCCATAGGTTTTGTTTAAATTCAATCTATCGATACGTACATGATTTTTATGGATAAAAATTTCCCCTCGAAGTTTGTAATTTTGATTTGTAAAAATTGCAAGCTTTGAAATAAACGAATATGGCACAATTCGATAGATTGATATTTGATTTTTCATAGGACGGTTGCAATTATTAAAGTAAGGGTCGAGCCTTTACGCCATCACGGATCGGTCGCACATATATATGAACGGGTTGGTCTTGTGCATATCACTATGATTCATGCGCACACAAGTATGAACGACCGAGCCCATACGTGCTCCCACGGGTCGAGCAAGCCCACCAGGTAGGGCTAGCCCATTGGGTCGAGCCAGACTGTTCGTCTTCCTTAACTTATATTGCTTCTTTCCCTTCATTTCTGCACTTTATTTTCTTTTTTAGAAAAAAGCAATTTAATGGCAGTTGCCTCGTTTCTCTAAAGAATCCTATACCACTGTCTACCCTTCTGCAATCGATTCCCTTTAAACTCCAGCTAAATTAGCTTACCGATCATCACAAACTCCAACTCTGTCGGTCATGTTCGATCTCTACAGCAAAACTTGATTAATTTCAAATCGAATTGGAGCAATCTCCTCGGATATGAAGTGCCTTGTTTGTCGTACGTGATTTCTTTCTTTAATTTCATATTGGTTTCGTCAATTTTCTCTATAGACATATAGGGTTTTGGATCAATTATGATATTCGGGTATGATTTGGATTTGAACTGACTTTTTGTAGGTTATAATTGTTGGAATTTGGTATGGATTTAACTGGACTGGGTTTGGAGTTGTGTATCTAAGTGATTGAGGAACTCGAATTATATGGGATCCCCTAAATTTTGATTTGAATCGAATGCACATAAGGTGTTCGATATAATGCCCAAGATGCGAAACCCCGTGATTTCACATATTTTAAACCTTTTGTAATGCACAGAATCTTTGGTAGGAACAGATTTAAATTTTACTTGCATTCATGTACTTTAATTGTTTGGCAATTTGTGTTGCAATTGATTATTAACACAATGATCACTTCGAGTTTGTTGATGTTGCACTAATATGAACACTTCCATAAATAAAGTTTGCATGCTGCTTGTTGAAATGATTTTGGTGGTGTTTGGATTTTGATCTTTGGTGCGAGAACCCTTTGTCGTGATCATCATTTTAAGTAGCTTTTGCTATGTGAAAACTTCCAATTTGAATTCAACAACATTTGCGTAGTTACGTCAGCCTGACCGTCCGAAATCCTTTTAACACAGTTTTGAAATCTCTTAATATGCTTGCTCGACCTCGCCTGGTCATTCATGCTCGACCCTTATCTAGGTCGGTCATGCTTGACCCAGACTTGGGGTCGGTCATGCCTGACCTAGACTTGGGATCGGTCATGCTCGACCCAAGTACGGGGTTGGTCATGCTCGACTCAGGCTTGGGGTACGTCATTCATGCCTAACCCAGGCTTGGGGTTGGTCATACTCGACCCAAGTTCTGGGTCGGTCATTCTCGACCCAGGCTTGGGGTCGGTCATGTTCGTTTATCTTGTGTTATAGCCTTTATTGATCGCCAAGTCTTCTTGCAATGCTGAACCTGTAATGGCTAAAATATTCGCATGTTTTCAAGCTATTATTTTGCTGCTCACACCAACAATAGGTTAGTGTAAAAAGTTAGGAATAGTCATGCATTATAACTTATTACTCAGATTGAATGACATATTTGCACAGGATTGTTTTAATTTGATCGTTTATAGTTAGGTTGAACATTTCCTGCACGAATATGGTCATTCTAAAGTCAACTTTTAATGACACTTGGAATCATCTAATCAATACATACTGATTGTAAATCCTAAGCCTCGTTTATATGTTACCACATATGATTATGCACAACATTCCCTTTGAACTAGGAAGTGCGTACCTGTGATTTATTTTCAAACATAATTACTTATGTAGAAATGGTAACTAGACAATAGTCACGCCAAAACCCTGAGGAAGCAACTATGTCTAGCGAAGTTGGAACTTCCATTCAGGTTACTAAGACTACATCGACTATTGTCCCTAGAGTGAATGTCAGTCAAGATTTTCCTCAGCCCCGGCCTCTTGCCACTGCACATTCTGAGAGACATGAAACGATGCTTTCTTTTCGTTCATATCGGCTAATGTGTGCACAATTCAGAATCTCAAAAGATGAGGAGGCTAAATTCCCAAGGTAGTATGACTTTGCTGGCCTTCCGCCCGTTGGATATTTTATGGTTAATGGTCATATGATATTAAGTGGAGCAGTTCCCCCTTTCAACCCCTACTTAGAATCAATCCTTCGATGCTTAGCCATTGCCACATATCAATTGCACCTAAATGGTTATTTCATTTTAATAAGGCTATATGTACTTTTTATGCGGGTTAAACAGCGCGCGCCTACCTTTCAAGATATTTGTTCTTTGTATTCTTTTAAAAGGAGGAAGAAGGATCATCCATCATTTATCTTTGTCGAAAGTCGAAGCTCCAAGATTATTACTGATTTGGTGGAAATTGTTTGGGGGGTTCCCAAATCAATATTTCAACGTCCGGTGCCCTGATAACTTTTACGGCCAATGGATGGAAGGAGGTGAACATATTTACTTAAAGTCCTTTATTTCTTTTCCTTCTGAATTTTGATTCTCAAATCTTCCTTTATTTTATAGAAGTTCCTTCTGATCAAGATACTGCTCTAGACCAAACTCTTCTTGAGTCTTTAAAGGCTGTTAATGAGAATGAAAGGAGCAGGAAGTTCTTACTTACGTAAGTATTCCTTCGCCGGTATCACCTGCTTCATCTTTCACGATCTCTCATACTAGATCCAGCCAATAAGGAAGATAATGCTGGTAAATCTCCTGCTAAGAAAGCTTCTTTAAAGAAGTGCTCAGATCCTACGGGTAGTAGTAAGATACCTCCTAAGACTAAACTGGCTCCTATTGAGGAAAGGGAGTTCGAAAAATGCGAGGGTAAGAGTCTTATGATTTCATTTGAATAGATTAAAAAGGAAGATATTGCCCTAGGTCCTACGAAGGAAACTGAGTAGGTTGAGGAGGATGAATCCACTTTGGACCCGATAAAGGAGACTGAGCAGTCTAGAGAGGTAGAAGTGACTTCTAAAGATAATTTAGATGCTGAGAAGGTTGACAAGAACCCCACAATTCAAGATACTCAAGGGGATGGCTCTACGGACACTTATAAGAATCTCTGTGACCTTAGCTCAGCTAGATATCTTATGTAGGTTGATATTATGATTTCAGATCCGGTAGCATCAGTTACAAAAGCTAAAACTGAGACATATTCATCTCGAGATCCTCTACCTGGGAAAACGCCCGTGGACATAGGGCTTAACTTAGATTCATTATCCATGGGTTCGTTACTAGATGCATATTAACAAACATTTTACTTGTGCTATAGGTTTGCGATATATTGCATCAGGTTTTGAATTTGCCCCATTACTTTCCAATCTAAGTACTGAAATTCTGCTTTATCTTTTTTCTAGGTCCAGAAATTAGTCATTCATTTGCAAAGAGCTTTGAACAACACACTAAATATTACAATCCAAAGCACCTCCTGAAACCCCGTCACCTACAACACTCAAAGCTGTCTCATCAATCTCATCATTTTCAGAATCCACAACCTTCCCATTAGCCTCAGCAAACTCCTGAGCTCCTAGAAACTGACGAGCAAAGGAGGTGGAGGCATGATCACCTTGATATGCTAGAAGCAAACAAGAGGAAAGTAGAGGAAAAGCATAAAAGGAAAGGAGAGAAGAAGAGAGATAGGGGTGGTCAAGGCAAGGATGACTCTCGGAAACGTCATAAGCCGGATAAATTTCCAGTATTAGATATTTAGACTACTTCTGACCGTTTGTCTCTGGCTTCTCCATCTGTTACTCTAGGCCCTGCTGATATTCAAGCAATTATAAATAGGCCTCGCTATATTCCTGGGCCAGCCAACTTTGGTCTTGCCGACCGATTTCAGGGTCTGTATTTGAGAGGGATGCACCTCAACTTTGACATTTACCCTTCTGACAAGCGGGACATTCTCGAAGCATTAGATACTTTGAAGAGTCGCATGTTTATACAATTGGATATATCCAAGAGTCAACTTGAAGTTCAGTTAGATGCAGTCAGAAGCCATGCTGAGAAGCAACTGGGCTTATGGTACACTTTTGCACACGAACTTCAGAGACTTAATGGAGTCAACATTGATCAAATTGCCACATTAGAAAATGATAAAGCCGAGCTAGTCAAGGTCCTTGAGTCCTAGGATAATACCATCGCATCTTTTAGTTAAAGAAATATAACTCTAGCGGGTTTAGAGGCTGAGAATAAGAGGCTCAAACAAGAGATAGTCGCTGCGAAATAGAAGGAGAACATGCTAACAACTCAAGTTCAAGAGACTCAATCTGCCCAACAAATTGCTAAGTTTCAACTAGCTATAGAAAGGAATGCTTCTGTTACTTATCTACGAGAGAACGTTGTCCTTCAGGAAAATATTACTTCCCAAAGTATGGCTCTCTCTGTGCTAGATGTCAGGAATGAACTTCTTGAGGAAGATAGACTTAAAGTCATGACTGCTTGCAAGAAAGCCAAGGCAGACGTCGAAACTACTTTATTCAAATTTTACATTTACAGCATCATGAGTCATGGTAGCCTACGCTATTTGGGAGATGACTTCGCATTGACCTTAGCCCTAGTTTGGGAACACGTACTAAAACATGCTGAAGGTGACTATGATGAAGATTTCCTCTTAGAAACTCTCCTGGATGAAGAGGATCGTGCAGCCCTGGACGAAGGGAAAATTCTATTAATGAAAAAGCGAGGATTGTTAAGTGACGAGGTCGGGCCTTCTAGGGAATAAGCTCAGGACATGACTAATATCGATGCCCCTATCAATCCTGCCAATGCTGAAGCCTCTAGCTCTCAAACTCCAATTAATCCTCCTACTGTTTCCAAAGAGAAAGACACAACCTTTGAGGAGCATACTACCATGCAGGATGTTGTCGAGTAACACACCGAAGATGGGGAAGGAGATAACAACAATAATGCAGAAAAGTACAAAGTAGAGTACATAAATCCTCCTGTTCCAGTTAGTATTGAGATTGAACAAACCGTGTCATACTTGGATTCTCTTTTTAGTTGTCTTGGAACTCTTACATTCCATGCTCATTACTCCTTTGCATTAGGCCTAATCTCATCACAACCTTCTTCCGATATAGGAAACACGACGACTGGGGTTATCATTATTGACTTGACCTTAATTCGATTCCTCCTGCCCTAGTTATTACTCCTCCCCCCGGCGATGCATCCTTGTTTGCTGCTGCGACTCCGTGATCCCAAGACATACAGATTGGTGTGCTTGTCAACTTGGATGACGACGCTGACTACATTCCTAGCGACGATTCTGAGGCTATGGAAACAGATGAGAGTCCAGGAAAGGATGCCGAGAAACAAGAAAAACAGAAACTAAGTCTTCATCATCTTCGAGGCATAGAGGAGGAAAGCGCACTGTTAAGAAGAAAGGAGGAGTTATCGATCTATCTTCCCAGAGTCCTGCCTGCGGCACGGTAGCCAAAGATGGGAAGCAGCCAGCTGGTACACCTCCTCCTTCTTCTACTAAACTGTCTCTAAGGTCCAGTGATTCCAAGAATGAGAAGAAGAAGAAGTAGTGCCTGTGACTAGCTTGCTTTACTTTCAGTTATTTCCGTTTACATACTGCATTTAGATCGATTGTATATGCGAGTGTCGGTCCTCGCTTATTATTTTATGCACATTCATGTCTGAAACTCTTGTATTTGACTTGTGTTGTTTTGTTGATGCGATGAAACTGTGTTCTGCTTGTTGTAATTAAGCTTTTTTACTTTAGATTTGTCGTACTTTTCTGTTTTCATTCCATACCTATTTCTTATTACATTTATCTTATAAATTGCGGCGATCTTATGGTATGCCTTGTGAGCATTATTGCCCTTCTTAATGCAGTGGTGATGCCCCCATACCAAAGGTTGTCGCAAACTTTATAGGCTGAGTGTGATCAACTATACTAGAGTTCCTTGGCTATGGCTAAACACTGGAAGTTCCTGCTTTAATGGCTAAGTTTGTTACTTTTGCCATTACACTTGGAACTTCCTAGTTTGCTTATTAATCAAAGATTTTTAGCTTAGTTGACCAGACTTATGCCTTTTAGTTGGAGGAAAGTCCTTGTTTTTGTGCCCCTGCTTGAGAGGTCTTATATTTTTGGCCCAACATTTCTCTTTTTCCGACTAGTTAATTCAAGCATAGAAGATTCTCAGTAGGGTGATGTATTCTAATGTCGGTGATTTCATTGGGTATCTCCAGAGAGATCTTTGGTTAAAACCCAACATTCATCGCGGTCTGAACAAATTAGGTGCTAACTGAATTAATTGAGCGCCTCCGAAAAGGTATTTTGAGTCCGCCAATCGTCGAGTCTGAGAAGATCAAACTCTAATTTAATCGGATTCCCCTGCAAAGGTCTTTGGTTTACCCCAATGTGTGTCGCAATCGACTTGGATTGACGATCTTATTCGGTGCCTCAAAGAGGTCTTTAAAGCCTGCTAATCGTTGATTCTATGATCAACAGACATTAACGAACTAATCAGGTGCCTCCAAAGAGGTCTTTGTAGCCCGCCGATTGCCGAGTCAGTGATCAGTAGACCAACTGATCGGGTGCCTCGAAGAGGTATTTGATTAGCTTCATTATGAGTGGCTTGGTTATTGCGCAGTTCCACGGGGCGGGCGCTTGTTCCATTACTAGATGCTTGTCATAACAAGTTATCCTTGTAACAGGGCTTGGGTAATGGGTCTCCCTTTTTAGGAGTTGCCCCCTTTGGTGAAACTTGCAGTGTTCATGTCTTTAATTTGATGTTGCATTGTTTAACTGCCTGAATCTTGTTGGCCTTCATTTTTCTTTGCAAGGCAGTGCTTTACGCCTTCGTATTCACTACGAATGGTGTCTACAACACTCATTGCTTGAGATGTCCCCGACACTCATTGATTGAGATGTCCCTATCGGGATTTGCTGTAAAAAGGTTACCAAGTATTGTTTGAGTTTTTGGTGGACAATCATTTGATTTCTTGCAATCAAAAATCGATTTTTAGCAACTTTGAATAGTTAAACAAAAGTTTGCAAAAGTACGATTCAGGCATGCAAGTCTACTCCTTTCATTCATATGTACACAGTTTGATTACAATACTTCCAGAGTATTTACAACTTTTACAAAATCCATGAATGAAAAATTAAGTGAAATATCGGCAGAGATGGTTATCATTCTAAGCCCTGGGAATCTAAACTCCATCCATTGTTTTCAATTTGAAGGTGCCATCTAAGAACTTTTGGCTTATAATGAAGCGTCCCTCCCAATTGGGTCCAAAAACTCCCTTTCCACTCATTATCTTTTTCAGTACAATATCCCCAATTTCGAAGGTCCTTTGTTTGACCCTAGAATTGAAATGTCTAGGATCCTTCTCTGATGAGCAGTGACTCTAAGCTCTGCTTCATTTCTTCTTTCCTCGAGTTGATCGAGTGCTTCAAGTTGCAACTTCTCATTCTCTTCTCGATTGAAATGAATCTTGGAGTGAGTAGGAACTTCGAGCTCTACCGGGATCATGGCCTCAGATCCAAATGCTAGACAAAATGGAGTACGCCCAGTGGAAGTTTTATGAGTGGTGCGGTAAGCCTATAGTGCAAGTGGAAGTTCATCTACCCAACCACCTTTGGCTTTCTCAAGATGCTTTTTGATGGTTGACTTTATGATCTTGTTTACGGCTTCGACCTGGCCGTTGGTCTGCGGATGGGCTAATACTGCAAAACTCTTCTAAATCCTATACTTGTCATAGAATTCCTTAAACTCATCGCTTTCAAATTTTGTTCCATTTCAGTGATTATCTTTTGTGGCATAACAAACCTACAAATAATGTTCTTCAGGACGAGGTTGATAACTTTTTTTGAGGTGATTGTGGCCAGTGGCTCTGCTTCAGCCCACTTGGTGAAGTAATCGACAGTGACAATTGCATATTTGAAACTGGATTTTGCTGTAGGTAATACCCCAATTAGATCGATGCCCCAGACAGCGAATGGACATGGACTGACCATTTGAGTCAATTCAGTAGATGGTGCTCTAGGGAATTTGCAAATCATTGGCATTTGTCACATTTCTTAGTGTAGGTCAAGGAGTCTAATTTAACATCTCGCCATAAATAACCGTATCATAGAATTTTTTGGCTAATGTCTGACCTCCAGTGTGTCCTTCACACTCCCCCTCATGCAATTATGCCAATATTGCTCTTGATTCCTCTTTAGTGACACAACAAAGTAATGTCATGGAGAAACCATGTCTGTATAATCGACCATGTTGAATAGGATACAAAGGAGCTTTTCTGAGTAGCTTTATTCTCTTCTTTCGATCATCTGGGAGCACGCCACTGAGGATATAGTCTTTGATTGGAGTCATCCACCAATCCGGTTCTGTGATAGCTTCAATGATTCAATCTATATCTCGGTCTTCGATGCTGGGGTTTGAGAGAAATTCAACTAGAACTATTCCCAGCAACTGTGCATCCCCTATGCTGGCAAGCTTTGCAAGTGAGTTAGCCACTAAATTTTCTTCTCCAGGAATATTTGAAATAGTGTAGTAGTTGAAGTAATTGAGCATCTCCCAAGATTTGGATAGGTAGGCTGGCAGGTTTCCTCCTTTAGCCTGGAACTCTCTCTCTTGACTTGACAGACCACTAACTGCGAATCACTGAAAATGTGTAAGGCTTTCAACTGTAATTCTTTGGCAATTCTTAATCCAGCAATCAAGGCCTCATATTCTGCTTCATTATTTGTTGACGGAAACTCTAATCTCAAGGCGTAACATAGCGAACATTCTTCATGGGTATCAAGCACTACCCATGCCCAGACCAGTATTCTTTTATAGCACCGTCAACAAATACCTTCCACCGAGTGACCACTTTGATATTTTCTTCTTTTTCATCTCCCCTATCCATGAATTCAGTTACAAAGTTTTCCAAAGCCTGTCTGTTAATTGCCCTTCACGGATGGAAAGTGATGTCGTACTACATAGCTCTATATTCCATTTCAACAACCTCCCGGAAGTCTCTGGACGAAACAAGACTTGCTTCAGCGGCTGATCAGTGAGAACCTTGATACGATAAGACTGGAAACATGGCCTAAGCTTTTTAGAGGCAATGAGCAGGCAGTATTCAAGCTTTTTGAATTTGGGATAGTTTAATTCTGCCCCTAATAACCTCTTGCTGATGTAATATACTAGCCTTTGAACTTTTACCTCCTCTCTAACTAAAGCAGCGCTTAACGCATGGGATGATACTGCCAAATATAAGAATAGATCTTCTCCATCTTTAGGTTTGGACATCATCGCCGGAGATTCCATATGTTTGATTAACTCTTCAAAAGCAGCTTGACATTTTAGAGGCCATTGGAAATCTTTCCTTCCTTTTCTTCAAGCATCAAAGAGAGAAATACACCAATCCGTTGCCTTAGAAATTAAACGGTTTAAAGCAGCAAGTTTCCTATTTAGACTTTGTAGTTCTTTCTTCATTTTGGGGGCTTGCATTTCTCTCAAAGCGGTAATCCGTGAAGGGTTGGATTCGATGCCCCGGGCATTAACCATAAACCCAAGAAACTTCCCCGATGCGACCTCAAACAAACACTTGAGAGGGTTAAGTTTCATGCCATATTTTCTTAGGATATTGAACATCTCAGCCAAGTTTTCCAAATGTTTATCAGCTCTTTTGGAGTTTACCAACATGTCATCCACATAAACCTCCATAATTTTACCAATTTGAGATTTGAACATGGAATTGACAAGGCGTTGGTAAGTTTCCCCAGCATTCTTCAACCCAAACGGCATCACTTTATAACAGTACAAGACGACATTGTAATAAAACTCGTATTTTCTTAGTTAGGCTCATGCATCAGGATTTGAAAATAGTTAGAGTATGCATCCATAAAAGATAGGAGTTCATGCCCAGTTGTTGCATCAACAAGCTGATTAATTCTAGGCAGTGATAAACTGTCTTTGGGACATGCTTTATTAAGATAGGAGTAATCGATGCATACTCGCCATTTGCCATTGTGTTTCTTGACAAGAACAGGATTTGAGACCCAAGCAAGATATGTAGACTCTCGAATATAGTGATTTTCCATGAGTCAGTCTACTTCTTCTTTGAGTGCAGCTGACCTTTCCAGGCCCTGAATCCTTCTTTTCTGCTTGATTGGAGTGATGCTTGGGTCGATGTTGAGTGCATGAACTGACACTTCGGGAGATATGCCACACATATCTGAATGACTCCAAGCAAACATATCAAGATTAGCTTTTAAAACATAATCAACTCTTTTTGCAATTTCAGGCCCAACTGAGAGCCCATCTTCGATACTCTATCTGGATCTTTATCATGAATTGGAATTGTGACTTCAGCAGGTGCCGCTCACTCCTCCCCTATACTGGCTTTTCTCGAATCCATCTCCTTTTGGGCCCTACCATGCTCACAGTTAGGAGTCATGTCCTAATTTCTATAAGGCAGGATCGCGAATGCGGAGGGGGACCTTCACATTCTTCCCTTTATCCTTTTTGCTAGCTTCTCGTAGCTCATTGATATAACACTCTCTAGAGATGTCTTGATCAGCTTGAACTATTTTGATCCCCTTGTCTGTCGGAAACTTCATTGTTAAGCACCAAGGGACTACACAATTCTAAAAGCTGTTAAAGTTGGCCTTCCCAAAAAACCATTATAGGCTAATGGTTCATCTACCAGAACAAAAGACTGCAATAAAGTAACCTTTCTTTCGTCTTCTACAAGTTCCACAGGTAGATCAATAACCCCGATAGGTTGTTTTGGTTCCCCTGTGAACCCTTGAATTTTCTTTTGGCAAGCTTGAACATCTTACATAGAAAGCTTCATTCTATTGAAAGTGTCTTTGAACAATACATTTACTAAAGCTCTGCAATCAACTAGGACTCGCTTCACCATTGCCGAGCCTATACCAATGGTTACCACCATAGGGTCTTGGGTTGGAGCAACTATCCCTTTTTCATCCTTTCTGTTGAACATGACATCCCCAAACGAAGTTTTCTATTGTTTAACGGAAATAGCATTATTAAGGACCAAACACCTTTCATCTCTTGGAGCACCTGTAACGTCCCGAGGATTCCACGCTCGAATTCCAACAATAATACATAAACCCGTATTACTTGACAGAACTCAAGTATCGAAAACACCAGATAGTTAATGAAATAAAATAGAGGGTGAGATAAGAAAGAAAGAAATATTAGAATAGAAGAAGAAGAAGAACTCATAAAGATTAGAGTCTCACATCGCAGCTGAATAAAATATAATATAGAAATAAAACTTTATTGAGAGCTTTGAAATAAAAACTTACAATCCTTAGAGTACATCAATATATCTGGATAGTTTTAATAATATGTCCTTATCTACACCACACAGCGGAAAAATACTAGATATCATACATCTGAACTCCTTTTGCATGTCTTCTGAAATTCACAGCGTCCGAAACCTGAACCTAAAAACAAACCCGGTCTTATGATTGAATGGTTGTTTTATTTGACAGTTAAATAACCGACTATCAAATCTGACCTATACGATTGTTGGTACAGAAAGACCAGGATAGAATTTATATTCGAAAACCATTCCGGACCAGCAAATACGAAATGTTAAAGATATCAGATGCTGATCGAGATGAAGTAATTGAAGATCGTGGATATTCATAAATCGGTAAAGTTACTTAAAATTTTCGGTTTAACGATCAGAGATATACTGTAATTCTATCATTAAAATCTACATATTGCAAGGACTATTCGCTACTGATCTATAGGGTGATACCTAGAATGTGGTAGGAGGGTACCTTCGGTTCATCTTGTTCCTGGATGACTTGTATGGACGAATGTCTGACAAAATATTTCTTAAGAATCACGTACGTTGATTTTTACAAACATATTTCGGTTAGTGGCGGAGAAGGGCACTTCTTTTAGCTTAATGACCAGAGTATTTTTGGGAACATCAATTAGTGATCTGGCGGATCTAGCAATGTGACATTCAAAGTGAATATTGATGTGATGTTCTAAAGGTAGTGTTTAACATTAAACCTCTTCAATTGGGAAATGACCAAAATCGGGCAGGCAGCATGGCTAAGTGGGTCGCTCCCAAGTAGGGTGTATAATCACCAATCTAGAGAAAATCTATTTCCTTCTTAATCTATTTTGATGCTGTCCCTTTTTAGGAAACGGTGGTTTGAGTGCAACCATTGGTGATATACATTCGAGACACTCAAGTAAAATGAGTGGTTAGTCATGTGTTGTTGGGTTGCAAGATATTCTTGTTTAACCCAGTGTATTCCTCTCTAGAGATACATTATTGGCAAGTGGTTTCATACCTTGTCATAGTTGGAATCCAATCTCCAATAAGAGCCTGCAGTTTTTGATTTTATATTATATATATGGAACGTGAGATGCAAGCGTTCTGCTAGATGATTATTTATTTGATTTAGACACTATTATAATATTAGAATAAGATATGAGTTCTAAAATGTTTTGGGTTATCGTAAGGTAAAAACCATCTGTGTTTATGTGTGGAGTGGTCTTATAATTATCTTTTCTTTTGAAAAGAATTGTTTTTTACTTTAAAATCAAGTTGGGTGTTGTTTATAAACTTAGCAAGTTTGCTCACTCTGGTTCACCAGACTGATCTGGCGTTTGTAAATGCTCGGATTAGGTCGGGTTGTACAGGTTCAGGTTATCGGATGTTGTGAAGTCCGAAGATAAGCTATAGGAGTTCAGATGTATGATACAGATTAATATTTATTCCGCTGTGTGTTGTATATGAAAACAGATTATTAAACTGTCAAGATGTGTTGATGTAATCTGATGATTGTAAGTTTTATTTCAAATCTCTCAATAAAGTTTTGTTTCTATTATATTTTATTCTGCTGCGATGTGAGACTCTGATGTTGTTTTGTTGTTGTTGTTCTTCTTCTATTCTAATATTTCTTTCTTTCTTATATCACCCTCTATTTTCTTTCATTAACTATCTGGTGTTTTGATACTTGAGTTCTGGCAAGTGACACAGGTTTATTATTATTGCTGGAATTTCGGGGGTCGAATCCCCCGGGTCGTTATAGTAGTAGCACTATAACGAACTGGAATTTTTGACCTCGAAAATCGACATAAAACTCATGTCAAATTTTCAAGCATCGAACATACAAGATCATTAATAGAAAGAAGTTAGAGGGTGAGAATTAGAAAGAAAGAAAGCTAGAATAGAAGAAGAAGAAGATCACAACAGAATAGAATCAGAATAAACACGAATCTTATGCCGGAACGAATAAAATATATTATATAACATAACTTTTGAAATACAAACTTATAACTGTATATACATACCATTTCAAAGTACAACACACAACATCACAGCGGAAATAACAGAAGTTATAAAATGCTGAAGCATCCTGCTCCAAGCTCTTCCAAGTATACCTGCAAAATCCTGACTACTTGAATGCCCGTACAAATTTGGGCACCCAAGAGTTTAGGTAAAACAAAACAAAATAAACTCTGGGTGAGTCATGGGACTGGTGTGAGTAAACTCCAACCACTTGGTTTAACTTTTAAAATCCCTTTTACAAGAAAGGAAAATCGTAAGACCGATCCACACATAATCACGGATGGTTTTTACCTTACGATAACCTAAAACTTTCTTTAAAATCAATATTCTTCTGATATTACAATAATGTCTAAATCAAATAAATAGCAATCTAGCAGAAAAGTTTCATCTCACGTTCCACATACACAATATATAATCAAAAACCGCGGGCGCTTATTTGGTAATGGATTCCAACTGGCAAGGTATGAGACCACCTTCCAAAAGTGTATCTTTAGAAAGGAATACACTGGTTATTTATAAAGGAAATTGGAATTTAATGTAGAAAATTGAGTTATAAATAAATTTATAATCGGGAAATGACAAAAATCGGGCAGGCAACATGGCTAAGTGGGTAGCTCCCAATTAGGGTGTATCATCACCTTTCTACAGAAATTCATTTCATTCATTATTATATTCGATGTTGTCCCATTCAGTAAAACGGTTGTTGATCCCAATCGTTGGTGATATACATTCGATACACTCAAGCGAAATGTGTGGTCGGTCATGTATGGTCGGGTTACAAGATATTCTTGTTGAACCAAGTGTATTCCTCTCTAGAGATACATTATCGAAAGGTAGTTCCATACCTTGTCATAGTTGGAAATCAATAATTCAATAAGTGCTCGCAGTTTTGATTATATACTATGTATGTAGAGTGTGAGATGCAAGCGTTCTGCTAAATGATTATTTAGTTGTGGTTGATAGACACTATTATAATATCAAAAGAGTTTTGATATAAATATTATTGTTTCTTTCAAAAGTTAAATCAAGTGTTTTGATTCTCATAAGGGAAAAAACCCGTTCCGTGTTATACGACGTGGTCTTATGAGATATCATTTATTTTCTCAAACTGTTTTAAATTGTTTACTCGTACCAGTCCCATGATTGACCCAGAGTTTATTTTGTTTTGTTTTGCCCTAAACTCTTGGGTGCCCAAATTTGTACGGGCAGTCAAGTATTTCAGGTGTTTACTAGATATATTTGGAGGAGCTTGGAGCAGGAGGCTTCAACATTATATAGTATTGTTATTTCCCCTGTGTTGTAAGTGTTGTACTCTGATAGTTGTTTATTGTACAGTTAAAATTTTGTATTTCAAAAGTTATGATATATTATATTTTGTTTTGTTGCGATGTGATATTCTGTGTTGTTATTTCTATTCTTCTTCTACCTTCTTCTTCTTTATTTTCATAATGATTCGTAATTCTGTGCAACTTGGGTTGGACGTGTGTTGTATTCTGTCAACTCAGATAATACCGATTTCCGGCCCATTACAGTTAATGACCCAGGAGATTCGACTCTTGAATTCCAACAATAACACACAAACCCGTATTACTTGGAAGAACTTAAGTTTCGAAAACACTAGATAGTTAATGAAAGAAAATAGAGGGTTAGATAAGAAAGAAAGAAATATTAGAATAGGAGAAGAAGAAGAAAACCACACCATCAGAGCCTCACGTCGCAGCGGAACAAAATATAAAATAGAAATAAAACTTTATTGAGTGCTTTGAAATAGAAACATACAATCATCAGAGTACATCAACACATGAGGATATTTTATACCACTGTGACGAACTGGAGTTTTCGACCCCGAAAATCGACATAAAACTCATGTCAACTATTCAAGCATCGAACATACCAGATCATTAATAGAAAGAAGTTTGACGGTGAGAAATAGAATGAAAGAAAGTTAGAATAGAAGAAGAACATAAATACAACATCAGAGTAAACACGAATCTCATAGTGGATCGAATAAATATATTATATAAAATAACTTTGAAATAAAACCAATGGCTGTATACAATACCATTATCGGAGTACAATGATTACAACACAGCGGAAATAAACAATAGCTATATAATCCTGAAGACTCCTGCTCAAAGCTCTCCAAGTATATCTGTAAAATCCCGACTACTTGACTACTCGTACAAATTTGGGCACCCAAAGTTTAGGGTAAAACAAAATAAAATAAACTCTGAGTCAGTCATGGGACTGGTGTGAGTAAACTCTAACCATTTGGTTTAACTTTTAAAATTCTTTTTAAAGAAAGGATAATCGTAAGACCGATCCACACATAAACACAGATGGTTTTTACCTTACGATAACCCAAAACATTTCTTTAAAATCAATACTCTTCTGATATTACAATAATGTTTAAATCAAATAAGTAAAATTATAAAAAGGGAATTTGCGGGATATAAAAGAATTATGAGAAGTTTCATATTATGTAGTTTTAAATAAAAATCAATTTTTAACAGATTAATTGAGAGGATTAATTTATAAGTGATATTTATAAATTAATTAAAATATTTATTATTGGACAAATTGAATATATGTATATATAAGTATGAATTTATATTAAGAAGTAAAATCGGTTTTAACATTGATATTTTATGGAATGTAAACTTAACATTTATAAAGGGATTTATAAAGGAGATTTTAGGTGATTGGAAATAAAAATTGTATTTTGTATGAACAATTCTACAAATAGAAGTATAAATAGAATTTGGAAATGGGATATTATTTGTAAATGCGAAATCAAACTAAATTGATTATATAAAAGAAATGTTATTCACATTTGATGTGAAAAATGGATTAAAGTAATTATTTTGCAAATAAAAACATTTATAAAGGAAATTGGGTTTTGACAAAGGAATTTAAATGGAAATTTGAATAAGATAGGAACTTGCGTTAAAATAAAATAGATTAGTTGCAGACTTATAAAATGACCCGATGAAAATAATTTGAACCTATAATAATATTTATAAACTGAAATCAACTTTTGATTTGATAAAACAAGTTCAGTTTGTATAAAGGAATAATATTCATGTTTAAGGTGGATAAGGGTTTTTAAAGCAAACGTTTTGCAAATTAAAACGACTATAAAAAGAAATGGTTAAATAATTCAAAATGATAAATTCAAAAGGTGAATTTAGAATGAAAATGGAAACTGAGTTAACTTGAAACGGTAATTTATTCCGAAGTTCGGAACGTTAATCGAATAGCGATTATTCGAATGAGAGTTATCGAAAGGATAGTTATCGAATAAAGATTATATGAGAGAGACTTATGCAGTAGAATTCGACTATATCAAATGTAGGAAAGTACTATTCACTTTCCATTTTTAAATCAAGATTTATTTATTTATTAATAAATTAGTTGTTTGTTTATTTATTCAAACTAAGAAATAAAAGTTATATTTTGGAGTTAGATATTTCGTAAGTAGGGATTATAACGCTAAAGTTATAATCAAATGATTTCATAAAAGAAGTGGAATCGTAAACTGAATCTGAGAGTTTCGTAAGCAATGATTTGATAAGAAGTTAAGAAATGGAGTTAAGGAAATTAGAAATTGACTGGAGATTTTTTAAGCTGAATGGTTTCCTGAGTATCCTGATGTTGGTTTTGGCCTTCGGGGTTGATACTTAGGGAATTGTTCTCTTACTAGTTTATTTATTTAGTAAATAAAACAGTTAACTACTTTTATAGTAGTTGATATTGAAGTAAATCATTATTCTAATTCAAGAAATTACTTTTTAAATAAAATTCAATCAAGTAAGTAACTAGGCTCGACATGAAATACAGTTAAGGTTTGAAAGGAGTTAA
The DNA here is from genome assembly GCA_030737875.1 of Allium sativum. Taxonomy (NCBI): domain Eukaryota; kingdom Viridiplantae; phylum Streptophyta; class Magnoliopsida; order Asparagales; family Amaryllidaceae; genus Allium; species Allium sativum. Next base: position 225,521,912 of record CM060909.1, on the reverse strand, counting down.
TGAATGGGTTTATATTAAAACCCAGTTTTTTTATAACTAAGTTATAAAAGAGATTTTAAGAGAATACAACATCTTAAAATAAATGTTTACTTAATATTTAAATTAAGTAAAAGAAATCGAGATATAAAAAGGGTTTATATTAAATCCTGAGATTTTATAAACAAGGTTTATAAAGGAAATGTGAATTCGAAGTGTTAAATTTGGAATTGGCGATACTTACTGAAATTAAGTGATAGGGATGAAATTGAAACGATAAATTTCAAATGGAAAATGGCTTAACGAATTAGAAGTGGATTAATGTGTGTTGATAAGGAGTTGATATAAGGAATTAAAGAATTGGAACCTAACTGAAGATTGGTTGAGTTGAATGGTTTTCTGAGTACTAATCAGATGTTGATTTCGGTCTTCGGGTTTGATACTTTGGAAGTTATTCGCTTACCAGTTTACGGTCAGGGACTAATGAACGTTGAATTAATGTAAATAAAAAGAGATTTTATGAAAATATAACGATATTTTCGAAATGTAAGGAAGTAACGAGATGAGTTTGAATAAGTTATTCAAAAGGGAAGTGTTAGTTTTTTGTTTTCGACAAATGAAACAAAAGAGATTTCATAACGATTTTTTTACCATAAATTTGTTAAAACCAAAGTTTAGCATATATATATATATATATAATTTAATTCTAAAGTATTTAAATGCTGATGACTTTATAAATGTTCTTATATTAATAAGAAGTGAAAAGCTATATTCGAAATATTAAAAGATTTAAGAGTTTAATTAGTTTTATTTAAAAGGGCCAAGTAATGTTGAGTATTGAATCTGTGAACTCGTTTTTATTTTCATGGTGGAATGATTGTTTATTTGATAGTTAAATAATAGACTATCAATTCTAACCCATATGATTGTTGGTACGGAAAGACCGGGATTGAATTTATATTCGAAAACCATTCCGACCAGTAGATACGTAAATATTGAAGATATCCGAAGTTGATAAGACGGAGCAATTGAAGACCATGTATTTCCATTAAACGGAAGAATTAGTTAAAATCTCTGGATTCACACCTAGAAATATACTGTGATTTTATCGTGGTTTAAATCTATGGATTGCAAGGATTACTCGCTACTGATCTATAAGGTGGTACCTTGGATATGGCAGGAGAGTGTCTTTGGTTCATCCTGTACCTGGGTGACTTGTATGGACGAATGTCTAATAGGATATTTCTTAAGAATCACGCATATTGATTTCGACAAACATATTTCTGTTAATGGTGGAGAATGACCATTCCCTTAGCTTAATGAACAGAATATTTTTTTTATCGACGTCAGTTAGTGGTTTGGCGGATCTGACAATGTGATATTCGAAGTGAATTATGATATGATGTTCTAAAGGTAGTGTTAAACCTCAAGCCTCTTCAACTGGAAAATGACAAAAATCGGGCAGGTAGCATAGCTAAGTGGGTCGCTCCCAAGTAGGCTGTATAATCATCTATCTGGAGAAAATTCATTTTCTTCTTTAATCTTTTTTGATGATGTCCCTTTTCTGGAAACGGTGGGTACCTCCCAACCGTTGGTGATATACATTCGATACGCTCAAGAAAAATGAGTGGTCGGTCATGTGTGGCCGGGTTGCAAGATGTTCTTGTTGAACCCTGTGTATTTGCCTCTAGAGATACACTATCGGAAGATGGTTCCATACCTTGTCATAGGTGGAAATCCAATCTCCAATAAGAACCCGTGGTTTTTGATTGTATACTATATATGTGGAGCGTGAGATGCAAGCGTTCCACTAGATTGATATTTATTTGTTTTTAGACACTATTATAATATCAGAATAAGATATGATTTCAAAAAGAAATGGTTTGATTTTAAAAACAAGTTGGATGTTGTTTATAAACTCAGTGAGTTTTCTCAATCTGGTTCACCAGACTGATCCGGCGTTTGTAAATGCTCGGGTTAGCCCGGATTTTTCGGGTTTTGGTTTTGGACACTACGAACTTCAGAAGACGTGTTGGAGGAGTTCAGACATATGATATCTAGTTGTATTCCGCTGTGTGTTGTATATGAGGACGGATTATTATAACTGTCCAGACGTATTGATGTTCTCTGATGATTGTAAGTCTTATTTCAAAGCTCTCAATAAAGTTTTATTTATATATTATATTTTGTTCCGCTGTGATATGGGACTCTGATGTTGATGTGTTATTCTTCTTTTTTCTACTCTATTATTTCTTTCGTATCTCCCCATCTATTTTCTTTCATTAACTATCTGGTGTTTTCGATACTTAAGTTCTGACAAGTGATACGAGTTGTTTATTATTGTCGGAATTCGGGCTTCGAATCCCTGGGGTCGTTACAGTACTATAAAGGCCCACAAATTTGTACCATCTGATTTGACTAAATATACTACACGTTCAACCCAAATTGCATAGAAACACAAATCATTATTTAAAAAGAAGAAAAAGGCAGAAGAAGAACAAAAATAACAATACAGAATCTCACATCGTAGTGGAACAATGTACAATATATATATATATATATATATCAACTTTTGGAGTACAATTTTTTATGTATATACATATCATCATCAGAGTATAAAACTTAAAAAACAGTAGAAAAACAAAAACTAAATAACGTTGAAGCCTTCTGCTCCAAGCTCCCTTAGATAAATCTGTAAAATCCTAAACTACTTGGCTGCCCTTACAAATTTCGGCACTTAAGAGTTTAGGGAATACATAGAAAAATAAACTCTGGGTCAGTCATGGGACTGGTATGATTAAACAATTTAAAACAGTTTGAGAAAATAAACGATATCATAAGAACACGCTGTATAACACAGCACGGGTTTTTCCTTATGAGGATCCAACACTTGATTTAACTTTCAATTCCTTTTGAAAGAAACAATAATCTTTATATCAAAATTCCTTTGATATTATAATAGTGTCTATCAACCACAACTAAATAATCATTTAGCAAAATGTTTGCATCTCACGCTCTATATATGTAGTATACAATCAAAACCACGAGTACTTATTGGATAATGGATTTGCAACGATTACAAGGTATGGAACCACCTTTCGATAGAGTATCTCTAGAGAGGAATACACTAGGTTCAACAAGATCATCTTGTAACCCGGCCACACATGACCGACCACTCATTTCGCTTGAGTGTATCGAATGTATATCACCAACGATTGGGATCCGCAATCGTTTTCCTAAATGGGATAGCATCGAATAGATTAAAGAATGAAAAGAATTTCTCTAGATAGGTGATGATACACCCTAATTGGGAACTACCCACTTAGCCATGTTGCCTGCCCTATTTTTTTCATTTCCCGGCTGTTGAGGCCTGAGGCTACGATTACTTACTTTTCATTGATAGCACAATCACTTTGAATGCCATATTGTCATTTCCGTTAACCACTAATTGATTTCCACAAATATAAATCTAGATATTATGCTAAAAGAATAAATTCTCCGCCACCATACGTAATAAACCAGATTTTTGATCGATTAATTTTAAATATTTAATATCGTTTTAAATATTGAACTGATAATATAAATGAATTTTTATTTTAAGTTATTGATTTAAAAATCGATTTCGACTTAATATCGAATAAATTAAATCATCGTAGTATGAAATATAATTGAAATCCAAGTTAAAAACTGAATCAAAACACTTCACATGATCAATATTAATTGTATTTGAATATAGACAATAATAAAAATATTTTATTATCAGAGAATTGATTATTTCTGAGTTTAAATTATTTTATATCGATTTAATATGGTTATTTTATATATATACGTTCAAATTAAATTTTTTAATCTATTCTATGGAGTTCAAAATAGTGTTATAACGTTGAAACATCAGTCGTTACATCGAAATAGTGGTTCGTGATGTCAAGTTATATACCCCTTAATTTTTAAAGTGAGTTGATAAGCTTGAAATCAAATAAAAATCTATATAAAAAGAATAAAGATCTGCGTAAATCAAATCATATTAATTTATAGTCAAATCAAAATTTAATACGATGTACCTTGCCTATCCTAACCTATCACCTAAATTATGTACTGTACCCAGACAAATTACTTAATGGTTAAGTATTCATCTTTATATATAAACGCAGCTACCCGATCTTCTTTACGATGTCCCATTCATTCTCTTTAGTTCAGAAATAAATTTGGAAAGCTTAGAAACTGGTCTTTGCTCGTTTCACTTTGGAATCAAATAAATGTTGTGAGCCTTCCCTCTTTGAAATCAGTTCCAACAATTCTCTTTATAAAAATCGATCCAAGTTTAGATCGAAAATGGTCGCTCCCCCTCTTACTTGATAAATCGCGATACTCCAAATCCCCATTCTATTCCTTTCGTTGTTCAGGTCAACACAACACTTCGGAAAATAAAATAGAAAAAGCGATTCAAGTGTCGCGAGATTCCAGTGTTCGACTTCAGGAATTTAGGCATAATTTCAACATCGGTGCGGAGGTGTCACGATTCAAGCACGCGCAACGTTGAGATTGAAGATCGCGGTGAAGTTTTTAGGTTGAGCGATTGTCAATAGGTAGGTACAATGCACATATTCATTTGCATTGGAGATTATTGAAGTTGTGGTTCATTGTAAGGACCCGGTTTTTGTCGACTTTGGTTATCGCCATAAACTCAATGATGATTAACCAAACATCGAAAAATACCGAAACATTAATGAAAGAAATTAGAGGGTGAGGATAGATAAGATAGAAACTTAGAATAGAAGAAGAAGATACAACATCAAAGTAACACGAATCTCACAGCGGAACGAACAACATATAATAGATAACATATCCTTGATATAAAATTAGTATATGTATACAATAACATTATCAGAGTACAACACTTACAACACAGCAGAAATAAACAATAGCTATATAATCCTGAAGCCTCCTGCTCCAAGCTCTCCAAGTGTATCTGTAAAATCCCGACTACTTGACTGCCCGTACAAATTTAGGCACCCAAGAGTTTAGGGAAAACAAACAATTAAACTCCGGGTCAGTCATGAGACTGGTATGAGTAAAACAGTTTAAAACAGTTTGAGCCAATAAACGATATCTCATAAGACCACGCCGTACAACGGAACGGTTTTTCCCTTATGAGAATCCAAATTATCTTTATATCAAAAACCTTTTGATATTATAATAATGTCTATCAACCACAATATAATAATCATCTAGCAGAAACGCTTTCTTCTCACGTTCTACATATATAGTATACAATCAAAACCGCGAGCACGTATTGGGTAATGGATTTCCAACTATGACAAGGTATGGAACCACCTTTCGCTAGTGTACCTCTAGAGAGGAATACACTGGGTTCAACAGGAACATCTTGCAACCCGGCCACACGTGACCGACCACTCATTTCGCTTGAGTGTATCGAATGTATATCACCAACGGTTGGGATCATCAACCGTTTCCTGAATGGGACAGTATCAACAATAGATTTTTAGAAGTAAATGAAACTCTAGATCAGGTGATTATACACCCTAATAGGTGCGACCTACATAGCCAAGTTGCCTGCCCGATTTCTATCATTTTCCGGATGAGAGGCTAGAAACTACGCTTATCTTTTACATGCCACATCTTCATACCCGCCAAATCACAAGTTGATTTCCCCAAATATACCACGGGTATATAGCTAAGAGAAACGAATTCCTCCGCCACCAAACGTGAATACGTTTGAAGAGATCAACTTACGCAATCTGTCAGATATACTCTGTCAGACCTTCGTCCATACAAGTTGTCCTGGGACTGAACAAACCGAAGGCACTATTCAGTATATCCATCTTAGGCACTGTTATCTAAGATTTATACAACAACCCTTGCACTTTACTCCGTCTTCAATAATCTTTGGCATATATGATTCGCAACACTTATGCCAATACGGAGTGGTTCTTCGGATAATAATCCAACTGGTCTCTCCATATTAACAACGTTAAAATGGTCAAAAACTTCGCTAGTCGGTGAGTTAACTATCAAAGAAAACACGTGTGCAAACAACGATATTATTTCCAGATGGAAATTATATCGATCAATCATCATTTAACATATATATATATGTATATATATATATATATATTCACATTTCCTTATTTTCTATGTTTAGAAAATATATGTTATTAACACTGGAAAACATTTCCATTTTTTATTTACATATCACTATCATTTCACAACTATCAGTCCCTAACCGTAAACTAGTAGGAGAACAATTCTCTAAGTATAAACCCCGAAGGCTGAAACCAACATCAGATAGACACTTAGAAAACCATTCAATTTACTAATCTCTAGTCAGTTTCTAATTTTGCTTAACTTTATTTGATTTACTCTATTTCGAATAACTAATATTCGATAAACTCTATTTCGAATAACTTTATATTCAATTAACTCTAATCGATTAATTCTAACTCGATTAATTCATTTATATAATCCATTATGTTTCTAACACTTAAGTCTTATTTAAAATTCCCTTTTATAACTCTATTTATTTCATAAATAAATAATTCCTTTTATAACCTTTATTTGTAAATGTTTTACAAATATTTCTCTTCCTATATTTGTCTATTTATTTTCTAAATAAATAATCCTCTTATACTTCTATTTATTTTCTAAATAAATATTCCATTTTTATTCTATTTGTCTTATCAAATAAATATTCCTTTTATAAAACTCTATTCGTTTTATAAATATTTTCTTTATCTTTATCCTGTTTATTTTCCCAATAAATATTTCCTTATGATATTGTATTTGTCTTATAAATAAATACCCTCCTTTATAAACTCCTATTTATTTTCTAAATAAATGTTCTCCTTTATAAAATCCTATGATTTTATAAATACTTCATTTTCAAAATATTCCCTTTTATAAAATCGATTGATTTTGTAAAGTTCCTTTATTTCAATATACATTGAAATATTCCTTTATACATCCCAGGGTCTTTTTATGATATTTAAAATATCGAATAACAAGGATCAATATCATTCTAACACACATAATCCCTAACAGATTATATAACACATCATATATCACAATACATGAACAGAGCAGTATTATAAATATTGAGGAGTCCAGTTGGACCCCTCCAACCTGTTTCCCTGCATCACAGATGTTAAACACACGAATATAAAATATTCTATTAAACAGAATCATTATTCGATTAACGATTTATATATATATATATATATCGTTATCTATGATTTCAATCAATACACAAAAAAATCAACCAATAGTTAACACACAGCAATCAGTCATCATTTATCAGTTCTAAATATACGTTATAAAAATAGAACTGTTCAGAGTTGGTGAGTTTTACTCACATTGGACGATCATCGTTAATAACGATAACCATCGCTTGGTTCAGACAGACAATTTATTTTGCTATAAATTGTAACGAGCTCGGATTCACTCCCAGTCAGCTCCATGGTGTAGCCACCATCCATACGATCCCAACGGATCTGACCGTTCGGAGTTCTGATACAGTGTGACGTAGTGATAACAATTACAAGTTAACGCGCTATAAATTAAAAATTTAAACTTAACTAAAATTTGATTTTAATATACTTGGCCTTACCCAAATAAATCCGGCCCACTATTCTTCTAACCCATCTTCTATTAGCAGTGGAAACCAAACATTCCATTTCCGAACCTTTTACACCCTTATTTCCTCCGTCGTTCCCACAAGAACTTACTACTCAAAGAAATAATAACTACAAGCCCTTTTCCTTTTTAATATATTTTATTGGGCTTTACTTGAAAACCGTTGGCCCATCTGTATGCATATAAACCCAGTCCCGCCTCAACTGTTTTCCTTCTTCTTCAATCTCCTGATTTCCGAACATTACTTCACCGTTAAAACCACTTAATTCTCCTCCATACTACCACCGTGTTTCACGCAACCCCTCCCACTTCTCTGTGTCATCTTCCTTGTCTTCTCACGATATTTCAAAACCCGCCTTACCATTTGCCAACGCAAAATCCAGAGACCAAGCCGCCTTCTTCTCGGAGCACCATACCGCTGGCCGATACTATCGTGAGCCGCGGTTAACTTTTCAGGCTCTACTAAAAGTAAAGTCCAGTATTCCACCAAGCTACCCCGCCTCGAAGGGCTGTCCACCAGATCATCGTGTTATTCTCAGATTTTTTCTCTCGCGCCCTTTATCTTCTAAGAACCCCAACTTTAGTGCATTGCTTCCTGTCGAGTTAAGGAACATGCATGAAGTTGCGTAAAGATTTCCAGAAGTATGCTCCTCCCACGTCTTTCCGTCTGTTCCTGCTGTGCTCGAAAAATGTGTACAGCGTATACTATACATTGGAGCATTTTGTTTTAAGGAAAGGAATTAATGGCGGCTCGTTTTTCCTTAATGGCTGTAGAATAGATATTAGGTCTTAAGGGAAAATAAACTTAGTCTATTTATAAAGAGGCCTTTCCACGTTTTTGGTTGGAGAGGAAAACTGGCGGCCGAGAATTATGAAGGCGTGGCCTTTGGTTTGATCTCAGAAAAGGAATGGATTAAGTTTTAGGGTGTTTTAGTTAGGCTATTTTTAAATTAAAGTTTCTACATACCATGTTATGTAAAATTCTGCTTACGTACGGACAGAAATAAAAATACCATTGTGACCAGTAAGATACCACGATTTCAAAAATATAAAAATACCGGTAGATTAACTCATATTTTGAAACCTCAAAATGTTGATTATAGGGTGCAAAATACTCCAAATAAAAAGATGCTTATTTAATTAATTAAAAATTACAGTAAAATTCTAAAAATTAAATTATCACTATGTCCCAAAAGAACCTTGTCTAAATTCAAACCCGATCTTTAGTTATATCGAATAGACCGATATGGTCGATAAACGATTCTATAGCGACTATTTTAAAATTTGATTTGGACATAACTTACAATCTATACGACGAAATCCCATTTTTCTCTTCCACTAGAAAAATATACTTCACCATCTCCTAACTTTTCTTGTTTCACAGAAATCCGATTTAAAACGGCTTCTATATATTCAATTGAAGTTCGAATCACCAAATAACAAAGTGCAGCGCCATTTCGAGCTTGATTTTAATTATAATATAAATTATACGTTCAAACTTCGTTTCAATAATATATTCGTTATTCTAATTCAAATTTTAAACTGAATTATATATTTCAAATTGCCCAATTCACACATATCGCCATTTCAGCCAATTCTGATTATTTCAGAATTAAATATATTATTTAATTATTATTTTAATTAAATATTCCAAGTTATTTAATTAAATGACCATTTCATTCTAATTCCCATTTAAATAATTAAATAAATTAATTATTATATCGCTAAAATACGGGTCATTACATTCTTCCCTACTTAAAATAATTTCGTCCTCGAAATTGCTAAGGTAGAAAACAAACCTTATTAACTAGTTAGAACTTATTTGTTCACTTCTTAACTCCGGTTTCACTAAACCAATTTATTTTAATTAAATTATTAATTAATCCTTATTAACGAAAATTTTCAAAAATCCTGAAAAAAAATTAACACCTTAACTTTTTGAAAAATTTCGCCAGCTCCTCCTTTGTACTGTTCAACAGGTCAAACTCCAACTCGCCTCTCTGGGCCATCTCCAACCCAAAAGAAAATCAAACAGCCAAGCGGCTTGCCAAATCGACTCATCAAAATCTCATACCATATGAAATATAAACTTGTACCTTTTTGTCGGGCATATCAACTCTATCACTTCCATATGCTATCAACTCAGCATATACCAATGTTATCCCAATCAAATTCTGCAACACTTTTATCTCCAACACAACCATTCACTTTTTACCAAGCCAAATTTTCATTTCAAACTCAAGTTTTATTCTCGATTCCAAACTCTTAACTTGATTATCAAATTACACTTCAAATTCGAATCTCACAAATCCAATTTGTCTCGATATCATTCTAATTCAATTTCAGTTACCACTTAACTGACTTTATTTTAATTCCAATTTGCTTTCACAAATTTCTGTTTAATTTGTTTTTAATTCAAACAATCTTTTCTTGGGTGTTTTAAATAGTTTACCATATCAAAATCAGACTTCCCTTTTCAGGATTTAAAACAACTCATTTTCCCAAAACAATTCGAAATCAATATCCTTGTTAGTAATCCGTCACTTACAAAATCGAAAATGAACACTGATGATGCTGCGCAGTCATCATCAAAATTATTTTCCAGTGACCAAAGTGAGTTCAATACTATATCATTTTCAAAATCATTCTTAAACACTTTTATTTTGAAATCAGTTCAAAATAACATTCACAAATGCTTGGAATACAATTTAAAATCTCCCAGGATCTTAAAATTTACATATATTTAATCCAAGTCTATTTACAACTCTGTTCCAAATTTCTAGGATTTTAATTTCAATTCTGATTCAAATTCAGATTTAATTCATTTCAATTTCATATATTTCACTTATATGAATTCTGATTGGTTATATATATATATAACCATCTCCATTATAATCTTACTTGATTATAATAACAATCAATATTCAATATAATATTTCCAATACATATATCTTCTTTATATCAAAATATATTCTGGGTAAAATTATTTCATTTACCCTTCTTTTCAAAACATATCGTGTCGACCCATCATATTCGAGTGTTTAGAAACTCCTACCGATACAGTGGATCAAACTGATCGACCAGAACCCATAAACAACTCAACCAATAAATCTCCATGGTATAAAATCATTTTATATCAAATAACAAATACGTTCACTCGTATATATACACTCAACTCAATCTAGGGTATTGCTAACCCCATCTCTACCGAGTCACGCCATAGAGCCAAGGTAATTACTTAACCTTAAGCTCTGATACCAACTGTAACGACCCGGTTTTTGTCGACTTTGGCTATTGCCATAAACTCAAAAATGACTAACCAAACATCGAAAAATACCGAAACGTTAATGAAAGAAATTAGAAGGTGAGGATAGATAAAATAGAAACTTAGAATAGAAGAAGAAGAAGAAGATGCAACATCAGGGTAACACGAATCTCACAGCGGAACAAACAACATATAATAGATAACATATCCTTGAAATAAAATCAGTATATGTATACAATAACATTATCAGAGTACAACACTTACAACACAGCGGAAATAAACTATAGCTATATAATCCTGAAGCCTCCTGCTCCAAGCTCTCCAAGTGTGTTTGTAAAATCCCGACTACTTGACTGACCATACAAATTTAGGCACCCAAGATTTTAGGGAAAACAAACAAATAAACTCCGGGTCAGTTATGGGACTGGTATGAGTAAAACAGTTTAAAACAGTTTGAGCCATTAAACGATATCTCATAAGACCACGCCGTATAACGGAACGGGTTTTTCCCTTATGTGAATCCAAATTATCTTTATATCAAAAACCTTTTGATATTATAATAATGTCTATCAAGCACAATATAATAATCATCTAGCAGAAACGCTTTCATCTCACGTTCTACATATATAGTATACAATCAAAACCGCGAGCACGTATTGGGTAATGGATTTCCAACTATAACAAGGTATGGAACCACCTTTCGCTAGTGTACCTATAGAGAGGAATACACTGGGTTCAACAAGAACATCTTGCAACCCGGCCACACATGACCGACCACTCATTTCGCTTGAGTGTATCGAATGTATTCAAACCCGATCTCTAGTTATATCGAATAGACCGATACGGTCGATAAACGATTCTATAGCGACTATTTTAAAATTTGATTTGGACATAACTTACAATCTATACGACGAAATCCCGATTTTTCTCTTCCACTAGAAAAATATACTTCACCAGCTCCTAACGTTTCTTGTTTCACAGAAATCCGATTTAAAATGGCTTCTGTATATTCAATTAAAGTTTGAATCGCCAAATAACGAACTACAGCGCCATTTCGAGCTCGATTTTAATTATAATATAAATTATACGTTCAAACTTCGTTTCAATAATATATTCGTTATTCTAATTCAAATTTTAAACTGAATTATATATTTCGAATTGCCCAATTTACACATATCGCCATTTCATCCAATTCTGATTATTTCAGAATTAAATATATTATTTATTATTATTTTAATTACATTTTCCAAGTTATTTAATTAAACGACCATTTAATTCTAATTCACCATTTAAATAATTAAATAAATTAATTATTATATCGCTAAAATACGGGTCATTACATTCATCGTAGCGGTTAGAGGTGTAGGGTAGCAGTATTTTTGGGTATGAAGTGATGTAGTATTGTGATATACTGAGGGTGGACGGGATAAAAATCTAGAGTCGCGATATATGAGATTGCTTCAGGCTCGAAGTAAAGATGAGGAGTCCATCGATGGTGATTCGGGGTTTTTCATGAAGGGAAAAATCAGATGTAGTGCAGATTTTTGATGGGGTGCTTATGGGATGATGGTGAATCAAAAGGGGGGTAGTGTCTGGCTCGGAGTATGGCAGCAGTAGCATGGTTGCGAGTGTAAATATTAGAGAAGGAGATGGTAAAATTGTCAGTAAGTTGTTCGAGTTAATGCCATATAGGAGCTGAATGAAGTTTTGGAACTGTTCGGTAATTGGATTCATAGTTTAGTCAAGGAAAACTGCAATAACTATAAGGTATAAGCTTCTACAAATTTAATATGCGTATAATTTATTTATTTGTTAGTCGTTAATTTAAATAAATAATTACTTAATCGTTAATTAAAATAATACAATCATAGGGGATAAGTTCATTCGAGATGGTACGAGTAGATTTGTAGCCATGAAGATCTGGCGTTTAACGGGATATTCGGTAAAATTTAAATCACGGCGAGTAATTCTCACTCAGAATTTATTATATTGAATTATTTTTATCGTTATAAATAAATTTTTGATTGTTTGGATGCGTTTAAATGTTATTGTGGCTATTTAATATATATATATATATATTAGTTATTTAGGCTTGGTGATTGTGGTTATATATATATATATATTGGTGGTTGGATATTTCCCACAGTACCATTAGAGAATGCCCGTAGTATCATTAGCGGATGATCCTATGTGCCCTACAATATGATAGTGGACGATCTTCTATACCATGATATCCTGCCTTGAAGCAGGATGGGTATTATTTATTTTGGCTAACATCTGTGGATGCAAGAAAATAGGTTGGAGGGATCCAACTGGATTCCTCAAAAATATTATTATTTGTTTTTTTCATATATATATATATATATCATATATGATATGTTAGACAATTCCTTGGTTAATGATTCGGTGTTTTTGATTGGTTAAATGTCAAGGCCCTGAAAATTGATATAGAAAATCATCTTAAAAAGAGATTTTGAGATTTAAAAGGAAAAAACTATTTTTTTAAAACAGATTTTGAATTTCGAATTAGCTAAGAAATATTAACTTGTTTTGAATAATAAAAACAAGTAAAGAAATTTATAAACGATGTTTATAAATTAAATAATGTGGGGAATTTCAGTGAACTTATAAACGGTGTTTATAAGTGAAACGGGAAAACTTATCTTTTGGATAATTTGGGAAGTCTAAATTCAGATGTGAAATTAAAAAGGAAAATTGAAATTAGTTTCAAAGAGAAACGATAAATCTATTATGATATTCATAACGTAAATTGAATTAAAATAAATCCGTAAGGATTTAGGAATTGAATTTGATTAGATTAAATTTATTTAAATAAATATTTTTAGAAAAATATATTAGGATTGTATTAAATAGAAGTTTAAATTTTAAATATGAAAATAGATTCACTGTATATATATCGGTTATAATCGATAAAATATTCCAGAATAGGAATTGGGTTTCAAATGGATTTGAAATGAAACTTGTTTTAATAGATAAAACAAGGAAGTCAAATTATAAACGACGTTATAAATTAAGTGAGATAATTATCATAGGATAATTCGAAATTTTAAATTCAAGTATGAATTGGAAATCGTTTCTAAAAGGGAATGAAAGATGTTATTCCGTAATTCAGAATATAAATGGAATTTAGATAAATCTAAGGATTTAAAATTTGAATTCGATTATATCGAATTTTATAAATAATTTATTTATAAAGAAATTGGAATTCAGTATAGAAGATTTAATTATAAATAAATTATAAAATAATCACCGGTTAGCGATAATAAAAAATACTAAGTTGAATCTGGAAAATTGGTCTAAATTATATTAAAATATATTAGAATGGAGTTGAAATTATTTATAAATGAAGTTTAAATGTTTACATTTAAATATAATTAAAACGAACTCGCTGAAGCACTGTAGTTCATAAATTGGCGTTTCGAACTTCAATTGAGCATGTAGAACTCAATTTAAATTGGAATTCTTTGAAATAATTATCGTCCGGACCGACTGAATAATAGTTTTCTAATAGAAGCGAAAAATCAGGATTTCATCTTAAAGATTTTGAGTTATGTCAAAATCAAATTTATAGAAAAACAGTGCCATAATCGTTTAAAACCCGTAACGGTTTATTTAATTAAATATAAGGATTTTAGGCAAGTAAAATTTGAATTTCCATTAGAAAAATCCAGACTTGAGATATAAAATAAATATGAACTCAGGTGGAGTAAGTGAACTAATTTTTGAAACAAAAATCAGATTTTTAATTATTGAATAGAATTAACTAATTTGAACAATAACTACTTAATGATCTTTTTAATCGAAATTGAGCTTTGAATAAGTGAATTGGATTTGTAAATTCATATTTGAAATCGAATATGAAACTTGAGTTGAAAATGGAATTTTATTGGTTTATAAGTCAATTAAAAATATATTTGAACGTGATATGTTCAAATAAAAAGTGAAATAGGCAAAGGAGCTGGTTAGACAATTAATTAGCGAATTAAGTTAAAAATGATTAGATTGAGTTGGAATAAATTATGAATGGACGTATTTATTTTAAATAGGTATGGAATAAAGAGAATGAAGTTTATATTTTGAGTGCCCGACAAAAATGTACACGTTTAAATTCCATATGAGTTTTAATGCGCTGAATTGGCAAGCCGCTTGGCTTTTTGATTTTCTTTTTGAATGGAAAGGGCCTAGAGAGCCGAGTTGAGGTTTGAGCTATTGACCGGTACAATGGAGGTGCTGGTGATTTTTTCCCGAAAATTTAAGGAGATAAACTTTTTTAACAAAAGTTAGGTAACAAGAAATTGACTTATGAATTATATATGACATTTAATAAACGAATAAATGTATAATTAGATTTTATATGAAGAAAGGAAATTTATAAATTAAATCCCGGGAGATCGGAAGTATATACGCTTTAAAGTGAACGATGATTTAAAAGCAATGATTTGCGGATTAAAAAGATTGTGTTGATAAGAAATTAAGAAATGGAGTTGAGGAAATTAGAAACTGACTGGAGACTGGTTGAGTTGAATGGCTTCTTGAGTGTCGATCTGATGTTGGTTTCGGTCTTCGGGGTTGATACTTAGGAAATTATTCTCTTACTAGTTTACAGTTAGGGACCGATAATAGGAAAGAATAGTGATATTTAAATGTGAAATGGAAATGTTTTCCGATGTTAAAAAGTGATATTTTCTGGAATATAGAAAACCAATGGTTATGAGAAATGGAAATGATTTCCAAGAATCATGAGAGGTTAAACGAGTTTGGAGAAATATCTGGGTAAAGATATTAAAGAGATATTAGGGCATGATAAATTTAAATTAATGAAATATTAATTAAGGGGCCCAGTGATTGTTTAAATGCTTTGAATGGATGTTTGTTTTTCTTTGTTAGTTAAATAACCGACTATCGAAGTATTTTCCAATATCGTTGTCAATATGGAGAGACCGATTGGATTATTATCCGAAAACCACTCTGTATTGGCAATAGCGTTGTGAATCAGATTATATGAAGATAATCGAAGACGGAGTAAAATTCAAGGGTTTTTTCTATTAATCCTAGGTAGAAATGGCCTAAATTGGATTAACGGAAATTGTGCATTCGGTTTCGTTCAGTCCCGAAACGAAGTTGTATAGACGAATGTTTGACAGAGTATTTCCAATGATCGCATATGTTGGTCTGTACAAATATATGTATGGTGGCAGATAATTTGTTCTCTTAGAATAATATCCAGATTTATATTTGAACAAATCAATTGGTGATTAACGGATTGACAATGTGGCATTCAAAGTGATTGTGCTATCAATGAATGGTAAGTAATCGTAGCCTCAGGCCTCAACAGTTGGGAAATGAAAAAAATAGGTAGGCAACGTGGCTAAGTGGATAGCTCCCAAGTAGGGTGTATCATCACCTATCTATAGAAATTCATTTCATTCTTTATTCTATTCGATGATGTCCCATTCGGGAAAACGGTTGCTGATCCCAATCGTTGGTGATATACATTCGATACACTCAAGAAAAATGAGTGGTTGGTCATGTGTGTCCGGTTTACAAGATGTTCTTGTTGAACCCATTGTATTCCTCTCTAGAGATACGCTATCGGAAGGTAGTTCCATATCTTGTCATGGTTGGAAATCTATTATCCAATAAGTGTTCGTGGTTTTGATATAATATTATGTATGTAGAGCGTGAGATGCAAGCGTTCTGCTAGATGATTATTTAGTTGTGGTTTATAGACACTATTAGAATATCAAAAAAGTTTTGATATAAATATTATTGTTTCTTTCAATAGGATTTTGAAAGTTAAACCAAGTGTTTGGATTCTCATAAGGGAAAAATCTGTTCCGTGTTATATGGCATGGTCTTATGAGATATCATTTAATTTCTCAAACTGTTTTAAATCGTTTACTCATACCAGTCACACGACTGACCCGGAGTTTATTCTGTTTTGTTTTACCCAAAACTCTTGGGTGTCCAAATTTGTACGGGCATTCAAGTTGTTCAGGTGTTTACTAGATATACTTGGAGGAGCTTGGAGAAGGAGAATTTGGAGTTATACAGTTATTGTTTTTGCCGCTGTGCTGTAAGTGTTGTACTCTGATAATGGTATGTATATACAATTAAAATTTTGTATTTCAAAAGTTATGATATATTATATTTTTTTCCATTGCGATATGAGATTCTATGTTGTTATTTATGTTCTTCTTCTACCTTTTTCTTCTTCATTTTAATAATGATTCGTATTTCTGCGCAATTTGGGTTGGAAGTGTGTTGTATTCAGTCAACTCAATGGTATGGATTTGCATATCTTTACACCGTACATATATTTGTATAGACCAACGTATGCGATCATTGGAAATACTCTATCAGAAATTCGTCCATATACGTTCATTCTGGGATTAAACGAAACTGAAGGCACAATTTCCATTAACCCATATTAGGCAATTTCTACCAAGGATTAAAAGAAAAAGCCCTTGCTCTTTACTCCGTCCTCGATTATCTTCATATAATCTGATTCACAACGTTACTGCCAATGCGGAGTGGTTCTCAGATAATAATCCAACCGGTCTCTCCATATTGACAACGATATTAGGATATACTTCGATAGCATGTTATTTAACTATCGAAGAAAAACAAACATCCATCCAAAGCATCAAACAATCACCCAGCCCCTTAATTAATATTTTATTAATTTAAATTTATCATGCCCCAATATCTCTTTAATATCTTTACCCCGATATTTCTCCAAACTCGTTTAGCCTCTCATGATTCTTTGAAAAACATATCCATCTATCATAACTATTTATTTTCTATATTCTAGAAAATATCACTTTTTAACGTCGGAAAACATTTTAATTTCTTATTTACAAATCATTATTCTTCCCCATTTATCAGTCCCTAACTGTAAACTAGCAAGAGAACAATTTCCTAAGTATCAACCCCGATGGCCGAAACCAACATCAGATCGATACTCAAGAAGCCATTCAACTAAACCAGTCTTCAGTCAGTTTTTAATTTACTCAACTCCATTTCTTAACTTCTTATCAAAACAATCATTTTAAATTTGCAAATCGTTTGCTTTTAAATCATCGTTCACTTTAAAACGTATATACGTTTCTCCTTCCAATCTCCTAGGATTATATGTATAAATTCCCTTTCTTTATATAAAACCTCATTATACATTTATTCATTTATTAAATTTCATATATAATTGATAAGTCAATTTCTAGTTATCTAAATTTTGTTAATTTTTTCTATCTCCTTAAATTTCTGGAAAAATTCGCCAGCACCTCCTTTATACCGGCCAATAGCTCAAACCTTAGCTCGCCTCGGTAGGCCCTTTCCATTCAAAAAGAAAATAAAAAAGCCAAGAGGCTTGCCGATACTGCGCATAAAATCTCATATGAAATTTAAATGTGTAACTTTTTGTTGGGCTCTTAAGTTATAATCTTCATTCACTTTATTCCATACCTGTCTAACCCATAAATGTCCATTCTCAATTTATTTCAACTCAGTCTGGTCATTTTAACTCAATTTGCTAATTTATTCTTTAATTACCTTTTTTATCTATTCCACTTTTAATCACTTTCGTATACAATTTAAAATTTTCTTATAAACCAATCGAATTCTATTTTTAATTCAAGTTTCATCTTCGATTTTGAATATAATTTCACCAGTTCAATTTACTTAACCAAAACCCAATTTCGTATCAAAACTCGATGAAATAATTATTCTTCAAATTAGTTACTTCTATTAAATAATTAAAAATCTGATTTTTGTTT
The DNA here is from genome assembly GCA_030737875.1 of Allium sativum. NCBI lineage: Eukaryota > Viridiplantae > Streptophyta > Magnoliopsida > Asparagales > Amaryllidaceae > Allium > Allium sativum. The sequence continues at coordinate 225,503,225 of CM060909.1, read as the reverse complement.
CAAAAATCAGTTTACTAACTCCACTTAAGTTCATATTTATTTTATATCTCAAGTCTGGATTTTTCTAATGGAAATTCGGATTTTATTTACTCAAAATATTTTTTTATTTACATAAACCGTTATGGTTTTATAATGTAGAGAAGTGACGTGACTAGTTCGTTGTTCGTCGTATGCAACGAATGCGGAGACGACTAGAGGATGTATCTAGTTCATGTGGGGTGGTTTCTCTAAAGTGTTCCGAGCTTATGAATAATTGTAATTGATAACGACTAGAGGTGAGTAGGCCTAGGAATTATCGTTATCATAGGTTCTAGCGGACTCAAAGCAGGGGTTACATGATTTCAACGTATGGTCGAGTACCCTAGGCGTCATGTATGGTCTGGACACGTATTGTGTATAGCGTGTGGGTTTTTTGCTAGAACCAGGGCATCGTGTATGTTCCTTGACGGTAGATGGCAAATTATTTAGCTAGTCATACGATTAACGACGGTTTCAAAGCAAGGTTGGTGGTGATAGCCAGAGTCAGTCATGGACATTTGAATGCTTGGTTGTACTGATTGTACCATCTCACGGAGATTATCTAATTTGAGTGAGGTGTTCTTTGGGTGCTTGTCTGATATTGGTTTCAGCCTCTAAGGTTTGTGCTTGAGGGATGCCAAGTTCGATTAGGGTGGTTTTCATGGGATACAACTAGATGTAGTATGAGTTGCTTTAGCAATGTATGAATGGTTGTTCTAATTGCCCTGGCTGAATTGCCATTCCTTTGGATGTATGTATCGTAAAGGCCATCACTGTCAGAGGTGGGGAAGGCAGTTGTGGGTACTTCTCTGGTATTTTGGTAGATTATTTTGTTTATCTACCAATTCTCATATACTTTAGTGTTGATGTTTGTTAGCTGTCTTATCGCTCACTAAGACTGTTGTCTGACTCAAGGTTTTGTATTTCCCTCTTATTACCTTGGGTTGTTCATGTAACAACCATATTTTTGGAACCAATGTAAAATTTATTTTTAATTGATTTTCATAGACATTTAATATTTTAGATGAATTATTTTGAGAATAAATGATTAAAAATTTATTTAAATCGAAATTAGAACATATAAGTTTATTTATTTTGTTAAAACAAGCTTGAAATGGCGTGGTAGTTTGAAATTTTGATTTTAAACTTTGAATGAATGTATATAATTCAATATAAATTAGAATTTGATAAAATAAGAAACGTTGGAATATTTTGAATTGCAATTTTCTAACGAATGTAAGAAATTGAGATTTCACTTTATAAATTGTAAGTTATGTCTAATTAAATTTAGAATAGTCGCTATGGAGTTTATATATATATTTTAGTATTATGTATAGCCCTTAAAAATCGCCATTTTGCAAACGACCTCCATTTTCAATAAAAACACTTCCATTGGGTTCAAATTTCCATTTGCATGTTCGAAAACTATAAACAACGATACCTTTGGAGTTGGAGAAATTTGGTCATTATCATCGGATGTATGACCAAAATATCACTTTTTACATTTGGACAAATTTGGACTCGAAACCACATCCATCGAGTTCGAAATGTCGTTTACGTGTTCGAAAAGTATAAACTTCGATATTCGAGCTTCGGAGTTTTGCACTTGGGTTGGGTCCTTGTTTGGATAAACCTAGCCTACCATATAACCCCCAAATTAGCCCTCTCCTTCCATTCATTCAAACACTTGCCCAAAAATAGAAAAATGGGGATCGGGAATGGGAAATTAAAATTCCCTAAACCTAGTTAATCCTAGGAGGTCCAATTCTTGTTGAAATCAAGTGCAAATCAAAGGGAAAGCTTAGGTAAGCTCCTCTTCATCTTCTCCATCTTGTTTCCTCTTCAATTTGTGAGATTTCCTGTGACCTAATTCTTAGGAAATATGTTCTTATGATCATAGGTTGTCGATTCTAGTGTTTTATTCGAAGAGAGATCGTTTTAGCTTGCTATTGGATCGATTCTTTGCTTCTAACCATCAAAGGTGAGTTCTTTGTAAGTTCTTCATGAATTCACATCTATGCCACAAGTTTTTGGCTTGTAAAGTGTAGTTTAGTTTCATATTGATTCGTGTATATGCATGTGAATTGGTTAGATAAGTATACACTTTCCGATTCATTAATTTATGTTCCATTGGATTCAAAATTATGATTAAAATTGTCCACACAATCTAGTTCATATGCTATGAGTTATGTTGACGATATTGTGAAGCTCCGTTGTCGCACCGGCAAGTTTTAATACTTCACAATTTGCTTAAATCGTATAGGATTGCTTTGGTTAGAGAATTTAGTTGTATTTGAGGTTATAATTGAAATCATTGCAATCTTATGTGTATATGTTGGTGCATGTGTTCATGAGTGGTTTTGGCGAGGCTTAGGGGCCTCATTGGCACTTAGGAATCATCATAAACCATCACCATTGATCCGGGCTCGTCCGAGGACGATTGCACACTCATTGGAAATCAAAATGTTTAGTTGCTTCAGCTCATACGTTTGACCAAATTGGTCAGACATCTGTCCAAGCTCTCAGAAAAAAATAAAAACTTTGTTCTGGGGGTGTCATGGTCAACGGTTTAAGTCCATTCAGGCTTTTTCCCGGCTAAGTTTCGGCCCATTTCGACCTCGTTTGCGACTTGTCAGTTTCTCTATTTCGCAGATTTCAACAGCCCGATTCTTACGAAATCGTTTTATAAATCATCAATTAAAGAATGACGGAGTGGAAACCAATGGTGAGAACTCTCTCACTCAAGTATTTTATAACTGAATATATATGCTGATTGCCTATAATTTCTATATTTGTTTGGTGATTGATGGATGTTTACAGTTGTATTGTTATCATTATTTTGAAATGAGAAAATATTAGATAAGTTCACATGGATTGTGATGTAAACCCCATACGGGTATTGGGACGATAATTTTATACATCGCCCAAGTATGAAAATAATAATCATTGGATGTTGATTGAAAACCCCACATGGGTCAGGGGATGATAATAACTTCACACATCTCCCCTGTGTTGAGTATTATGTCAATCGATTGATTAACAGGACGTATTAAGTGTTATTTAATTATTTGATGCTTATACAGTTGTAGATGCACTCTGGATGTGAATTGAATGTTTGATGATTGTTTATCACTATTTTGAATACATGCAATGTAAGAAATCCATATGGTTGAAACTATATGGTGATTGATTGAGTCACATTCCGATTCAGAATATGAACGAATATTTTGATATAATATTCAGAGAATAATCAAAATATGATTTTGATGTCTGGTTTTGGATGGACACGAAAATATGAAATATTCCAAGTTTGAAAAGATAAAAGATATTTTTATCTGAATGAAATGGTTACCAACTAGAAGAAAGAATTGATATGGTTTTAATATAACCAGAATTTTCCAACGTACAAATTGGAATGGATTTGAATAGAAATAATCTTCGGAATATTTTGATATGGGATTCTGTGATTTTGCGGATATTGTTGAGGAATTTGGAAGATATATATATATATATCATTATTCCTAATACGATATCTGTCGGTTTCAGAATTCGATATTGAATATAAGTCGATATGATTTCTATTCAGAGCATTATATTTAATATCAAATTGGATTTTGGGTTTGTCATAAATGGTATCTTTAATAATACTGTTCTTAAACCCGGTTGAGAATAAAATAAATCTTTCCATTAAGATTTAATGAGATTTTCCAATTAATGAATATAATTAGAGTTAAATGAAAGTGGATTTTGGGTTCTTTGTGAATGGTGTTTTAAATGACATTAGCTCTTAAACCCAATTATTAGTGAAGTTATGATTTGGAATTTATAATCTTTTAATTAAGATAAACAATTTTTTTTCAAAGTAAACTCTCGGGAATATCTTTACCCTGTAAACAGACGTCTGTCCTTGGGGATGTCAGACGTCTGTTCGAGCTAAAGAAATAAGAAAAAATAATGGCTTCAGCTCATACGTCTGACCATATAAGGTCAGACGTTTGTAAAAACTCTCGAGAGTATTTTTCCCTGTAAACAAACGTCTGTCCAAATGGGGTCAGACCTCTGTCAAATTTTTGAGATAAAAACTAGAGGGAGTTAATGAATCTTGAACTAAATTGAAATGTGATGAAGTAAGTAAATTTATTGAATTCAAGAAATGATCAAGATATGGAGAACCACCAGTTTTACTCCATGCGATAGTTAAATCTTTAATTAGATTTGAAACGTGAAATGGTAATTAATTTTACCGATAACACAGTAGGTGTTAGATATGGATTACCTCCAGTTTTGCTCCATGGGATGAATAGGTTGGGATTGGGATAATAAAATTATGATCACTTCGGTAAGGCTCGCTAATCCCGACTAGTTGAAAAACCTTAATTTGGTTTAAGTTGAGAAAAGATATAAAAAAATCTTTTGAAATGATTTCCAAGAAGATTTGAATAAAAGAATATTCTGGATTGGAATGAGGCGTATGAGGTATTTTATAGCACTTGATTATAAGACACACGAGTTATTCGGGAAGATAGGGTTTAACCCATTCTGAATAACTGTTACAACGATTAAAAGTCGACGATGAAAACGGTGATTGAAGACCGAAGGTCTTCACATCGTTTGGATGATTACTGATGTCTTGATTGAGCTGTACACCCAAAACGAGGTAATAAGTGGTGATCGTCCAGACGTTATTGGAGATGGATCGGATATGCGAGGACCTCTCTCCTGTATTGGACACATGGGATGAGGAATAAGGTGCCTCCGGTTTCGTTCAGACCCAGAATGAACTTGTAAATGGATTATGCCTGACATTGTATTTTGTTTTGTTATTAAATATGTATCTATTTGGTGACGGAGAATTTATTCTCTTGCTTAACACCCTCTCTGAAACGTATGAGCTTAGAGGTTATATATTGATAGAAACCAGTTGTATGGCATGAATTGACAATGTGGCATGTTAAGATGCAAATGATCAAGGCTTTTGTTGAAAAGTAGGGCCTTGTGGATGATGATCAAAGCACATCTTTAAGTAGCATAGCTTTGTGTATAGCGTTAATTCGCGAGCCTCACACCTCGGTATGAGTCAAATATTGGATGAGGACCTCAGAGAGGACATGTGTTTCTTTCTACCTAGAAGTGGTGTCATGGTATGGAGCCCAGACATTTTTACTTATGTGGATGATGGATTGCAAGGCGCCTCGGATATTGAGCCGACTAAAAGACTCAGAGACAGGTCTGATAGGACTGGGAAACGTATTATTCAGGAATAACCAATCCTCAAACGTAAGAGAAGACCGACCCTGACGCTAACCTAGGGTTGCCCAAGTGTGTAATCCTGAGGCATTTGCTAGAGTGTCCCAAAACCGGAGAGGAAGATCCCTTGCCTCAACTCATAGATGGAAATCCAATTTCCAATACACAACTTTTCGGTTTCAGTTGTAAACTTATATGACGACATAGTATGATGGGGTACTATGTCGTCTATGATTGATACATTATATTCGAAGTTGTTTTATATACCATGCACTTATAGTAAATCAAAATGATTTGTTTTAAAGCGTATCAAGCATGTTTGGATATTATAAGGTAAAACTTTATCCTCTGGTTTGTGTTTGCATTGTGTGATGGGACCTGAGTCTTATAATGGCTTCATTTTTCGAAAAGCATTGCGTTGTTTATAGATTTTTTTCATTTTAGAGTACTTCTGGGAGTGAATCCATTCCGTGACATATGGCATGGTCCCGTGATGTACCCTATTTTAAACTAAAAGTTTAATAATTGTTTTGAGTTCAAATACCAGTCCCATGACTAACCTGGAGTTTATTATTTCAACCTAAACTCTGGGTGCCCTTATTTTCCACGGGCAGCTAGTAGTTTTGGTTTTGCAGATTTCTATTTAGCAGGATCCTGGTTTACAGCTGGAGCTATATTTGAAAAAGCTTTGTATCCGTGTATTTCTTTCAGTTGTGGTAGTTGATGTTTTCCACTGCATATTATATTTATGTATTTAAATGTAATCTAAATCTCTGATATTTGTATTTCCGCTGTGTATATTATTTATTCGTACTCTGATATTCTTGTACTCTGATGTAAATTGATGTAATAGCAATGAAATGTTCTCATGTTTGTGCTCTGATGCATCATATTCTCATTACAATCCACGTTTTCCCGTCTCCTTGGAGGCAGGGCGAATTCGGTGCGTGATAGTTTGGTATCAAAGCTTTGGTTTACAAAGCTCGAGAACAAGACACATTAAAATCGAATGAGAGAATTAATCGGAGATAGGATTAGTAATATGCTATAAGAGTATCTCGTTAGAGATAGGGTTAGTAATGCCCAAGAATGAGTTTGAAGAGTGCTATTTATAAAAACAAAATTAGATTTGAAAATTATATCTTATTATAAGATTTAAGTATTTTATTTGGGTTTGGACTATCAAGTATAAGTAGATTTTGCATATACACATCATGAACATATATACGAGGTCTTAAATATGCTGGGTAGATATAGAATCACACTCTAGTCACCTGGAGATGATTCTGATGACAGGATAGCATCATCAGCATTTATGTTCGAGTTTCGAAGGTGGGATATCTATATATTTCAAATTGAGTGGTGTGAGAACCAAAAATTTAGTTAGGGTTTATGCTGTGATTTGGCACTGAAATATGATTTTGAGTATATATATATATATATATAATATTTGTTTGAAAAGCTAATCAACAAATTGATTGCTGGTTGTGATGGATGATAACTGGTTTGAATAATTAAAAATATCGGGATAATAAAATCAATACGAAAATGAAAGGGAATTTAGCCAATTCGAATTTAGTATTGAACTGAATTGAAAACTGATTGGAATTGGGTATATATACATGTGAATATATATATATATTATACAGGTTAATTGCGTGAAAGCTATGAAGTGGAATAAAATTGTACGCCAGACCGATAGGTACATGTTTACTTTATTGATGGGGTTCGATTATTTTATGAGCCAATTAGCTAGCCGCTTTGCTTTTATATTATTTTTTTGCTATATGAGAGCCTCTAGAGGCTATTTGTAGTTGTACCAATCAACCTATACAAAGAAGGTTATGATGAAATTTTTCAAAAATTTAAGGCGTTAGCAAAATTTAGAGAAATTAGAAAGTTCTTAGAAACTTTGTATCCGTGTATTTCTTTCAGTTATGGTAGTTGATGTTTTCCACTGCATATTATGTTTATGTATTTAAATGTAATCTAAATCTTTGATATTTGTATTTCCAATGTGTATATTATTTATTCGTACTCTGATATTCTTGTACTTTGTTGTAAGTTGATGTAATAGCAATGAAATGTTCTCATGTTTGTGTTCTGATGCGTCGTGTGCTCATTAAAATCCGCTTTTTCCCATCTCCTCAGATGCTGGGAGAATTGGGTGCGTGATAGTTCATCCGATTATTTGGACGGGCAGACTGAGTAGCAGTTGATAGATGATAACTCAGTGAGACGATGTTGCTAATCGATGGTGAGCAGGAGGCTTACATACTAGTTTTATTACTATCTAGTATTCGTTTTTGCTGTTCGTTTTCTTTTCTAAGTGTTGTAGAGAGGCAAATTGTATAAACACTATTGTTGTTATCCAGGTGTATGAATATTACTTTCTCGTTGTTATGGAAGCTTAGTGTTTTTACTTGACTAGTATTACCTGTTGTATATGTTCTATTATAATTTATCCTTGCGCTGTGAGATTTACGACATGTTCCAATTGTGTTACCATACCATGATGATCGTCCATAGCTGTCTGGCACGCCTTTCAGCGCATTATTCTTCTTGTTTAGTGCGAGGGTTGTGGGCGGTCGTTACATTACTTAAGTTAAATTTAAATTCCAGAATTCAAATCCATAGGTTTTGACTTCAAATCCTTTAGAAGCATATAAATACATACATATATTTATTTCCATCTTAAATCCAATGCATTTGAATTTTCAAACCATCTTGTTTTCTTTTTAACAAATTTCCATCAAAACTTTTCTAAGGTAGCAATTCACCACTTATGAACTCGAAAATGAAGCTGCAGTCATCATTAGAATTATTTTCCATCTACTGAAGTGAGTTCAATGCTTTATCACTTTCAAAATCCATTCAAAAATGGTTTTTCATTTGAATTCTTCAAAGTAATGCTATATTACTTTATATTCATTTAGAAAACATATTTTTTAAAAACACCCAGGATTTTAAATTCTTAATTCTAATTCTGAATCCAATTTCAGTTCATCACATTTTTATATATCATTCATATACGAGTTATATTTGGTTATATATAACCATTTCAAATTTTATAATCTCATTTGATTATAATAACAACCAACTCATCCATAGATTATAATTTCAGAAAAGTATTCATTCTATATCAAAAATATAATTTTGGGTAAAATTATTTTATTTACCCACTTTAAAACAATATTGTGTCCAACCTTCTGTTCAAGTGTTTATAAACTCCTGTCGATATCGTGGCGTCCCACGATTCGATCAAAATTCATAAACTACTCAACAGACTAGCCAAAACAATATAAATTTTTTTATATCAATTTACAAATACTCACTCTTGTATATATACACTCAACTCATTCCAGGGTACTACTGACCCTATCTCTAATGAGTAAACCCCCACTAAAGCTAAGGTATTCACTCAACCTAAGCTCTGATACCAATTGTAAAGGCCCGCAAATCCGTATCATCTGAGTTGACTAAATATACCATACATCCAACCCAAATTGAACAGAAATACGAATCATTATTTAAAAAGAAGAAAAAGGTAGAAGAAGAAAAAAAATAACGATACAGAATCTCACATCGCAGTGGAACAAAGTATAGAATATATATCAGCTTTTGGAGTACAATTTTTTTCTGTATATACATATCATCATCATAGTACAACACTTACAACATAGCGATAAAACAATAACTAAATAACGCTGAAGCCTTCTGCTCCAAGCTTCCTTAGATAAATCTGTAAAATCCTGAACTACTTGACTACCCATACAAATTTGGGCACCTAAGAGTTTAGGGAAACCATAGAAAAATAAACTCTGGATCAGTTATGGGACTGGGATGAGTAAACAATTTAAAATAGTTTGAGACAATAAACGATATCTCAAAAGACCATGCCATATAACATGGAACGGGGTTTTCCCTTATGATGATCCAAACACTTTAATTTTCAATTCTTTTTAAAAGAAACGATAATCTTTATATCAAAACTCCTTTGATATTATAATAGTGTCTATCAACCACAACTAAATAATCATTTAGTAGAATGTTTGCATCTCACGCTCTACACACGTAGCATACAATCAAAACCGCGAGTACTTATTGGATAATGGATTTCCAACTATGACAAGGTATGGAACCACCTTCTGATAGTGTATCTCTAGAGAAGAATACATTATATTCAACAAGAACATCTTGCAACCCGGCCACACATGACCGACTACTCATTTCGCTTGAGTGTATCGAATGTATATCACCAACGATTGGGATCAGCAACCGTTTTCCCGAATGGCACAACATCGAATAGAATAAAGAAAGAAATGAATTTCTCTAGATAGCTGATAATACACCCTAGTTGGAAGCTACCCACTTAGCCGTGCAGCCTACCCGATTTTTGTCATTTCCCGGTTGTTGAGGCCTGAGGCTATGATTACTTACTTTTTATTGATAGCACAATCACTTTAAATGTCACATTGTCAGTTCTGTTAACCAATAATTGATTTGCTCAAATATAAATCTAGATATTATGCTAAGAGAATAAATTCTCCGCCACTATACATATACATGTACAGACCATATGCGATCATTAGAAATACTCTGTCAGACATTCGTCCATATACATTCGTTCTGGGATTGAACGAAACCGAAGGAACAATTTTCTATTAACCCATCTTAGGCAATTTCTACCTAGGATTAACAGAAAAAGCCCTTGCTCTTTACTCCATCTTCAACTATCTTCATATAATCTGACTCGCAATGCTACTGCCAATACGGAGTGGTTCTCGGATAATAATCCAACTAGTCTCTCCGTATTGACAACGACATTGGAAAATAATTCGATAGTCGGTTATTCAACTATCAAAGAAAAACAAACAAACATCCAAAGCATTAAACAATCACTGGGACCTTCATTAATATTTTATTAATTTAAATTTATCATGCCATAATATCTCTTCAATATCTTTACCCCGATATATCTCCAAACTCATTTAGCATCTCACGATTCTTAGAAAAACATTTTCATTTATTATAACTATTTATTTTCTATATTCCAAAAAATATCACTTTTTAACGTCGAAAAACATTTCCATTCCTTATTTACATATCATTATTCTTCCACGTTTATCAGTCCCTAACTGTAAACTATGTAAGGGTTGATCAGTCCCTTGCAGCGGAAAAAACCTCAATAGGATCAGCAATGATGTGATAGAACAAACAGCTTGAAATGAATATAAATCTCAGATTACAGAAAAATTAAAAGCAACAGAGAACACATAAATTTATAGTGGTTCCACTATCGCGAGATAGTGTACGTCCACTTCAAAGGGGAAGAGATTTTATTAATGTATTCAAGAGATTACAGAGTTTTTTAATGTAGAGCAAAAGAAATGAAGAATACAATGATCTCACATCACATAGCATCCTCTATGTTTCTCTTTAAATAGAGAAAAAAGGTTACTTGGGGAAGAAACAATTGATTTATGTAAAATAAATCAATCTATGGAAAACTAATATCTCATTAATTGTCATATGATTGATTGATAATTTCCCTTTTCTCCATCAATCAATCCCATTAATTAATTGTCATATGATTGATTGACAATTTTCCTTTTCTCCATCAATCAATCCCTTTTGCAATTTTAGTCTCTTTCCGTTTCTTTTCTTCATGAAACATGTCAACTAATTAAATGACAAACATTTCCAATATCCCCTATTCATTAATATTCCTTCCATTTCTTTCCATTCATTCCTTGCACAAAACAGGTAACGAAATTACCATGCATATCTCCATAATTAATTAGATATGGAAATATTGTATCATTAAATTCCAATAATCTCCACCTTGATACAATATCTCATGCAACCTAGAGACTCCAATGTGAATGCTTCCCAATGAGTTCCTGCTAAAGCCACCCCTCATTGCACTTTGTCAGTGAACTCCGGCAAGGCCACCGCCCATCAACAAAGTGTTGGAAGCATTCAAAAACAAGGTAGACAATGTGCAACCAACTCCTATCTCTTCATTTATTTCTCTGCCATCTCATCAAATGCAATCAATGCATTCTCATTATAAAAATATTTACTTTCCATTCTTTGCAAATTTGCTCCAATCAATTTGTGATTTTGTATCACCAAATTTAACAAACTAGTGAGAGAATAATTTCCTAAGTATTAACCTTGAAGGCCGAAACCAACATCAGATCGATACTCAAGAAGTCATTCAACTCAACCAGTCTCCAGCCAGTTTCTAATTTCCTCAACTCCATTTATAGTTATCTAACTTTTGTTAAATTTTTCTATCTCCTTAAATTTCTGGAAAAATTCGCCAGCACCTACTTTGTACCGGCCAATAACTCAAACCTCAACTCGCCTCTCTAGGCCCTTTCCATTGAAAAAGAAAATCAAAAAGGCAAGCGGCATGCCGATTCGGCGCATAAAATCTCATATGGAATTTAAACGTGTACCTTTTTGTCGGGCACTTAAATTATAATCTTCATACACTTCATTCCATACCTGTCTAACCATATACGTCCATTCTCAATTTATTTCAACTCAATCTGGTCATTTTAACTCAATTCGTAATTTATTCTTTAATTAGCTCATTTGTCTATTCCACTTTTAAATTGAACATATCACCTTCATATACAATTTTAATTTTGCATATAAACCAATCAAATTCTATTTTTAAATCAAGTTTCATCTTCGATTTTGAATATAAATTCATCAGTTCAATTCACTTAACCAAAACCCAATTTCGTATCAAAAACTCGATTAACTAATTATTCTTCAAATTCGTTACTTCTATTAAATAATTAAGAATCTGATTTTTGTTTCAAAAATCAGTTCACTTACTCCACTTTAGTTCATATTTATTTTATATCTCATGTTTGGATATTTCTAATGGAAATTCGGATTTCATTTACTTAAAATCTTTTTATTTATTTACATAAATTGTTATGGTATAATAGTTATGGCATTGTTTTTCTGAAAATTTGATTTTGACATAACTCAAAATCTATACAACGAAATGCAGATTTTTCTCTTCCGTTAGAAAACTATTATTCAATCGGTCCTAAAGATTCTTGTTTCAAATAAATCCGACTTAAATTGATTTTTATATACTAAATTGAAGTTCGAAACACCAATTTACGAACTGCCACGCTGCGGCGAGTTCGTTTTAATTATATTTAAATATAAACATTTGAACTTTGTTTATAAATAAATTTCAACTCCATTCTATTACATTTTAATATACTTTAAACCAATTTTCCCAATATCACTCGATAATTCTGGTTATGCCAAATCAACGATTATTTCATAATTCAGTTATAATTTTATTTACAACTCGATCTAGTATAACAAATTCCAATTTCTTTTGGAATTAAATTATATTAAAATTCAATATTATCGAATTTCAATTATAAACCCTTTTGATTTATCTTAATTTCGTTTACATTCTAAATTCCAGAATAAATTCTATCGTTCCTTTTTCAAATGATTTCTAATTTTCTTGTTAAATTCATACTTGAATTTAAAATTCCAAATTATCACCTGATAATTATTCCCTTTTATTTATAAACATTGTTTATAAATTAATTTCCTTGTTTCATAAATTTAAAACAAGCTTCCCGTTCAATTATTCATTTGAAACTTAATTCCTGTCTTTGGAATATTTTACTAGTATAACTTATAAATATAATTATAGAATCTACTTTCATATTTAATTCCAGTTTCTATCTAATACAAATTTATTATCCTTTCTGGAAATAATTTTGTTTTACAAATTCAACATAGTCGAATTCAAATTTTAAATCCGTATGGATTTATTCTAATTTTATTTACATTCCAAATATCGGAATAAATTTCATCGCTTACTGTTTTAAATGATTTCAAATTCTCATTTTAAATTCACATTTGAATTTAAATATTCATATTATGCAATGATATAAATTTCCCGCCATATATAAACATTATCTATAAATTCATTTCAATTCCCCGCATTATCCAATAAAAAATATTCCATTTAATTGATAAATATTGTTTATAAATTCGTTACTTATTTTTATTATTCAAACAAGTTAATATCTCTTAGCCCATTTGAAATTCGAATTCTATTTTTAGAAAAATAGTTTTTCCTTTTTTAAATCTCAAAACCCGTTTTTACGATATTTTTATAAATCAACAGTTTAGGCCCAATGATATTCAAACATTCGAAACATCCAATTATAAATCACAGTTTTTCTAACACATCATATATGACAATATATATGAAAACAAACAGTTAATAATTTTTATGAGGAATCCGATTGGATCCATCAGATCTTAGCTAACATAAATAATACCCATCCTGCTTTAAGGCAGGATATCGCGGTATAGAAGCTCATCCACCATCATATTGTGGGGCGCATAGGGTCATCTGCTAATGATATTACGGGCATCCGCTAATGGTACTGCGAGAAATATCCACCCACCAATATATATATATATATAACCACAAACACTAAGCCTATATAACTAATATATATATAATAGCCAACACAGATAAACAATTTATAAATGCATCCAAGGCAACCAACAATTTTTTTTTAACAATAAAAATAAATTTAAATAAATTTCTGAATGAGAATTACTCACCGCGATTTTTATTTGCAGAATATCCCAATTTAAATTAAATCGAATATTAGTCGATTGAAATTAAATTCTAGTCAACGCTGATCGACCCTAATTGAATTCCAGATTATAAGATCTGCAATTATGAATTCTATTTTACGGTTTCCTACCTTATATAAATTTAATATATTGCATGTAAAAAATTTGGATTATATAAAATTAAGCATCTAATTAAATTATACCTTAACCCACGTTTATCTCCTTTCCCAAACAAGCACATTCGAACATTTCCCAATAACCAAACCCGACTGTACAATTTACACCACCATCAGTCTTCATGAACTCGTTCACATTTGGTTTCGTATGAGATAGATACGACTTATATAAGATTTTGAATATTAAATTAATAAATAACTTGACTAGCTAAATGTTTACCTAATCCATAATTTAGCCAGCCTCTAAGTTCTCTCCCGATCACACTGCTCCTTCCCCCAAATTGTTGCATCTCCAACCAGTGAAGCTGGTACAGGATTTTCGTGACCTTCTTGTTAACCTAAACTCCACCCAAATCTTGAAATTCCAAGTCGATCGCTAACTCCATTCTCGACATCGGCAAACTCCAAATTTTGATTGGAAATAGCCAACCTAGTTCGTGCGTTCACATGGTCATGGTGCCAAAAAACATCTTCGAATTCCTCCCCTGAGCGCCGCTGAAACATCGTCTTCCCCCAAAAATGATCGACATTTTTTTTGTCTTCGAATGAATCTCCATCCTCATCAAATTCGAACGCGTAACACTAGCTCACGATGCCTATAACCCACGACCAAAACTTTGCAATTGAACACTGGAGTATCGCGATGAACATCTAGCATCTTCCCTTTTTTTCTGCTGGATACGATTTTTGATTTTGAGAATAATGAAAAGCCTAAGCCTTCGTTTGATTTTGATTTGGCCAAATCAATGAATATTGTTGCAATGGAATTTCGAACGTGTTTGATTTCAAAGAGAATACAAGGTCCGGCCATTTTATCTTTTGCCTGAGAACGAAGAAAATAAAAAGGATATTGGGTGGAGTATCGCGTCATTTATAGAGATGAATACTTCAGTGTTAAGGAATAGTCGGTAGCTTAAGGTACAGATAAATTAATTTCGGTTTGATATTAATTTAATGCGATTTGATTTAAAGAGAACTTTATTCCTTTTAAATGGATTCTGATTTGATTTTCGATTCGATTTTAATCTTATCCACTAAAAATATCTCGGGGTTCATAACGTGAAATCATGAACCCTTATTTTAACGTACTAACCGATGTTTCAATATTATAACACTATTCTGAACTCAACAGAATAAATTAAAATAATTCGAACTTATATATAAAATAACCATATTAAATCGGTATAACATAATTTAAATTCAAAACAAATAGATTCTTCAATAATAAATTATTATTATCGTTTAGAAACAAATACAATTCATATCGATCATCGAAATCATTCTGATTCAGTTCTAAATTCGAATTCAAATATTTTCGTTTTCGAATTTCGATAATCTGATGTATTCTAAATAAATTGTATATCGATTATTAAATCGATAAACTTAATATAAAAATTTGTTTATATTATCAACTAAATACTTAAAACCATATTAAATATTTAAAATAAATTGTCTAAAAATCCGGGTCGTTACAATTCTTGAGTGCAAGCGCATACTTCTCGATGTCTCTCCAAGTTGCCCGTACTGGGTGAGGACCTTCGGAAATGATATTGATTACAAGCTTTTGAACAACCGGTGCCGAAGCTTTCTCCCCTGATGCAGACACATTATGTTCTTGAGCAGTCTATGGAGGATTGGAAGTTTGTTGCTTTTTCACATATTGTTGTAGACGATTCTTCCTAATCAGCTCTTGGATCAAATTTTTAAGATGTTTACACTCATTAGTATTATGGCAAGACTGATTGTGGAAGCGACAGAATCTTCCAGAGTTACTTGATTATCGGTCACCTTCTGATTCTTTGGCTTGGGATAGTCCTCAGTATCCTTCATAGCTATAAAGATATTCTCTGGTGTCTCGGTTAATGGGGTCAATTCAGCAGCCTTGAAGAAATGAAACTTCTTTCCATTCCGATTGCATTTATCATCATTTGCACACTTTTAGCCCCCATTCCCTTTTGGGGCATTCAGAACATCGTCTTCTTTCTTTGAAGGAGCTGTACTACTTTCGAGAGCATCCGTGGCGAAGGACGGATCGTCTTCTACATTGATGTATTCCTCGTCCTTCGCATAAAACCTCTCTAGGGTATTAGGTTTCTTCATCTTTAACCACCTTCCAAACTTTTACTTCTTAGTTATAGCGCGCTTCAGTGCCATCAGAACTAGCCTGGGTTATGAATCTGCAACTTCCGCTGCTGCGGAATTGAATCGAGCTAGGAATGCTTTGACTGGTTCACCCGCTTTTGCTCCATATCATTCAGTGACATCACATCCTTGACCTTCATCGATTGCAGCCTGAACTGTTCACTGAACGTCTTAGCAAGAGAAGAAAAGTTATCCACCGACTTTGGCGGAAGCTTCGTGAACCAGAGCGAAGCCACCCCTTCCAAATACACTGGGAAGTACAGACATTTGAGTTCATCGGTGGCCTTGACACCATCCATATGCTGATCGTATTTGTATAGGAACAAATTAGGATCACCAGCCCCATTGTAAGCTTGTATCGTCGACGGATTGAACTTCCGTGGGATTAGCTTGATCCTTTCAGTGAGTGGAGTTTTAGATGGAACAAACCCCCACTCCTTCTTGTCATCATCCCTCTCGGTACTTTCCTTCATAATTTTCCGGACTATGTCCTCAAGACGCTCTTTCTCGCTGCGGTGACCCGCGGGGTGGACGCCATCTCCTTTACTAGATGTTCGCTTATGCAAACGGTCGCAGCTAAGGATATGGGGCCCTGGGCTTCTCACATGGAGAAGTGCCCCTTTGGCGGAACTTGTCGTTTTACGAGAAGTTGGTCTTTCTGTATGGTTCCTAGCATGTGGTTTAGATTCTACACTGTAATATCCCATAATTTTAACAACACTAAAAAGGATAAATTAAATAATAATTAATTTAATATTCAGAATTAAGGGAAACGGACTGTGCGATTTCATCCATCTCGAAATTCTGGGCAAGATAGACATTTGGTTTGCGTAAAACGAACACCGTATGAACAAGTTATAAAGGTTTGAAGATTGTATACGCGTAAGAGAATTATATATATATATATGTATATATATAATTCAGAAAATCAAAATTCAGCTCAAAGTTCGAAAATCAGTGAGCGGCAAAATTCCAGCCCTAGGGGTGTCGACCCCTCAAGAGGTTGTCGACCGATGGGTCGACCCCATAATGGAAGGGTCGACCCCCTGCGGCAGAACAGAAAATTAGGGTTTTGTGGTTCCTTTTGGCAGTAAATATGGTCTCATTTCTCTAGTTCCTCACACTGAAAATAATGAAGGACTAGATGATGTTAGTGCCTAGACTGAATCAAACCTTTTTCCTTCTTTTGCAATCAAGTTAATCAAGTGTAGATCTATGATTCAACCTCTGTTATTCTTTTTCTATCTTTCTAGTTGCATACATTGTGAGTTTAAGTTACTTTTAGATTTAAATAATTAAAAAGTAAAACATGATATGACTGTAATTTGGATTTATGCCTGTTACTGCTTGAATCATATCAGATGGATATTCTAACATGACTATGACTTGAACCTTAACCTTTATCATGTCAGATCTACCTTTGATTTTAGATCTAATTCACTATTTAGATCACCTTGTACCTGTCATGTTGTGATTAAATTGGATCTATTACTAATTGGACGTCTAAATTATTGTTTAGATCTTATCACGCCTATTAGGACATCCCTATTATGTTAGAATCAATTCTATCATCTCATGTTCAGCAGATCTGTTCTTATACCATCTTATCAATATGCCATTATGTGTTTGTGTCAATTTTGTTAGTAAAATCATTTGTGTCATCTTCCATTCATCTTTCCCTTTTTATTTTATATAGCCTGGCTACTTTTGATCCTAGGCATGCCGCTGAAATATGAGAACGTGTTAAATGGGGAACGATGGGACAAACATTGAAATTGGTCATAACTTGTAAATGAGGAATTTGGCATAACATGAATAATGTTTATGCATAGGAATTTAGGGCATATAATTCATTATGAACATAATTGGGAAAAAGGGGCATGAAAACATATAACGACATAGGTAAAATTGGCTGATAATGAAATACCTAGGATTACAGTAATTAGAAATTGTAACTGCACCTGGACACGAGTTGGATTACACTTGTGGTGGAAGTCTGCCCGGAACCGCTCGGCATATCCAGCGACCACAAGTGGTGAATCTAATGTGAGGGGTCTAGGTGCACAAATATGAGACGTGCTGAGACACGAGGTTAAACGCGACTTGTGGAAGAAGTCTACCCGGAACCGACCAGCATATCCAACATCGACAAGTGGTAGGCTTAATGTGAGGGGTCCAGCACATTATAACTATAAACGGACTTGGTAATGAATTGTAATACTTAACCTAGTTGAATTCATAGGGATTGTATGAACATGAACATGAATAGGGGTTAAGTAAACTTGGTTGAAATAGTGGGCGGGTTAAGTAAATCTCGATAGGGTGGGTAATATTTATATATAGGCCCACAAACTCAACCGTTTGGGGTTACGTAATTAAAGACACAGTTAGGTAGGCATAAACTATATAAATGATGGGGTTATGTAATTAAAGACATCAGTAGGTATACATAACCTATGGAAATCCTAGTTGGGATACAAGACAAGGGGAGAGCTTGTATCATCTTGTGTGTGGGACCCGTTTCAGTCAATAACCCATACAAAATTATCAGACGAGTACTCCGCCCTAGGTCGGAGTTAGGACACGCTTACTAGGCTAATTGTAAGAGATCCAAACGTGGAGGACGGTGTGGGCGACGCAAACCGACCGGGACATGTGCGTGCATGTTTGGGCAGAGGGGGATAAGATGATCGTGACACCAGTAGATATGGTTGTGCACATAACGAAGGGTTGCCATTTTAGGAAGTGATACCTCTTACTGTTGGGCCGGCACAGGGGTATCTAAGGAGTAGGGAGCCGATCGATTAGGGTAGTAATTAGGGTACGTTTAGACTCTGGTAAAAAGATTAGGAGCCTGTTAGGTTGGGCTGCCTGTGGATTATATGGGGTTAAAACCTCTCACCAGAAGTACGCCTAAGTCTACCATCTTATAGTTGTTGGGATCATCTCATTCTTGTTATACTAGTATTAGTGCAGAGAATCAGAGTAATCATTAGAGAAGCGTACACACTCTATCATGTTTACCTTGTCATACCTGCCTTTTCTGATATTATCTTTCTTATCCACTTTACATGCCTATCATGATACTTTTACTTATTTACTTGCTAAAAGTAACTAGACTTGCCAGACTTTATGTCTGACCCTTTTTGTTTTGTACTCTGATATTTAAGTACAAGAGATAAGTTTTTATGATTACTGGTTTTTATTCAGACATATGATGTTTTGAGCCACGATGCTTTATGATTAATAAAGTTTGTTTTTTTCGCTGCTATTTTATATTTGTCTTGTAATGTTTCTATTCCTGTGTACCTGTAACACTTCACGAAACTTAATGCATTCTCTTAATAAGTGACATTAACGGACGTGGAGGGTCACACTTGGTATCAAAGCTGATGGTTACCAGATTAGATAAAAGTTCTTGAAAATTATTTTCAAAAAGGTTTTAAAAGAAAGCATTCTCAAAAGAAAATTCTGTTTTGAAAAACATATTCCCTAAAGCCATATGTACTATCTTTCGATTATTTGTCTGAATCTCTTTCCTTTTCTTTTCAGCATGTCTAGGAAACCTAATATTCGAGAGGGCGTTATGATACCAGGCTGGTTCCATAGGTATCTAAAGGCCACGATAGCCGCCAATGGTCAATATGATGTTCCTCCCCCAGCTGCACCCGTCGTTCCTCCTCCTCCGCGTGTAGACAACTTCTCTAAAGTCTACAAATATTTTCGGGCTTTCGGAGTAAGGCCATTCCATGGAACCGAGACGTTTGTAGAGGAAAGGAATTGGCTTAAGGAGACAGAGGACTTGTTTGGAATTTTCGATGTGGATGATCGTAGGAAGATTCAGCTAACTGCTTAGCTACTGAAAGACAAAGCTTCGTTCTGGTGGGAAGTAACCCAAGCGGGGCATCCGGTGGAGACATGGGATGATTTTAGACTGAAGTTTTGAAATTAAGTTTCTTTTCAAGCTGATAAAGCGTGCAAATGGAGAGATTCTTGGTTCTCAAACAAGGAAACATGACCGTTAAAGAATATGTGAACAAATTCAAGCAACTAGCAAGGTTTGGATTGGAACTGGTGGATACTCTGCATAAGAAAGGTTTGTTGTTTGCTAAAGGGATGAATGAACCCCTTCATGGGTAAGTTATGTCCCATATTCCAATGGGAGCTACTTTTGAAAGGCTTGTTGATATGGCCTTGATGCATGAGGAAGACAAAGGAGAAAAGAAGGAAGTAAAGGCTGAGGAAACAACTCAAAACAAGAAAGTATGGCCCAAGAAAGGATAGCAACAACACCAACAGAAGAAGGGCATAAAGAATGACAAGGCTAAGGATAAGAGGAAGTGTCACAGTTGTGGACGTGAGGGTCACTTGGTGAAGGACTATAAAAGGAGGAAGAATTCTTGCTTCCATTGTGGAGAGGTCAAACACTTTGCTAAGGAGTCCTCGAAGAAACAGGGACAAGGTCAAAGGGTAGGAGCTTCTGGAGGGCAGGTGCATGCTCTCGCGACCAGCGCTCCGGATAGAAGTAGGAAAATTTCTGTGGATGGTTTGATTTCTCTTTCCAGTCATCCTATTAGAACTATTTTTGATTCTGGTGCTTCACATTCATTTATATCTAGTTCTATGGTTAAATCTTTGCACTTAAATACTAGTATGGTAGTTGATCCCGTAGTTGTCTCAAACCCCATTGGTGGTTCGGCTCATTTGTCTATGATTTGTCGGGGTTTGAGAATATCTGTCTTTGGTGTCAAATTTGAGTGTTACGCGTATGTGCTCAGTTTTATGGGCTATGGTTTGATTCTAGGGATGGATTGGCTAACCATGTATGGTGCCATTCTAGATTGTGAGAGGAGGGTCGTTAGACTTTTGACTTGCCATGGGAGGACCCTCGAAATTTCTTTTGACCCACAGGGTCTGTCATGCTTAGTTTCCTAAAGTCTCTTAATGCATCTATCGATGATCTACAATCTGTTCCAGTAGTCCGAGATTATTCTGATGTTTTTGATGAGGTACGGGGATTACCTCTGAGGCACGAGATCGTTTTTCGTGTATATATGGTGGACAATGCAAAGCCAGTTGCATTACCTGTGCACCATATGGCTCAAAGGGAAAGAAGGGAGCTTAGCAAGCAAGTAGGGGAGCTACTTGAGAAAGGGTTTATTAGGCGAAGCATATCTGAATGAGGTGCTCTAGTAGTATTCGCGAAAAAGGCAGATGGTTCGCTTCGCTTGTGTATGGACTATAGAGAGTTGAACAAACTCACTAAGAAGAACATGCACCCACTCCAAGGATAGATGACTTGTTTGGTAGTTGCAGTTCAAGATTGGCAAATTCTGAAGAATGCAATTGAGGTGAGAAGCTTTCTTGGATTGACAGGTTATTATAGGAAGTTCATTAAGGACTTCGCAAAGATATCAGCCCCACTCACCAGGTTGACGAAGAAGAATTTGGCGTTTTCATGGGATATAGATTGTGGTGTTGCTTTCCAACGATTGAAGAGGGCTCTGACAATAGCCCCAGTCTTGACCTTGCCTGGTGGGAATAAAGTGTTTACAGTATACACTGATGCATGTGGTACGGGGCTTGGTGCGGTTCTGATGCAAGAGGGAAAGGTTGTATGTTATGAGGGTAGACAACTAAGAGTTCATGAGAAGAACTACGCTACCCATGATTTAGAGCTAGCTGCCACAGTATTTGGGCTTAAGATGTGGCATCATCATTTTCTTGGAGAGAAGTTCGAGTTGTATACGAATCATAAATCTCTTAAGTACTTGTTCTCGCAGAAGGATCTTAATTTAAGGCAACAAAGGTGGATGTAGTTCCTAGCTTCGTATGATTTCGAGATTGCATATCCCTCGCAAGGGTAATGTGGTGACAGACGCACTAAGTAGGCAGAGGATGACCTTAAGTCCTCTGTTTGTGGAAAGGAAAAGCTTGGAGTTCATATCGACTTTTGATTTTAGACCCTCCACTGAGTTATTGACTGGTCTGTTTGCATCGCTAGAGATACGATCTACTCTTATGTATCAAATAGGAGCTTCGCAGTGAGATGATCCACAGATTTTAGACATCTTGGATAGGCTCAGTAAAGGGGAGACTCTAGTCACTTCAATAGATATTCCATTAACGATAAAGGGTGGTTGCGACAAGATGGAAGGCTTTATGTTCCTTAAACTGGAAGTTTGTTAAAGGCAGTCTTAGAGGAAGCCCATCATTTTAAGATGACTATTCATCTAGGTGGTGATAAGATATATAGGGATATGAAGAGGGTTTTCTTTTGGGCTGGGATAAAGAAAGATGCGGTAGAGTTTGTTTCTCAATGTTTAGTTTGTCAGCAAGTCAAAGCTAAGCAAAAGAAGCCCGGTGGTTTACGTCATCCTTTAGAGGTTCCGCAGTGGAAATGGGGAGCGTCTCTATGGAGTTCATAGATGGTTTTCCTAGATCAAAGAAAGGCAACACCAGTATTTGGGTTGTAGTGAATAGACTTACTAAGAGCGCTCATTTCATTCCAGTTAAGAGTGAGAGGACGACAACTTGGTTGGCAACAATTTATGTTCGTGAGATAGTCTGTCTTCATGGGGTACCTTCCAGTATTGTAAGCGATCATGACCTCATCTTCACTAGTGAATTTTGGAGGACCTTGCAAGAAGCATTAGGTACACAGTTATGTTTGAGCACCTCTTATCATCCTCAGACCGATGGACAGATGGAGAGGGTAAACAGAATTCTTGAGGATCTTTTGAGGCTGGAATCCTAGACTTCAAAGGGACTTGGGAAGACCATCTTCCTTCAATGGAGTTTTCCTACAACAATAGTTATCAAGCTAGAATTGGCATGGCACCCTTCGATGCATTATACGGATGACCCTATAGGTCACCAACTTGTTGGTGGGAATCTACAGAGAGGCTATTACTTGGAACAAATATGGTTAGAGAAACGTCCGAGAAGATTGATCTTATTAGACAATGAATAAAGACCGCTCAAGAAAGGAAGAAATCCTACGTAGTCAAGAGAAGGACTGACATTGAATTTGAAGTAGGAGATATGGTTTTCATTAAAGTGTCACCTTTGAGGAATGTGGTTCGCTTCGGATCTGTAGGGAAATTGGCATCAAGATTTGTAGGGCCATTTCCCATAACATAAAGGATAGTCAAATGGCCTATAGAGTAAAGCTGCCAAAGAGATTATTCGGCATTCATGATGTTTTCCATGTTTCTCATTTGCGGAAGTGCTTGCATGATACTCCAGAAGTGGTTGAGGAAAATATATTGGAAGAAGTAGAAGTGGAACGAGAGGTGACAGTCAGACGAGTTCATTCCCGTATTCTTAGACTAGAAGTTAAGAAGCTACACAATAGAGAAGTCAAGTTGGTGAAAGTTCAATAGGGAGATAGCCCAGAAGATGAGACTTGGGAGACCGAAGACAAGATTCATGCTTCCTACCCTTTTCTTTTCGAGAGTATGTTCTTAACTCCTTTTCCAAAGTTTTTATATATGCTTGTTTCTATCGTTTAAGTGTATCCTATCGATCGAATCTTCGACCTTTAGGTAGTAATCCCATGGATGTAAACATATGTTTGAGATATGTTATGTTTGATGGATGCAAGTGTTTGCTAGTGGTTGCTCGTGGATGCATATACACACACATTAGGCACTAGATCGGCTCAATCACTCTCATATTGCATATGGATGTGTGTACATTTTTCTTTTCTTTTAATGGATGTATTACACTATGGATGTTGCATTTTGATGGATGATTGTGCACACATATAGAACTTACATGTTATAATAGGATTATTGCATACATGTTTGATTAGTATGAGGACATATACACACACCTTTACATATGTTCATATAAGCATTAGAAGTCTTCAAGGCCAATGGATGCCTGTGATTGGTGGATGAGTAGATGGGTGATGGATGGTAGGATATACTTTCTTCTTAACTTGGAGATTTCGGGGACAAAATCATTTGAGTAGGGGAGAATGTAACACCCCGTAATTTTAACAACACTAAAGAGGATAAATTAAATAATAATTAATTTAATATTCAGAATTAAGGGAAATGGACTGCGCAACTGCGTCCATCTCGAAATTTTGGTCAAGATGGACATTTGGTTTGCATAAAACAGACACTGTATGAAGAAGTTATGAAGGTTTGAAATTTGTATACGCGTAAGAGAATTATATGTATATATATAATTTATTCATAAAATCAAAATTTAGTTCAAAATTGCGAAGCGAGTTAGTAAGCAAGCCTTGGTTCAAGCAGTCTCCAAGCTTGTTCGTTAAGCGGTAAGGAAGCGAAGCAGTTGGCTTGAGAGAATTTGGTATGCCCGGGACCCTAATAAGAAATTGTTCTAAAATTAGTGAGCGGCAAAATTCCTGCCCTAGGGGTGTCGATCCTGGGTCGACCCCTCAAAGGGGGTGTCAACCCCATAATTGGGGGTCGACCCCCCTGCGGCAGAATAGAAAATTAGGGTTTCGGGGTTCTTTTTGGCTATAAATATGGCCTCATTTCTCTAGTTCCTCACACTGAAAATAATAGAGGACTAGATGTTGTTGGTGTCCAAACCGAATCAAAACTTTTTCCTTCTTCTACAATCAAGTTAATCAAGTTATTCAAGTGTAGATCTATGATTCAAACTCTACTATTCTTTTTCTATCATTCTAGATCCAAACACTGTGAGATTAAGTTACTTTTAGGTTTAAATAATTAAAAAGTAAAACATGATATGACTGTAATTTGGATCTATGCCTGTGACTGCTTGAATCATATCAGATCTGTAATAACTTGTGAATCTATGATATTCTGACATGACTATGACCTGAACCTTAACCTTTATCATGTCAGATCTACCTTTGATTTTAGATCTAATTCACTATTTAGATCACCTTGTACCTATCATGTTGTGGTTAAATTGGATCTGTTACTAGTTGGACGTCTAAATTATTGTTTAGATCTTATCACGCCTTTTAGGACATCCCTATTATGTTAGAATCAGTTCTGTCATCTCATGTCCAGCAGATCTGTTCTTATACCATCTTATCAATATGCCATTATATGTTTATGTCAATTTTGTTAGTAAAATCATTTCTGTCGTCTTCCATTCATCTTTCCCTTTTTATTTTATATAGCCTGGCTACTTTCGAGCCTTGGCATGCCGCTGAAATATGCGAACGTGTTAAATGGGGAACGAGGGGACAAACATTGAAATTGGGTATAACTTGTAAATGGGGAATTTGGCATAACTTGAGTAATGTTATCAATAGGAATTTAGTGCATATAATTCATTATGAACATAACTGGGAAAAAGGGGCATGAAAACCTATAACGACAGGTGAAATTGGCTAATAATGAAATACCTAGGATTACAGTAATTAGAAATTGTAACTGCGCCTGGGCACGAGGTTAGATTACACTTGTGGTGGAATTTTGCCCGGAACCGGCCGACATTTCAAGCGACCACAAGTGGTGAATCTAATGTATGGGGTCTAGGTGCACAAATACGAGACATGATGAGACACGAGGTTAAGCCCGACTTATGAAAGAAGTCTGCCCGGAACCGACCGACATATCAAGCATCCACAATTGGTAGGCTTAATATGAGGAGTCCAGCACATTATAACAATAAATGGACATGGTTATGAATTGGAATACTTAACATAGTTGAACCCATAGGGATTGTATGAACATGAACTTGAATAGGGGTTAAGTAAACTTGGTTGAAACAGTGGGTGGGTTAAGTAAATCTGGGTAGGGTGGGTAATATTTATATGTAGGCCCCAAAACTCAACCGTTTAGGGTTATGTAATTAAAGACACAGTTAGGTAGGCATAACCTGTAGAAATGATAGGGTTATGCAATTAAAGACACCAATAGGTATACATAACCTGTGGAAATCCTAGTGGGGATACAAGACAAGGGTGAGAGCTTGTATCATCTTGTGTGTGGGACACGTTTCAGTCAGTAGCCCATATAAAAGTACCAGATGAGTACTCCACCCTAGGTCGGAGTGTTCGTCGCTTTCCTATAGATTAAAAAAGCGCGAATTTTGAAATAAATACTGCAAGCGCACAGGTGTGTAGCATACAGGTTGAACACAGGGAGGCAAATTAAATTAAATTATTTAAATAATCTCTTGGGTGAGTTAGACAAATCTTTGAGGTTGGTTTTGAAAGCAAACGAAATTGAAACTGCGATCCGATTCAGAACAAATCTAATTGAACCGACGATCAAATCACAATTATCAATTGGAAATTAAAATGCAAAACAGAAATAAAATGCAGAAATTAAAATTGCAGGAAAAGAACAACAAAAAGTAAAGTTAGGATTGTCGTTGAAACTAATCAAACGACTAATCGCTAATAAAAAAATGTAAAATACAATTGGTGTTCTACCAAAACTAATTGTGAAGACAACACCAATTGCTAAGAAAAAGAAAAATACAGAAAAAATAAATGAAAACTAGAAACTTTATTAATGCAGAAGAAGAGAAAATAGGATAGGATGGTGGCTACAATGATATTACAAGGGTATATATAGGAGATAACCAAACCTTAACCCTAACCCTAATACAATGATAGATAGGCCTTAGGGAATTCACCAAAAGAGTTTACAATGAGAATCTCAAATGGGCCTTAGTTATATCTATTAAATTTTTGCCCTTTCTTCTTTTTCTCTTGGTTCTTTGACAAGCCTCCCTTGATTTGAGATGTGCATGGCCTTTTTATAAATCATTTTGTTGTCCAACAGCAATAGATGTGGGATCTTCCTCTACAATTCTTCAAAATGTAAATATATAGTAATCTGTTCTCCATTTCTCTACTTTTCTGGTTGCATGCGGGCTGGGTTGGAATATCTTTAAAAGTAACAAAACAATACCCAAGTAATATTTATTTATATACAAAAGATAAGATATAAGAGCATAAAATAAACACATTTCTATGTTAATCAAATACCCCCACACTTATCTTTTACTCGTCCTCGAGTAAAACAAAAAATTAAAAACTAACTAGATAGGTCACACTTTCGTAGGAAACACGATTGCATTGAGCGTATGCAACAAGCCGTTAAACCTCTAGGTGTCCCTAGTAGGACGAGTGGTGTCTCGTGAGGGTTTTCAGCGGATACTACCCACAAAATCCAATTACAGTATGCTATGATTCTAATGAAACTACATGAGTGCAATGGACATGTGCAATTGAAATTGAAAGCACAACTTAATTTAGGAAAGTGGTACAACAAATTAAGTTAACAAATTTTAATCAGTTGATTGTACATTAGATACCTCAACTTGTCACAAATTTTCAACATAAATCAAGTTTTCAAATGTTAAATTCCAGTTTGTCCAGTTGGTTCGGTCGATAACATAGTGCAGCCATGAAATAAATTCTTAGTTTGTGTAACACCCCGTAATTTTATAACATTAAAATTCACAAATTAAAGTATACTTAATTTTTAGAAAAGAATTAAGTGAAATGGGTTGCGCAGAGAAATATATATATATATTGATATATATATATATATAAATTAAAAATTAAATAAATAAATATGCGAAAAAGTTCAAAACAGCGAATTGGGAGGGGAAATAACCGAACCGGACCATTTTTGAGGTCGACCCAAGCTTCGCTGGGTCGACTAGGGGTTAATCCAGGGTGTTTGGCTATCAACCCGTGGGCCGATTAGCTCAAATGCAGATTTTGCATTTGATTGGTTCTCATGGTTCAGGGTTAATCTAATGGTCCTAAATAACTTCCTACACCTATAAATACATCCTAATGCTAACCCTAAACCTAATTAAAATAGAATAGTTACCGTCGCCATGGAAATCAATGGAGCCGCCGCCAACTAAGAAAGAAGAAAAGCAAATTCAATTCTAATTCTCTCAACCCTAAAGCAAACCAAACTCTCTCTTTTCTTCTCTAAATTGTGAGTATGATGATCTTAACAAGATTATTATCATTTTAATTAGGTTGAGTTATGAATGGATTATGAGTAGATGATGTGAAATATCATATATGTTGTTGTAAACCCCTTTTGCTATCATGTATATTGTAAATCCAATGTTATGTGATGATGATATCTTATATGTTGTAAATTATGCTATGATGATGTTATGTATGTTGAAAGTTTCTATGCTAAGTTGTGATAAATCATACATGTTAAAAAGGCCATGATGTTACCATCTATGCTAGTTAGTTCATATTAATTAAATCATCATGTTTGGGTTATGTTGATCTATATGACAAGTCACATATGCAAGTTAGATTGATTAGAAAAGTTATGAACATATGCCAAGACATCTATTATGACATCTAGAATTATGCTATGACATATGTGATATCCTATGCTAGTTCACACCATCATTATGTTGCCTAAAAACCCCATATGCAAGTTTATGTATAGATTTGGGCTATGATCATATCATGTAAATTGAGACATTTAACAAGTTGACACCTTTTGATCCTTAACTTGTGTAGTTTATGCAAGTTTCACCCCTATTATGATTAGATTTATTTTAATTGTCTATATGTTGTGATAATTTATCTTTGTGCTAGGTGTTAGACTATACAAGTCTAGCCTATATTATGCGTTGAATAAGCGAACGTATAAACGTGGGGTAGGGGTAATATTAAGGATTTAATATTAAAAAGTTGGGGTGCAATTGATATGATTTTGCATGCCATAAGTGGATGGCCATAATTGAGTCAATTATGGACATCATTAAAAGTTGACTTAATTAATAATATGAATAGGGAATTATTAAAACTGGGGTAAAATATTTTAAGTGTTAATCAATGCTTAGGACACGAGGTTGGACTCGTTTGTGACGTAAACCTGCCCGGACCCGCCCGGCAAATCCAGTGGTCACAAATGTCAGCCCAATGTGAGAGGTCCTAGGCCTAAACTAAAGCATAACGGTTGTAAAGACACGAGGTTAGACTCTTTTATGGTGTAAGACTGCCCGGACCCGCCCGGCAAATCCAGCTGCCATAAATGTCAGTCTAATGTGAGAGGTCTTTATGAGGTTATGGCCTGAATGAATTAAGAAATACTTAACCAGATAAACATGTAAGGTGGGACATGTGGGTTAAGTAGGTGCCTTGGGTGGCATGAGAAATCTAGGGGGTGCCCTTAGTGGCATGTGAAATACGATTAGTAAGACTTAACCAAACACACATGTAAATGAACATGACTAAGAGGGTTAAGTGGGATATACTAGTGACAAGCTTAGGTGGGTAGCTTGTGGGGGCCCATTTCGACCAGTATCCCAAACGTATCTTTGTGGACTCGACCCAAGTCGAGGACGGGACACGCATGCTGGGTTCGACTGTAAGAGGCCAAAACGGGGAGCGGTGGCAACGCAAGTCCAACGGGTTTCGTATGCGTGTGTGGACCCGGGCTGGTAGGTAAGACGTTGTTACATCGTGTAGGTATAAGCCGTGCATTCTCAAGTTGTATCGGGTTGCCACTTTAAGGGAGTGATACACCCCACTGCGGGGCCAGCACGGGTATCTACGAGTAGGGAGCCGATCGAAAGTGGGTAGTGGGGTACACCTAGTGGAGATAGGGGCAGACGGCACCTATGTAGTCAGCTAGGGGTACGTAAGGCTATTTATAAAGTTTCTGTTTGAAGCAAGTGTGATCAAACAATAGGGTGACTGGTGTGGTGCAGTGTAGTAATCATTCGTTAGTAATTAGGTGTGCCTTTACCGTTATCTTTAACGTTATCTTAAACGCTATCTTTATCTTCCTAAGAGTTCATAGACATTTACTTGTCTTCCAGCTTATGCCTTAGTCTAGTTATTTTGATAATAGTATTGTTAGAATTATCATACTCGCCAGACTTTATGTCTGACCCCTCTATTTCTATCCTTTTTCCCCCTCCAGGTCCTCAGGTTGGGCCCAGCTCTAGTGGAGTTTGATTGAATTGCTTCATCTCTCTTTGGAAAGCTTGGATCGTTGAAGTAAAGTCCAGCTTGTTATCTTTTTAATGGCTATTTATGTAATGGGATTATGTATTTTGTTTTTGTGAAGATGGATATTGTACTTGGTTATGATCTATGGTTTTATGATGTAACAAACATGTTTAATTTCCGCTGCAATAAAATGAAGTTTTAGATTTCCAAGTACTATTTATTATCTGTCTTGTTGTAATTTTTCTGTTCTATATTCACTTATAACCTCCATGGAAGTTAATGCATTCCCTTTGTGAGTGACATTAATGGACGTGGGGTGTTACACGTGGTATCAGAGTTTAAGGTTACCAGAACAGATAAAAATACTTTAGAAAAATAGTTATTTTTGTAAGAAGTGTTTTCAAAAACATGTTTTAATGAGAAATTTAAAGAGAAAAGTTTTTAAGAAAAAATAAACATAATCCCCAATAGCCACATATCTTTATCTTTCGAATTCTCCATTCTGAATCTTTCCTTTTTCGTTTTAGCATGGCTGAAGATCTTAATCTACCCGACGGTGTAACGATACCAGGATGGTATAGGAGGTTATTAGAGGCTAGGGCCGCTGCAGGTCCAGCCAATGTTCCTCCACCACCAGTTGCACCCGTTCGTCCTCCTCCTCCTCGCGTAGATACTTTTGCAAAGACGTGCAAGGAATTCAAGGCTATGGGTGGAAAACCATTTCAAGGGTCAGAAACGTTTGTGGAAGCTAGAGATTGGCTTAAGGAGGTGGAAGAATTGCTAGAAATATTTGAAGTAGAAGAAGGGAGGAGAGTTCGATTAGCAGCTTGGTTGATGAAGGGAGAGGCCTCGTTTTGGTGGGAGGTCACTAATGGGGAGCGTCCTGTTGACTCTTGGGCGGATTTCAGACGTAGGTTCGAGGCGAAGTTTCTCTCAAGGGCGGAAGAAAATCTATATATGGAAAGGTTCTTGACATTGAAGCAAGGAAGCTCATCAGTGAAAGAATATGTCAATAAATTTAATCAGTTAGCAAGGTTTGGCTTGGACTTAGTAAACACGCCGGAGAAGAAGGCTCTAAGGTTCGTGAATGGCTTGAACGAACCATTGCAAGGGTTGGCTATGACCCACATCCCGATGGGGGCCACCTTTGAGAAGTTAGTAGAAATGGCGCTCATACATGAGGAGAAAAGCGCTAAAGCTGATAAGGCACCCGAGAAGAAGGGGGATCAGAAGAAACCACAACAGCAAAATAAGAAGGGTGGAAAAGACAATAATGGCAAGGGAAAGAAGAAGTGCTTTAACTGTGGGACACCAGGCCATCTCAGCAAGGATTGCCGAAAGAAAAAGAAGACAGGCTGTTTTCATTGTGGCGATGCGGGACATTTAGTGAAGGACTGCCCAAAGAAGGGGCAGAGGGCAGGAGCTACCTCGGGAGGGCAGGTGCAGGCTCTTGTGGCACCAGGGCAGGCTAGGGGACAAGTTCAGGCTCTTGCGGTCCCACCGCTGCAAGAACGAGGTAGAACCATTTCTGTTGAAAGCTTAGTTTTTCTGTTTGATCATCCTGTCCGTACCTTATTCGATTCGGGCGCATCACATTCGTTTATCTCTACATCATTAGTTGAATCACTGCACTTAAACACCAGTTTAGTAGAGGATCCCTTAGTTGTTTCGAATCCAATTGGGGGCTCAGCTTATTTGTCTATGATGTGTTTGGATTTGAAAATTTCCATACTTAGCGTTGAATTTAGATGTGATGCTTATGTGTTGGGCTTCACGGGCTATGGGCTAATTTTAGGAATGGATTGGTTATCCAGAAATGGGGCCGTTCTTGATTGTGAAAGGAGAGTAGTTAGGCTCGTGACTCGCCTTGGCAACACTCTCGAAATCTTCTGTAATCCCATAAATTCGGTTATGCTAAGTTATCTAGAATCGCTTGACGCGTCTGAGGAAAATCTATGATCTGTTAGAGTGGTTCGAGAATATTCGGATGTGTTTGAGGAGGTGAAGGGCTTGCCTCCGAAGCGGGAGATAGATTTTCGAATATATCTTGTGGATAATGCGAAACCAGTATCTTTGCCAGTACGCCACATGGCTCCACGTGAAAGGAGGGAACTCGATAGGCAAGTGAAGGAATTGCTTGAGAAGGGGTTCATAAGACGAAGTATATCGGAGTGGGGTGCTCCAGTAGTATTTGCCACGAAGGCGGATGTGTCCCTTAGACTGTGTGTGGACTATAGAGAACTTAATAAACTTACTAAGAAGAACAGACACCCACTGCCGAGGATTGACGATCTCTTCGATCAGTTAGTTGGCGCCTCAGTGTTTTCGCTGTTGGACTTAGCTACTGGTTTCCATCAGTTGAGAGTGGCTGAGGATAGCATTGACAAGACTGCCCTTAGGACTCCGGACGGTTTCTATGAATGGCTAGTGATGCCCTTCGGTTTGACAAACGCCCCGCATACTTTGTTGATTTGATGAGTAGGGTGTTTAGGGAGTACCTTAACAAATTCGTGGTAGTCTTTGAGATGACATCTTGATTTTTTCTAAGGATGAAGAAGAGCATGCCCTACATCTTAGGGAAGTGTTGGAGACCCTACGAGCGCATAGCCTTAAAGCTAAATTTTCTAAGTGTCACTTTTGGAGGAAGGAAGTACGGTTCTTAGGACACGTGGTTTCCAAAGAAGGAAAAGCTGTAGATCCCGCGAAGGTGGTGGCCATCCAAGATTGGAAGGTCCCTAAAAATGCTACTGAAGTGAGAAGTTTCTTGGGGTTGGCTGGCTACTATAGGAAGTTTATCAAAGACTTCGCAAAGATATCAGCTCCATTGACACGCTTGACGAAGAAGAACCTAGTTTTCACATGGGACGTAGATTGTGATGATGCGTTCCAACGTTTAAAGAGAGCTTTGACTTCAGCCCCAGTTTTAGTATTGCCAGACAGGAGTAAGCCTTTTACCGTTTATACTGATGCTTGTGGGACAGGACTAGGCGCAGTCTTAATGCAAGAGGGTAGGGTAATAGCCTATGGTGGAAGGCAGTTGAGAGCGCATGAGAAAAATTATCCTACACATGACCTAGAATTGGCCGCTATTGTTTTCGCGCTTAAGTCTTGGCGTCATTATCTTCTTGGCGAGAAATTCGAATTATTCACTGACCACAAGTCTTTAAAATACCTATTCTCTCAAAAGGACTTGAACTTAAGGCAGCAAAGGTGGATGGAGTTCTTAGCGTCCTACGACTTCGAAATAGCCTATACCCCTGGCAAGGGTAACGTGGTGGCAGACTCCTTAAGTAGAAAAAGATTATCCTTAAGTCCTTTGTTTGTTGAGCGGAAAAGTTTAGAATTCATTTCGATGTTTGACTTTAGACCTTCCGTTGACTTCGTACCCGGTTTGCTAGCATCCTTGGAGGTCAGACCTACGCTTTTGGGATGGATTGGCGAGGCACAGCGAGACGACCCGCAGTTGGTTGAGTTAGTAGAAAAACTCAAAGGAGGGGAGTCATCAAGCCATCTTCGTAGGTATACCCTAGACGATAAGGGTTGGTTACGTAGGGACGGTAGACTTTGTGTACCAAAAGACGATGACCTAAGGAAGACTATTCTTGGCGAAGCACATCGTTCGAAGATGACCATTCATCCCGGCGGGGACAAGATGTACAAAGACATGAAGAGAGTTTACTTTTGGGCCGGCATGAAGAAAGACGTGGCCGAGTATGTCGCTAGATGCTTGGTGTGCCAACAAGTAAAAGAGGAGCAAAAGAAACCCGGTGGGTTGCTTCACCCATTGGAGGTTCCACTATGGAAATGGGAAAGCATCTCGATGGATTTTGTGGATGGATTACCACGATCGAGGAAGGGTAATACGGGAATTTGGGTTATAGTAGATAGACTTACAAAGAGCGCCCATTTTATTCCCGTGAAGAGTAAGAGGACTGCTCCATGGTTAGCTTTTGTATATGTTCGAGAGATAGTTCGTTTGCACGGTGTTCCTTCTAGCATAGTGAGCAACCGCGATCCTATTTTCACTAGCGAATTTTGGAGAAGCTTACAAGAGGCGGTAGGGACTCAGTTATGTTTGAGCACCGCATATCATCCTCAGACGGACGGCCAGACAGAGAGGGTGAATCGCATTCTAGAGGATCTGTTGAGGCAATGTATCCTAGACTTTGGGGGTACATGGGAAGAGCATCTTCCATTGGTTGAGTTCGCATATAATAATAGCTTTCAGTCCAGCATTGGAATGGCACCATTCGAAGCTCTAAATGGACGACCTTGTCGTTCACGTACATGTTGGTGGGAATCTACGGATAAGATCTTACTTGGGCCCGATATGATTAGGGAGACTTCGGAGAAGATCGACTTGATTCGAAGGAGGATGAAAGCAGCGCAAGATAGGCAGAAATCTTATGCGGATAAGAGGAGGACAGATCTCGAGTTTGAAGTTGGGGACATGGTCTTTGTCAAAGTGTCTCCATTATGAAACGTTGTTCGCTTTGGGTCCGTTGGGAAATTAGCACCAAGGTTTGTAGGGCCGTTTCCTATTAAGGAGAAAATTGGACAGATGGCGTATAGAGTGGAGTTGCCCGAGAGACTTAGTGGTGTACACGACGTATTCCATGTGTCACATTTGAGGAAGTGCTTGCACGAGACCGCGGAAGTGGTAGAGCCGAGCTTTCTTAGAGAGGTGGAGATAGAGCGTGATGCGACAATTCGACGAGCTCCTACGCGCATTCTTGGGTCGGAGATCAAGAAGTTGAGGAATCGAGATGTCAGACTAGTCAAAGTGCAATGGGGAGATGTTGAGAGCAACGCTACTTGGGAGACAGAAGAGAAGATGCGTTCACGATACCCTTTTCTTTTTTAGGGTATGTCCTTTAATTTCTCCTTTATCGCTTAGCTTGTACTTATCTTATCTTTAGTATATCCTCTCGCTAGTATCTTTGACCTTTAGTTAGGATAATCCTATGGTTGAAACATGTGTTTGAGACATGTTATGTATGGTGGATGCAAAGTGGATGCAAGTGTTTGCTAGTGGTTGCTCGTGGATGCATATACACACACTATTAGGCACCTGATCGGCTCAGTCACTTCATATTGCATATTGCATATATATGGATGTATTTAGTAAAATGGATGTATAATGGTTGTATTATCATATAGTTGCTGCATTCGGGTGGATGGTTGTGCACGCATATAGAATTAATATGTATCATTAGGAATCTTTTGCATACATATTGGACGCATGGCACTATCATGAATTGCACTAAGGAGGTCGAATGAATCAGTAGACCGCCTAATTTTGCATTAGATATGGACATATACACACACTGTGCATATAAACATTAAAGCATTAGAAGTCTTTTAAGGACAATGGATGCTGGTGTTTGATGGTTGAGTAGATGGACGATTAGATGGTAGGATATACATTCTTCTTGACTTGGAGATTTCGAGGACGAAATCCTTTAAGGAGGGGAGAATGTAACACCCCGTAATTTTATAACATTAAAATTCACAAATTAAAGTATACTTAATTTTCAGAAAAGAATTAAGTGAAATGGGTTGCGCAGAGAAATATATATTGATATATATATAAATTAAAAATTAAATAAATAAATATGCGAAAAAGTTCAAAACAACGAATTGGGAGGGGAAATAACCGAACCGGCCCATTTTTGAGGTCGACCCGAGCTCCACTGGGTCGACTAGGGGTTAATCCAGGGTGTTTGGCTGTCGACCCGTGGGCCGATTCGCTCAAATGTAGATTTTGCATTTGATTGGTTCTCATGGTTCAGGGTTAATCTAATGGTCCTAAATAACTTCCTATACCTATAAATACATCCTAATGCTAACCCTAAAACTAATTAAAATAGAATAGTTACCGTCGCCATGAAAATCAATGGAGCCGCCGCCAACTAAGAAAGAAGAAAAGCAAATTCAATTCTAATTCTCTCAACCCTAAAGCAAATCAAAACTCTCTCTTTTCTTCTCTAAATTGTGAGTATGATGATCTTAATAAGATTATTATCATTTTAATTAGGTTGAGTTATGAATGGATTATGAGTAGATGATGTGAATTATCATATATGTTGTTGTAAACCCCTTTTGCTATCATGTATATTGTAAATCCAATGTTATGTGATGATGATATCTTATATGTTGTAAATTATGCTATGATGATGTTATGTATGTTGAAAGTTTCTATGCTAAGTTGTGATAAATCATACATGTTAAAAAGGCCATGATGTTACCATCTATGCTAGTTAGTTCATATTAATTAAATCATCATGTTTGGGTTATGTTGATCTATATGACAAGTCACATATGCAAGTTAGATTGATTAGAAAAGTTATGAACATATGCCAAGACATCTATTATGACATCTAGAATTATGCTATGACATATGTGATATCCTATGCTAGTTCACACCATCATTATGTTGCCTAAAAACCCCATATGCAAGTTTATGTATAGATTTGGGTTATGATCGTATCATGTAAATTGAGACATTTAACAAGTTGACACCTTTTGATCCTTAAGATGTGTAGTTTATGCAAGGTTCACCCCTATTATGATTAGATTTATTTTAATTGTCTATATGTTGTGATAATTTATCTTTGTGCTAGGTGTTAGACTATACAAGTCTAGCCTATATTATGCGTTGAATAAGCGAACGTATAAACGTGGGGTAGGGGTAATATTAAGGATTTAATATTAAAAAGTTTGGGTGCAATTGATATGATTTTGCATGCCATAAGTGGATGGCCATAATTGAGTCAATTATGGACATCATTAAAAGTTGACTTAATTAATAATTTGAATAGGGAATTATTAAAACTGGGGTAAAAGATTTTAAGTGTTAATCAATGCTTAGGACACGAGGTTGGACTCGTTTGTGACGTAAACCTGCCCGGACCCGCCCAGCAAATCCAGTGGTCACAAATGTCAGCCTAATGTGAGAGGTCTTAGGCCTAAACTAAAGCATAACGGTTGTAAAGACACGAGGTTAGACTCTTTTATGGTGTAAGACTGCCCGGACCCGCCCGGCAAATCCAGCTGCCATAAATGCCAGTCTAATGTGAGAGGTCTTTATGAGGTTATGACCTGAATGAATTAAGAAATACTTAACCATATAAACATGTAAGGTGGGACATGGGGGTTAAGTAGGTGCCTTGGGTGGCATGAGGAATCTAGGGGGTGCCCTTAGTGGCATGTGAAATACGATTAGTAAGACTTAACCAAACACACATGTAAATGAACATGACTATGAGGGTTAAGAGGGTTAAGTGGGATATACTAGTGACAAGCTTAGGTGGGTAGCTTGTGGGGGCCCATTTCGACCAGTATCCCAAACGTATATTTGTGGGCTTGACCGAAGTCGAGGACGGGACACGCATGCTGGGTTCAACTGTAAGAGGCCAAAACGGGAAGCAGTGGCAACGCAAGTCCAACGGGTTTCGTATGCGTGTGTGGACCCGGACTGGTAGGTAAGACGTTGTTGCATCGTGTAGGTATAAGCCGTGCATTCTCAAGTTGTATCGGGTTGCCACTTTAGGGGAGTGATACACCCCACTGTGGGGCCAGCACGGGTATCTACGAGTAGGGAGCCGATCGAAAGTGGGTAGTGGGGTACACCTAGTGGAGATAGGGGCAGACGGCACCTATGTAGTCAGCTAGGGGTACGTAAGGCAATTTATAAAGTTTCTGTGTGAAGCAAGTGGGATCAAACAATAGGGTGACTGGTGTGGTGCAGTGTAGTAATGTGCGGTGCAGTGTAGTAATCATTCGTTAGTAATTAGGTGTGTCTTTACCGTTATCTTTAACGTTATCTTAAACGCTATCTTTATCTTCCTAAGAGTTCATAGACATTTACTTGTCTTCCAGCTTATGCCTTAGTCTAGTTATTTTGATAATAGTATTGTTAGAATTATCATACTCGCCAGACTTTATGTCTGACCCCCTCTATTTCTATCCTTTTTCCCCCTCCAGGTCCTCAGCTTGGGCCCAGCTCTAGTGGAGTTTGATTGAATTGCTTCATCTCTCTTTGGAAAGCTTGGACCGTTGAAGTAAAGTCTAGCTTGTTATCTTTTTAATGGCTATTTATGTAATGGGATTATGTATTTTGTTTTTATGAAGATGGATATTGTAATTGGTTATGATCTATGGTTTTATGATGTAACAAACATGTTTAATTTCCGCTGCAATAAAATGAAGTTTTAGATTTCCAAGTACTATTTATTATCTGTCTTGTTGTAATTTTTCTGTTCTATATTCACTTATAACCTCCATGGAAGTTAATGCATTCCCTTTGTGAGTGACATTAATGGATGTGGGGTGTTACAGTTTGCTTGTCACAGTTTGTAAAGTGGTATTCTAATTTCCTTGTGTATGGCTAGTCGAATCAATAAGGTCAAGAAGTGTTTGGGCATCATCGCTTATTCTTTATTCTATAAAATTTTAAAATTTATGATTAAGTACATACACCTAACTTAGAAGACCAAGGTTTACCACCCATGCACTGCCTCGCGGACTAACGGAGAGTGGGTAAAGAGCTTGGCGGATTGTGCAGACCGACTTTGACTTTGTCAACAACGTGTCGGTAATCCTTAGGTGTCCAATCTCATAAAATGAGACCAAGATTTTCCAATGCTGACTTTGTCAACAACATGTCGGATAGAGCTTGGCGGGTTTGCACACCAACACTTGATATACAAGCAATGTTGGATACCCTTGGATTACTATTATTATTATTGAAAATATAAGCACAAGGGAGAGTTACGCGAATTCAACTTAACACAACTTAGTTTTAAAGATTCGAAAAGCCAATATAAGTATTATAAGTCCTCCACTTATTTAAACAAAGACTACAATATAGAATAGATTTCATGGCTATCACCTAAGAATCTCCCTATGTACCGGTTACACTATTATCCCTCAAAATTCAACTTTTCATTATATTTCATATTCGATCTTAGCTGAGAGAAAAAAAATACTATCAACTGATTAACAATCCTTAACTTATTTTGTTGTATCAATCTAAAATGAGTCTTGTTTCAAAAAAAATGGCATGTTACTACAATCTAAAATGCATGATGGTCCTATATGAAAAAAAAGAAAAAAAAAGTTAAAGAAAAATAAAAGGATGCAATGCAGACTCCCCCCACACTAGAACTAAACAGTGTCCACACTGTAACGTTTCCTAAATTTGAAAGATCGTACCCAAAGATGGATTAAATGTAAAATGATTTGTAAAATAAAATGCAGTCTAACTATATGTAAGAATGGATCATATGTACAATGATAAATGTGTTTGCGATGCATGCGACGCAAGGATTGCCACCAACTTTTTCCCCTACACTTGGTTCTAGCTCTATGAATCAGACTCCCATTAAGTCTAGGCATGTTTTCAAATAAACAAAGGTTTTTGAAAACCATCTCATTTTTATACCTCGATTTATAGTCCAGTAAATGAATGTTCAGGGTCGTCCTAACATGAAGTTTTTCAACAAAGCTAACATTCCAAAAATAGTTCATGTGTTCAACAAATTTATCAGTGTAATTTTTCAAAAATTTGTGATCGTATATAAATTTAGTGGAATTTGACATCTGAGTATTGTTCAAGACTGTGTGATCACATTTCTCAATTTCATTAATTGACAACGTATTTTTGACACTGACAAATTCTAGTTCGTTTGAAACCTCAAAATCGAAATTTTCGTACTTGGATTGGTGGCTTGATTCAGTTTCATCCTCATTTGGCAACTCGTCCTCATTCAATCCAAAAAATTCATGTTCATTAAAATCCTTTTCCAAATTTGAATTAAAAAATTCAACATTTTCATTTTGTTCAATTTCAAAAATTTCAAGTTTCTCGCAGCCTGATGGAGAGAGATCAAAATCTAAGCTTACATCTTTTTCCTGAAAAGAATTGAAGTCCAAATCATTCACTGAATTGTGAGCAACTTCATTTAGATGGTTATTCTCAATTTCCAAAGTTGTTATTTGAAAATTTTCACTATCAATAAAGAATGGATTATTTTCTGAATCATCGCTTGTTTGAATTTGATTTTGTTGCTCTCATTGTTCTTTAAAAGATGCCATTAAACAAAGAAGTTCATCAAGCTGTCTTTCTTTTTCATTCAGCCTTTCTTCCCTCTCTCTAAGAATGTTAAGATGATATTCTTCAGAATCATTGATTTGAGAGCTCTCGTTTTGGATTTCTTGATTTTCAAAATGATAGTCCACATTAATTTCACAATCAAAATTATTTCCAATGTGGTGGTTGTTTGAATTTTCAGAAAAATGGCAATGATATTGGAAATCATTTTAATCATAAAAATTATGTTCGTAACCAAAACTGTTAAAATTTGAGTTAAAATTTGGGTGATTTTGGTTATTTTCAGGATGTTGATATGGGCTATAATTTTGAAAATTTTGGTTTACAACCCCATATTGATGTGGATCAAAGCTATACTGGGATTCAAAGCCATTTTGTTGTGGATGTGGCCCATAATCGAAATTATTGAAATTTGAGTTGAAATCGTAATTTCGATCATATCAATGATTTTGAAAATGTTGGTTATTTTGAAAATTTTAAAATTATCGACGTTGGACTCACGAAATTTTGGAAAATCTTGCCTCATGAGTTGTAATTCGTTCTCATACTCTTCAAGCGGACATCTACTCCGACTATTATCCCACATTTCCCTCAATGATTTTTTGAATCAGACATTTGAATGAAATCAACAGAAGATAGAAATTATTCTTAGTTCAAAATAGTATAAAAGAATGAGTTGTGCTCTATTAATTAGCTGACTCAATTGGAAGGGGGAAGAGGGTCTTATGGTCGTTCACGTATAGTATAAATACTAAGGGATACAACCAATGTTTTACGGGTAGTATGCAACCTCTTTTGCTAATAGTTCAATAAATTGAACTACTATATATCCGCGATCCAATTATACGAGACAGTCAACTTCACAATGCACCACTTTTCAATTATATTATTTTGCAAACCAAATCAAGTTTCAGAATTGAAAAACGACGAGAGTGATGATTTTAGATATGGAAATTCGTTCTTCACAAATATCAGTCACAGAACAGTCACAAAATAATAACAGAAAATTAAAATATTGTACAAGCAAGCCGCTGCCCCTGCAGAAGATTTTTACAAGCAATTTCTGTATTTTTCAAAGCAGCAGAGCACCTGTAGAGTTCAGAAAATTTTACAGTGGCATATGGCAGTCCGTCCAGCTATTTAAGTTCCACTGTTTGCTTTGCTCGCTGTTGAGTTCCTTGTTTGTTGCTTGAGCACTTCACTTTGGCCTTTGATTTGTTTTTTTTTTCGAAAGATGACTAAAC
The DNA here is from genome assembly GCA_030737875.1 of Allium sativum. Lineage (NCBI taxonomy): Eukaryota > Viridiplantae > Streptophyta > Magnoliopsida > Asparagales > Amaryllidaceae > Allium > Allium sativum. The sequence goes on along the minus strand of CM060909.1, from coordinate 225,461,711 downwards.
TCTTGGTTTAGAACGCGGTCAACACAAAAAGAATAAATCACGCACCCCTCAACACAACTAAAGACGCCCCTTTATTTCTTCTTCTTTTTCGATGGAAGCAAATCACGTAGAAGGTTTTTTTAAAAAAATAAATAAATAAGAAATGAGATAAACAAACAAGAAAAAAAACAAAAACAAAAACTGAGTAGATGAAATAGAAGAACTAAACTAAACTCAACATAAAAAAAAGATAGGAAAAATAAAATAAAAACTAAGCTCAACATCTGATCTGAACACAAACTCAAGCAACTGAACAGAAGCTACAAAAAAAAGAACAAGAAAAAGATACAAACAAGAAAACAAAAGTAACAATCACAATTCCCTTAAAAGGACTCACGCCCCTTTCCCGTGTTCTCCCAAATCAACGCAACCCCTTTTTGATTTTCAAGACCCCTTTTTCCCTTTGTATGGTTCCCCAAACACACACAAAGTAATTAACAGTTATAAAAGAAAGCTTGAACCCTCTCTCGTTCTTACTTCTCAGTAAAAAGATTCGAACTTAACAGGCTTCAGATACTCTAGTTCAGAGCAACGAAAATTCGAACTCACGCCTCCTTTTTTTTGGGAATTCAATTTAGGGTATCGATCGATTTGCCTAGGTTTCGAATTGGGATAGGGTTTCGATTATGGGTGGCGATTGATCGAAGCGAATTGTGGCTTGTGATTTCTGGTAGGCGGTTGGGTATACTACGGATTTGTGTTCGGGTTTGTGAGCCTTTGAGTTTTTCGAGTTGCAATTTGGATTACCGATCGGGTACGGTGATGGAGCGTGTTCAATTCGGTGCGAGGGGTTTGTTTTTTCGGATCTGTGATTTCCAATTGATGTGGCGGTTCTGTTGAGTACGAACAATCGGGTTTGATTGCTGTTTGCGAGTGATGTTCGATTTTGCGAATTGGGTTCAGGGATGGTGATTTAAAATACTGGGAGTTGATTGTCGGTAAGATGATGGGCTGGTGTCCTAGAATTTTGGGGTGCGATTTGAACTGGGAATTAGGGATCAGGCGATGGTATGGTTTGCTGACTGTGGGATTGTGAACGGAGGATGGAACTTGAGATGTGGTGGTTTGTGAATTGCGGTGAAGTGTGTGACTGCGATGATCGATGTGGTTGGAGAACAGTGGCTATGGCCTATGGCCTTGCTGTTGGCTTCAACGTGTATATGATAATCTGCTGTGTGGTCAAGGAATTTTGTCAGGGCAGTTTGGGTATGATGTGAAGATGATGTGGGGACGGTGATTGTTGTTTGGTTGTGGGAACCGGTTGATAGTTATGTTGATGGTGTATGAGGGACTGCGTTTGTTTGGGGATGGAGATATGGAGTTTGGATGAATTTGCGGTGGGGACTTGAAGTATGGATGATGCCGTTCAAACTGGTTTCGTTGATGATGATTTCAGCTTGTGGAATTCGGCTGTGGGGTATGAATTGTTGATGGCGTGTGGAATGATTGAATTGGTGAGGGGTATTGTACGCGGTTTGGCAGTTTGGTGAGGGATGATTTGGGTATATTGTGGATGAGCGGTTTTAGATGTGAAGTTGGGTATGGTGTTGGTGCGTTGATTGTTGAAGGAGATGGAAAGTGTTGGCTCGCAAACAATCCAGAACAGGGAAAAGGGAAAGAAAATGTCAAAAGGAATTTTTTTTTTTTTTGGAAATTTGTACAAAAGGAGAAAGATATTGTAGAAGGAAAGAAATAAATTTAAAAAAAAAGAAGTTGTATAGAAGACAGAAAAGAAGGTTGTAAGGAAATAAATAAAAAATAGCAAGTTTTTTTTATTGTGTAGAAGATTGTGGTATCAACAAATAATACCAAATCAACTACTAAAGAGATTTTTTTTCTATATACACAGGATTAAAAATAATAAAAAGAATAAAAACTAACACGAATCAGAAATTAAATAAATAATAAAATTTAATTGTTGCCTCCCCGGCAACGGCGCCAAAAACTTGTTCGTTTCCTATAGATTAGAAAAGCGCGAATTTTGAAATAAATACTGCAAGCACACAGGTGGGTAGCATACATGTCGAACACAGGGAGGCAAATTAAATTATTTAAATAATCTCTTGAGCGAGTTAGACAAATCTTTGAGGTTGGTTTTGAAAGCAAACGAAATTGAAACTGCGATCCGATTCAGAACAAATCTAATTGAACCGACGATCAAATCACAATTATCAATTGGAAATTAAAATGCAAAACAGAAATAAAATGCAGAAATTAAAATTGCAGGAAAAGAACAACAAAAAGTAAAGTTAGGATTGTCGTTGAAACTAATCAAACGACTCATCGCTAATAAAAAAATGTAAAATACAATTGGTGTTCTACCAAAACTAATTGTGAAGACAACACCAATTGCTAAGAAAAAGAAAAATACAGAAAAAATAAAAGAAAACTAGAAACTTTATTAATGCAGAAGAAGAGAAAATATGATAGGATGGTGGCTACAATGATATTACAAGGGTATATATAGGAGATAACCAAACCCTAACCCTAACCCTAATACAATGATAGATGGACCTTAGGGAATTCACCAAAAGAGTTTACAATGAGAATCTCAAATGGGCCTTAGTTATATCTATTAAATTTTTGGCCTTTCTTCCTTTTCTCTTGGTTCTTTGACAAGCCTCCCTTGATTTGAGATGTGCATGGCCTTTTTATAAATCATTTTGTTGTCCAACAGCAACCAGATGTGAGATCTTCCTCTACAATTCTTCAAAATGTAAATATATAGTAATCTGATCTCCATTTCTCTACTTTTCTGGTTGCATGCGAGCTAGGTTGGAATATCTGTAAAAGTAACAAAACAATACCCAAGTAATATTTATTTATATACAAAACATAAGATATAAGAGCATAAAATAAACACATTTCTATGTTAATCACGGAGTTAGGACACACTTACTAGGCTGATTGTAAGAGATCCAAACGTGGAGGACGGTGTGGGCGACGCAAACCAACCGGGACATGTGCGTGCATGTTCGGGCAGAGGAGGATAAGACGACCGTGACACCAGTAGATATGGTTGTGCACATCACGAAGGGTTGCCACTTTAGGAAGTGATACCTCCTACTGTGAGACCGGCACAGGGTATCTACGGAGTAGGGAGCCAATCGATTAGGGAAGTAGTTAGGGTACGTTTAGACCCTGGTAAAAAGTTTAGGAGCCTGTTAGATTGGGCTGCCTGTGGATTGCATGGGGTTAAAACCTCTCACCAGAAGTACGCCTAAGTCTACCATCTTATAGTTATTGGGATCATCTCATTCTGGTTATACTAGTATTAGTGCAGAGAATCAGAGTAATCATTAGAGAAGCGTATACACTCTATCATATTTACCTTGTCATACCTGCCTTTTGTGATATTATCTTTCTTATACACTTTATATGCCTGTCATGATACTTTTACTTATTTACTTGCCAAAGGTAACTGGACTCGCCAGACTTTATGTCTAACCCTTTTTGTTTCCTCTTTTTTCTTCTGCCCCCCTCCCCCCGGCCCTCCAGGTTCTCAAGCTTGACCAGGATTTTGCTATCATTTGCTGGAGCTGCTTAGATATATGGCTCAAGCTCCTATCTTTGGTATTAAGGATATGTTTCTTTTGGGAAATTTTTCTTCTTTTATTTTGTACTCTGATATTTAAGTACAAGACATAAGTTTTTATGATGTACTGGTTTTTATTCAATCATATGATGTTCTGAACTACGATGCTTTATGACTAATAAAGTTTTTTTTATTCCGCTGCTATTTTATATCTGTCTTCTAATGTTTCTGTTTCTTTTTACCTATAATGCTTCACGAAACTTGATACATTCTCTTAATGAGTGACATTAACAAACGTGGGGTGTCACATACACGATCAGCTTTATCTTGACCTTCGATCTCTTGAACGGATCTATCATGATTTGGACTAGTGGCAGAAGAATGAGCACCTTCCACGCAGGTGCCATTAGTCGTAACTTTTTTTGTGGCGGCTTGAAGAGAAAATAGAGTTTCTAGCCTCTTCATCATAGCATTCGTTAAAATTTCCATCTGATGTGTCATACCATCGACAGCCTTATCCAACTCTGGAGGATTCACCAACCTCAAAATTAGTCTGCGGAGTAATTGGATCATTTTGCTGCATTTCCAAAAGTTGTAGCTACCACAGTCTTGCTAGTTCATGGCTTTTCCGACAGCATTATGTCAGGCAAATTTCTATACTTCAAAAAGAATTCGTCAATCGGCCCAGACCTTAGATTTGAAGGATCTATCGTTGGGCCTCAAGTACTAATTCCACAAAGCACTTAAACTTGAGAATGTGAACGTGGCCCAATGATGGGCGCCAAAAAGTGTTTACACCAAAAACAATACAAACACCCCCGAAGAGGATTTCACAATTCATGAAAAATTATATCTAGGAGATGTAACCACACCCGCATGGCTCGGCTTAAAGATATCCTACATCCACTATGGAAGCTTAATGGAATGAATCTTCACAACTTTTCACTCGGATGATCCTTGTCGGTTCCATGTTGAATGAGATTGTAGATTGGAGCTTGAATGGACTTTAATGGAGGTTAGAATGGCTTAGAACAGTGGAGAAAACAAATGAGCAGCACTTTGTAGAGTTAGGAATCGATCCCTCAAAATATGGAAGCCATGGGGTAATTATAAGTGGAGTCCAAATGAAGTAGTGAGTTGAAACTCATATGTGCGGGCTATGGGTCGTTCATGTTATAATTACGAAAATGTCGCTGCTAGTTGTTCCCAATTGTTTGTCCGACCCTATAATTCTCAAGCCATCATAATGCGCGAACGACCAGAACACTACACGACCAAGATAGTGCTCGACCCTTGGATGCGCGACCGACTAGAAATACTTGATCCAAGATAAGGGGTGGCCCCTCTTCTGTTCGACCATAGGTTGCTCAACCGACCAGGATGCTTGAGGACAAGAATGCTTGAACAACCAGAATGCACGACCGACCCTTATTTGTGACTGATCCCTTGTGTTTTTCGACCTGTGTAATTTGTGAATGATGCATGACCGAATGACCAGAGGACTAAATGTCGAGCGACCCATATATGCTCCTAGTGACCGACCCATAAGTTTTAGTTGAATTAAATCTATCGATACGTACATGATTTTTATGGATAAACATTAGTTAAACCAAAATATTAAATTTAACAATAATAATAAATGGAAAATAACTACGTTAACTCTGTAAGAATATAAATATAAATATATACATTATCCGTCCAAATCTACATAAACAACGAAGTATACATTATAATGAATGTTTGTGCATTTGAATGATTTTCATTTTATAGGGTTATACATGTAAATGTAATCCATATTAAATGAATATATTTGTGGTAATCGGTGCAATAGTTAGTGCAATTGATTGCAGGCCATACATAAATAAATAACTATTGTAACCATCATTGATTGGGGCAACAAAAATTGATTAGGTAGTTAAACCAAACAATTACTATTTATAAATTGGTTAGTATTAAGTTGTAAACCCTAAGAAATTTAATTATAATCGCACCAAGACACGAGGTTAAGCTCAACTTATGGTAAAGTCTGCCCGGAGCCACCCGACAAATCTAGAATTCACAGGTGGTCGGCTTAATGTGAGAGGTTTGGTGCATATATATATATATACATATATATATATATATATATATATATATATATATACACAACAAGCAATAAATTAACAGTGCCTACTCAGGTATAACAAATAGATATTTTGGGACTGATAATTAAGGATATTTATGAGTGTCAGTTACCTTAGGAATATGACCGTTAGGGTCATAAACAACAGGTAACCTTAATAAAGTTAATAAAAGAAATAAATGGGGACTAATGGGAATCACGCGAATTAATAAGTACTAAGTCCATATCAGAAGGGAATAAATAATAGAATCTTTAAGCTTGGGAGGTCATAGGTTTTCCTTGACTAGTAAACCTAGATAGAATAAACATAACTAAAAAATAAGAATGGGCTTAGTCAGAAGATAATGCTAGTTAGTATTTACCATATGAGCCCGTGAAAATAACTAGTTTGTGTGGTAATAGTTATTTCCAAAAAAATCAAGGTTTACTCCATGAGTGAGGTCTTAAGTATCCAAAAGGGGTCATCCTCCCGTTCATAAGGAGAAACCAAATAGGAAATAATCTATAAGTGTAGTCGGCTTTGGGGATTAAGGTCTTAAGTGGTTAGATCCAACTATAAAAAGGTATTAATTGATTGCGTAGCCCACCTACCATAAATGAAAGCATTAAAGGCTAAAGGGGTACGAGCTTTATAATCTCCGCGAATAGTCCGCTTCCTTGGGTTGTAAATGACTTGGGTTAAGAAGTCCACTTGGGAATAGGTCTTCCAGTGTAGGGGTCTTAAACGGTGTGCAAATCCTACCCAAACTTGGATCTAAAAATGTCTAGTATTGTCATTCCATAGGTATACCTATCCTATGGGAAGTATTAAGCATCTAGGATATTATCCAATAGGGCCAGCTAGATAGTTACGAAGAGGCCCTCCACCGAGTGGTCTTAAATGGTTTGCTACATCTACATTACCGAGTGGACTTAAGTGGTTGCTTACTATCTCTCACCTTATGCGGGGCTTAGGCTGATATGTTTGAATGACAGAAGCTTTAACTAGAAGAACCCTGTAGCTAGTGTCCTCTAGTTTATAATAACGTTGAGTATATCATCGAGAGGTCCCAAATGACCAATAGGTCTACCTAGGGCCTTAGGTGTTATAGAGAATCCACCCTACATATCATTCGATAGTGAGGCATTAAGTGGCTAAGTATACATACATAAGTAAATAAACTCCATAGTTAGGAGTTCACTTCTCCATTTAATAATCAGTTAAATGATGGTATAAAGGCTTCACAAATGTATGCGTAAACGTTCTATCTCAGTACCGGTATTATTGGGAATACTACCTTAGGAATGGTAGTTAGAGTCGTGTGTAAAGGTTTACAAGGTTAGGTTAGAATTACTAGCCTCGGTAGGCATATATCTTTGATTGAACCAAACGGAATACATCGGTTTATTGTAATATGTGTTGTATCTTTCTTGTTCACCAGAACTTGTTATTTAGACCCCCTCCTCATTACAACCTCACAGATCTCTCTAGAGAAGGACGGGTTCTCACAAGTGTCTAAGTTTGGCTTTCGGTTCTCGTTCTCTCTCATGCTCGGTATTGACATGGTGACTCACTATTAAAAGGTAGTTACTTTAGTTAATACTAGTCTATCCTATTTTATTTCCGCTGTGAGTTATTTTATCGTACTCTACTTATGCTCATGCTTATTTATTTGCAGGTACCAGATTTACATGCTCCATGCATGGATGTATTCGAATTTCAGTTTTTGTTGAAATTTGGGATTAGAAAATTGTGGGGTGTTACGAACATGCTTTACAGCATTAACAATTACTCATGGTTCTGATGTCGAAATTAGCCGGATGTGTCCTCCAACTATTGTGTTGATAAGAAATCCTTTTCCTTTATCTCTGGCAGGGAGGTGGCTCTAGAAGCTACCTGACCTTTTTTGTGTCCCGAAGTCCCCTACCTCTTGTCCCTTGGGGCAACTTTATATTTATCTAACTTTCCTTAATGCAACAACTTCTTGATAATATCCTGGAGATGACAATACTCGTTCATCATTTGGCCTTATATCTCGTAAAAAAAACAGAATTTTCCAGTATAAACCTCCTTTTCAATAGACTCTAGCAGATGTGACTTTTTATACTGCATTGTACTTCAAATGTAATGGCCCGAATTTCCGTACTCTTTGAATCGTGCACAGAAATACGAATCATTAGTAGAAAGAAGTAAGAGGATGAGTAATAGAAAGAAAGAGAAATTAGAATAGAAAAAAACGAAGAACACAAATCTCACAGCGGAACGAATAAAATATATTAGATAACATAACTTTGAAATACAATTCAGTAACTTTGTATACATACCATCATCAGAGCAGAACAGCTATTTCGGGAACAGTTATAAACACCTATTTCCAGATAGGAACATAATACACAGCGGAAAAATATGACAGTTTACAGGTAACTGGTGAAGCCTCCTGCTTCAAACTCCTCCAAGTGAATATGTAAAATCCCGACTACTTGACTGCGCATACAAATTTGAGCACCCAAGAGTTTAGGGAAACAAACAAAATAAACTCTGGGTCAGTCATGGGATGGTGTAAGTAAACTCCAACCATTGGTTTAACTTTCAAAAACCTTTTCGAAAGAAATGATAATTGTAAGACCGATCCACACATAAACACGGATGTTTTTTACCTTACGATAACCAAAAATATTTTTGATATCAAATCCGGTGATATTATAACAGTGTCTAAATCGAATAAATAGTTATCTAGTGGAACGCTTGCATCTCACGCTCCATATATAATATAAAATCAAAAACCGCAGGGTGCTTATTGGAGATTGGATTTCCAGCATGACAAGGTATGGAACCACCTTCCGATAGTGTATCTCTAGAGAGGAACACACTGGATTTAACAAGATCATCTTGCAATCCGGCCCACACATGGCTGACCACTCATTTAACTTGAGTGTATCGAGCATATTATCACCAACGGTTATGATTAGAAACCACTACCGAAAGCATACAGCAGCGAACAGAATAAGAAGCAAATAAATTTTCGCTAGATCAGGTGATAATACCCCTAATGGGAATGACCCACATGGCCATGCTGCCTGCCTGATTTTTGTCATTTCTCGGGTGATGAGGCTTGAGGTTACGATTATCTTTGTTGAACATCTTGCCACCATTTACTTTGAATGTCACGTCGTTTGACATCCATCCATGCACGTTGTCCGAGGACTGGACAAACCGAAGGCACCATTCTATTAATCCATCTTGGGTAAGTTCTACCTAGGATTAACAGAACAGCCCTTGCATTTTACTCCTTCTTCAATTATCTTCAGTATAAGTTGATTCGTAACGCTTAGGCCAACACGAAGTGGTTTACAGATAATAAATCTGATTCCGGTCTCTCCGTATTGACAACGAAGGTATAAAGTAAATTAAAACTTTGATAGTTGGTGATTTAACTATCAAAGAAAACATCCATACAACCAATGGTCCTATGTCCAATTGGAAATTCTACTGATCAACCATCAAACAATATTGAGCCCTTTTAAGTCAATTTCTTATTAAATTATCATTTCCCAGTTTTCCATATCTTTTCGGATATTTCTCAAAATTAAGTAGTCTTTTTCGATTCTTGGAAATCATTTCCAATATCATAAACTCTTTATTTTTTTATATTTCAGAAAATATCTCTCATCATGTTCGGAAAACATTTCCATATATTCACGAATCCTTATTTTATATATTTGGAAAATATATGTAATCCACATTGGAAAATATTTCCAATCTCTATTTTTACTTCTCACTAACCGCATCGATTCATTTCCTATACTTCAAAAACAATTCAAATTTTATTTGGAAAACGTTCCCAAATTACATTTATCTGGATCTAACCGATATTATATAAAATATCATTATTATGACTCAACCTATTAATCTTTCATTAATTACTAACTCTCGCTACCGAACCTTAACCATTTCTCAGTCAATCATGAAATCGATCAAGTTGGGGTATAATTACCTCTCATACCTTAACTGAAAAACATTCTTAACTTTGAAATAGTAAAAGCTCACAACTTCAACAAAACATCGCTTATGTGACTCTCAGATTCAATCTAAGAATCCACTTCTTTTATGGAAAAACATTAATTATAACGGTCGTGTTATAATCTTTGTTTCCAAATATTTGATTTATAAAACATTAATTATAATGGCAGCGTTAAAATCGCTATTTAGATTTATAAAACATTTATTATAATGGTAGCGTTATAATCCCTGTTTCCGAATGTTTGATTTATAACAATATAACTTGTACTTGTTAATTTCAATAAATAAATTAATAAGTAAATAATTAAATAATTAAATTTGATTCAAATGGAAAGTAAAAATAACTACTTTCCTAAATTCGATATAATCGAATTCCAATAAATAACTTTCTCTCGAATAATCTATATTCGATTTATACTCCACATCTACCATTTCAGGTTAATTCAAATTTCAAATTTACATTTGAATTTATCTTTTCAAAATCATTACCTAATTCCTTTATAACCATTCCAGTCTACCAAACATTATCACACTTTACTTTATATTCCGAAATTTGAACTAAAACTCATCGTTTTCTTTTAGAACGATTGTCCATTTCACTGTTTACTCAATTTCCCGATTTGGGTTCATATTTCAAATCTATTTTTTCTTTAGAGATATTTCATTTGCAAAATATTTACTTTAAACCATTATTCGCTTTAATCGTGAATAAATTCCTTTTATATACAATCAAATCAATTTGATTTCCTACCTACAAATAATATCTTAAACTCAAATTCTATTTTTAACTTCTATTTAGAATTTTCCATATAAATCTCATTTTTACTCCAATCATTTATAATCTTATTCACAATTTCCTTTATAACTGCTAAGTTCAATCCGACTACAATTATCGATTTCAAACGCGATTTCCATTTTCTATATAAATTCAAAAATTGAATTTATATTTCAATTTATTCTAAAATGAATATTTACTAAATTTATAAATGTTGTTTATAAGTTAATATTCTCAAATTATCTGTCAAAAACAGATTTATATTTAAAATCTCCTTTTAAAACCTTATAGTGGTTCTACATTTGATTATAAAATATCGATTTCAAACCAAACATTAATTATTCAATAATTGTTTCCCTTCAGCCATAAATATTGTTTATAAATCTAATTACTTGTTTTATTCATTAAAACAAGTTCAACTTCCAAATCTATTCGAAATCCAATTTCTAATTTTTGGAAATAAATTTTCTTTTTAAATCTCCAATTTATTTTCTACATTTGAAAATATATTTCGGTATTAAATACCAAAATTCTAAGGCCAGGGTAATTCAACACAGCATAATCAATCATAGTACATAGCACAGTAAATAACAAAAAATAATATAAATGTTGAGGAATCCAGTTGGATTCCTCCAACCCGTTTCCCTGCATTCATAGATGTTAATGAACATCAATAACATTAATTTCACATTGATATGAAATATCATGGTGAACAGAATTAATAATCGATTAATGATATAAATATATCAACCAATTTTATCAACCATGCAACCAAACAACCAACACATAGTATAAAATTACTATAAATAAATTTAAAACTCATTTATATAAAAATATAAATGAGTCAGAGTTTAGTGAGGTTACTCACCTAATTTTGAAGTTGACGGTTCTGTTTTTATTCGCTTAAAATCAAACGGCGGTTGATTTTATCATGAAATTCCAGTAGCTTAGTTCTCAGCCACGTCAGTTCCCTCTTGTCGTTACGAATCCAACGTAGTTCATTTCGTCCAATTCTAATCACAAACGAAGTAGTTATGATTATTATAATACTACTTTGAATTAAATTAAATTAAAATTAACTAACTTATCATTATACTCTTGATACCAGGGTCAATGAAAGTAAATTACGGCTGGCTTAGTACTCTTCTTTCCTGTTAAATCTCGTTTCTTATATTCACTACCAAGATCAAATCTTTAACCCACCTTCCAACCTTCATTATTAAATTTTGGAAACCATTCCTAATCTCCCTTTTTATTCCCTTCTTCTTCCATGATCACATAACCGCACTCCAGGTTATATCCCCACTTTGAATAGCATTTGCGAGATTTTCCACTTGCACTTCCTCTTCTAAAACTGTCATTTCATCCCAAATAAAGCCACGAATTGTATTACATCGTGGATGCTCATCCTCTTGCCCCTTCATTTAAACAACTTCCTTAATCACTAATTAAGTATTGTTACCACTAATTTCATGCGATGCCCCTCCTTTCCAATATACCTTGCTGACCCACGCGTAACAAACTTCCATAGTCCTAAATACAAACAATTCTCCAACCCATACTGTTGCTTAACCATCACCATGGAATTACCCAGCTCAACCACTTTCCAACCATGTCCCCACAGTCCACGCAGGTGAACCCCACTTCACCTCCAAGGCCCTGATGACCCGCTCGCACTCCTTCCCAACGATCTCCATGGGGACTAGTGTGAGTAAGCTCCAAGGCCCTGATAACCCCACTTGACTGCCTGTACAAATTTGGGCACCCAAGAGTTTAGGGAAAACAAACAAAATAAACTCTGGGTCAGCCATGGGGACTAGTGTGAGTAAACTCCAACCATTGGTTTAACTTTCAAAAACATTTTCGAAAGAAATGATAATCGTAAGAACGATCCACACATAAACACGAATGGTTTTTACCTTACGATAACCAAAAATATTTTTGATATCAAATCCGGTGATATTATAATAGTGTCCAAATCAAATAAATAGCAATGTAGAGGAACACTTGCATCTCACGCTCCATATATAATACAAAATCAAAAATCGCAGGGCGCTTATTGGATTGGATTTCCAACATGACATGGTATGGAACCACCTTTCGATAGTGTATCTCTAGAGAGGAATACACAGGGTTCAACAAGAACATCTTGCAACCCGGCCCACACATGGCTGACCACTCATTAAACTTGAGTGTATCGAGCATATTATCACCAAATGTTGTGATCAGCAACCGTTACCGAAAGCATACAGCAACGAATAGAATAAGAAGCAAATGAATTTTCTCTAGATCAGGTGATAATACCCCTAATGGGAATGACCCACATAGCCATGCTGCCTGCTCGATTTTTGTCATTTTTCGGGTGATGAGGCTTGAGGTCACAATTATCTCTTTTGAACATCTTGCCATCATTTACTTTGAATGTCATGTCGTTAGACATCCGCCCATACACGTTGTCCTTGGACTGGACAAACCGAAGGCACCATTCTATTAATCCATCTCGGAAAATTTCTACCTAGGATTAGCAGAACAGCCCTTGCATTTTACTCCGCCTTCAATTATATTTAGTATAAGTTGATTCGTAACGCTTAGGCCAACACAGAGTGGTTTTCCGATAATAAATATGATCCCGGTCTCCCCGTCTTGACAACGAAGGTATAAAATAAATTAAAACTTTGATAGTCAGTGATTTAACTATCAAAGAAAACATCCATACAACCAACGGTCTTATTTCCAATTGGAAATTCTACTGATCAACCATCAAACAATACTAGGCCCTTTTAAATAAATTTCTTGTTTAATTATCATTTCCCAGTTTTTCCATATCTTTTTGGATGTTTCTCAAAATCAATTAGTCTCTTTCGATTCTTGGAAATCATTTCCAATATCATAAACTCTTTATTTTTCTGTATTTTAGAAAATATCTCTCATCAAGTTCAGAAAACATTTCCATATATTCATGAATCCTTATTTTCTATATTTGGAAAATATATGTTATCCACATTGGAAAATATTTCCAATCTCTATTTTTACTTCTCATTAACCACATCATTTCATTTCCTACACTTCAAAAACAATTCAAATTTTATTTGGAAAACGTTCTCAAATTACATTTATCTGGATTTAACTAGTATTATATAAAATATTGTTATTATAACTCAACTATTAATCTTTCATTAATTAACTAACTCTCGCTACCGAACCTTAACCATTTCTCAGTCAATCATGAAGTTAATCAAGTAGGGGTATAATTACCTCTCAGACCTTAATTGAAAAACATTCTTAATTTTGAAATAGTCAAAGCTTACTACTTCAACAAAACATCGCTTATGTGACTCTCAGATTTAATCTAAGAATCCACTTCTTTTACGGAAAAACATTAATTATAACGGTAGCATTATAATCGCTGTTTCTAAATATTTGATTTATAAAACATTAATTATAATGGCAGCGTTAAAATCGCTGTTTAGATTTATGAGACATTTATTACAACGATAGGGTTATAATCGCTGTTTCCAAATGTTTGATTTATAACAATATAATTTGTACTAATTAATTTCAATAAATAAATTAATATGTAAATAATTAAATTTGATTCATGTGGAAAGTAAAAATAACTACTTTCCTAAATTCGATATAATCGAATTCCAATAAATAACTTTCTCTCAAATAATCTATATTCGATTTATATTCCAAATTTCGGAATTTATCTACCATTTCAGGTTAATTCAAATTCCAAATTTACATTTGAATTTATCCTATCTAAATCATTAACAAATTCCTTTATAACTATTCCAGTCTACAAAACATTATCACACTTTATTTTATATTCCGAAATTTGAACTGAAACTCATCGTTTTCTTTTAGAACGATGGTCCATTTTCCTTTTTACTCAATTTCCAATTTGGGTTCATATTTCAAATCTAATTTTTCTTTAGAAATATTTCATTTGCAAAAAAAATTCTTTAAAACATTATTCTCTTTAATCGTGAATAAATTCCTTTTATATACACTCAAATCTATTTGATTTCGTACCTATAAATAATATCTTAAACTCAAATTTTATTTTTAACTTCTATTCAGAATTTTCCATATACATTTTTACTCCAATCATTTATAATCTCATTCACGATTTCCCTTATAACTACTAAGTTCAATCCAACTACAATTATCGATTTCAAATCCGATTTCCATTTTCTATATAAATTCAAAATTTGAATTTATATTTCAATTTATTCTAAAATGAATATTTACTAAATTTATAAATTTTGTTTATAAGTTAATCTTCTTAAATTATCTCTCAAAAACATATTTATATTTAAAATCTCCTTCTAAAACTTTATAGTGGTTCTACATTTGATTATAAAATACCGAGTTCAAACCAAACACTAATTATTCAATAATTATTTCCCTTTAGCCAGTAATATCGTTTATAAATCTAATTACTTGTTTTATTCATTAAAACAAGTTTCTACTTCGAAATCTATTCGAAATCCATTTTCTAATTTTTGGAAATAAATTTTCTTTTTAAATATCCAATTAATTTTCTACATTTGAAAATATATTTCGGTATTAAATACCAAAATTCTAAGGCTAGGATAATTCAACATAGTATAATCAATCATAGTATATAGCACAGCAAATAACAAACAATAATATAAATGTTGAGGAATCCAGTTGGATTCCTCTAACCTGTTTCCCTGCATCCACAGATGTAAATGAACATCAATAACACTAATTTCTCATCGATATGAAATATCATGGTGAACAGAATTAATAATCGATTAATGATATAACTATTTCAACCAATTTTATCAACCATGCAACCAAACAAGCATCACACATTATAAAATTACTTAAAATAAATTTAAAACTCGTTTATATAAAAATATAAATGAGTCAAAGTTTAGTGAGGTTACTCACCTAATTTTCCAGTTGACGGTTCTTCTTTTATTCGCTTAAAATCAAACGGCGGTTGATTTGATCACGAAATTCCCGTTGCTTATTTCTCAGCCACGTCAGTTCCATCTTGTCGTTACGAATCCAACGTAGTTCATTTCGTCCAATTCTAATCACAAACAAAGTAGTTATGATTATTGTAATATTTACTTTGGATTAAGTTAATTTAAAATTAACTAACTTATCATTATGCTCTTAATTACCAGGGTCAATGTAAGTAAATTACGGCCGGCTTAATACTCTTCTTTCCTGCTAAATCTCGTTTCTTATATTCACTGCCAAGATCAAGTCTTTAACCCACCTTCCAACCTTCATTATTAAATTTTGTCAACCATTCCTAATCTCCCTTTTTATTCTCTTCTTCTTCGTGATCACATAACCGCGCTCCAGGTTATATCCCTACTTTGAATAGCATTTGCGAGATTTTCCACCTACACTTCCTCTTCTAAAATTGTCATTTCATCCCAAATAAAGCAACGAACTGTATTACATCGTGGATGCTCATCCTCTTGCCCCCTTCGTTTAAACAACTTCCTTAATCACCGATTAAGTATTGTTACCACTAATTTCACGTGATGCCCCTCCTTTCCATTATACCTCGCTGACCACGCATAACAGACTTCCATAGTCCTAAATACAAACAACTCCCCAACCCATACTGTTGTTTAACCATCACCAATGAATTACCCAGCTCAACCACTTTCCAACTATGTCTCCACAGTCCACGCAGGTGAACTCCACTTCACCTCCAAGGCCCTGATGACCTGCTCGCACTCCTTACTAACGATCCCATCGCAGACTTCATCTGGACGCCACCTCACTTCACCTTCTCATGGCTTGAAGCCCCTCCACGCTCAAACAATAAAAGTGTCAACATTAATTTGCAGGGAAACTCACCAAACGTTGATGTCAGTTGCCCTTCACCTTACTGAGCCTAGCTCCAGTCCTCAGTCGAACCCAAACACCATGAATTCCAAGAAAATTAGAAAACTAATTCGCAAGCCCCAAACCGAGCTCTAGGTTAATTCAATCGCACCACTCAACATAATTAGAATTGATTTAAAGCTCACTACTCGGGAATTTAAATAAATAGGATTTAAGGATTTATGAAAGGCTCGATTTTTCCCTTCGTGGGAATGAACTGGATGTTGATATTCGAATAAGGAAAAAGAATGAAGGAGATTGTTCTTTTCGGTTTTTCGGTTGTTGGGGTTCGAATATAAAAGCAGTACGAAGCATTGCTTTTATATTTTTTTTGTTGTTTTTTTTTTCGAATTTACTTGGAAATCTGGAACTGGCATATTGAATTAATAAAGAAGAAATAGGGCTTTCATTTAGGTTGATGGCTATTTCGAATGGCATTTTGAGTGGAGAAAAAGGATGTGGAGTTTCTACTTTTAAAACCAAGTCTTGCTATCAATATGTCACGCATAGGATAGACAAGCTTTCCACTCTTTCATTTTTTATTGGCCAACCGAATAGGTTGAATTGAAAAATTCTGAATTTCTGCAGCTATTGACTGTAAGAAGCATGGGCAGCGAAGAAACATAAATAAAAGGATTTGATGGCAAGATTTTTTTACAGTACTAGATAAGACTTCGCAATATACTTACGCAGTTGAAATGTTTGAACGTTCGATGAATCTGTTTATCCAAGATATGGTAAGATTTGATTGCAGAAAGGATAAGATTTTCTTTTTCAAAGAATGCCAAGATTTGAAAACTTGATTTGGGGATTTGGCCAGAACCAAATCGCAAGAATTTGAAACCGAAGTTTTATAGAAATGACCCTATTATTTAATGTGAAATTAATGTTCGATCAAACAAAAATTCGAAATCCTACGATAATTTAATATTGCGGACACGATAAAACCGATTTTATGGAAAACAGAGGTCATTTGCAAAAAGACTAATTTTAATGCTTAAATAAATTAAAAAATATAAATAAATTCAAAAACAACTCAATGTAATAAAAATAAATTATTATTATCATATATATCCAAATAGAATATCAAATAGCTCCAAAATAAACATATATGGATTTACATCTCGATATTTCAAATTGAAACAACATTTGGATTATTTAAAATCGATTTATTTATATAATCATTATAATTTATAAACAATTCCATAGCGACTTTTTGAAAATTTGATTTGGGCATAACTTACAATCTACAAGACGAAATCTCGATTTTTCTCTTTTATTGGAAAAATATAGTTCAACGAATTTGAACGTTTCTTTTTTCGAAGAAATCCGACTTATATTGAATTTTTTATATTTAATTGAAGTTCAAAACGTTAAATTACGAACTACTATGGCGTTATGAGCTCAATTTAAATTATGTTATAAATTATACATTAAAACTTTGTTTTAATAAATAAATTCCTTATAAAAATCATTTTATAATCCAAATATAATATTTAAAACAAATTTAAATATTCAGAATTAAATGGCTAAAAATCCAGGTCGTTACAGCAAATATCCAAGTAGATATTCTCCAGGGTATCATTCAACGGGTGTAGCTGTCAAAAGTTTGAAACCTGGGATGCTTCTGAGCGTTCCCTTTTTTGTTATGGCTTTCTCCATCGCCATTCTTATGCCGATTACCGTTTTTCTTATTCTGGTTTCGTACATTCACTCGAACCTTTCTTGACTTCTTGCCGGACTGTTTTATCACGACGTTACTCTGGACGCCCTTGTTCATGGTATAATCTACTCTTCTCTTCCGATTGAATCTAGTCTCCTAGATTCATAAGTGCACATTTCCCTTTTTGTAAAAAATCATCAAGCATCGAGGTAGGCTTTCTAGTCAAGTACTTTCCAAAATCAGAATCGGGATTAACGTCATCGACTAACGCCACCAAATTGTCTCAAGGTTAGAATTGATAACCTTAGTAATCGTCGTGTTGAATCGGTCGAGGTAATCCTTAAGTGTTTCACTAGGATCTTGATTCATTCGAAAAAGGGTCATGACATGTTTGGATTTAGAGGCATGGAGCCGAAAATGATTCAAAAATTTCCTACTCAAATCTTCGAAATTCAGAACGATCGGTGAGGTAGTCGGGTGAACCACATGAGTGCAACCCCATCGAGATAGATAGGAAAGACTTTGTACTTTGTTGCATCTGGGGTTGCTGCCATATCCATGTACCAGGAATACCACATCAAGTGCTATTGGGGCTGGTTCTCCCCGAATAGTGACTTATCTGAGGTAAATTGAACCTTCAAAGAATTTACACTACAGAATATCGTCTGTAAATGGAGTGTGGCTACGACCGATTCTCCAATTGTCATTCTTGTATCCCCTACTATCATTCATAATCTGTCGAACCATGGCATCCAACTCTACATTAGTAATGATGGACTCAGGTTCCAAACTCTCGGCTCACCAGACTATCTCTGCCTCTGCCATAGGCAATGTCGCCTGGGTCGTCACTTGGGTAGCACTTCCTTGGCCTTTATTGTCCTGGTCAATAACAGGACATGCGGGAAGAAGCGTAGGAGTGTGAGAGGTTCTGGGAGCTTCACGATGTCTTGGCGGAGGAGCTCAGAGGGTGAGAATAGATAAGGTAGAAAATTAAAATATAAGAAGAAGAACACAACTACAACAACATTAGAGTAACACGAATCTCACAGTGGAACGAATAAAATATATTATATAACATAACTTTGGAATAAAACAGTACAATACTATTATCAGAGTACAACACTTACAACACAATGGAAATAACAATAGCTATATAATCCTAATGCCTTCTGCTCCGGCTCTCTAAATATCTGTAAAATCCTGACTACTTTAATGCCCATACAAAATTAGGCATCCAAAAGTTTAGGGAAAACAAAACAAAATAAAGTCTTGGTCAGTCATGTGACTGGTGTGAGTAAACTCCAAACACTTGGTTTAACTTTTCCAAATCCCTTTCTAAAGCAATGATAATCGTAAGACAGATCCACACATAAATACGAATGGTTTTTACCTTATGATAACCCAAATTATTTCTTAAGATCAATATTTTCTGATATTATAATAACGTCTAAATAAAGTAGATAGCAATCTAGTAGAACGCTTTCATCTCACGTTCTACATGTATAATATACAATCAAAAACAGTGGGCTCTTATTGGGTAATGGATTCCAATTATGACAAGGTATGGAACCACCTTCCGATCAGTGTAATCTAGAAGCGATGCACTGGAGTTCAACAAGAACATGTTGTAACTCGACCACGCATGACCAGCCATTCATTTCACTTGAATGTTTCGAACATATTGTCACCTTATGGTTTGTATACCAACAACTCTGTTCTCAGGAGATACAGAATTGAAAGAAGTAACAAATATGAATATTCTCTAGATGGTGACAATATACCCTACTTGGGTGCGACCCACTTAGCCATGCTGCCTGCCCGATTTCTGTCATTTCCCAGTTGATGAGGCTTGAGGTCATAACGTATTTTTTTTTCAGATCACTCTTTCATTTACTTTGAATGCCACATCGTCATACCCGTCAAATCACAAATTGATTTCCCCAAAAATACCATGGGTACAAGCTAAGAGAAATGAATTCCTCCACCACCAACATAAATACGTTTGAAACGATCAACTTACGCGATCTACCAGATATACTCTACCAGACATTCGTCCATTCAAGTTGTCCTAGGACTGGACAACCCGAAGGCACTATTCTGTAGATCCATCTTAAGCAATTTCTACCTAAGATCGCCAGAATAAACATTGCATAAACTCCGTCTTCGATATATTTGATTCAAAATGATCATGCCCATACAGAGTGGTTTTCAGTTAATAAATCTGACCCCGGTCTCTCCGTATTGACAACGGAAAAGGCCAAAACTTTGATAGTCGATTATTTAGCTATCAAAGGAAAACATGTGTACAAACAACGGTCGTATTCCCAAATGGAAATCTTACCGATCAATCATCATTTCATTTCCCAATTTCCCATTTATCGTTTCCATATATTCATAAATTCCTTATTTTCTAAAATTAGAAAATATACGTTATTAACTTTGGAAAACGTTTTCATTTCTGATTCACACATCAATATCTTCCCACCTCTATCAGCCTCTAACTGTAAACTAGTAAGAGAACAACTTCCAAAGTATAAATCCCGAAGGCCGAAACCAACATCAGATCGGTACCCAGAAAGCCATTCAACTCAACTAATTTCCAGTCAGTTTCTAATTTCAGTAATCCCATTTAAATTCCTAATTCAAACCCCAATTTCCTTTATAATATTTGATTTGCAAAATATTTACTTTAATCTAATTTTTCACATAGAATGTGAATAATATTTCTTTATATAATCAAAACAGTTTGATTTCGTATTTAAAAACAATATCTCAAACCCAAATTCTATTTATATTTTTATTTGCAGAATTATTCATACAAATCTTATTTCATTTCCAACATTTATAATCTCATTGCAAATTTCCTTTATAACAATTACGTTTACATTCCATTTCAATTGTCGGTGTTAAAACCGATTTTACTTCTCTATATAAATTTAAATTTATATATTCAATTTATCAAATGATAAATATTTCCTTAATTTATAAACATTGTTTATAAATTATTCTCCTCAATTTATCCATTAAAACGGATTTCTATTAAATATTTACATTAAATCAATATCATGTTATACCCGTGTGCGAAGCATGGGTCTAGACCTTCCTAATGTAAAATTCTCTTTTTATAAAATTCTATTCATTGTCAAAATATTTCCGTTTATAATTATATTTATTTTCCAAATAAATATTCCATGTAAAATATCCTATTTATTTCCTATAAATATTTCATTTATAATATCATATTTATTTCCTATAAATATTTCATTTTCAAAATACACTTTGAAAATTCCCTTTTTACATTCCAGTGTTTCTTATGGTATTTAAAATACCAATTAAATAGACCTGTGTCATCATAATCAGTCATAGGTTTTATATCACATCATATATCACAATATATGAAAACAAACCATATTATAAATATTGAGGAATCCATCTGGATCCCTCCAACCTGTTTCCCTGCATCCACAGATGTTAAACATTATAATTAACATTACTTTAATTTCAACATGAAATATTTTGATCAACAGAATCAATATTTGATTAAAGATATATATATTTGTATATATATCACTAGATCTATAATTTCAACCAATCAATTAACAAATCATCCAACAATCAACACACGGAAATCAACCATCATTTATCGGTTCTAAAAATACATTATAAAAATATAACTATGCAGAGTTAGTGAGATTTACTCACATTGGACGATCATCGTTAAATAAAGATAACCGTCGGTTGATTCAGATAGACAAATTATTTTGTTATATATTGTAATGAGCTCCAATTCACTCCCAGTCAGTTCCATTGTGTAGCCACCATCCATATGATCCTAATAGATCTGACCGTTCAAAATTCTGATAAAGTATGGTCGAGATGTTTAATTTACAAGTTATATAGGTATTTAAAATGGATTAAACTAAATTTTAATTGAGTTTGACCCATACCAAAGTACCCTGCCCCAATTTCCTTCCAACCGCCCGATACTTACAGTACCCTCCCTCTCTTTGATCCTTCTATCCAGCGCCATTCAAAACCAAACCCAACCGTGGCAATGCTTCCTTCAATCCATTCACCTTCGTTTCTCCATCATCGTTCACAAAAAAATATCCATCACACTCCTCTTCAAATCAGCTTCATCACCATACTCATATAATTCAACTCGTCGTTCCTTCTCGTTTACCATTTCCAAACACGCACAGCAACTCCATGGCTGCATTTACAAACCCAACCGCTCCCTCTCCTCTTTATAAAAATTTAAACTGAAAATATCATAACACACCATATCAAAAACCATCCCACATAAATTTCAAAACACTCGATCCATCATTTCGTTTTTGAGCTCTCGTCCCAGTAGAACTTGCGACATCAAATGGTTCAAAACTCACCAAAAATTTCTATACAGATGTTATTTACGCTCTTGAATTCAAAACAAATACTTGTTTCTTCTATCGATGTTTCCAATTGCTGATACCTTGAACCCTAGATTTGTCGACGCACGCTAGAAACTATCGAGCTCATCGAATATGAATCGCACATCTCCAAAGTGGTACCGAATCGAAGAGATTCACTTAGCGAACCAAAATATATAAGTATTATGATTTTAGAGATTTTACTTTGATTTCTAAGGATTTATAAACTCAAGAATTTGGTTTTCTGCAAGAATACAAGTGGCGGTGTGAAAATTGTTTCATGTTGACTACAGAATAAAAATCCTCTAGGGTTACTATAATTGAGGGGTATATATATAGGAAGATTTAAATATATTTTTATTCCATTTTGTATTGATTTTTAACCAACCGTTGTTTCTATTTGTTGTTTAAAAATCCATGTGATCACACACGATGTCCAATTCCAATGAAAATGGACACACAACTACAGTTTGACATTACGGACCCAATGAAACTGGTTTCGTTGAATTCCGACTCCATTTCCTCACATAGCGTATTTTTAAAGTCAAATTATCGACTGTTTTTCACATTAAAATCCCGTACGGCCACATACTGAATCCAAAAATCACGGAAATTGAAATATAACAATAATTTAATATTCCGGATCCAACAAAATTAGTTTCGTCGAAAACGGAGCTCGTTTGCAAAACTAACTATTTTTAACGCTCTAAATAAATCCATTTAAACATTAATATATTCAAAAATAGTTAAACTTAATATTAATAAATTAATATTGTAGTATATATTCGCATAGAATATCATACAGCTCCAAAATAAATATATCCGAATTTATAACTCGATATTTCAAAGTTCCCAGTTATATCGATATTCGATTTATATTAAATTCCTTTTATAATATAAATAAATCGATATAAATTATAAAGGAATTCCATAGAAACTTTTTGAAAATTTGATTTGGATATAACTTACAATCTATAATATGAAATCTCCATTTTTCCCTTCCATTAGAAAAATATACTTCACCAGCTCCGAACGTTTCTTGTTTCATAGAAATCCAGCTTAAAACGGATTCTGTATATTCATTTAAAGTTCGAATCGCCAAATTGCGAACTGCTGCGCCATTTCGAGCTCGATTATAATTATAATATAATTATACGTTCAACAGTCATTTATATTATATATTCGTTAATATAATCCAACTCTAAACTAAATTATATATTTTAAATGAAACAATTCACGCAATATTGTCATTTCAGCTATTTATGATTATTTCGGAATTAAATATATTATTCTATTATTTATATTAATTAAATATTCATTATTATTTAATTTTGGTCATTTTAAATTACCAAACCGTTATTTAAATAAGTTATTTATTATCCGTTAAAAATGTGGGTCGTTACATTCTTCCCCTCTTAAAATAATTTCGTCCTCGAAATTGCTAAGGTAGAAAACAAACCCTATTAACTGGTTAAAAATTATTTGTTTACTTTTTTTTTCAGTTTCAACTGAACTAATTAATTTCAATTAAATATTAATTCATTTCTATTAACAAAAATCTAGAAAATTTTCCAACTCTCGAAATTTCTGAAAAATTTCGCCAGCACCTCCTTTGTACAGCTCAATCGGTACAACTACAACTCGCCTCTATAGGCCATCTCCAATCCAAAAGAAAATCAAACAGCCAAGCGACTTGCAAAACTTGCTCATAAAATCGCCAAACTCAATATATACTATAAACTTGTACCTTTTTGTCGGGCATACAACTCTACTACTTTCATCTTCTATTACTTCAGCATATATCCGTTCATTCCCAGTCACTCTCCAATCAATCTATCCTCAAAACCAAATCACTCACTTATCCAATCTGAATTATATTTCAAACTCAAATCCATTCTGGACTCCAACCTCTTATCTAACAAATCCAATACCAGGTCAAAAGTCTATCTCACAAATCCACTTTTTCTCGATATCATTTTAATCCAATTTAATTTCAATTTCCACTTAACTGATTTCAATTCAATTCCGGCTTTGTTTCACAAATTTCTATTTAAATTTCTTTTATATTCAAACAATTTGTTTCTAGGAGTTTTTAAACAACTTATCTTTCCAAAAATCAAATATTCCTTTTTCGGAATTCAAAACAACTTGTTTCCTTAAAACAATTCAAAACATTTTATTTTGTAGTAATATGTCACTTACAACTTGAAAATGAACACTGATGATGTGACTAACATCATCAGGGTTATTTCCCAACAACTGAAGTGAGTTCAGTACTATATATATCACCTTTCAAACTCATATTTAAACAACTTCATTTTGAAATCAATTCAAAATACCATTCACAATGCTTGTAAAAAAACTAAAAATATCCCCGGATTTTAAAATCCTCATATATTTAATCCAATCCATTTACAAACACCTTTCCAACTTTCCGTAGTTGTAATTTCAATTCTGATTCAAATTTAGATTTAATTCATCTGATTCCATATACTACCTTTATATGAATTCTGATTGGTTATTTACATAACCATTTAATTTATATTCTTACTTGATTATAATAATAACCAACACATCCAGTATATTACAATATTTCAAATACTGACAATCTTTTATATCAAAATATAACTTAGGCAAAATTATATAATTTACCCTTTCTTTTCAAAACATACCGTGTCAGTCCATCGTATTCAAGTGTTTGGAAACTCCTACCGATATAGTGGATCAAACTGATCGACTAGAACTCATAAACAACTCAACCAATAAATCACCACAATATAGAACATTTTTTATAAAATCTACAAATATGCTCTCTCGTACATATACACTCAACTCAATCTAGGGCATTACAAACCCTATCTCTACTGAGTTACGCCATAGAGCCAAGGTAATTACTTAACCTCGCTCTGATACCACTGTAACGGCCCGAGGAATTTGCGATCTTCGGTAATCGACATACAACACCATGTTGACTATCCAAGAATCGAAAATACCAGAACGTCAATAGAAAGAAGTTAGAGGGTGAGAATAGATAAGATAGAAAATTAGAATAGAAGAAGAAGAACACAACTACAACAACAATAGAGTAACACAAATCTCATAGCGGAACGAATAAAATATAATGTATAACATAATTTTGGAATAAAACAGTATCGGTATACAATAATATTATCAGAGTACAACACTTACAATACAGTGGAAATAACAATAGCTATATAATCCTAAAGCCACCTGCTCCGGCTCTCCAAATATTTGTAAAATCCCGACTACTTGACTACCCATACAAAATTGGGCACCCAAGAGTTTAGGGAAAACAAAAAAAATAAACTATAGGTCAGTCATGTGACTGGTGTGAGTAAACTCTAAACACTTGGTTTAATTTTCCAAATCCTTTTCAAAAGCAATGATAATCGTAAGACCGATCCACACATAAATACGGATGGTTTTTACCTTACGATAACCCAAAATATTTCTTAAGATAAATATTTTTTGATATTATAATAATGTCTAAATCAAGTAGATAGCAATCTAGTAGAACGCTTTCATCTCACGCTCTACATATATAATATACAATCAAAAACCGCGGGCTCTTATTGGGTAATGGATTCCAACTATGACAAGGTATGGAACCACCTTCCGATCAGTGTACAATAGAAGCGATACACTGGAGTTCAACAAGAACATCTTGTAACTCGGCCACACATGACCGACCATTTATTTCGCTTGAATGTTCCGAATATATTGTCACCTTACGGTTGGTATACCAACATAACCATTACCGGGAGATACAGAATTGAAAGAAGTAACAAATATGAATATTTTATAGATGGTGACAATATATCCTTCTTGGGTGCGACCCACTTAGCCATGCTGCCTGCCCAATTTCTGTCATTTCCTAGTTGATGAGGCTTGAGGTCATAGCATAGCTTTTAACAGATCACTCCTTCATTTACTTTGAATGCCACATCGTCATACCCGTCAAATCACAAATTGATTTCCCCCAAAATACCACGGGTATAAGCTAAGAGAAACGAATTCCTCTGCCACCAACGTAAATACGTTTGAAATGATCAACTTATGCAATCTACCAGATATACTCTACCAGACATTCGTCCATTCAAGTTGTCCTAGGACTGGATAACCCGAAGGCAATATTCTGTAGATCCATCTTAGGCAATTTCTACCTAGGATCGCCAGAATAAAACTTTCATAAAGTCTGTCTTCAATTGTCTTCGATATAATTGATTCAAAACGATATTGCCCATACAGAGTGGTTTTCAGATAATAAATTTGATCCCGGTCTCTCCGTATTGACAATGGAAACGGTCAAAACTTTGATAGTCGGTTATTTAACTATAAAAGGAAAACATGTGTACAAACAACGGTCATATTCCCAAATGGAAAACTTACCGATCGATCATCGTTTCATTTCTCAATTTCTCATTTATCGTTTCCATATATTCATAAATTCCTTATTTTCTAAAATTAGAAAATATACGTTATTAACTTTGGAAAACGTTTCCATTTCTTGTTCACACATCAATATCTTCCTACCTCTATCAGTCTCTAACTGTAAACTAGTAAGAGAACAACTTCCCAAGTATAAACCTCGAAGGACGGAACCAACATCAGATCGATACCCAGAAAGCCATTCAACTCAACTAATTTCCAGTCAGTTTCTAATTTCAGTAATCCATTTAAATTCCTAATTCAAACACCAAATTCCTTTTTAATATTTTACTTGTAAAATATTTACTTTAATCTAATTTTTCACATAGAATGTGAATAATATTTCTTTATATAATCCAAACAGTTTGATTTCGTATTTAAAAACAATATCTCAAACCCAAATTCTTTTTATATTTTTATTTGCAGAATTATTCATACAAATCTTATTTAATTTCGAACATTTATAATCTCATTGCAAATTTCCTTTATAACTAGTACAATCACATTCCATTTCAATTGTCGGTGTTAAAACCGATTTTACTTCTCTATATAAATTCAAGTTTATACATTCAATTCATCAAATGATAAATATTTCCTTAATTTGTAAACAACATATATAAATTATTCTCCTCAATTTATCTGTTAAAACATATTTCTATTAAATATTTCCTTTAAATCAATATCACGTTATACCCGTGTGTGAAGCACGGGTCTAAACCTTCCTAATGTAAAATTCTCTTTTTATTAAATTCTATTCATTTTCTAAATATTTCGTTCTATAATTATATCTATTTTCCAAATAAATATTCCGTGTATAATATCATATTTATTTCGTATAAATATTTCATTTATAATATCATATTTATTTTCTATAAATATTTCATTTTCAAAATACACTTTGAAAATTCCCTTTTTACATTCCAGTATTTCTTATGGTATTTAAAATACCAATTAAA
The DNA here is from genome assembly GCA_030737875.1 of Allium sativum. NCBI lineage: Eukaryota > Viridiplantae > Streptophyta > Magnoliopsida > Asparagales > Amaryllidaceae > Allium > Allium sativum. The sequence goes on along the minus strand of CM060909.1, from coordinate 225,433,877 downwards.
CAGACCAGTGTCATGATAATCAATCACAGGTTTTATATCACATCATTTATCACAACATATGAAAAAAAACATTATTATAAATATTGAGGAATCCAGTTGGATCCCTCCAACCTGTTTCCCTGCATCCGCAGATGTAAAAAAATATAATTAACATTACTTTCATCTCAACATGAAATATTCTGATCAACAGAATAAATATTTGATTAACGATATATATATATATATATATTTGTATATATATCGCTAGATCTATAATTTCAACCAATCAATTAACAAATCATCCAACAATCTACACACAGAAATCAAACAACATTTATCAGTTCTAAAAATATGTTATAAAAATATAACCGTGCAGGGTTAGTGAGATTTACTCACATTGGACGATCATCGTTAAATAACGATAACTGTCGGTTGATTCAGACAGACAATTTATTTTGTTATAAATTGTGATGAGCTCCAATCCACTCCCAGTCAGTTCCATTGTGTAGCTACCGTCCATATGATCCTAACGGATCTGACCGTTCGAAATTCTGATAAAGTATGGTCGAGATGTTTAATTTACAAGTTATACAGGTATTTAAAATGGATTAAACTGAATTTAAATTGAGTTTGGCCCATACCGAAGTACCCCGGCCCAATTTCCTTCCACCCGCCTGATACCTACAGTACCCTTCCTCTCTATAATCCTTCTCTCCAGTGCCGTTCGAAACCAAACCCAACCATGGCCATGCTTCCTTCAATCCATTCACCTTCGTTTCTCCATCATCGTTCACACAAAAATATCCATCACACTCCTCTTCGAATCAGCTTCATCACCATACTCATATAATTCAACTCGTCGTTCCTTCTTCATTTACCATTTCCAAACACGCACAGGAACTCCATGGCTGCGTTTACAAACCCAATCGCTCCCACTCCTCTTTATAAAAAATTAAACTGAAAATATCATAACACACCATGTCAAAAACCGTATCATCCCATGTAAATTTCAAAATACTCGATCCATCATTTCATTTTTGTGCTCTCAGCCCAGCAAAACTCACGATGTTAAATGGTTCAGAACTCACCAAAAATTTCCATGCAGATGCTATTTACGCTCCTGAATTCAAAACAAATACTTGTTTCTTCTATCGATGCTTCCAATTGTTGATTCCTTGAACCCTAGAATGGTCGACGCACGCTGGAAACTATCGAGCTCATCAAATAAGAATCGCACATCTCCAAAGTGGTACCGAATCGAAGAGATTCACTCAGCGAACCAAAATACATAAGTATTTTGATTTCAAAGATTATACTTTGATTTCTAAGGATTTATAAACACAAGAATTTGGTTTTCTGGAAGAATACAAGTGGTGGCGTGCAAATTGTTTCATGTTGACTACAGAATAAAAATCCTCTATGGTTAGTATAGTTGAGGTATATATATATAGGAAGATTTAAATATATTTTTATTCCATTTTGTATTTATTTTTAACCAACTATAGTTTCTATTTATTGTTTAAAAATACATGTGATCACACACGATGTCCAATTCCAATGAAAATGGACACACAGCTACAGTTTGACATTACGAACCCAACGAAACTGGTTTTTTCAAATTCTGACTCCGTTTGCTCACACAGCGTATTTTTAAAGTCAAATTATCGACATTTTCACATTAAAATCTCGTACGGCCACATACTGACTCCAAAAATCACGGAAATTGAGATCATACAATAATTTAATATTCCAGATCCAACAAAATTAGTTTCGTCGAAAACGGAGCACATTTGCAAAAATAACTATTTTTAAAACTCTAAATAAATCCATTTAAATATTAATATATTTAAAAATAATTAAGTTTAATATTAATAAATTAATATTATCATATATATTCATATAGAATATCATACAGCTCCAAAATAAATATATTGGAATTTATAACTCGATATTTCAAAATATTCAGTTATATCGATATTCGATTTATATTAAATTCCTTTTATAATATGAATAACTCGATATCATTACAATGGAATTCCATAGAGACTTTTTGAAAATTTTATTTGGACATAACGTACAATCTATAATACATAATCTTCATTTTTGTCTTCTATTAGAAAAATATACTTCACCAACTCTGAACGTTTCTTGTTTCACAGAAATCCGGCTTAAAACGGATTCCGTGTATTCGTTTAAAATTCGAATCACCAAATTGCGAGCTCCCGCGCCATTTCGAGCTCGATTATAATTATAATATAATTATACGTTCAACTGTCATTTATATAATATATTCGTTAATATAATCCAACTCTAAACGGAATTATATATTTTAAATGATCCAATTAACACAATATTGTCATTTCAGCTATTTCTGATTATTTCGAAATTAAATATATTATTGTATTATTTATATTAATTAAATATTCAATATTATTTAATTCTGGTCATTTTAAATTACCAAACCACTATTTAAATAATTAAATAAATTATTTATTATCTGTTAAAAATACGGGTCGTTACATTCTTCCTCCCTTAAAATAATTTCGTCCTCGAAATTGATAAGGTAGAAAACAAACCCTATTAACCGGTTAAAAATTATTCGTTTACTTTTTTTTCAGTTTCAACTGAACCAATTAATTTCAATTAAATATTAATTCATTTCTATTAACAAAAATTTCCAAAAATCTAGAAAATTTTCTAACACCCGAAATTTCTAAACAATTTCGCCAGCACCTCCTTTGTACGGCTCAATCGGTACAACTACAGCTCGCCTCTACAGGCCATCTCCAATCCAAAAGAAAATCAAACAAACAAGAAGCTTGCCAAACATGCTCATAAAATCACCAAACTCAATATATACTATAAACTTGTAACACCCCGTAATTCTGTAACACTAAGATTCACGAATCAAGGCAGAATTTAGAGTTGAAATCAAAATCAAGGGAAACGAGCTACGCCATTGCGTTCGTCTCGGAATAATACGCGAAATAGAGTCCGAATTTTCGAAAATCGGAGTCCGTATGACCAAGATATGGCCCGTCAAAGTTTTCAGAAAATTCCTAGTTCAAAACAGTGTAAAAACTAGAGCCAAATTTGAATTCAAACACACAGGGGGCAGGGCGGGAAAATTCCTGCCCAGGTCAAGTTGACAGGGGTGTCGACTGCGCAGTCGACACCACCCCCCCATGTCGACTGCCCAGTCGACATGGGTGTCGACCTGGGTCCCGAAATCCAGTTTTCTGCACCCAGTTCGTTCTTCTGTATCTAGACGCCATTCTGACCAGGTTTGTCCGCCTAACACTATATAAACAGCCATGTTCTTCTTCTCTATTCACAATTCTTTTCTATCCTTATGCTGCCTCTGAGAAAATATAAAAATAAGAAGATAATACAAAAATCCAAGACAAGGTTATGCTGCTCAAGTTGTCTAGAAGAGATTCAAAGCTTCAAGATAAGGATTAAAGGCTAAACGTCGCATGAATCATAGAAACGCCTCCTTTCTATTCTAATCTAATCTCTGTAAGTCAGTTATTTTTAGATTTGAACGTTTTTTTTTGTGACATGAAATTAAAGGAATAAAAGAATATGCCAAATCTCTCTCTCTATTCGAATCAGTGCCTATATTCTTGGACCTAATCAAGAACTGTTATGATTCAAGGACAAATAAGACTGTATGCCTCTTTGACTATGAACATTGCCTATGACTGTGAACGTTGCCTATGACTATGAACATTGCCTATGACTATGGACATTGCCTATGACTGTGAACGTTGCCTATGACTATGAACATTGCCTATGACTATGGACATTGCCTATGACTGTGACTGTGACTATGAGAATTATTTCCTTGACTAAGCTTATGCTTTTGATTTGGAAACATAAACTATTGCCTATGACATAACAAGGACAATTGTGACTAAACACCTATGATTTCTGACTAGGAAAGGGTTGCTGTGAAATTGGGTCTAAACCTGATCTTTCTATTCTGTCTATCCTTGGTTTTCGTTGGTTTTAGACCTTGGGAATTTACCTATTAAGTTAGGTCTACCCATGTTCTTGAACCTACGTCTCTATTCTGTCTATTCTTGGTTTTCTTTGGTTTTAGACCTTGGGAATTTACCTATTAAGTTAGGTCTACCCATGTTCTTGAACCGACGTCGTTATTCAACCCTTTTTATGCCAGTTAGTATGTCTATCTTTCGCATATCATCTTTGGTTCATTCCCTATTTTCTTCGAACCTAGCTTTATTTATAAATCTAGACTGAATCACGATTATACGAACGGTGGGAATGCGGTTTGGGCAAAATATGAAATTTACTAAAAACGTAGTTTAACTTGGAAATTGGCATAAATTGGGAACACGCATTATGGCATGTTCATAAGAATGCAAGTTGGAAATTTTTGACATGAACTATAGATTGAGTAGCCTGAATCTAGTATCGACATGTAAATCTAGCATTTACATGAATAGTGAACTAGAGTAATAAGTCTAGTTTGACATGAATTAGAATGTTGAATTGGAATTGGATTAGCTAATTTGGAACGGTAAATATATTGGCCTAAATTTGAAATTGGCCATAATAGGGAGTAATTGGCAGGTTTAGCAAAATCATGGTTAATGACACTTGATTTGGTATAGTTTACATACCAAAAAGCATAAACCTGATTTAGAGGGAAAAATGGGCCATAAGAATGAATGTTGACAATTTACATTAAAAGGGGAATTAGGAAATAAGTAAATTAGGAATAATTTACTTATAGAATTTGTTCTAAACGAGAAATGTAAACTTAGACAAATTAAAGGTTTGTTAAACGACATCTCTTTTAATAACACACCAGAAAGTTCTAGGGTGACAGAGAGGATAGTGTCTAGGCTTGGGTTTGGAAAATACAAGTTTCCTGCTCTCCCTGGCTATCCCTAACTGATCCGACGGATGGGATGGTTACTTTCAAAACCTGAATTGAAAACTAATCAAAACCCTTTGAATTTAGAAAACACGAATATGCCTAACCCGAGGTTAGACTGAGTTGCGATGTAAACCTGCCCAGAACCAACCGTCACATCCAGTATTCGCAACAATATCTGTCTAATGTGAGTGGTCGTGGCTTTAATCTACTTAATTAAAGCTAGAACAAGAATGGTAGGGTTAAGTTAACTAAGGCACTTAACCAGTTCAACATGACAACTAAACTGATGGGTGGGGTTAGGTTCATAAAAACACTTAACACAGTTAAGCAAGAATGGGAGGGTTAAGTCCATAGGAACACTTAACCAACTTAACACAGTTAAGCTAGAATGGGAGGGCTAAGTCTATAGAAACAGTTAACCAGACTCAAGGTAACAAGACAAGATTTGTAGGGGTTAAGTAAAGTTAATACACTTAGCCAAATTAACATGTTAACTAGACTAGAGGCTGGGGTTAAGTAAAGTTAATACACTTAGCCAAATTAACATGTTAACTAGACCAGAGGTTGGGGTTAAGTAAAATCTAATACACTTAGCCAATTTAATATGTTAGCTGGGCTAGACCGTAGGGGTTAAGTAAACTTGAACACTTAACCATCAGGTTGTGATAAAGGAATGGGGTTAAGTCTAAAACATGAAGGGATAATACTTAACCATTAATAACATGTTAGTTAAAACAGACGGGCAAGGTTAAGTTAAAAGGGAACACTTAACCAATACAGGGTGAAGGGGTAGGGTTAAGTAATAAGAAATACTTAACCAATATAACTTGGTTTAGGGTAAGGTTAAGTCAACATGAATTATTGATAACACTTAACCAGTTTATCAGGATAAATGAAGAGGGTTAAATTAGCTTGAATTGACTAATGACACTTAACCAACCCAAATTGACGGGAAAGAGAACTAAGTAGTAATTCTTAGTATAACACGGGAAGGAGCGAATGTCCGTCCGAGAAGGCTCCAACGAATTGGGTTACGAAGCCCGAGGCTTCGAGGGGACGTGAGGGTACTCTTGGTATCCCTCTGTGAGACTGCAGATGATCCTCCTGGGCTCACAGAGGTTAAGGTCTGCGTAGAAGAACCAGGGGTATGCCTTGGTTGCAATATATATGGCAACCTAAAGACTAGGATGGACCGGCGTGATTCGGCGAGAAAACGGTAGCCATGTGATAGCAACTCGTCGTCTACCATCCATCTTGAGTCAGTCGAGATACGTGAAGCGGAAAGGCAGAGAACTCCAAAAGACCATAATTGCTATCTAGTTATGGGTGAGGATGGCCATAGGATAGTGGGGGCACCGGGGGCCGGCGTATAGTTCTCATTTTACAAAGGGTGCCTTTCATTAGTTGAGGGAGGGGTCAAGTGGGACCATAGCCACTGGAATAAAAACAGATCTTAGCATCTGCATCGGCAGATATCTGAAAGCTCCCGACCGAGTTCTGTATTCCTTGATTTGCCCTGACACAGGACTCGGGTCGCACATTACAGGACATGTGCATCTAGACAAGCGATAACGATTCGCGATACAGGCGTGGGGAAGTATAGGAACATATACCACTCTAGGTAGTGTGTCCTAGACTTGTGGGCATCGTTCGACAGGTAGCATAATCCCTAGTTGGACTAGGTGGCATAAATCCTGAATCCGAGAAGCGTTCAGCAGATAGCGTAAAATCTAGTTAAATCTAGAAAGCACTTGATAGAAAACCCTAGATTTGATCTAGGTAATAAATAATGAATGTATGCCGGAAGGCAATGGAAAACACAGGGATTGGGATCACGTTAACGTTGGGACACTAGTTAGGGGTGCAGAGATATAGAAATCAGTATAACAAGGAAATAGCGAAGCGGCGAAGTATTAGAGCGAAGCGGCGAAAGCATTAAAGCGTATCCAATTATCTTATCTTAGCATATCTTGTGATTACCTTGTCTAATCTTGTTGACCCTATCGTCATGGCGTAATCTTGTATTCAGTTAATTCTTGTCGTTTTGTTTTTCCATGTTCACATGCTAGAAGTTACTGAACTTACTCAGGCTTTATGTCTGACTCTGTTTTTCTTTCGTCTTCTTTTCTTCCGTTTCCCCCCCCAGGTAGTAAAGGAGGGAATAGTTTAGCTCAGGTTAAGTTGGACTGCCACTCTTCCCAGCTTGAAGATTTGTCGAAGTTTGCTTGGATTCTCTTTTCAGATGCTATGGCTGGCTCTTGCAAAAATTGGGGAATATAAATGTTGTTTTTATGCTTCTTTATTTTGTAAGACAGATGATACTCTGATATTGTAAAGAAACCATTGTACAAATCATTTTATCAATAAAGCAAAGTTTTATTTTCCGCTGTTTAATTTCTGTCTGTCTTGTAATTTATCTGCATTTTTTACCTTAAAATGCTCCATAGAACTTAGTGCATTCCCTTTGTGAGTGACACTAACGGACGTGGGGTGTTACACGTGGTATCAGAGCTGAAGGTTACCAGATAATATAAAAGATTTGAAAAATTATTTTCAAAACAGTTTTAAAAGAAGCATTTTCAAGAGAAAAGATTTGTTTTAAAGGCATATTCCCCAAAGCCATACGCATTGTCTTCTCTTCCTCTGTTTGAATTCTTGTCTCCTTCTTTCTTGAGTCTCTGGGGCTCCTGGCTTTCTGGGAGGTAACCTCATCGATGGGCGAAGTAGTGCCCGACTTCCATCTATAACCGTAGTAGTTTCACCTGCGGTTAGTTTTCTTCCAAGCTTAGTAGGATTTTCCGTACGATGGAGGCAGCTTTCGAGGGATTTGTCAACATGACTACACACAGAAGAGGATGAGGAGTTTGGCTAAGGAGCACAACCCGAGGATGAGGAATTCATGGATGTAGATTTAGCTCACGAAGGAGAAATAAATCATAAAACCTAAGACAAGAGGAAGTATCATTGCTAGGGTATGATAGGGCATATAATTATGGACAAGGGCAAGAATGAGGAACAAGATTTTCAGAAGGGCAAGTACATACTTTCACCACCAAGCGTACCTAGGAGAAAGGTAGTAAAGTTTTGTTGGCAGAGTCTAGTTGTGTTGTTCGTACTCTTTCCTTTGGATTTAGCACTTCGCATTTGTTTATATCCACTTCCCTAGTTGAGTCTCTGCACCATAGTACTTGTATAGTAGAAAGATCCCACTAGAGTCTCAAATCCAATTGGTGGTCCGACCAGTCTATTTTTAGTAGGGATTTGAGGATAGCTATCGAGTTTGCTTATATCATCTCACGTAGGTCGTCTAATTCGGAGGCGATATTCCTTGGGTGCTTGTCTGATATTGGTTTAGGCCTTTGGGGCTTGTACTTGTGGAATGTCGAGTTCGACTAGGGTGGTTTGCGTGAGAAATGAATAGTTGTGGCGGGCACTCTAGAAAGTGCGTAGTGACCTTTTTACCCTCATAGTTATAGCGTGATGGATAAGCTAAGAGGAGAGACCTCTAATCATCTTAGTACATGCACTTGGTATCATAGTTGACATCTGTTTACTTTAGAGATGGAGGTCAGAAACTTCACAATCGTGAAGTTAAATTAGTTAAGATACAGTGGAGTAAAGCTCAAGAAGGCTAGATACTAGCATCATACCCTTTTCCTTGGGTGCATCCTTGATTTCTTTTGTTTGTAGGAGCTTTACGCATAATTGTTTCTCTCTTTCCAAAGTATATCCTCTAGGACGTATCATTGATCCTTAGGTTGAAGCCAATGGATGTAAACATGTATTTGAACATGTTATGGTTGAATGGTTGCAAGTGGTTGCAAATGGTTGCTCGTGAATGCATATGCATACGTATTAAGCACTAGATCAAGTTCGGACGCTTTCATATTGCATTTACAGATATGTATTTGTTTGTAAGTTGAACTTGATATGTTATCATATGGATGTTGCATATGGATGAATGGCTGTGCACGCATATAGTATTTGCGTAACTAAGGATGCTTGCATACATGATTGGACGCAAGGCACTGACATAATTCGCATTAAGGAGGTCAACTGAATCAGTAGACCGCCTGGTTTTGCATTAGATAAAGACATATACACACACTATGCATATGAACATGAAAGCATTAGAAATCTTTTAAGGACAATGAATGCCTGTGATTGAATGGTTGAGTAGATGGGTGATTGGATGGTAGGACACATTCTTCCTAAGTTGAAGATTTCGGGGACGAAATCCTTTTAAGTGGGGGACAATGTAACACCCCGTAATTCTGTAACACTAAGATTCACGAATCAAGGCCGAATTAAGAGTTAAAATCAAAATCAAGGGAAACGGGCTACGCGATTGCGTTCGTCTCGGAAAAATACGCGAAATAGAGTCCGAATTTTCGAAAATCGGAGTCCGTATGACCAAGATATGGCCCGTCAAAGTTTTCAGAAAATTCCAAGTTCAAAACAGTTTAAAAACTAGAGCCAAATTCGAATTCAAACACACAGGGGGCAGGGCGGGAAAATTCCCGCCCAGGTCAAGTCGACAGGGGTGTCGACTGCGCAGTCGACACCACCCCCCCATGTCGACGGCCCAGTCGACATGGGTGTCGACCTGGGTCCCGAAATCCAGATTTCTGCACCCAGTTCGTTCTTCTGTATCTAGACGCCATTCTGACCAGGTTCGTCCGCCTAACACTATATAAACAGCCCTGATCTTCTTCTCTATTCACAATTCTTTTCTATCCTTATGCTGCCTCTGAGAAAATATAAAAATAAGAAGATAATACAAAAATCCAAGACAAGGTTATGCAGCTCAAGTTGTCTAGAAGAGATTCAAATCTTCAAGATAAGGATTAAAGGCTAAACGTCGCACGAATCATAGCAACGCCTCCTTTCTATTCTAATCTAATCTCTGTAAGTCAGTTATTTTTAGATTTGAACGTTTTTTTTAGTTCATGACATGAAATTAAAGGAATAAAAGAATATGCCAAATCTCTCTCTCTATTCGAATCAGTGCCTATATTCTTGGACCTAATCAAGGACTGTTATGATTCAAGGACAAATAAGACTGTATGCCTCTTTGACTTTGAACATTGCCTATGACTGTGAACGTTGCCTATGACTATGAACATTGCCTATGACTATGGACATTGCCTATGACTGTGAACGTTGCCTATGACTATGAACATTGCCTATGACTATGGACATTGCCTATGACTGTGACTATGACTATGAGAATTATTTCCTTGACTAAGCTTATGCTTTTGATTTGGAAACATAAACTATTGCCTATGACATAACAAGGACAACTGTGACTAAACACCTATGATTTCTGACTAGGAAAGGGTTGCTGTGAAATTGGGTCTAAACCTGATCTTTCTATTCTGTCTATCCTTGATTTTCGTTGGTTTTAGACCTAGGGAATTTACCTATTAAGTTAGGTCTACCCATGTTCTTGAACCTACGTCTCTATTCTGTCTATTCTTGGTTTTCTTTGGTTTTAGACCTTGGGAATTTACCTATTAAGTTAGGTCTACCCATGTTCTTGAACCGACGTCGTTATTCAACCCTTTTTATGCCAGTTAGTATGTCTATCTTTCGCATAGCATCTTTGGTTCATTCCCTATTTTCTTCGAAACTAGCTTTATTTATAAATCTAGACTGAATCACGATTATACGAACGGTGGGAATGCGGTTTGGGTAAAATATGAAATTTACTAAAAACGTAGTTTAACTTGGAAATTGGCATAAATTGGGAACACGCATTATGGCATGTTCATAAGAATGCAAGTTGGAAAAATTTGACATGAACTATAGATTGAGTAGCCTGAATCTAGTATCGACATGTAAATCTAAAATTTACATGAATAGTGAACTAGAGTAATAAGTCTAGTTTGACATGAATTAGAATGTTGAATTGGAATTGGATTAGCTAATTTGGAACGGTAAATATATTGGCCTAAATTTGAAATTGGCCATAATAGGGAGTAATTGGCAGGTTTAGCAAAATCATGGTTAATGCCACTTGATTTGGTATAGTTTACATACCAAAAAGCATAAACCTGATTTAGAGGGAAAATGGGCTATAAGAATGAATGTTGACAATTTACATTAAAAGGGGAATTAGGAAATAAGTAAATTAGGAATAATTTACTTATAGAATTTGTTCTAAACGAGAAATGTAAACTTAGACAAATTAAAGGTTTGTTAAACGACATCTCTTTTAATAACACACCAGAAAGTTCTAGGGTGACAGAGAGGATAGTGTCTAGGCTTGGGTTTGGAAAATACAAGTTTCCTGCTCTCCCTGGCTATCCCTAACTGATCCGACGGATGGGATGGTTACTTTCAAAACCTGAATTGAAAACTAATCAAAACCCTTTGAATTTAGAAAACACGAATATGCCTAACCCGAGGTTAGACTGAGTTGCGATGTAAACCTGCCCGGAACCAACCGGCACATCCATTATTCGCAACAATATCTGTCTAATGTGAGTGGTCGTGGCTTTAATCTACTTAATTAAAGCTAGAACAAGAATGGTAGGGTTAAGTTAACTAAGACACTTAACCAGTTCAACATGACAACTAAACTGATGGGTGGGGTTAGGTTCATAAAAACACTTAACACAGTTAAGCTAGAATGGGAGGGTTAAGTCCATAGGAACACTTAACCAACTTAACACAGTTAAGCTAGAATGGGAGGGCTAAGTCCATAGAAACAGTTAACCAGACTCAAGGTAACAAGACAAGATTTGTAGGGGTTAAGTAAAGTTAATACACTTAGCCAAATTAACATGTTAACTAGACTAGAGGTTGGGGTTAAGTAAAGTTAATACACTTAGCCAAATTAACATGTTAACTAGACCAGAGGTTGCGGTTAAGTAAAATCTAATACACTTAGCCAATTTAATATGTTAGCTGGGCTAGACCGTAGGGGTTAAGTAAACTTGAACACTTAACCATCAGGTTGTGATAAAGGAATGGGGTTAAGTCTAAAACATGAAGGGGTAATACTTAACCATTAATAACATATTAGTTAAAACAGACGGGCAAGGTTAAGTTAAAAGGGAAAACTTAACCAATACAGGGTGAAGGGGTAGGGTTAAGTAATAAGAAATACTTAACCAATATAACTTGGTTTAGGGTAAGGTTAAGTCAACATGAATTATTGATAACACTTAACCAGTTTATCAGGATAAATGAAGAGGGTTAAGTTAGCTTGAATTGACTAATGACACTTAACCAACCCAAATTGACGGGAAAGAGAACTAAGTAGTAATTCTTAGTATAACACGGGAAGGAGCGAATGTCCGTCCGAGAAGGCTCCAACGAATTGGGTTACAAAGCCCGAGGCCTCGAGGGGACGTGAGGGTACTCTTGGTATCCCTCTGTGAGACTGCAGATGATCCTCCTGGGCTCACAGAGGTTAAGGTCTGCGTAGAAGAACCAGGGGTATGCCTTGGTTGCAATATATATGGCAACCTAAAGACTAGGATAGACCGGCGTGATTCGGTGAGAAAACGGTAGCACTGTGATAGCAACTCGTCGTCTACCATCCATCTTGAGTCAGTCGAGATACGTGAAGCGGAAAGGCAGAGAACTCCAAAAGACCATAATTGCTATCTAGTTATGGGTGAGGATGGCCATAGGATAGTGGGGCACCGGGGGCCGGCGTATAGTTCTCATTTTACAAAGGGTGCCTTTCATTAGTTGAGGGAGGGGTTAAGTGGGACCATAGCCACTGGAATAAAAAAGACCTTAGCATCTGCATCGGCAGATATCTGAAAGCTCCCGACCGAGTTCTATATTCCTTGATTTGCCCTGACAAAGGACTCGGGTCGCACATTACATGACATGTGCATCTAGACAAGCGATAACGATTCGCGATACAGGCGTGGGGAAGTATAGGAACATATACCACTCTAGGTAGTGTGTCCTAGACTTGGGGGCATCGTTCGACAGGTAGCATAATCCCTAGTTGGACTAGGTGGCATAAATCCTGAATCCGAGAAGCGTTCAGCAGATAGCGTAAACTCTAGTTAAATCTAGAAAGCACTTGATAGAAAACCCTAGATTCGATCTAGGTAATAAATAATGAATGTATGCCGGAAGGCAATAGAAAATACAGGGATTGAGATCACGTTAATGTTGGGACACTAGTTAGGGGTGCAGAGATATAGAAATCAGTATAACAAGGAAATAGCGAAGCGGCGAAGTATTAGAGCGAAGCGGTGAAAGCATTAAAGCGTATCCAGTTATCTTATCTTAGCATATCTTGTGATTACCTTGTCTAATCTTATTGACCCTATCGTCATGGCGTAATCTTGTATTCAGTTAATTCATGTCGTTTTGTTTTTCCATGTTCACATGCTAGAAGTTACTGAACTTACTCAGGCTTTATGTCTGACTCTGTTTTTCTTTCGTCTTCTTTTCTTCCGTTCCCCCCCCAGGTAGTAAAGGAGGGAATAGTTTAGCTCAGGTTAAGTTGGACTGCCACTCTTCCCAGCTTGAAGATTTGTCGAAGTTTGCTTGGATTCTCTTTTCAGATGCTATGGCTGGCTCTTGCAAAAATTGGGGAATATAAATGTTGTTTTTATGCTTCTTTATTTTGTAAGACAGATGATACTCTGATATTGTAAAGAAACCATTGTACAAATCATTTTATAAATAAAGCAAAGTTTTATTTTCCGCCGTTTAATTTCTGTCTGTCTTGTAATTTATCTGCATCTTTTACCTTAAAATGCTCCACAGAACTTAGTGCATTCCCTTTGTGAGTGACACTAACGGACGTGGGGTGTTACAAAACTTGTACCTTTTTGTCGAGCATACAACTCTACCACTTTCGTCTTCTATTGCTTTAGCATATATCCATTCATTCCCAATTGCTCTGCAATCAATTTACCCTCAAAACCAAATCACTCACTTATCCAAGCCGAATTATATTTCAAACTCAAATCCATTCTTGATTCCAATCTCTTAACTTACAAATCCAATACCAGTTCAAAAGCCTATCTCACAAATCCACTTTTTCTCGATATCATTTTAATCCAATTCAATTTCAATTACCACTCAACTGATTTTCGGTTTCACAAATTTCCATTTAAATTTGTTTTAAATTCAAACAATTTGTTTCTGGGAGCTTTTAAACAGCTTATCTTTCCAAAAATCAAATATTCGTTTTTCGGAATTCAAAACAACTTGTTTCCTCAAAACAATTCAAAACAATATTTTTGGTAGTAATCTGTCACTTACAACTTGAAAATGAACATTGATGATGTCGACAGCATCATCAAGGTTATTTCGCAGCTACTGAAATGAGTTCAATACTATGTCACCTTTCAAACTCATAATTAAACAATTTCATTTTGAAATCAATTCAAAATACCAGACACAATGCTTGTAAAACAATTTAAAATCTCCCCGGATTTTAAAATCCTCATACATTTAATCCAATCCATTTACAAACACCTTTCCAACTTTCCGGAGTTGTAATTTCAATTCTGATTTAAATTCAGATTTAATTCATCTGATTCCATATACTACCTTTATATGAATTCTGATTGGTTATTTACATAACCATTTAATTTATAATCTTACTTGATTATAATAATAACCAACACATCCAGTATACTATTATAATTCAAATACTGATCAATCTTTTATATCAAAATATAATTTGGGTAAAATTATATTATTTAACCTTTCTTTTCAAAACATACCGTGTCGGTTCATCGTATTCAATTGTTTAGAAACTCCTACCGATACAGTGGCTCAAACTGATCGACTAGAACTCACAAACAACACAACCAATAAATCACCACAATATAAAACATATTTGATAAAATCTACAAATACGCTCTCTCGTATATATACACTCAACTCAATCTAGGGCATTACAAACCCCATCTCCACTGAGTTACACCACAGAGCCAAGGTAATTACTTAACCTCGCTCTGATACTACTGTAATGGCCTGGGGAATTTGCGATCTTCGGTAATCGACGTACAACACCATGTCGACTATCCAAGAATCAAAAATACCAGAACGTCAATAGAAAGAAGTTAGAGGGTAATAATAGGTAAGATAGAAAATTAGAATAGAAGAAGAAGAAGAACACAACTACAACAGCATCAGAGTAACACGAATCTTACAGCGGAACGAATAAAATGTATTATATAAAATAACTTTGGGATAAAACAATATCAGTATACAATACTATTATCAGATTACAAAACTTAAAACAAAGCGCAAATAACAATAGCTACATAATCCTGAAGCCTCTTGCTCCGGCTCTCCAAATATCTGTAAAATCCCGACTACTTGACTGCCGGTACAAAATTGGGCACCCAAGAGTTTAGGGAAAACAAAACAAAATAAACTCTGGGTCAGTCATGTGACTGGTGTGAGTAAACTCCAAACACTTGGTTTAACTTTTCCAAATCCTTTTCAAAAGCAATGATACTCGTAAGACTCATCCACACATAAATATGGATGGTTTTTACCTTACAATAACCCAAAATATTTCTTAAGATCAATGTTTTCTGATATTATAATAATGTCTAAATCAAGTAGATATCAATCTAGTAGAACGCTTTCATCTCACGCTTTGCATATATAATATACAATCAAAAACCACGGGCTCTTATTAGGTAATGGATTCCAACCATGACAAGGTATGGAACCACCTTCTGATCAGTGTACTCTAGAAGCGATACACTGGAGTTCAACAACATCTTGTAACTCGGCCACACATGACCGGCCATTCATTTCGCTTGAATGTTCTGAATATATTGTCACCTTACGGTTGGTAAACCAACATAACTGTTCCTGGGAGATACATAATTGAAAGAAGTAAAAAGTATGAATATTCTCTACATGGTGACAATATACCCTACTTGGATGCGACCCACTTAGCCATGCTGCCTGCACGATTTCTCTCATTTCCTAGTTGATGAGGCTTGAGATCATAACGTATCTTTTAACAGATCACTCCTTCATTTACTTTGAATGCCATACGTCATACCCATCAAATCATAAATTAATTTCCCAAAAATACCACAGATATAAGCTAAGAGAAACGAATTCCTCCGCCACCAACGTAAATACGTTCGAAATGATCAACTTACGCTATCTACCAGATATACTCTGCCAGACATTCATCCTTTCAAGTTGTGATGGGACTGGACAACCGGAAGGCACTATTCTGTAGATCCATCTTAGGCAATTTCTACCTAGGATTGCCAGAATAAACCTTTCATAAACTCCAACTTCAAATGTCTTCGATATATTTGATTCGAAATCAATAATGCCCGTACGGAGTGGTTTTCAGAAATTAATTCTGATCCCGGTCTCTCCGTATTGACAACGGAAATGGTCAAAACTTTGATAGTCGGTTATTTAACTATCAAAGGAAAACATGTATACAAACAACGGTCGTATTCCCAAATGGAAATCTTACCGATCAATCATCATTTCATTTCCCAATTTCCCATTTATCGTTTCCATATATTCATAAATTATTTATTTTTTAAAATTAGAAAATATGTGCTATTAACTTTGGGAAGCGTTTCCATTTCTTATTCACACATCAATATCTTCCCACCTCCATCAGTCTCTAACTGTAAACTAGTAAGAGAACAACTTCCCAAGTATAAACCCCGAAGGCTGAAACCAACATTAGATCGATACCCAGAAAGCCATTCAACTCAACTAATTTCCAGTCAGTTTCTAATTTCAGTAATTCCATTTAAATTCCTAATTCAAACCCCAAATTCCTTTATAATATTTGATTTGAAAAATATTTACTTTAATCTAATTTTTCACATAGAATGTGAATAATATTTCTTTATATAATCAAAACAGTTTGATTTCGTCTTTAAAAACAGTATCTCAAACCCAAATTCTATTTATATTTTTATTTGCGGAATTATTCATACAAATCTTATTTCATTTCCAACATTTATAATATCATTGCAAATTTCCTTTATAACTACAACGTTCACATTCCATTTCAACTGTCGGTGTTAAAACCGATTTTACTTCTCTATATAAATTCAAATTTATATATTCAATTTATCAAATGATAAATATTTCCTTAATTTATAAACATCGTTTATAAGTTATTCTTCTCGATTTATCTGTTAAAACGGATTTCTATTAAATATTTACTTTAAATCAATATCATGTTACCCCCTGTGCGAAGCACGGGTCTAAACCTTCCTAATGTAAAATTCTCTTTTTATAAAATTCTATTCATTTTCCGAATATTTCCTTTTACAATTATATTTATTTTCCAAATAAATATTCAAAGTATAATGTCCTATTTATTTCCTATAAATATTTCATTTATAATATCATATTTATTTCCTATAGATATTTCATTTTCAAAATACACTTTGAACATTCACTTTTTACATTCCAGTATTTCTTTTGGTATTTAAAATACCAATTAAACAGACCAGTGCCATCATAATCAATCATAGGTTTTAAATCACATCATATATCATAATATATGAAAACAAGCAGTATTATAAATATTGAAGAATCCAGTTGGATCCCTGTAACATGTTTCCCTGCATCCACAGATGTTAAATAATATAATTAACATTACTTTTATTTCAACATGAAATATTCTAATCAACAGAATCAATATTTGATTAACTATATATATATTTGTATATATATCACTAGATCTATAATTTCAACCAATCAATTAACAAATCATCCAACAATCAACACACAGAAATCAAACATCATTTATCAGTTCTAAAAATATGTTATAAAAATATAACTATGCAGAGTTAGTGAGATTTACTCACATTGGACAATCATCGTTAAATAAAGATAACTGTCGGTTGATTCAGACAGACAATTTATTTTGCTATAAATTGTAACGAGCTCCAATTTACTCCCAGTCAGTTCCATTGTGTAGCCACCGTCCATATGATCCTAATGTATCTGACCGTTCGAAATTCTGATAAAGTATGGTCGAGATGTTTAATTTACAAGTTATACAGGTATTTAAAATGGATTAAACTAAATTTTAATTGAGTTCGGCCCATACCAAAGTACCCCGGCCAAATTTCCTTCCACCCGCCCGATACCAACAGTACCCTTCCTCTTTATAATCCTTCTCTCTAGTGCCGTTCGAAACCAAATTCGACCATGGCCATGCTTCTTTCGATCCATTCACCTTCCTTTCTCCATAATTGTTCACATAAGAATATCCATCACACTCCTCTTCGAATCAGCTTCACCACCATACTCATATAATTCAACTCATCATTCCTTCTCCGTTTACCATTTCCAAACACGCACAGTAACTCCATGGCTGCGTTTACAAACCCAACCGCTCCCTCTCCTCTTTATAAAAATTTAAACTGAAAATATCATAACACACCATATCAAAAACTGTATCATCCCATGTAAATTTCAAAACATTCGATCCATCATTTCATTTCTGAGCTCTCGACCCAGCAAAACTCGTGACATCAAATGGTTCTGAACTCACCAAAAACTTTCCAACAGATGCTATTTATACTCCTGAATTCAAAATGAATACTTGTTTCTTCTATCGATGCTTCCAATTAATGATTCCTTGAACCCTAGAATGGTCAACGCACACTTGAAACTATCGAGCTCATCAAATAAGAATCGCACATCTCCAAAGTGGTACCGAATTGAAGAGATTCACTCAGCGAACCAAAATATATAAGCATTATGATTTTAGAGATTTTACTTTGATTTCTAAGGATTAAAAACTCAAGAATTTTGTTTTCTAGAAGAATACAAGTGGCGGCGTGAAAATTGCTTCATGTTGACTACAGAATAAAAATCCTCTAGGGTTAGTATAGTTGAGTGGTATATATGTAGGAAGATTTAAATATATTTCTATTCCATTTTATATTGATTTTTACTCAACCGTTGTTTCTATTTATTGTTTAAAAATCCATGTGATCACACACGATGTCCAATTCCAATGAAAATGGACACACAGCTACAGTTTGACATTATGGACCCAACGAAACTGGTTTCGTCGAATTCTGACTCCGTTTACTTACACAGCGTATTTTTAAAGTCAAATTATCGACTGTTTTTCACATTAGAATCCCGTACGGCCAATACTGACGCTAAAAATCACGAAAATTGAAATCTAACAATAATTTAATATTCCAGATCCAAAAAAATTAGTTTCATCAAAAACGGAGCTCATTTACAAAAAAATAACTATTTTTAAAGCTCTAAATAAATCCATTTAAATATTAATATATTTAAAAATAATTAAATTTAATATTAATAAATTAATATTATCGTATATATTCGCATAGAATATCATACAGCTCCAAAATAAATATATCGGAATTTATAACTCGATATTTCAAAGATCCCAGTTATATCGATATCTGATTTAAATTAAATTCCCTTTATAATATAAATAAATCGATATAAATTATAAAGGAATTCCATAACGACTTTTTGAAAATTTGATTTGGACATAACTTACAATCTATAATATGAAATCTCCATTTTACTCTTCCATTAGAAAAATATATTTCACCAGCTCCGAATGTTTCTTGTTTCACAGAAATCCGGCTTAAAACGAATTCTGTATATTCGTTTAAAGTTCGAATCACCAAATTGCGAACTACCGCGCCATTTCGAGCTCGATTATAATTATAATATAATTATACGTTCAACTGTCGTTTATATAATATATTCGTTAATATAATCCAACTCTAAACTGAATTATATATTTTAAATTATCCAATTCACACAATATTGTCATTTCAACTATTTCTGATTATTTCGGAATTAAATATATTATTCTATTATTTATATTAATTAAATATTCAATATTAATTAATTCTGGTCATTTTAAATTACCAAACTATTATTTAAATAATTAAATAAATTATTTATTATCCGTTAAAAATACGGGTCGTTACACTAACGAACTGTCGTGGCTGTTGCGCTGCCTCCTCGCTTCTTTCAGATGACGATGAGGCCTCTGCTACATGATGATGTGGTAGGAAAGAAACTCTCTGACTTCTAAACGCATCCCACTATCTTGCCATCATATTCATGTCGAACTTTGAGTTCTCACGCATCTGAGTGTTGAGCGTCGTAGTCATCTCATTCAACTTGTTCATCATCAACATGAATTTGTCTTGAGTGGCGAATGTATTAGTTAGTGCCTGATCGGTAGGTGTAGTGGTGGCGGAAAATTATTGCCGGACTCAGTTCGGTATCGAACTGGACACAAATGATTGCGCAACCATGTTTGCTTCTAGTTGAGATTCGACCCTAGTTGACACCGTTGTTGCAAAACTTGAAGGAAATGCAGAAAATGAAGGAATTGTAGGATTTTTTCTTCGGACTTGGCTATCCAGAAAGTAGATTTAAAAACCCTAAGTGTTGATAAATCAAGATTCTCATTGAAAGCACCAAAATGTTTGACCAAAAAATGGCATAACGCCCAAATAAATTATAAGTAGAGATAAAAATGAAGAATAATAAATTAAAATGAGAAGAAATGCAAGCACACACAATTTATAGTGGTTCGGCGTTGAATAACCAGCATCCATTTTATAATTCTCTTTGATAATACTCAAGAAATAAAGTTACAATGGTGGAAATACTCGAAAACTCAAGTACAATACCGTTGTTGAAAGCAAAGTGTCGAAAAAAAAGAATAAATGTCCTTCATTTGATGTTCTTGGAAGGTTTTTATAGTGGAAAGTCATGACTAGTTATTTTGGAATTAGTTCGCGGTTGGAGCATGTCTACAGGGAATTTTTACCCGGCTGGACCATGTCCAAGTTAATATAGTTGAATCGGGGGATCTCCCATCTGGAGCTGTCATCTGAATATCCATTAAGCCGAATGCTTATCGAACCAGGGTTACCACCCATGCCTTTATTGAGCCAGTAGTTGGATCTCACCCTCTTATTCGATCCGAGAATACACTGAACTAGGGTCTTCCAAAGTCCATCTTGGTGGATCCAAGACTATGTTGAACCGGGTGTGGCACCATGCTGAGCTTTCCTAGTCTCGTGATTGTCTGAACATGTTTCACTCGAGAGCACCATGACTGCGAATGTTTGTGAATCTTTATGTCCTTGCTAAAAGGCAGGTCAACATGAGACAAAGTAGAAATAACCTTTTATTTCGGGACCAGAGGCTTCCATGACGGCATTGACCTCCTCATTTGGCGAAAAGAGTACCCCAAAGCTCAATCCAGGGAGATCGAGATAATACCCTTCAAGAGTGGTAGTTGTACGAGATGTAACCTAGTGGTAGTCAACAGAACAATGAGATTTAGGAAGCACCCTCTTCAGCAGAATGAGTAGCAATGATGCTTTTGATCATAAGTGCTTTCTCTTTCGCTTTAGCCGCCTCTTCCCCTGCCTCCGTCTCAACATCCTCCATCAAATGCTGTCTTCCCTCCTTAAGAACTTGTCGCTCATTATCCCATAGATATTTAGCCTCCAATGCCTCCTCATTCACTTTCTCAACATCCAGGACAACAACATAGTCATCCAAAAACCTCTCGCGGGTTGAAGCGAATATCCTTCGTACTCATCAACCTAGGAGATACAATGATGACAGATGACTTGGGAATAAGTTACTAGGACAGCTGAATCGATTTTCTTCTCAACATCAGCCTCGACTTCCGTAACTTTGTCCTTAAGCTCTTTGAGTTGGGCCTCAAACTCCCTCCTACCTTCTACAACATGTGTAGTACTCTCTCTTGAATGCCTTTGCTACTGCTTTGGCTTTTCTGCCTCCTCGACTTCCACCTTATTGGCATCCAGTAGCTTTTTTTTAACTCCTCATTTTCCTTCCTCAATCACTAAGTTTATATTTTCTTTAATTAGCCTCCCATTTTCCTTTGTAAACTCCTTGTTGTCTTTTTCAACATCTGCAATCCGAGCAGGCTAGAGGCCAATACATCCTTATATTCTTCCATTGATTGAGTTGTTGCTGCGGCAACTTGTTCTATATTTTTGTTGTTCGCATTCAACTGTTCATTTAACTCTTCAATATCGTTCTCTCTCGACTTGACCTATTCTGATCGGCATTATTTCTTTATCAATTGTCCATGGGATAGGGTGCAATTTTGGTAACTAAATGATTTCATCAAAACAGTACTCAGGAAAATACTTTTTTGGTACTCTTTCCATTGCTGCACGGTCATTTCGTTGCACTCTAATGTTGTCTCAATTTCTTTGCCTCTCCTTCTCTCTCCCCTTTCGACTTCTTTGTAGTTGTCAAGCCTTTTCTGAGCTTGTCTCTGCTTGTGTCTTTGAATGGAGGGGGTGAGGGAAAACTTTTACGAGGAGGGGAGGTGATTGTACTAGTGATAAACTTGTATTCCAAGAATCAACTCTTTTTTTGGCTTCGGAAGGCTATGTGACAGCAGTAGGGGACTCAAAATGTTGAGGATAAGGATCTCTTAGGGCACAATTGTGACCATAGTCAAAAGTGTTCTTGCAGCATGACTCACGTCCATCAGCACCCTTAAGTAAAGTTGCACCAACTTTGGGCCGCTTAGAGCGAGAGTTATCCCGGCCTTTATCTCTGTCACGGTTTTCATCTCTATCTTTCCCTTTATCTTTATCTTGGTCACTCTCTCGAACCATTATGCCTGTAAAAAAAACTCGTGTTAGAAGAGATAGATCAGCATACAAATAAGTGTTGTGATATGCAATGCTTATGAGTGTGTGTCCTAATGTTCCTCCCGACGGACCAGTTTTCAGTTTATTCGAGGGGGTTATCTTCCTAGCACAAAGTGGTGTGAACGTCGTTTTAGAGATTTTGAGCAAGCTTTTGACATTTGCTCCACTCAAACCAAAAGGGGAAGCCTCCATGGTATCATGTCGAGATCGTTAAAGTACCTGTCCTTCAACTTCCATTCACGTAGCAGTACTGAGCTGTACTGATTGTGGTCATAAGAGATATCAATGTAGTAAATTCTCCCATCCTTTCCCCGTTGATGGAGAAGGAATAAGAGTAAGTCTCGGATCCTCTTCTCCTATTGGCTTATCATCACCGCCTACATCCTCTCCTTCCTCATTAGCTCTAAATTTCCCTTCTTCAACAAGAGGTAAGTCTAAATGCACAACAAGAAGCACGCCTGCTTCGCCTTCCCTAACATTATTGTCATCTCTACAGTTCATGAAGCAGCCTCCTGACAACAATTCAAGTGCATGATCAGAGATCAGAGTTTGAGCATCGCAAAATCCTTCCCTAACGCCCCTCAAGGTCAACATCATGTACAAATACACATGATCGTTCAGCCTTAAGGGAATACCTGTTCAAGCCAGATTCCAAGTTAGTATAAAGCTTATGACTCAAGTAACTTGAAAATACAACACTTAAGTGTTAATACACTTACGTCCCCTGGTCAACTCCTAGAAAATCCTGGCGAGCATTGCATGTAGAACCAATCATGCTTAAAGTAGCTTAATTTATATCAAGCCTCCATGATGATTCGACCGTTCATTTGGGCTTTAAGATATATAAGCGATGGGTAGATGCTACGATGCTTGAATGAGTAGAGATATCCAGTATCTTCCCTTATTGGTTCAATATCTAGGTTTTCCCCATATAAGAGATAGGTTTCGGGAAAAAAGTTTATCCATTCGGATGAAACTGTGTTGGCATCAAATGCATAAAATATAACATATCCGGGATGAACAACCATAAGGAGGCATACACCCAACATAATACATTTATCTATTCAAGTAGTTTATACTTCCGGGGGTGCATACGCTCGATTATTTCACCTGGGAACCCTAACTTCGTTTGAATGTATGTCATATCTCGATTAAATTCTCGTTAACATAGCCTCGTTTGTTCTAGAGGCAATTGAATCTGAAGGATTCTCTAAAATAACGACATACCCTAGCATGTTTGGCACCAATGGAACGCCTTCCTGATCATCACCTACGTCTTCTCTTCTTACAGTCCTGCCTTTAACTCTTGCTCAACAATAGGCTCTTCCTCAGGTTGATCTAACAGTTGTAACCCCTAAGGTTGCTCCTCTGGCTGGCTCGCTTGTTGGAAGGCGTTCGATTCCTCAGAGGTTGTATAGCTAGTTGTCGATTGATTTGCACCGTCTATAGAGTGGCTTGAGCTTGAATTCAATTCCACGCTCTCAGCTTCTAATCCCTAAATTCATTTAGAACTTCTTGTTGCCATAATTTAATATACTTATAAAATAGTCCTGACAGTTAGCACGATAAAAACTGTGTCCCCCGTAATAGCACAAACTAAAGTGGAACGTGCAGTGTCGTGCGTGCTCATGAAATTATGGTAAACACTACGGAATGTGGTAACAGTTTTCAATTTTTCAGCTGAAACGACTGTCATCGCTGACTATCCTCCCAACACTTGGATTGAATTGTGAGTTTACATCGAGATTATATCGAAAATCGAAGTTCAAAATTTGTGATTCGGTCGCATATTCACCGTTCAGTTTTATGCTTTATCCTATGCGTATGTCTGAATTATTAGCTTGACATGGCATTCGATTTATTCCAATATGCATTTGGTTGGCATGATAATCTGACGGCGACGATGAAGCTTCGAAGTCATAAGCGTGAAAGTTAAATTTTGTATCACACGACCCCGGACCAATGCGAAGTCAAACATCAAGTTATTAAATTGATCGCATTCGATTAACTTCCCAATCCAATCACATAGGTTCTCTAGATGATCTAAGGTTTTATATCTTTAATTCGACCTCGAAAAATTCTTAAGTCCACTGATCCGAACTCCTACTTTTAGATCCTCATACTAAGAATTCTTTCTCCATCTTCACTTTTCGGATCCCATTAGTTTGAATCCACCAAACCTTGAATTCATCTTTATTGAAGTATTCAAGCTCCTTCATATCACCAAGCTTCAGATACGACCCTTGCTTCTCCTTCTCTTTTTCTCTCCTCCCCTCTTCCTTCACATTTATCTTCGAGTGTACCCCCTTCTCCACCTACGTACCCCGCTGCACAGTACTTCTAGACCATAACCAGCCATGGCAAGTTCTCCCTGGACGATGCTACCTTATATTGCCACCATACCATCCTTAAGTCAGTCGTCATCACCACCCCAATCTCTTAAACCCGTAAAACCAAAAAATGGATGATCGATTGAGGGAGACATCCACCTAAAATCGTATGAAAGGAGCGGAGTATGGTAAGAGGTCAATCGATGGTCAGGGGAGGAAATGGCTATTTTTCTTCTTGATTCTCTAAAACTTTAACTTAAGGATACGAAGTAAAGTGAAAGGGAAGGAGGTGGAAAAGATTATATATTTCAGGCGAAGAAGGCAGTATCAACATGTAACACCCCGTGAATTCTATAACATTAAGATTCACGAATTAAAATATAATTAATTATAAATGTTGAAATCAAGGGAAATGGGTTACTCCACTGCGTTTGTCTCGGAAAAATACACGAAATAGAGTCCGAGTTTTCGAAAATCGGATACCGTATGAAGAAGATATGGACGAACGAAGTTAGGCAGAAAAACCGAAATCAGTCCAGAATACACTGGCGCACTTGTGAAGTGCGCCAGTACAAAAATACACTGGCGCACCTGCCAAGTGCGCCCGTACAAATCCAGCACCGAATTCTGGAGTGTTCTGAGGTGACGTGTCTTCTTTTGATTGGCTAGAAGATGTGTATTCGAGCTGTGCGATTCTGATGACTTCTGGACTGATCTGAAGGCTCTAAATCACCCTATACACCTATAAAAAGGACCTAAGACCTAGCCTAAATCATACTATTTCATTTTAGCCTCAGGCCGCCGCCATTAAACCTAGAGCTCTGAATTAAAAATAAAAAAAATAAAATTATAGAAGATGGAGGACGATTCTTGAAGGCTACAACTAGAAGCTATAACAACTATGACGCTTTAGACAACGAATTTGGGACTATTTGATTTGGGATTTTTATTTGGATTATTTGCTTCATATTGTAAGTTCTATGTTACTTTTTAGGCAAAAACGCTAAAACAATATGGACATGCCATGAATTGAAACCGGATTTAGGAACTATTGTTAATCCATTGTTTATATTGTTTATCTTTGAATTATAATTTGGGGATATTGCTATGGCAACGTTGCAAGTTAAACTTGTCATGATTTTGATGTTGTTATGAATCACTTGGGCTTAATTGTTTGGCAAGTTGGACTAATACATGTCCATGGAATCACTATGTTTATTGAAATCTTTATGTTGATTAAACCCTGCCTATGATGCTAATTAAACCATGGCTATGACTATTGATGGAATTATGCCTGTGATGTTAGTATACCCATCATGATTAATGAAAAATTGGGTATTGCTAGGTTATGATGAAAAGTTGGAATTATTATGTTTATAATGTTAGATATGTTAAAAATGCTAAATTGGAATCATTATGTCTATAATGTTAATTGAGAATCATTATGTTAAAAACACTAAATTGGAACCATTATGTTTATAATGTTAATTGAGAATCATTATGTTAAAAACGCTAAATTGGAATCATTATGTCTATAATGTTAGTTGAGAATCATTATGTTAAAATGCTAAATTGGAACCATTATGTTTATAATGTTAATTGAGAATCATTATGTTAAAAACGCTAAATTGGAATCATTATGTCTACAATGTTAGTTGAGGATCATTATGTTAAAAATGCTAAGTTGGAACCATTATGTTTATAATGTTAGATGAGAATCATTATGATAAATTGGAATCATTATGTCTATGAGAATTATTATGTTAAAATTGGAATCCACTATGCCTATTAGGATTACTATGCCTTTAATGTTTCATGTTTATAATAAAATTATTATTATGCCCGCAATGATTATTATGCCTATGATGTAAAGTTGAAATCATCATGTTAAATTAAGATGGAATCATTACTATGCCATGTTATCATCATACTAGTATTGAAACCATGTGATATGTTATAGCCTGTTTATTATGCAAGTGATGTTGGAATTGTCACATATGCCTATCACATGTTTGGTGTTATTCCCCTTTATCTCTTGAATTGTTTATGCTTGTGAACGAAGTACGTTTATATACGTTGGGGATACGATTGGGTAGAATAGGCAAAACTTGAATTAATTATAAGCATAAACTGTGAAATTTGGCATAAGTAGAACATGAAATATGGCACGAAAACTTGACTTGAACATGCCATAACTTGACTTTAAACATGCCTTAGTTGGGCACGAAGTTGATATATGAACATGATGTGGAAATAGCAAAATCTGATAAGAACATGGGCATGACTTTAGAAAACAAGAAAGTGGCCAACTCGAGGTTGGGTTGAGTTTGTAGTGTAAATCTGCCCAGAACCGCCCGGCAAATCCAGTTGCTACCAACAATAGGATCCAATGTGGGTAGTTGGTCACATCGCGCTTGAAACCCAAGGTTGGGTTGAGTTCGTAGCGTAAACCTGCCCGGAACCGCCCGGCAAATCCAGTGGCTACGAACAATAGGATCCAATGTGAGTGGTTCGGTGCATTAACGAATCAATTAATGCCAATTAGGGTTAAGTCATGAATATGAAAAGACAACTTAACCAACTTGAACACGATTTGTAGGGCTAAGTCATGAACTTGAAAACGACAACACTTAGCCAACTTGACATGACACGTAGGCGGGTTAAGTCGTGAACTGAAATGACATACTTAACCATCTTGACATGACTAGACTGGAAAAGGATTAAGTCACGAATTACATGACTTAATCTGTTAGGCGGGTTAGGTCACGAATTACATGACCTAATCTATTAGGCGAAACCCTAGACACGACCCCTTTCAGCAGTAACCCTCTAGATGTATCAAGGTACCCTGGGGCTAGGCCGGGTGGGGGCACGATTACTGGGCTGATTGTAAGAGGTGAACGACGGCAGTGGGGTATGCCAGTGTAGGTTCGGTGGACTACGATCGTGCACGTATTCCGGGGCAGACACTGGGTATCCGTAGATTTATCTGTGCATCTTGAATCGTGTCAGGGGTTGACACCCTAAGGCTGATACACCCGAAGGTGGACCCAGCACAGGTGACTACATTTGTGATTAGCCGTATGACACAGACACTTGACGAGCTAGAACTTGTAGGGAGCCGATCGACTAGATAATCGCTCCGTAGGACCCCGTACTTGAGTCAGACCTCGTTTCAGGGTCATTTCATGATATTGGGCCGTGGGATTTATTTCGTGATTAACTTGTGATTTGGGCTTAGTATACTAGTACAGTCGATGCAACGAATCTCGAACATGTGATGCTTTACTTGATTTGTCTTGACTTATCCTGATCACCTTAGTCTATCTTGTTCACCTTGACACCATTCTTAAGTTTAGTTCCAGTTCATACATGACAGGTTGTTTTAACCGTTTCTACACTAAAAGTCACTAGAACTTACTCAGTCTTTATGACTGATCCTTTTTCCTTTCGCCTCTTTTTCTTCCGTTCCCCCCCCCCCCAAGGTTCTCAGGGAGGGAATACCGCAGCTTGACCAGTTTTCACATCCAACTTGAAGAGAAAGAATGTATTGCTTGGATCTTTTCCGTTTTGGACTATGGCTTTGGACAGCAATTAGGGGACTTTTGCAGTTTATTTATGTTTTCTTCATGCTTCTTTAAATAATGTAATCAAGACAGTTATGATTTTGGGAAGTATTATGGCATGGTTTGTGTAACACGTATTTTGAAGAAATAAAAGTTGTTGTTTTCCGCTGTTCAAAAATATGTGTTATTATATCTGTCTTGTATATCTGTGACTTATACTTATAAACCTTCACCAAAATTAGGGCATTCCCTTTGAGAGTGACCCTAACGGAGGTGGGGTGTTTCACTTGGTATCAGAGCATAGGTTTACCAGATAAGATAAAAGTTTTGAAAATTTATTTTCAAAGGAAAATTTAAAGAAGCATTTTTAAAAGATAAAATATTATTTTATTTAAAAAAAAGGCAAAGTCCCCCAAAGCCATTGGTGTTATCTCTTATCCTTCGTTTTGAATCTACCCTTCTTGTTTCAGCATGTCCGAAGAACTTAACTTGCCAGAGGGTGTACCAATACCTGGTTGGTTTAGACGATTCTTAGAAGCCAGGGGCCACCCAACCAGGTCCTACCGTTCCTCCTCCCCCAGCTGCAGGAAATCATCCAGCTGCAGCAGCACCTCTTCCTCCACCTCCTCCGTGGGGAAACACTTTTGCTAAGATATGTAAAGATTTTAAGGCTATGGGAGGAAAGGACTTTCATGGAACTGAGTCCTTCGTGGCAGCTAGGAATTGGTTAAAGGAAACTGAGGACTTATTCGTCATCTTTGAGGTAGAAGATAGGCAGAAAGTACAACTGGCAGTGTGGCTACTAAAGGGCGAGGCTTCCTACTGGTGGGAAGTCACTAATGCAGAAAGACCAGTGGAAACATGGGAGGACTTTAGGGCAAGGTTTGAGGCTAAATTTCTCTCAGAAGCTGAAAGGAGTCTTCAGTTGGAAAATTTCTTATTTCTTAAGCAAGGGAAATGACAGTCAAAGAGTATGTTAATCAATTCGATGAGCTGGCTAGGTTCGGACTGGACCTAGTCAGCACCCCGCACAAGAAGGCTCCCCGCTTTGTCCAAGGGTTGAATGAGCCATTACACAGTTTGGCCATGACCCATATACACATGGGAGCTACGTATGAAAGGTTGGTGCAAATGGCATTGCTGAACGAGGAAGATAAGGGCAAGAAGGAGACAGAGGCAGAAAACTCTCAAGGGAAGAAAGAGGTCAAGCCCAACGATTCTAAGAATAAGAAGGTAGACTCCGAGAAAGGAGGCAAGAACAACAACTCACGTGATAAAAGGAAATGCAATTACTGTGGTACGGAAGGGCACATAGCCAAGGATTGTAGAAAGAGGAAGAGAAAGCAAGGTGAATGTTTTCATTGTGGGAAAACTGGACACATCAGCAAAGACTGCCCTGAGAAGCAGACCGGACCTTCTGGCGGTACATCGTTAACCTATTCTAGATGCTTTGTTTTATCTTATTTCTCTCCTCGATCCTATCTTGAGAACCATAGTTAGAATCTTTTTGGATGTAAACATGTAATTGAAACATGTTATGATTGCGAAATGGTTGCAAGTGGTCGCAAGTGGTTGCTCGTGGATGCATGAATACACATTAGGCACTAGATCGGCTCAGACACATTTTCATGTTGCATATGCATGAGTGTTTATTTTGGAAACTTGGTTGTGCTATCATTTGGTTGTTGCATATGATTGAATGTTCGAGCACTCATGTAGAAATTATGAATTATAATAGGAAAAATTTGCATACATATTGGATTCATTTCACTAAACATATTTTGCATTTAGAAGATCAATCAGGCCTGATCATTAGCATTAGCTAAGGAACATATACACACACTTCGCATATGATCATAAAGCATTAGAAGTTTTTTTTAAGGACAATGGATGCTCGTGTTTGATGGATGAGTAGATGGATGTTTGGATGTTAGGATGTACATTCTTCCTGAACTTGAAGATTTCGTGGACGAAATCCTTTTAAGTGGGGGAGAATGTAACACCCCGTGAATTCTATAACATTAAGCTTCATGAATTAAAATATAATTAATTATAAATGATGAAATCAAGGGAAATGGGTTACGCCACTGCGTTTGTCTCGGAAAAATACGCGAAATAGAGTCCGAGTTTTCGAAAATCGGATACCGTATGAAGAAGATATGGACGAACGAAGTTAGGTAGAAAAACCGAAAACAGTCCAGAATACACTGGCGCACTTGTGAAGTGCGCCAGTACAAAAATACACTGGCGCACCTGCCAAGTGCGCCCGTACAAATCCAGCACCGAATTCTGGAGTGTTCTGAGGTGACGTGTCTTCTTTTGATTGGCTAGATGATGTGTATTCGAGCTGTGCGATTCTGATGACTTCTGGACTGATCTGAAGGCTCTAAATCACCCTATACACCTATAAAAAGGACCTAAGACCTAGCCTAAATCATACTATTTCATTTTAGCCTTAGGCCACCGCCATTAAACCTAGAGCTCCGAATTAAAAATACAAAGAATAAAATTATAGAAGATGGAGGACGATTCTTGAAGGCTACAACTAGAAGCTACAACAACTACGACGCTTTAGACAACGAATTTGGGACTATTTGATTTGGTATTTTTATTTGGATTATTTGCTTCATATTGTAAGTTCTATGTTACTTTTTAGGCAAAAACGCTAAAACAATATGGACATGCCATGAATTGAAACCGGATTTAGGAACTATTGTTAATCCATTGTTTATATTGTTTATCTTTGAATTATAATTTGGGGATATTGCTATGGCAACGTTGCAAGTTAAACTTGTCATGATTTTGATGTTGTTATGAATCACTTGGGCTTAATTGTTTGGCAAGTTGGACTAATACATGTCCATGGAATCACTATGTTTATTGAAATCTTTATGTTGATTAAACCCTGCCTATGATGCTAATTAAACCATGGCTATGACTTTTGATGGAATTATGCATGTGATGTTAATATACCCATCATGATTAATGAAAAATTGGGTATTGCTAGGTTATGATGAAAAGTTGGAATTATTATGTTTATAATGTTAGATATGTTAAAAATGCTAAATTGGAATCATTATGTCTATAATGTTAATTGAGAATCATTATGTTAAAAACACTAAATTGGAACCATTATGTTTATAATGTTAATTGAGAATCATTATGTTAAAAACTCTAAATTGGAATCATTATGTCTATAATGTTAGTTGAGAATCATTATGTTAAAATGCTAAATTGGAACCATTATGTTTATAATGTTAATTGAGAATCATTATGTTAAAAACGCTAAATTGGAATCATTATGTCTACAATGTTAGTTGAGGATCATTATGTTAAAAATGCTAAGTTGGAACCATTATGTTTATAATGTTAGATGAGAATCATTATGATAAATTGGAATCATTATGTCTATGAGAATTATTATGTTAAAATTGGAATCCACTATGCCTATTAGGATTACTATGCCTTTAATGTTTCATGTTTATAATAAAATTATTATTATGCCCGCAATGATTATTATGCCTATGATGTAAAGTTGAAATCATCATGTTAAATTAAGATGGAATCATTACTATGCCATGTTATCATCATACTAGTATTGAAACCATGTGATATGTTATAGCCTGTTTATTATGCAAGTGATGTTGGAATTGTTACATATGCCAATCACATGTTTGGTGTTATTCCCCTTTATCTCTTGAATTGTTTATGCTTGTGAACGAAGTACGTTTATATACGTTGGGGATACGATTGGGTAGAATAGGCAAAACTTGAATTAATTATAAGCATAAACTGTGAAATTTGGCATAAGTAGAACATGAAATATGGCACGAAAACTTGATTTGAACATGCCATAACTTGACTTTAAACATGCCTTAGTAGGGCACGAAGTTGATATATGAACACGATGTGGAAATAGCAAAATCTGATAAGAACATGGGCATGACTTTAGAAAACAAGAAAGTGGCCAACTCGAGGTTGGGTTGAGTTTGTAGTGTAAATCTGCCCGGAACCGCCCGGCAAATCCAGTTGCTACAAACAATAGGATCCAATGTGGGTAGTTGGTCACATCGCGCTTGAAACCCGAGGTTGGGTTGAGTTCGTAGCGTAAACCTGCCCGGAACCGCCCGGCAAATCCAGTGGCTACGAACAATAGGATCCAATGTGAGTGGTTCGGTGCATTAACGAATCAATTAATGCCAATTAGGGTTAAGTCATGAACATGAAAAGACAACTTAACCAACTTGAACACGATTTGTAGGGCTAAGTCATGAACTTGAAAACGACAACACTTAGCCAACTTGACATGACACGTAGGCGGGTTAAGTCGTGAACTGAAATGACATACTTAACCATCTTGACATGACTAGACTGGAAAAGGATTAAGTCACGAATTACATGACTTAATCTGTTAGGCGGGTTAGGTCACGAATTACATGACCTAATCTATTAGGCGAAACCCTAGACACGACCCCTTTCAGCAGTAACCCTCTAGATGTATCAAGGTACCCTGGGGCTAGGCCGGGTGGGGGCACGATTACTGGGCTGATTGTAAGAGGTGAACGACGGCAGTGGGGTATGCCAGTGTAGGTTCGGTGGACTACGATCGTGCACGTATTCCGGGGCAGACACTGGGTATCCGTAGATTTATCTGTGCATCTTGAATCGTGTCAGGGGTTGACACCCTAAGGCTGATACACCCGAAGGTGGACCCAGCACAGGTGACTACATTCGTGATTAGCCGTATGACACGGACACTTGACGAGCTAGAACTTGTAGGGAGCCGATCGACTAGATAATCGCTCCATAGGACCCCGTACTTGGGTCAGACCCCGTTTCAGGGTCATTTCATGATATTGGGCCGTGGGATTTATTTCGTGATTAACTTGTGATATGGGCTTAGTATACTAGTACAGTCGATGCAACGAATCTCGAACATGTGATGCTTTACTTGATTTGTCTTGACTTATCCTGATCACCTTAGTCTATCTTGTTCACCTTGACACCATTCTTAAGTTTAGTTCCAGTTCATACATGACAGGTTGTTTTAACCGTTTCTACACTGAAAGTCACTAGAACTTACTCAGTCTTTATGACTGACCCTTTTTCCTTTCGCCTCTTTTTCTTCCGTTCCCCCCCCCCCAGGTTCTCAGGGAGGGAATACCGCAGCTTGACCAGTTTTCACATCCAGCTTGAAGAGAAAGAATGTATTGCTTGGATCTTTTCCGTTTTGGACTATGGCTTTGGACAGCAATTAGGGGACTTTTGCAGTTTATTTATGTTTTCTTCACGCTTCTTTAAATAATGTAATCAAGACAGTTATGATTTTGGGAAGTATTATGGCATGGTTTGTGTAACACGTATTTTGAAGAAATAAAAGTTGTTGTTTTCCGCTGTTCAAAAATATGTGTTATTATATCTGTCTTGTATATCTGTGACTTATACTTATAAACCTCCACCAAAATTAGGGCATTCCCTTTGAGAGTGACCCTAACGGAGGTGGGGTGTTTCACAACATGCAAACAAATTTTTTGCGAGTTTTTCTTTAAGTACAAGGCTTGGTACCGATCCCATTAGGGATCGATACTGATTCTTAATAATAATTGTTTAAAAAAAGGAAGAGAAGGGAGAGTAGTCAATATAATCCTTCACTCACACGTGCACACTCCTGTATATGTTAATTTTCAAGTCTCCAATCATTAATGCGATCCCAAACCAAACATTAAGCATATACTCAATATGTGTAACAAAACTGAACAACTCTAGAGTACGCGTTTAATGCTCGAGTCCAAATAAACCTTGGAAATTAATATATGCAACCATATACATACATTCACATTATCATACTTTCAGTATAAACTTTGAACGTAGAGAAAACACTTACAAGCTTGTAAGTTCATACACGACACTTAATTGATAATGACTTACTTATACTCAGGTGTTGGCAGGAGTTGGAGACTGACGGTTAATTAATTGAATCGATAAAAATTATATTATTACCTAAAAATTTCAAATAATTTCCGCTCTAGATGGTTAAATTCAATCAAATTGGAGCAATCAAACAATGCGGGAATCATACATTTACACCACCGGAGTTCGACAAAGCGTTATAACCATTTGATAACGATATACTCCTTGGTGTATACAACTCAAATGAAAGATCACGGCCTTTCGCTGAACATAGCATGGAGATCGTTTTAGGCATAAAGATTTGTTTAAATTCATAACACATCATGTTATCACAAGATGTGATTTTGGATGAGGGGGAATGTTACCCGACCTTTCGGCCCAGCCATCAAAAGCAGTATATACTCGGACTACACGTCAGGGTCGAAAAGTAGTTTGAATATCAGAAGGCAGTTCAACCAGGATCGATCTCTTTCAGGCACCGTCCGATCATTCAGAACTGGCCTGATCATCACATAGGATCTTTCATAATACTTGGATCAATCATCTCCAGGGAAGGCTTGATCACTTTAATTAACATGTGATCGACATAGTCCAATCATCTAGAAACACATGACTGACATGGTCCGATCACTAGAAAACCATAAAGCTACTAATCGCCGATCACCAAGATTAGGAGTCGGGAGGAATCCCGATAGGGATCGATATGAATCCCAGAAGCTTCAACATCTCACTACTCAACAACTCAACACAACTCCCAAGTCATATATAGAAATCAATGCAACTCCCACTTAAGGGATCAGTGCAACTCCACAATTTAGACAACTTCACTACTTCAAACTTTAGAGGCTCGTACTCCTACTTCTACCAACCCGATCCCAGCCAAACCACACCAGAATAGTACAAAAACCAGGAGGAAGAAGCTTACAGGGGCCGATCCCCCGCAAAATGACTAAGTATGGGGATCGGTACCGATCTAACAACTTTGTTATTTTGGGCTGTGGACACATATACTCCCTTTATTTTTAGATCTCCGAGTTTGCAGCGTCAACAGTAACTAGAGATAGCTCTGTTTTATACGAAATATGGATCTTTTTGCACTCTTGTTACTTTGTATTGTCTTATTGAGGAGTCTTACTGATCCAAGCAATGTACTTAGTGAATTTCAATAATAAAGTGATTACACTGTAAAAGTTGATGTTGGCCGACTTATGTCGAACCACTGTAAA
Organism: Allium sativum; assembly: GCA_030737875.1. Classification (NCBI taxonomy): domain Eukaryota; kingdom Viridiplantae; phylum Streptophyta; class Magnoliopsida; order Asparagales; family Amaryllidaceae; genus Allium; species Allium sativum. The sequence continues at coordinate 225,398,285 of CM060909.1, read as the reverse complement.
TTGTTGCCACTTGTTTCCATAACATTTCTACAATTCTATTCCTCATTTTCCATTTATTTAGTTTAACTTTCAATGAGCTCTTTGTTGGTATCAACAAATACCAATTCGAGCACTATACTTTGTAATTTTCAACAATAAAGTGATTAAACTTTCTACATGAACGTTACATGGGCGCATGCAATTAACATCGAATCACTATAAATCGTTGTCTCTCTTTTTTATTGCATTTATACTATTATTCCTCAATTTCCATTTATTTTAGTTTAACTGTCGCTAAACTTGTTGGTTGTTGTATCAAATTTTGGTGTCAACATATGTCTATACACACACACACATACATACATACATATATATATATATATATATATATATATATATATGTGTGTGTGTGTGTGTGTGTGTATGCGAGCTCCACAACACCCACATTTTTTGGCATCCATTTTTCATCCCAATTGCCAAACGTTTATATTTAAATAAATTAGGAGGTGAAGAGATTTGGTGGGTGAAGAGAGAAAGAAATCTGTGTGATTGAACTCAAATGGCATTTAAATGCCTTTTTCACTCTTTTATTCTCCTATTATTTAAGGGCATTGTTATTGACACTCCAAATAATGTTAAGAGAGGGCCAATTTAAAAAAAAATGTTAAGGGTTGTACCAATGAAGAGAGTAGCCTCTTAACAAATAAAGATAATTTTACCTTATTACCCATTTAGGATTGATTTCATGCTTCTGTTCATTAATCTAATTTTTAGTGGTTAATCAACACTATTAGTTGTGGAGAAATCAAACCGTAACCAAAAAAACATTTGTCGAAAAAAATACAATATGATATTGACACAGGAGAGTGAGCGTTATGTTGGAGTTGATCAGAGTGATGAGATTGTAAGATCTAATTTTAGTTTATTAAATCGTGTGCACATGCTATTAGGGTTAAGTTAGTGTCGTCGTTTCATGATCGATTCAGTTGTTGGTGGTGACGTCGATGTGCAACGGCCATAGTAATTTTTTTTGATTTGCATATATCGATTTTTTAAAGTCCTAAGGGATAAGCGTTTTCGGAGGAATAGGATCGAACTATTTTTTTGGTCGACATAAATATGCCGAATTTTATAATTAAGGAGGCAATGCACCGAAATGATTATTAATTTTCGACATATCACTGTCGAATACCTATATAATTGATTGCGTGATGCATTCAGTGTAATGGTTTGCTTATTTTAATTTGGTTTCCCTTGTCGAATAAGTTTTTTTTAATCTGGTTTGAAGGGGAAATCCAGGAATATGAATAGTGTGAAATAATATGTTTGTGTTTCCCCTTAACAACTTTTCAAAGAGGGGAGTGTTTTTTAAAAAATGGCTCCCCCTTAACAATAGTTGGAGTGTCAATAACGATACCCTTATTTAAACATAAATGAGTGGTTGTAGTCTAGACGTAAAAAGAATGCTCTGGAACATGGGCATCATGTAACCCATATATATATATATATATATATATATATATATATATATATATATAAGATAAGATCAAGAGTACCCCAAATAGTGCAGCACCCCTTTAGCCCCAATAATTTCCGCCACACAATCCTCTTTCTCTCTCATCCCACTAACTCTCACTCTTTCCACTGACCTGTTTTAATATAAATGAGTGGTTATAAATGATGTGCATTTGAGGTGCTCCCAAATAGGGGTACCATGGAGCGTACCTCTCTCTCCATATACATACACTCATATATACACACATATACATATACACACACACATATATACACATATATAGGAGTGTTTCGAGGAACACTTGTTTTGCAGCATCCCTTTAGCACCCCCACCCTACCGTGAGCTACACTAATCCAGATCCGACAAGAATTTGTGGATATTCAATCAACATATATATTATCATCTATCCAAAATTTGAGCTCGTTCCGGCATTCGTAGAATAATATATTTTATGTTTAAATTTAACGGTTCGAATCAATGTCTGAACGGTGAATAATTGAGCCAAGATTTTGAAAATGTAGCGAATGTCGGAACGAGCTCAAATTTTGGATAGATGATAATATATATGTGAATTGAATATTACAAAATCTTGTTGGATTTGGATTAGTGTAGCACACGATAGGGTAAGGGTGTTAAACAAATGCTACAAAACAAGGTTCCCCGGAATGCTCCTCTCTCTCTCACACACACACATATGCATAAATATGTATATGTATATGTGTATACATACATATACATACATACATACATATGTATATAATGAATGACCAACCGAAGACAATGGAGGACCGTCCAACCTGGGAGGTTTAGGGCAATCCAGTCTACAAAACTTTGTACAAGTTAATGCAGTCCCCTTGGACTTCCACTACACCAGGTTATTTTTACTTGGGGATAGGTGCTCAGGGCGGCCTCTGACCTCTTACCAGGTAGGGGAACACCTTTCCACTGAGCCACTAACGCTAACATATATATATATATATATTAAAAATTATATATATGTTAGGGATCAGGATCAAGGATCTTAAGGAAAAACTAACACTAGGGGGTGAATAGTGTTTTAAAGAATTTATAGAATACTTAACCAATTATCAATTATTCAAACTACTATATGAATCATAGAATGAATATCATAGTAGAAACAAACATAGATGCAAAAATAAACAAAAACCAAATGCAGAAAAGGAAAGAACACACCGGAATTTATACTGGTTTGAATTACTTCTACGTCCAGTCCCGCACAACACTGGATTGTGTAGAGTTTTATTAATATCAGTATCCAATTAAAACACCCTTGATTTCACGGCCACAAGGTTAACATCGCTTACAACACCCTTAATTTCACGGCTACAAGGTTAACACTGCTCATTTTCCTTGATTTATGGGCTACAAGGAACACACCCTTCCATTTCCTTGATTTCAGGGTTACAAGGAACACACCTAACCTATTTCTGATTATAATTGCCCTAGAACTCTTAGTAGCACTTACAAACAAAGTGCATTTGATAGAGAATGAAAATAGAAGAAGAATGATATATTTTGTGTTGAAATTGGCAGAGTATAAGTGTATAATCTTAGAAATTTGAGAAGAATAATGGTGGTATGTTAAGGGAGGAAGAAGGAGAAGATAAGTTATGAAAAAATTCGAAAATAAGGCCTTTATATAGTCTTCCAAAGGACACAACTGTTTCTGAAATGTTTTAAAATGAAAAGACACAATTTTTAAATTTAAATAAAATATGATTGTTATATGTCGACATGTAAAAACATGTATGTCGACGTACATACATACATATATATATATATATAAATAATTTTTTTAATCATTTTTCAAGTATTTAAACCAATATATATATTCTGAAAATTCCTAAAATGAAACTATTAAAATATATTCAAGTATAAAAACATAATAAAATATTATTTAAACATATGATTTGAAAACTATATATATAAGTGATATAAAACTATATATTATAATTATAAACACATATAATCTAACTAAAACTTTATAATATATATAAACATAAGAAACTTAGGAAGTTTATATATATATATATACTTGAAATCACAAGTTCAAAATCCTTAAGTGATTAAAAACATTTTGAGAGAAGTTCGAAAATAATTTGAAATCCATTTAAAAAGAGATAATTTTGCAAATAGAGTTTGAGTGCTATTCAGAGTTTTTACAAACTAACTAGACTCTATTTCTCTGATAATCTTGGACTCTTGATATCTCAGTATCTTGATACTTATGAGTCTTGATTCTCCTTTGAAATCTTTGAATCTCTTAAACTGTACAGTCTTCAATATCTATTTCGTACATATAAATATTGTATATATATATATATATTCTGAATAAAAGTGTTAGTATATATATTTTATAATCAATATTGATAATGATTGAAACAAGGTTGTTGTCATCAAAACATCATCAACATTTCATTCTCCAACAATATATGTATATATACACACATATGTGTGTGTGTGTGTGTGTGCGCGTGCGTGCGCGTGTGTGCACCTCCGTGTTTATTGTTTGGGCATGCGCGTGAGTTTTTAGATCCATATAATTCCAAATTTATTTAGAGGAAGAATCATTGCGTACACTAACATAACGGAACACAATATGTCTAGAACCATATAACTGTAACAACCCGAATTCCGATAGACCGATTATTTTTCGAAATTCTAATCCATCGAAACCCGTGTTGGTTGCTCTGGTATCCTGCAGAAAAGACAGAGATATAAAATATATCATAGCTCAGAAAATATCTCACAGCAGAATGGGTTAAGTATAATATAATCAAAGTATAGCCTTATGGTAGTAATAATTAATATTGCCTAACCTGTATCCAAACCTATCATATCTCTGCCACAAATCTAACCTGCGAGTATGTTATGAGGAGAGGGTCAGAACACAACTTCTGGTGACTGGATTTAAACTATACATTTTGGTTAACTCTACATATACCATTCAATCACATTTTCTTATTTATTAGGTTAATTGGGTTACCAACACTCAAGGCTTACACACGCGTCGTACCCATTTACTTCCCAGTGGATTAACCTAATACAGTATATATGTAGCTACCCCCATTATAAGGTACACCCCATGGTAACCTTCTCGCACAATCTCCACCATAATGCTACAGAAATGTATGCAATCCCTCATCCTACGCCGGAGTAACGTACAGATCTCTATATAACAATGTTACGTTCCACATATATTTTCCATTACTACGCTACGTAAGCACACAGACCACCACCTTCGATCGAATCAGATTCCATCACAGAGTTATGCCCTCAAGTCTACGATACACCACCCGGAGCAGACATGCATGTATCTAGACTTTCCCATGTACGTATCGTCAATCGTATTCAATCCCTTGACCGCACATAACCCCTAATGTGCACCGAGTTCCGTGGCAGGGTTGTACAAGGAACACGGAACTCAGTCGGGAGCTTTTCCATATCTATACATGCCCGCCTTTAAGGCCCTCAAAATACAGATAACTTATGTTGTCCTTATCAACATATCTCAGATTCTCGTTCTCACATATAACCTAATTTACAATTAAGTACAACTTATCTTATTACATTAGCTATTCCAATTTCGTTATTTTTTATTATAACCTAAGTTATAATCCCCACTTGTCCCTAGGACAAGCCTACCTATAATATAACATTCTCATTAATGTAATTTATTTATAATTGGTTATCGTTCCCCGTTCATCCCATTTCTTTTACTGTTGTAACTATCTTTCATTCATTGCCATTAATCACAGTTAGTGCCATTTAATTCTATCCATATATATGTATGTATGTATGCTTATGTACTAGACCTCTCACATTAAGCCTACCACTTGTGGATGGTGGATTTGTCGGTCAGTTCCGGGTAGACTTCTTCCACAAGTTGCCTTAATCTCCTGTCTTAGCACCGTTACATGTTTTATCTATGCACTAGACCTCTCACATTAAATTAACAGCTTGTGGACACTGGATTAGCCAGGCGGTTCCGGGCAGACTTCTACCACAAGTTGAATTTAACCTCGTGTCTAGGAGCGTTACAGTTTTCTATTTACTGTAAATTTAGGCATACTATTCTTCTCAAGTCTTTACTAAATCTATTTTACATGTCATCGTATTAAGCCCATTTTATGTCGCACGTTCTTTCTAATATGTAATTGATTCTATACTAACATGTAATCATTAGTCATGTAATTCTTCAAATCTAACCGGTTAACATGTCATTTTCTCAATTCTACAACTAATAATTCAAGTACATAATATGCCACAAGTGAATCATGAATTACAACAGTAATCGTTTCACATATTTTAACAAATTTGTGTTTCACAGATGGACATTTTAGCATATTAAATGTTTCAACATATGAATTTTCCAACATATTAATATTTTAGCATATTTTTCATCACTTCACATTGCATAAGAACGGGGAATGTTAAACGATAATATATCATTATCAAAAATGATATAACTTAAATCTACTCACCTAAATTGCTTTCCGATTCCTGAACCTGATCCAGATCTAGCATTCCGCGGTTTTCCCTAACTGGATTTAGAACCTAACAACCATGGATCCATAATTCTTACTAAAAGAAAAAGGAAAGAAAGAGTAAGAAAATTGAATAGACCAGATCTAAGAATTTACCTTACTTCGCATATGATTCTGAACACCTTCTTATTAATTTTCATTCGTTTCCTACATATCTTGATTCATAATTTTCCTAAATTATTATCTTATTTTTTTTGAAGAGAATTGAGGAGGAGGAAGAATGGCAGAACTTAGACGTTGTCTCAGAGAATGTGAGATTTAGGCTAGGCTCTGCTAGACTATTTATAGGTGTTCAGGATCTTATCGTACACGCAGTGCTGAGTCAGCACTGAACCTAGTTAAAAAAACAGTCCAGATACGCTAATGAATCTGCCCGGATCTAGGGGGTGTCGACCCCCCATGGGTCCCACGAGCTGTTTTGGCTCAGAAATTTGATTTTTGAATGTTTGAATTTCTGGAATTTATTTACCTGTTATATTCACATGTAATCTTCTTATGCGTATACAAATTTTCTAATGACCATTTTACGTGTATATATATACACACAACTTTTGTTTTGTTTTCAAAATTCAAACGGTGTTGCACCATTACTTGATTCTTGCCATATTTCTTTAATTGCAGCCTTATCTTGAACTTTATCTTTTGTGTGTGTATATATATATATATATATTTGCACATATGTACATATATATCCTCATATATATATACACATATATTTTCTTTACTTCCTTATATGTATATTTTTTCTTATATGTGCGTTTTTACATATTTTCTTTCATGAACATGTGTTATTTTAGTTGTTCTCTTAAAACAAAAATATGACGGCAGTGGGGATCAAACTCTTTACCTTTTGTTTACAAGCCACGTGCTCTAACCAACTGGACTACTAAGGCTATTTTTAAAAAGGCTTAGAACAATGGTAATTATTGTTCTCTTCTTACTTCTCTTTTTCATGTTCGTGACAATATTTCATTGAACCCATTGCATCATGAGTCCTTTTCTTTTATTTCTCTTTTATTATTAATGCATAATCAGTGCACGCAACATATTTACATCGCATGCAACCAAACCTTTCTTTCTTTTAATGCATGCATTACATTTTTATTTGCATTAATATTTTTCTTTTAAATGTTTATGTCTATGAATATATATACATATATGCATTATTAATTATTTAATTATTAAATTATCATAAAATGCGGGGTGTTACATTCTCTCACCCGTAGGACATTTCGTCCCCGAAATTTGATAAGTGTAAAAATCAATTAATCCCTCGCATAATATACATCCATCATGTGTGCATCCAATTTTTGTAAACATTATGCACTTGTGCAAAATGAAATAAAACATAATAATGCATGTATGCCTAAGCGATACCTCCTATGTATATGAAAATTTTTCAGAAATTCTTCCGTTTTTCTTTTATGTACCATTTTCCAATCGTACTTGGATTGTATGTAACTATTTATGAAGATTCCCTATTTTCCTATCCAAGCACAGCTCACATAAGAAAAACTTCTTTGTCATTGATTTTCTTTTTCATCTTATCTTGGAATTTCTTTTACTCTTATTCATCTTTTCTCATAATTTTCTGTCTTTCTTTAACTGTCATGTTTTTTGCTAAACTGAATTTGTTATTTTCTTTTTAGTTGTACCATTTCTATTTTCTTAGCTTATTTAATTATTTGATCTAGGTTTAATTTCAAATAAGCCTTTAACTAAAACAGGAAAACAGACATTCTATACAGCTACTATAAGGGCCAAGAATTCCGGGACTATGTCCTCCTCAGACAGCAACCTTGAAGCACGTCATCCATGACAGGTTTAAGTGTCACCCTAACTACCCAACAAGAAAAATAATAGAACAATCCCAACAGAAATGCAATAACGAGTTGTATCCCTAACATGAAAATTAGCAAAAAAATCTAAATACTTACTTGCCCTTTACTATCTAGTAGTCACCGCTAGTCCTAGCTATGTACCAACAATTATTTCAAGAAACACCCTAGGATTTTCAATGCTTACGCATTCTACGGGAACTTACTATTATTCCAAGATAATTCTCGCTATTTTCTTCATAGCGTCAAAAACTTTTCCCGTCTTTCCTAGGCACTAATCCTTACCTACTTCATACTTTTAATACCCAGTTTGGCCCTTTCATTTAAATTTCCTTCCAAAAATTAAAAGTTTCAAAATTTTATTTTCCTCATGAAAACTTACTTTTGCCAAACCATAAAACATGTCATAAAAAAATGTAAATCATTTTTTTCAAATCACAAAATGGGAGTAGCTAAGGACAACTATTTCTCAGTTGGGTTTATGGCTTTTTCTTGCCTAGCTATAAGGTTGATTCAGTTTCTTACTACAAGGTGCAAACATCTACTGTATTCTTAATTTCTACAACTTATTTTGCCCACCCAACAAAATTCTCTTGTTAAAACAATTTATCAAAAATGATTGTCAAAAGGATAGAGACTTCAAAACTATCTTTATTAAAAATTCTTTTATGCAATATAACAAGAAAACTAGCGAGCTAAACATGCTCTATAATATGAACCTTTTACCAAGAGAATTTTATTTTAGACAAAATTTTCGCAAGAAATGACTATTTACAAAATATACCCCATTTTACTTCAAAACCCAATATGTACTTTACATATTTTGAAAGTATAACTTTTAAGATTAAAACTTGAAAACACCATAAACCATCTTCTAAAAGCTTTTATAATTTCAAGTTCTTAAAAGTTAGAAATGCGGTTAGAATCAAAGCAGGTTTCTAATTTTCTAGGCTTTTCTGTATACCCCCACAAAGTCAATTCTCTCAACTATATATATTCCTAATCCATTTTTCTCTCTTCAACCTTTTCCAATTTATAAGGTTTTACCGCCAAACCCACTAATCCAAAATACTAATCATATGGGATTTATCTTTCTTCCATACAAAGATATTGTACACTTCCCACCCAAATTTCCTATAGGTCTCAGATTTCCATATTCATTCCTTTAGTGTACAGAACGGACATCCCAATTCTTACCGTATTATACTCTTTCTATTTAGTGGGTTCCTCTATGGATCAGGTATATATATATAATATTTATATTTTAAAAAAAATACAAGTACGTTCACTCACTAATTATACAGGAATACTAAACCTGGCTCTGATACTAGATGTAACAACCCGAATTTCGATAAGTCGATTTTTTTTCAAAATTACAATCCATCGAAACCCATGTTGGTTGCTCTGGTATCCCGCAGAAAAGACAAAGATATAAAATATATCAGAGTTTAGAAAATATCTCACAGCGGAATGGGTTAAGTATAATATAATCAAAGTATAGCCTTACCGTAGTAATAATACTGCCTAACCAGTATCCAAAGCTATCATATCTCTGCCACAAATCAAACCTGCGAGTATGTTATAAGGAGGGGGTCAGAACACAAGTTCTGGTGACTGGATTTAAACTATACATTTTGGATAACCCTACATATACCATTTAATCACATTTTCTTATTTATTAGGTTACTTGGGTAAACAGCACTCAAGGTTTACACACACGTCATACCTATTTACTTCCCAGGGGATTAACCTAATACAGTATCTATGTAGCTACCACCAGAATTAAGATACACCCCATGGTACCCCACTCGCACGGTCTCCACTGTAATTCCATAGAAATGTGCGCAGTCCCTCATCCCACGCCGGAGTGAGGTAGGCATCTCTATATAACAATGTTACATTCCACATATATTTTCCATTACTACGCTACGTAAGCACATAGACTACCACCTTCAATCAAATCAGATTCCATCACAGAGTAATGCTCTCAAGTCTACGATACACCACCCAAAGCAGACATGCATGTATCTAGACTTTCCCACGTATGTATCGTCAATCATATTCGATCCCATAACCGCACATAACCTCTAATGTGCAGTGAGTTTCATGGCAGATTTGTGCAAGAAACAGAGAACTCGATCGAGAGCTTTTCCATATCTGTACAGGTCCGCCTTTAAGGGCCTCAAAATATAGATATACGTCGGGTCTGTTTTTCATGATGGATATTGCCCCACCTCGGCCCCTCCCTCAACTAGTGAAGACTACAATAGCTAAGAGACTTCCCCCAACAAACAATCTAAACATCCAGTTGGCGTCTCCCCTCGACCACCGTGCCTCGATAGTGAAAGGTTAATGGTATCTTGGGCTTAGCTCTTGTCTTTTCACATCCCACTGGCTGCCGATAACGGGTACCCGACGATCTACCATCCTTGTTGGTCCTGACCTCACCTCCCGTTGAGGCGATCGCCGAATCACCCTAGTGTCACCTCGTCATAGCATTCTGACTACAAAGCTACTTTTGCAGTCAAGGCCCACCCACCTGGTAGTAACACGTAGACCCAACCTCTGCGAGCACAGTCTAAACATCTGCCACCGCACAGAGGACTACCAGGAGCACCTTACGTATCTCAGGAAGTCGTGTGCTTCCCCTTCCAGTCCTTCGGAGATAATAGAATAATCAGATGGACGTGCACTCTCCTCGTGCCTTATGACACCACGATGATCTACCCCGTTGGGTTATTCACCTTAAAAGTGCGGACTGGTCCAAGCGCCTTATTTTAATATGTTATTAGACCCTATGTCTAAACATTTAATTATGCGCTTGCTCTACCTCATCAGATTTCCATTTAACTTGGTTATTCCCATTCACATTGACTTCTTAATCAAGTTACCAAGTTCCTCTCGCTTATTAATTTCAGTCATATAACTTAACCCACTTAAGTTTATTAATAAGCCCATAACATGTTATTCTCTAGATTGTGATCCAAGGTCTGCAATCCACAATCCCTTTATATTCTTGTTTGGTTTCATAGTTACCATAACATGTTCTACTTAATATGTAATTAGGTATATCTTAATTTGCATGTTTTCTGTTTAACATGTCAGTCATTATTTATGATTAAATATAACTTATTTCATAAGTTTGCCTCATTCTTTCTTATTTAATCATAATTCCGTCTTATACAGTCACTACAACTTATCGTTGTTTATTTATTAACTTAACTAAGGTTTACTAATAAGTTCCCTTTTCATAAATATAACTTATGTTGTCCTTATAAGCATATCTCAGATTCTCGTTCTCACATACAACTTAATTTACAATTAAGTACAACTTATTTTATTACATAAGTTATTCCAATTTTCTTATTTTTTATTATAACCTAAGTTATAATCCCTACTTGTCCCTAGGACAAGCCTACCTATTATATAACATTCTCATTAATGTAATTTATATATAATAGGTTATTATCATTCCCCATTCATCCCATTTCTTTTACTGTTGTAATTATCTTTCATTCATTTCCGTTAATCACAGTTAGTGCCATTTAATTATATCCTTTTTATACATATATATATATATATATATTTATACATATGCTTATGTACTAGACCTCTTACATTAAGCCTACCACTTGTGGATGCTGGATTTGTCGGGCGGTTCCGGGCAGAATTTTTCCATAAATTGGCTTAACCTCGTGTCTTAGCGCCATTACATATTTAATCTACGTACTAGACCTCTCACGTTAAATTAACAACTTGTGGACACTAGATTTGTAAGGAGGTTCTGAGCAGACTTCTACCACAAGTTGAATTTAACCTTATGTCTAGGTGCGTTACAGTTTTCTGTTTGATGTAAATCTAGTCATACTATTCTTCTCAAGTCTTCACTGTAATCTATTTTACATGTCATAATATTAAGCCCATTTTATATCGCATGTTCTTTCTAACATGTAATTGATTCTATTCTAACATGTAATCATTTAGTCATGTAATTATTCAAATCTAACAGGTTAACATGTCATTTTCTCAATTCTACAGTTAGTAATTCAAGAACAAAATATGCCATAAGTGAATCATGTAATTACAACAGTAATCATTACGCATATTTTAACAAGTTTGCATTTCACAGATGAACATTTCAGCATATTAAACGATTCAACATATGAATTTTCCAACATATTAATATTTTAGCATATTAATATTTCAACTTATCATATTAACATTTCATCACTTTACATTGCATAATAACGGGGAATGGTAAACGATAATATATCATTATCAAAAATGATATAACTTAAATCCACTCACCTAAATTGCTTTCCAATTCCTGAACCTGGTCCAGATCTAGCATTCCATGGTTTTCCCTAATTGGATTTAGACCCTAACAACCACGGATCCACAATTCTTACTAAAAGAAAAAGGGAAGAAAGAGGAAGAAAATTGAATAGACCAGATCTAAGAATTTACCTTACTTCGCATATGATTCTGAACACCTCTTATTACTTTTCATTCTTTTCCTTCAGATCTTGATTCAGAATTTTCCTAAACTAATTATTTTTCAAAACAGATCTGAGGAGGAGGAAGAATGGCAGAGCTTAGACGTTGTCTCAGAGAATGTGAGATTTAGGCTAGGCTCTGCTAGCCTATTTATAGGTGTTTAGGATCTTATTGTACATGCAGTGCTGAGTCAACATTGAACCCAATTAAGAAAATAGTCCAGATACACTAATGAATCTACCAGGATCTGGGGGTGTCGACCCCCCTACAGGGGTGTCGACCCCTCTGTGGGTCCCACGTGCTGTTTTGGCGCAGAAATTTAATTTTCGAATGTTCAAATTTCTAGAATTTGTTTATCTGTTATATTCACATGTAATCTTCTTATGTGTATACAAATCATCTAGTGACCATTTTACGCATATATATATACGCACAACTTTTGTTTTGTTTTCAAAATTCAAACGGTGTTGCGCCGTTATTTGATTCTTGCCATATTTCTTTAATTGCAGCCTTATCTTGAACTTTTTCTCTTGTATATACATTTTTGCACATATATACATATATATTCTCATATATATATATATATACACACACACATCTTCTTTACTTCCTTATATGTATATTTTTCCTTATATGTGCGTTTATACATATTTTCTTTCATAAACATGTGTTATTTTAGCCGTTCTCTTAAAACAAAAATATAACGGCGGTAGGAATCGAACTCTGTACCTTTTGTATGCAAGCCACATGCTCTAACCAACTGGACTACTAAGGCTATTGTTAACAAGGCTTAGAAAAATGGTAATTATTGTTCTCTTCTTACTTCTCTTTTTTCTTGTTTGTTACAATATTTCATTTAACCCATTGCATGAATCTTTTTCTTTTATTTCTCTTTTATTATTACTTCATAATCAGTGCATGCAACATATTTACACCATATGCAAACAATCCTTTCTTTTAATGCATGCATTACATTTTTATTTGCATTAATATTTTTCTTTTAAATGTTTATGTCTATGCTGTTATAAAATAAAACAGAATGTATGTTAAATAAGAAGCCATTAGAGATAGTAGAAAAGATAGAGGAGAGACTTTTATTTCTATTATTTCAAGTGTGTACATTTCTATTACATTGGCTCCTTTATGTATAGGCTTTGGAGCTGATGTTAAACTTATCCCCATGATGTGGGACTAAATCAAATATCACAAAAGCATATTCACTCTTATATATTACAACACTCCCCCTTGAATATGCGTCTTTAAAATCTTGAATGCTCTACTAACTTGAAGTTGTACCTTTTAAAAAATATATGATGATTGCTCCACCTTATTATTATCTTGCTTGGATATATCTGTTCAGTTGATACAACTATTGTCTGTTGCCTTCAAAATGTTATTAGGAAAACCCAATGGAAAACCTTGAACGAGAAAAATAGTACGTAACATTTGACATTATGAATATCATATTAAAATGATATTCCTTAAAGGAGTTTGATGCTTCTGGATCAAAACAATGCCTCATTAAAAATCTTTTTATGAAAAACCCTGTGGGAAAAATCATAAACAAGGAAAAAAGTGCAAATTTATTTCATCTTTAGGTAACATGTTTTACAATGTTACCGTAAGGGTTGATACTTTAGGATCAAGATAATGCCTCATTAAAAACCTTACTAACAAAAACCCAGTGGGAAAAATATTAGTGAAGGAAAAGAGTGCATTATAGCATAATTTTATATGTTCCCCCTTATTTATAACTCATTGTTCAATTGGTCTATTGATGTAGTCGACAATGCCAAATTTGTACATCATCTTCTGGAACGTTGGTTTGGAAATTACCTTTGAGAATAGATCTATTCGTTTTTCTTGAAACTGGATTTGTTTCTTCTCTTTCTTGTTATCCTTTCATTCATGTATGAAGAGAGATTTAGAAGAAATATGCTCCATCCTATCACCCATGATATAATTCACTTGAATTTGAGCCATGCAAATTGCCTTGTCTTTATAATTAATGGTTTACTGCATCAAAAGATGTTTGATACTTCTAGATCAAAATGTTGCCTCGTCTAAACCTTACTTAGAAAAACCCGATGGGAAAAATCTTAGTGAAGGTAAAAGAGTACAATATAAAAAGTCATATTTACTACGTCAACAATAGTATGATACTTCTGGATCAATGTAATGGCTCGTTAAAACCTCAATAAGAAAAACCCAGTGGAAAAAAATAAGGAAAAAGAGTACATTATAACTTATTTTGTATATTACTTCTGGGTTGATACTTCTGGATCATGACAATGCCTCATTAAAACCTTACTAAGAAAACCCAGTAGGGAAAAACTTAGTTAAGGAAAAAGAGTACATTATAAAATACTTATGGATGCTCCCCCTGATTTAATAATTTCCTCTGAATTCGTATTCTTCTTTCAATAACTCAAATTGCTTACAAATACTTCTTAATGAAGTTTTTCTTTAAAACTTCATGTGCATTTTCATGCTTCAGGAATGTTTTCTTATTTAAAACGCCTACCTTTTGTGATTTGTATGTTATTAATTTTCATTTATGAATACACTTCTGGTGCTTATAATTTTCCGTTTCAATCGGACTTGCATGTTGCAATACATATTTGATGAATAAGACAGCTTTCATTACTAAGCAGGAAGTAATCTACTCATCTTGAAGTATGTGTCAAGATTTCATTACAATAATACTTAGAAGAATGAGTATATCGAGATTTTCATTACAACAATACTAAGCAGGAAGTAATCTACTCACCTTGAAGTATATCAAGATTTTCATTACAACAATACTTAGAAGAATGTCGTAATCTATCATCCATGTTCTTAGTATTCATTATAATAACAAATGTTATTTATGTTCTTCAGGAACTTATATATTATAAGAAGTTTTGCATATCGCAACCACCAATTCAATGGATATTAAGAGTTTCATTACAACAATTATTGAAAGCAGGAAGTGATCTACTCATCATGTATTATATCAAGATTTTCATCACATAATTACTTAAAAGAATGTTGTAATCTACATTTCTTGCTCTTTGCATTATTTATAATTAATAACGTAATTTAAATTCTTCCGGAATTTGTATACTTTCATCATTTAAACCTTCAGGGTATTGTAAGCGTTTTAAACACTTTCACCACTTTAATCAATTCAATTATCTCTAAAAAATACAATGCTCATGACACTTGACACTCTATGGTGCTTTAGTAACTTCCATGTGCTTTTTTCATTATATATATTTCTATTTTTTATCATATGAACTACATGTTCATATCTTATGGATTACAGGTCCATATATCATATTTAGAAGAATTCCATGATGGCCAATCTTGTTTCTCTCTAATATGGGATTTTAAATCCATTTATAATTATTTATTAATTTATCATCGATGATTATTTCTTGTCAGTTCTATACATAATTTATTGAGATCAAAAAACTTATCATGCTTTAGGTACCTAAACCACTCCTGGGGTTATTTTGACAATCATGTCATGGGTTTCTTTTAAAGCACCCTTAAGTGTTTCTTCAGGAACACTCACCTCCTTTATTTTGCATTTTTATGACTTACTCCAAAAATATTTTGAACTGACTTTTATACCACATTTTCAAGTGTGATTTACACCTTTTGATCCTTTGGGGATTCAAATGTATATTGGAGAAAGTCTATTAGGGACATAATTGATAATTTATGCAAGTTACTTAATACTTTGCATAATTCTATATGTTAACAATTACTTAATATCGATGTTTCCTTCATCCTCCCCCTCAATGTTGACAAACATTGCCACTTTAAATAATAAACCTTCTTTGAATTCTCATTTTTTGATCCATTATCGCTAGCAAATACATTAGATGTATTTCAATTGTAGGAGGATAATGCTCTTATTAGTTGATAAGATGCATTCATATTGCATTGTTTATTCCCTTTCATTGATCTGATGACTTGGAGGAATTTTTTATCATTTCAATATGCACATGACTTCAGGTCAATCAATATTGATGTTAATCGATTTTCTGAAATATTAAATAATGTATGCATAATTTATAATATGAGCTCATGACAACTTCAGGTTGTTAATTAAATATTCGCATATATGTGTATATACGTGCGTCCACGCATTACATATGTAATTGATTTGCATATTTTCTTTCATTCAAGTTATTGATTTTAGAACAAATTGTTTATAATGTTCCAATAATTAATTTTTGCTTAGCAATGTCAACGTGAATCTTAAAAATCGTTTCATAGTATCCAAAATATCTGTTTTGGAACTGTATCGAACTTCTAGTTCAAATGAATATATGAACAACTTCGAGTTGTTAATCCATATTGAACTTCTGGTTCAAATATTATATAAACAATTTCAAGTTTATTAAACTATATTGAACTACAGATTCAGATGTATTGAACTTCTGGTTCCGCTGCATTGAACTTCTGCTTCAAATAAAATATATAAACAACTTCAAGTTGTTAAAATTTATTCTTTAACATAATATGTAAATATAAATATATAAGCAAGATACAACTCATTTTAAAGATTGTGAAATCTTTAGATATCAATTTTATTAATGTTATTATTTCACACAGTTTAAATAAAGCTTCAGGCTTTTAAATTATGAAGTATTTAAAGTTCATTGATTAAGGAACTTCAAGTTCCTATGTGTAACGGCCCACAAATCCGTACCCTTTGAGTCGACTACATACATCACACGTCCAACCCAAATTGCATAGAAATACGAATCATTATTCGAAAGAAGTTAGAGGATGAGGAATAAAAAGAAAAGTTAGAATAGAAGAAAAACGAAGAACACAAATCTTACAGCGGAACGAATAAAATATATTAAATAACATAACTTTTGAAATACAAATTAGTAAATGTATATACATACCATTATCAGAGCACAACAGTTATTCCTGGAACAGTTATAAAGACATGTTTCCAGATACAACATAGTACACAGCGGAAATATGATAGTCTATAGCTAACTGGTGAAGCCTCCTGCTTCAAGCTCCTCCAAGTGAATCTGTAAAATCTCGACTACTTGACTGCCCATACAAATATGGGCACCCAAGAGTTTAGGGAAAACAAAACAAAACAAAATAAACTCTGGGTCAGTCATGGGACCGGTGTGAGTAAACTCCAACGAATTGTTTAACTTTCAAAATCCTTTCGAAAGAAATGATGATCGTAAGACCGATCCACACATAAACACGGATGGTTTTTACTTTACGATAACCAAAAATATTTTTGATATCAAAAATCCAGTGATATTATAATAATGTCTACATCAAATAAATAGAATCTAGCGGAACGTTTGCATCTCAAGCTCCATATATAATATAAACCAAAAACCGCATGGCGCTTATTGGAGATTGGATTTCCAACATGACAAGGTATGGAATCACCTTCCGATAGTGTATCTCTAGAAGGGAATACACTGGGTTCAACAAGAACATCTTGCAACCCGGCCTACACATGACCGTCCACTCATTTCGCTTAAGTGTATCAAATGTATATCACCAACGGTTGGGATCAGCAACCGTTTCCCGAAAAGGGACAACATCGATAGATTAATGAAGCAAATGGAATTTCTCTAGATAGGTGATTATACACCCTAATGGGAGCGACTCACATAGCCGTGTTGCTTGCCCGATTTTTGTCATTTCCCGGTTGTTGAGGCCTGAGGCTACAATTTCTTATCATTCCTTGATAGCACAATCACTTTGAATGCCACATTGTCAGATCCATTAATCATTAACTAATTTGCACAAATATATTCTGGATATTATGCTAAGAGAATAAATTCTCCGCCACCATATATATATTTATACATACCAACTTATGCGATCGTTGGAAATACTTCGTCAAACATTCGTCCATACACTTTGTTCTGGGACTGAACAGAACCGAAGGCACAATTTCTATTAATAGAAAAAGCCTTGCACTTTACTCCGTCTTTGATTATATTCTTATAATCTGATTTGCAATGCTACTGCTAATACGGAGTGGTCCTCGGATAATAATCCAACCGGTCTCTCCATATTGACAACGATATTGGAAAACACTTCGATAGTCGGTTATTTAACTATCGAAGAAAACAAACATTCATTCATAGCATCAAACAAATCACTGGGCCTTTTAATTAATATTTCCTTAATTAAAATACTTCTCCATTTCCTTATCCATATTCGTTAACACAATATTTTCAATATTCTTCTTGACCTCTTACGCTATTTGGAAAACATTTCCATATCTCGCCTTCTTTTATTTTATACACTTAGAAAATATTTTCTATTTATAATTGGAGAACATTCCAATTATTTATTTCTTTCCCGACTCATTTAATTCTATACTCGGGAAATATTTACTTTTATATTTCCAAAATTCCACTTATTTAGGTTAAAACGAATGTTGTGTAAAACATTGTTACGACAACCCAAAATATTGTATTCAACTAAATCTTATTCAAATATTGATTATCGAGATTGAATCTTGCTATTTGTCAGTTAGTAATGAAAACAATCGAGTTGGGGTAAAATTACCTCTCAGACCTTGACTGAAAACATATTTAACTTCAAAACAGACAAAACCATTATTCCCGAAAAATCAACACCATACAAACCAATTATTCATTTTTAAATGTATATATGTTTCTCTTTCTATCACCAGATTATCGATTTCCTTTTTGTTTATAATATTCTATTTTTAAGTTCATTTCCTTACCGGATTCTATATATATTGATATATAGATTTCTAATTATCAAATTATCATAAAAATATTCTAACTCCTTAAATTCCTGGAAAATTTGGCCATAACCTCCTTTGTACCAGTCAATAGTTCAAACCTCAACTAGCCTCTCTAGGCCCTTTCCATTCAAAAAGAAAATCAAAAAGCCAAGTGGCTTGCCGATTCGGCGCATAAAACCTCATATGGAATTTAAACATGTACCTTTTTGTCGGGCACATAAATTAAAATCTTCATACACTTCATTCCATACCTGTTTAACACATATGCGTCCATTTATAATTTATTTCAACTCAGTCTAGTCATTTTAACTTGATTCGTTAATTTATTCTTTAATCGGCTCTTTTACCCATTTCATTTTCTATTTGAACATATCACATTCAAATATATTCTAATTTGTTTATAAACTAATTGAATTCTATTTCCCATTCACGTTTCATATTCGATTTCGAATATGAAGCCAACAAATCTAAATCACTTATCCAAAGCTCTATTTCAATTCAAAATTCCATTTAACTAATTACTTTCAAATTATTTAATTCTATCCAAGAATTAACAATCTGATTTTTGTTTCAAAAATCAGTTCACTTACTACACTTGAGTTCATATTTATTGTATAACTCAAGTCTGTATTTTTCTAATAGAAATTCAGATTTTATTTGTTTAAAATCCTTTTATTAATTTAAATAAACCGTTATGGTTTTATAATGGTTATAGTGTTGTTTTTCTAAAAATTTGATTTTTGACATAACTCAAAATCTATAAGACGAAATCCAGATTTTTCTCTTTCGTTAGAAAACTATTATCAAATCGGTTCTGATGATTCTTGCTTCAAAGAATTCCGACTTAAATTGAGATCTGCCTACTCAATTGAAGTTCAAAACGCCAATTTACGAACTGCCATTCTGCGGCGAGTTCGTTTTAATTATATTTAAATATAAACGTTTAAACTTCGTTTATAAATAAATTTCAACTCCATCCTAATATATTTTAATATATATTGAATCTAATTTTCCCAATTCAACTGAATATTTCCAATTATCTAAAATCATCGATTTTTCCTTACTCGATAATATATTTATTTATACTTCGATCTTCTATATTTAACTCAAATTCTTTCTATAAATAAATTATTTATAAAATTCGATATAATCGAATTTCAATTATAAACCCGTTGAATTCTTCTTAATTCAGCTTATATTCCGAATTCCGAAATATAACCAATCGTTTTGTTTCAAAACACTTCCCAATTTTGTTTTAAATTCCTATTTGAATTTAAATGGTTTAAATTATCCAAATGATAATTTATTTTACCAAATTTATAACACTATTTATAAATTCAACTTCCTTGTTTCATAGATTTAAACAAGTTCCTTTTTCAAATTTCTATTTGAAACTTCATCCCTTTCATATTCCGAATTGCATACTAAAAACCGTTGTTCCCTTTCGAATGATTTCAAATTCTATTTTTAAATTCATATTTGAACTTAAATATTCAAATTATCTCTTGATAATTAATTCATTATATTTATAAACACCATTTTATGAATTTCCTTGTTTTATATTTAAACAAGTCTATTTCGAAATCTATTTAAAACCAAAATCATATTTTGGAAATTTCTATTTTAATAACTTATACATATAACACCCAATTTATTTTCATATTCAATTTCTTCTATTTAAATAAATTTGAATTAACTGAATTCAAATCATAAATCCTTACAGATTTATTTTAGTTCAGTTTATATTCTGAACATCAGAATAAATTCCGTCGTTTATTTCTTTAAAAGGATTTCCCCATTTCTATTTTTTTAATTCACATTTGAATTTGAATATTCAAATTATCAAATGATAATTTTCCACTACATTTATAAACACAGTTTATAAATTTACTTCAATTCCTTGATTATCCAATGAAAATCATTCCATTTTATTTATAAACACCATTTTAAATTTACTTCAATTTCCTGTATTATTTAATTTATAAACATCGTTTGTGAATTCAATACTTGTTTTATTTATTCAAAACAATTTAATATCTTTATAGCCGATTTGAAATTCAAATTCTATTTTTGAAAAATAGAGTTTCCATTTTTAATCTTGAAATATCCTTTTCATGGTATTCTTGTAAATCAACATTTTTGGGCCTAGTGCTATTTAAATAATCAAACCACCCAATTATCAACAACACATCATATATGATAATATATATGTGAAACCAAACAATAATTAATTTTTTTTCTGAGGAATCCAGTTGGATCCCTCAAACCTGTTTTCCCTGCATCCACAGACGTTAGCCAACATAAATAATACCCATCCTGCTTCGAGGCAGGATATCGCGGAATGAAGGTCATCCACTATATATATTGTGGGGCGCACAGGGAAATCATCCGCTAATGATACCGCGGGCATCCGCTAATGATACTGCGGAAATCCAACCACCAATATATATTTTTTTTTTTGAAAATTACCAATATATATATATATATATATATATATATATATATATAATAGCCAAGCCTAAATAACTAATATATAATAGCCACAAAAATATTTAAATGCATCCAAAAATCAACAAACAACCAACAATTTATTTTAAATGCTAAAATAAATTAATGAGTGAGATTTACTCACCTGGTTTTAAATCTGCACTTGTTCCAATTTCAATTTCTTTCCATCGATTTCCGAGTCTTCAAACTTCACATAAATGATTTTATTTTATTTATCCTTACCTAAGAAAAATCTGAATTTTATAATTAAACAAATGAATTTTCTTAACGAGGTTAAATGTCAAGAATATACTAACATAAACTTTCTCTTCTCTTCTAACTTCTTGGGTTCGTACAGCTAACACTTTTAAAATTAAATACTTCACTAATCAAGTTTAAAATATATATATATCCGAGCCCTCGACTCATCTCTGCATAACACCAAAACTTCATCTTTTCTAGTAAAAAGAATGTCCCCTCCTTAAGTTTGGATACACAAGTGGTTTATTGTTGCTCCTTTTCAACATCTTTGATTTCTTCGTTCCATTACCCAGCTTTCTCATCTTCCCATTTAACCAATTTGTGTCTGCCAGTTCAACTATCGACATCGCATTCTCATGTCCACTGCCAAACTCCCATTCGCACTCCATCGTCATCGCAAAACCCCAAAGTCAACCTCGACTAACTTCTCTCCCCAAACAAAAGATGCGAACTTCCCTGACATCGCTGCAGAAACTGATCGACGCTATCACCGTACTCCACCGATAGGACTCGCGACGCCTGTATCTCAACAACCAGTGCATCGAACTCCATCAGCCTTATCCTTCCCGACGTTGCCAAACTATGTCGCCATTCACACATATCCCTGCTTAATTCGAAAATCGAACATCCCCAAAATGAAATAGCGGTAACCTTAAAACTGAAATCGAGCTCATAATACTGTTCGAACTCGACAGTGGTATACGGTTTCTTTTCTTTCCTTTGTTTTATTGATGAAAGGGCCGATCTGAAACTTGGTTTTATTTTAAATGGAAGGGGAAAGCTAAGTCATTTTATTCATTATTTTGGGAGAAACTAGTTGTAAACGAGAATGGGAGAAAGGTTACCGTGGTTTTATAAAGACAAATACTTCATCCTTAAGGAATAGTAGGGTAGCTTAAGGTACAGTGTAATAAATTTCGATTTGATTTCTATTTAATGCGATTTGAAATAAAAAGATTTTTATCCTATTTAAATAGATATCGATTTGATTAAAGAGATCTTTATTCTTTTAAAACAGATTCTGATTTGATTTCGAACCCATCCACAATCAAATATCTCGGGGTCCATTAATTTAAAACACAAACCGCTATTTTAGCGTATAGACCAACATTTAAGTGTTATAACGATATTCTAAATTAAATAGAATATATTCTGAAATATAATTTGAACGTATATACTATATTAAATTAATATAATATAATTTAAATTCAGAACAAATCATTTTCTCGATAACAAATTATTATTACCATTGTATATATTCAAATAGAATTTAACCGGTTATCTGAATTGTTTTGATTCAGTTCTAGTTCTGAAATCAAATATTTTCGTATTACGATAATTTAATATATTCGATATTAAATTTAAATTGATTATTAAATTAATAACTTAATATTAAAACTCAAGTATATTATCAAATAAATATTTAAAATAAATATTAAATATTAAAATTAATCTACCAAAAATCCTGGGTCGTTACAGTATGCATGTATATACACATACATATGTATATCAAGTTTATTAATTTATGATGAACTTCTGGTTCTCAATCTTTTAACATACTTCTAATTTAGAAGCTTTTACATTCTTGCTACTTGTCAAGATTTCAAACTGTAAACTTCATCAAAAAGTTTCTTTTTTCATAATTCAAGACTTCAGGTCTCAGATTTGAGTTATACAACTTCTTCCATTACATTAGATATTAGTTGCTAAATACATCAAATAATAATACATATATTTATTTTTATTCCAAACACAAACATACATCATTTAACTTACAATAACTAATGTTTTTAATACATTTATAACAACATGGTAATACAATATATATTACCATAATGATATGTTTAATGCATTTATTACAAAAATAACGGAAATACGGTCTAAATATATGAATCAATTTTTTTTTTTACTTAAATCAAGCAAAACAAAATTTGGATCTAGCTATAGTATTGATGAACGACAAAACTGAAATAAACAAATTATAGTTGTACTGCATTTCTCAATAATCAAATTTTGTAAAACACCATATATATGCATAATATCTGATCAAGATTTGAGTAGAAACGCATAATTATAGAACTGAGATTTTACATTCTTTAATATGAATAATTCCATAAACTTGCAGATCTATACATAAAATTTACAACATAAAAATTACATGTTTTAGGCTCAAATCATACAATCCATATAAAAATCTTTTAGATCTTTATTTTTACATCCAAACTATCTCTTACCATTATAGAAACTGCAGGTTCTAAAATTCTCATGTTTATAACAAAAATTGCTTTTGCATTCACTTTAGGTGTGCTAAATAAAGATCAATATTTAAATCTTAGCTTATGATCTTCGAGATGCATATTTTCTTTTTTAGGAAAAATTTATGAACTTTTCTACAAATATTTTATCACTTTAATTGTAGAAATATCTTCTGGAGATATTTTATTATTTCCAAATAAACATATCTCTTCTAGAGATATTTTACCATTTTCAGATATACAAATATCCTCTAAAGATATTTTGTTATCAGTGCTTCTGGGATGAACTTATCTACTCCAGAGATAAATATATACAAACTATTGAAATGTCATATCAATATACAAAAATACATATCAAACATTAAATGTATTAACAACATTAGGTACATTAAATAAAATAAGATTCAAGAGAGAAAAGAAATCACTACTTCTGGAGTGTATGATATTCCTTCAGTGAACATATCTTTTATTTATGTAATTGCAATGCAACATATTTTTTCTTCTAACATCTCTTCTAGGATGTTGGATTTGCTACATAAAATTAAATCTCTAAAACATCTCTTCAAGAGATTAATATGCATACTATATCTTCAAGATATTAAGTTAATATAAACTGTACATGAAAGATGTCAGTTAGATGAAATCCATTTAGAGATTTTCTATTGAATCCAATGTTATTGTCACATATTATAATGTGTGTGTCTCTTTTAACTTCTTCTGGAAGTACAGTGTTTTTTATGTCACAACTTTTAGAAAGCTTCGGGCTTAAAATTTTTTTTTTCTCAACATATGAACTTCAGGTTCATATTATTTCAGATTCCAAAGAATTAATATACTTTATGATTTTTCATTTGTTTATGAACTTAAGGTGCCTTATTTGAAAAAATTTATATATGAACTTCAGGTTGGATGAACTTCAGGTCACTTGCATATAAACTTCATATTCCTTATTTGCATATGAACTTCAGGTTCCTCATTTGAAATAAAAATTGTATTTGCATACGAACTTCAGGTTCCTCATTTGAAAAAAAAATTGTATATGAACTTCATGTCATTTGCATACGAACTTCAGGTTCCTCATTTGAAAGAATTTGTTTACATTATGAGTTTTCAATCTCACTTCCAGTGATAAATAAATATTGCTATTAATTTTAAATGCTACAACATTATATTTTATGCCCATAATTCTGGTGGATATACATAAAAAAAATACATTTTTTTTCAAGAGATATTCTGTCTTTGGTCTATCCAAAAGAATTACATAAGAAAAGTAATAGTAAATTGGAAAGGATAAAACTAGATCTACCTCTATGTCATCAATAATGTAAACAATACATATATAATCGAATCTCCATCAAATTGGATTTGGAAAAATCAAAATTAGATCCATAGAAAATTAAAAGAATGAATCTAGAGACATACGTAGGGTTAATAAAAATAATTAGATCTAAAAAAATATAGATCTTTTAGAACCCATTCTCGATCTACAAAAAAAACAAATAGAGAAATAGATCTAGAAGTTCGAATCAGATTTAGAAGAATAGAAGATAATACAAATTCATAGATCCATTAATCGAAGATTCTCAAACAAAAGAAAATAATTGCAGAACAAATCTAGAAATCCATGAATTAATAATTCTCAAATAAAAATTACTTACCTCACAAATTCATAGATGTTGACCTAGATGATTTCAAAAGTAAAAAAATAGCTCTACTGGAATCTCATGCTGATAACATGTTATAAAATAAAATAGAACAAATGTTAAACAAGAAGCCATTAGAGAGAGAGCAGAAAAGATAGGGGAGAGACTTTTATTTCTATTACTTCAAGTGTGTACATTTCTATTACAATGGCTCCTTTATATATAGGCTTTGAAGCTGATGTTAAACTTATCCCCATGATATGGGACTAAATCAAATATCACAAAATCATATTCACTCTTATATATTACAGCATATGCATATATATACACATATGCATTATTAATTATTTAATTATTAAATTATCATAAAATGCGGGGTGTTACAATAATTCTAAATTCTCATTAGTGAAAAATAGACACAAGGACAAACCTAAAAAAAATTAGACTGAAGAATACCAACTTTCGTTTTTAGAATGAAGGACAAACTTTAGAAAAAAAATAGACTGAATGTCAGTGCTAATTATAAATCGCATTTTGTACAATGTACATATGAATTTAATGCTAGTTATAACTAGCGTTTCTATGTAGTGTAAAAACTGAATATAATGCTAGTTGTATTTAGTATCTTGCTTCAGTCTAATTTTTCTTTTTCAAAGTTTGTCCTTCAGCCCAAAAAAGAAACTTAGCTTCCTTTAAGTTATATTTTTTGAATTTTCTTTCACCCTAATTACCACTTTTGAATATGTATATAAACTAACTTTGTTGATCGAGTTCTATAAGCTAGACAACAAATGCTGAAGTAGTTGATAAAATATTCTAAATTAGTAGCCTCAAAGCAAAAAATAGAAAGTAGGACGGTTTGGAAGAACTAGTTTGCTTTGGCAAGAAGCTAACTACATACCATCTACTAGCTTGCCATCTTTTGTTGAAATAAATTTTTGACTTTAAATTATTTAACGATGTTTGTTTACCAAAATTTACATAAGAAAATTATATTGAACTTGTTAATTTTTAGTCTTTAGTGGAAAATTAATATTTTACAGTATATCACCCCCCTTGCCGCTAAGTTATGCATCCTTTCGACTATTAACTAACATACGAAACTTAAAACTAGAACTCCATGATAACTGAAGGTGCTAGGCGATCCCCTACATCTCCTCGGACCAGGGCTCTGGATAAGACTGTTATGGTAACGATAAATTTACTATTACCATACCATTACTGAAGAGTCAATTACTATTTTCAAGCAAAATCGGTATACAAGTATAATTGGCATGGTAACGATAAATTTACCATCTTTTACGGTAAAATATTGGTTTAATATTTTCAAAACTAGCGATAATGGTAATTTACCAGTCAATTTAGAATACATGGATAGTCATATAATTTGTTGTATTGTAGGTAATTAGAACCAAGAAAACGAATAAATTTAAGTGAAAATAAGGGAAACGTCCCTAGAAAGTTTGGAAATTAAAACGACATCCTCCCCAACTTTCAAATGCAAAATGGGTCCCTATTTTAAGACCTTACGTGTTTCAAAAAAAAAAAAAAAGCGCTGATGACTAAAAAATAATAATCCAAAAATCGCAAATATTCGTAGAAGCATGCATAAAAAACTTTAAAAAAGTTCGCCAAAGTATGCAACTATTACCAATATATGCATATATTCATCCAGAGTTTATATTAAAAATCTGGATGAATATACGCATACATGTACGCATAAACCGGTAATAGTTGCTGATATATATATATATATATATATATATATATATATATATATATATATACATATATGCATATAAAAATGAAGTAATTTTGCATGTGTAACTAATTGTTGCAGAAATATATGCATTTATTTTGTATAACTACTTAAATGTATGCAACAAAGTTAAAAATGATGAACGCTTATAAAAATGTGTAGAAATGTATGCATTTATTCTGTATAACTGCAACAATGTAAGCAACAGTATTTAAAAACGGTGTATGCTTGAAAAACAGGTCAGGATTGAATTAATGCATCAAACGATGCATTTATTGTAGTATTACTGCATACATTTCTGCATTTATACCGCAGTTTGATGCATAACTGAAACAGGAAAATACTCTGAAGGACAAAATGAACCAAAATTTGTTTCATAAGGACAAGAGGCTAAAATTTAATTCATAAGGACAAATTTTAGTGTAAAGGGAGAAATTACAGTGGGCGCCTGAATTCCTCCCTTTACACTAAAATTTGTCCTTATGGATAAAATTTTACCCCTTGTTCTAATGGAACAACTTTTTGTTCATTTTTTCCTTGAGGCTAAAAACCCCTAACTGAAATATATTCACTACTGCAAATAAGCGCATCGTTTGATGCATAATACTGGTGATTCGCATTTTTTTTTTGTTATTTTGGTTTTTGATGAGTTTTTTGGTGGTTTTAACATCTGTATTTGATGACGATTAGTTGTTGTATTTAATTATCATTTTTTGTGATTTATTTTTATTTTATTTTTTGATCTTTTTTATTGATTTTTCAAAAAAATAGGGACCTAATTTATAAAAATTTAAGAGAGGGATGTGAGCCTAATTTCAAAACTTAACAAGGATCTAAGACAAACTGTCAAGTAATTAAGTTTTAATGACATTTTTTTTTTCTTATTAGTATCTTCTACTATGCGACATAATAAAATATTTAATAGGACATCATTGCAGTGTGAATACATATCAAATCATTGGTTATCTAGATAATTGGTAATTTACTATTACCAATGTAACGGTTACCAGTTTATCGGCATATCAGTTTTCAGTATACTAGTCAGTCGGTAACGATAAGTTATTTTAGCTTACCAGTAAAAATGGTATGGTAACGGTATTTGTTAAACGGTGACGGTAATCATTACCATAACATGTTTAGCTCTAGATGTCTGTTGTAGATATTTTAATTTCAACTTGTAAAAATATTGTTTTTTCCTGAAAGAGCATACGTTGCTTATACCAATCAATTTTATATTTTTTTTTTTAACCTTCTAGTTCCTATTTTATGTCAAACGCATTCCATCTTTGTGCCTTTTATTCTTCCAGCCATGGCCTGAACTCCATTCAGTTACATAAGGAACGTTTAGAGCATTCCTATAGCAGTGGTATACATTCGAGAGGAGGAACGATGTTTAAAACGACAACTTCTCAAACCATTCCAGCAGCGAGTGGAAGGCGACTGTATATTTTTTAAAGAAAAAAAATATAAAAGCTTAAACTTTTTTTTGAAAACCGTTTAAGGTTAAATAAAAAAATACATATCCCATGAGTAGTTTTTACACTAAAAAACTGATTATAAACTAAATGGTTTTATGAAAACAGTTTAGATAATAAACGGTTTTCACAAAACCGTTTAACAAGTGCCAGTTTACATTTGTAAATGTCGATCCTATTCATTTTACAGTTTACATTTGTAAATGTCGATCCTCTTCATTTTACATTGCTCCATACGCTCGTCCTACCGCTGCTACAGTGTGAGTCCATCTCAATCTCCCTCATTTTGATGTTTTCTATCAGTGCTGGGCCGTTGGAGGAAGAAAAGGAAAACAAAAGAAAAGGAAAAAAAAAAAAAACCTCAAAAGCTGTTCGGAATAGCTCAACTGGTTAGTGCCTGCCACGTTTAAGCCCTCTTTTAGCTTTTTTTAAAGCCCTTTTCTTAATCTCCTTTTTTTTTTTTTTTTTTTTCGCTTCCCTTTTCTAAAGTCGTTTTCCTTTGATTTTCTCCCTCCTTTAGTGTCTTTGTCGGTCTGTTTTGTTAATTGCATGGGCCGGGTTACCATCTTCACCTTATTTACACCTCTTGTCCTCCTCGGTGCTTTTGTCCTAAAGAAGACCGAAAAAGAATTTAATTCCAAATCTCATAAAATATATCACACTCGACCTTACATCACTGAGCTCCAAATTGAAGCAAAACAGCTACCGAAGACAACAAGAGCAATTAGCGTCATCAATCCCTCTCTGCCAAATCTTGCCGCGATCAAAAACATAAACTTTGTTCCCTTTACGCAACACAACATCACAAACAAACACACGGTCACCTCCATAACTCGACACTCAATCTCATGACTCCAAAGAGCTGTGCTATTGACGCTTGTTCTCCATCAACCTACATGTGTAACATTTCTTCTGTTTCCCTCTCACTCTTCCCGAATCCTGCATATAAATGCAATATAAAGTTCGCTACGTTACTGTGCTGTAAGCATAAAAATATATCAAAATGAAGCAGAATGTAAAGGCATTGCCATGGCTACTAGCATTGGCTTTCATTGTGATAACATCATCCTCAACGAGTGAGGAAGATGCCATCAAGCTGGCTCTAAAGGCACTAACACTAGCTACAAACAACACTGACTTACGAATGACACGCGAAGCTGAAGGGAGTGATGCTTGGCTCGACTGCGAAGAACTTTATGAAAACAGTAAGGATCGGGTTATAAGGTTAGTGGGAAGAAGGGAGAAGTATGATGAGAATGATGCACGTACATGGTTAAGCGCGGCATTGACTGGTCTTAGGACGTGTATGGATGGCCTTAGGGGAATGAATATGTCAGCAGTAACTAGACAGCGGCGTTTCAGAAATGTAGACGTTATGCTCAGAAAGGCATTGGCCACATTGCCGACAAGCACCCGTGGTAAGCCTTGATGCACATTATACATCGTTTTCCAATTTACAGGCACATATGCTTTTATGTATACATTATACATCATTTCCAATTTGCAATTGTTGATGACGGTACAGGAGTCCTCATTAGGTTTTAAGCTATTTTGGTTCACATATGGTACCTTTTTAGGGTAATTTTTTCGGTTGTGCTAATAATCAGTTTGAGCCTACAAACTGGCCGATCAAGCTCTAATTGTACGTATGATAAGATGGTAGGTAAATAAGATGGTAAACAGGAGTACCACCTTTTAAATTTATGTGTGCTCTTTTGTATTTTGTAAACAGTATTGTAAGATAAGCCTTGATTTGCTGGTCCTACTAACCCGACAAAAAGGGAATGTATTAAGGAAATGTTACAAATTCATTTCAACTCTATGTGTTTACTTGTATTAAGGAATGTATTATTGTTTTGACAAATATAATGCAACAGGAAAGCGAAAGGAGCCAAGAAGACCGACTCACACCCCTCACAAACCAAGCTCTCTAAAATTATGGGATGCGTCAACTGACAACGCAGATATCACTGTTGCTCAAGATGGCTCTGGCAACTACAAGACAATCAACGAGGCAGTTCAAGCACTGCATCGCGACTGCAAGGACGGCAAAAGAATCATTGTTTATGTTAAATCAGGCGTCTACCAAGAATGCGTAGAGATCGAAAGAAATTTGAAGAATGTGATGTTTGTTGGCGATGGCATGGATAAAACTATCGTGACAGGAAGCCGTAGCGTCCCTGATGGCTTCACCACCTATAGGTCCGCCACCTTTGGTATGTATATATTGTGTGCGCATGTATACAGCAATCTTTAATTACAGTAATAAATTATCTGCTTTCTATAGGTGTGGCTGCAGACGGGTTTTGGGCTCGGGACATGACATTCGAGAACACAGCCGGGCCCGAAAGGCATCAGGCCGTGGCCCTACGTGCAGAATCCGATCATGCAGTCTTCTACAGATGCAGCTTCAAAGGGTACCAGGACACTCTATTTGTCCACTCCAACCGTCAGTTCTACCGCGACTGCCATATATACGGCACTATAGACTTCATATTTGGCAATGCGGCCGCCGTGCTCCAGAACAGCGAGATCTTTGTACGTAAACCCATGGGCCATCAAGCGAACATGATAACGGCCCAAGGCAGGGACGATCCGAACCAGAACACGGGGATATCGATCCACAGCTGCAGGGTGAGGCC
Source organism: Allium sativum (assembly GCA_030737875.1). Classification (NCBI taxonomy): domain Eukaryota; kingdom Viridiplantae; phylum Streptophyta; class Magnoliopsida; order Asparagales; family Amaryllidaceae; genus Allium; species Allium sativum. Next base: position 225,366,596 of record CM060909.1, on the reverse strand, counting down.
CACAACGGATTTGGAGCCGGTAAAGGGCTCCTTTGAGAGCTATTTGGGCAGGCCATGGCAGAGATATTCGAGGACGGTGATTTTGAAGAGTGATCTGGATGGGCTCATACATCCGGAGGGGTGGGCAAGATGGAGCGGGGACTTTGGGCTGGATACATTGTATTATGGTGAGTACATGAATGTAGGGGAGGGTGCGGATACGAGAAATAGGGTGAGCTGGAGAGGGTTTCACGTGTTGAGGGATGAAGGGGAGGCTTGGAATTTTGGGGTAGATGGGTTTATTGACGGAGGGTCGTGGATTGCTGAGAGTGGGGTGCCCTTTTGGGGTGGGATATAGAGAAGATTATATCATGTACACTGGAGTACGCTATATTTACGGTGTTGTATATTGATGTTGGGAAAGTTTGCATGTGTTAACATGCATATTGTTGTACTAACATACAAGTGTTTATTGTTTAAGTGTTTATTGTTTGAGCAATCGTATACTTCATATCAATGTTATCATGACCGGACCGCCAATCGAACCGTGATGTCCTAAGATTTAAGGTCTTAAAGGTCCGATCGGTTGGACCGTCGGAACCGTACCTGTTATTTTTTTGATAAAAATTGAAAATTAGAGAATCAACCGGTCGGAAGTGGGTTATTGGTAAGGTGATTTATGGATTGAAACGCATTTATATATGAAAAATGGGGCAAACGGCAAAAGGAAGTCAATAAAGTTAACAAAAAGTTAAAGGGTTTAATTGCAAATAAATATAATTTCAGCTGTTATCTTCCTGCTCTTAATTCATCCTCGTCTTCTTCGTTGTCTAACTCAGAAAACGCTTAAAAGAAGATTCAAAATCCCAAATCAGTTAAATTGAATGATTGATTTTCTGAATTCGCCCACCGAATTAGGGTTTTGATCGGTCTAATGGCGGTTCGATGCAGATTGCGATTGAACTCTGCTCCAGGACGTCTTCGCCACAGGCCAAAGGTTAGCTGCAGTCGAACCTCTGGTCGGATCCGGTCTTCATAACATTGCTTCATATAGTGTTATGTCTGTTGATATGTTAATAATCCGTTAGCAATTAAATGGGATTAGTAGCTTAATTAATTTTATCATGTAAGTACTCTTATTTAGCTAGAAGTTATCGATTATATAGACCCATTACTTTAGAACTATAAATGCATTTTAACTTTTGTCATTGGATTTGATGAACCCGTCAGTGAAAGTGGGCAAATACTTTAAATAGATGTGCTGTCACTACAACAAAAAACACTTTTTGCAACAGGCGATATTTGTTGCAATAGACCTATTGCAACAGGCCTGCGCCTGTTGGTATAGCCGAAGTTATAAAAAGTCTGCAATATTTTTTGCCTGTTGCAATAAGATGTTGCAGTATCTTTTTTTGCAATAGGCTTTTGCTGTTGCAACAGATCATTTTGCAACAGTATATGCCTGTTGCAATAGATCCATAAATCTGTAAAAAAAAATATATTACAGCTTATAGATATTACACATTAAATGTATTCGTTTTAGTAATAGTGTATATCACAAAATAAAATAAACAAATAAAATTTTTATTTTTAACAAAGTTTTAATACTACAAACAATTATAATAAAAATGTCTACAATTTTCACACACCACTCATGTATAACAATTTCTTTCCTCACACAACACATTTTTTTCGAATAAAATATTTTCTAATCATATTTCTACTCTATCATCTAGTGTATATCTGGGACATCAGCAAAAGGCTCTCAGCTTGCTTCACCGTACTGGCTACGTCCATACTAGTGTTTAGGCTGCTCTTTGAGTAATCTCCTGACATTTTTTCCCTGCAACATGTGAAGAATAAGTAGCGTCGTTCATTTGGATTGAATTAGTGCAGTTTCTTTCTACAATAATTTTTAGATATGTATCCTCGCAACATGCAGATTACAGTGTTATTCAAATTGTTTGCAAAAGTTTGCTGCTCCTATATATGCCAGAAATAAGAACACATTCTTTATAACTAAGAAACGAAAAATATAAATGTAACGACCCGTGTTTTTCGACCATTTGAATCTGAATATTTAAATTGGTTTTAAATATTTTATTTGAAATATAATGGATTTTAATATTTAAATTGCTATTTAAAACGAAGTTGAACGATATATATATTCACATATAATATAAATCGAGCTTGAAAATGGCATGCAGTTCGTAATTTGGAGTTTTGAATTTCAAATGGATATACAGAGTCCGATATAAGTCGAATTTCTGTGAAACGAGAAACATTGGAACCGCAGTGACGATAGTTTTCATATGAAAGAGAAAAATCCATATTTCGTGCTGTAGATTGTTAGTTATGACCAAATCAAATTTTGAAATAGTCGCTATGGAAATCGCTATCGGCCTTTAAAATGACCATTTTGCAAACGGTCTCTGTTTTCGATGAAATTAGTTTCATTGGAACCGTTCGTTAAATTATTGTAAGAAAATCAAACTGCGTGGCAAACCGATGTCGTATGTTACCACGGTAGCTGTAAACGCCCGTTCATTTTCTATAGCGCGTAATTAATATAATAAAGGGATATTCGAGTGTAACTTGAACAGACGATCGAATTAGGCCACGAAACCAGTCCCGTTGAGTTCGTATCGTCGATTAGAGTCAGGATAGGTATATAGATTGTTATTTTTAGAGAACGACAAATTTTGCGTTAAAAATAGCATCGCGGTGCGTGTAAAAATAGCCTACCGGGGAAACAGTCTCAGAATGCGACGAAACTGGTGCCGTTGGGTTCGTATTGAAGAATTATTATAGGATTGCAAAGTTTCGAGTTGATTTGATTTATCAAGTGATCGTGAAAAAAATTAAATGCGTGTTTATTTCTGGTTTTATAAAGGAAAATTTTTCATACGACCTCAGATTTCTACGAAACTTATCCCATTGGGTCCGGAATACCTTTTTACACCAAGGTTAGCATTTCTATCAGTAAACAGGGATCGTTTGTAGGGTTTTTTGTCAACTACTTTAACCGTAAGTTTCTTTACGAATAAAATAATAATTGGTCCACACTATAAATTCCCAACCTTAGTAAAACCCGAAATAGAAAAGTTCCGCCGCCACTAAATGAATGAATGGCCAATACACACCGATCTTCCTCCTCCATTTTCAGTTGATCCTTTCACCTAATCCAAACCTTCCCAATAATGAAATTCTCGAGCTCAGTGAGTACGCTATAGTGGACGGCCAGGATCAAGTATAGAAGGACGAGCTGACCAGAATATCTTCAGAAAGGCGGCGCGTTATGGGGGTTCTTGCCGACGATCAGAGGGGTTAGGAGGAGCGAGGCACAGTGTAACACCCCACCTCCGCCACCGCCACTCTTGCAAGCGCACTAGCCTTGGAGGGGCGTTTAAATGAGGTAAACATGCATGCGGATATCACAAGACAGAACATATAAGTAAAACAGAGTAAGTAAAGCAGCGGATAAAACTACTATTTCAAAACCATAGTCAAGTTACATCAAAGTATTGTCATTATTTTCCAACTACTACAAGTCTAGAAAACATAAACTGAAAACTGGAAATAACATAAAGTAACTATCCCCAAAGTAGAATAAAACCATAGCATGCTCAAGTCCAAACCATACATGAGCTATCCAGAAAAGCAGCTAAAGATCCAGCTAGGTGCTAGTGTTCCCACCCTGAGAACCTGGGGGGGGGGGGGGGGGAACGGAAGAAAAGAGGTGAAAGAAAACGGGACAGTCAAAAAGATTGGTAAGTCCTACCTACTATTAGTATAAAAACTAGTAAAGTTAACTTGACATGTAAAGCAGAGATGAAACATAGGATGATAACTGGCATGGTGAGAAGTTAACAAGATAGATCAAGTGTAGCATCGCATATACAAGGTTAGGTTGCACCAAATGTGTACTAGTATTCCAATCCATGTCAAGTATAAACAAAAAATGGTCCCTTGGCCCAAAGCTGGCCCAATATCATGAGGTGACCTAAATCAAGGTCCAACTACTCGGTCTAGTCGATCGGCTCCCTATAAGCCTAACTCATTGTGTATCGGTGTCATACGGCTTAATCGTGGAATGTAGTTAACTGTGCAAGGTCCACCCCAGGGTGTATCCAGCCCTAAGGTGTAAACCACAGACACAATTCAAGCACGCACAGTCTAAACCTATTGGTGCCCATGTTCAACTCCGGACTTAATGTGCACGACCATGGTCCGCCTGAACAACCGGTGCACCCTTCAGCCGTCTCTTTTGGTCTCTTACAATCAGTCCAGTAATCGTGCCCCACCCTAGCCTAGTCCAGGGTACCCATGATACTTCCAAGTTGGTTACTGCTGAAAAGGACCACGTAACTAGGATTTCAAGAGGGTTAAGTGTGGTTAACCCTATCCAAACCATGTATTGAGTTGGTCAAGTGTATTCAAGCAGTTCATGACTTAACCCTATCAATACATCGGGTTTAATTGGTTAAGTATTCAAGTAATCCATGTCTTAACCCTACCAATCCATCGTGTTTAATTGGTTAAGTAAATTCAAGTAGTCCATGACTTAACCCTACCAATCCATAGTGTTTAATTGGTTAAGTATTCAAGTAGTCCATGACTTAACCCTACCAATCCATCGTGTTTAATTGGTTAAGTATTCAAGTAGTCCATGACTTAACCCTACCATGTGGCATTAATTAACTTAATGCACCCCAACCTCTCACATTAGACTTTGTTGTGGTTACTAGTTAAGCCGGGCGGGTCCGGGTAGCTTTACACCACAACCTAGTCTAACCTCGGGTTTTAAGTGCGACATGACCAACTACTCACATTGGGTCCTATTGCTTGTAGCCACTAGTTAAGCCGGTCGGTTCCGGGTAGATTTATGCTACAAACTCAACCCAACCTCGAGTTGGCCATTCTCATGTTTTCTAGAAGTCATGTCCAAGTCCATGTTTTCAAGCATAAACACATGTCAAACTTTCATGTCATATTTTCAAGTCATGTTCTCATGTTATTTAAGTTTGCCCAACTACCCATAACGTATTCCCATCGCACGTAAATTCGCATCAATGCAAATCGATCAAAGAGGGAACATAACAATATGACAAGGTGGGCATAAGATGGCAAAGTCTATCACAAGTCAAACATGGTGATATTTGAGGCCAAAAAGGGGTTCAACATATTAGCATATGGCCTCAACATGTATGATAGCATAAAAGGTGACTTGGCCTCAAACATATCAAATAGCATAAGGGTGATTTGGCCACTAGCATGCATAATAGCATAAGGGTGGTTTGGCCACAAGCATGCATAATAGCATAAGGGTGGTTTGGCCATAAGCATGCATAATAGCATAAGAGTGATTTGGCCACAAGCATATTAAGGAACATGAGGGGTTAAGGTTTGGCCACAAGTTAAACATGCTGGCATATGAGGCAAATGTGTTCATAAACTTGCATATTACATTATAAGCCTCAAAACATGCATGATATCAACTTTAGCAAAATAGATGAAACATGGCCATAAATAACATGGGTTGATAGCAAGTGATTCGCATATAACATCATATGCAAGTTAACATAAGGTTTATGAGAGTTTCTATGTTGCTTTATGCAACATTTCAAATCAAAGTTCATAGCTTTCTATGCACAAAGTCAAGGTGATAGCTTTACAAACATGCATAGAATAAATCTATGCATAACATGATAGAATCAAAGCACAAATCATACTTAGGCCCAAACTCAAACTTGCAACATGTTATATTTAACTTCATAGTTAGAATCTAAGAGTAGAATAGGGCTTACAATGCTATGAAGACCTATGAAATAAAATAAGATTGAGACGAAGCCACTAGCAACTCTAAAAACCCCCAATCGCATATAAGCTCCAAGTTGTTTTGAGAACAACAAGCTCCTTTGATTTGTATGAAGAAAGATCCTTGTTTTGATGAAGAAAGGTGGCTCTTTTACTAGCTTAGGACACTCAAACTTTCATGAAGAAGATGGAGGCCATGATATGAAGATGGAGGCCATGATCAAGAAACATTTTGGCATAGTTTAGTTGTAGGAATGATTAATGAGGGTTTAGGCTAGGTCTTAGGGGCTTTTTATAGAAGTTTAGGTTAGTTTAGGCCATAGGATTAACCCTAGTTTAGATCTGAGCCATCAATTCACGTCAGTAGCCAACAAAACATGACCCAGGAGCCAAAACAGGTACACCAGGCTAGACTGGCCGACCACCCAAGTCGACAGGGGTGTCGACTGGGCAGTCGACACAGCCTAGGGTGTGTCGACTCCCAAGTCGACTCCCCAGTCGACTTGGGGTGGCGGGAATTTTTCCCGCCTGCCCTGCCCAGCTGAATTTTGAATTTCTGAATTCAAATTTGAACTTGAAATCTTTCTGAAAACTTCGACGGGCCATAACTTGGTCATACGGACTCCGATTTTCGAAAACTCGGACTCTATTTCGCGTATTTTTCCGAGGCGAACGCAAGGGCACAGCCCGTTTCCCTTGATTCAGATTTTATCATTTAATTCTGCCTTGATTTATGTTATAACTTGTTATTCAAAATATGGGTTGTTACATTCTCCCCTCCTTAAAGGATTTCGTCCCCGAAATCTTCAAGTTAGGAAGAACATATCCTACCATCCATCATCCATCTACTCAAAACATCATCCACGAGCAGTCATTGTCCTTAAAGGATTCTAAATGCTGTATGATCATATGCAAAGGTGTGTGTATTGATGGATCTAGAATAACCCTAGAGGGGGGTGAATAGGGTTTTTGACAGTTTTTAACTGAATTAAAAATCAAACGAGATAAATAAAAATAAACAGGTCACAGAATATAGCAGAAACAGTAATGCATAAAATAAATCACACACAGATATACCCAGCTTCGGCAAAGCCCTGCCTACTGCTGCATTTCTAAGGTTTCTACTAGATGATAGAACAGATCCCGCATACAAGACCATGTACACTCGCAAACCCTGCTCCTATTCTAACCCTACGCTCAAAACCCTAGACTGATTCAAAACCCCTGAATCAGATTTTCCCCAGATTACAAACCCGTAACCTGTATTCCTAGATTTTACAGATTCTAGTACTGTCAGTTGCCTCCTAACTGAAACTCCCCTAGAGTTTTACAGACTCTATAAACTGTTCAGAATTGTTTACAAACGAAACTGAAAATACAACAAAAATAAATAAATAAAAGAAACCCTTAAAAAAAAATGAAAGAAAAGAGGAGATTAAATATAAAGGGTCATCCCTTTATTCATCTAGAAACTTGGCCGGCCCTTTATGGAATTGGTTGAGCCCGTTCTCCCTTTCTCTAAAAAAAAACAAAAATGGCGGCTCTGGAAGAAATTTTCTAGGGTTTCTCTCTTTAATCCCAAACCGAATTCTCTGACGTTGATGAAGTAAAAACTCTGATGCTTGATTCTTCGATGGCTCTGCTAGTCCGATTTGGGATTGCTCTCTAACGTTTTGCGTTGCTTTCTCGATCGATTTTGGGGATTTCGATGAAAACCGATTGTAAGTGAATTCAATTTGATTTTTCTCTATAGATTTTTGCTTCTTTGATTTTCATACCTGCCAGTGATGAAGTGGTGTGAATTATATAGGGTTATTCAAAACCCCAAACAACTCTGATTTCACTTATATGACCTTGACTGATTTGCGGTTTCCCTTTTTGATTTTCTTGAACGAAATTGATTGCGTGGCTTTCCCCTTTTGACAAATTCGGTTTTGAAATTCTTTGCTTTAATGGCTCCTGTGTGATCAACTCTGTTCGAATTGCGTGAATGGTTCTGGAAACAGTAAAACAGTTTCCCTTGTGGCCCCTTGTGTGAATAATAATTTGTTGCTCCTTAAGAAAATTCCAAACAAATGCTTGCTGATTTGTTACTTGAAATGAATTCTGAATTGATCCATGATTTACTCGGCATTGATTTTTTTGTGTGAAAAAAATTGCCTTTTGTGGTGGCGAGATTAAATGAAAGTTTCTCTTTGTTGCTTTAAATGAATTTGGACATTTCTGAAAAAGGAATTTAATTGCCCCTTTGCGAAATTTATGGATTGATTGCCTTGAATGTTTTTTTTTTGGCAATATTTGATTCATTGTTGCCGAGTTGAATGATTGCTAAAACATTTGATCATTGTTTGATATGAACTAGATCTTGGCAGTAAAATCAGGAAATAAATTCTTTGCCCCTTTCAAAAACTATTGCCAAAAAATACTTGCTTCATTTCTGGAAAATCTGATTTGCAATTTTACTCTTTGTCCATATATGAATTCAGAAATACAAATCAGATTTCCATGTATGCAGAGATTTTTGTATTCCATTTCTTGCCTGAATATGTATACACTTGGACTGTTATGAACCAACCATTTTCACCATGCTTCACCATGTTTTCTGACATGTATTTGTGCTGCCTTGATCACTGACATGGATCTGCACCATGCATGTACACTTCATTTATCAAGCTTTGTACTTGATTGTTTTGCTGCCTTGACATGTTTGCAACCATGCTGAAATCACACTCCACCATGTATGTACTTATATATATCATGCTTGCATGGTCCTCTGTGTTTTCTTGTCTTCTACATGCTACTCTTGTAGTTGCTGTGTAGGCTGAAACAACAATGTTGTTTATTAGTTTCATGCACCATTGTATTTTTGCTGAACCACCATAGCTCTTTCCTTGCTGTCCAGGCTGTTGCCATTATGTTTATTGCATGTAATTATCACTAAGTTCCATGCTGATCTGGCCACTTGTGTTTGCTGGCATTATGTACTGTGTTGAACCATGCACCACCATGCTTGCACCTGAACATGAAAGTACTGCATTGTTTCTCTTCCTTTCCTGAACCATATAGCTGCACCATTCTGGCATGTTACATGACCAAGTTTGTTGTACTTTGAGCATACATGTTTTGCTCGACCATTTTGAAATCTGAGTTGCACCATTTGATTTATTTGTAGCAGTTCCACTGTGCCTTTAAGTTGAATGATTGCTCGACCATTGATGTTGAGATGCGGCTCGACCTTTGATTGGGCTGTTTGAAAACATGTTTGACTTGTATTGTGCTCGGCCATTCCATACTTGTACTTGCTGAAACTTTTGCTATGCCACTTTGTTCATTGTTAATGTTTTATGCTGCTCGACCATTTTTGCTTGAATTTGTTTTGTCCCTTTATGTTGTGCACTGAGTCGAGCAGGTCCATGTGGCTACTCCTCAGTTGCAATCTGATTGGCGTGGCAGTGCACACGTGTACACGTGTGTACATGCAGCCGTCAGACGAGTTGTCCCTGTCCCTGCATTGAGATATATGTGTTGTCTGCCTTGTGGTATTTACAGTGTATCACTGTGAATATCACAAGCTGTCTAGACACAGAATTATGGTTTTATAAATCAGATCAAGTCATGAAAAATGATGAGAAACACACCAGAAAACTGAGGCAAACAAAATTAAAAAAATTTTATATTTGCATATATTCAGTATTATTTCTATTGCAGTATACTGTGTGTTTCTGTTTCATGTGTGACAGGTAAGCAGGAATGACTGGACTGACTGTGATGACTGGACTGAAAGCTGAAGATAAGAAGACAGTGTGTGGTGTCAATGAATGTATGAGTCTGTATATACAAGTGAAAATGGATATATATGAAATGTAACTGTATATATGTTGTGTGTATGTATGACTGAGTGACAATGAATGAACTGTACTGAGGAGCTGTGAGAGAATTGTACAGATATATGTAATAAACAAATTTGATTGAAATAAAATATCATTTTATTGTTGTCAAATGAACTTGTCTATTATATTCTGTTTATATACAAGTACAATATACAGTGAATGTTTAAATAGTGGAGTTATACAGAGTTGTACTGTTTGAATGTTAGAAATATAATATTCAATTCAAATATTATATTCCTATCTGTGTTGTATATATAAAACATTACAATAACAAACACATTTATAATAATATATATTTGTTTGTTATCATCAAACAAAAATCATATAATTGTGTATACAACTGCGTTATATACAACAATCTCCCCCTTTTGATGATGACAAACAAATAAAAGATTTTGATTACAATAAATGTGTTTGACAGTGAATTCTGAACTCCCCCTATTTATTAGCTCCCCCTACAACAGAAACTCCCCCTATAACTGTGCATGAGTGAAAAGAATGTACAATAATAAATTTGCAAAATTAAAAATATTTATAAAATATTCACTCATAAATCAAAATCTAATCCATTCTCCCCCTTTTGTTATCATCAAAAGGATACAGAGTTTAAAATACAGATAAAAAACGACTAAAAATATAATTTCAGCTTAAGAGGAAGAATGCGATCATCATAAACCTCAATCAGTCAAACAAAAATCATAATAAATTGAGAACTAGTGGCATATTTCACATTGCAGAAAATGACTGATTTACGATGAAATTTATATAAATGAGGAGAGTTATATTAAAATGAATTTCAATTAATTTTCAAACGAATTTTTTATAAGAGTGAGGCTCAAAAAACAGTGATGGATTTGGGTTATAATTATGATTCAATTTTAAGTGACAAAATCGAATAATCCCAATACCTATCAACCAACAAATCATAATACGTCATAAAATTTCAACACATTTCACAGATTAGAAAGTGGATTGATAGGCTGGTTATTATACACCAAGGAGAATTTAAAAAAAAAATTATTTATTGCAAATTAGTTTCTTTTCTTTTTATTTTGATTTAAGAGCACCCTGACCACGTATAACCAGAGCTTGGATTTTTAAATGAGGTCAGTCGCAGCTTAAATTATAAGTTGTCTCTTAACCATGCATGACCAGAGCTTGGATTTTTAAATGAGATTAGAGACACACTTATATATTAATTATATTTATTATTTTCAGCAATTAAAGGAAAAACTATTCCCCAGTATATACAACCAATATGAATGATAGAAATGTGATAGGTACAGAAATGGACTGTGAAATACATTTCTAAATTAATTATATTATGAAATATGACCAACTGTACCGGGATTATTGAAAATTTTCAATTGACACTAATTTTGAAAAATAGCATAACCACAATTCCATCACAACTATTTTCACTGTTTGTTCAAGGTGATTTTAAAAAATATTAAACTCTCCACATTTATAAAAAATTTTATCATGGATGATAGAATGGTGATAGATAATGAGGATGGTCGTAAAATAATTGCCAGTTCAAAGATATTATAATAAATATTCAACCATCATGAAAATCCAAATAAAATCTCCTCTTATTATGAAATATATTGCAGTCATAATTCATCACAATTTCAAAATCTGATAATAATTTTGATGAATTCTAAATGCAGTTCAATTTGATTTCAATTTCTGAATGAATAATCAATAAATAATTTTAAAATTGAAAATCAATTACAAGAGTAATATGCTGATCTATGCATGACAAGAGGGAAAAAATACATATATACAGCAAAAAATATGCAGCACTTTTAAATTGATACCACATGGTGTCTCTACAAAGTGAAAAATCAGAACAGATGGATGTGACAAATATAAGGCGCTTCTGATACCAAATGTTCTCGCTTTCTCAAGGATTTTAATGACACCCCGGTGGCAAACAATGGTACCTCAGTCAACAGAAAAGACTTAATTACAAAGCAAGCAACTCAAGCACACAAATTTCATTTATCAGAACACGATAAATCTTTGATACCAAATCAAGCAGTCCAAAAAAAATATTTACAAATCAATTTCTTATAATCAGAGCAGCATGATTCCAAAACAAACATTTTTCAAAAACAGTATCAGAGCAGCACAGAGAAATCAGTATCACAACAGACTTGTCAAGATGTTGGTCACATAAGGTGGTTCATGATCCAAGATTTGCAAATATACTCTATTTTAAATCATTTGAAGAAATGTAAAAGTATTAGGATTTAATGAATCAATCACACAATATTATATTTCAGATTCAAGAAATGTGTGCGATTCAATAAATCAATAATTTCAAATGATTTTAAACAAACATATATTAAAATCAAATAACCATGAAATAATAGAGAATTTTAAGACCATATTTTCAAAGAAATTTTCACAAGTATTTCTGACAAACCCAAAAAAAATCAGATCATTTACATCAGGTTTGATAGATATTCATGATCCAAAATAATTTATTTGAAATCACTTGAATCAATGTCAAGTTTTGAAATATAATGAATCAGTCACACAAGGTTGATAATTTCAAATTTAGGAGATGTGTGATTATTCAAAATATTAATAATTTCATATGATTTGAAACAAACAATTTCTAACCATGATGATCATGAATTACAATGATTTTCAAGATGTATCACTGAGATTCTAGACAATTTAAAATTTCTAAGCCAACCTGAAAAATAATGAAAATATCACTACTGATAAATAATAGAGTGCTGTAATGAGTGTAATATTTCAAGCTTTTCTAAAATGAATTAGAAGAATCTCAAAACAGCAACGATGTGTGAATTTCCATTAAACTTTCAGATCATCAAAAATTTAGAATTCAAATTTAACAGAGTTCAAGATATGACAAGAATTCATCAACACTGTTATGAATTCAGAAATCAGAAAAATAAACCTCGAAACAATTGCAGATATTTACAATATTAAATTCAGGATATGAGAATGATTAACACACGATGATTATATACAAATAAAGCCTATTTCCAGAAAGATTATGAATTCTGCAACTGGAAGTTTAAGAAGTACAGACAAAGAAAAATATGGCAGTGTCAAATCAAAAAAAACAAAAAAAAGAAGGAGATAGAGAAAGGAATAACAACAGAAAATAAAAACAAACAAAAAGAATATACAAAGGTGAGTTTAGAGATCATACCAGAATCCAATGTAAAGCAGAATCTCTAACTCAACAGATCTTGGCAGAAGGAACTGTAAATGATACAAAAGTACAAGCCAGCTTGATTTCAAATTTCTTCTCAGCACCACAGTTCCTCAGCCACCTTCGGTACCTAACAGTTTAAAGGATCGAGTGGTCTAAAAAAATTTGTAAAACCACTCACAGTTTTGTTCACAGCTTTAGGTACCCAAATCTGTTTGTATAACAATCCGTTAGAATTAACTTTCGTACCCTTAGGAACCCAAATCGATTTGGATTTAACAAAACCCGTTTTATTTTCATTTGAGATCCAAGAAGGTTTAAATGGTTTGTTATAAAACAAATCCTCATCTCGATTGTGATTTACAAATCCTTTGAAGTTTTCAGATTTAAAATTTTCAAAACAAACATTTCTAAAGTGAATTGAGGGATTTTTAAAAACACAAGAATTTTGATTTCTAGAAACATCATTTTTCCCGAATCCAAGTCCAGATTTATTTCCACGATAAACTTGGTTTTGTAACAACATATTCAACGATTTTTCCCCATTAGAAAATTTATCCAATGTTGATTCTAATCGTTGAATTTTGGATTTCAGATCGCTATTTTCTTTTAATAAATTTGAGCAATTATTTATAGCGATCATTTGTTCAGCATTGGTCTGTTTCAAAAACAAATTCTCATTTTCTAACGATTTAATTTTGGCTTGGGATTCAGAAATTTCAAGTTCAAATTGTTTTTGCTTTTCCAACTCAAACTTCTTGGATTTTTCAATCTCATTTTCAAGTTCTTTCAAAATCAAACCACTTTTCACCAAATTTTCATTTTCAGCAATTTCAAATTTGGAATATATATTAGTCTTAAAAATTTCAAATTCCTCTTGTAAAAAGTTATTCAAACTTGATAACTCAATCTTGTTCTCTTTTAAGATCAAAATTTCTTTTTCAAACTTTTGAATGTTTTTATTGAGATGAACAAGATTGGTTTTCAATTTCAAACAGTTTTTACAATCTGAATTTGAAGAATTTTTAAAATGTTCAAGTTGTGATTCCAAATCATCAATTTTGCTGGTCAACTCAAGATTTTTAGATTTCAGAGATTTGTTTCTAGATTGGAGTTTATCAACAGCTTTAGTTAGATCAGCACACATATAAACTAAATCTTCGTATGAAAAATTTCCTGTCTCGTCGTCTGTTGAATCTCCTTTGATTGATTCATCTGTTTCTCCTTTAAAACACAGATCTGAATCAGAGTTGACATTCTGGGGTTTTGAGCAGTCGTCAGATTTTCCATAGAGCGTGTTTAGAGTTCTCCAGACATCCTGCACAGTCAAACAATGAGATACGTGAATAAAATGTTCTGTACTGAGATAATCAAATATGATATTCATAGCACGAGAATCGAAAACAATGTTTCTATTATCAGACATATCACTCCCATTGATAACAGCATCCCAACATTTAATATTAACAGATTTTAAATAATATTCCATTTTAGATTTCCAGTTTGAAAAATCTGTTTGGAGATGAACTGGACTGACTCTTAGAAGACTGACGACAAGGATTACCCATTACTCTAGAGTTAAACAAAAAATACCTGGCTCTGATACCACTGATGGATCTAGAATAACCCTAGAGGGGGGGGGGGGGGGTGAATAGGGTTTTTGACAGTTTTTAACTGAATTAAAAATCAAACGAGATAAATAAAAATAAACAGGTCACAGAATATAGCAGAAACAGTAATGCAGAAAATAAATCACACACAGATATACCCAGCTTCGGCAAAGCCCTGCCTACTGCTGCATTTCTAAGGTTTCTACTAGATGATAGAACAGATCCCGCATACAAGACCATGTACACTCGCAAACCCTGCTCCTATTCTAACCCTACGCTCAAAACCCTAGACTGATTCAAAACCCCTGAATCAGATTTTCCCCAGATTACAAACCCGTAACCTGTATTCCTAGATTTTACAGATTCTAGTACTGTCAGTTGCCTCCTAACTGAAACTCCCCTAGAGTTTTACAGACTCTATAAACTGTTCAGAATTGTTTACAAACGAAACTGAAAATACAACAAAAATAAATAAATAAAAGAAACCCTTAAAAAAAAATGAAAGAAAAGAGGAGATTAAATATAAAGGGTCATCCCTTTATTCATCTAGAAACTTGGCCGGCCCTTTATGGAATTGGTTGAGCCCGTTCTCCCTTTCTCTAAAAAAAAACAAAAATGGCGGCTCTGGAAGAAATTTGCTAGGGTTTCTCTCTTTAATCCCAAACCGAATTCTCTGACGTTGATGAAGTAAAAACTCCGATGCTTGATTCTTGGATGGCTCTGCTAGTCCGATTTGGGATTGCTCTCTAACGTTTTGCGTTGCTTTCTCGATCGATTTTGGGGATTTCGATGAAAACCGATTGTAAGTGAATTCAATTTGATTTTTCTCTATAGATTTTTGCTTCTTTGATTTTCATACCTGCCAGTGATGAAGTGGTGTGAATTATATAGGGTTATTCAAAACCCCAAACAACTCTGATTTCACTTATATGACCTTGACTGATTTGCGGTTTCCCTTTTTGATTTTCTTGAACGAAATTGATTGCGTGGCTTTCCCCTTTTGACAAATTCGGTTTTGAAATTCTTTGCTTTAATGGCTCCTGTGTGATCAACTCTGTTCGAATTGCGTGAATGGTTCTGGAAACAGTAAAACAGTTTCCCTTGTGGCCCCTTGTGTGAATAATAATTTGTTGCTCCTTAAGAAAATTCCAAACAAATGCTTGCTGATTTGTTACTTGAAATGAATTCTGAATTGATCCATGATTTACTCGGCATTGATTTTGTTGTGTGAAAAAAATTGCCTTTTGTGGTGGCGAGATTAAATGAAAGTTTCTCTTTGTTGCTTTAAATGAATTTGGACATTTCTGAAAAAGGAATTTAATTGCCCCTTTGCGAAATTTATGGATTGATTGCCTTGAATGTTTTTTTTTTTGGCAATATTTGATTCATTGTTGCCGAGTTGAATGATTGCTAAAACATTTGATCATTGTTTGATATGAACTAGATCTTGGCAGTAAAATCAGGAAATAAATTCTTTGCCCCTTTCAAAAACTATTGCCAAAAAATACTTGCTTCATTTCTGGAAAATCTGATTTGCAATTTTACTCTTTGTCCATATATGAATTCAGAAATACAAATCAGATTTCCATGTATGCAAAGATTTTTGTATTCCATTTCTTGCCTGAATATGTATACACTTGGACTGTTATGAACCAACCATTTTCACCATGCTTCACCATGTTTTCTGACATGTATTTGTGCTGCCTTGATCACTGACATGGATCTGCACCATGCATGTACACTTCATTTATCAAGCTTTGTACTTGATTGTTTTGCTGCCTTGACATGTTTGCAACCATGCTGAAATCACACTCCACCATGTATGTACTTATATATATCATGCTTGCATGGTCCTCTGTGTTTTCTTGTCTTCTACATGCTACTCTTGTAGTTGCTGTGTAGGCTGAAACAACAATGTTGTTTATTAGTTTCATGCACCATTGTATTTTTGCTGAACCACCATAGCTCTTTCCTTGCTGTCCAGGCTGTTGCCATTATGTTTATTGCATGTAATTATCACTAAGTTCCATGCTGATCTGGCCACTTGTGTTTGCTGGCATTATGTACTGTGTTGAACCATGCACCACCATGCTTGCACCTGAACATGAAAGTACTGCATTGTTTCTCTTCCTTTCCTGAACCATATAGCTGCACCATTCTGGCATGTTACATGACCCAGTTTGTTGTACTTTGAGCATACATGTTTTGCTCGACCATTTTGAAATCTGAGTTGCACCATTTGATTTATTTGTAGCAGTTCCACTGTGCCTTTAAGTTGAATGATTGCTCGACCATTGATGTTGAGATGCGGCTCGACCTTTGATTGGGCTGTTTGAAAACATGTTTGACTTGTATTGTGCTCGGCCATTCCATACTTGTACTTGCTGAAACTTTTGCTATGCCACTTTGTTCATTGTTAATGTTTTATGCTGCTCGACCATTTTTGCTTGAATTTGTTTTGTCCCTTTATGTTGTGCACTGAGTCGAGCAGGTCCATGTGGCTACTCCTCAGTTGCATTCTGATTGGCGTGGCAGTGCACACGTGTACACGTGTGTACATGCAGCCGTCAGATGAGTTGTCCCTGTCCCTGCATTGAGATATATGTGTTGTCTGCCTTGTGGTATTTACAGTGTATCACTGTGAATATCACAAGCTGTCTAGACACAGAATTATGGTTTTATAAATCAGATCAAGTCATGAAAAAGGATGAGAAACACACCAGAAAACTGAGGCAAACAAAATTAAAAAAAAAATTATATTTTCATATATTCAGTATTATTTCTATTGCAGTATACTGTGTGTTTCTGTTTCATGTGTGACAGGTAAGCAGGAATGACTGGACTGACTGTGATGACTGGACTGAAAGCTGAAGATAAGAAGACAGTGTGTGGTGTCAATGAATGTATGAGTCTGTATATACAAGTGAAAATGGATATATATGAAATGTAACTGTATATATGTTGTGTGTATGTATGACTGAGTGACAATGAATGAACTGTACTGAGGAGCTGTGAGAGAATTGTACAGATATATGTAATAAACAAATTTGATTGAAATAAAATATCATTTTATTGTTGTCAAATGAACTTGTCTATTATATTCTGTTTATATACAAGTACAATATACAGTGAATGTTTAAATAGTGGAGTTATACAGAGTTGTACTGTTTGAATGTTAGAAATATAATATTCAATTCAAATATTATATTCCTATCTGTGTTGTATATATAAAATATTACAATAACAAACACATTTATAATAATATATATTTGTTTGTTATCATCAAACAAAAATCATATAATTGTGTATACAACTGCGTTATATACAACATGTATATGTACTTATTTAATGCGAAAATCAGGCGGTTACTGATTCAGTAAACCTCCTTAATACAAAGCATGTTAGTGAAATGAGTCCATATGTATGCAAATTCCTAACATAATTCATAATCTCTATATGAGTGCACATAACATTCATCCATATGCAACATCCACGTGATAGCATAACAAGTTTCAATCATGAATAAGCATAAACACTCATGCATATGCAATATGAAAGTGTGTGAGCCGATCTTAGTGCCTAATGTGTATGATGCATCCACGAGTATCCACCTGCAAACACTTGCAACCACTTGCAAACATCAAGCATAACATGTTTCAAATACATGTTTCATCCAAAGGGTTTCTACCTAAGGTTCTCATGACAAGGTTATCGAGATAACAAGATAAACATGGATAGAAAAAGAAAGATATGCTGGCTAGGAAAACAGATCGAGAATGTTCCCTCAAAAAGAAATGGGTGAAGCGCGCGCATCTTCTCCTCGGTTTCCAAGTTGCGTCCTTTTCGGCTTTACTTTAATAACTTGACTTATCGATTCCTCAGCTTCTTGATCTCCGTTCCCAAGATATGGATCAGAGCTCGCCTCAAGGTCGCCTCTTTCTAAACCTCCGTGTCTTCAAGAATACTTGGTTCAACTACCTTGGCTGACTCATGTAGGCACTTCCGGAGATGCGAGACATGAAAAACATTGTGAACTCCGGCCAGCTTCTCGGGCAACTCCACCTTATAAGTCATCTTCCCAACTCTTTCTATAATAGGGAAGGGTCCTACGAACCTTGGTGTCAGCTTCCTAACTGCTCCAAAATGAACCACATTTCGCAAAGGAGAATCCTTTACAAAGACCATATCTCCAACTTTAAATTCTAAGTCTGTCCTTCGCTTGTCTGCATAGGATTTCTGTCTGTCTTGGGCCGTTTTCATCCATCTTCGAATCAACTCTACCTTCTCGGATGTGCCCCATATCATGTCGGGCCCAATTATAAGCTTATCCGTCGTCTCCCACCAACATGTTGGTGGCTTGCACGGCCTCCCATACAAAGCTTCGAATGGTGTCATTCCTATGCTTGCTTGGTAGCTGTTATTATAAGCAAACTCTACAAGAGGAAGGTGGTCTTCCCAAGTACCTAAGTCAAGAACACAAAGTCTCAAAAGACCTTCTAGCACTCTATTCACCCTCTTGGTTTGGCCATCCGTCCGGGGGTGATAGGCTGTACTTAGATTCAATCGCGTACC